>CAJQZP010000693.1:26990000-29422500 GCA_907164705.1 Parnassius apollo
TAACATAGTTTAAAGACTATTTAAATTCGACAAAAATAACAAACCCCAGCAGATGGAGGCCCTTGGCCGTTGAAGCCCTTGACGAGTGGTAAGGAAAGTGAAAGTTATAATTATTATTATTTTCCACATAAAACTATCTACAATAATTAATAAAAAGTGTAATGTAACAATAAGTATATTTTTACTGGTTTTAAATTACACGCAAAATATAAGACAATTGAACACACTCTTTAAAATACATGTGACCTTTATGTTTGTGACATTTGTTTCCTATTTCGATTACAATCTAATAGTTTTCCAGTTTAAGAAAAAATATTAATAGTGAATTTATTAGCGATTAGCTTCAATTTCCGTAATAGAACGACAACAACAAGGTTAATACGAGCTACTTGCCGGAGGCACGAGACCGAGAGCTCCCACTCGTTTTTGTAATCATAACAAAATAACATAAAAACATAAACACTCACGTTTGTCACCCAGAGGAGTAGGCAGAGACTACGTACTTCGATTTGGCACGATCCTGACACACCTCCCTCGCCTCCTTTACATCCATATACCTACGCATACACGCTCGTCGGTTAAAGGCCTAACGTGGCCCATTTTCAAAATATCGCCAATTTGGTCGATAAACTTTCGTCTGGGGCGTCCCTTCCCGACTCTGTCGTTCACATCTGCCATATAAATTTGCTTTGCTACTCTTTCCTCATTCATTCTTTCTACATGACTAAATCACCACCACGGCGGTGGTTTGGTGGTTTTTGTAATCATTTTAGAATTTGTCTCTATTTATATGTAACCAATATTTGATTGAACAAGTTTTATGAGTTCCACTTTTTGATCGTGAATCATAGAGAAATTAAACACGATACAGTATTGTAATCTTCTTATGTTATCAGCCTGTAACGGTCCTCCGCTGGACACGCGCCTCCCCTTTTGTAGAATTTTTCCCCGGAGTCGCTACGCTTAATACGTAATCGCAGTATTGGATGCATAAGACATCTGATTTTGCTTCTATCTACGGTATGTACTGTCTGGTGTACCCAACAAGATGGTACACTGCCGCTTGTCACAAGCCATGAGAGTTTTTGGATTATACAAGAGTCGCCTATTACGCAAGTTACGGGAACATCATTTAAAAAGAAAAGGGGGTAATTGATTGTCTTCAGCCAACACCAATGGCAATTAATTTAGGATCAGTTTTAACTATTCGATTTTTCGAGAAAAAATAATTTTTATTTTATATGTCTTCTTCCAGCCAGCCAGCTACAACTAGGTGCAGCCAAATGCGGTTGTATAAGCTTAGGTGATTTCTCCGGATAATTTATAAGTAATGTAAATGTTCGTGACTGTATGTAGAGGCTAGATAGCCCGACATTGGGTAGGTTTGTATCTGATAAATCTTTATGTACTACATCATAAATCCCTCATTTTTTGAATTTCTGTCGTGTTTTAATTTTATGTTGTATATAGTAACATTAGTTTTTTTTAAGTTTATTGTATTTCAAGTTTATTTGTATTAGTAACTTGCTATGGACCATCGATGCCTGAAAACGCGTTTTTATTTTGTTTTAACTTTGTTTATTTACCAACTTACGTGGCCTTACCAGTGACGTTACCAGGCTTACCAGCCTGTACTAAGTAGGTATTTTCAAAAATTGCAATAACGCAATATCATTATTAGTGATATACTGGTATTGCTCGATGATATTAATTGATATTATGTGTGCTTTCAAAGTTAACAGAAATCATAGTTATTTCAAGGGTGACAACGCATCTGCATTTTGATTCTTAATCCACGTTAAATATAGATGTCTATGGACCACAGCATCCACTTACCAACAGGTAGACTGAGTGGTCGTTTGTCACCCATATCCTATAAAAAAATTATTAGAACTTTGCTATACCTGTAGCAACCGGCCATATTTAGTTTAACCATCCACAATACTCGTAGGCTGCACCCAGTAGTAGCCAGTTAAACTTAGGAGTAAACGCATTTCGGCTTTTAGCGGTGACTTGAGCCTAAACTGTTATTTCACTCCCCTCATCAACAATGAGAACACTACGCATAATATAATTTTTATACCTAATCCTCAGCAAGTACGTGTGTGTCGATTATCTCAATTTTCAAAAAGTATTCACGTACTTCTCATAGTCAGATTTTTGATTTTTTACAGACATCACTCAAAAAGATAAGACTTAGACTAGGGTGCTGACTTTATTTCCCAAAATGCCACCTCATAAAATCTGCCGCCCGGAGCCATTGTCTACCGTCCGTACTACGTCACTGCAGAAAATGTAACTTATCGTAACATTAACAACACAAATACAATATTCATAAGCCTTTATGAATAAAGCAATATTGTACGATTCGATTATAAAGCACTTTTATCCATTCGATTATAAAGCTGGGGTGAAATTTTCACGACTTAAGTTTATGACCAACGTTAAAATCATGGAAAGTAGTTAAAATAAGTCCATAGTTAAAATAAAAAGAAATATAATCATATGATGGCGGCTTAATCTTAAGATTATAAGAAACATGAGAAAGTTCTTACGGTTTCCGAAAGACGGTGGTATAATCATTTGACTTTTTGTTTACGCCAAGTGTAAAATACCCAGACTGCTGTCAGTCAGCAGCGTCAGAAATTGGAGATATCTGCTACTACGATCGTCAATACGGGACGTATACCAACCGTAACCATTAATATGGAAATCTAAAATACGCGTACGCGTAATTGTTGGTTGTTGCCCATAAATCACATTCAGTTTGGGATAATTTCAAATAAAATAGATAAAATAGATTTAGTCGTATTTTAAAAATTGCTATAACGCTATATCATTATTTATATATTTGAATTTAAATACAAAATTTCTATACTCTTTGAAAAATAACCCTGTATAAGCAAAAAAAAAATTACATTAATGAAGGATCTATTTTAAAGCGTGTTTCTGATTTACCAAAACGCAAATGAGTTGTTTAACGTAATATTTTACAAGATATTGATATATACTGAATATTATCTGCACGCTATAAACACCAACAAGTCAATGTCGTGCGCTTCAGTGATTAAGAAGAAAATGAACAATTTAATAGTCAGCACAAAATGCTTTATCAATGAAGCATTTTGCGCTGAGCATCAGTTACAATGTTTTTTTTTACAGATTAAGGGTGACAAACGAGCAAACAGTCCACCTGATGGTAAGTGGAAGCTGTGACCCATGGACAGCTACATTTATTCTCGATTAACAATCAAAATGCAGATGCATCGTCGCTCCTTAGAACTAATATGGAATGCCTCATTTCCAGTAAAAAAGGGTCTCCGGTTCTCTACACTCACCATACGAAACACAACAGCATTTAGCTGCTATTTTACGCTGGTATGTTGTGAGAGCTTGGTCCTACACCGGTGGAGTCGACCCATTCGTGCTACAACTAATAAAGCTGCGGCGTGGCTCTACCATTTAAAAATACAAATAAAATAAAAATACAAGAACAACATGCTTTGAATCCTCTTTTTTATGCATTCGTACGTTACCAACAAATTCATTAAATAACTAGCGTGGCTGGGAATGGCTGGGAAGTTAGTTTTTTTTTTTAACAGAAATCTTCTTACTCATTACTAGATATAGATAACAATTGACTGGCTATATGTAACTGAAATTGTTAAAGTAGGAATAATTAAAATCGGTGTTCTGTAAACTAAAGATCTATCTTTACTACAATGTGCCTATGTACTTGGTTTTTATATTATACCGTTTTGTCAGTTGGTGTTATTCTAAAAATTACTCTAACTGAAAATATTAATACAGCAAATATATTAAGGTTATAAAATCCACCAAATCCCTATG
The DNA here is from genome assembly GCA_907164705.1 of Parnassius apollo. Classification (NCBI taxonomy): domain Eukaryota; kingdom Metazoa; phylum Arthropoda; class Insecta; order Lepidoptera; family Papilionidae; genus Parnassius; species Parnassius apollo. The sequence goes on from CAJQZP010000693.1 coordinate 26,993,850, forward strand.
ATCTCACATAATTTTGTAGTTACGCTCTATGCTGTTGGTACATTCTACAAATAATTAAAAAAATTGTATGTTAATTACCAAAAAGTGAAAGCTATTTTCTGCAAATACATCATACGTATATAGACAATTTAAGTAATAGAGACTCTTATCCACAAATTATGTAAATTGTATAATAATTAAATGTTTTATATTCATGCAGTATCATATATATTAACGAATGATCCAAATGATCCTCTATTTGGACAGTTACTTAAATAAAAAGGACAAGAGATCGATGTACTAATAAAAAACTGACATGTTTTGTCTCTGTGGGTAAATAATTTAAACTTAAAGTAGATGTTTTTGCCTGCTAACAAATACTGTCCCGTTTATTTATATTATAATTTGTAATATCTATAAAATCAAAGTTCTCAATAAATAAAATATAAATGAGTAAGTAACAATAGTTTTAAATTATCTAAGTACTCATGGTGAACAATTTCTCCGTACTTCAAGTGTATTTTAAAACAAGGAATGTACATACTATATTCGTGATCATCATTTTAGACTCCCGTCACGTTACAAGTTGATGTTCTATCTGATAGTAGCTACACTTCGATTACAAGACTCGGAGAGTCCTTGTCGTTACGAGAGTGCAACTCGAGAACTTTTCTTTACCATCGATTGTGGGTTCTTTAAACCATAGTCTGGCTCATTGTGACTTTAGCTTGCTAATCCGTGGGCTGTGTCGTTATTCTCATTTAACTGCGGATGTCCTTGTTACGGATACTATCACGCAGAACAACTACGAGTATAGCTGTTTCTATAGCTAGTATTCGGCTTCCTCGTAGGGTTAGTGGTGAAAGACCACGTCCCTTTTCTGTAAGTTATCTTTGGCAACAACCATTAGTATATCATTTTGTCTATTTCTTGAAAATAATATTAATTTTTATATTAATATCAACAAATTGCAATGATCTGCTGACAAAATATAGGAAATTTTTCATGTTTTTTTTTTTTTTAAATTAGAATACCCAGCGGCAAGAAAAACTTAATAAACGAAAGAATAGGTAATTTGTAGCTACACTATAGTTATTTTTGAGTGACATATGAATGCTAAATCATCGCGTTCACTTAATAATTTCCATTAAGTTCGCGGACCACAGTTGAGTGAGCGATGGACGTACGAGTACAAAACTTTAAAATAAAAGAAACATCAAATTTAGTTCGCTACGCTTTGGTAAGACGGCGCTCTGACATGCATTTCAAATTTGTAAAATGACAATACGTTTGACGCTTGGCGAAGCAAATTTTATACCAATGAATGGCCTAACTGCATTGACTTATATATTACTAGCGTAATTTTTATGATACATTAACACAGGAACGTAAAATTTCTTAACTTTCTTAAAAAGTATATCAGTCAGGATAGAGTAAGAGCATGATTTTTTTATCGTATAGATATTCGTGCTAAGGGCATCTCCCTGCATGACCTGCACCCCTGAGCATGAATTTTCATCAGAGGCATACGAAAATGTTTGAAGTGCTGGCAGCATAGTTTATGTTAAGGCGTGTAATTAAAATGTTTTGGACAACGTTCTACAAAAAAGTTGGGATATTTTTTAAACATAACTTTTTTATAGGATAAAGGTGACAAGCATACAATCTACCTGATGTTGAGTGGTTGCTGTGACCCATAGACATTTATCTTTGATTACGAATCAAGTGCAGATGCATTGTGACCCGTGAGGACTAAGATGGAATGCATAGTTTCCAGTAAAAAGGGGTACCTGATTCTCTACACTTATCATACGAAACACAGTAGCCTTAAGCTGCTATTTTACGCTGGTATTCTGTGAGAGTGTGGTATTCCGGTCGAGCTGCAGCATGGCTCTACCACGTAAAAACATATATGTTTACAACATAATACTGTTTGTTACTTGCTGTACTATATCTATCTTGTAATGTCAAAAATTACCTGGTGTCGATTTTAAAAATAAAGTACGAGTCGATTTTAAAAATAGAGTACGTTATTGACAGTTTAAGGATTTAGTACTACGGTAAAATCTGGAATTTGACTAAACCAAAGCTAAGTGATGTAACCTCACCATATAGTTAGCTACGTAAAATTTTCGGAAGCACTTACTCTGGACGTGGAATAAGGAATATATCGGCTTTGTAGCAACATCAGATTCGTTTCATTTTAATACAGTTGATAATTTTCTTAGCCAGTATACTCGCTGTCTTATGACCTTGTTTTTGCAATACAGTTCCTTTTTAAGATTCGCAGACATTTAGCTACAAAAGAGTAACGAATGTACAAGAGTCAATGGCAACATTTTATAATATTAATCGCGTGCTGATCAGCAAATTTTATTTAACAACATAGAAATTATTATACATGAACAATTTAATGTGTAATATTACAAAAATATAACATTACAACAATTTGTGAATTGCAAACTTGTTCGATGTTACTAATGTACGACATACCGCAAAATCTATGTAGATATCTAAATAATTAATGTTAAGTACGTATTTATACAGACAAGTGATTACGCCAAATGACCTTTCGTATTTTTAACTACCATCGTTTTGCTGATGATTGTTTATTTTGTTTTAAAACATACCTTAAAATGTACGAACTTAATTAAATGTTAATTATCTCATATTTGTAGTATCTTAAAAGTCCTTTACTGTCTTTGTGTAGTATTTAAAAATAGAAATAAAACAATATAATGTATTTTTATACTTCACCCTACGCTATCATATAAACCTCTATTCTTAAAATCAGCAACGCTACAGTGTTTGTAATGTTTCAATCAAAACTACTGAATACTAGCAGATTTTCAGATTTTGGAGATTTTTACCATCTTCATATTAAAAGATAAGGCTAAACTAACTTGTATTTCCAAAAGCCGCCTGATAAAATCTGCCCTGTTTGCTACTCCATTGCATGCAGTTTTGTTTACCTTTTCACTTTTCGTTTTTCTTACTGATGCGTTGATAAAAATTCAGTCAACAGTGCAGTGAAAATACAGTGGGTCATCCTTAAACCGGCTTTGTTACAGAAACACTTAAGTGGGCCAACACTGATGCCGTATCTTTGTTTTTTGGTTCCACTTAAAGTAGTCAAATCAAAACGCAAATATTATCTTTTATTTAAAAATCGCATTAATGTTTAGAACATTTTTGCTGTAAAATCAAGTACAAAAATACTTTATAAACACAAAAGAGCTATTTGACGTCACATTTATTTTAACTGCCATGAAATTTTAATACGGTATCGTGATTGTGATTCAAATTTATCATTAAATTATACAAAACAGGAACTAATTATTATTTATATACGATGTCTGTTATGTTAATGTCAGGTATGTCTTAATTTAGAATAGCGAAAACAGTGGAATGAGTTTTTACATGATTTATTACAGTTAAAATCATCATCGGTGCGTATTTATTGTAAGCCGAGGTAAAACTTCAATTATTAAGTGCCATTTCTATTAAATTGATAACATGACTCACATTGTTGTCATTGCGGTATTTATATGAATATTTACATAACAAAATATTGCAATCATTAGATTGTACCACTTACATTGAACCACCAGATGTCGGTTACACTTTTTCCTTAATATACTTTAGTTACTTTAGTTCGGTCACGTGCTAAGGTGTAAACAAACCGGTTAGCGGTGTAAACCGCAGTAAGTCAAACGTTTTGCGAAGAGGAAAAGGTAACTCACCGTTTTCGCCCGTGTATCCCCATTCGTGATCTGCCATCACTGCCGCGGTTCTCAAACCACTGATATCGAGTTGCTGTGTGATAGTTTGTATCGGACGCGTGAAAGGCGGATGGTGTACAAGAGTACGCGGTTAGGTCGTAACTGCGTGCGAGTGAACGCGGAGGCTTCGCTTTATACATAAGTGGTGAGCGTGTCGCGCGTAGCGGATGCGGGCGCTGAGGCAGGCGCGGAGGCGGGAGCGGGCAGCCGCGTGACGAGCAGCAATCCGCACGCGCGCGCTCCTCCGAGCCACTGCGCTGTGCGCTCGCGGTGCTCTCCACACCACGCTCAGCCCCTCTACGCTTTCTACTTCACTGTAATTACACCATTTAATCATCTATTAGATTGTCGTATGTCATTGCCAATGATTTAGAGTCGCAATATTCCATAAACCCAACTGCAGTACTAACCGCATCTTTCGCGGACTTACTATATATGTCGATTAATAGGAAACGTCAACGTACTTCCGAAACGAATATGCAAGAGACGTTTTCCTAAAAGGGTTGTTGGAGAGAGGGTTGTTCGGTTTAGTAATGCGTCCTAACGAGGGTTTCTTCTATTTTTTAATGAATATCTCGCCATTTAACGATCGCCGTAGACAAATTATGAAATTAACGGGTATGTGGGTTTGGTAATTGGAAAAGTTACATAAGAAGTTATATGATGCGTAAGGGTCATACGCCCCACTGTTACCTATATATTCCTAACTATATTATCTTGTTTTATACGTGCTAGAGCCACGCTGATGTTATATTATGGGCATTATTAGGTCAACTCTACCGAGCAAGAAACACGCTTTCACAGAATACCAGCGTAAAATAGCTTAAAGCTGCTGTGTATTTACGGTGGCAGCGGAGAACCGGAGATCCTTTTCACTGGAAATGAGGCATTCTATCTTAGTTCTTACGGTGAAAATGCATCAGAATTTTGACTCTTAATCAAAGATAGATGTAGATGTCTACGGGTACCAGCTTGCACCTACTATCTTATCTTATCTTTCTTTTGTCATCCATAAACTATAAAAAAGATTAAAATAATCTAGTAGTTCAGTGGGTGTTGTGAGAGGCAACTATGGAAAATATCGTAAAGATCTTACGGCATCTGAAAAATGGCAGTATAACTATCTCGTTTATGCCAGACCTAAAATATCAAGATCGACGACAGTCAGCAGCGTAAAAGGTGAGAACTAGTGAGAATCCTCATGGCAAGCGCGGTCACTAAGGTAAATCTTCCCTAGATCAGAAGAGGCTTATTTGCAGCAGTATAATTTAACAAGCTGAGGAAGAAGAAGAAATGAGATAACTTGGTTATCTTACGCCGCCACACCGTAAATTTTAAGCAGTGGTATTTGTGGCTAAAGATTTATGTAAAATACATTTTTCTAGCAATATGCAATAATTTGTACTAATTATTCTACCGAACGAGTGTTTCTTTTATAGAATAATTTTACAAAAATAAACGAGCAAACATTCCACCTGATGGTAAGTAGATGCTGTGACCCATGGACATCTATATTAATCATCAATTAGGATTCTAAATGATCTGCATTTTTGCGTTGAGGTCGAAGATGGAATGCCTCGTTTCCAGTGAAACGGGTCTCCGGTTCTCTACATTAACCATACGATACAAAGCAGCAATAAGCTGCTATTTTAAACTGGTATTCTGTCAAAGCGTGATCCTTCCCCCGCCATTCGTGCTACAACCATAATATAGCTGCAGCGTGTAGTGTAAAAAAGAGCTGTAAGAGCATGAAGAGTTTCACGTTATGATATGTAGTTGTAAAGTAAAGTAAAGTTACAGCCTATATACGTCCCACAGCTGGGCACAGGCCTCCTCTCATTTCTGAGAGGGTTTTAGGGCAAGGAATAGTCCGTTGCGCTGCCCCTCAATGCGTGTCGGCAAACTTCACATGTCTTCGAAATATTTTTTTCTTATTTTCTCAGACATGCAGGTTTCCTCACGATGTTTTCCTTCACCGCCGAGCACGTGGTAAATCAGCACTTAAAATTGCAATTAACAATTTCATTGGTGCCGGCGGGGATCGAACCCGGTTTGCTCGCGTATTGTGAAATTTTCAGCGAGCGCTAACCATCTGAGCTACCACGGCTCAGTAGTTGTGCACTATTCAAATTGAGGAAACCAATAAGAATTGATTCGATATGCACAGGTTTGCTTTGAGTTAAAATGTAATAAAATATTAAAAATGTTGTAAAGTCTTTGTTTGTATTATTTTACGTTAGTTTTGTGTCGGTGTTTACCTATTTTAATGTTTGTAAGTAAAAATATATTGATACTTGGGACATTTCTGTATCAACAAAACGTAATGACTAGATATATATTTTGCGCGAACACCAGACACAATGAATAAAACCAGTTTTTACGAATTTCATAGCGTTTATACTTTTTAGTTAAAATAAAAAGTCCTTAAAAGTTGGTTTTATTTTATAGGCCGACAGAAAATTACATTTGTTTATTTTTAAATTTCTCTTAAGTTTTAATAAACGCGATAATATTTGTAAAAATCGGTATACTTAATTGAATCAACAAAATTTGCTAAAATTAAGATATTGTTAATTTTAAATTTACTGATAAATACTTGTGTACTTATAATAATAATGTCCTCTAGACAAAACCTTGGAGACTAGCCATCTGCGCAGGAGAGGATTATGTTGCCCAAGCGTATGCGCAAGCAGTGGTGCACTCTATTGTGTCACTCTCATTGTCCCATGGGACGGTAAACCGACGTGACCGGAGAGAGTTCAGGCGCAGGACCAACGGCTTTACGTGCTTTCCGAGGCACGGGGCTGAGACACCGCCGACTTCTTGACTCCGGGCAGCTACTGAAAGTTTCTTGGCGGAAAAAGTCAATAACTGATACTTTTTATGGCCCGAACCGGGATTCGAACCCAGGACCTTATCAGCAGTCGCGTTTACAACGACGAGGCAGTGTTGCGTACTTATACCGTAAATACAGAACATATAATAAATAAGTGAAACTAAATAAGAAAAAATAACTATAAATAATAAAAAAAACTGCAATGATCGACATGGCATTAATAAAATGTTATCCCATCCAAAAAGTAGATTTGAAAAGGGGGCCAAGTCCGTAACATACGACGATCGGGATTGAGAGAGTTAGGTTCTGAACATGTGCCAAGTTCCACAAAGAAGTTTCCCAAATTATAGCTATAGAAATGTACAACATTCTTCAATAGATTTGAAAGAAAATTTATTGAGTCCTTTGATATTAAATTCAAAGTCAAACAAATTTTCTTTTAAATAAACTGAAGGACGTTATAAATTCGTACAGCTATGATTTAAATAACTGCTGTAGAACTTCGCACCGGATTCCCATATCGGCAAAGCTGATAACCCCGAACATCATTTGTACCGAATTTGGTTCTGTTTTTTGTGAGATATTAATAATTTTTGTTATGTTTATTTCATTTTGTTTTACATTTTATTATCTTATCTTGTTTTGTTTTTAATACTACAATAAGAATTAAAATAATTAGTATTTAAAATTAAACGCAATAACAACTGTCGACACGAAATATCGTTGTTGTTTCAGATACTGCATGCCTTAAGCGCAATGCGCGTAGGTATGTTCTACTAGCGCCTATAAGTATAGAATCCAACGTTTTGTCGCATGAAATCGTATCTAACAATCATATTGAACATGTAAATGATATAAAAAGCACATTGTACCAGAACGATAAATGATTGTTGAATTTTTTTTTAAATCGATCAAATGCTATTTTTGCATTAAAAAAGGTGGTTTTAGTGGTTGATGGTGTAGAGATGGTGTATGGTGTAGATTAATCAAGTCCACGTGGAGGGGTAAACATGATAACTTTTGAAAATATCAATTGTTCAACTCAATCCATTTTTTAATCTCTTCTCCTATCATGTGAAAAGCCATGGAATGTAAATGGTTGTTTAATTTTATTTTAATTAGTTATAATCAATCTTTTTCGGCTGAGAAATTTCAAAGATTTCGATGTTTGAGCAGTCTTGTTATAATATATTTTACTAAAAACAGATACACTTTGACTAACTTCGGGCTCGGCCACCGTCGTGAGTGGGCTACTGTATCGTGTTTACAGCGGCTCGTGATGAAAAATATCGATCGCTATAGAAAAACAAAATATTCCAAAAACCAAATTTGATACATACTTGACCAAGGTAAGATATTATAATTATTATTATAATCACAGATTTTCATTACAATATTTTGTTTCGCTAAAAGTACGTAGGATTTATATATAAATAAACTTATAAGTCTGGGACTTTATGGAGTGACCTGAAGGTATACTACGGTATCTGCTACCGGAACTGCTCGAAGAGTAGAACTAGGTGTGCCGAGTTGGGCTTCGTTTTGTTAGTTATGATGAGATCTTACCTCCGGACTTCATAGAGTGACCTGAAGGTGTACTTCGGTGAATGCTAAATTGAAGTACTGGTTATGACTGGATGAAAAACTTTTTAAAAACGAAATAAATTTTATGAGAAAAAAATGTATTATCGAGTCAGGTAAAAAAGACAAGTTTTTACGATAATTCCCAAGTACAAATATTTAAAAATTAAAGTAATATTATAAGCAGTTGGTTTCTAATCGTTTTAAGATAATTCTGTTAAAAGTTTTTAAAATTAACAATAATAAATTTTTGTTTAAATTTCAATAATAATAATATAGTAAAAAATGTTTTCTATTGTTGAATGACAATTTTTTTCTACTTTTTTTCACACAATCATATGAGCATTTTGAGTCGTGCACTTTTAGATTTCCCATACTTTTTTTATTGACATTTGACATAAAATTATAGGAAAATTAGAAGTAATAGTAATAAGGTTGGTTAATTATGAAAACACGTGTGTAGTTAAATTACTTTAAAAAATTGACGTATAACATGAGCGCTTAAGGCATTTGGATATTTTTTTCTTCTGTGTACCCCTAGCCTAAGTACGAGTATCTACCTTGATACAAAATTTCAAGTTTATAAGTCATCTAGACGTGGTTAACGGTTTTGATGTATGGGTCAATAAATAATAAAAATGACACTTTTCAGATCGACACAGTTATTAAAGTCAAGAATTATATTATGTTTATTGGGGAAATTTAGGATTCTAGTTTTTTAAGGAGGCTCAATTACACATAAGAAATTGCAAATGTGTATATCGAATAGATTATATGTTTGGTTTAAGAAAAGGTTCTGGATGCGTTCTAAACATGAAAAGACAAATGCCAGGAAGGTTCTATGGCCTCCAATAGAAGACGGGATAGCTATCCTATATGCAAAAATTTATGAGATTTGTTCAAATCATTATACCAATCCTCTATACAGGTGTAGAGACGTTACACATATCCAGTAACGGACTGAGATAGGACTTGTCTGGTAAAGAAGAGGTAGAAAAACTTTTAGTTTTCATTCATTACAGTCTATCAAAAGTATACTGCTGATGATAGGATAGATTATCAGGAGGGACATTTGCCATAGATGCCACACTTGGCAGTTGGGTTGGCAAACAGTTTTTTTTGGGTTGTTAGAAACTAAACGCTACTTACGACACTTACAGGATGATATTATGGAGCAGAGAATTCTCTTATGTCGCGACTACACGGTGAAGTATGTAACATAATATTACTTGTAACTATCATTGACACCTTTTAGTAATCTTTACCATCGATAACTTGATACCAACAAAGCAAGATATTGACTAGGGGGGAAATTGACCGCTACGTCACACAGGCAACCTTTACCTTTGCCTTTCCTTTTCAAAGTTCTGGAACGTTTTGTAAACCGATAATGTTCAGTATAGTATAGTGGAACAAAAGCTTACTATTCTAACATTGCTAGATTTTTAGAAATGCATTTATCATTGTTGATTTCGATAGAAATAGAAATAGAAATAGAAACTTTTTTATTCAATGTAGATTATAAAAATACTTATTGAAAGTCCCTTTTTAATTTACCACTGGTTCGCAAAAAAAACCTCTGTCCTGGGAAGAACCAGCAAGAAACCCAGCGGGACTATTTTTTTTAATAATAGCTTACAATCATGTTTACAATCAACAACACAAGACAAATTAGAAATAGCTTGGTAGCGATCACCCTTCCCAGGGGCTATTATCATCTATAAATTCCTTAATATTATAATAACCCTTTTTTATACAAACTTAGTTTAATAACATTTTTGAACTTTGTGTATGACAAATTTTGTATATTTTCTGGGATTTTGTTGTAAAAGCGTATACATCGCCCCAAGAATGAATTACTGACTCGGTGGAGTCGAGTAACTGGTACTACCAGCTTGTGTCTGTTCCTAGTATTTACAGAATGAATATCACTTATTTTCGCAAAACTACTTTTATTTTTGTGTACGTACATTACATTTTCATAAATGTATTGAGAGGCCAGAGTTAATATATTAATTTCTTTAAATTTTTGTCTCAGTGACTCTTTTGGTTTTAAATTATATATTGCTCTAATGGCCCTCTTCTGTAAAATAAATATAATTTCAGTGTCAGTCGCGTGTCCCCATAGCAAAATACCATACGACATAATGCTATGGAAATAACTGAAGTAAACTATTCTAGCTGTTTCAACACTGGTAAGAGTTCTAATCTTTTTTTACAGCATATGCTGCAGAACTAAGTCTGCTAGCTAGTTTTGATATATGGGGGAGCCATTGAAGCTTTGCGTCCAGTGTGATTCCAAGAAAAATGGTGGTATCAACAAGACTCAGTTCCTCCCCATTTAAAATTACATTAGTATTGACATGTTTAACATTTGGAGTTATGAATTTCATACATTTAGTTTTAGTTCCATTCAAATGCAAATTATTAACATTAAACCAATTAACTAACTTAGCTATAGCATTATTCACTTCGTCTTAATTTAATAACTGTCGTTTTAATTTGAAAATTAATGAAGTATCATCAGCAAATAATACTATATCATGGTTATCCCCTACTATGTAAGGTAAGTCATTAATATATACAAGAAACAGAAAGGGGCCAAGAATTGATCCCTGAGGCACGTCCATTTGTACAATCGACCCGGAAGAACTCATACTATTAATAACAACTTTTTGTGTTCTGTCACTTAAATATGAAATAATTAATTTAAGAGCATCATTTCTTACACCGTAGTGTTGAAGTTTCCTGATTAATGTTTCATGGTGAACACATTGTTGGGCATCCTGCGCTCTCTCAACATATCTACTACTGTAGTTGACCGGTTTCGAATTTAATGTTTTGATCGTAGACTGCACATTCAGGTGCAAGATGTTTTTTCCACTACTACTGTGGCTGGTGTACCACAAGGAGGCGTGTTGTCTCCTCTCCTGTTTGCAATTTTATTTAACGTATAAGTTTAAAACTTGTCCTCTTCCACCACTTGTATGCTGATGGACCTAAAAATCTATATTCAGTCCTCTCTTGGAGATTTTTCTAAAGCAATTGACCTTACTAACGCTGATCTGACTTGTATTTTGAACTTGAGTAAATAATCCTAAAAAACTTGGGCCATTGTCATTAGTAGTTCCAGATTAATTAGAAAAAAATTGAATGATCTTCCTTATTTTATTATTAGATATATATTTGGGCTTATTATTACTATTTTATATATGTATATTTGATCTTCACAAATATGTTCTCATCGTTGAATTTCGCACTCTCCGCTTTGTATGGACTCCGCTTAAATCATTTGCCGTAAAACCATATATATATAACCAAAATGTAAACCGCAACCGTAAAATAAAAGTTTCATACAAACTGTAAGACTGTAATATTGCAGATTTTAAATTTTCTAAGAACTTACGTAAGTAACTAAGTATTCTTTCTAAGACACTTGTTACATTTTGCCTCGTGTCTGTCATTAATTAAACGATATAAAAGCAAAGTTATAAATCTAAATGATGTAATTGCAATAATTTGAATCAGTCCGCTGCGAAGTGGACTTTTCAACAACGTTTGTAATGCATAAGGAGTGTGTATCCATTCATCAGTATTGTGAGAGCATTGATAGGTCAAGTGCTGAAGGTCTCTCCAAACAGTTGCCTCTAAATTCGGTTCTAAGTCTAAGCCACCTGCAACCAGCAACTTGCTGCATTTTTACTACGTCGTTATTCCATCTCGGGTGTCTAAAACCCTCTAGTATTTCATCTTCGCCGCATATATTGGCAGGATCATGGGAACGCTTTCGCACACATCCGCGGCTCCGCCAGCACCAGCCACATCACATGGTGACGACGCCTTGGGAAAAGACAATTATGTACACTGCGGACAAGTCTCCCCCTTAAGTCGAGTACTCGGAGGCCATGAGTCCTTGAAAAACGAGCAGAAACAGAAACAGAAACTTTTTCATTCAATATAGATTATAAATAATACTTTTTTTATTTACCACTGGATGAGAAAAATCTCTGTCCTGGGAAGAACCAGTAAGAAAGTCAGCAGGACTTTTTTAAATATGAAAGCGGTTGACCGGTAGGGCAACCATGAAACTTCCCGCTTTCTTCGAGCTTGGAACGCTCGAAAATCTTCCAATTGGTTGATTTTGAGCTCTTCCAGGCTTATCTTTTTTCGTCGCAGTTTTGTAAAAAATTGTTTGTCATATCTTATAGTCGATAGATCGAAAAATTTAAAAATTATCTAAAAAAAAAAAACGATTATTTAGAATTTTTAAATCACTACAATTTTTAACGCGTCGTTAGTTCGATTTTGACTTAGCGGTATTCGATATTGTTTTCCAAGTACAATAAAGTGTCAATAATGTCTGGAGTAATATGGAATAACTCTTACTTGACTAATCAGTCAAATATTGATCTTGCCCCTCTTTTTCAAAACTGGCATCAACTTTATCTGTATAAGGGCAACCAGAACGAGCTGGATCTTTTACATCATAATTCCCGGACTGAAAACACTTGAACCAACTTTGTGCTACTCTTACTGACTGCATGATGTCCTTAAACGTCACATAACATTTTTTTCGGCTTGAGTCGCATTTTTCCCTTTTTTGTAATAAAATTTCAGAATGTATCGCATTTCTTCGTTAGATTCACTCATTTTGGTCAAGTGCTTTTTTATCTTTTATTTTTCTTTTTTCTTAATGTCCTTTAAGTATTGGTATTAAAACCAGCCAAATACAAACAGTACAACCAAAGAGATTTTTCTTCAATTTTATTCAAACATAATACCAAGTAACTTTTTACCCGGGCTATTACTATCGATCAGGAAGAACTCATAATACTAATGACAACTCTTTGCGTTCTGTTACTTATACAGGTGTCCAGAACCTCAGCGTCAAGCGGGTGCGGGGCGATAAGCTAGGTTTATACCAGTTCTAGCAAAAATAAATAAAGTTTCATGTTGCTTGATTAAGTGATAATAGGTGTACTTTTGAAAATGTACAACATCCTTGATCACATATTTAGGTACTGTGATCACAATTTTTTTAATTTTTCGTTTTTTTTTAAATAAAATCCTAAATTACTATGTTATTGATTGCAATCACAAATCTAATAATTAATATAGTTATTAGTAAAGTTGATATTATTTATTAATAAAGTTTAATCAAGTCACGGTTAAATACATTTTGACTTATAAATTTGACGTCTTTAAAAAAACTGTACTATATTACTATAAGCAAGTTGTTTTAAAAAATGGCTCATTTAATTAAGATTTCAAAATGGTGCAAAACTTGTTACTTATCTTTCCATAAAAAATATTATCATGATTATCAGCAATTTAGAACATAAAAAACTTGAAGAACAAAATATCAAAGTATGATAATGATGCCCCATTGTCGTATTATGGCAAATTTATTTTTTCTTAAAACTAAATTAGATGTTCAACTTGTTTGCCTTCGGCAAGGATACATGCTCTGCATAGCCTCAGAAAAGATCTTTTCACTAATTGTGCGTATCTCCTTGAGTTTATTTTCTCTGCTGTTTCAGCTAGTTTGCGGGTTAGTTCAGCTAGATTTTGTATCGGTTTCAAGTTTCGAGTACCTAGACTTTTTCTTTTATACAGCCCCAGTAAAAGAAGTCAAGTGAGTTGAGGTCCGTAGAACAAGGAGGCTGTAAAATTGTGCCAAGGCGTCTAATCCAACTATCGGGATATTCTGTGTTTAGATGATCCCTTAATGGACAAGCATAATGCGCTGAGTAACCATCTTGTTGAAACCATATATACCGGTAGATGTTGAGCGGTACGTCTTCTAATAAATTTGACAAATGATTTTGTAAAAAATCAAGGTATTAAGTTTACAGGCAGCTCAAATGGTCCGATTATTTGTCCATTCAAAATTCCGGTCCACATATTCACTTTAAATTGGTATTGGGAGAGAACTTTACGCATTAAACGGGGATTTTCTATGTGCCAACAGTGTAGGTTGTGTTTGTTTAAATAATCGTTTTTTTTAAAGGTAGTTTCATCTGTCCATAAAATCTTGATAAAAAACTGCGGATCTTCACGACTTCTCGCTAACATTGTTCTGCAAAAATCGATCCTGAGTGCGTAGTTACGAAGTAGCAAACTTTGTACTCTTTGCACTGGTGACATTTGTATCGCTTTAAAATTCGATGAACAATAATTTTTCGTATTTCAGTGTCTCTTTCAATTGCACGTACTGAAGTGTTTGAATCAATTTCATTTAAAACTACATCATGTTAGTTTCGTCGTGGTCACCAACCTGCCGTACGAACACTTGGAATTCGTCCTTTCGAATACGACTGGTGCACATTGATGAACACGCGATGATCTGGATGACGTGCCGCATTTGGGTATCTCTCCCGATACAATCTGGCTACGGCAGAAGCGTTCACCGTTAATAATATGCATGTTCGCATATTCTTGCGCAGTATACACATGCGGAATTTTGGCAGAACCATAAATATTTATTATTTATGTTTCTGCCAAAATTCCGTCCAGGGAAACGCAGCCAAAGTCGTCAACTCAATAATTATACACCATGTGATTTTAATTTTATAAGAAGCCGTCTTAATTTTGTTACTCAAATGCAAAGATTTCATTGAATGCATTGCGATTGTTCAAGGAGAACGTTTTAGAAGTAAAGGTATTAGGTAACAAATTCATTGCAAATAAGCTTAAATAATGTTTCGTACAAAAAACCTGGATTATTTAGGTATGAAAGTGATGGAAGATTTTTATTATGTTACTTCTAAACTTCTCCAAGCGGGTTGTTTTTCTGGAACAAACAAAACTTTCTCATCTCCTTGCTTTTTGTGAACATGGGGTAACGAAACTATTTGTCCACAGTGATCAGAACTCAATTTTTCAATTCAGAACAAATTATACATTTATGCAACGGCTTAAATTTGTATAAATGTTATCTATACATGTTGCACCAAATTCAACAATACACGTTGGCTCCAAAAATAAATTAAAAAGACCATATTACGATTTAAACAATGACCTAAATTTAATATTGGTAATTAAAAAACTTTCTAGGAGATTAATATTAAAGTCTTACAACAGATTTATTTTGTTTATTAAGCTTAGCAAAAATTTGCTCCATAATTTTTTCAAAAGTATCATATGTAGAACATGGGGTCTGTAGACGCTGACAACAATGAGGTGCTCAAACTCAACACATGCCATTTCTGCGGTTCGTTCAATAGAGAGTCTCACAATATCCATACGAGCCACCGCTTAAAACCGTTTCTCTATTGAAAGAACTGAATACCTGATTATTACTGAAGATAAACTTTAAAGTAATAAGCTTTTAACCAATGTTCAGTAATACATAAAATATTAATACTGTTGCTATTTAAGAACAATTCAATTTCTAGCTTTTTGTCTATCATGCCTTGTATATTTTGATGCACCAGGTATAAATAGTTTTATTATTATTTTGTGGAGTCATACAAATACAATTATTAATGATTTGTAAGCTACATTCTAAATTGTTATAATTACTAGACATTACATCTATTGTTTTATTTACTAATTTAATTTCCTTGGAACTGATTCCAAATTGTATGTCAAATCATTACGCTGCTCAAAAGGAGCTGATGTCGGGGTAGCCAAGTCCTTGGCTGATTTAATATATAAATAATAAGATAGCACATTTGCTATCTGTCTTAAATTATATTTGGATATTATGTAATACCTATCTCTAGTCAAAAATTTCTTCATTTAATTATATACGTTTATTAAATTAATTCTATTATGTAGTACCTATAATAGTTACAATTAAATGTCAAATTTACATTATTCTTATCATTATTACATATCAAATTGTTAATTAATAAACTTAAATGGTATTTTACTTTATTTTCATATGAACAACACTGTATGAAGGCAATGTAAACAAGATAATTTTATGTACATTTAAAGTATTTAGGTAATCAATAAATTTTAATAATTGGTGTTTTTTGTTTACAGTGACTATTCTCCCAAAAAAAAAAATATTAATCAGCTATTAGGGCAAAACTTCCAATATAAAACTTTATTCGTTATTTGATTAAAGGATGCTCTAGACATGCAATAATTACTGATTAGCTGACTTTTGCCTATGTCATCATAATACATAATAACTTTATGTTTTTAATATTTAAATTACTTTTTAAGTTTATATTCTCTTTCATGGTAGTGTCATAGAGTGTAGGTGAAAATATAGATTCATTACTGTTTAAATTATTATTTATACATGATATTGTCCGCGATGAACCTGTTATGTGGCACTGATACTCCCTCTGATGTTTTATTAAGGAGTCAAAGCGCCATTAGATTTACATGACTTTAACAGATCATTCATGGTCAATATGTGTTCTTTCATCCCATCCTGCGCTGATGATATGAAGTTTAAAGTGATAAAATTTCTGAATTGAGACACTATATTTCAGTCTCATAAAAGTTGTTCATATTTTCCACATCAATTGAATATAGTTTAAGTTTCTTAATTAATTCTTGCATTTCCTTACATACATTTATATAATATTTCATATTAATTTTAAATTTAAAACAAGTTACAGTCCTGGGGCTAAGGGTAAGGTTTTAGTTTTAGGGCAGGGAATTGTCCGCCGCGCTGCCCCAATGCGTGTTGGCGAACTTCACATTTCTTCGAATTTTTTTTTCTTTTCCTCAGACATGCAGGTTTCCCCATGATGTTTTCCTTCACCATACTTCGCATATTCATTTTAGTCTTAATTAACTTTTGCACTTTCCTAACATATTTATTATTTTTTATGTATTTCTGTAATTTTCTTTTCTTTTCTTTTCTGGCGCAATAGAAATTCCTGTTCCGTCACAATTTTATAAGTGTTATAAATATTTCCTAAGAAACTAAAAAACTTGTTATCCGTCTGTTTATTGAATCCAGCTGCACGCGCAGCAGAGCTGCTTTTAGGTTGGGTTAGGACAATTCTGACTGTCTTTTAAAAAAAACTTTATACCCAGTCCTACCCAGCTTAATTTTTTAAATCATTAAATGCCAATAAGGAAATTAATGCAAATAAGCCTTTTAAATCTTTAGTAGCTAGCACGTAAAGCCTGCTCTCCATATCTAATATATAATTGCATAACTCTTTCTCTTCATGGTAAGTAAAAACTGTCATTTTTATTGCATAACTTCTATCCTCTGAGCTATTTGTTACCGTGGCACTTTTATTATATAATATTCTGTACCTCTATGACGGTCGCAGGTTCGAATCCCGCGCCGCACATGTGTTTATTTCATAAATAAATTGCACATGCTTGTCCTTGTAAAAAGCTTCCACGATAGAGAAAAAAAATCATAATTATTACGTTTATTCTGTATTTTACATTAGGCCTTAAGCTCTCGTGTAGGAATTAGATATGCTTCTTAGATAAAGGTTCTGGTACATCTTTCAAGCTAGGCCGGCATTTTTGCGATTCGCCATTCTTTGGACCTATGTACAAACAATTTCTATCAAAATAATTCGAGGAAAGAAGATCATTCTGGAGATAGGATACGGATAGGAAAGGCGCAATTTTTGAACAGCGAATATCGTATCATCTTTTCGATGGAATGTGGAAAATTCGTGAAAATTTTCCACTGTTAAAAATAAAAGATACCTAAATGCATACATACCTACTAAAAATATCATGCAAAATTCCTATGTTGCTATGATACCCTCTTCGTTCGGTTATATGAAATAGATGAAAGACGAAATGTACGATTTGCAACCGGAGGGAAGTAGAGTGAGTTAAGACGTATAGGGAAACATTTAACTATTTAGTTTAGTACAGCTACTTATGTACTGTATGTAATAATACAAATCTTTGATTATTGACATGAATATAATCAACCTTGACGTGGTAGAGCCATGCTGCAGTTACATATATTAGTAGTGTAGTTGTAGTACGACTGGGTCGGCTCGACCGGGGAAGGATTACGCTCTCACAGAATACCAGCGTAAAATAGTAGCTTAATAGTGCTGTGTTTCGTATGGTGAATGTAGAGAACCGGAGATCCTTTTTCCATCTTAATCCTCACGGGTGACAACGCACCTGCAATTTGATTCGTAATCGAGGATAGATGTAGATGTCTATGGGCCACAGCAACCACTTACCATCAGGTGCACTGTGTGCTCGTTTGTCACCCTATCCGTAAAAATAGTCAAAAAATACAAACGAACTTTTCTTTCATTCATGTAAACATTATCTTCTATTTTTTACTTTTTTTTCTCAAATTCTGCAGATCTTACCTATCAAAATTTATTAATTATATTTTGAAATACTGTCAATAATGGATTTATTTTTCATATTGTGCATTAAAAAAGCAAACATTATTGTTGACTGAAGGTGTATGAAGGAGCACGATATAGCGAATTTAACACCCCATAAATAGTTTGAATAAGAGTGACGAAGACGTAGTAGTAGTACAAGCGGGCACAGTCGACCTGATGATAATTGGATGCTAGTGCACATAGACATCTACGTCTATCCTCCAATAAAAATCAAATTCAGATTCGTTGTCACTCCTGAGGACTGTCTCGTTACCAGTAAAAGAATCTCCAATTCTCTACGCTCACCATACAAAACACAACAATATTCTGCTGTTTTGCGCTGGTATTATGTGAGAGCGTGGTCCTACCCCGGTCCTGCCAACCCATTCCAGCTGTAGTCTCATAGCTGCATCATAGCTCTGCTAAATTGTCTTTAATTATACTTAATTTTTATATTTCTAAAAATAAATATGTATAGATTCCTTTCTTAAAATTATATATTTAATGAAAGGAATGATTTCACTATGCCAGTATCTCCGATATACGATGGAATAAAGTCAAAAGCTTATAACTGTTCGTTATTTGCAATCATTTTCAAATTGTTATCAAAACTATAAATTAATACTCTAGTAAGAGCCTCCATAATAATCGAGTATGATATTATATACTTAATATACGAGTAATGATTTCTTATATTTACGCGAACACTATACATGATTAAAACTACTTTTACGGATTTTATTGCGTTTATTTTTACTTTTTATTTACTTTTATTTTTAATTCCCGACGTTTCGGGCGCTTTCCAGCACCCATGATCACGGGGGACTGAGATGACTGACGTCCCGATGTCATTGTTAAACCCGGAGTACCTTCAGCTTTTTTAATTATTGTTTATGGTCCGATCTATGCAAAATGAACTGACTATGTCCTGAGGTCTTGCAGTGGTATGCTTGGGTTTAGTTTAAATTTTATTGATTATAGGATCCCAAGCAGGTGGTAGTACCCAGCCTCCTTCTCTATTGAAATTAGGATGTTTTTTAATTTCAATAGCCTCACGTATCATCCTTGGTAGGAATCGGTGTTCTTTCGCGAGAATTTGTGGTCTATCAAATCTGATGTAATGGTTGGGTCCGTCTAGGATATGATCACAAACTGCAGACTTCATGACATCGGGACGTCAGTCATCTCAGTCCTCCGTGACCATGGGTGCTGGAAAGCACCCGAAACGTCGGGAATTAAAAATAAAAGTAAATAAAAAGTAAAAATAAACGCGATAAAATCCGTAAAAGTAGTTTTAATAATATAATATAGTTTTCCTTATGAAGTTGTATTCTAGGAACTACAAAGTGGGGAAAGCCTTGCAGGTATACGAGCAGTCACTTATTGCAGTATTTCTTGCTCGCCACATCCACATCGGTGGTTTTATCGTCTCAATTAATTTTATGTTACTTTTAATTAAGATCATTATTATTAAGAAACTGGTAGACGTTACAAGACTCTCTGCACATTCACCGTTTTAACATTGCTCTATAACTAGTGGCTATCCTAGTACCTAGTCCTACTAATATTATAAATGTGAAAGTTTGTTTGGATATTTGTACGTTTGGATATTTGGATTTTCGTGATGGGGCCATAAACGTACAAAAAGTTTATGTCTCAATCGCGCAAAAACTACTGAATGAATTTTGCCTAAACGTACCAATAACAGCGACAGTAGCTCTAGAGCAGGGTACGTACCGCGAATTCAAAGATCAAATCCGCCGTTCTACTTCTATCGTGAACCACTCCTAAAATAAGCGTTATAAGTTTGTCAGGAGTGGTTAAAGGGAATATTAGTAACGCAATAATGTTGTTAGTAAGGTGGACCATGGAAGGCCATGCTCCTTCGAAGGCCAATTATTAAAATGTCGTTGTTATTGCCATGTGATTACAAATTCCTTCTACTTACACAAACACCCATCGAACTAAAAATCACAGACGCGGCGGCGAATCGATCGCGCCACTATTTTGGCAGTACGGTCCCTCGCTACATTGATCGACGACGTTAAACTAAGGTGGGTGTACCATGGAAGGCCACTCTAACAAATAAACAGTTATCTTTCGTTTATTTACTGGATAAATGAAACTAACAAATATTTAAGTAATACTTTGTCTTATTACGTAACATATAAACCATTTCTTTTTATTGTAGATTTAATAGCTATTTATTAAACTTTAGTGTCAAATGACTATATATGATTTATTATAATGGCCTTTTAAGGACCCTTGTTTCTAGCAAGGCCATTTGGAAGAGTTCAATAAAACTTAAGTTCAATCAATATTGATTAAATCTGCAATTTAAAAAAGTGGTTTATATGTTACGTAATAAAACCAAGTACCTATTACTAAAATATTTGATACTTTCATTTATCCAGTAAATAAACGAATAATAACTGTTTATTTGTTAGAGTGGCCTTCCATGGTACACCCAACTTATTTAAAAAATAACAGATTAAAACAATAATAGGACAGGACATGGGCTATAAGTTTTTGTAAAAAAATTTAGTCTATCCCAAATTACAATTCTTTTAATCCATAGTGCTTTCTTCACTTGGTGTGTGCTACGTAAACTATAATGGATATTAAATGTACTGACGAATCGAACTTTTTACCAATATCATCATTTTGGACGCATTTTATGATACTACTGGCAACCCGTCCCGGCCTCGGCTGGATGGGATCTATGAATGCGGCATGATTTAGATTTTTAAAATATAGCCTAGATCATCTACTATTGCCCTCTATCTTTTAGTTAAGTTTCATCGCAATCAGTTGAGTCATCCCGAAGATTAGCTCGGACAGTCAGACAGACAAAAACTCGGTAAAAGGTAGATTTCTCGATATTACTGACAAATGTCAATAATACTTGAATTTTATTTATGTGATAATATTAGTAGAATGATAAGTCATCATCAAATACATTTATGTAGGTATAGTGATGAGTGTTTTATTTATTTAGTCAATATTTGATCTTTAAATTGAACTCGGTCATTTCAGGCATCATTATGAAATTAAAATAAAATGCGCAGGAATATTACGGCATCTCGCGTTTTATGAAACTTATTATATATAGTGTTATTACTAATTATATTGATTGCTTAATTTAAACAACTAAAAATAGTTACTCTATAGAAAGAGTTTCTACAGATAAATAAGTAAAAAACTGGTCAAGCGCATGGCGTGCCACGCACAATGTAGTAGGGTTCCACAGTTGCCCGTCTCAATACTAGTTCTAAATAATGAGCATAATAAATGAGTTCACCTATAAATGGTTTGACTAAAAATAGGCCCAAATAGGAAGATGGTAACTGAAGGACTTATTTTTAAATCAGACTTATTAGTAGTATTCAAAAAAGATTAAAAAAGTTTCGATTTTGTAAATAAATACAATTTGCATCAAATCATTAACATGCCAAATCCGTACAAAGATGGTCATAGTGGACTATCTATCTATATATTGCCGGCAGTGCAACCCTAAGATATAATGTATAGCTAAATTATATCTATCACCTCCCAGTAAACACTGCCCGAAACTACCCCGGGGGTCGCTCGCGTAAACCAAGAGTATGACAAATGAAGCTGTGTGAGGCTATATGATTCTATGAATACATTGAATGAGGCCTACAATAACTACCAGCTAAAAAATAAGGGAAAGTAGTAAGTAAGTAAGCAAGATCCTCCCTGCCTATCCCACAAATAAAAAATAAAGCTACAGTAGTAATGTACCAGGCGGTCCCATAATGAACTGGCCTGATATAGTTCAACGCGACATGTCGCTACATGTTGTGTTGCATTAAATAGTACGTTTATCGTGCACTTAATATAAGAAACATGCATCGACATGAAATGCTTAGTCTTAGTTTAACAGGCATTTGAATAACGAGAGTCGCGTATTTTTTCAAAATGTCGAAAACTGAGTATCGAAGTGTCATAAAGTTTCTGTTTAAAGAAGGTTTATCCCCTGCCCAAGTAAAAGAACGTTGGATGGCGTGTATAAGGAGTCTGCCCCCTCCTATAGCACAGTGAAAAATTGGGTGAAAGAGTTTCGCCTCGGGAGAGAAACCGTCAAAGACTTTGGCCACGACGGTCGACCTGTGGAAGTGCTCACTCCCGAAACGATTGCTCTTATCGAAGAGGAGGTTCTGAGTGACCGCCGTTTGAAGATTAGAGAAATTGCAGCAAGGCTTGGGCTCTCTAAGAGTACCGTTCATCGCGCGATCCATGAACATCTTCACATGAAAAAAGTGAGTGCAAGATGGGTACCGAAACTTCTTTCAGCGGTACAGAGATAGGAAAGAGTGCGCTGCGCTTCGGAGTTTTTGGATCTTTGTGGCGAAAATCCAAAGACTGTGATCGAGCGGCTAGTGACTGGTGATGAAACTATGATCTTGTATTATGATCCAAAAAGCAAGCGCGAGTCAATGGAATGGCGTTATAAGGATGAAAAGCCCCCTAGAAAGGCAAAGGTGCAACAATGGACTAAAAAACTGATGTGCACAATATTTTGGGATTTTCAAGGCAATTTGATGGTGGATTTTAAAGAACGTAATACAGTCGTGAACGGCGAATATTATGCTTCTTTAATATATAAATTACGAGACAAGATAAAGGAAAAACGAAGAGGCAAGCTGTCTAAAGTTGTCCTGTTGCTCCATGACAACGCCCCTGTTCATACCGCTAGTGTTTCGAAGGATGCAGTTCGTGAATGCGGGTTCACAGAAGTTCAACATCCACCTTACAGTCCAGACATGGCTCCGTCCGACTATTATTTATTTCCAAATTTAAAGCGGGACTTAAGAGGAAGAAAATTTTCAAGCGATGAAGAGTTGCAGGCGGCCGTCTTCAGTCATTTTGAGGATAAAAATGTGATTATTTTTATAAAGGTTTAGAGATGTTGATTCACAGATGTCAGAAGTGTGTTAGTATTCATGGTGATTATATTGAAAAATAAAATTGGTTTCGTTTCATTTCCTTCATTGGTTCATAGTTAGGCCAATTCATTATGGGACCGCCTACGTATATACTAAGTCGTTTTCTTCATAAAATGTTTATTTTCTTACAGTTGACAATAACATTACAAACTTATAATGCAGGTAGTTTTACATCAGGTAATTTTTCTATGGAGCTGTTACGAAATTTTTACTAATCCAAGTGCATTTTATAAGTTGGTCGACCATTATTCGCTAAGTTGGTAATTCTAGTGGGGGGGGGGGGGGGGGGGTTGCAGCACATGACTCTACTGAAAAATCCGAATCCTTGAATTGAAAAGATATTTTTCCATATCCCCAATGAACGATACCCCACACGATGAAATAGACGTGTAAAAAGAATATCATCCCCATTTACCTGTATGGGAGGAACCCAAAATAAAAATGTTTTTTTAAATTTTATTTCACAGTCTTGTAGGCATGATTAATACCTATAACTATGTCAAAATACAGCACCCAGGGTCTCTGAGCAAAACCGCGGATGAATGGATGGATGGACATGGCGATACTATAGGGTTCCTTGTTGTGTAACTACGGAACCCTAAAAACGGTCTTTAGAGGTCTAAATAAGAACGGAGTTCGTTCTTTTCAAACAGTATTTCTTACGAATTTATATCGTGTACCCAATTTTGTTTGTAATTTCGTATTAATATTATGGCAAAACCAGACATTTTTCATCACTGTGTATGCTTAATGCCTTATGAACAGCATGCTTGATCGTGCAATCTAAATGGAAAACCAAAAAACTGCTTTTGCTGTCGCACCGGCCGCTTTTCCGTCGCGGACTCTGGAAGAACTTTTGTGTAGCACGCACTGGAACACATTCGCTCCTTGTAGGTTCACTTCTCGACCGCTTTATCCGCTATACCGTCTCTGTGTTTCTTTAGCTTTAAGGTTTAGTTGAATTTTCTCTTCAGAAATTAAATTTCATTGTCATTACAGTCCTTCAAGAGTCCACGGCTGAACATAGGCTTCCCCCAAAGAATGCCACAAAGCAAGGTCTTAAGTCACCTGCATCCATTGACTTCCTGCATGTCTTAACAAGGTGTCACTCCATCTAGTGGGGGCCGCCCCGCACTTCTCCTACCGGTACGAGACAACCACGGTTCCCCATCGGTTGTCGGTTCTTCGAACTATATGGTCGGCCCATTGCCTCTTCAGCTTACTAATCCGTTGGTTTTTGTCGGTTACTCTGGTTTTGCTGCGGATATCCTAATTTTTAAGTTTAACACGTAGAGAAATCCTGAGCTTAGCTCTCTCCATAGCTCGCTGACCGAAATTGAGCTTCCCCGTACCAGCAGTGGAGGACTAATCTCAGATCCATAAGTCATCACTGGCAACACGCACTGGTTGTACAATCTCGTTTTCAAGTTTTGAGGTATACCTGACAAGAAGATGTATCGTAATTATAAAGAATAAAGAATTCGTTGACTTGGGACTATTTGTCCCAGGTAAACATACTCGTCAACAACTTCGAGCTTAGTGCTCCCAACAATTACCGGCATAGGTGGGACATGGACGTTACAAATGATCTTTGTTTTGTCCATGTGCCTATCCGTTGGGAGGTACTATTAAGGTCATTGAGCATAGTGCTGAGGTACTCCAACGATTCTGCCATATATCGTCGGAAAATCGAAGGTGAGTGATGTACTCGCCATTGATGTTAATACGTATCCTTTCCAGTAGTTTCGGGCATATAACCTTACTCCATCTTACACCTCTCTGCAATTGCAGAGTACGAAAGCTATCCAACTGGATAGGTTTCGTACTCTGGTTTTATACTCAGATAGCCATTGTAGCCTTTATGTACAAACACTTCATCGCTGCGATGTATCGACAGTCAATTTGACACCACTGAAGGGACTGCATCACCGCTCAAATTTCGACAGAACCAAAGACTTTCTCATAGTACATATTATTATACGCAAGACAAAGTGGCAGATTGTACTCTTCGGTCTTCAGTTCAATTTGCCGAAGGGTATGTATGTGGCATATGGTGTTAAAGCTTTTTCAGTAACCAGCTTGTTCAGAAGGTTGGAATTCGTTGAGGCTACGTGCGAGACGATTCGTAATGACTCTCGAAAACTGCACGTAGATGCAGCTCAAGAGGTAAATCGGCCTATAGTTCTTCAAGAGAGCATTGCCACTTTTCGTGAAGTATAAGACCACCGTACTTCTCCTCCACGCCTCTGGCGTAGTGCCACCATGGAGGACGGAATTAAAGAGCTTCCTACGTACTTCAAGTACCGGAAAACCGGAACCCGCTTTCAGAACTGTGCAGTAATTCCATCACCGTTTTTAATGTGCTGTAGAGCCATTCTAATCTCGCTCGGAATGACGCCCGGAATATTTTTCGGATAAGACAATAAGCAAATACTAGGAAATTCAAAGCTTTAAATTTCCTACTCATGTATTTCTAGGTCCTAAAGTATTATGCACGCTTTCGCTGAGTGAAATTAACATATAAATAATATTGGAGTGTCTGTCTGTAATATAAAAAAAACTGGCTTCTATTAAGCTCATGCTATCAAGACGAAAATAACCGTTTTTAAAATATTTGTATATCTGTCTATCTGTCTGTCTATCTAATAAATAAGGCTGTATCGATTACGATGTAACGTGACGAACTTGGATAAGATATTGCTTAGATCACTCCTGGCTTTGTTGTCTTGTTCGTGAAGGTTCACCAAAACTTTTGGATCTATAATACCTCCTCCTCCTCCTGTGCAGTTGACAGCTTATTTAGAAATTACACACACACACACACACACACACACACACACACACACACACACACACACACACACACACACACACACACACATACACTAGCACGCACCCACATACGAGAGGAACAATTTACACACAACAATATATTTAGTTATATATCTAGGTTTAATTTTCATACTTTAAATAATATTATTGTTTGATATAATATGTTTACGTAAGTTTCTTAATCAGAAAGATTTCTGTTAAATTGTCCCATAAGAAAGAGCACTGTTGCCTGAGATACAAGCTTATTGCTTAGTTCAGGCGCAGATGCAAATATATATTGTTAAAATTTTTCCTGAATAAAGAAATTATTATTATTATTATTAAAAAAATTGTCATCACAGTCAAAAATACACATATTCTTAATATTGAAATCAGAGCGACCATTCTATATGCTCTGATTCTAAATTTTTAAAATCTGACCTACAAAATTGTACACATGTATACACTGAGGCGAGGAAAGTAGATGAGTATGACCTAACTACTCAACCGTTGACGACGAAGTTTGAACGATTAGTTTTGTTATCGAACAAGTAAGTTTAGATTACTTTGTATCACGTTACGCCGCACACCTTCCGCACACCGTTACATTAAACTCTATCACTTTGCTAATAAGAACTGTGTCTTATGAACACAATTCATGTCGTGACTAATAAAATATTGTGAATTAGCGTTATTTTACACTTGTACGAGATATTGTAGACAGTTGAAAGAAAAATATTATAATAAAATTTAAAAACAATTACATTGTTATTACTTAACAAAAAGTTATATGTTTAAATTTCTTCTATCCGTTTGCCAGGTATAAATAGGATAATTGTGTTGCTACTGGTCTAAATTCCTAAATAAATTGATGTGAATAAAAATAAAGAATCGAATATATTTTAGATATCCAATGTTGTGGAATTTCTTTGAAAGTATCAGAACAGAGAGTATACCTCTACTCAGCAAATGAAAATAGACATCTTTACTCGTATATACTATATATATAAATGACGTGTCACATTGTTTGTCTGCGATGAACTCCTAAGCTACTCAACTGGTTTTAATGAAAATTTGCACACTGTGTGCAGTTTGTGCCAACTTGAGAGATAGGATAGTTTTTAATATTTAATTAATATTTCTTAGGGTCATCGGAAAGGACACAACAACGTCAAACTGGTCAGCTAGAAATTTTATATATTTTTTCTAAATTTGTTATCGTATTATTTATGCATTATTTAATCACGTCAGATGTAGATTTATCAACACTAAAAGAAGAATTCTTAGTGATTTCTTTCATTTCTTTCCAATTTTTTTAATTATATTTTTAAATACTAGGTATTACTTACTTTTCAAATAATTAAATTTTTTATTTGAAGTAAAATAATGCTTAAAGATTCTTTACTATCATGGTCATAATTAGTCTAAACTAGTTTGAAAAGTGAAAAAAAAACCTATTATTAAGTAGTTTTTATCAAAATTTTATCAAAAAATATTACTGGTAATCCTTTCTAGAGAAAATTATAATCTAAATTACAACATTTAAAACTATAGCTTACTTATACGTGGTAGAGCCATGCTGCAGTTATATTAGTAGTATATTTGTAGCACGAATGAGTCGGCTCGACCGGGAAGGACCACGCCCTCACAGAATACCAGCGTAAAATATTAGCTTAATGCTGCTGTATTTGGTATGGTGACTGTAAAGAACCGGAGACCCTTTTTACTGGAAATGAGGCATGCCATCTCTCATGTCATCTCTGTCTTTCCAGGACAGAGGCTTTTTTCCTAACCAGCACAGCAAAAAATGTATATCAATGGAATTACTTGTAATCTTCTTCTATATTGAATAAAAATCATTCTGCTCTATTCTATAGCCTCAACTTACATCTGGTAAGCGGAAAATTATTAACCCTTATTATTGCCAAATTAATGTGCTGAGCCCGTGTACAGCCTAAGAAGAAAAACTGTATCCATGGTTGTTGTTATTCTGTGGTTGTTATTGTAATAAAGCACCTAAAATGTTAAAAATATGTATATAAAATATAAATTTATAAAATTTATTTTGTTGTATTTATATTTCAATTTAAATATATGTAAAAATCTATATAATACATATTAAGGATTTCTTTGCATTTATAAATTTCTTATGCAAGGCAAGTGACTAGCAGGCAAATGCGTTTAAGGGCCACGTAGGTTAGGTTCGGTTCGTTTAAACTGTAATCGTGCTATGCTTAAGAAATTGTAATGGACCTGGGAAGCCAAAACAAACATAACGAAATGTTCAGAACCAGATTAATATAAGGTTCTTTAAATAAATCAGAAATATAGATAATGGTAGGTACATATTAAACATAAAATGTATATGTTAAAGAAAGAGTCAACGCTTATTAAAAATTGGGGATATGCGCTCACTCCGAAAATACATCTAGGAAATGGCGATCTTTGTATAAGTTTTGCCTTTAATTGAAATGACGATATTTGTCTACTCCATTTAGCCATTATAGCCCATAAAATTCCTCTGCTGAATAAATGTTTTCTCCATAGATTGTACATAGTAGTTATAGGGAAGATTTTACCATAGTTGTCGGGCTTGGCTTATAATTTTGAGTTTTTATCAGGTAGATGCTGCTGCTCGTCTCATATTTCAGTTTCTCTTTGTTGCCTCTTTATGATGTCCTCGGAACGATTTGGGGCAATGGATATGTGATTTATATATATATATATATATATATATATATATATATATATATATATTTATATAATTATGATAATTAAAAATATTTCTTAATTACCAATTTGAACTGGCTAATACTCGCTAATACTTGGGAAACCGTGAGATGTACTCTTATATGAACAGTTGTGATTAAATTTAATATAAACAGGGATGCGCGCGTACTGTACTCTTCATTTGAACAACAACTGCAACATTTATGCTGAATTAGAGCCCATTCATTACTACACTATGTAATTTTGGTTATTTCTGTGTGTACTGCTCACTGTAACTTTATTGGTGGTAATATATATATATATATATATATTATATATATTGTTGCCTCTTTATGATGTCCTCGGAACGATTTGGGGCAATGGATATCTGATATATATATATATATATATATATATATATATATATATATATATATATATATATATATATATATATAGTTATACTCGTCTACTGCTACTTATAATTTCGTAGAGTTTAGATCTATTCACTAGTTCTTGATAAAAAATATAACATAATTTAAAAAAAAACTCTTATTGACAAGTACTTACTATTCCTTATAAATCTCCTTATAAATCTACTAACAATAAGCAATGATCGTTTTTGAATTTGAATGAAATCTTTGCGTTAAAATTTATGCGCGCTGTGTGTCACGGACGGAAGATGAATTGCTGTCTATTATAGTTTTGCGATTGAGGAATAATAATATAAATTTAACTTTATATCTTAAAGATGTTTTTTATTGAGTTGAATTATAATTACCGAGTGGCGTTTGGCTGTATTCCAGTAGAAACTGAAAAAATATCGTACCTACGTACCATAAAATGTCAACGAAAATACATAAATTTAGTGAATCTAATTTGATTTTTTTTTGTGTTGTTTTATTGGGCGTAAACATCTTCTGCGCAGTGCATAAAAATAGGTCTATTTCTAAATATTTCTGGCAAGGAATCGGTTCACGATGTCAGGCATGTGCTATTTACACCTTTATTATGATTTTATGTGTAGTCGTACTGTTAGTAAGGAAGATAAAAATTTAGAACAGAGCACGAAAAAAATTTTTTATGAAAGCTGTGCCGAATTCTTTGTACTTGATGTCTGACGATAAACATCCCACGACTATAGACCCCAATTGTTCAAATACATCTAAAAACATCTTCAATATCGTTAACTGTTATAATCTTGGCGTATTTTTGATACAAATATATCATTATACGAGTATTAGTTAGGAATTACAATAAAAGTAGAAATGTAGGTTATTGAATAAAACATATTTACTATATAATGTTTATATATAAATTCTTGTCACACATTGGTGAAATTTAATGTTTTTAGTTACAAAAAGCATCTTCGGATCTTACAGACCAATCATCATCCCACTGTGCATTACGACATGGGGCTCAAGCAATAAAAATCTACCACTCGGCAACATATCATGGCCGTAACCGTATCGGCATGCAAAAATATTGTTTGTATAAATTATTATCCAACAACTGCCGCTATATCCTTCGTTTATGACCAAAACCGTAGCAAGCTGTGACTGGAGTGACAGCTATTTCACCACGAGAATACTACTTGGCGTCATGTTCCATGAATGGCACGCGCTGTTATCAAACCGTTTTGCACAGACGGCAAAACCGTACCACATTTTACGGCTTTGTCACTTTGCTTGCCATGCTCTGCGTTGTCCAAATAATAATAATAAAATAGCAGTCATTGCTATTTCTCGGTTCGTACGATAACAAATAATAGACAAAATGAGCATCCGATAGAGGGGGCATCATAGTTGTACACATATTAAAGGACGATTATACGGTCACTGAACGCTTTCTATAAGGGTATGACACGTTGTCGAGTAGTTTTATTGGGCATAGTCCCCGTAATAACTGTCGTATATTATTTTCGTGCCCTATACGTTAACGTTTTACACGTTCATAGTAAAGTAGTTGTATGTATATTTAGAAAAAGACACTCCAAAATTTGGACCTATTTGAAGTGTTCTTGTTTCAAAATATAAATAAAATTACAAGACGTACAAGAGGCGACATTGCATTCAGCTATGTTCCATTCAACTGCGGTGCATACACTGCACTTTAATCAGCTGCACATATTTATTTATCTATTCGGTCACTCGGTAGGCGCTTGTAGAGTTGACACGTGTTGTGTTGATTTAAAAAAAAATCTTTTGATAAAAATATGCCATCGTGCGTACTTAGAGATAATCCACAAATAATTCAAGAAATGTCAGTAAAAACCAAAGAATTACTTTTCATTGGTTAATAAGATACTTAATCAATAAAAAAGTATTATAAATTAGTAATAAAACAAATTAGGCCTAAGACGCCATTTTGTGTCACGTAATATAGATTATCAAATTAATTTGTTCAGATGCGACCTTTCTGTGGGTACTTAAATATAGGACGAATATATTATTATACACATTTTTTTTGTAGAAACATATATGAGTTATCATAATTAGGCCAAATTTTTTATATTTAAATCTGCTAATTATTCTTATATTTTATTTTTAGGTTTCCACATCAAAGTCAAAGTGGAATAAATTCGTCAATTTTTAACTCTCGCGTGGCCAGTATTTATGAACGACTCTTATTCTAATTTAAATAAATATATTTGTAATTTAAATGTTAAATTAACAAGTTTTGTTAAACATACATTTAGTATGTTTTTTATATTTGAGATAGATACCTTTTAAAATATTGAGAAAAAATGTAATTAAAAATTAATTGTGATATAATATTAAGTAGTATTATATTAAATAAGCAAATATAATATACAAAATAAATTACAAAATTTACAAAATTGTTCTCGATATAATTTACCTATTTAACAGCACAGTCTTTTATTACCTACTGATCATTCTACCTATGTTTATTCTATGATAAGAAAACAAACCGCGCAAACACAGAGTAGCGCACATTTTTTGTTTGAAATAACTGTTCTAGTACGTAAGTACATATTACTTCAATGTATATAAATGATCTTTCTCCCTTTCGACCAAATTAGCGATAAAGGTATTGGAGATGGTCTAAATTAAGAAACCTAAACCGACAGACATGTATGCGTAGGCATATGGACGTAAATTAAGCGAAAGAGGTGTATCAGGATCGTTCCTTGTGCCAAATGAAAGGCTATAGTCTTTGCCTACCCCTCTGGGTGACAGGCTGGTTATGTTATATGGTGTTTTTTTCCCTTTATATTTTTTCTTTTTGCGTTGCCTGGGAGAAATAACAGTGTAGCTAACAATAAGATCGCTTTCGTTTCTTTTACATATTTATATTTTTGTTATTTAAATATTTTTGTATTGAATTGCATAAAAAAGTTATACGTTAAAGTAGGGACTATCACAGCATTGTGAATTGCCATACCTATGTCTCTTTTTTGATACGTTCTGACTTCCCTCAATAGTAATAATACATATTAATATAATTGCTTTGATATATACAAAAAACTACAAAAATTTAGTTTTTATTCCCTACCGCCTTAATCTAAATTGACAAGGAGATTTCTTCAATGACGCGGTAATCGTAGTTGTAACGTTTTAGCACGCGCTTGATTAGTTTTATGACAATTTGATTTTGAAACATTGTCGATACAAACTCATTATAATAGGAAACGGTTCATTAATACTTATGAAGCGACTGTCGCATATTTCATTTACAAGGGCGGGTTCGTGTATTGTGTGTAAATTCACATGTTTTGTGCTCCATAACTTGCTTGTTAGCGACTATTATTTGTATCGTCGTTACGCACTTGGAACTGAACAATAAAATGACTAAGGATTTCCTTCGTATCTAATATGTTTCATTGGGTTTTTTGTTTCCATTTACCACTATACTTATACTATTTTATATTTATTTATTTAAACGTTATCCCCAAACTAGGATTTTTCCTTTACCGTGGAAGCAGTTTTGAAACATAATTTGCATTAGGACAAACAACCAGACCAGTTCGATAAACAGGAACAATTATTATTTGTAGGCCATACAAATACTTGTTCAGTACGGGATTCAAACTCACGGCGCTCACCAGCGCTGCAACTAGTTGTTAAGATAAGCTAGTGCGCCACCGAGCCGTTAAAAATACAAAATAATAAGCAGAAAAAATAGTTATCATGTTCATCTGGTTGTCAATTTGATCATAAACTATATAAGGTTTTAGTAGATGTATGGGTGACAAACGAGCACACAGTAAACGTTATGGTCAGTGTCCGTGATGGTGTTACCCATAGACGGATTCGCCATCGTTCCTAAGAACTAATATGGAATTCTTTGTCACCGGTAAAAAGGGGATTCTGATTCTTGTCACTCACCATGCAAAACACAGCAGCGTTATGCTGCTGTTTTATTTATCTGTTTCGTTTCTTGATCGACCATAGCCATCCTTTCTACAACCATAATACCCTATAGCGTTGCTTTACCTCATATAAAAAAGTTGTCCAATTTGACTTCCGCTGGTATTGGGTCTCTTAGTGAGCTCTTTTTTTTAACGCATTTGTTTTAAGTAATCCAGCTACTTATGTTCTTAATCAGATTACAACCAGAATTTGAAAAAAATCCAACTGTGAAGAGAATGCATATATCTAATGTTCCTAGGTTAATTTCGAGGCTCTCACTCTTATCTGAACGCATCCGAATAATTTGTAATGATGACTAATACCACAAAATTTTCCTGGCAATTAATATTTAGGTTGTTACAATAACAATCATAATAAATAAGTCATTTTAACTCTCAGTAAATAAGTAAATACATCTAACAGGACATCATCTTGAAACTCTCTTTTGTAAATTTTAAATCCACGACACATAAATCGTGATAAAGTAATTAACATATCTTATTCTTTGCTTTTCATTGCAATATTAGTGTTTATCTATTCGATAATTGCATAATTAATCAGATAATTTAAATAGCAACTACACATGCGCATTGTAAATTCTGTTAACTACTCAAGTCAACGCGCAAAGAATAAAAAACAAAACTTAAGCCAAGTTCACATGGATACGAAATAATTTGCAATATATAGGTATGTTATTACGATATCTTAAAAATGTTTAGTCATACCTCAGAAATAGTTAATTTTTTGTCTCCACATTTTGCTTCCACAGAGATCAAGCCAGAGCAAGTCGCTAGTACTTAACATATAAATTGTTTTATTAAAGGTGCATACATTTTAATTAAGTCGGTACGTAGAATTATTTTAAAGCAAAAAAAATCTTATCAAATTAATTCAAATTAAT
Source organism: Parnassius apollo (assembly GCA_907164705.1). Lineage (NCBI taxonomy): Eukaryota > Metazoa > Arthropoda > Insecta > Lepidoptera > Papilionidae > Parnassius > Parnassius apollo. The sequence goes on from CAJQZP010000693.1 coordinate 27,028,090, forward strand.
TTTTATAAGTTCCTTATAAGTCGAAACAATCAAGTGCTGTACATAAATTTTTCTAAGTTAGAAATTTTTACTTAACCCAGTACCCAAGACTAAGTACCAGATATTTCGTATTTTAGAATTTGCCCTTTCCCGACGATAGTCTAAAAAGTGTAGTAGACAGAAGTAGACTAAAAAGTGACCATCTCGAAGAGACTTTTTAGTTGCTAGCATATGAATAAATAATCCGAAACCCAAGAATTAAAATGGGGAGTTGATAACGGCACCGATCTAGGGGCAGGGTAAAACTGTTTGTTCTATTACATAATGATTTCTTATATTTATCCGAACACTAAATATAAATAAATAAAATAAAATAGCCTTTTAATTATTAATTACACTCAATAAATTTGTTACTGTTTATGCATTATTATAATATTAGAATTAAATTTAATTGGAAATTTCATTACACTGAATAAATTTGTTACAAAATCAATTTAATAACTTGAGGTACATACATTATTATAATATGAGAAATATATTCAATTAGAAATTTCATTTTGCATTTAACTTGCTTTCATTTAGATACTATAATTTTTATATGAAACTGTTTCGGCATTTTAGTTTCACAAATTTATATTTATTAGTATTTTTTTAAATAGTATTTTCTTTCAATTTAGATATCGGATAAATTCATTCGTGGTATCCGAACACAACTATTAAACAAAACTATTTTGACGGATTTTATCGCATTTAATTTTACTTATTTTTAATTCCTCGCATTCCGGATGCTTTGCAGCAGCGTTACGTTGTAAATTAAAAATAAGTTAAATTACACGCAATAAAATCCGTAAAAATGATTTTATTCTATGTTCTATTACATGTTAATATGGAGATAAGTACATACACTAGTAGGAGTCTAGTGGTGTATATCTACATGTCTTTGAAATTTCATTTTTGTTAACCTCATATTTTATGCACAAGTACTGAATCGGACACGGATTAGTGGGTACGGTTACTGGTGCGTGTTCGTTATTAGGACTAATAAGTGATACTTTGCCAAAGTGAATACTAACACAAGGCTACAGGTCCGTATGCGTTATTAGGACTAATAAGTGATACTTTGCCAAAGTGAATACTAACACAAGGCTACAGGTCCGTATGCGTTATTAGGACTAATAAGTGATACTTTGTCAAAGTGAATACTAACATAAGGCTACTGGTCCGTATGCGTTATTGGGACTAATAAGTGATACTTTGCCAAAGTGAATACTAACGCAAGGTTACAGGTCCGTATGCGTTATTAGGACTAATAAGTGATACTTTGCCAAAGTGAATACTAACATAAGGCTACTGGTCCGTATGCGTTATTAGGACTAATAAGTGATACTTTGCCAAAGTGAAACTCCGATGCGTTATTAGACTAAGTGATACTGCCTGAATACTAGCACAAGGCTACAGGTCCGTATGCGTTATTAGGACTAATAAGTGATACTTTGCCAAAGTGAATACTAACATAAGGCTACTGGTCCGTATGCGTTATTAGGACTAATAAGTGATACTTTGCCAAAGTGAATACTTACATAAGGCTACAGATCCGTATGCGTTATTAGGACTAATAAGTGATACTTTGCCAAAGTGAATACTAACGAAAGGTTACTGGTCCGTATGCGTTATTAGGACTAATAAGTGATACTTTGCCAAAGTGAATACTAACGCAAGGTTACAGTTCCGTATGCGTTATTAGGACTAATAAGTGATACTTTGCCAAAGTGAATACTAACATAAGGCTACTGGTCCGTATGCGTTATTAGGACTAATAAGTGATACTTTGCCAAAGTGAATACTTACATAAGGCTACAGGTCCGTATGCGTTATTAGGACTAATAAGTGATACTTTGCCAAAGTGAATACTAACGAAAGGTTACTGGTCCGTATGCGTTATTAGGACTAATAAGTGATACTTTGCCAAAGTAAATACTAACACAAGGTTACAGGTCCGTATGCGTTATTAGGACTAACAAGTGATACTTTGCCAAAATGAATACTAACGTAAGGTTACTGGTCCGTATGCGTTATTAGGACTAATAAGTGATACTTTGCCAAAGTGAATATTAACATAAGGCTACTGGTCCGTAAGCGTTATTAGGACTAATAAGTGATACTTTGCCAAAGTGAATACTAACATAAGGCTACTGGTCCGTATGCGTTATTAGGACTAATAAGTGATACTTTGCCAAAGTGAATACTAACATAAGGCTACTTGTCCGTATGCGTTATTAGGACTAATAAGTGATACTTTGTCAAAGTGAATACTAACATAAGGCTACTGGTCCGTATGCGTTATTGGGACTAATAAGTGATACTTTGCCAAAGTGAATACTAACGCAAGGTTACAGGTCCGTATGCGTTATTAGGACTAATAAGTGATACTTTGCCAAAGTGAATACTAACATAAGGCTACTGGTCCGTATGCGTTATTAGGACTAATAAGTGATACTTTGCCAAAGTGAATACTAACGAAAGGTTACTGGTCCGTATGCGTTATTAGGACTAATAAGTGATACTTTGCCAAAGTGAATACTAGCACAAGGCTACAGGTCCGTATGCGTTATTAGAACTAATAAGTGATACTTTGCCAAAGTGAATACTAACATAAGGCTACTGGTCCGTATGCGTTATTAGGACTAATAAGTGATACTTTGCCAAAGTGAATACTTACATAAGGCTACAGATCCGTATGCGTTATTAGGACTAATAAGTGATACTTTGCCAAAGTGAATACTAACGAAAGGTTACTGGTCCGTATGCGTTATTAGGACTAATAAGTGATACTTTGCCAAAGTGAATACTAACGCAAGGTTACAGGTCCGTATGCGTTATTAGGACTAATAAGTGATACTTTGCCAAAGTGAATACTAACATAAGGCTACTGGTCCGTATGCGTTATTAGGACTAATAAGTGATACTTTGCCAAAGTGAATACTTACATAAGGCTACAGGTCCGTATGCGTTATTAGGACTAATAAGTGATACTTTGCCAAAGTGAATACTAACGAAAGGTTACTGGTCCGTATGCGTTATTAGGACTAATAAGTGATACTTTGCCAAAGTAAATACTAACACAAGGTTACAGGTCCGTATGCGTTATTAGGACTAACAAGTGATACTTTGCCAAAATGAATACTAACGTAAGGTTACTGGTCCGTATGCGTTATTAGGACTAATAAGTGATACTTTGCCAAAGTGAATATTAACATAAGGCTACTGGTCCGTAAGCGTTATTAGGACTAATAAGTGATACTTTGCCAAAGTGAATACTAACATAAGGCTACTGGTCCGTATGCGTTATTAGGACTAATAAGTGATACTTTGCCAAAGTGAATACTAACATAAGGCTACTTGTCCGTATGCGTTATTAGGACTAATAAGTGATACTTTGTCAAAGTGAATACTAACATAAGGCTACTGGTCCGTATGCGTTATTGGGACTAATAAGTGATACTTTGCCAAAGTGAATACTAACGCAAGGTTACAGGTCCGTATGCGTTATTAGGACTAATAAGTGATACTTTGCCAAAGTGAATACTAACATAAGGCTACTGGTCCGTATGCGTTATTAGGACTAATAAGTGATACTTTGCCAAAGTGAATACTAACATAAGGCTACTGGTCCGTATGCGTTATTAGGACTAATAAGTGATACTTTGCCAAAGTGAATACTTGCACAAGGCTACAGGTCCGTATGCGTTATTAGAACTAATAAGTGATACTTTGCCAAAGTGAATACTAACACAAGGCTACAGGTCCGTATGCGTTATTAGGACTAATAAGTGATACTTTGCCAAAGTGAATACTTACACAAGGTTACTGGTCCGTATGCGTTATTAGGACTAATAAGTGATACTTTGCCAAAGTGAATACTAACGAAAGGCTACAGGTCCGTATGCGTTATTAGGACTAATAAGTGATACTTTGCCAAAGTAAATACTAACACAAGGTTACAGGTCCGTATGCGTTATTAGGACTAACAAGTGATACTTTGCCAAAATGAATACTAACGTAAGGTTACTGGTCCGTATGCGTTATTAGGACTAATAAGTGATACTTTGCCAAAGTGAATATTAACATAAGGCTACTGGTCCGTAAGCGTTATTAGGACTAATAAGTGATACTTTGCCAAAATGAATACTAACGCAAGGTTACTGGTCCGTTAGCGTTATTAGGACTAATAAGTGATACTTTGCCAAAGTGAATACTAACATAAGGCTACTGGTCCGTATGCGTTATTAGTACTAATAAGTGATACTTTGCCAAAGTGAATACTAACATAAGGCTACTGGTCCGTATGCGTTATTAGGACTAATAAATGATACTTTGCCAAAGTGAATACTAACATAAGGCTACTGGTCCGTATGCGTTATTAGGACTAATAAGTGATACTTTGCGAAAGTGAATACTAACGCAAGGTTACTGGTCCGTATGCGTTATTAGGACTAATAAATAATACTGTGCTACAGCGTACACTTACAAATGGTTACTTTTCACATAGAAGGAGGGCAAAAGAGCATGTGACTCACCTAATGGTAAGTGTTGACCGCCGTCCATGAACAACTGCAATACAATGCTCCTGCATTGTAGTTGCGTTGACGGCTTTTAAAAAGGAAGGCTTTTTATTTCTAGTTTCTTAAAGGTCTCTAAGTCTTTTTGGTCCGGAAAAAGTGCCGGTGGATAACGATTTCAAAGAAGTGATGCGAGAAAGAAAACTAATAAAATGCGGTGCACTGCCAAGCATCCAGATGGTGTGGATGGTATTTTAAGTTTTGTTGCAATGAGTGTTTGTCAAATTTGGTGGCTGGAATGTGGTAGGAAATGCAAAGGGGTGCAACATCTCTTCGCAAAGCCAGTGAAACCGATCAGAAAGAATTAGGTCGTCGACAATTCGAGTAGCTCTGCGATGGATACGGTCAAGTAGAAGGATCTGCCACTGGAGTGCCCCTGTCCAGAGATAAGAATAGGAGTGAGGCCGAACCCGCGCTTTGTAAAGTTGCAAGTGCTGCGCCGGCATAAAATACCGTCTCGCTCTACTGAGCACGCCAAACTTCGGTTAATTTAGCATTTCCTTCGTGACCATGAAACTGTGCGTCATTCGATATGATATGTGCTGAGGTTTCCGATGTTGGCTGTAGGCAGTAAGGGGAGTACCTTGAAATTGGAGAGATACGATAAAAGGGTTCTTTTAGCGGTAAACGTGCAAACTTGTTTCTTCTGGGTTAAACTGGACTAGATTTGGCCATCCTCACTCCAAGACTTTGTTTCACAACGACTCGATTTCAGACACAAGAACAAGTTTGTTTCGGTACTCGACTCGTATTAACACGGCCGGTGTAAAAAGCATCACCAGTGTTGTCGTCAGCATAGCAACTAATGCTACTGGTTTGCAGCATATGGCTTGTAGTCGAAGCATGCACCGTTTACTAGGTCGTTGATGCTCCAATCTGCAAGCCACTGGCAAGCAAGTGGTGACTCAATTGCATGATTTCTCGGGCAGCCCAAAGGAAAGAAAGTAGCGCTTTGTGCCAAACCCGATCGAAGGCCTTCACTACTAACGACCAAGGCTTCCTCTTTGGATAGTACTACCTCCACCCATCTATGAGTCGGGTAAACCAGAAAATCACCAGCGGTCACTAATTAGCTGGTAGTTTATAATCGTTTCCATTACTTTGGAGGACGAAGAGGTGACGGCGATAGGCCTGTACCTGGACGGGTCTGAGCAGACACATTTTTTAAGGATTAGATGCACCGAAGTGGTCTTCCATGAGATCGGACGCCTAGGGAGTAGAAGTACCGGAAAAGACGCGTTGGAACCGGTGTCAACTCGGTAGCACACGTTTTCAGCACAATAGGAGGAACTCCATCAGGCCCATTCATCTTGTTGACGTACGTACGTTGAGGGAGAGGAGTGTTTTGCACCTGACTACTGTGTAAACCGCACCACCAGCATTGCGCGTTATTAGTACTAATAAGTTATTCTTTATAATGTGAGCTTGTGCAACAATATTATAATATCTCGTACGCAACTGATTGCTTTGAACTGTATTGAGAAGTCAATTCCGTGGTCAATATCGTATTTATTTGAACAGTGGTAGAGCCACGCGGCAGCTTTGCTGTTGCACGTATGGGCCGGCTCAAACCGGGGTGGTACCACGACCTCACAGAATACCGGCGTGAAGTGGAAGCTCTGCTTCCGCGTTTCGTCTGGTGAGTGCAGGTGGCCGGAGGCCCAAATCCCCGCCCCGTCAACATGAGAATTAAATGTTAACCTACCCCAGGAGGTTACCACCACCTCTGGAGAATCCCTCGCTGAGCATCCACGACCAAGTTACTCCACTCCTGAGCGTGGTTGCTCAGGCTGCCCCGCGTATTCTGGGTAGGGGGGAGTGCAAAATTCCGCTCAAGACTACAACTGCTCGAGGCAAACGGAGCAACAAGACCAAGGTGACCTCTGCCACGCTATCCGTGAATTTCTGCAATATCATGGGATTTCACTCTAACTTAAACGCCGTTCACTACCATCTCGAGACGGCGAGGCCGGCTCCGCTCTTTCTGACTGAGACGCATGTGTCTTTTCCGGCTGATGCTTCGTATCTCTCCTACCCGGGTTACAAACTGGAACACTCCTTTGTGCCTCGGGCTGGAGTTTGCGTATACGTCAGAGATGCCATCTGTTCTCGACGCCTCGGCAGTCTTGAAGGTCCGGAAGGTTCTTTTGGCTACGCATAGACAGCGACGACCATCCGCGCGTCTACGGGTGCCTCTATAGATCCCATGGCGGTAATGCCGAAATAAACCGACTCTTCGGCCACGACCAAATGGCTACAGATTCTTTGCTACAGCAGATCTCCTCCTCAAAGATCGTGATCCTTGGCGATTTTAACGCCCATCACGCCGAATGGCTTGGTTCACGTTCAACCGATCATGCCTCTGTTCATGATTTTGCCTTAGCATATGATCTGACACAACTGGTAACTTCGCCTTCCTTCCTTCCCTGTTGGACCTTCTGCTGACCTCTCATCCGGACGGATATCAGATTTCCGTCGAGGCCCCTTTAGGCGCCTCGGACCATTGTCTTGTCCGGAGTGTGGTGCCACTCACGCTGAATTCGCGGTTGCATTCTGCAGTCTGCCGCCGTGTTTGGCACTATAGGTTAGCCCATTGGGATAACATGCGATCTTTCTTTGCATCCTTGTTGCTGATTCTGTCGCTAATGTGGTACTTCAGGGTATAGAACTTTTTATTCCTTCCTCTGTGGTGCCCATCGGACGTAAATCTTAGCCATGGTATGGTCGCTCCTGTAAAATAGCATCATGCCATTAGCAGGAGTGCTGCCAAGCCTGGGTTGACGCATCAACGTCTCGAGATGTAAGCACCAGCGCTCTAAAAAAGAAGTATAATTCCGCCATCAGGTCCTTCAAAAGAGTCATTACCAAGGCAAAGTCGGAACAGATAGGCAGAATTGGCGAGAAACTAGTTCACCTTCCTACTGGAACCCGTGCATTCTTGTCTCTCGCCAAGGCTGTCCAGGGGAATTTCTTCCATCTCTGCACACGGAGGACGACTCACTGGCTCATGCCGCAAAGTAGAAAGCCGATCTGCTAGGCTCTTTTTTGCGTCCAACTCGACTCTCGATGACGGGGGGAGTACGCCGCCGACCATCCCGCGGTGTTAGTGCTCCATGCCGGAGGTGCGGTTTACAAAGCACTCGGTTCGCAAAGCACTTCTCTCATCACCAACGCTGTTGCTTCTGCATATCAATGATATGTTGCAAACCTGTAACATTCATTGCTATGCAGATGATGGCACTGGTGATGCTATGTACACCGGCCATGCCAAAATTTCTCGGGAAAACATCTCCGAGTACCGGGAAAAACTTGTATCTGAAGTCGAGTTGTTGCTGAACAGAGTCTCGGATTGGGGGCGACTAAATCTAGTCCAGGTTATTCCTTAGAAGACACAAGTTTGCGCGGAAACCGCTATAAAGAACCCCTTTGTCGTATCTCCCCAGTTTCAATACAGTTCCTTTGTTGTCTCAGCCAGTATCGGAATCCTCGGCGTCGACATATCTAGTAACGTGCAGTTTCGTGGTCACTTGAAAGAGAAGGCCAAATTAGCTTCTTAAAAGCTTGGCGTGCTTAGCAGAGCGGGACAGTATATCATGCCGGCACACCGCGTGCAACTTTACAAGGTGTAGGTTCGGCCACACGTGGAATACTGTTCCCATCTCTGGGCTGTGGCTCCCCAATACCAGCTCTTTCCACTTGACCGCATCTAGCGCACAGCGGCTCGAATCGTCGACGACGGAGTGCTTTCTGATTCATTGGCACTCCAAAGAGATGTTGCATCTCTCTGCGTATTTTATTGCATCTATCACGGGGAGTGATCTGAGGAATTGTTCGGATTAATCCCAGCCGCCAACTTTCATGAACGCACTACGCGGCAAAGCTCCCGATACCATCCACACCAAATGGATGCTTGGCGGTCCACCACTGTACGTTTCACTAATTGTTTTCTTCCGCATACGACCTCTCTGTGGAATAATTTACCGCCGGCAATTTTTCCAGACCGATACGACCTGGGGACCTTCAAGAAAAGAACTTACTCCTTTCTAAAGGGCCGGTAACGCACCTGCAATTCCCCTGGTGTTGCGGTTGTTCATGGTCTGCGGTAGTCACTTAACATCAGATGAACCACCTCCCCCTCTCCATAAAAAAAAATTGGCAAAAAGATATCATTTTTCAAAGATGCTGAAAAACGAGCACATACCGGCCCCCCCCTAAATGTAAGTATATTGGCATCCTTAGAACTAAGATGAAAAGCCTCATTTCCAATAAAATGAGGTCTCGTTATTCACCACAGGAAAGCCTTCTGCTGCTATTTTACGTTTTTTATTTTACGCAATCGAGGTCTTTTCGCGGTCAAGTCGACATATTATACGTATTAAAGTCACAATACGCTGTAGCAAAATTCTTCCACGTAAACAAACTTTATTTTTAACAATGATTTTTGTTTATAAAATTTCTGATTGCTATGATTCAGAAATTTAATTAACATAAATTATTTTGTTAAGATTTAATTTAGATTAAGTGATTAATTTAAAAAATAACTGATAATTCTGATTTACATATTTTAAAGACGTATCTTGAAAATATTTTATAGAATTGCTTGTACTACCACTACTAGAAGAACCACATAACGTACATAGCTCGAAGAAAAAGCTAACATTCTGTGGGGAAAAAGATTCACAAGTGGCAGCCTCGTACTTGTAAGCGAAATGTAGGGTGGCCATCTGCTCGAAGGATTGAGATATTCATTATGTCGATGGATGCAGGTGGCACCATATTTTGTGGTATTCTTTGGAGGAGGCCTATTTTCAGCAGTTGACTTTTGGACTTGTGAAAGGTTGAAATGACGATGATGAACATGATGTAGCATTGGTATAATAGTATAATTTTTAAGATTCTGATAGATAAAATTTCCAGAAAATGTTCTTATTTAGAATAATATGTGAAGATAGTTTAAAATATAGTGTACAGTTGGCGATTACTGTTAACATATGGAATCTAAGCGTCTTGTCACGTATTCGCTACCTCATTCCTATTAATATGTGTTTCGTAATTCTTCAGGTGACAAACGGGAAGTGTCAATAGGTCTTATTTATTTTTCGAAGATCGTCATTGTTCACACTTTATGTAATGGTGTTCAGTGGTATTTTATCCATAAAAGCGAATACGTCACTAAAACAATTATTGGAATAATGATAATTCCACACCAGACGAGCCAATTCTATTCATTATCCCATTTCGTTCTGTGTTCAAGAAGCAACTATGCCGAGGATAGAATACTGTATATCATCTCTTATATTCTAGATGAGTAAATCTCAGACAGGTTAAAGGTGCGGGACACCAATACTGTGAACACTAATCCGTATGCCAAGTGTCGCGGTTATGATAAATATATCCTTAAGAAACGCAATAACCATACTTTTTGAATAAAAATGTAATTTCATTCAAACACAGTGGCAATCTCTTTCTTTTTTACAGCAGTGTGTAAGTCCTGGCAGTCACTCTGGGCGCATTGTTCTGTCCGGCTCAGTCTACTTGAAGACCTCTACCGAAATATTTTGCTTCAGATGTCTGTTAGTATTGAAAATTAATTTATACTGTAATGAATTTTTTGATAAATCTGATAAAGATTTTTTTATTTTTTTTTCTCTTTATTAGGAATAACAAACAATTGTACAATATAATCTTATTATTAAACACAATACTATATTTAAGCTTAATAATCATACAATCAACACCGTTATCCACATATTACCACTGGGTCTGTGTACGTAACAATTAAAAATTAAAATATAATGTTCTATTAAAAACGACCCGTTCACCAATAAATACAGACAAAAACAAACTAATTTACACATATGCATGTACATGTGCACGCATATACATACACACACATATACAAACATTCATACACATATATAGATAATACATAGATGTGAAAAATTAAATTTAACCTAAATAAGCAATTACATTAACTTGCATCAAATTCAGATAGAACCTCATACACAGCTTTTTTATATCTAGAAGAAGTTAATCCAAAGATATCTATGTCATTAAATTTGTTGTTATATAATTCCATTATACGATTTAGAGGTGCACGTGCACCTGCATTTGTTTTACTTGGTTTTGGAGCGAAAATTTGATGTGAATGGAGCTCACGTATACGCTTCGAGCGACTAGGTATACGAATGTATATTTGATTGGTGAGTTCATTACAATCAAATTTGTTATGGCAGATTTTGTAAGCAAAGTTTGATCCAAGAGCATCCTTCTCGATTCTAAAGAAAGAACACTAAATTTTCTTAATAAAAGTTCATTACATTCATTATAATTACTTTTAAAGCATTTGTACATTGTAGATTTTAAAAATTTTCGTTGAACACGCTCCAACTGTAAACTATATTTACTATATATTGGACTCCATATAACTGATGCATATTCAACCTGTGATCTTATTAGAGATTTATATAAAGTTAAAAATGTGGTGGGATGTTTGAAGGAAGAACATGTCCATTTTATTTATCAGATATATCTAATTTATATAAGAGAAGAAAAATATATATAAAACACGTTATAATTACAAGGTAAAAAATAAAAAGTACATTTTGATGGAAAACAATAATTTATTAGCAGAAATTTATTTTAGAAATTATTACTTATCATTAATGGTCGTTACTTTTTTTTTTAAATTTCAACTACTAAATAAGACTAGCATTAGGTACTATTTAGCCTTCATCAAGGCTTTTTCTTATTTTATTTCTTTACTGTTAAAAATATTTTTTTTAATTTGTATTATGTTGGACAGTGGTATATGTTTAGCAATTATTAATATATAATATTGATATTCAGTTGGTTAAAGAAGGTTCTATACAGTAGTTTAAAAAAAACATAAAATTGTTTTCATAATATAAAAACAATACACATATCCTTTTCTTTATAATAATAATAATAAACATTTATTTGCATAAGACATGGTACATTTTTAGTAGTGTACATGCGTGTTTTACCGGTTTATCGGTATGAAAATATTACGTCAAGGGGCAATTGAATAATTAAAATTAGAATAATACAACATTACAATAACATTTCATATTAATTTGAATAAAACAGTAAAAAAAATATACAGGCGTGATCATGTCATAATGCATAATATCAAACTAGTATAATGTCAATCTTACAAACTCTAATTCATTTGTCAATTTAAAATTCCATACATCAACAACAATTCGCTTGAGATGACCGTCATGGCAGAATTTGATAAATTCATTTATGTCATAAAAACAGTTTTCAATCAGAATCCCGAAAATAATTTTTTTAAAGATTAAAGTAAAGTTTTGAATATGGTTCGGAAGTAAATTAAATAGTCGAACGCACATGCTATTATTTATTATAAATGAATAATCACCATGTGGTAGAAAGAGGATTTATTATTTTGTTTTATCCTATAGGAGTAAGTCAGACAGATGTCATGATCTCCGAGAGAATACGGTATCCACCTCATATACACCAGATTTAAAAATACGCAAACTGGCGACAGGGTGCAGTGTGAATATAACAAAACTTCTGGTGACTAACTGGAGACTAACTAAAATCCCTGATTGAGAAGATCACGGCAAATCCTACCTACAATAGGAGAGGTTGTCCATGTCCGGCGGTAGGCGGTAGGGCTAACTTTAAAGTACATTTTCTGCACCTATTTACAACGTGCTTTGCAACGAAGAAAAATATCGTGGATAAACAAAAACTTTATGTTATACTTAACTAATTTTAAATACTACATATAATGTTATAGCTTAAGAAACTTTAAATCAAGAAAATCAAACGGGAAACATATCAATATCAAATATAACATCTACCTACTTCTTTTATAAGTTGTTTTCAATATATTAAACGCAGACATTACATAAGTTTGACTACTTATCATTTATTTTATAATTTATTAATACTGAAAAACCTTATTTCTAGTAAATGCAAATTCATTTTTAGGTGCTCACCTGTACACACTGTGAATAATTAACAAGCTGAATATATATAGGTACGTTATATCTACGACTCGTAGTAATCGTAAATTAAAAGATTTATTAGTTACTAAAGAAAAGTACGTGACATGTGTACATTGTTATTTGGCTTCTGAATTGACTTACAATGAGGACATTAAAATATGTTTGGCAAGACGCGTTATTAACCTACTACTAATTTGTATTTAGGCAAATAAATCAGGCTGTGTTGTTTGGTTTTTGCTTATTTCAATATAGTCGACAACTGCCCAGTTATCTTCTGGTTCATCAGGCATTTGTGGAGGTAAAGCTGCGCGTGCCAGTGGAGAGCCCACTTCATCGAGCGATAAGTACGCTCGAATCGCGGCAGCAGCAGATTCGTCGTCCATTGAACGCGCCCGCGCGTTGAAGGCTCCCCCAATGTCTTGGCTAGGTAAATCCCAAATGTGCCATTGAGGTGTCATCTTGAAGTTCTGTGTTTAATTAAATATTTTTAACGAAATGTAACAAAGTAGATATGTATGTAATCTATTTAGATCGATGTAAATGTACGTTACTGTTAAACAATCGAATAACCTAATAATTGCTTTTTACAAATGTTCAGTATACAAAACAAATTACACGAATAATAGCGCAACAAGATTTTACTGTTGCCGTCGAAAATATAAATTTACACGAACAATATCGTCAGTGACATTACTGACCAGAGCTTGGACCTACACTAATATAGTAAAATGCATCCAGCTAAATTATAACGAAGCTCTTGGAACTACTTAAATTTTGTTGAAATAAACAGATAGCTAAAAAAATTAGCTTCCATATGCGATATAAAAAGTCTCTGATACTTGTTGTTTAATGGAGTTATTACATGATATTACATACATATCTAGATAGATAGATGATATTTTAATCAATAAAATTTCTATATCTTGCATTATAAAATAATTTCGAAAAATCTTTAAGGTAATTAAGGAAAAAGAACTGCAATATATACCAATGTGTTATTTATTATCAGCCATAATTATGATAATAATACATTAAGGATGTTAGAGAACTTCTCGCTGTTCTTTTCAACACATTTCATTTTAGTTCAATTCTTCACAACCCAACTACACATCACAACTAGTTTGGCAAAAAGTTGCTTTTGTGAGACATCAACAGTGCATTTTTGACATTGATTAAGCAGTATAAATATATCTAGGGGAAAAGAGTATTAATAAAATTACAAGAGATAAAATATTGACAGATGGATTAATTTGACTAGACAAAAGCGAGATTAAATAAAATATTTGAAGAGGCCTTCATAAGCGGCCTTCATAGTTGCCTTTGAAAGTAGTAATTATAATGATTTTTTTATTTGTATTAAGTATGGTAAACGAGTACACAGTCTACATGAAAAGAACCCGTAAACACTATATCTACCCTCAATTAAGAATTAAAATCCGGGTGCGGTATCACTCCTGAGGACTAAGATTAGGTGCCTTGTTATTAGTGAAAAGGACCTCTAGTTCTATTTTTCCATCGTAAAAACACGGGAACACTTTGCTGCTATTTTGCACGGGTATTCTGTGAGAGCGTGGAGCTTTACATGTCTGGTAGAGCCACGCTGCTTATAATATACTAGCTATATTATGGTTGTAGCATGGATGGTTTGGCTCGACCGGGGTATACGCTCTTACAGAATAACAGCGTAAAATGGCAGCTCAATGCTGCTGTGTTGCGTATGGTAAGTGTAGAGAACCTGGGAACCTGGAAGAAAAGGGTCTCCTTTTTACAGAAAACGAGGCATTCCATCTTAGATCTCTCATCTCAGGGGTGGCAACGTATCTGCATTTTGCTCCTTAATTAAGGATTAATGTACATTTCTATGGACCAAATTATCCTCTTACTATCAGATGGACTGTTTGCTCGCTTGTTACCCTTATTCTATAAAAAAGCTTTCCCATTCACAACACGGCCATTGCTGCGTAGCTCTACCAATTATAGTTTCAGATACGTAAAATGAAATAACTTATTGTGACTATCTACACTGGTCCTCATACCCTTGAAAATGATTAATATTATCGGATATACATGGACAAGGAGGAGAGCAGAGACGAACAATCCTCTTTATTATAAAATTGTCAACAGAACTTCTTATTTAGGAAGGATATACATATGAATATTTACAAATACACGAAAATGCACTTACTTAAACATTAGCACTTAAAAGATAAGACTTGACAGAGTTCAAGTGCAGCACATGTGATATTCGCTATATATAATATACAAACTCAACTACAATCTTTTTAGTATGGCATAAATATAACTGGTAGCATAAGTATAAGAAGAAGTTTAGATGCAGTGGTCGTTCTGCTTAGTGTTGGTTTATTAATATCTTAAATACTAAAAGTAAAAGAAAACAGGAATTAAGAGGAATAAATATACTAGCGTAGACTAAACAGTGCACAATTAATGCTACCATTTCCCTTATACGCCACATGTGTCATCTACATGAGCCTTGACAGTAACCGCAGTGAACACGATCCTTCGGTGTCCTTGCGAACTTCCGATGTAAAAGGTATGATTAGGCATTTACGAAAGGTATTAACTACCTACATTACATTTAGCATAATGCTACATTAAGCAAATATGATAAAAGCCGTGACGCACGGACAGCAACCATAAACCCGCCGAGATGTTTAACGGACAAACATTAAAGACCGATTGTCTTGTAGAGTGTGCAGTAATAATTACGCCAAATATCTCGGCATGTATAACTAGACTTATTTTAACGATGCGAAAGATACGCGTATTTCATGAAAAAGATATTCTAAGAGTTAAAAAACTAAACAAAATCTTTACAAATATCTTGGGAAAAATCAACTTGTTTATATTTTCATTTGTCAATTTGTTTAATAATATATGTTAAAAAGTAAATAAAATAAAAATAATAAACAAATTGCAATTTATAATACGATTTTTTTTGTAAGGGGGTAAATAGAAATACGTAAAGAAATAACTTAATTTGAAAATTTTATCTTCTAACGGCTGAAACATTTCCTTGAATCATAGCTAAGAATACACACTGCAAACAAAAAAACTAAATCTAAAACGATTCAACCGCTTAGGGGCTACAGTGCCACATACAGACACACGGCTCTACGTGGTAGAGCCATGCTGCAGTTATATTAGTAGTATAGTTGTATCACGAATGGATCGACTCGACCAGGGAAGGACCACGCTCTCACATAATACTTGCGTAAAATAGCAGATCTGTTTCGTATTGTGAATGTAGAGAACCGGAGACCCCTCCTACTGAAAATGAGCCATTCCATCTTAGTCCCCGCGGGTGACAACGCATCTCCATCTTGATCTATTAGCTGTCTATGGGCCACAGTACCCACTTACCATCAGGTGAACTGTGTGCTCGTTTGTCACCCTATCCTATAAAAAAAAAACAGACCACAGACTTTACGCATTTAACACCTGACACGAACAGAGGGACTGTTTGCGTCAGAGGTTAAAAAAGGAAATCAAGATAATGAATTTTTATTTCTCATAAGAACTGGGTGTTGTTTTCTAGTTAATGCTGGATTGCATAAGAGTTAAGTATAATAACATACTATCTTGTATCTTGTCACATATCTTTATAGCCCTGCACCGATTACTTAAAGCACGTGACATGACGTATAATAGGATTAGAAGTTTCGCGGTTATTTTATGGCCTAATACAATTACACTTAGTGCAATGTGTAATTCAGACTGAATCCATTTGTAGCTAAGATATTCACTGATAACATTGCAATTTGCGACCTTGACACTGCCATAATATAGGTATCGTTATCATTAGTCCTTTAGCAACTATACATAAAATAAATATATTACTCAAATAAATAATAATTTTAAAATAAATTTTACACGAATGCGTAAAGATGATTACGATGTTATCCTAATAGACGTCGACCGCGACGGCAACTCCAAAATAAAGTCGGAAACTATTAATACTAAAAGGAAATATAGAGCCACGAATACCAAAAATTCAACAAAGACATTCAGGTGTTTTAAACTAGCAGTAGCCTATCGGAAATAGGCTAGGAGGCCGCGTTAGAAACATGGAGACCTAAAAATTACGTTTTATTCAAATGAATTCACGGGGATCCGGTTATTTTTTAGGATTGAATTGCTTTATTGAGCTAGGAAGATGGATTAATAAACGCAGCACCAGACGTCTCTCACCATCGACGCTCCTGCTCGTTACCGGTTATACTAATACCTAATTACAAAGAGATTTAAATATATATACTAACTTAAATGTCTATTTTATATTAATATATAAGATCTATATTATATTTAATGTACTAAAGTACCATTTTATATTTTTATAATATATACAATATATAATAAAGTGATTATAATAGAATGAAATAACGTTCATTTACGGCTTTCTGTTACAATCACGAAGATAGTTTATTTAATCATAAAGTAAATTTGGAACATTTTTATTATAGAAGTAGTAGTATCAGCCCAGCATTTTATAATACCCTAATAGAATTCTCGGCTGATACAACTCTAGTGCCTGTGTCAGGATCAGCGGGGCCTACTAAGACTGGTTTGTTTGTCAGACATGACATGAACAGTGGTATGAAAACTCTGGAAGTAGAGGAATGTTGTGAATGGGTGTAAAGTAAAATAAAGTTACAGCCTATATACGTCCCACTGCTAGGCACAGGCCTCCGCTCATTTCTGAGAGGGTTTTAGGGCAAGGTGGTCTTCGATATATATTTTTTTCTTATTTCTCTGACATACAGGTTTCCTCACGATGTTTTCCTTCACCGCCGAGCACGTGGTAAATCAGTGCTTAAAATTGCAATTAACAATTTCATTGGTGCCGGCGGGGATCGAACCCGGTTTGCTCGCGTACTGTGAAATTTACAGCGAGCGTTAACCATCTGAGCTACCACGGCTCATGGTGAATGGGTGAGTTATGGGGAGTTATATTTGCGACCTCGTCGGGAGGATGGGGGGAGCAAGTGGATGATTTTGTGTATTACGGGTATTTTAGTAGGGATGATAGACATGAAAAATATAAATAAACAGAAAACAGAGTAAATGAGGCTCTTCACTATCGTGGGAAGTCAGATAGTATAAAGAAACTGTGTTAGTCCATAACTTGATGTATTAAAAGTTGAGTGTAGCAGAAAAAGCATTAAAGTAGCATACATTCGGACATGAAGAAGTATGTTAGGGGTGACTATGAAGTTAGCGCAAAGCACTCCTCTCCCTGGACATCCACAAGTCGAGTGGGCTTGACGGTATCCCCCCAATTGTGCTGAGGACGTGTGCTCCAGAGTTGGCACCGGTCTTAACGCGTCTTTTCCGGTACTCCTACTCTCTAGGCGTAGTCCCAAAATCATGGAAGACGACTTTCGTCCACCCGATCCCTAAAAAAGGCGACCGCTCAGACCCATCCAGCTACAGGCCCATCGCCATCACCTCCTTGTTCTCCAAAACAATGGAATCCATTGTAAACTGCCAGTACATGAGGTACCTTGAGAATCACCAGCTGATTAGTGATCGCCAACAGGGTTTCCGTTGTGGTCGATCAGTTGGTGATCTTTTGGTCTACCTGACTCATAGATGGGCGGCGGCACTAGAGCCAAGGGGGAAGCATTGGCCGTTAGTTTGGACATTGTGAAGGCCTTCGATCGGGTTTGGCACAAAGCGCTTCTTTTGAAGCTCCCTTCCTATGGGCTTCCCGAGAAATTGTGCAATTGGATCACCAGCTTTCTTGCAGATCGGAGCATCAAGGTCGTTGTAGACGGTGCAAGCTCCGATTACAAGCCTATTAATGCTGGCGTTCCACAAGGCTGCGTGCTATCACCAACGCTGTTGCTTCTGCATATCAATGATATGATTTGCTCGGTTCACGTTTAACCGATCATGCGGGGAGATCTGTTCATGATTTTGCCTTGTCATATGGTCTGACACAACTGGTTACTTCGCCTACGCGGACTCCAGATGTGGAGGATCATGCACCTTCCCTGTTGGACCTTCTGCTGACCTCTCACCCGGACGGATATCAGATTTCCGTCGACGCCCCTTTAGGCTCCTCGGACCATTGTCTTGTCCGGAGTGTGGTGCCACTCACGCTGAAATCGCGGTTGCATTCTGCAGGCTGCCGCCGTGTTTGGCACTATAGGTCAGCCGATTGGGATGGGATGCGGTCTTTCTTTGCATCCTACCCTTGGGGGCGGGTTTGCTTCTCGCCGGACGATCCCAACGTTGTTGCGGATTCTGTCGCTGATGTGGTACTTCAGGGTATGGAACTTTTTATTCCTTCCTCTGTGGTGCCCATTGGAGGCAAATCTCAGCCATGGTTTGGTCGCTCCTGTAAAATAGCATCATGCTATAAGCAGGAGTGCTACCAGGCCTGGGCTGACGCATCAGCGTCCAGGGATGTAAACACCAGCGCTCTAAAAAAGAAGTATAATTCCGCCTCTAGGTCCTTCAAAAGAGTCATTGCCAAGGCAAAGTCAGAGCACATAGGCAGAATTGGCGAGAAACTAGTTCGTCTTCCTTCTGGAACCCGTACATTCTGGTCTCTCGCCAAGGCTGTCCAGGGGAATTTCTGTCAGCCATCTCTTCCATCTCTGCACAGGGAGGACGACTCACTGGCCCACACCGCAAAGGAGAAAGCCGATCTTCTAGGCTCTTTCTTTGCGTCTAACTCGACTCTCGATGACGGGGGAGTACGCCGCCGACCATCCCGCGGTGTGAGTGCTCCATGCCGGAAGTGCAGTTCACTCAGCGCTCGGTTCGCAAAGCACTCCTCTCCCTGGACATCGACAAGTCGAGTGGGCCTGACGGAATCCCCCCAATTGTGCTGAGGACGTGTGCTCCAGAGTTGGCACCGGTTTTAACGCGTTTTTTCCGGTACTCCTACTCCCTAGGCGTAGTCCCAAAATCATGGAAGACGGCTTTCGTCCACCCGATCCCTAAAAAAGGCGACCGCTCAGACCCGTCCAACTACCGGCCTATCGCCATCACCTCCTTGTTCTCCAAAACAATGGAGTCCATTGTAAACTGCCAGCTCATGAGGTACCTTGAGGATCACCAGCTGATTAGTGACCGCCAATACGGTTTTCGCCGTGGTAGGTCAGCTGGTGATCTTCTGGTCTACCTAACTCACAGATGGGCGGAGGCAGTAGAGTCCAAGGGGGAGGCATTGGCCGTTAGTTTGGACATTGCGAAGGCCTTCGATCGGGTTTGGCACAAAGCGCTTCTTTCGAAGCTCCCTTCCTATGGGCTTCCCGAGAAATTGTGCGATTGGATCACCAGTTTTCTTGCAGATCGGAGCATCAAGGTCGTTGTAGACGGTGCAAGCTCCGATTGCAAGCCTATTAATGCTGGTGTTCCACAGGGCTGCGTGCTATCGCCAACGCTGTTTCTTCTGCATATCAATGATATGTTGCAGACCCGTAACATTCATTGCTATGCAGATGACAGCACTGGTGATGCTCTTTACACCGGCCGAGCCAATATTTCTCGGGAAAACGTCTCCGAGTGCCGGGACAAACTTGTGTCTGAAGTCGAGTCTCTGCTGGACAGAGTCTCGGATTGGGGGCGACTAAATCTAGTCCAGTTTAACCCCCAGAAGACACAAGTTTGCGCGTTAACCGCTAAAAAGTACCCCTTTGTCGTATCCCCTCAGTTTCAAGGCACTCCCCTTGTTGCCTCAGCCAGTATCGGAATCCTCGGCGTCGACATATCGAGTGACGTGCAGTTTCGTGGTCACTTGGAAGGGAAGGCCAAATTGGCCTCTAAAAAGCTTGGCGTGCTCAGCAGAGCGGGACAGTATTTCATGCCGGCACACCGCCTGCAACTTTACAAGGCGCAGGTTCGGCCGCACATGGAATACTGTTCCCATCTCTGGGCTGGGGCTCCCCAGTACCAGCTCCTTCCACTTGACCACATCCAGCGCAGAGCGGCTCGAATCGTCGACGACCGAGTGCTTTCCGATCGGCTCGATTCTCTGGCACTGCGAAGAGATGTTGCATTTCTTTGCATTTTCTTTCGCATATACCATGGAGAGTGCTCTGAGGAATTGTTCGGATTAATCCCAGCCGCCAAATTTCGTGAACGCACTACGCGGCAAACGTCCCGATACCATCCACACCATCTGGATGCTTGGCGGTCCACCACTGTACGTTTCAAAAGGAGTTTTCTTCCGCGTACAACCTCTCTGTGGAATAATTTACCACCAGCGATTTTTCCGGACCGATACGACCTGGGGACCTTCAAGAAAAGAGCTTACTCCTTTCTAAAGGGCCGGCAACGCGTCTGCAATTCCCCTGGTGTTGCAGTTGATCATGGGCGGCGGTAGTCACTTAACATCAGGTGAGCCACATGCTCGTTTGCCCCCTCTTCTATAAAAAAAAAAAAAAAAAATGTTGCAAACCTGTAACATTCATTGCTATGCAGATGATGGCACTGGTGATGCTATGTACACCGGCCATGCCAAAATTTCTCGAGAAAACATCTCCGAGTACCGGGAAAAACTTGTATCTGAAGTCGAGTTGTTGCTGAATAGAATCTCGGATTGGGG
This sequence comes from Parnassius apollo, assembly GCA_907164705.1. Classification (NCBI taxonomy): domain Eukaryota; kingdom Metazoa; phylum Arthropoda; class Insecta; order Lepidoptera; family Papilionidae; genus Parnassius; species Parnassius apollo. The sequence continues at coordinate 27,049,272 of CAJQZP010000693.1, forward strand.
GCGACTAAATCTAGTCCAGGTTATTCCTTAGAAGACACAAGTTTGCGCGTAAACCGCTATAAAGAACCCCTTTGTCGTATCTCCCCAGTTTCAATACAGTTCCTTTGTTGTCTCAGCCAGTATCGGAATCCTCGGCGTCGACATATCTAGTAACGTGCAGTTTCGTGGTCACTTGAAAGAGAAGGCCAAATAAGCTTCTTAAAAGCTTGGCGTGCTTAGCAGAGCGGGACAGTATATCATGCCGGCACACCGCGTGCAACTTTACAAGGTGTAGGTTCGGCCACACATGGAATACTGTTCCCATCTCTGGGCTGGGGCTCCCCAGTACCAGCTCCTTCCAATTGACCGCATCTAGCGCACAGCGGCTCGAATCGTCGACGACGGAGTGCTTTCTGATTCATTGGCGCTGCAAAGAGATGTTGCATCTCTCTGCGTATTTTATTGCATCTATCACGGGGAGTGATCTGAGGAATTGTTCGGATTAATCCCAGCCGCCAAATTTCATGAACGCACTACGCGGCAAAGCTCCCGATACCATCCACACCATATGGATGCTTGGCGGTCCACCACTGTACGTTTCACTAATATCTTCCGCGTACGACCTCTCTGTGGAATAATTTACCGCCGGCAATTTTTCCAGACCGATACGACCTGGGGACCTTCAAGAAAAGAGCTTACTCCTTTCTAAAGGGCCGGCAACGCACCTGCAATTGGTGGTGTTGCGGTTGTTCATGGTCTGCGGTAGTCACTTAACATCAGATGAACCGTACGCTCGTTTGCCCCCTCTCCTATATAAAAAAATATTGGCCAAAAAGATATCATATTTCAAAGATGCTGAAAAACGAGCACATACCTGGAGCTAAGTAGATAGTGTGGCCCCTAGAAAACTATCCTTGGTAAGGAATAAAATTGTAAGTATATTAGCATCCTTAGAACTAAGATGAAAAGCCTCATTTCCAATAAAATGAGGTCTCGTTATTCACCACAGGAAAGCCTTCTGCTGCTATTTCACGTTTTTTATTTTATGCAATCGAGGTCTTTTCGCGGTCAAGTCGACATATTATACGTATTAAAGTCACAATACGCTGTAGCAAAATTCTTCCACGTAAACAAACTTTATTTTTAACAATGATTTTTGTTTATAAAATTTCTGATTGCTATGATTCAGAAATTTAATTAACATAAATTATTTTGTTAAGATTTAATTTAGATTAAGTGATTAATTTAAAAAATAACTGATAATTCTGATTTACATATTTTAAAGACGTATCTTGAAAATATTTTATAGAATTGCTTGTTCGCTCGAAGAAAAAGCTAACATTCTATGGGGAAAAAGATTCACAAGTGGCAGCCTCGTACTTGTAAGCGAAATTTAGGGTGGCCATCTGCTTGAAGGATTGAGATATTCATTATGTCGATGGATGCAGGTGGCACCATATTTTGTGTTATTCTTTGGAGGAGGCCTATTTTCAGCAATTGACTTTTGGACTTGTGAAAGGTTGAAATGACGATGATAAACATGATGTAGCATTGGTATAATAATATAATTTTAACTAGAATAATATGTGAAGATAGTTTAAAATATAGTGCACAGTTGGCGATTACTGTTAACATATGGAATCTAAGCGTCTTGTCACGTATTTGCTACCTCATTCCTATTAATATGTGTTTCGTAATTCTTCAGGTGACAAACGGGAAGTGTCAATAGGTCTTATTTATTTTTCGTAGATCGTCATTGTTCACACTTTATGTAATGGTGTTCAGTGGTATTTTATCCATAAAAGCGAATACGTCACTAAAACAATTATTGGAATAATGATAATTCCACACCAGACGAGCCAATTCTATTCATTATCCCATTTCGTTCTGTGTTCAAGAAGCAACTATGCCGAGGATAGAATACTGTATATCATCTCTTATATTCTAGATGAGTAAATCTCAGACAGGTTAAAGGTGCGGGACACCAATACTGTGAACACTAATCCGTATGCCAAGTGTCGCGGTTATGATAAATATATCCTTAAGAAACGCAATAACCATACTTTTTGAATAAAAATGTAATTTCATTCAAACACAGTGGCAATCTCTTTCTTTCTTACAGCAGTGTAAGTCCTGGCAGTCACTCTGGGCGCATTGGTCTGTCCGGCTCAGTCTACTTGAAGACCTCTACCGAAATATTTTGCTTCAGATGTCTGTTACTATTGAAAATTAATTTATACTGTAATGAATTTTATAATATATCTGATAAATATTTTCTTTATCAGATATATCTAATTTATATAAGAGAAGAAAAATATATATAAAACACGTTATAATTACAAGGTAAAAAATAAAAAAGTACATTTTGATGTAAAACAATAATTTATTAGCAGAAATTTCTTTCAGAAATTATTACTTATCATTAATGGTCGTTACTTTTTTTTAAATTTCAACTACTAAATAAGACTAGCATTAGGTACTATTTAGTCTTTATCAAGGCTTTTTCTTATTTTATTTCTTTACTGTTAAAAACATTTTTTTTAATTTGTATTATGTTGGACAGTGGTATCTGTTTAGCAATTATTAATATATAATATTAATATACAGTTGGTTAAAGAAGGTTCTATACAGTAGTTTAAAAAAACATAAAATTGTTTTCATAATATAAAAACAATACACATATCCTTTTCTTTATAATATAATAAACATTTATTTGCATAAGACATGGTACATTTTTAGTAGTGTGTACATGCATGTTTTACCGGTTTATCGGTATGAAAATATTACGTCAAGGGGCAATTGAATAATTAAAATTAGAATAATACAACATTACAATAACATTTCATATTAATTTGAATAAAACAGTAAAAAAATATACAGGCATGATCATGTCATAACGCATAACGTCAAACTAGTATAATGTCAATCTTACAAACTCTAATTCATTTGTCAATTTAAAATTCCATACATCAACAACAATTCGCTTGAGATGACCGTCATGGCAGAATTTGATATATTCATTTATGTCATAAAAACAGTTTTCAATCAAAATCCCGAAAATAATTTTTTTAAAGATTAAAAGTAAAGTTTTGAATATGGTTCGGAAGTAAATTAAATAGTCGAACGCACATGCTATTATTCATTTTAAATGAATAATCACCATGTGGTAGCAAGAGGATTTATTATTTTATTTTATCCCATAGGAGTAAGTCAGACAGATGTCATGATCTCCGAGAGAATACGGTATCCACCTCATATACACCAGATTTAAAAATACGCAAACTGGCGACAGGGTGCAGTGTGAATGTAACAAAACTTCTGGTGACTAACTGGAGACTAACTAAAATCCCTGATTGAGAAGATCACGGCAAATCCTACCTACAATAGGAGAGGTTGTCCATGTCCGGCGGTAGATTTACGGGCTTGTGAGATAAGGGCTAACTTTAAAGTACATTTTCTGCACCTATTTACAACGTGCTTTGCAACGAAGAAAAATATCGTGGATAAACAAAAACTTTATGTTATACTTAACTAATTTTAAATACTACATATAATGTTATAGCTTAAGAAACTTTAAATCAAGAAAATCAAACGGGAAACATATCAATATCAAATATAACATCTACCTACTTCTTTTATAAGTTGTTTTCAATATATTAAACGCAGACATTACATAAATTTAACTACTGATCTTTTATCTTATAATTTATTAATACTGAAAAACCTTATTTCTAGTAAATGCAAATTCATTTTTAGGTGCTCACCTGTACACACTGTGAATAATTAACAAGCTGAATATATATACGTTATATCTACGACTCGTAGTAATCGTAAATTAAAGGATTTATTAGTTACTAAAGAAAAGTACGTGACATGTGTACATTGTTATTTGGCTTCTGAATTGACTTACAATGAGGACATTGAAATATGTTTGGCAAGACGCGTTATTAACCTACTACTAATTTGTATTTAGGCAAATAAATCAGGCTCTGTTGTTTGGTTTTTGCTTATTTCAATATAGTCGACAACTGCCCAGTTATCTTCTGGTTCATCAGGCATTTGTGGAGGTAAAGCTGCGCGTGCCAGTGGAGAGCCCACTTCATCGAGCGATAAGTACGTTCGAATCGCGGCAGCAGTAGATTCGTCGTCCATTGAACGCGCCCGCGCGTTGAAGGCTCCCCCAATGTCTTGGCTAGGTAAATCCCAAATGTGCCATTGAGGTGTCATCTTGAAGTTCTGTGTTTAATTAAATTAAATATTTTTAACGAAATGTAACAAAGTAGATATGTATGTAATCTTTTTAGATCGATGTAAATGTACGTTACTGTTAAACAATCGAATAACCTAATAATTGCTTTTTACAATTGTTCAGTATACAAAACAAATTACACTAATAATAGCGCAACAAGATTTTACTGTTGCCGTCGAAAATATAAAATTACACGAATAATATCGTCAGTGACATTACTGACCAGAGCTTGAACCTACACTATAATAGTAAAATGCATCCAGCTAAATTGCAACGAAGCCCTTGGAACTACTTAAATTTTGTTGAAATAAACAGATAGCTGAAAAAATTAGCTTCCATATGCGATATAAAAAGTCTCTGATACTTGTTGTTTAATGGAGTTATTACATGATATTACATACATATCTAGGTAGATAGATGATATGTTAATCAATAATATTTCTGTATCTTGCATTATAAAATAATTTCGAAAAATCTTTAAGGTTTAAGGAAAAAGAACTGCAATATATACATATGTGTTATTTATTATCAGCCATAATTATGATAATAATACATTAAGGATGTTAGAGAACTTCTCGCTGTTCTTTTCAACACATTTCATTTCATTTCAATTCTTCACAACTCAACAACACATCACAACTAGTTCTGCAAAAAGTTGCTTTTGTGAGACATCAACAGTGCATTTTTGGCATTGATTAAGCAGTGTAAATATATCTAGGGGAAAAGAGTATTAGTATTAATATTAGTATTAGTATTAATAGAAATACAAGAGATAAAATATTGACAGATGGATTAAATTGACTAGACAAAAGCGAGATTAAATAAAATATTTGAAGAGGCCTTCATAAGCGGCCTTCATAAGTTTTTTTTGTTGTAATATTACAGTGAAAAACGTTCCAATAGTCAACACGATAGCAAGTTGCCTTTGAAAGTAGTAATTATAATGATTTTTTTATTTGTATTAAGTATGGTAAACGAGTACACAGTCTACATAAAAAAAACCCGTAAGCACTATATCTACCCTCAATTAAGAATTAAAATCCGGGTGCGGTATCACTCCTGAGGACTAAGATTAGGTGCCTTGTTATTAGTGAAAAGGACCTCTAGTTCTATTTTTCCATCGTACAAAACACGGGAACACTTTGCTGCTATTTTGCACGGGTATTCTGTGAGAGCGTGGAGCTTTGCATGTGTGGTAGAGCCACGCTGCTTATAATATACTAGCTATATTATGGTTGTAGCATGGATGGTTTGGCTCGACCGGGGTATACGCTCTTACAGAATACCAGCGTAAAATGGCAGCTCAATGCTGCTCTGTTTCGTATGGTGAGTATAGAGAACCTGGGAACCTGTAAGAAAAGGGTCTCCTTTTTACAGAAAACGAGGCATTCCATCTTAGATCTCTCATCTCAGGGGTGGCAACGTATCTGCATTTTGCTCCTTAATTAAGGATTAATGTACATTTCTATGGACCAAATTATCCTCTTACTATCAGATGGACTGTTTGCTCGCTTGTTACCCTTATTCTATAAAAAAGCTTTCCCATTCATAACACGGCCATTGCTGCGTAGCTCTACCAATTATAGTTTCAGATACGTAAAATGAAATACCTTATTGTGACTATCTACACTGGTCCTCATACCCTTGAAAATGATTAATATTATCGGATATACATGGACAAGGAGGAGAGCCGAGACGAACAATCCTCTTTATTATAAAATTGTCAACAGAACTTCTTATTTAGGAAGGATATGATTTCTATTCATATGAATACTTTACAAATACACGAAAATGCACTTACTTAAACATCAGCACTTAAAAGATAAGACTTGACAGAGTTCAAGTGCAGGAACAATGACGTGTGATATTTGCTACTCAACTACAATCCTTTTAGTATGGCATAAATATAACTGGTAGTATAAGTATAAGAAGTTTAGATGCAGTGGTCGTTCTGCTTAGTGTTGGTTTATTAATATCTTAAATACTAAAAGTAAAAGAAAACAGGAATTAAAAGGAATAAATATACTAGCGTAGACTAAATAGTGCACAATTAATGCTTCCATTTCCCGTATACGCCATGCATTACTGTCAAGGCTCATGTGTCATCTACATGAGCCTTGACAGTAACCGCAGTGAACACGATCCTTCGGTGTCCTTGCGAACTTCCGATGTAAAAGGTATGATTAGGCATTTACGGAAGGTATTAACTACCTACATTACATTTAGCATAATGCTACATTAAGCAAATATGATAAAAGCCGTGACGCACGGACAGCAACCATAAACCCGCCGAGATGTTTAACGGACAAACATTAAAGACCGATTGTCTTGTAGAATGTGCAGTAATAATTACGGCAACTATCTCGGCATGTATAACTAGACTATTTTAACGATGCGAAAGATACGCGTATTTCATGAAAAAGATATTCTAAGAGTTAAAAAAACTAAACAAAATGTTTACAAATATCTTGGGAAAAATCAACTTGTTTATATTTTCATTTGTCAATTTGTTTAATAATATATGTTAAAAAGTAAATAAAATAAAAATAATAAACAAATTGCAATTTATAATACGATTTTTTTGTAAAGGAGTAAATAGAAATACGTAAAGAAATAACTTAATTTGAAAATTTTATCTTCTAACGGCTGAAACATTTCCTTGAATCATAACTAAGAATACACACTGCAAACAAAAAAAAAACTAAACCTAAAACGATTCAACCGCTTAGGGGCTACAGTGCCACATACAGACACACGGCTCTACGTGGTAGAGCCATGTTGCAGTTATATTAGTGTATAGTGCTCCTACTGAAAATGAGCCATTCCATCTTAGCCCCCGCGGGTGACAACGCATCTCCATCTTGATCTATCAGCTGTCTATGGGCCACAGTAGCCACTTACCATCAGGTGAACTGTGTGCTCGTTTGTCACCCTATCCTATAAAAAAAACAGACCACAGACTTTACGCATTTAACACCTGACGCGAACAGAGGGACTGTTTGCGTCAGAAGTTAAAAAGGAAATCAAGATAATGAATTTTTATTTCTCATAAGAACTGGGTGTTGTTTTCTAGTTAATGCTGGATTGCATAAGAGTTAAGTATAATAACATACTATCTTGTATCTTGTCACATATCTTTATAGCCCTGCACCGATTACTTAAAGCACGTGACATGACGTACAATAGGATTAGAAGTTTCGCGGTTATTTTATATAATACAATTATTACACTTAGTGCAATGTGTAATTCAGACTGAATCCATTTGTAGCTAAGATATTCACTGATAACATTGCAATTTGCGACCTTGACACTGCCATAATATAGGTATCGTTATCATTAGTCCTTTAGCAACTATACATAAAATAAATATATTACTCAAATAAATAATAATTTTAAAATAAATTTTACACGAATGCATAAAGATGATTACGATGTTATCCTAATAGACGTCGACCGCGACGGCAACTCCAAAATAAAGTCGGAAACTATTAATACTAAAAGGAAATATAGAGCCACGAATACCAAAAATTCAACAAAGACATTCAGGTGTTTTAAACTAGCAGTAGCCTATCGGAAATAGGCTAGGAGGCCGCGTTAGAAACATGGAGACCTAAAAATTACGTTTTATTCAAATGAATTCACGGAGATCCGGACTTGAACACTTGCTGTGACGAAACGCATGCGCATAAGATTCGAAAAAGTGACTTATATTGATTTATTTATTTTTTAGGATTGAATTGCTTTATTGAGCTAGGAAGGTGGATTAATAAACGCAGCACCAGACGTCTCCCACCATCGACGCTCCTGCTCGTTACCGGTTACACTAATACCTAATTACAAAGAGATTTAAATATATATACTAACTTAAATGTCTATTTTATATTAATATATAAGATCTATATTATATTTAATGTACTAAAGTACCATTTTATATTTTTATAATATATACAATATATAATAAAGTGATTTAATAGAATGAAATAACGTTCATTTACGGCTTTCTGTTACAATCACAAAGATAGTTTATTTTATCATAAAGTAAATTTGGAACATTTTTATTATAGAAGTAGTAGTATCAGCCCAGCATTTTATAATACCCTAATAGAATTCTGGGCTGATACAATTCTAGTGCCTGTGTCAGGATCAGCGGGGCCTACTAAGACTGGTTTGTTTGTCAGACATGGCATGAACAGTGGTATGAAAACTCTGGAAGTAGAAGAATGTTGTGAATGGGTGTAAAGTAAAGTAAAGTAAAGTTACAGCCTATATACGTCCCACTGCTGGGCACAGGCCTCCGCTCATTTCTGAGAGGGTTTTAGGGCAAGGAGGTCTTCGAAATATTTTTTTTTCTTATTTCTCTGACATGCAGGTTTCCTCACGATGTTTTCCTTCACCGCCGAGCACGTGGTAAATCAGTACTTAAAATTGCAATTAACAATTTCATTGGTGCCGGCGGGGATCGAACCCGGTTTGCACGCGTACTGTGAAATTTACAGCGAGCGTTAACCATCTGAGCTACCACGGCTCATGGTGAGTGGGTGAGTTATGGGGAGTTATATTTGCGACCTCGTCGGGAGGATGGAGGGAGCAAGTTGATGATTTTGTGTATTACGGGTATTTTAGTAGGGATGATAGACATGAAAAATATAAACAAACAGAAAACAGAGTAAATGAGGCTCTTCACTATCGTGGGAAGTCAGATAGTATAAAGAAATTGTGTTAGTCCATAACTTGATGTATTAAAAGTTGAGTGTAGCAGAAAAAGCATTAAAGTAGCATATATTCGGACATGAAGAAGTATGTTAGGGGTGACTTTGAAGTTAGAGGTATATTGAAGATAGACGAGCATATATGCACATAATATATGGAAATGAAAGAAGCGAGGGAGGTGTGCCAGGATCGCGCAAAATGGAAATCTAAAGTTTCTGACTACGCCACTGGGTGATAGGCACGAGAGCTAGTATTTCATTGGTGCCGGCGGGGATCGAACCCGGTTTGCACGCGTACTGTGAAATTTACAGCGAGCGTTAACCATCTGAGCTACCACGGCTCATGGTGAGTGGGTGAGTTATGGGGAGTTATATTTGCGACCTCGTCGGGAGGATGGAGGGAGCAAGTTGATGATTTTGTGTATTACGGGTATTTTAGTAGGGATGATAGACATGAAAAATATAAATAAACAGAAAACAGAGTAAATGAGGCTCTTCACTATCGTGGGAAGTCAGATAGTATAAAGAAATTGTGTTAGTCCATAACTTGATGTATTAAAAGTTGAGTGTAGCAGAAAAAGCATTAAAGTAGCATACATTCGGACATGAAGAAGTATGTTAGGGGTGACTATGAAGTTAGCGATATATTGAAGATAGACGAGCATATATGCACATAATATATGGAAATGAAAGAAGCGAGGGAGGTGTGCCAGGATCGCGCAAAATGGAAATCTAAAGTTTCTGACTACGCCACTGGGTGATAGGCACGAGAGCTTAAGTTATTTAAAGGTAACAACGAGTTCATAGTTCAAATGGAAAGACGTTTAATGAGACGTATATGGAATACTTCGTTCTTTGAAGCAAAGCTGTATAGTCTCAGAGAAAACATGGGCAGAGTAAGTAGTCTGCCGGTGTTGTACAGGTTAATTTCAGATAACAAAAAAAGTGAAAGATTTACATTGTGCAACCCCTCTATTACGTCAACAAACGCCTCTGTACGTTAAGACGTCATCCATATGTTGTTGACGCGCCTCGGATGCGTGCAAAGCGTTTCATTTCATCGTTTCTGGTGCGCACAGTAAGGGTTGAAATTCTTTATATATATATATAAATTCGTTCCATAAACATCTCCATCTATCTTTAGCTAAAAATCCTAATGCGTCCTACCTGATCGATCGATACCTGAGGTCGATACCTAAGGATTGAAACGATATGCCCCTTAACCGCTTAAGTGTTTACAGTACTGGTTACTTACCCTTTGAAATCCAACAGCATTATGCTGCTATTTTACAGGGGTTTCTCGAGTGTGGCCCTTTTACAATTCGACCAATTCTTACTGCAGCCATAATATACGGAAGCGTTACTCTACCATTTAACTCTACCTGCTCGCGCACACATACGCACACACACGTTCGTGCTCCCACACATACATTTACACTTAAGTAATTTAATTTTGTGTTTACTATTTTTCCTTTTTTGTAATACCTTCTTTACGTCCTAGATTATAAGTTTTGATAAGCTAATGAATTATAATTTATGGAATTCGTTACAGTTTGTAATACAATTTCCCAACTAGCACAGGCTGCAGAGCCTGCATTTTGATTGTACATGATTAGTGAACTAATACAAGTCTCAATAATACTTCCTGGGCATAGTTTAAAGGAAAGCTAGACCTCTACAGAGATGCCCGGACTTTTTAATAAACATCATTTTTTAGCTGTAAAACATACTTCAGGTAAGCAGTGGTGCTGCAGACAGTAGTAGTCCTGTGAACCGTCGTTGTGGCACCAAGTTCCATCCGGGAAGTAAGGGTCGAGACCAGCCGTGTTGAGTTCTACGCGCGGCGCATAGAAACCACCGCCAGCCGCGCGCCGGCAGAATATTGCACACCCCATCCACATACGAGCTGCGAACAAAAAATTGGTATAATTATTTCTTATATTCTTTTTTTTTATAGGATAGGGTGATAAACGAGCACACAGTCCACCTGATGGTAAGTGGTTGCTGTGGCCCACAGACATATATATCTATCTTCGATTACGAATCAAAATGCAGATGCGTTGTCACCCGTGAGGACTTGATGGAATGCCTCGTTTCAAGTAAAACTGGTATACGGTTCTCTAATATTCAGGCGAATACTCCACATACAATGACATCATTTTTTTACAGATTTTATTTTATCTATCCGACGCGACGTTTCGAGTACATTGCAGAACCTATAGCTCACGACGGCTGGTTCAAAGAATGAAGCAAAAACTGAGATATTTGAAATCCTAATGTCATAGTTAACTTCGGCTTACTTTCGGTTTAAAATAACTAATTTTTGTTTCGTCTGCACAAAGTATCTAGAACTCTTGCAGTGCACTGCTACAAATTCTACTACAGTTATTACTAGCTGTTCTCCGTGACTTCACCCACGTGTAAATTAGGATTTTAATTTTTTTGCGCAGAACCCAAATTAAAAAGTCATAACCTAAGTTACTACTTATAAGATCAGCTATCTGCCAGTGAAAGTCCCGTCAAAATCGGTCCAGCTGTTTTGAAGATTAGCCGAAACAAACAGAGAGACAGTTAGACAGACAATTTTTTTTAACATTTACGTTAACATGGTGATAATTTCACAAATGAGAACAACAAATCAATTTTCCAAGTAAGGAAAATATTAGGTCTTTAGTTTTTAACTATGTTGTTGCTGTTTTTTATCAAATAAGTTAACGTAATTTTTTTTATATTTTTTATTTCTATTAATCAAAGTAATCACGCATCTTCAATCGACGCATCTGCAATCGACGCATCTTTGTTAACATAGTGGCAATTTATTAACGCCCTTCTTTAAGAAATCAGCTGGACGGGAGGAGACTAATTCTTCAAAGGCATTTCGTACTGCTTTTCGGGTATTAAATTTTATTTCCCGCCAAAAAGTCATCTAAATTCTGGAAAAAGTAGAAGTCTCTAGGCGCAAGGTCTGATGAGTACGGTGGATGACGGAGAGTTTCCAACCCATAGACATAGACATAAGTTTTATTAGCATCAATACACTCACAAAATATACATTTAGAAGTAAATAACAACATAAAAACACACTAGGTACAAGACGGTAAACATAATTAAAAATAAATCTCGGCAAGAGTGAGTGATGTGATTGCCAAAAGGGATTCCGTCTCAACATATGCTACGGCAGATACTACAGCAGCGCTGATTTTTAGCGGAACCCTGATAAACATTCATTCTGTATTGCGCCTTCGTCGTTATTGGTGCTAGCTTTCCATTCAAAAGATACTGAATCAACCATTCACTCTAAAGTATACATTTTTAAGTATAAAACTAAAAAAATACACATATATATACTCACATCTATATACTCGCATATACACACTCACACATAAAATATATTACATTATATATTATATACACATTAAATATGCATACATATTTAATAAATCTTACTTACGAAATAACCTGCGACTACAATTTGTGAAATAACGATTTTTGAAAAGCTAAAAATTGTTTTTTTTTTAAATTGAGCTTTAAAACCGTTTATAGATGTAGTTTACCGTATAGGTGGTGGTAAATTATTCCAACATTTAATGGCCATGTATCTAAAACTGCCACAAAATGCGGCTGTTCGATGATATGGAATTTTGCCAGAATTGGGGTTCCCGTTCTGATCCTTCGACCTTCATCTGCTCTTCTCCATTTTAAATTTTGAAAGAGGTATTCGGTATATTCGGTCTTTCTGATTTTATGCATCCGAACAGAAACGTAGCTAAATTGTTAAATCTCTCCTCAATGACATCCTTAATATGTCCGACTTATAAAGATGTACATGATGATATCGAGAATTAAAGATGTACCTTGCACATGTACACAGTATCTGCGTACTCGTCTTGAAAGTACGCGTGACTCACATAGGCGTAAAAGGCCTATTACACTACGCAGTATCAAGACAGTCTTATTAGGACTGTCTTAAAGTCTAACTAGATAAGCACGCTATTACACCGCCCTGAATACCGCATACTAACTCATTTGCAAGACCTAGGTAGCTGGTGACGGTTGTCGCGTTGTCATGGGAAAGTTTTCGTAGCACCAGAAAATCGCCATAGCCCTTCATCATTATCATCATTACAGCCCTTCACAAGTCCACTGCTGAACATAGGCCTCCCCCAAGCAATGCCACAAAGCATGGTCCTGAGCCACCTGCATCCATCGACTTGCATGTCTTACCAGGTCGTCACTCCATCTAGTGGGGGATCGCCCTACACTACGCCTACCGGTACGAGGCTGCCACTCGAGAACCTTTCTTCCCCATCGGTTACCGGTTCTTCGAGCTATATGGCCGGCCCATTGCCACTTCAGCTTACTAATCCGTTGAGCTATGTCGGTCACTCTGGTTTTACTGCGGATATCCTCATTTCTGAGTCTATCACGCAGAGAAACTCCGAGCATCCTCTCCATAGCTCGCTGAGCAACCTTGAGCGTCCTCACACGGCCAGCAGTGAAGGACCACGGCATCACTGGCAACACGCACTGGTTGTACACTTTAGTTTTCAGAGATTGAGGTATACCTGACGAGAAGATGTGTCGTAATTTCCCGAACGCTGCCCAGCCGAGTTGAATCCGTCGATTGACCTCTCGGTCGAAGTTGGACTTACCTAGTCGGACTATTTGTCCCAGGTAAACGTACTCGTCAACAACTTCGAGCATAGTGCTCCCAACAACTACCGGCATAGGTGTGACATGGACATTAAACATGATCTTTGTTTTGTCCATGTTAATCTTAAGACCTATCCGTTGGGAGACACCATTGAGGTCATTGAGCATAGTGCTAAGGTCCTCCAGGGATTCTGCCATAAGGAATATATCATCGGCAAATCGAAGGTGAGTGATGTACTCGCCATTGATGTTAATACCGTATCCTTTCCAGTCCAGTAGCTTGAAAACGTCTTCCAACGCAGCGGTGAAGAGTTTCGGGGATATAACGTCACCCTGTCTTACACCTCTCTGCAGTTGGATAGGATTCGAACTCTGATTCTGTACTCGGATAGCCATCGTAGCCCTACTGTACAAACACTTCAGCACTTCGATATACCGACAGTCAACTTGACACCGCTGAAGAGACTGTAGCACCGCCCAAATTTCGACGGAATGAAAGGCTTTCTCATAGTCCACATACGCCAGGCAAAGTGGCAGATTGTACTCTTCGGTCTTCTGTACAATCTGCCGCAGGGTATGTATGTGGTCTATGGTACTGAAGCCTTTTCGGAAACCGGCTTGTTCGGGAGGCTGGAAGTCGCGGAGTCTGCGTGCGAGACGATTCGTAATGACTCTCGATAACAGCACGTAGACGCGGCTCAGAAGGGAAATCGGGCTGTAGTTCTTCAAGAGAGCGTTGTCGCCTTTCTTAAAGAACAAGACCACCGCACTTCTGCTCCACGTTTCCGGAGTAGTGCCACCATGGAGGACGGAATTGAAGAGCTTCTGAAGGACTTCAAGTACCGGTGTTCCACCCGCTTTCAGAAGCTCCGCTGTAATTCCATCCTCGCCTGGGGCCCTGCCGTTTTTAAGGTGCTGGAGAGCCATTCTAATCTCGCTCAGACTGACGTCCGGGATATCATCGGAATAGTGTCGGGTAAGACTTGCTCTTGGATCGTTACTCACACTTGCGTGTGGCTCCAACGATGATGTGTACAGCCGCCTATAGAACCTCTCAATCTCACTTAAAATCTTAGGTGTCCCCAAAAACGTTGCTGCCACACTCAGTCTTCAGCTTTGACAGTTGGCTCTTTCTGGCAGACAGATCTCTGGCAAAGACTTTGGAGCCCTGGTTCCGCTCGATCGCTTCTTTAATACGAGCAGTATTAAAGTTGCGTTAGTCTCGCCGCATGCATTTGGAGATCTGTCTGTTCAGTTGCCTGTATGCTGTCAAATCTGTTGACGATTGCAGCCTCATCTCCCGTCTAACATCCATGAGATTAAGAGTGTGATCGGAGAGTTTTTGTGTTCTTCCTCTGCGGCGGGTCTTGCAGAACTTAGTTTCAACCGCATGGAGAGTTTCCACGAGCTTGTCATTCATATCGTCCACTGCATTGCAATCTTCTAGGCATTGGAAGCGGTTACGTAACTCGAGCTGAAAAGTCTCGGGATTCTGGATCAGAGCACGAGGGGGACGGAGCGTTGACTTCATTAGACGAGACCTCTCCAACTTAACGTTAAGGTTCAGTGTGCCTCTAACCATTCGGTGATCGCTGCCGGTTTTCACCCTTGCGATCACTGAGACATCACTGAACAGTTGGCGTCTGGTCGTCATAATGAAGTCAATCTCATTTTTTGTCGAACCGTCGGAGCTCGACCAGGTCCACTTCCTGTGGGGCCGCTTCTGGAAGAAACAGTTCATCATAAAGAGTCCCTCTTTCTCCATAAAGTTCAGCCAGCTGCTGGCCCTTACGGTTCCGTTGCCCTACTCCAAATTTCCCTAACTTCAGCTCACCGCCTTCTCTTGTGTCTAGTTTTGCGTTGAAGTCTCCCATCAACACCGTGTAGTGGATTTTGGAGGAATGCGTGGCTCTAGAAATATCGTCATACATTTCCTCCACCTCCTCATCGGGATGTGCCGAGGTTGGTGCGTAGACCTGTATGACCTTCAGTGAATACCGTTTGGTGATTCTGAGTATCAGGTACGCGACCCTCGACGACACACTCCCAATCTTTACAACGTTGTTGACGAGAGACTTGTGGACGATAAATCCGACACCTCCTTGGGACAGATGGTCGCCCTCCCGGTGATAGAACAAGTTGCCGGACTCGAGGATTACCGTGTCCTCCTCCTCTCTTCGGACCTCAGATAATCCAATAATATCCCAGCGCAACTTGTCTACCTCTTCTTCCAGCTCCAGTATCTTCTCGTCAGTCCTCAGGGTGCATGCGTTATACCTTGCCAGGTCGAGTTGTCGTAGGTGGCAACCGAACCTCCACCGGAGATTCTTAGCACCCCCAGCCCCGCCGTTATCATGGTCGCCACCGTAGCCAGGAATAGCGGGGCCGTCGGGGACTGGGGGCCGTTTATTTGCATCGTAACTCATGGGGGGATATTTGCTATAGTTGCCACGCTTGGCGAGCGGGTTGGCAACCGCAGTTTTTTATTATGTTATTGTTGTTATTAGGAAGATGCTGCTGCCTATCTCCTTTTTGTGTCCCTCTGTCGCCTCTTACGACACCCACGGGAAGATATGGGTAGTGGATATTCTCAACCGCTACTACACGGTGTGCCATAGCCCTTGCTACGTCTAATAGTTAGAGTACGAAAATGAAAAGAAAAATATGGGTGAAGGAGTATTTACTTTTACGGGAAAAATTATCAAATATGCAAATACTGAGTGTTTTGGAACCATCTGACTTAAGAAACTACCTTAGAGTAGGAGTTGCTGAGTTTTAATATCTGTTGAAATTAGTTACTCCATATCTTCAAAAGGAAGATACGCTTCTTAGAAAAAGTGTCAGTGCAAAACACAGATTGGTAGTTACTAATATTCAATTATATATATAAGACCTAAGGTTTAGCTCTTTGATATCTTTTGAACAAGCCATTGTGCGCGCCACAGCAAACAAACACGTGATTTCACTCTGCCGCTGCCGCGCGCTCTCTAAGCGGTCGAAGCATGCTAAGTCTTATTACACCATGCGATATTCAGCAAGCAAGCAAGCACGGCCGAATCCACTCGGTCCGTCTAATTAGACAGACTAACTTGCTTACTCTTATTACACTACGCTAATCTTAGTAAGACTGTCTTGATACTGTGTAGTGTAATAGGCCTTTAAGCGAACACTCTCACTGAGATAATCACGCATTTGGTACAGTACTTTAAGTCTATAAAAACAGTTGCGTGCGATCTCAAGTACATGATTCTCAAAGCGAAGACCCTGATCCATCAGCAATCCTAGATTACGAGTCTCGCTTACACATTCCACCGGTTCTCCACATATGCTTATAATAAATTTCTTTTTCATTTTACAATTAACCTGTGATAACCTGTCCCATCGACACAACATGAATTTGGATTTGCATGGGTTTAGCACAAGAATATTTGCTTCTGACCACTATGTGATGTGATGCAAAACCTCATTTATTTTTGCTACTGCACTTTCTACTTCCCTAGGGAAAATGGGACACAAATCTGCATATCGCCAGCGTATATGTGGAACTTGCAGTGCTTTATATGGCGACATACGTCTGCAGTGTATAAAATAAAAATAAGTGGACCAAGTGTAGATCCCTGAGGTACTCCCCTGATTACAGGGCATGGAGATGAGCACAGCTGAGTACCATCGTTCCTGTTAGTTGTATTGTAATATCTGTGTCCGATTGGATAAATAGCTGTCGAATCATCGAACAGCGGACAATGAAAAACCATAGTAACTCATTTTCGATAACAATAAGAGAATAATTGTGGCATCAAATGCCCGGGAAAAATCAAGCAAGACCAGTACGTGCCCTGTCCATTGTCTTGTGATGTCAAAATATTATCAACCACATCAATTAAGGCTGTTGATGTACTACGTGCCCTTCTGAACCCAGGTTGAAAAACAGGTAATATAATATTACACTCTAAAAAAGTTGAAAGCTGCATACATACGATTTTCTCCAGAACTTTTGATAGACAAGGTAGAATACTACTAGAATCCCAGCTCTTGTAATTTGGAGATCGTGTATTGTGCAGTATGTGATCGCGTGTGGTCGTGGAGGAGTAGCGTGAAGGAGCGATTGACAAAACGTGTGGTCGTGGAAGAGTAGCGTGGAAGAGCGATTGACAAAAGCTGGTTGGAGACGAGCGAGCTACTCCATCATTTTGTTCAGTTCTTTACAGTACACATCTACAGTAATTCTCAGTAAGAAACTGTGATAAATCACACCGGCGCTAAACCACCAAGCAATGACCATCACTTTTCTAGGAGTAAGTTTTCGTTAAAGGCTTTGTTTAGATCAGTGATTCCCAAAGTGGTCTATATCGACGAATAGGGGTCTATGACAACCTGCAAGGGGTCTACGTCAGCGAAAAAAAATTGGGGGTCCATGAAATGAAAATGGGGGTCCACGACAGTGGATCTCAACACATACACTGATAGTACCTATTTACTTACATCATACTATCGTATAATATCAAAACATATACATTATTTATAAAAGTACCTATGAAGTAAAAAATTTATTATATATGTTTATAAAATTGTGTAAGTTGTAGGATGTTGGTATTCGCTTTGTGGTCGCAATGCATTTTGAACTTGTAAAAACCTGAGAGTCGCAGTCTCAGAGCTTCGCTACCTTGCACTGACTTGTTCAATTCGTCACTCTATAAATACGAATGTGGGACAAATACGTTTATTCGTTTCCTGAATCTTGAAAAGGAAAGTGCTAAGAAAATATTTTAAAAAATATAAACAGATAGTATATCACACAAATTATAGTGAGTCAGTGTTATTTTGTTTGAGAGTGCTGGAGAAAAGTAAGTACATTATTTTTTATTAAATTTTAGTTTTGTACTCGCAGTTAGCAAAGATAGATAAATTACGCCAATCATGACTTTAGTTATTAGTAGTTTAATATTCAATCATGCAAAATTACACGAGTACTCCACAATAGTTTCTTTTTGAAAGTTTTAGCAATCGGTATTATAATTACAGTGCAATCTCCGTAATTCGAGCTAATTGTTGCAAGAAGATGTTCGAATTATGGAATGTTTTCGGAAAATCAAAAAATATTTTTAATATACAGCTGCTGGATTTTCTGTCTTATTTAAATAATCTAATTTTGCCCACAGATGACTGATGCCATGTCCGAATCTAAAAAGAAATGTAGATAGTACAGTGTCGATTATTTGAAATTTGGCTTCATTCCATCATTGCCGGACAAACAATTGCCTATGTGCCTTTTATGCAACAAAGTTTTGGTCAATGGACGCTATGAAACCATCTAAACTGCAAGATCATCTGAGAAGATGCCACCCTGATAAAACAGAGAAAGATTTGAAATACTTTCAAACACTCAAATACTTCAGAAGAGACCTACACTGGACAGAATGTTCGACGTCACAAAGAAATGATGATGGTTTGCGGGCGTCTTACAATATCTCGTTACTTATAGCAAAATCCGGAAAACCACATACTATCGGAGAGAAGTTAATTTTTCCAGCCGTTGAAGAGGTTTTAAAAACTATTTTACACAAACCTGCATCTGATATCATTAAAAGAATTCCCTTAAGCAACAATACTGTTGAAAGTCGTATTGATGAAATGAGTTCCGATATTGAAAGCTTCTTATGTAATTATTTGCAAATGACCCATTTCTCTACACAACTGGACGAGTCAACTTTACCTGATAATGCAGCATTATTATTGGCATATGTTCGTTTTATTATGAATCAAGAAATCTACGAAGAACTGCTCTTCGCAAGAACTTTGATAACCGACACTAAAGGTGAATCAATATTTCATGTTTTGAAGGATTACTTCATTGAAAAAGCAATTCCTTTATCAAATATAATATCAGTAGCTACAGATGGAGCATTTTTAATTAAAAAAAAAACAAAAAAAAAAAAAAAAAACCCCCGGCGGTATGATTAATAATTTTTTTTCTCTTTTTTTTAATTTTTAAAATATAAAATTTAAAAAAATTAAAAACCCCACCCAAAACAACAGACCAAATAAAAAAAAAAAAAACCAGAGTTAAACTAATGAAGCAAAATATTGGACGGGGTGAATTTGAAGACGACGTTTCAACTTACGTTCAACATTTAAATGCCCTCTATTCAGATTTTTAATCTAGGTTTGAGGATATTTTGACTATGGTAATACCACCGTGGATAATTAATCCATATGGTGACGTAGAAGAAACGAATGTCATAATACAAGAGGAACTGACTGAACTAAGTACAAACGAAGAACTTAAGTTTCAGTTTAAAAACGGATATCAGCAATTCTGGCTGCAAAACAACATACCCGCACTTATCCCGTATTATGGAATATAGCGAGGAAATTTTTAATTTCCTTTCCATCGTCATACCTAATGGAAAGGGGGTTCAGCGCTGTTACCAATCTCCTAACGAAAAAAAGAAACAGACTGGACATCATTAGCCGAGGAGATTTAAGATTAACCCTTACAAAATTGACGCCAAATGTTGATAATTTATTATTAAAGCATCAGGTTCATACTTCTCACTAAAAATATTGACTTATTGCTTATGTTATTTTATTTATAGTTTATTTTATCTTTATTCAATGCTACGTATATTTTACATAACAGATACAAAATTTTATTTTGAGTAGTTTTAATTTAAATTCAATTAATAAATGTATAAATTAACATGTGTTTTTACTTTAAGTTTTTAACACTAAACTTCACTACAGTTAGAAATTTACAGGAAATCAATATCAGGTAAGTAGGGGGTCTACCAAACACGGAAAAACATGGCAAGGGGTCTACGACACAAAAAAGTTTGGGGAACTCTGGTTTAGATGCTAAACCAGGATCCAAGCAAATTGCTGAGCATTTGCAATTGTCAAACAGATTCTATTTTTCGTCGTAGGCAAGAATAAGGTTCAAAATTTCTTTGCTTGTGTACCTGTTGAGCAATCCAAAGCACGCCTTAACGTGTACGTTGCGCTAGCGATCATTGAGTTCATGGAGCACCAATTTGTCAAGCTTTTTACCTTGCCAATTTGAAGCAAATGGACCAATATTGTTTTGATGCTAACGCTGCTAATTCAGCCGTACATCGAGTATAATCAGCTTCCAGAGTCGCCTTTAATTCGTCATTTCCAGCTAAACTTTTTGGACGATTATGGGGTTCATATTTTAGGTCGAAATTTCCAGAACGGAAGCGGGTAAACCAATAACAGGTAGTGCGTTCCTTTGTAGTATTCGCTCCATAAACGTCGTTGCCGCCACAATAATACTCATATTCCATAATTACTCGAAATTATTAACGTAACCATGATGACAAAAGAGATTCAAATGCGATTAAAACATAACGCTAATCAATAAACAAATGACTAATTTTAGAAAAAAAAATTTCTTAAAAGAAAGTAAGACACTGACAGTCTTTGACTCGATAATCCGCCGTCTTACCTCTCTTTCATGCGAGACGAATAGAATTCTATACTTCACTGCACGGTCCTAATCCTAAGCAACCACTCTTTAGTCCGTCCCAGACCATGGAGGTTAAAGAGAAGGAGAACGATCGCTGTAGAAAATAGTTTCCCAGAAATATGAACAAAATAAGTGAGGTGCTCAATAAGGTTGTCTCAATAAAAGTCATTTTCAGTCTATTTTTCCGATCAGATGCTAAACCACTTGCACATCCACGCACAATAAAATATTTTACCAATAATCACGTAATTTTTTAATTTTTGACAAAAAGAAAATTTTTAATGTTTCTTTTTGTCAAAAATTAAAAAATCACTGAGCACGATTATTTTCTCACCAATGCCGCAAAGAAAATTTGTACACTATTCAACTAACTTCAACTACTTGTACTCATAAACAGCTAACTTCGCAGATACTACATACCGACATCAGTTCAGGAACAGGCGGGCTATACTTTAGCACGTAGCGATCGTTCTCCTTCTCTCTAACCTCCATGGCCCAGACTAAAGAGTGTTAGCCGGACACACAGATTACCCCATAGACAACTCATCAGACGAAAAAGTCATGTTTTATGCTGTTAGCACTGTCAAATCTGAAGATGCCCTGAATAGCGTAGATATTTGTATTAAATGGGCCCAAGAAAATGGAAAGTCATGCGTTATGGTTGCAAATTTACGTAAAATGCGTGATGAAGTTACCAATCAAGAAGATATATTTTAGTAAAAAATAAGCTAAATTATACCTATTTTGTTCGAAATATAAGTGACTACTTTAATAAAGATTCATGTTTGTTGATTTCTTAATTACAATATATAAATAAATCATACATATATTTTTTTTCAATTCGTTGTTAGTGTACATTATAATTCGCCGTTTTCAGTAATCCGCCGATGATTAGGGTTTTATGGTAGTGGATTAGCGAGAGGGTACTGTATTTTAAATAATCCTTTTCGAAAGAACTTTTTCGGGGACACATTATTAATATTTTTGAACTAAAAAACTTGTTGTCTATATTTAATTTTTTCTTGTGTAAATAATATTAGGCTAAATGTTATTATCTATAAT
Organism: Parnassius apollo; assembly: GCA_907164705.1. NCBI lineage: Eukaryota > Metazoa > Arthropoda > Insecta > Lepidoptera > Papilionidae > Parnassius > Parnassius apollo. The sequence goes on from CAJQZP010000693.1 coordinate 27,071,410, forward strand.
ATATAGCGGACGTTTGTCACAATAGCTTTTTAGTAAAAAAATGCGCTAAAGCTAACAATGACGCTGCAAAAACGGTCAAATGGTAATGATCTATTTTGAGTAATTATGAAAGTAAAAAGTGTGCATTAAGGCTCATGTCGAGTTTCATATATAAAAAAAAAAAATATATATATATATATATATATATATATAATCGGAATCTCGGAAACGGCTCCAACGATTTTCATAAAATTTTGTGTGCAGGGAGTTTCGGGGGCAATAAATCGATCTAGCTAGGATTTATTTTTAGAAAATGTCTTTTTGTCCGTGTTTTTAGGCAATAAAAAACTGCTACAATATCGTTAGAATAAGAAGGTAAATATTGACAGTTTATTAATGATTATAAATAGCTTAATTGGTATATGGGCGGTCACAAAATCGTAATACCATGGTTCGAGCCCAGACCGACCGACCGACTTTTTTTAATTTTTTTTTTCAAGTTCCTTTCTTTTTTTGAGAAAATCTATTTTTTCGAGCCCTTTTTTTAGTATTTTTACCGACAATTTAAATTAAACTAATTGCACTCATGATTTTTTATTCAAATAACCAGTTCAGTTTTTTCTATTATGTCGTTAAGATCAAAAAATATTATTCATATTTCATCAGTATGTAATTTGTATCTAAATATAATTTCCAAAACACACGAATAAAAAAAAACCGAGCGAAAAATACCGAGCAAAGCTCGGTCAACCGGGTACTAATTATTTAATAATCAATCGACAGCTCATAAAAACTGAAAAGTCATTGTCATCTCATGATTTTACAAGCACGTTGATCGTAATGCCATATATTACAATATCTGTCTGCTTACCATGACGCATATTAGTGACAAAATTGTAGAGTCACGTCCATTTAAAATAACTGAAGGCAACGTGGGTTACATAAGAGTTTAATAGTCACTTTAAAGTTTTTGCTAACCGCTAAAATTATCTTATGCCTTGAAAATATTGTATATTGAGTGATATCAGCGTAAACACGAAGACTACATATATAATTAATTAAGACTACTTTTACGGATTTCATCTCCTTTAATTTACTTGGTTTTTCATTCCCGACGTTTCGGGTGCTTTTCAGCACCCATGGTCACGGGGGACTGAGGTGACTGACGTCCCGATGTCAATGTTAACCCGGAGTACCTTCAGCTTTTTAATTATTGTTAATGGACCGATCTAAGCAGAATGAAATGTGTCTTGAAATCTTACAATGGTATGTTTGGGCTTAGTTTTAATTTTATTAATTACGGGATCCCAAGCAGGTGGTAGTACCCAGCCTCTTTCTTTATTGAAATTAGGATTTTTTTAAATTTCAATGGCCTCACTTATCATCCTTAGTAGGAATCTATTTTCTTTCGCGAGGATTTGTGGTGTATCAAATCTAATGTAATGGTGGGGCGCGTCTGGGATATGATCACAAACTGCAGAATTCCCGGAACGTGGATTAGGGGTTTAGCGTAGTGTTCGCGTAAATTTATGAAATCATTACAACATAATATATAAATTGAAATATAAATATTCGTTTGTTCAATGTCTTAAATCTCCAAAATTTCTTCATCGATTGCTTTGAAATTTTGACATAATAATTGATATAAAATCGTAGACGTCGGATACAATAAAAATTTTGAAGGAAAGACTTTAGAGTTAGAGAATAACTTAGCTTAAAATCAAGGAGCTTAGATTTAATCGGCTGATGCGTTAACCATAATAGAGTGAGGGTCACGGGAGCTCAGTTCATCTCGTTTTATTTACTCTACGTATCTTAGTCTTAGACGTATTGATTAATCGGCATTCGGCATTAAATATTTTAGTCAAAAATTTAAAATTATTATCCATTTATTTTATTTTACCAATTTAGTTTTAACTGGTATCTCAGTGCGGTTGCCGTGTAGTGGCGATTGAGAATATCCACTACCCCATATCTTCCCGTGGGTGTCGTAAGAGGCGACAGAGGGACACAGAAAGGAGATTGGCAGCAGCATCTACCTAATAACAACAATAACACAATAAAAAACTGCGGTTGCCAACCCGCTCGCCAAGCGTGGCACCTATGGCAAATATCCCCCCATGAGCAACGACGCAAATAAACGGCCCCCAATCCCCGGCGGCCCCGCTATTCCTGGCTACGGTGGCGACCATGGTAACGGCGGGGCAGGGGGTGCTAAGAATCTCCAGTGGAGGTCCGATTGCCACCTACGACGACTCGACCTGGCAACGTATAACGCACGCACCCTGAGGACTGACGAGAAGATACTGGAGCTGGAAGAAGAGGTAGACAAGTTGCGCTGGCATATTATTGGATTATCTGAGGTCCGAAGAGAGGGGGAGGACACGGTAATCCTCGAGTCCGGCAACTTGTTCTATCACCGGGAGGGCGACCATCTGTCCCAAGGAGGTGTCGGATTTATCGTCCACAAGTCTCTCGTCAACAACGTTGTAAAGATTGGGAGTGTGTCGACGAGGGTCGCGTACCTGATACTCTGAATCACCAAACGGTATTCGCTGAAGGTCATACAGGTCTACGCACCAACCTCGGCACATCCCGATGAGGAGGTGGAGGAAATGTATGAGAACATATTTCTAGAGCCATGCATTCCTCCAAAACCCACTACACGGTGTTGTTGGGAGACTTCAACGCAAAACTAGGCACAAGAGAAGGCGGTGAGCTGAAGTTAGGGAAATTTGGAATAAGGCAACGGAACCGTAGGAACCAGCAGCTGGCTGACTTTATGGAGAAAGAGGGACTCTTTATGATGAACTCTTTCTTCCAGAAGCGGCCCCACAGGAAGTGGACCTGGTCGAGCCCCGACGGTTCGACAAAAAATGAGATTGACTTCATTATGACGACCAGACGCCAACTGTTCAGTGATGTCTCAGTGATCGCAAGGGTGAAAACCGGCAACGATCACCGAATGGTTAGAGGCACACTGAACCTAAACGTTAAGTTGGAGAGGTCTCGTCTAGTGAAGTCAACGCTCCGTCCCCCTCGTGCTCTAATCCAGAATCCCGAGACTTTTCAGCTCGAGTTACGTAACCGCTTTCAGTGCCTAGAAGATTGCAATGCAGTGGACGATATGAATGACAAGCTCGTGGAAACTGTCCATGCGGTCGGAGCTAAGTTCTGCAAGACCCGCCGCAGAAGAACACAAAAACTCTCCGATCACACTCTTAATCTCATGGCTGTTAGACGGGAGATGAGGCTGCAATCGTCAATAGATTTGACAGCATACAGGCAACTGAACAGACAGATCTCCAAATGCATGCGGCGAGACTAACGCAACTTTAATACTGCTCGTATTAAAGAAGTGATCGAGCGGAACCAAGGCTCCAAAGTCTTTGCCAGAGATCTGTCTGCCAGAAAGAGCCAACTGTCAAAGCTGAAGACTGAGTGTGGCAGCATCGTTTCCGAGACACCTGAGATTTTGAGTGAGATTGAGAGGTTTTATGGGCAGCTGTACTCATCATCGTTGGAGCCACACGCAAGTGTGAGTAACGATCCAAAAGCAAGTCTTACCCGAAACTATTCCGATGATATCCCGGACGTCAGTCTGAGCGAGATTAGAATGGCTCTCCAGCACCTTAAAAACGGCAGGGCCCCAGGCGAGGATGGAATTACAGCGGAGCTGCTGAAAGCGGGTGGAACACCGGTACTTGAAGTCCTTCAGAAGCTCTTCGATTCTGTCCTCCATGGTGGCACTACTCCGGAGGCGTGGAGCAGGAGTGCGGTGGTCTTGTTCTTTAAGAAAGGCGACAACGCTCTCTTGAAGAACTACAGACCGATTTCCCTTCTGAGCCGCGTCTACGTGCTGTTTTCGAGAGTCATTACGAATCGTCTCGCACGCAGACTCGACGACTTCCAGCCTCCCGAACTAGCCGGATTACGAAAAGGCTTCAGTACCATAGACCACATATATACCCTGCGGCAGATTGTACAGAAGACCGAAGAGTATAATCTGCCACTTTACCTGGTGTATGCGGAATATGAGAAAATCTTTGATTCCGTCGAAATTCTGACTATGCTAAAATCCCTTCAGCGATGTCAAGTTGACTGTCGGTATATCGAAGTGCTGAAATTTTTGTTCAGTAGGGCTACGATGGCTATCCGAGTACAGAATCAGAGCTCGAAACCTATCCAACTGCAGAGAGGTGTAAGACAGGGTGACTTGATATCCCCGAAACTCTTCACCGCTGCATTGGAAGACGTTTTCAAGCTACTGGACTGGAAAGGATACGGTATTAACATCAATGGCGAGTACATCACTCACCTTCGATTTGCCGACGATATAGTTCTTATGGCAGAATCGCTGGAGGACCTTAGCAATATGCTCAATGACCTCAATGGTGTCTCTCAACGGATACGTCTTAAGATGAACATGGACAAAACAAAGATCATGTTTAATGTCCATGTCTCACCTATGCCGGTAGTTGTTGGGAGCACTATGCTCGAAGTTGTTGACGAGTACGTTTACCTGGGACAAATAGTCCGACTAGGTAAGTCCAACTTCGACCGAGAGGTAAATCGACGGATTCAACTCGGCTGGGCAGCATTCGGGAAATTACGACACATCTTCTCGTCAGGTATACCTCAATCTCTGAAAACTAAAATGTACAACCAGTGCGTGTTGCCAGTGATGACTTACGGATCAGAGACGTGGTCCTTCACTGCTGGCCGTATGAGGACGCTCAAGGTCGCTCAGCGAGCTATGGAGAGGGCTATGCTCGGAGTTTCTCTGCGTGATAGACTCAGAAATGAGGATATCCGCAGTAAAACCAGAGTGACCGACATAGCCCAACGGATTAGTAAGCTGAAGTGGCAATGGGCCGGCCATATAGCTCGAAGAACCGATAACCGATGGGGAAGAAAGGTTCTCGAGTGGCAGTCTCGTACCTGTAGGCGTAGTGTAGGGCGACCCCCCACTAGATGGAGTGACGACCTGGTAAGACATGCAAGAAGTCGATGGATGCAGGTGGCTCAGGACCGTGCTTTGTGGCATTACTTGGGGGAGGCCTATGTTCAGCAGTGGACTTGTGAAGGGCTGTAATGATGATGATGATGATGGTATCTCAGTCTGGGATCGGATATTATTTTTACTCTGTTTTTGATAATTAGCAGCTTTTCGCTCTTAAGAAACTGACGAAAAGATACTAAATTACTTATTACATAATGGTCTGGATCATAACTACCATTATGCTGTAATGTGGCCTAAGAGTAGTCTGTGAAGATCTACTGTAGACCGATCAACTGAGTAAAAACATTAAATTTCTGCCTTAAAATAACAGTTGTGTACAGACAGTCAATTATAAAACCCTTTTAATAACAGTTAAACCGTTTAACTATCGGTTTATTGAAAAATTGTAATGTTAATCTGATAAGAACTGTACGCTAGAAGATGATTTCTATACGGACGGAGTCGTGGAACGATTAAGAGCCCTTTTTATTCGATGAGAGTTATAAACGAGCCAACAATTCCTGATGGTTAGTAGCGACTACAACTTATAGACATTGCAATCAACTGAACTAAAATAGATAATATTACCGTGCTAACAGTCAAGTCAAGCAGGTAATAAAATTTTTGTAGACCGTATCTACTTACAACATGGATATTTTTTTATAAAATTCTTCGCAGCAGTGTAAAGAATCAAAACACAAGTTAATGAGGTAATTTGGATTTTGCACGTGAGTGTGCTTGACAACTAGCGGAATTTGGACACGATGTGGGATGCAAGGCACGATTGTACAAATAATTGCACGACGTGCCGTCCTCGATACGCTAATATCTACCCCCCCCCTTCCCCCAGTGAACGCAAATAGAACATATATGCGTTCATTGCCCCTCGCATATTCCGTATCAGACGACATACACCTATCCCAGGAGCTATGCACATAAAAGTGGAAATTGAAATGGAAATCAAATCAGTATCAACTCAGTATCTCATCAAGACACTATACTTCGGAACTTTTATAAGTTCAAAGGCCGATTTGATTTATTAAAAAAAGTTTCATTAAAAAACTCAACAGAAACCTAATTCTACATTTTATTTGTCAAAAAATCTTCATAAAATTTTTTTCCCGAAGATGTCCGTACTCCTAGGAGTGTTTCAAAAAAGTTAAATTTATAATATAATTAAAAAAGTTAATAAATGTGACTCTGGAGTCACATTTATTAATTGCACACTAAGTGTACGTGGCCAAAAATGGAATGCATGCTTCTGTTGGTATTTCACAGGACTACAGCCGACCGCGTATAATTGAAGTCACGACTGCATGAAGTATAGAACGTGTAGACTGCACACATGCAGTCCGTCTGATATTAGCATAAACAAACTTATAAATCGACAAAGTTTGCAGTCAAGGTAATTTTAAAAGCGGGTATATTTAGAGAAACGTATGTATGGTTTTGGCGGGAACTTGGGAAATTTGGGGACACTTGCTGACAGTATTTATGTTTATTAAACGTGGTACAATTTGGTGTAAGTACTAAATATCTGCACATGCTAGAAATAATAAAACAAGTGCTCCGATCAAGGCGTCATAGACTAATTGGGAACCCTGGGCACTAGGATAAATGGAGTCCATATGAGAAACAGGCAATAGAATAGGAGCAGGCTAGCCATGTTTAAGGTATATGTATATTTGACCGTACATATCTTATTCAACGTCACATTAAACGAACAGGTGCTTATAATCTGTAAAAGTAACTCTTCTAGCATTATCTTACGCGTTTTAGTGCTTAAAAATCTGTGTTACTTCAAAGGATATCTTTTAAATTTAGACACGCATAATTAAAGTTGTCAAGCAACAACAAATTAAAAACCAAGTAAATGTTTCTTGAAGCACTGTACTTTGCGTTGTAGCATAGTGCAGCTGACAGGTGACTAGAACGTAACTTGCGTATGTTTGCAAGATACGACTTAATTTTCAATTGTAAAAAAATAACACTGAATTTCTTTTTATAATATTTTTATTCTGTTATGACTTTACATTAACTTCAAAAATCTCACCTAATGTAGTTTTTTTACTATTAAAATTATTAAAGTTTAATTTATTTCACTTGCGTGCCCTTTACTAAAAAAATTACTAGTGATGTGCCTCATAATCGAACTTAAAAACTGTCAAGCTAATAAAATCGCAAAAAAGTAAGTCTTACTTACTTTTTCTATTTTAGTATATGTGATGAAGATAAAAAACAGAAGTGATGACTTTTTTCCGTATAGGTTGTCAAGTATTGGGTTTATAGTTTCAACTTTGAATTTCTCTTCGCCATTTAGTTGAACCGATGGTGAGGAGCCATCAAAAAATGTCTATAAGCTTGTACCTCTACTTCTCGTTCTTTAGGATAAGTCCCTGTAGTTAGACTCTGGACTTTTCTTTTTGACGGATAACTTAAAGTAATCACTTTTACCCCTGAGATTATTAGCATATTTATCAAGTAAAGTTAACAAATTGATTGCAACGTGCAACTTTATTGCTTCTTTCTAAGAATTTGTTAACTGAATGAAACTTGTTTTGTCTATTTTTTTCAGTACGGTGCTTCAAACTTCGGCAGGTTCGCTATTTGTTTTTGGTTTTGGTTATGTATCGCACCCAACGACATGAAGACTTACTAATTTGAAAGAATGTCCAAACAGCATGAATATCGGCCTATTTCCATCTCTCTTTGATTTAGGCTTCCAGGCCAGTTTACTTTCCTAACATATTATTTAAAACATCATTGTAGATTGTCTTCTACAATATTTATCCCCTAACTCTAGGGGCCCCGGATGTGTGCAAAAGCGTTCTAATGGCCTTGTTGATATGCAGCAAAGTTACGGCGTGTAGTTTAAGATGGTTCAAGTTCGACAACTTATCCTTGCCTCCTTAAGACGGGTATAGGAATGCATTTGATAATAACAAAGGTTAATGCGAAAAGTTATTTCTGGGAAGAAAAAATTTAGGAGTTACCAATATTAGACGCCTCGTTTACGATATAACCATAAAAACAGATCAGGATTATCGCGAAATATTAAAAAAAATATTAGTCAGAGATTTCTAGTAGTTTCGCAAAATAAATATATTTATTGGTTGAGGATCTGTCAGGAACCATGGATCACTTGGGCACTTGCCGCATGTGCGCATTCGCAAAGATGGGCCTGGCTCCAATGTTAATTAAACCTCAAGTTCTTTTGTATCCTTAAGCGCCTAGAGATACTATCATCGTCCACTCTGCCAGCTCAAACTGCCGTGAGAATCTCCCAAAAACTTCGCAACGTGACGGTTTAACATAATGTAAAGTAGTTTTTAAAAGATTTTTTACACTGGCAAAAGTACAAAACTGTATGAGTAAAAGAAAAAAGATGCATATTAGGCATTTTGATGTTCGAAGTTGGTACTTACTGGGGTCGTGCGGTGCCTGTAGGCCGCCGCCGCGCGCGTCGAGCACGGGCAGGCGCGCTGCATACTCCCCGCAGCGCCGCGTCGCCATCTCGTTTGCACCCACCCTTCTCTTTTTCCCGCACTCCTGCGTTAAAATTAATTGTCTCTCGAGATCGTCTCTTAAAACAAACGCCTAATGTATTAAAAGACGATCTCGAGCCTAAACTTAAAAATTTAAAGATTCTTAATTAATAGTTCTCAAACTTATGTACAAATAATTCTCAAACTTTAAAATTTATATCTAGTCTTAACCATGGAATTGTTATACATCCGTGATGCTTACTATTAGGGCAAATTTAAACTCGAAATTATCTCAATACCGGCCCTAGTCTGAGGATTAATCTCTAATTATGGGTATTATATATCGTTACCCTACTCGATAAAAACAGCCCATTTTCTGGTTGAATATAATCGGTGACCTAGTCTATATAAATTACAAGAAATTGCATCTTCATCATGTATACTTTAAATATATTGGCATAAGGTGATTTCTGTATCTCGACCACAGCGCCACCTACCGGGTCCAACAGTGAATTCAAACCATTCTCGAATATACTTAAACACACAAAATTTCATCAAAATCCGTCCAGCTGTTTAAAAGGAGTTTAGTCAGATAAGAACATTATATGTGTGAATAGTGTAAAAGCTGTTTAAGGATCGTTAACATTTGTAAATAAATTATTAGATTACAATTTAACATTCCCAGGGTTTCTCATTCCTGCCTCAACCTAGATTCTCCTGCAAAAAACGTAATACGCGATCAACAGCATGATTCTGCATCATTCTTGACTTGAGTTGGCAGTGAGAACTATCACATCTGCTTCCTCCCACTGCGGATAAGACTCCTCTAGCTATGATAAGGATCAGTCCTGCGAATCTGCTCGACTGACAATAGTAAAATCATCATCAACTAAATGTAAGTGTAACACGAATAACTATCCTCTTGAACGACGTCAGTGTCCGCTTGACCCAATGAGTGTAATCACTCTCATTGCGACAACTTTCAAAAGTACAGGAGGTATAACGCCACAAGTTTTAACCTACCAGTGTCCGATGTGACGTATATAAGAAAAGTTTGGACGTAGACCAGGATGAAGTTTTAAACACACGGAGAAACTCACAACATACCTTATGCAAATGATGATGATTCAGCATCAATGCGATTTTTTAACCAAAAATTGCGAGTAATACACTAAAAATAAAAAATGAACGATTTTTTTATTACGACGAATTACGCGCATATTTTATTGAAATATTAATTATTCATATTAAATAAATAAAATCTAAATGGTTAAGATATAAATATATAACCCAATACTCATTAGTGCCTTATATTTATAGAGAAGCAAAACCTCTTTCTTACGATTCACCTTCAAGTTAAATTGAGCTAAGGCAGGCTAACTCTTTTCCTCGTTATCTTCTTAATTATTGTGTTGCTTTATTAGATTAGAGAGCCGTGGTAGCTCAGATGGTTAACGCTCGCTGTAAATATAACAAAACGCAAGTAACCCGGGTTCGATCCCCGGCGGCACCAATAAAATTGTTAACTTCAATTTTAAGTGCTGATTTACCACGTGCTCGGCGGTAAAGGAAAACATCGTGAGAAAACCCGTATGTGTGAGGAATAAAAACAAAATATTTCGAAGGCATGTGAAGTTCGCCAACACACATTGGGGCTGCGCGTCGGACACTTCCTTGCCCTAAAACCCTCTCAGAAATGAGGAGAGGCGTGTGCCCAGCAGTGGGACGTATAAAGGCTGTAACTTTACTTTACTTTTACTAGATTAGAGAGTCAGGTAATCGAAGACAGAATTCCAAGCGCATAAAAGCGTACTTGAGAAGGACGATGGCTTAGATGTAGCATCCAATAATCGTACTATTGCGGAGACGATGGAGTCTCGCGTAATGTTTCCGGGAAGTGTTATATTCAGCTAGGAAAAACTGAAAAGCCCGGTAGGACCCGCAAACCCTTCGTCTCCTTGGCGGTGGAGGAGTAACCATATGACGGAGCCTGAACTTGGAATAAACAACAGGTAATGAGTCAACCACGTAGGTACGTAGTTAGCCGGTACACTACTATCGCTAGGGATGTACTACTATCGACGGCTCTAAATTATGACCAATTTCCTTTCTATCAATCGCCGTCGCGACATCCTCCTCATCGGTAATCGTTGTAGTGACTTCTACTAACCCTTTGACATCAAACCCTAATCTTGTCTACATAATGCGCAACGCACGTGCGGCGGCGCCTCTGTAGCTAGCCAGAATTCTTGTAAACAACACGTGTACCGCACACCTGCGCGTTGCACTTGCAGTGACGATGCTGTGGCTACTTGTTTTGCTTGTATAAAACGGACGGAGCGACTGCCGTTAAGAGACTGCGCCCACATTTCCTCAAGGGGGTCGCCTCCGATAGGGCTTAAATATCCTACCAGGTTTAAGCCAGTTTAGTGGGTAGGCACTAAGGTTTTTCAGTGAGTCCCACATAACTATGGCTGCGTGGTATGCTGCTGAATGCTCTAATTCACCACCTTTCTCCCCCGCTTCCCGGAGGCTAGCCCCTTCCCTGCTTCTGGGCGCAAAAAAATGCCGTTAAGGGAGTCTTGGCTCTGGTAAGGCACGGTGCACTTGTTGTATACCGCTACTAGCTCCACCTCGACTAATCGGATAATTAATTTATGGAAACGAATTAATTATTATCCTCAGCTACTAAATTAGTCTCACTACAATTTGTAGTTGATTAGCTGTGATCTGCGTATTTAATAGTTGTATAAATAAATATATTGTAAACTAATTCTATTGAAAAGAAATGTCTCGCTGGGTGTCTTACTGATTCTTCCCAGGACAGAGGTTTTCTTCGAACCAGTTGTCGAAATATCGTTTTGAATAAAAAGGATTTTATACTATTCTAAAAACCTTTTCTGTAATAAGTACCCCTACATTACATGAAAATACACTCACAAATACACATTACACTTTCTACACCTATACCTCTAATATCAAAAATAGCAGGCTAACCTTAGTATCGTCACACAGCATTACTTCATAGGCGGTGCCTTCGCATACGCTTCCCCGAGCGCAGGAGCGACGTCGCTCGCGCGCGCCTCGACTGCGCGCGGTGCAGCCCGAGCGGCACGCGCCCACCTGCCACTCGCTCCATCCGTCCGCTGTCCCGCTAACTGCCACTGGAGTTTCCGTGTCTGGCAACGGCTCTGCTGCCACGCACTCGCCGCCTTGGCACCACTGGACATTACACACAAAATCGGACGTGGTTACGAAAGGCTAGTTTTGAAACATTGACATTTGAAGTCTTCTAAAAGAAGTGAAGTCTTATTGTGGGGAAACGTCATTTTTATTTAAAAAAATAATGTCAGCGTTTAGTGATGATTTATTTATAGAATAAGGGTGACAAATGAACACACAGTCCACCTGATGGTAAGTCACCCAAACATAGACATTTATCCCCGATTAAGAATCAAAACGCATATGCGTTGTCACCCCTGAGGACTAAGATGGAATGCGTCGTTTCCAGTAAGAAAGGGTCTCCCTCCGGATCTCTACACTCACTTACTATACGAAACACAGCAGTATTAAGCTGCTATTTTACACTGGTATTCTGTGTGAGCGTGGTCCTTCCCCGGTTGAGCCGACCCATTCGTGCTACAGTCATAATATAGCTGCAGCGTGGCTCTACCACGTATAAAACTCTCCTCTCTATTGACTGAGATTTCGTTAGAATATCTTTTAGTAATGAAAGAATTCTCATGTAGTGGCAGTGTAAGAATATCCACTACCCCATACCGTCACGTGGGTGTCGTCAGAGGCGACAGAGGGAAACTGAAACATGAGATGGGCAGCAGCATCTTCGTGATAATAACGCAAAATATTTAAAAAAAACTGGCGATGCTAACCCGCCTGCCATGCGTAGTAGCTCCATAGAAGCCGAGAAGCCGGTCTTGCCCTATCAAATTGCTCAATCAATAATATCAACTAATAAAATAACTAGTAAACTGTTTTAACTATTTCAACGCGCTCCTGTGTTGTTCTACACAGCAACGAACCATTCAAGATTAGTAGGTAGTGCATTTATCTATACAAATAAATAAAGAGTCTTTGTAATGTCAAAAACAGCTTTTTACTAAATGCATATGAAAGTATATACGGTACTTATAACAAAAAAAATTAAAATGTTGTCTGTCTGTCTGACTTTCTGACTGTCTGTCTATTGGTTCCGGCTAATCTCCGAAATAGCTTAACCGATTTGAACAAAACTTTCACGGGCAGATGGCTGATGTTTTAAGGAGCAACTTCGGTTACTTTTGTTTTAGAAAAAATAATGATAATTCAACGCAAAAAAAATTTAAAACCAATGAAATCCATTCGTAATAAATTCACGTGGACGAAGTCGCGCGGAGCAGTTAATTGTTAATATAATTTTTACTTATTACTCGTTGAGTAATAGAATGTTAATTAATACATACTTTACGCAGACCGCAGGGAGTACCGGGCAAAGCGGGTCCCGCGTAATAGAAGCCGACGCGGTGCGGGGAGCGGCACACCAGCTGCGCGCACTGCGATGTGCCCGACTCTTGCTCGCTGCTCACCGGCGCTGCGTCCACGTCACGTAGCAGCACCTGCAGAGCCAAACACATGAACACCTATTGGCCGATTTTAACCACGGCCTACTTTAGTATTGTGGTACTCGTCCTTAGTATACCATCATTAACATCACCATCATCATAATCATCATTACAGCCCTTGTCAACCCAATTCAGCACAAATCCGCTGCTGAACATAGGCCTCCCCCATGGAATGCCACAAAGTAGTATCCTGAACCACCTCTATCAATTTCCTGCATCTTACTAGTTTGTCACTCTATCTAGTGGGAGGCCGCCTTATACTTCGCTTACCAGTACAAGGTTGCCACTCAAGAACCTTACTTCCTCATCAGTTGTCGTTTCTTCGAACTATATGGCCGGTCCATTGCCGCTTCAGCTTACTAATAATCAGTGACGGATGTAACAGCAGGCTGATTAGGCTGGGGCCTAGGTTGGCAAATTTGAGGCATTTTTTATATCATATAGAAATCAAAGATATTTAAATTTCAAAAGGGAGGCTGAAGAAATATTTTCCGCTCTCGGAACTTTTCAGCTCTCGGAATTCTCGGAACTCACGTTTTTCACAATTTAGTGGTTGCTGAAACTTTTACAAAAGTTTGTCGCTTCTTCATGTTGCTTTAAGAAATCTACGTTTTTTTTTCAAGTTCGGGACAACGCTAGCAAAAAATAATGACTGAAATTGAGAAAAGGAAAACGCTAAATAGAGTAAATCTGACACGTTGGTCGATTATAAAGGATGCATGTAGAAGTTTTAGAGATTTTTGGTACAAAGTCCTTAAAACTGAAATCAATCAAGGATAATACCGAAAAGCCTGTAACGCGAAACGATGCGACGGAAATCATAAAGTACACAATTTCATTGACAAAAAAATGTTATTAATATGATTGTGAAATAGAGTATCGAATTGTAAAAGTTGCTAGGGGCGGCAAAATATGAATAGCCTACTGGTGGCAAATGTGTGATTCCGCTACTGCTAATAGTATATACCTTACCTATTTTCTTCAACAAATAGCAGTGGTTGCTTTGCTGTGTTCCAGTCTGAAGAGTATTTTTGCTTGAAGGCGAATGCAGGAATCTATGGGCTACTATATAGTAACTGCTTATTCCATCGTAAGTTACATTCGTTCACCACTTTAGTTTAAAAAAAATGTACATTAATCCAAACTAAAACATAATATTTTTGTACAAATATTTACCAGAGCCAACATGTGTGATATTTATACCAAGGATCCGCAACTAGATTCGTGTATTGGTCACTATGCCATGCAGTCGTCGTGATCAAGAATATAATTATAGTAAATGTAGCTTTATTGCGTTCCTCATTTATTCATTAATTTTAGTATTAAAAATAAAAGACAGGTAAAAACCTAAAATGAAAAGAGGACATAAAAAAGGAGTTAACGTTAATAGAATTGAAACAGAGTCCTCAGATCACCCACAGTATGACTACAGAAGAAAAAGCCCAATGAACGAATTTCTTAAACGTTTCTGCTCCAACTTCGTCTATTTCCTAAGTACATTACACAGAGTACTTTATATAACTCAACTTTTATAGACTAAATTCTCCTTCATAACACAAGAAAAAATTTGTTAACAAAATATCTCGCCTTTTCATACAGCCTTAAGATTGGTTTTTTTTAAATTCATAGTCTTGGATCGACTCCTCTTTCACAATTTAAGCTATACCACATTTGTGAAGCTCCGGAAAACAGGTTGGCTAATTTAAAAATATTAATATCATTATTATATCGGTCATTAATTTACGACAGCCTATCAAGAGTCTACAGCTGAACATAAACCACCCCCATATAATTTGTTAATCAAATATTAAAGACTCAAAAGGGCGCTGCTTCATCGACGCCCTTTTTGACAGTTAACATCATAGTAAATATTTTAGTTAATTTTATGTATTGTGTACCTAGTGTCGTTTGTTTATTTTAGGTTGATTTTTCGAAGTTCTCCTAATTACGAGGGCGACACTGAAAGTTTTTAGAACTGGCCACTTGTAAACGATATATAACTACATAGATATAATAAAAAAATATGTTCAAATTTTCAAAATGGAACTCTGCTAATATTATCACAGTATAATAAAACAATTTATAGACTGTGATATTATTGTGTATGTATTTTACCAATTTGTCATTTGTTTACGATTTGGCGGCAAATTGAAAATTGTCTGTGTCACGCCAGCATGAATTTAACATGAGAAATTTTTGTACAATGATTTTATGTGTATAATATTTTATGACTTTCGATGTCATTTAAGTCAACATGAAAGTTATGATAGGCCTTTCACGATAAAGATCCATCTCGTGCCACTGTTTACAACTCATTTAATGAGTTTAAACGTGGTTACACTAATCTCACCGATGATCTGCGTGAGGAACGGTCTTCTACGGCGACGACTGGAGATAACATCAGTGTTGTGCGACGTATAACAAGCTTAGGCATCGTTATTAGTTAAGTGCACAAACTCTTCCATGAACATTTAGCGGTCAGGAAGCTTTGTGCCCGGTGGATACTCATAATTTGACAGAGGGCCAAAAACTCCGTCGTGTTGATTGGTGTCGTAAAATCGTTCAAAGATTTAACGGAGGTGACTCGAATGCTGTGTTCGACATACTTACGAGTGACGGAAGCTGGATTTATTGTTATGATCCTGAAACTAAGAAACAGTCTGCTGTCTGGGTGTTTCCTTCAGAGGAGTTGCCAACTAAAGTGAAGAGAGGTCGAAGCGTGGGAAAAAAGATGGTGGCTCGTTCTTCGGAAGGACAGGTCATTACGCAATAATTGTTTTAGAGGTTCGAAAAACCACTTGTCTTGTAAAAAGTTCAGGAGAAACGACCTAGCAGTAGGATCCTTCTTCACCACGATAACGCCTCGTCGCATACAGCCAAGCAAACAATCGACTATTTGGCGACGTCAGACGTGGAATTGCTGAGTCACCCGCCCTATAGCCCCGACCTCGTACCTAACGATTTTTATTTATTTCCGAAAATAAAGAAAAACTTCGAGGAAAACTTTTTATGGACGCCGAGGAAGCAGTGGCTGCGTTTCAAAATGCCGTCGAAGAGATCCCTAAGGACGAGTGGGCAAAGTGCTTTTCTCAGTAGTTCCATCGGATGCAGCGATTTATTGATGTAAATAGACACTATTTTGAAAAGATATAATTAAACTAATAACATGCTAATTTGTTCAGTTTTTGATTTTCTAAGAACTTTCAGCGTCACCCTCGTATTGCTTGAGCTTGTTTGCTATTTTTTGTTAAGGTGATACCTCGAAAATTTGGTGGTTTTTATGTTTAACATATTATTTTAAGTTTTATAGATTACGAACCAACATTTTGGTATATGATTTTTGAGTATATGACCTTGGATTGCATAAAAGGAAAACACGATATCATGTAATTTTCTCGATAGAAAAAAATTGCAAAGTAGGCTCTAATTATTTACATTTCTCGACGACACCACAATATTCTTACGAATAATTTCATGGAATTACTTTTAAGGCATAGTAAATAATCATATCTAAGTTTTCATAAACCAGTTTTTTTAATCCATAACGAAGTTTTGTTAAAAGAAATAAAAATGTTATTTGGCGCTTACTTAGTTTTTTTTCGAGCGCTTGCTCGGTATGGCTATCTCATAATTTGCGTACTATGAAGTCATTGCTTCACTTTCATTTTGACACGACAAAGGAATAAGCCACGCCCCCAAAACTTAACCTCTTAATATATTAGTTATAGTATACGACTTTGTGTTTTGTCTCTGTTCTCCTCGTGGTTTACAATTTATAGGGCGGGAAAACTTAAGGTGACCATATTACCCTCACGTACCTTACTCAAAAAAAAATACTGCGGTTGCCAACTCGCCAACATGGCAACAATGCCAAAATATAGATTTTGATTATTTCTCACTACTTGCTTCTTTCTATAAATATTAAAATAAATTACATATTTGTAATACGTGAAATCAGTAGCTATGGAAAAAAGCACTCACTTTAGACAGCCTAATTTTATAGCCCGATCTCGGTTCTATTGAAATTGTTGGTTCCTAACTTTAAGTGGTGACTTACTACATACTCAGGAATTAAGAAAAATATTGTGATAAAAATCATCGCAGTATGTCTAGAAGTTTAAAAATATTTCGAAGACGTTGAGAAATTGACGAAATATTATTGCCGGGCATCCGTCCGGCATTAATATTTCGCCAATTTCCACTAAACCAAAGAAATAATATATAAAATATAATATATTTTACTATGTATGGAATTTTACAAAATTTACTTGATATTCCTCACCCTCAAATTATTATTATTATTATTTTTTTTTTTTACAAAACTGAAGTGACAAACGAACTTTCAGTCTACCTCATTGTACGGTAAGTGGCTACTGAGGTCCATGGGCGCTTGCAACAACTTAGACAAATGCAAACAAATAAAATTACCACGTAATACTATAATACATACATAATATTGGGCGGAGCCCATTTCACTTACATGTCAATTCACACCTATAAATGTCAACGCAATCAATCTTTCCAATTTTCGTGTCACGCGTCGCTGCATGCAAATTATTTGAAAAATGGCATATTGTGCAATAATAACGTGTCGAAAGAACTGCTGGAAATGGAATTTAAATAAAGGAGACATATTCTACAACCAGTAAGTCGAAACTATTTATATTTTGTGAATATTAGAAACAAAAATAAAGAAATATTTATGTGTCAAAAACATCAATCAAAAGTCTAATATGTGTTTATAGTAGCGATAACTGATAATACGACGTAATTGCTTGTATATGTGCTCCCGGCGACGCCGATCCTCGTACAAAATAAGGTTGACAGCCATTCTATTGTGTATTATAGTTTCTATGAAAATTACAGTAGCGTTGTCATCCTCGAGGGTTTAGATGGAATGCCTCACAGCTCATAGCCTGTAATTATATTAGACCGAAACACAGCGGTACAAGCAATAATGTTAGACGACAGAAATAAGTAGAATAGGACTCCTAGACAAAAATTGAATCCTACCTAAAGAATCATCATGTTCATACACATACATAAATATTACCCAATCTATAAAATTAGCTAAGATCACCGCACTTTAAATGTACTTTCCTTCACTAGCCTGGCAAATTTATTTAATTGTCGACAGTGACAGTTAATTCTTAATCCTTCAAGATCACGATCCATTACAACGACTCATACTATGAAGGTGTTGTGAGTGTATCAGGCACGAAAACGCACTGCGGTCACTGTTACGCGTTCAGTTTTATCATTCCCGTACCATAATATGTGTACGATAGTGATGCCCTTACTATCGGCTGTAGCTAATTTTTTCTTCGTTTTCGTAATAAACGGACTTCGTTGAGTGATTGGTGTGAAAATTATTTATATCTAAAATACGGTGGCTATAAAAAATATCTGTAACAGAAGTGTATAAATGGTTACAACGCGTTTGGAAGCATGCGCAGAGCGGTTTGGTGACACTGCGTGCTTTGCGGTGAACCTGTCGGTAAAGCCATATTGTAGCTAACTAAAAGCAACATTATGGTTGTAGCACGAATCGATCGGCTTCACCGAAAAAGGACCGAGCTCTCACAGAATAACAGGGTTAAGGAGCAGTTTAATGCTGCAATATTTCGTATGATGTGATGATAACAAAGTCTTGTTAGCCTGTCTGGGCTGTTGATGTCTATGGCCACAGCATCAACTCACCTTCAGGTTGACTGCATGCTCATTTGTCGCTCTTGTTCTATAAAAAAACTACCTAACGAATATTCTCGTCGTGAAGTGTAGCCGGTCAACCTTTGTATTAGGAGAGAACCACGTCATTACTTCAATGCTGGATTTGAACTCTCACTCTCAAGTTCGCGGTCCATTCCATTTACCATCAGGCTACTTAGTTGAATTTTACGAGATATGTACTACAAAACAAAAAGAAGTTGAGTTGAGTTCTCTTATATTTTTTGTATAAGTAAACATTAAAAATTCCCATTTTTATAAGATAAGGAATACTGCTTACCTCGCACTGTTTCTTAGCATCCCACGCAATACCAGGAGCTCCTCCAAATCGTTCATGTCGAAGCTCATCCGGAACCTCGTCATCGTCACCACCGTCTAGTAGGCATGTCGCCCATCTACAATATTTAAGTACTGAAGTATTTTTATCTATACAAATAAATAAAATAGAAGTGTCTGTTTTATTATGTTAAAATAACAGCTTTTTACTAAATGCATGTGAAAGTATACCTATACGGTACTTATAACAAAAAAACAATTTTAAATTTTTTAAAACACTGCTAGGGGAAACTTGCATGTTTGCAAAATGAAAAATATCTCGAGGACATATTAGAAGTTCGCTAACACGCACTGTGATAACGCAGCGGACACTTTTCTGCTTCAAAACCCAAGAGTTCTGAGCTTAATAATGATAATATATTACCAGCCAGTTTACGTTTACGTTACTAAAACAGCACTTTGCCCTACAGAAGAGAGTTCACTGATAAAAGACGCAAAGATAAAATAATTGATACTAACATTAGAATAAGGCATTCTTTCTTGCTATATAGTTTTTTTACATTTATATAGATTTTTTACATTCCTTGGCCCTTTTCTATATAATCAAGTCAATGCAATTTTGTACATATGTATATCCATTAAAAATGGCAGTCTGTAAAAATGTAATTCGAACATGGTTACCAAATTTGTCATACAATGATACGGAGAACTTGCTGATTGTTTTAAGTTAATTAATATCATATGTAAATTAATGATAATATATTTTACCGAAATAACCGTAATTACTCGTAGTTAGTATGTTATTCATTTTATATAAGAAACAGAAAATATTTGTTATTGTATCTTTTAGCACATACACATGAGATACAGGTTTAGGTTCAGATTCATGTCCCTTTTATTGTAGACTATTTTTAACTTAAGACATTATTTGAATTATTTGTACAGTATATTGAAATAAAAATTATTAAAAAAATACAAATAATACAGACAACTCAAGAACAAATAAGCAAAAAAAAAAGACGCGCCAAAAAAAAAAAAAAAAAATAATCGAACATAGTTGGTAATCGTCAGCTTTTTAAAACATACTTTTCTTTTGGATGTTAGTCTTTTAAAGAACGTGTAAATCAGACACACATTTCTTAAAACAGTTGCCAATACACAACTTGCATTTATAGAAATTAGTGAGCTCAGAGCCAGGATCCGCGCTGGTATTTCTACTGCTTCCCACCACCAGTTTGTGGTTACAGCATTTTTGATGGACTCTCCACCATCAGCCGATCGTCAATGCCTCTTTTCTATATTCAAACTTACATATTCATTCATAGTAATCAAAGATAAAATGGATATTCTTACTGCAGGTCAGCGACGACCTTGGCGCTGCACCGCGACCACGAGGCTTCTCCGTGCGTGCCGCGCGACGGTGACATGATGTAGCCGTCGCGCGCGCACGAATTGCGCGAGCCGTCGTGGTGCATACCCAGGCTAGAAACCAACACCAACACATTGCTATTTAGTGTCAGGTAGGATAGAATATCGTATTTATCTTATCGTATCGCGAGAATCGATAGTTTTTGAAATAGTAAATGCTCGGATAAAAATATGCCCAAAATGAAATACTCAATTAAATTCTTAATAGAATAGATTTTTAAAATATTTTGAATTAATCAAGATAAAATATAAAATTAAATACCATATATATATATATATATATATATATATATATATATATATATATATATATAATATTTTTCGATAACGAGAAAGGCGTGTTATTGAATTAGATTCTTCATCGTCATTTTTATTTAGCTCCTTTATTTCCTGCCAATAAACTAAAGTTTTTTTAAACAAAGTAACTATGCGTGCAGCGGAAAAAGGAGGAAATTCTCGTCGTACCTAAGGAGTGTTGGCGGAAACTGGAACGCCGGTGGTTCGCTGCTCCTGTGATTATAGTACCTACTGGTTTTAAGTAGATTTTAGTACGTAGTCAATGTTTGTGTACGTAAAATTTTAGTAGTTACGACTTACGATGAAACTTAAGCTCTGACCTTGAGAGTGACAAATACCTCAAGTTATTATGTCCGCTTAGACACCTTGTGTTATCTATGTCAGTAATATAGTGTGATACTATCGTCTTAGAATCTTTAACCAATTCATCTTTTACGATATGCTAGGCAGTCAGGACATTCGTTTTTGTTGTAAGTTACATATAAAAATAGGCTATAGCTTTGTAGTTCCAGACCAACAATGAAAAACATCTTAAGCGAAATAATTCTAATAAGTATAATAAGTAATGCAATGGCAACATGAAGACATGCATTTGCCCTAACCTACTCGAATCTGAAACGTATATAGGATAAGATATAGTATCAGAGACACGGGGATAATTACAACACAGCCTAACCCGAAATCAACAATTATTTTTTTTACACATAATCAAAATCTATAATTTAATAAGCAAATCGACCTTACTACATGAATTGATTAAAATTAGAAACCAACCGACCGAGAAACAATGCAACCGTACCGTTTGAAAAAATCAATGTTAACGATGATTTGTTTAAATTCACTTTTTGGAGCATTACATATTAAAGATTGATATTTCTTGGTACGTACAGACCTGCTCAAAAAAAGCATGCTCATAAACTTGTACTTACGTACGTACTTGTAACATAAACTCTGCTACTGTTCACATTTGCCAGCAATAAGCACGGTTAAAGCATGAGGATGCACAAAAATATAGTGACAGTGCTATGCGTACAGAACTTAATAAAATAATCATATTGCTTGCAACCGAATAGTGTAGGAAAAAAATCAAAGTTCCCCCCACCGTTTTTTATTTTAAATTGATGCAGCAACTGTCGCGAACTCGCGAATCGAGATCGATTCGATAAAATATACTCATAAGCAATCCTGTTCAGTTCAGACGCGCTAGGAGCACGCCCTTCTACCCGCGCCTAAGGTAGCATTCTCGAAAATCAAACTTCGGTTGTAACAACCATGCTCACCATGCACACGTGCTACTAATGAGCACTTGCTCAATAAAAGCATGCTTTCGTGCTAGTAATGAGCACGTCTTTCCGTACCTTTATGCTTTCGACATGCTCCTTCAAACTATCTCGGTTGTAATCTACAAAATTTTGCTAATACTGTTTTTGTATTGTGGAATCAATAGCTCTAATTTTTTGAATATATACCTAATGTTACTTGGTTTTCTTACAAAAAGGCAGTAAATATAACAATATTGTTGCGCGCCAAATTAATGCCTGGTACATGGTGAGTTACCACTAGCCATCTAGTATTGAGTAGCAGAACTAATATAATTAACTAATGTAATTAATAGTACAATTGTGTTTTATTATAAGTGTGTTTCAAGTAATAGTTGGTGTTCGGTAATTAAAATGTCAATTTTGGTAATTCAATCGGCAGTTTTTTTGTCACGAATACCAAGCTCGTAACAATATTATAATACTAATGTAGCCCAAATGTACTACAACTGTTTATAACAATTTTTAATAATAAAATATAGAGTAATAGTGTTTTCACAAATACCTATTTTGTCCCGTGGGTGTAGTGAGAGGCGACTGCGGGAAATTGTTAAAAGATCTCGTAATTTTCGATAGATGGCGGCACAAAATCCTCAGGCGTAAAATACAAAGAACGCCGACGGGGAAGAGCGTCAAAGGTGCGAGAAGTCTGGTAATGCAAACACCAATTCACCTGCTGAGTGCGACGGTTAAGGCAAATAGTTCCTACAACAAAAATGCCCATGTCCAGCAGAGGACTGTAACTTGCTAATGAAGAAGAACGAATAACAAAACTAGTGTGATTAAAACAGACTTATGTCCAATTTCATGTGCGAGGATGTAAACGGAGGTGAAGCCGGCAGAGGGGTAGGGCCGGCCAAGCAGGTCGCTGGTGCCGAACTCGGCCACCACGCACGCGTGCGACGCCAAGCACACGCCGCCCACCGGCGCCAGACCCATCGTCACGCCGTTGCGTCGCCCACCTTCCTCCGAGTACAAGTCCAGCCTGGAATGAGAGTTTTATTATCGTAAACAAAAATCACTCAAATGCACTCAGTAGTTCAGCCAGAGGATGTTTATTTCATTTTAGTAATTTTTGCACATGATGTATATAGATTACTTTTCACGAGGTGAAGGTAGATAAAGGTAAGCTATGTCTTCAAAATAAATAAGCAAAATGTTGCTTCCTTATTTAGACATTCTATCCCGACTTACCGGCGCATCGTCGCACAACAGAAAATGAACGACTGACCGCGACGTTGAGTCTCCGCTCTTAAAGTGAAGACTTTAAAGGATGTTTACTGCGCCCTCTTTTCCCAAAAGAGGGTCGCTCATGATAAGGCACAATACAGCTTAATCAGCCGGCTGCCTGTCCCCAAAGGCGGTTTTTAGAGGGTATCACTTAGGGTCCCCGGTAGGACAGTGAGCCCCTCATAACCACGATAGACCGGCTATCGTGGTATGCGTAATGCATTTTCCGCCTCCCTACGTATAGGGTAGCCCTTTAATTGCTTCGGGCGCAAAAAAAAAAAGGATGTTTAATTTTAATTTGTTATTAGATGATATAATATATATTTTGTCTGAAAATTTACCTTTTTTATTTGAATATAAGAAAAAAAAATTATCTATATTATAAAATTTATATAACTAGTAATGACTAAGTTTTCATCAGTATTTAATGTAAAATCAACCTGATTAATGATTACTGGTCGATTTCTAGCGACAACGACTTCAAGACAGGATTAAATGGGCTTTTAATGGGCTACAACAGTGTGATTTACTATCTAAAGCTACAATACCAATTTCCACCAGGTGAGATTGTTATCAAACACTGGCATAAAATTAATTTAAAAAAAGGAAGCAGGATATATACCTGTAGTGTTTAAATAATATACGGCCGCACAAGGAGTACTCACCCATTCTAGGTCCTAATGTATCCATGTGTAATATAAATTGGAGATAGAGTGAAATGGCTATAAGATGCGAATAATACTAACATATCTAGATCAAAAAATCAATCTTATATTAAGTTGTAATCAATCTGAGAACCAGAGTCTCAGTGATCAGATACACTGACCACAGAGTCTCTGGTTTTCAGATACATAGCCTCTTTTCAATATGTAACTATATAAATTATTTTAAATTTGCTTAGTTTAAATTTTCACCATTTAATGGCAGCGTAAGAACATTTACTACACCATATCATCACGTGGGTGTCGTATGTTGCAACAGGGGGAATCAAATCAGGAGATGGGCAACAGTGTCTTCCTAATAATGACCATAACTTAAAAAATGCGGTTGCCAATCTGCTTGCCAAGAATGGCAAGTGTGGCAATTTTCCACCTATGGGCCATTCTATAAGAGAGTCTTGAATATAAGGAACAATTCATTTCTGAAAGGATGTAATGAATGGAAAATAATGAATAAATTAATTTAAATCTGGTACAATAAAGAAAATCTTAACTTGAAATGAAAAATTAACGAACCCAGAAAGCAATAGGGCCATATCCCAATGTTGTGGATCGTCGTCATCTTCTACATTCAGCGATTTCTGGTAAGCACAGAATGAATCAAGGAGGCGCTCCCGTTCAGCGTGAGGTGGCAAATCGTTTGGCTGCGAGCGCAGCAATGTTAGACGCACCAGTGAAAGTTGGATACGGGTGCCTAATGATGCGTGCTGGTATAATGCTTGTACCTGTAATAATTAATTTGTAATATCATAATTAGCACGCCAAAAATTCCAATGGCCAAAAACTTAAGGGTGGGAGTTACCAGGCCTACGAGTAACATTAAATCCCAATTGGTACCGATTACTTTTGAATCGCAATTTGAAGAGTAAATGATGGCATAAATTGTGTTCACCGAATAAAAAAATGTAAGAAAACAAGTTCATGCCAAATTCATCTTTGAATACAATGTAAAGAACATTACTCCACTGGTACGATTTTCACAAACCACTGCCAGCAATGAAATCTAGATGGACACAAAATGAAGAATTCTTTTAAAACAAAAAATGACAGTACGAAATAATGCTTAAACTAATTTTAATATTATGCTAATGTTCGATAAAAATATATTAAGTAAATTCTTCGTATGCTGCTATCAATTAACTGAACCACAAAGCACGGCACAGCCGTGGGCCGTAGGCCCGTGCAGTGGCGTCGCGGCGGTGCCATGAGGACTGAGGAAAAAAATCGTTTCAGGTGTACTTGATAAAATGTGTATATTATACGACCAGTAGGAATTTACCAACTTCTATAAATTTGCTGCTGATTGAAAATGAAGGCTTTTCTAGCGTCGGCAACTAGAGGTACGGCACGTTACTCAACCAGATTGACTCATACATACCACGTTGGGAAAGCGGGTTTATATGAGTGCAGAAACGATACCAAGCACTAATAATGTTGTTCTTCATCACAATTCTGTGAGATTTAATGCATTTTAAGATAGATTTACATCATCATTATTCGCCCCTTTAAAAAGCCCCTTCAGAGGCACTTGTACATCATCTGGTGCCCCCTAACTGCAAGGTGTTTTTAGATATCACGTGTGCGACAGCAGATTCTCTATATACGTGATAAGACTCGCTGCAGCTATATTATGAGCTCCATGTGGTTATTACACGGATGAGTCGGGTCGACCAGAGAAGTACCACGCTCACATCGAATATCAGCGTAAAATGCAACAAAAATAATGCCGGCGTCTCTGGGCAATGCAGCATCCACTTAAAATCAGGATTGCTCGTTTGTCTTATCACTCATATACAAGATGCTGTGGTTCCGTAGGCTTAGTGATGAGGATTCCTACTGTAAATCTCGTCTGCAATAAGCTCTGTCGATCTTCTCAGGCCATGGAGCACTGAGTGTGGAGTAGAAATTGACGTCGTGAAAATCACAAAACGAGTTTGAAAATTACGTCCCATAGAATCGTACTTAATTTTTTAATATATTGTAATGTAAAGCTTTGAAGGTGACATGTAATGTAACACGTCTTTTATAGCATAAGGGTGATTGTAAAAGGTGCCTGTGCCTCATTGATATATTAAAAGGGGAAGATAGGTCACTAAATCAAAGCGCCCGGTCCTACAAAACTACGGGATTGCCCGTACTTGGCTCGTAGTGACACTCAGTCGCGCGCGAAACGTCGTTGATCATACAGCTCTTTAATTTCAGTTCTTTTGGTATTAAATACGCATTAAAATGACTTCTTGTCCAGCTAAACAGTATGCTAATAATTCAAGAAAGAAAAATAAGATACTCGGGATTACTTACCACTCGTAAGTATAGCTAAAAATTCTATTTTGTTGAAAATTATAGTAATATTTATTGTCAACTTCGCCATGTTTGTAAGAGCGAGATAGATAATAAAAACATGCGTGAGAGACACGAAACGCACGCGATGCCTAACTGGCTAACGCGATTTCGCTCGCACAACTACGACGTTTCCTATTTCTATCCTTGTCTATCGTTAAATGTAATTTTGCGGTTACGATAACAGATGTGTAAGTTTTGGTGCTTGTAGTCGTGCGCCGAGCCCAGGTTTAGTGATTGCGATATTAGCGTGTAACATATCTTCCCCTTTTAATATATCAATGCCTGTGCCTCATATTCTGTGAGAGCGTAATGCATTCTCGGTCGAGCCGACCCATTCGTGCTACAACTACAACTACGGCGCTGCCATGTAATTTCTTTGGTAAGACTCTTTTAAACTAATAAAGGTTTTATATACTTATCTCCATGTTTCCCTCAGCATACCCTGAACATCAACAGTAGAAATATGCCGATTTCGCAAAGAAGTCAAGGCAATTAAACTAAGTATCATTTATAAACTCTACGCACTGCTGATCGACTCAAATTTAATCTCCTTGCCACATTTCATTAAATTAGCCCTTCACAAATGAGAGCTACCACTTGAGCGGCTTCTGCTTCAGTGGTATCCACATTTTATGGTTAAAAGTAACGATATGTCTGCTCCAACAAATAATTAAAAGATTAAGTCACTACGATGCACAGAACCAAGAATATTACGCGTCAAAAGTCCGAAATAAACTAACCTTGCACTCTATGCACAAGTCGACAATTTTTATCAGTGCGCTTAAAATGTTACAAATACCCACAATAGCACTTTTATTCCTCTATAACTTTTATTCCACAATGTCAAGTGGGTACTCAGATGTTAATTTATAACGCATAAGCAAAAACATACAAATATGTCAACGCATACTTAAGATACTCGTAACAGCTTTGTTACTCAAAATTAACGGGTGGGTAAATTTTTTGGAGGCCAGCGTATATACAAAAGAAGTATGCGATGGGCGGTCTTATTGCTGATAGCAATTTCTTCCAACCAATGAATGGACAGAATTAGACAAAGAAGACAGGGGTAGGGCAAATTGCCGTAATCTATGTAGGATTAATAGGGTCCATAGTTTTGTACGACTTAATACTGATATGGACAAATGTACAGCCATCAAGAATTGAGAATGGCCTTATGGAATATGGAACGGAGAAGATACGGACGGTGGTGTTCCAGGTAATGACGCGGTAAAAACCATAGGTAAAAACGCTTTTACCATCGCGCTCCCTTCTTCTAGGAGCATTAACTTAGAATACACCTGATATTAAAAAGCATAGTTGATAGCTACGTGACAGTATGCTCATTATAGCATGCTCTCCGAGTGTATATAGTTGCTACTGAAAGCTTAGGCTTGAGAAACATTCTTGTACATACATACATGCGCATTACATCACAATACTTATAGTTGGCATACTTCTTCATAAGATATTCTAAATGGGCGCATTTTGGAGGAGTGAATAAAATTTTATTGTATTAATCTTTGGAAGACATTTAATTATAAACTTTTTATAAGAAGGATTACTAGACGAAAGAAAATAATTTGGGCGCGGAAGTGGATTAGCAGGAGGCAAGATCTGAGAGCAAGTGATTGTTTACTGAATGAAATACATTTTTAAGAACCATTATTAAATTAAAACCAAATATAAATTAGGTGTTTTATCGCCCTATCAAGCCATCTCGTGCTTCGTACTTCTCAACAAATTAAAATATCACGTTCAAAATTGCTTTTAAGCATACACATAAGTAGTGTGCTTTTTACCAAAGCATATACGTAGTCAAGCAATCCTGTGTCACTTGGTTAGGTGCCGGTTTGGAAGACAGCTTACACAGGTAATTATTAATTGGGCATAGGTGCTTCGATGATAATTTACGTGAGATCTGCTCCCATTCTATTTAGTAGCGAACTGCTTCCATTTCAATGCATTTGCATGCATTCTAACCCATAACATTACTGCCCATTCCAACTCCTGCTGTATGTCCAATGGGCGAACGAAAGCAGTTGCGGCTATCGGAAGGTGAGCCTCGAACTTCCGAACAGTAATGTGAAACCGAAATTTCAGATTTGGGAATAGTCTCAGGATATCATGAGTGTACTGCAAGAGTACTGCATCTAGGACGTGTTTTAGTAACTCAATGTTTTTATCGTCCTACGATATTGAAATTTCGGGTAACAGACTAAGCAGTGTTATTTATTTTTAATACATTCATATTACATTTTAAAGGAACTTATTTGCACTGGTTGTTTTTACTCGTTAAAACTATAAACATTAAATCATACATGCTCTCTGTAATACAGTTTTGAGTGACGGGAACTAGAGACTTACTGGAAAATCATTCCCTTATGTTAGTAAATTAAATATAAAAATATAATAAAAAATCGTTAAAACTTACTCCATTCACATACGCGAGCAGCATATCACGCAGATCAGCTTCGTTATAGTTGAGGAAAGGGTAGAAAATTCTATAGGCGGCTTCATCGAGAAAAAGTGCGACTTCGATAGTGTATTTCGCGGGCGCGTGTAAATGTACTCGAGGCTGACGCGGTCTAGGCGCGCGCGGGCGGATGTATCGCGCGTCGTCGTTGGTCGGCTGCGGGGGAGGCGCGCGCCGGATAACGTGTGCCGTACGTCCGCCGCCATCTTCCGCGCGACCTGCGCCCGTCGGTAACGGACGAACTTCATATGTTGAATTGTCCGTTACTATTAAACCGTGCTGGAAATAGCAAATTGAAAGGATTATATAATAGCTAATAATTAAATTATAGGCCTTATACTCCATCTCAACTCGTGTTCACATGAACAGCCTTTTAAAGACATGTATGGTACAAAATAAACATGCACATGTTATCAATATATTTTCTAAAAGATTCGATCATATTCACCATGCTGGTTCGTAATGTTTCTTTCTGCCTTACAGCAGCGTAAAACAGCTATTTTACGTTGGTATTCTGTGAGTAAATTCTCCTATGAGAATCCAATCTATGACGGAGGCCTATCAACCACAAGCACACTTATTTGATGATAAGTAGCTACTGAATTTCATGGGCACCTGCAACCAACTTCATATGATGAGGGCTACAGATGCGTGATTACCTCTGGGGACTATTTCCCAAGTTTGGAATGCCCTTCAGATCAAGACACAGCAGTGCCAACATAGGTAAGAAGATACTACCTAGATCTTCAAAAGTTAGAGAGCTAGATCGAGAGTTCCTAGGAAATAAAGGAGACTGGTAGTAGGACGCCTATTTTTAGAAACTGCTTTATTGTTTTTAGTTCTTTGGAGTCAGCTTTTCATTTTTGATCGTTTTAAATGGCCTAAGGAATATCACAAGCTTTAGGTAACAACTGCAATGTCATCTGAACAGTTACATTATTTGAAACACCCCTGAAGTATTAACAGTTTAAAGTAAAGTAAATTTCAGCCTGTATACGTCCCACTGCTGAGCACAGGCCTCCCCTCATTTCTGAGAGAGTTTTAAGGCAAGGACGTGTCCGCCGCGCAGCCCCAATGCGTGTGGATGAACTTCACATGACTTCGAAAATATTTTTTTTTATTCCTCTGACATGCAGGTTTCCTCACGATGTTTTCCTTCACCGCAAAGCACGTGATAAATCAGCACTTAAAATTGCAATTAATAATTTCATCGAACGCGGGGATCGAACTCGGGTTACCTCGCGTTCTGATTATTTTATCTATTAACAGTTTAATAAAAACAATTATGAAAATCCAATTCTAGTTGACGAAGATATCACGTAAAATAAATACACAAAAAAAATTTGGAGTCAAATGGAGCACCTCCATTTGTGAAGTCGAAAGAAATATCACATATTGCAAATTGTATAAAATTGTAACACATGTATGTAAAAAATGTAAGTACTGGAAATGTCCCACCAGTGACGATGAAATGCCCTTAATATATTCTTTAGAGGCTTTTCAGGCTTTATCGTATAATCTACGCTTCAGGGGCAAAAAAGTTGAATCAGTAAAATATGCAACTTTTTTTTAGATAAGTATAAAGTACTACTTACCAGCACGTGATCTTTGCAAGCTGAAAACGCAGCGACGGTTGAAGGACCAGCATGCAGATAATGACAGGAATTTTCAATGGCAGATAGTGGGGCCTCCTCTCCCCGCTCCGACCACACTGAGAATTGCGGTGACATCAGCCGCCGGTTTGGTACCAGCTGCAAGTCGAAGCTCCTGTAATTGGTCCCAATTTTTGACTTTTGAAATAAACATAGCTTAATAATTCATATCTATATTCATATAAATAAGACCTGTCTGTAATATCGAAACAAATGCCTTCTTTTTTTGTTTTTGCATCTGTACCTGTCTCTGACCGAGATAATAGTTAGTAGACGATTCGAAATCACTTAACCAAATGTTTTGAAACTTCACAAGCAGATAGAGAAATATGATATAAAGTATAACTATACTTTGTATTATATTTCTTAAAGTTTTGATGGCCATTTTTAATTTGTTTACTTTTTTTATAGGATAGGATGACAAACGAGCACACAGTTCACCTGATGGTAAGTGGTTGCTATGGCCCATAGGCATCTACATCTATCCTCGATTACGAATCAAAATGCAGATGCGTTGTCATCCGTGAAGACTTAGGTGGAATGCCTCGTTTCCAGTGAAAAGGGTCTCCGGTTCTCTACACTCACCATACGAAACACAGCAGCATTAAGCTACTATTTCACGCTGGTATTCTGTGAGAGCGTGGTCCCTCCCCGGTCGAGCCGACCCATTCGTGCTACAACTATACTACAAATATAACTGCAGCATGGCTCTACCACGTTAATAGTCTTAGTTTTAGTTACTTCGATACCATTTTACAATAAAACCATGAGTGCCAAAGGATAAGGTAAAACTTAATTTTTAGGATGGGCCCAGGAAGAACACTCTACCACCAAAAACAACCCCAAAAGCGCATTAATTTATTACGTAGGTATAATTGATAGATCTGCATTTTAAATTTTAATTATTTTACTATCACAAAGTTTTCAAGATTAGAAGAGAAGCTGAGTTTTGATTATTAAACTACTTGCAAAACGGCCAGTAATATAGATGTTGTTTTTTTGTTTTTAGTTCTACGCGGACGAAATCACGAGTAAAACCTAGTATAGTACCGTACAGTTAAATATTTACTAACAGCCATTGAGATAGTCAGACTGTGTAGTCGAAACTAATGATTCAACATCATAATCAATTATTAAATTTAAAAAAATTAAGAGACTGCAAAATGTGTTCTTAATTGCTGTATATGAAATAACTATGTAAATAATCGATTATTAGCATCACTACTTGAACGTAAGTAAACACATGTAGTAATTAGCACAATAAAGACTTCATGTCGACCCGACGTACGAGTATGTATCACTAGTGTGACAAAAGTCAAACCAAGCTTTTTGATCCAAGAATGATTTCTCCTTTCGTCTTTTCATTTGACTTTTGAATAAAAAACGGGACTAATTATGAGTAGAATGCGCCCTGGGGATGCCTGATAATGAACCTAAAAAAAATACCTACTTTCATAGAATAATCAAGTTATTGAAATGCATAATTTATAATTAATGTAAGTACCAAACAACACTGTAACGAAAAGGTAAGTCAGAATAAAAGACAAACTTAACTTTTAAGAAGACTTAACTTTGAAGGACAACAAAATGATCCTAGGCATAGGTTTTTTTTAGGAACGGAACCCTAAAAAGAAAGCAGTTAAGAAAATCGTTTCTTAATTACTACTGCTATGTATATGTATATGTATACAAGAATAGCTATGATATCCAAGAAGAAGCAGCAAGCTTTCTAGAAGAGGTTCCTATATAGGACTTATACTCGGGCGCTCCTTGGCAGATGCAATTATCCTGATTACTACGCGCAAGAAGTAATTAGACCAATCAATTTCAAGATTTTACATATAAAAGTGAAAGTTTATTAATTTTAGAGTACATTTTTATTTATATAACCAACCTCGTACCTTTGGTGCTGCTCTGGTAACAACCAGATTGTATTTTACATCTGATATAAATATACAAGATAATTATATCGCAATCTATCGAGGGCCATGAGATCTTTTTGCCATATTTTCCTGTCGTCTCTAACGACTCCCTCAAGCGAAATGGGGTAATGAATTCAGTGAACAACTATTACTCGGCCCCATCACAAATGAAATTTAAAAAAATATACTATTTGTTTTATATAAATTACAATAATACAACATTGTGTATATATAAGTTAATAATAAATTAAGCTTCATAGAAAAGATGATCTTAGCTAATATAGAGCCCAAAAGACCAATTGAAATTAATTAGTCAACTCCAGCATACATACATGAAATTTATTTGATTAAAAACAATTAACTAAATTGACTCATCCTGCATTCCTATTTATAGTATATATTTGTGTTTACATCGTTCAATACTAAAACTATTTCATATTTATGATGATAACTTGTACTTAAGAACATAGAATAGCAAAATTATTCAAATATCTACAAATTAGGGATTAGGGAGAATTTTAGTACTGTTACGAGCTTAGGGTTCGTGACAATAAAAACTGCTGATTGAATCACCAAAATTTACACTTTTATACCCGAACACCAATTAAAACTTAAAACACTAATAATTAATCACACTGATTCACTTTATTTTGCTCCGAAGCTTCGCTTGTCTCGCCAAATTCAATACTGCCCCGATCGCGTATTGCAGCGCCTATAAATACACCTTTTTCACCGAAACATCCAGAATATTCAAGAAAATACGCGCGCCAACCGACCGGGCGCCGAAAGTTCGAGTATAGGGCTTCTAGAAATCTTAGTTCTTCAATTCGATACTAGATGGCGCTGTTGGTTGAAAGACTAGTCATGCCATTTTCTGGAAACTTCCCCTCGCTCTTACCCGACACTAGATGGCGCTAGTGTCAGACGTCAACTTAGGCGCGCAACACTGCCCCCTCCTAAGACATGCTCGTCCCTAGCATTATCGGCCCCGTAATAACACGCCAGGCGATCCACATGGACGATCTTAGGATTCCCCCCTTGCGCCTTTCTGTATCCGGTAGGTTACATCGTTGATCCTGGTCACAATCCGGTACGGGCCGTCCCATTTAGCTTGAAGCTTAGGAGATTTCCCTTTGCTGCGGACTGGATTGTGCAACCACACTAGTGAACCTTCGTCGAAGCCTTTATTGTTCATTTTGCGGTCGTACCGGGTTTTCATCTTTTCGGACATTTGCTGGCCCGATTGTCTGACGTGCTCATAAATATCATTCATTTTGTTCCGCAAGTCATTTGCATAATCGGTTATACTGCGTGGGGCATCAGGTGGTATCCCGCTGATCAGATCTGCGGGCAGCCGTAATTCTCTTCCAAAGTTTGCGAAAGCTGGAGTCACTGATGTACTTTCGTGAACAGTGCTTCGATATGACAACAAAAACGGTTGTATGTGCTTGTTCCAATCTCGTTGCTGATTGTCTACACTTTTGCTAGGTATCTCTCCAATTTTTGATTAAATCGTTTTACCATTCCATCAGATTGCGGGTGATAAGAAGTCGTTCTTGTTTTATGAGTATCCATAACTCGGCAAGTTTCCTGGAATATTTGAGACTCAAAATTCCTTCCTTGATCGCTGTGAATCTCTAAAGGTACTCCGAAACGACAGAAGACTCATGAACTAGTTTATCTGCAACTGTGGAAGCTTCTTGATTTGGAATGGCGAAGACTTTTGGCCACTTAGTCAAGTAATCCATCACAACCATGAAATACTTGTTACCGCTTTCACTCTCCGGAAACGTCCCCGCCACGTCAATGGCTATTCTCTCCCATGGTGCACCAACATTGTACAACTTCAATGCACCTCTACTACAAGTCTGAGGTCCCTTTACAGCTGCACAACTTGTACATTTGCGATACCAGTCCTCGACATCGTTTCGTCAGTGGACCCAGTAAAACCTTTCTCGGATCTTCAGTAGAGTTCGTTTAACTCCCAGATGGCCTCCTTAATAATCATTATGGTACAGCTGTAGAACAACCGGTACTTTAGCTTTAGGGAGAACTATTTGCAAATGACAGCTGTCTCCCCGAACATTTTCCCATTTACGGCACAGAACTCCATCCTGAAGCAGCAAGCTGTCCCACTGGGCCCAATAGCTTTTAATGGTCGAACTCATCGCTGAGACGTCGCTCCACTGGGGCTTGGGAGCACTGACCTTCATCCATTGCAGAATCGGCTTGATGTCCGGATCTTCCTGTTGTGCACATTGTAAGCTGTCCTTCCACTCGTTGCTGAGGTGGTCTGTCCTGAGCATCCTCACGGATACCACTTCCTTACTCTCTTGCCTAGTACAATGGTTGCAATCTTCAGGACAAGGTCTTCTTGACAATGCATCATCGTTGCCATGAGATTTCCTGCTGCGATGTTCGATCTCAAAGTCGTATTCCTGCAGTAGTTCAATCCACCTCGCAACTTGTCCTTCTGGATTTTTAACTGCAATAGCCATTTTAGTGCAGCATGGTCAGTTCGTAAGTGAAATTTCCGCCTCAGAAGATATTTGCTAAAATGCTGCAAGGACTTTACCACAGCTAGCAATTCGCGTCTTGTGATACAATAGTTCCTTTCCGGTTTTGACAACGACTTGCTCAAGTACGCTATCACGACCTCTCGGTCACCATTCCATTGAGACAATACACCGCCAAGTCCTACATCACTTGCGTCTGTGTAAACTATAAATTTTTCGCTTGCATAAGGGTATCCCAAAATAGGTGTTTTGCACAGACGGTCCTTGCGCTCCTGGAATGCGATATTGCAACTTTCATCCCAGCAGAAATGTTGCTTCTCCTCGGTTAGCTTATGCAGAGGTTTGGCTATATCTGCAAAGTTCTTCACAAATCGCCGGTAATTGGAGCACAAACCCAAAAATACTCTAACCTGCGTCTTGTCTTTTGGAACCGGCCAATCCTTGACAGCTGCGATTTTCTCCGGATCCGTGCGGATATCTTCTTCCGACACTACATACCCCAAAAAGTTGACTTGCCGTTTGAATAGTGAACATTTCTTCGGACTCAACTTGAGGTTGCCACTCTGAATCTTCATGAGCACGCGTTCCAGGTTTTGAAGGTGTTCCTCAAACGTACGGCCCACGATGATGATATCATCCAAGTAGACCAGACAGGCATCGCCAATTAGCCCGGTAAGCACAAGTTACATCAGCCTTTCAAACGTTGCTGAAGCATTGCACAACCCAAACGGCATTACTTTAAATTGCCACAAATCCTTTCCCGTCGAGAACGCAGTTTTCTCATTGTCCTTAGGGTCAATTTCAACTTGCCAGTAGCCATTTTAGATCTAGCGTGCTAAACCACTTTATTCCTGTAAGCATGTCCAGCGTGTCATTAATTCTTGGCAAGGGATAGCTGTCCTTCGTAACGTCGTTCAGCCGGCGGTAGTCAACACAAAACCGCATGCTGCCATCCTTCTTCTTTACCAGCACCACGGGTGAACACCATAGACTAGAGGAAGGTTCAATAACACCATCCTTCACCATTCCCTCAATCATGGTTTCCACTTCTTTATCACGTGCTACCGGCAATCTTCTTGGTCGCTGGTGGAAAGGAAATTCTTCTCCTGTGTTTATTTTGTGTTGAACTAAGCTGATCTTCCCTATGTCAACCAATCCACTTCCTCACAAGTACAAACCAGTGCGCCTTTTTCTATAATCTGTTCCCAGTCACAAAGGTTCAGCACACGTACTCCTGAGATATCAGTGGTTCTGACCAAGGTTCGAGCTACTTTCCATGGAGGGTCATTGTTTACCCTTTCTACAAGTATACAACGGTGGGCTTGCCCAGGGTTTCGAAGAGGACTAACCGGTACAATCGTTTCCGATCTCGGCGGAAGAACAATCTTCTTAATGCTGTACACGTTCCCTGGTAACGCACCTTCCATAAAAAGTTCCTCCTGCCCACATTTCAAGACAATTATTCCTCATAAAGTCTAGGCCCAGTATGCAGTCGTCCATTATATCAGCCACAATGACATTATGCAGGTAGATCACGTTGCCTAGCTTCAACTCCATCTCCTTCTCTCCACGGACGGGTATACGCTGACCGGTGGCTGTTAGCAAATTAATGCGTTCTCGGTTGTATGCGGAGTCCCCAAGGAACTGACTTATAAGTTGGGAACTAACAACCGTACGAGAGGGTCCAGTATCTATGGTCAGTTTACACGGTATTCCGTTGACCTCGCCCTTGATGATTAGACTGTTCCCATCATGGGTTTGTGAGATCGAGACCATTGGGGCTCTTTTTACATCAGCCAGCACCCGCCCCGCAGTTCTGGCTTTTACTGGTTTCCCTGCAACTGCTGAACGGTGCTGTTGACCGCACTACCCTCCTGAGATCGTTCACCTTCCCTTTCCAGGGTTCGCTTAGAGCAGCTGGATGGAAGATAGCCCCTTTCCCCATAGCCATAGCACCTAGGGCTGTATCCTTTGTTGCGGTCGCGAAGTTTAGCTGCTGTAACCTCCCTGACGCTATGGGAACGATGATCCTGCCGCATGGCACCCACCTCCAGTGCATGGGCCAAGGCGTCCCTAAGCGTCTCGTGGTGCCCGAGCCTCACAGCAGCTCTGACTTCCAGGTTGCGGATGCCGTCGATGAATGTCTGCACCAGGTTCCCTTCAATGAGCGCAGGTACAGACCGGTATGCTTTTCGCACCAGCTTCTCCACCTCTAGAGCCCACTGCTGCAGGTTTTCGTTGATGCGCTGCACGCGATCCTTAAGCTGCGCACGAAAGACGTGTTCCCGGTGAGCGTCGCCATATCTCGCCGCCAATGCCTCAAGGAGCTGCTCATAAGTCACTTCGTCACCGAGAGCTTCCAGAACAGTTAAGGCCTGATCGCACAGGCCTAGTGTGAGAGCAGTCATGGCCTGACTTTTATTCCAGCCATTCGCCTTCATAAGGGCTTCAAACTGGATTTTGTAAGCTGACCAGGAAGAAGTCCCGTCGAACGGTGGCACTTTGAACCCACGTAGCGAAGGTGTTGTAGCTACTACGGGAGCTGTAATTCCATCCCCCAGTTTGAGGTCATCCAGCGTTTTCTTCACGTCAGCCATCACGTTGTCAACCCGATTGTTCACTTGGTTGGGATTCGGGTTTCAGCTTTCGCGATTTGGGTTTCAGCTTCTGACAGGCGCTTGTCATGCAGAGCAACCCTATCCTTCACCTCCTTTATCTCCTTCCTTCCTTCCTTCCTTCATGAGGAGCATCTGCTCTTCCAACCGACGGGCCTGTTCCTCTTGTCCGCCCCGCAGCTGCTCTTCCAAACGACGGACCTGTTTCTCCTGTCGGCGGGCCTGTTCATCCTGTCCGCCCCGCAGCTGCTCTTCCAACCGACGGACCTGTTCCTCCTGTCGGCGAGCCTGTTCCTCCTGTCGGCGAGCCTGTTCCTCCTGTCGGTGAGCCTGTTCTTCCTGTCGGCGAGCCTGTTCCTCCTGTCGGCGAGCCTGTTCCTCCTGTCGGCGAGCCTGTTCCTCCTGCTGCTCTTTCAACAGACGGGCCTGTTCCTCTCGTCCACGTAGCAGCTGCTCCTGTACCATCGCCATCAGAGCACCTAAGTCAGGTGCTGCAGATGTAGGAGCTACTGACGGTTACGCAGCCTCCGTGGCTGGCAGTTGGCCCTCCGATGTCTGCGGCGTTGCACCACCAAATCTCCTCTGGTCCGTTCGGGTACGGACACCCTCCGATTCCTCCTTCGGTAAAATCGGCATGATTTGATCCCACTTCTGACACCAATTGTTACGAGCTTAGGGTACGTAACAATAAAGACTGCCGATTGAATCACCAAAATTTACACTTTTATTCCCGAACACCAATTAAAACTTAAAACACTAATAATTAACCACACTGATTCACTTTATTTTGCTCCGAAGCTTCGCTTATCACGCCAAATTCATTACTGCCCCGATCGCGTATTGCAGCGCATATAAATACACCTTTTTCACCGAAACATCCAGAATATTCAAATAAATACGCGCGCCAACCGACCAGGCGCCGAAAGTTCGAGTGTAGGGCTTCTAGAAATCTTAGTTCTTCAATTCCATACTAGATGGCGCTGTTGGTTGAAAGACTAGTCATGTCATTTTCTGGAAACCTCCCCTCGCTCTGTTACCCGACACTAGATAGCGCTAGTGCCAGACGTCAACTTAGGCACGCAACAGTACTCTACGAATCTCTCCCACAGACTTGACCATTTTTAGGCACCATAGGCTATATATATACTGCTTCGGCAAATTGTACAGATGACTGAAGAGCATAATCTGACACTCTCTCCTGCGTATTTGGACATCATTTTCAGTTTAGTAGAAGCTTTTGATTTCTTCGAAATTTGGGCTTTGCTATAGTCCCTTTGTGTTACCAGGTTGAATGCGGATATATTGAAATGCTAAAGTGTTTATACAGTTAGGCTACGATGTCTATTCTAATACAAAACCAGGAAACGAAACCTATGCAACAGCTGAGAGGACTTTTCCCCGTTGCATTGGAAGAGGTTTTCAAACTATTGGACTGGAAAGGATATAGCTTCAATAACAAAATAAATTAATAACACTATGGCACTAATTACTGAAGAACCTTAACACAATGCCTAAATTACAGATAAGTCTTGAGATGACCATAAACAAAACAAAGGTGATGTGTAATGCTACCAAATTGAACATACTATGCTCGAAGTTATTGACGAGATAGCTATGCTTGGGGTTTCAGAGTTTCGTGATAGAATTCGTAGTGAAGATATCCCAGTAGAACCAGTTTAACCGACATAACTCGACATATCAGTAGTAGTAGCAATGGGCCAGCCATTTAGCTCAAAGAATCAAGAACCATTGGGAAAGAAAGGTTATCAAATGTCACCCTCGTACTGGTAAGCCAAGTGTAGAGCGCCCCACAGTGGAGTGATGACAGTGAAAATTGATAAACGCTTATGTTAAGGAGTGGACTTGTGAGGCTTGAATGACGATGATCTTTCTTAACAAGTTTCGTATAACGTTATTTTTTAAATTTTCAGTGGTTCACGTAAAGAGGGTCACGTAGCGTTTGAGATCTTGCTTATCTAAACCGTTATTAAATAAATAAAGATAAGTGATATCACAGGTTGTATCCACGCAATGTTTAAAATATTAAACTACCATCAAGTTCAATCACGGCTGAAATAAATCTGTATACTTGTAAATATTGTTGTAAATATTACCATAAAACAACTTTATAATACTTGGTTATCCTAATTCTAAATTTATGGCTACGAGTACCGCACAACTTCCAATAAACATTTCCCCAATTTTTAACTGTCCCAAACTAAATTAAACACGTTGTCATCAGGTCACGTTGTCAAATACAATACAACTAATTACCATAATTTCTTATTCATTCCAACAGATCCAAAATGTGTTTGTGTGGTTACAATATTGCACCTGTGATTACGTATGTAGATGCAACCAATTTTGACCGATGTATGTAGAGTAATATAATTTGACGTGATTTATTAGAAATTTGTAGCTATTAAATACCACACTATAGTTTCATTCATGTATTAATTATCGCTTAAAATTGTCAATATGAAATTTTAAAACTATTTTTAATACAAACGTACTATATATATTGTTAAATGTAGAACTCTACAATGATAGACCTCTTCAATAATACCTATATTTACACATCTAAAATACAAACCGAGTTCGGTAATAATGATTTTAATCGTTAATACATAAACATATGTTTAGGCATAAATTCTTTGTTTATGAACCTATAATTGTAAGGTTGTAATGGATATTTACATAAGTAACTATTTTGATGACATTCTTGTATTTTATCTTGAACATGTAATATTCCTTAGACCACTCAAAAGAATGGAAAACTAAATTTTTCCTAAAAAGTAAAACTGACTTTAAATAATATAAAAAGAATATTTTATTTTGTTCACGGTTAGGTAGCGCAGAGTAGTGTGTTTGGTTGCTGCGCAGGCAGCGAGTTAGAGTCCCGAATGGAACTAAAGGTCTAGTCAACATGAGATATGATCTATAAATAGCTGATATGCAAATTAAAAAAAATGTACTTGTCACTATAACTTACAACTAAATTATGGTTTCACTGCGTACTCTACATACCCCTGCCTAAGCAACATATAACTTGTGAAAAAGAAATATTAACGAAAGGTGCTAAATGTAATAGCTGCTGGTCTTAAACCTCCTCTCATTTTTGGTAGGGTTCTGGAATGGAGAAAAGTTCCCCCAAAGAGTTTTGCAATCTTTATCTTATGTCCACGAAATATTTTTAATTTCTCTAACATATAGATCTCACGATAGTTTTCTTAACCACCATGCATATGGTACATCAGAGCTTAAAATCTTAAAAGCGGAGGTACCTCAAAAGACCTTTCTCTGTTAAATATTCTGTGTTATGTGTACACACCTCTATATAAAAACAAGTACGCTGAAATGGCCACCATTTGCCGTCCCGAGAACTAAAATTGACACAATATTTGTTGTCTTATTTAAATCTTATCTTTGTATTCTGAACCTTTAAACAAAAAAACTAAAGTATTTCATGTGTTTTGATTGTGTATAATTTTAGTTACATAATGAGAACTATTTTAATAACAATGAGAGTGTGCGTAATATTATGTAAATCTCGTTACCAAAAGGAAAGTGGTGTAACATTCCACAAGTAAATGAATTTGCAGCTAATATTACCTAAACAAATTAAAACTATGTGATAATATAGGGACTTAAAAATTTGATACTAATCTTAATATCAGAAAAACCAACATGTTTGGCTTTATATTACTGAGTTTTGATAAACAATAAAATTCAATAGGGTTGTCGAGTTCCTTGTCTATAATACTGTTACGAGCTTGAGGTTCATGACAATAAAAATTGCCGATAAAATTACCTAAATTAACTCTTTAATTTACTTTACACAAATTAAAGTTAAAAACACTAATAATTAAACACACTTATTCACTTTATTCCGCTCCGAAGCTTCGCTTGTTTCGCCAAATCAACACTACTTCCCTCGCATCTTGCAGC
This sequence comes from Parnassius apollo, assembly GCA_907164705.1. Lineage (NCBI taxonomy): Eukaryota > Metazoa > Arthropoda > Insecta > Lepidoptera > Papilionidae > Parnassius > Parnassius apollo. Next base: position 27,112,963 of record CAJQZP010000693.1, read on the forward strand.
ACCTATATATTTAAATTAGCAAAGAAATATCCAGAATGTTCAAGTAAACACGCGCAAGGTACCGAGCGTTCGAGTTTCGACTAGGCGCTGTCGGTTGAGTGATTTGTGATGTCATTTTCTCAATGCTCCCCTCGCTCTCGTTCCTGACACTAGATGGCGCTAGTGTATCGTCGATTTGAGCGCGTAACACTGCCCCCTCCTAAGACATGCTCGTCCCGAGCATTATCGGCCCCATAATAACGCGCCAAGCGATCCACATGGACGATCTTAGGAGTCCCTCTTGCGCCTTTCTGTAACGGCTCCGCAATGTCAAGGGCTGTTCTATCCCGTGGTGCACCAACATTGTACAATTTCGGTGCTCCTCTACTACGTGTCTGAGGTCCCCGCACGGCCGCACAACTTGTACATGTACGACACCAATCCTCGACATCGTCACGATAATGGACCCAGTAAAACTGTTCTCGGACCTTCAGTAGAGTTCGTTTAACTCCCAGATGGACTCTTGAACGACCATTATGGCACAGCTGTAGAACATTCGGCACTTTAGCTTTAGGGACAACCATTTGCAAACGACAGCTGTCCCTTCGACCATTGTCCCATTTACGGCACAGGACTCCATCCTGAATCAGCAAGCTGTCCCATTGGGCCCAATAGCTTTTCGTGGTTGAACTCATCGCTGAGACGTCCCTCCACTTAGGCTTGGTAGCACGGGCCTTCATCCATCCCAGAATCGGCTTGATGTCCGGATCTTCCTGCTGTGCATGTCGTAGGCTGTCCTTCCACCCGTTGCTGAGGTGGTCTGTCCTGAGCATCCTCACGGATACCACTTCCTTAATCTCTTGCCTACTACAATGGTTGCAATCTTCAGGACAAGGTCTTCTTGTCAATGCATCTGCGTTGCCGTGAGATTTCCCGCTGCAGTGTGTGATAGTAAAGTCGTATTCCTGCTGCTGCTGGGCGGTGCTGTTAGCCGTACTTCCTTTCTGAGACCGTTCACCTTCCCTTCCTAGGGTGTGCTTAGGGCAGCTGGACCGAAGATGGCCCCTTTCCCCACAGCCATAGCACCTAGGGCTGTATCTTTTATTGTGGTCGCGAACCGTAACTGCTGTAACCTCCCTAGCGTGAGGTGAACGATGATCCTGTCGCCGCCAGGCAGTGCCGTTAGCTGTACTACCCTCTCGAGATCGATCAACTCTCCTTTCCACGGTTAGTTTAGGGCAGCTGGATCGAAGATGGCCCTTTTCCCCACAGCCATAGCACCTAGGGCTGTATCCTTTGCTGCGGTCACGGACTGTAGCTGCTGCAACCTCCCTGACGCGATGGGAACGATGATCCTGCCGCACGGCTTCCACCTCCAGTGCATGGGCCAAGGCGTTCTTAAGCGTCTCGTGGTGCCCGAGCCTCACAGCAGCTCTGACTTCCAGGTCGCGGATGCCGTCGATGAATGTCTGCACCAGGTTCCCTTCAATGAGCGCAGGTACAGACCGGTACGCTTTTCGCACCAGCTTCTCCACTTCTAGAGCCCACTGCTGCAGGTTTTCGTTGATGCGCTGCACACGATCTATAAGCTGCGCACGAAAGACGTGTTCCAGGTGAGCGTCGCCATATCTCGCCTCTAATGCCTCAAGGAGTTGCTCATAAGTCACTTCCTCACCGAGAGCTTCCAGAACTGTTAAGGCCTGGTCACGCAGGCCTAGTGTGAGAGCAGTCATGGCCTGATTTTTATTCCAGCCGTTCGCCTTCATAACAGCCTCGAACTGGATTTTGTAGGCTGACCAGGAAGAAGTCTCATCGAACGGTGGCACTTTGAACCCACGTAGCGAAGGTGTAGTAGCTACTACGGGAGCTGTAGTTCCATCACCCAGTTTGAGGTCGTCCAGCGTTTTCTTCACGTCAGCCACCACGTAATCAACCCGATTGTTCACTTGGTCGATTTGGGTTTTAGCTTCCTTGATTTGGGTTTCAGCTTCCGACAGGCGGTTGTCATGTTGAGCAACCTTATCCTTCACCTCCTTTATCTCTTTCCCAAAGGTAGCATGAAGGTCCTTAATGAGGAGCATCTGCTCTTCCGACCGACGGGCCTGTTCCTCCTGTCGGCGGGCCTGCTCCTCTTGTCCGCCCCGCAGCTGCTCTTCCAATCGGCGGGCCTGTTCCTCCTGTCCGCTCTGCAGCTGCTCTTTCAACTGACGGACCCGTTCCTCCTGTCGGCGAGCCTGTTCCTCCTGTCGGCGAGCCTGTTCCTCCTGTCGGCGAGCCTGTTCCTCCTGTCGGCGAGCCTGCTCCTGCAGCATCACCATCAGAGCACCTAAGTCAGGTGCTGCAGATGTAGGAGCTACCGACGGGCCTTCAGCCGGTGGCTGGCCCTCCGACGTCTGCGGCGTTGCACCACCAAATCTTCGTTGGTCCGTCTCCTGCTGGCGTTGACTTCGGGTACGGACACCCTCCGTTTCCTCCTTAGGTAAAATCGGCATAATTTTATCCCACTTCTGACACCAATTGTTACGAGCTTGAGGTTCGTGACAATAAAAATTGCCGATAAAATTACCTAAATTAACACTTTAATTTACTTTACACAAATTAAAGTTAAAAACACTAATAATTAAACACACTTATTCACTTTATTCCGCTCCGAAGCTTCGCTTGTTTCGCCAAATCAACACTACTTCCCTCGCATCTTGCAGCACCTATATATTTAAATTAGCAAAGAAATATCCAGAATGTTCAAGTAAACACGCGCAAGGTACCGAGCGTTCGAGTTTCGACTAGGCGCTGTCGGTTGAGTGATTTGTGATGTCATTTTCTCAATGCTCCCCTCGCTCTCGTTCCTGACACTAGATGGCGCTAGTGTATCGTCGATTTGAGCGCGTAACAATACTTATCGATGTTCTTTCCTACCCGTATCTGTTAACATCCAAAGTCATTACAGATAATTATCAAATGTTTTTTTTTTAATTTATATATGGCCCTTGAATTTATATGTGGCCTATATTTATGTATGGCCCTTTAATTTGGGGGAAAATGCTTCTCATTTTCCCCCAAATTAAAGGGCCATAGCCAAGTGTAGAAAGGTAGCCTGATGATGACTTTGTGTTTACAAGACGTAAATGTTTTAAATCTGTTTAAATATGACCAATTTATTTATTATATCAAGGGAATAAATTTATATTGGGACTGCAAAATTATTAATGTCCTTAGTAAGTTTAGGTGAGAAATAACTCCTCCCTGAACGAGTTCCCTCCTTGTCATGGCGGGGAGGGGCTTGGCTTGGTAACCCTTGCTATAAGTAGGGGACTCGCATGGCTGGCCCGAGGTGGTCACTCTGAATGGGCTTGTCGGGCCCTTGGATGTGAGTTAGTGGGCTGCGGCTAAAGAAGATTCTTCTACCTGTACCGCGCTGAAGTCGTAGTGGAATCACAATTGAAGAGGAGTATTAGTATGGCGATTGGCGACTGGTGAACTACCTTGAGCAAAATAATTTAATATCAAATACGTTTTTCAGTTATTAACTTCACTACGCAAAACTTAGAAAGGTGCAGAAAGAGCTTAGCCATCTTTCTCGATCTAGAGAAAGCTTTTGACACCATTTCAATTTCACTGTTGCTCCAAAAGCTTGAGGATACTGGCGTTCGAGGCCGTCAACTTACATTATTTTCTTTCTTGTTGTGCTCTGATTTTCCTGTCTTTTTTGGTATTCCTCAAGGCAGCGTACTTGTTCCGTCCCTATTCCTCATTTTCATCAATGATTTTTTTGACTTACTAACTCGAAGTTTTAAGAAGACTAAATATGTGTCTTTTGCCATCCGTACCTCATCTTTACCTGGAGACGTGCATAAAATCATTGCTCATTGTTGTGGTTATAGTAACACTTTTCAATGTTCTTGTCCCGTTTTAGAGAAGACTAACAGTATCAAGTATCTTGGCATATTATTTGACAACACCTTAACATTTCATTCTCATATTAAAACACTATGTGAAAGAGTGCGTAAATTGATTTTTATATTTAAAAAAAAGACATGTTTCTAATAGAGAATTCCGAAAATTGGTTTATTATGCCTTATGTCAATCTTTATTAACTATTTTACGGTATTGAAGTAGGGGTGGAGCAGTGAATACAAATATTATTGAACTAGAACGTGCGCAAGGATCACTATTAAAAGTTATCCATTTTAAATTTACTTATATCCCACTTTAGATCAATATATAAAATTAGTGAAGTTCTTACAGTTCGACAATTATTTGTACTTCATATAGTTTTGAAACAACATAAATTTTAAAAATAACTCAAAAGGAACATCGCCGTAATCATCTGGTAGCTCAGTCAGTGCCTTGCTTCACGTTTTTTGCTAGGAAATTCTTCACGTTTTTGGATCCGTATTTATATATTAAATTAGACCAAAAATTGTCTACTTATGAAGTCAAAAGATGGTCATGTAAAACTAGACTCGTAGAATATCTTCAGACTCTTTAATACACAATTACTCCAAATAATCTCATAAATATACACAAACATACACACGGACATACTAACAGTCAGACACTCACATACATACGCTACAGACATATATTGTTTTTATTTTTTATTTCTATGTATCCAAACTGATAATTCGCTTTATTTAATATTATTTCTAACCATAACATTTGTGAACTGTGTATAATATTACATTAGTTGCCAAGTAAATTTGGGGGGGGGGGGGTTGGTGACCTATAATACGAGTCTTTGAACCTACACGGGCACCAGTATCCCATAAATGACATAATATTGTTAAAATAGAGATGTAACGCTAATTGTATTTTCCATGTCGTTTGTAGTGAGAAATAAATAAATTATTATTATGATTATTATTGGCTATGCGCCACTTGACTATCCACAGACGTGGTTCTTAACTGTTGGTCATATGAGGAAGCTCAAAAGTTGCTCAAAGTCGCTCAGCGAGCTATGGAGAGGTTTCTCCGCGTGATAAACTAAGGAATAAGGATATCCGCAGTAAAACCAGAGTGACCAACATCGCTCAACAGATTAGTAAGCTGAAGTGGCAATGAGCCAGCCCTATAACTCGAAGAACCGATAAACGATGTAGAAGAAAGATCCTTGAGTGGCAGCCTCGTACCGGCAGGCGAAGTGTAGAACGTTCCGCCACTGGATGGAGTGACGACCTGGTAAGACATGTAGGAAGTTGATGGATGCAGGTGGCTCAGGGCCGTGCTTTGTGGCATTCCATGGGGGTGGTCTATATTCAGCAGTGGACTTGTTAAGAGCTGTAAGGATGATGAATTATGATGACATTATATAAATATAATACATAAGTAGAATGGATGTTATAGGTATATAGATATAGTAGTATATAGATAATAGGTAGGGTATAGAATTTTTATCGATATATTTTGTCACACTGTCTTATCCCTATTATTAGTTCCGTGGACGTGCACTTCTCCTGTCAGCGCCAAAATGGCGCAAATCAAATCGCCTCATTGTGTAACCCTCCCTCACGGTGTATAGAGGTCAGTGTCGGTACATAACAAAATATTATTATATTCTTTCATGCTACGAAGCAATCCAATGTTCAATTTATACAAAGTACCAAAATAAAGCTGTCAGGAGTATTGAAAACTCACCATAGGAGATAAGAAATGAGGATCTTCACAAAGATTTAAGGCAATCGCGGTCCTCGACAGTATGACTGACAAACCATTTAGATAGGTTAAAATAAAAAAAAGCTATTTTGTAACATCACTTTATTTTATGGTATATTTTAGGATACTGTTATACAAAGTGAACGAGAGTACGGAAGCCTCATACAAGCGGTTTGGTCTAAGTTTAAGGAAAATGTATGGGCTATAGAGCCGAGATACCTTATGTAACGCATAAATGAAATGATATACGAATACAACCAAATATAAAATAATAAAATCTAACCTATTTTTTTAATTTGACTAAAGTGCTGTACATGTGCTTATTGTTTTGAAAGTTATATAACTTGAGTCACAGAAACTTGTTATGTAATATTACAATCCAACGAACTAGGAATGAGAACACAAAACATATTTTGCGGTTTCAATTACCCTCAATAAATATGCGGAGACCGAGCAACCGTGCAGTAATTTGCCAATTATTGCCAGTAGTAAATACGTCTGTTATCTATACATCTACACGTATTAAATAAATTTGGAGTGTCTGTTCGTAATATTAAAACAGGTGCTGTAAATTTTCAGCTCAATTTAGGCTTAAATTTTTGTCTGTCTGTGTAACTTCACAAACAGATAGAGATCAATGCTAGAAGTAATCTAGATTATTTTGTATAACAAAAACTAGTTTTAATCATCTTAAATCTAAATAATGCCACATCAATAACTCTTATACAGGCGAAGCCGAAGTGAGTCGCTAGTATAATAATTGATAACAAAGAAGTTCGAGAATCAATAGAATTTAAAATGCGAAAAAGGTTTTGAACAAGTTGCTATAATGGGATGGTCTACGCAATATTTTATCTAAAATCATGCAGTTTTTTTGAGTAAAGGAAAAATAATAAAATAAATGGTTTTTGATTATTAAGAAAACTTAAACCAAATAATATTATGAAACATAGCTATCATAGTTGATGCTAATCGATTTTTAATATTTCTTTTTTATTTCAATATCATTTTAAATAAAAACTATGAGTGTCAAAGGATAAGTTGATAAGTAATAAGACCTTTGTGAAATTAATTGATCATCAATTTTTATTTTAAACCAATATAATATTTATAGTAGCAAAAAAAACTACGTTTAAAGTGGTGTTTCGTTAGTCGAACTACTTGCTCAAAGACAGCTCTATGTATTGTTGCGCGGCTAAGTTGACATCTGGCAATAGCGCCATCTAGTGTCGGGTACCAGAGCGAAGAGAGAGCTTTCCAGAAAATGACATCACTAATCTTTCAACCGACAGCGCCATCTAGTATCGAATTGAAGAACTAAGCTTTTTGGAAGTCCCACACTCGAACTTTCTGTGCTTGCTCGGTTGGCGTGCGTATTTACTCGAATATTCTGGAATATTCTGGATGTTTTCGTGGAAGAGCCCTATATAAAGGCGCTGCAATACGCGATCGGGGAAGTATTGAATTTGGCGAGACAAGCGAAGCTCCGGAGCGGAATAAAGTGAATCAGTGTGATTAATTATTAGTGTTTCAAGTTTAATTAGTATAAAGTGAATTAAATAGTTAATTTTGGAATTCTATCGGCAATTTTTATTGTCACGAACCCTAAGCTCGTAACAGTATTATAGATCTGCAGGTTTTTTAGTTTCAGTTACATGACGTTACATAAATTCGAAGGTAAAAACGAATATTTATTATCATGTATTCATAAACTGCCATATGGTACGACTTTTCTTCCGCCTGGGAGTCAGTCTCTTACTTTATCTGCCACCAATCGAAGTTAGTATAATTTTATAGTTAGTATAATTAATATTATAGGCTTTCCATCTTAATCAAAAAGAAAACCTGACAACTCATCGTATTTGTTTTATAATAATTTCTTATATTTACGCGAACACTACACATTGATTAAAACTACTTTTACGGATTTTATCGCGTTTAATTTTTTGATTTTTGTTTCCCGACGTTTCGGGTGCTTTCCAGCACCTATGATTACGGGGGACTGAGATGACTGACGTCCCGATGTCAAAGTTAACCCGGAGTACCTTCAGCTTTTAACGTGCCCATGGGTACTGGAAAGCACCCTAAACGTCGAGAATTAAAAATCAATAAAGTTAAACGCGATAAAATCCGTAAAAGTAGTTTTAATCAATGTATTTATTTTTATTTAAAATTCATTTTTTAAGTGTTCGCAGCAGCCAATATGCATGCAAATGAACTGTAAGTTCAATTATCATCTTCAGTTTTATAAGAAAAAAATTATTATCTATTTACATCAATAATAAAGATCCAAATAAATTTAACAATATTTCATCAAGTTAGCATTATCTATAAAACATTTTAGTAAAAGAAAACACAAGTAAATCTTGTTCTTAACTTACCGTCCGAAGGCGTCGAAGCTGTAATGCAGCGGAACATCGTCCGAGTCATCAGAAGCGGATTGCGCGGCGCGCGGCAGTAGCGCCGGCAAGTACACCACCTGAGCCTCCTCACCGCCGCCGCCCTCCTGCGCGTCTGCCCACCAGCGGTGCAGGGGCAATATCTCCTGGTTTGTACAACAATGCTAATTACGTCACTTTAAACAGTATCAAAATATAAAACGGGCTTTTTAAGATAATTATAAGCCTAAACAATACACTAGAAATAAAACTTCTTAAAATGTTATGAGTCTTAGGCTGTAAAATATCATGTGGAAATCAATTAACGACATATTTATAATAATAAATGAATGATTGAATAACGAGCAAATAAAATAATATTTGATATCGTGTTTATTCTAAATGTATTGTATTTTACTTGAGAATTACATTAAAAACGGTTCATAATAATACATCAAAAATTTCTCAAAATGAAAGAACTAGGTTCTAAACAAACCCCACATAGGTGTAATAGCTAAACCAATATTATTATTTGGCTTTTTTCATTTATAATAAAAAATCAATATCTCAATCTTTCTTATTTACACCGTTCGAGAGGTTATATCAAAAGGTCTATATATATATATATATATATATATATATATATATATATATATATATATATATATATATATATATATATACATACTGGATGACCTTTTGTTACCGTCTGAAAAAAATATAGGGTGTAAGGGGTGAACGAAATAGAAACCTATGGCAGCGATATTTTATTTTTTTATTTTACATTAACATATTATGATATTAATCTCTCAAAAAATACTACCAATTGGGTACGCATTATTTTAATTTCTACAGTTTTTAATTGATTTATTTATTTAGATCAAAAATCTTGTTATTTTTTTAGTACCGAAAGTTTATTTCAAATTAATAGTATTTATTGATAGATCAATTTCATAATGTCTCAATGTAAAATAAAAAAAGATTTTAAAATTTATATCAGTGCCATAGGCTTCTATTCCGTTTACCGGTTACACCCTATTTTTTCCAGACGGTAAAAAAATATCTATATATATATATATATATATATATTTAAGTAAATCGAATTTTATGTGACGTGATACAGCCTAACAAGCATGTAAAATGTTTAGATGGACGTTTTCGTCGTGTTAGTCGGCTTTTAATTTAAATTATTTCGAGGTTTATTTGTTTACATTTGACCAACGGATGTATTTTTGCAGTGTTCTCATTAAAACCCTTCATAACTAAACACAATATCCCTATGTTCACCCAATTTTTTTGCACTTTATGTCCGCAATCTCTGATTGTAACATGTCTATAATAAATTGTAAAGGATCTGAACTTATAATAAAAGGTAAAGAAATAGAAAGAGTTTCTTTCAATTTTTCCCTATCTTGCGGAGCTATCTTCATTACATGGCAAGCCAAAAGCTCTCAATACTAAATCATATTAAATCATGGGCCATTTACAAAACTCTTGCCGATTTTTGTTGGCGGCTTTTGGACTATAACTACTGACTCCAAACAGCACGCTATGAAAATTTCTTGACAGAAAAACTCAATAACTGATTTTAGCCCGACCTAGATCACCGACTTTATGAACAGCAAACGCGTTTACGGTCACAAGGCCAACGAGGCCGTCAAAAAGTACCAAATAATAAAGTGTCAAATTCCAAATTCAACATCTATTCAGTAACAGGAATAGAAGGTCCTATCAAACTTTTTTAAACACTAAATATTCTAGTGCTATTAAAATTCGAATAAAGAACCAGTACAAAACAATGGAACTATGTGAAATATTAACTAATGGCCGTTCTGAAGCCAATATTATTTCTAGCCGATATCGAAATCTAAACCGGTGGCTTTCTGGAGATTACTGATCAAAGAGTCGAACAATACAATAGTTATTTATATGTTATTTTATTGCATGTATTGATATTATATTAGGTATATATATATTAGGTATTAGGTATTCGGTATTTATATTGCACCACCTACCTAGTATTCACTGTTTTATTCCTTTACACCTTTGGTTGCCTGGAAGAGATCGCTATGTAGCGATAAGGCCGCCAAATTGTACATGTAATCTGCTCTCTGTTATGTTCTTTGTAAATTTGTTTGTGGTGTACAATAAAGTATATTCATTCATTCATTCAACAATACAATCGATGTAGGTATCAAGAACACTTCAGAAGAAGTCGGTAAGCAGTGATAAAAGCTATGTCAAATGGGGTCGAGTCGAGAACGAATGACATCGGTAGCGCACGTGGGCGCACTCGCCATTATTGTAGTAGCTTCAACGCATTCCCACGCTAATTGTTACTTTAATTGTGTATTATGTAAGCTTTCATCTATTGGTTAATTACATTTTTTTTCGTTTAGACTAATATATCCCACCCTGAATTTCATAATTTCCTTAATAGATTTATAGCATTTATGATAAGTAGCCAACTCTATTTTTATAAAGAAATGTTAACGAGCACGCAGGCCACCTGTTGATATTAGTCATAACTCATAATAATAAAGATATTAATTAATTTGCAACCTTCCGCTAACTAAATACAATGATGTGTCTTACCTGGATTGAAGAGCAGCTCCCGCCCTCCCTCAGTTGCGTGCACCAATCCCGTCACCACTAATCCCAGCGCCACTACTAGTGGTGCTGGGATTAGTGGCTTTATGTGACTGCGTGACCTAGTTAATGGTCAGATTAAATAATTACCACGCTGCGAGTCCTTATTTCAAATTCCAGCCGGACCAACTTTCGTGCGAAACCACACACTATTGTCTTTTTAATCTGGTTGTGTTGTGATCAGGGGCATCGTGTCTCTGACACTGTCATAGATAATACACTATATATAAGAGAGACACTAACATTGCAATATTGCAATATAGCCTGCTTCAGCGGAGGCTAGTCATCGGCGCAGGACAGCATTATAGTGCCCAAGTGTATGCACAAAAACAGGTGCGCTCACTTTTCCCTCACTCTCATAGTCCGATGGGACGGCTTTACATGCTTTCCGAGGCACGGGGGTGAGACACCGCCAACTTCCTGACTCATGGCAACTACTGAGAATTTCTTGACGGAAAAACTCAATAATTAATTTTTGGCCCGACCTGGGATTCGAACCCAGAACCTCATGATCAGCAGTCGCACTACTACAACCACTAGACCAACGAGGCAGTCAATTATTAATACAATTATTAATTATAATTTTAATTAGGAATTCAGTGCAAAAAAAAAACATAAAGTGCAGCCATTGTTCGCGTGATTAGTTATTATCGGAAATAGATTTTAGTGCAGTGAAATTTCATAGAACTAGTTTATTTTGTTCTTAGAAATAAATAGAAAAAAGTGATGATTGATGAATCACTTGGCACCGTGTATAACTGCGGCAGGTAATTGTATCAACCTTATTTTGCGAAATGGAAGTTGATGGGTTTCTTGCTGGACAGCGACCTTGTATGAAGTGTGAGTGAAACCGAAGCATCAGGTGACTCATTCTATAGTATAGGTTCCACATTAGCGGGCTCGGGTAAAGTAAAGGGGAAAGTAAAACTTAAAAGTGTTTGTTTCACGATTAGTGCTCGTGCCACTACAATAACAGGCTCCCGAGCATTACTAGTTCACGAAAACAATTGCGTTGAGTTACGCCACGCACGAGGTAAGTCATTAAATTTTGAATCCAACTTATGATGAAAGTTATTCTCATACATCATCTCCCTTTTGTGAAGTTGGGCGTCACGTAGTATCTGACACAGGTACAATAAACACCGTATTGAATCATCGAAAGGCGATAGAAAAAAAAACCTTAAGTACGTGACATTTACGCTTGTGCAACTCGGTACGTGACCAAGAACGGGAAAAGACTCGGTTCTATTGTATTATGCAATATAATTTCCAAAACAAAATTATAGACTCGAGCTTACAAAAAACCAGGATTTAAGTGAAAGTAATTACTCATAAAGAACTCATAAAGAATACCATTTAATTCGACATTATCCGTTATGGGATATTAACCCAAAAAAAAAGAATAATATTACTGTTCTTTAAATTATTAAAAATATCAAGCGGATCGTATAAAATATCACTTGTCGATACCATAAAATTATAACCTAATAAGGAAAAAACCATATTATAGTTATTGACTTAAAATTAAACGTCTTGTTAATAAAACTATGGTTTAAGACTACAAAAAGTACAACTGAAAGTCTTAACAAAATTACAGAGAATTTTATATGTAACTTGCTGATAAGTGTTGCTTATTGATAAATAAGAAAAAACTCAATTTAAAATTTCTTTGTCCTTTATTACGGTGAGCATCCAATTAATTAAATTGACCAAAATTATGACCGGAGCACAAATTTCTGTACATTAATAATTATTTTACTGAGAAATTACACGCCTTTGTTATTTAAAATTACAGTAAAAAATTACCTAATTGAAAATAAAGACATTTTACCGCAAGAGGAAATATTTTTGTATTCTTTATTCCCGTTACTACACAGAAAATGATTCATAAGCACACTGAGAATACATCGGCTGTTTTGCTTAATTTAATGTCTCGTTGACAAATGCATATGTAAGAAAATGTGTGTGATAAAATAATGTCAATAAGAAAATAAAGAAATAAATACAAAGTACTTAATAATTCTTCATGATAACTTATCGCTGTAATAGAATTAAAAGTTTATTTACAAATATCATTAGGGTGCACATCACTGCAGTTTAACAAACAATAAATTCAATTATGTACACAATGATCAACGCCTATTTTTTAGTCTGTCATAGTATAATATTATAAAAATATTCTGTTTTTGGATAACAAAAATCCATCGTTAGTAGACATGGAAGAACATAATGGGTGAAGAAAACAATTTAAGTTAATAACTTTTTTGCCATTTGAATATAGGAGTAGTCCAAAAGAAAATCAGTCTAAGTTCCAAAATAAATGTTATTTAAATTTTTTGTAGAATATTAACACGGATAAACTATATGACATTTAGTATTTGATTAAAAAATTGTAAAGAAAACACCAAAGCATGCACTTAAACATTATTTATTAATTTTATTATAATTTCACTCAGAATAAAAAAGTAAAAATAAAATGAACCATGGTGAAAAAATGTAATAAAAAAATATTAGAACAAAAAATGGCAACTACATATTATACTTTATAAAAATACTATTTTCATTAGTTACTTAACATTGCTTTAAAAAGGCGTTAATGCTACCCATTTCTCATCGATCTTAGAATCATTTAACATTTTAGGTACATTAATTGCAGATGGTAAAATATCTAGACCCAGAACCGCATTTATAGGCCTTACAAATACATCGTTATTTCGTGCAGGATTCGAACACTTGGCCCAAAGTGCCGCTGCCAATAGCTAACTCGCCAAATCGTCGAGAATTAATCACTAAATAAATAGTTTATTATGCTGATAAAAATGAAAAATGAGCATGAACTTTAATAATTGTAGTCAATATAAATATAATATTTTCCTGTAATTTTGTAATTGTTTCGTAAAATTAGTTAAATGTAACTAAAGAAATGAAATGTTAAATTATTAATTAATTCCTCATCACTTGAAATTATACAAACGAAAATAAAAACATTTATTTCAAAATAAATAAAAGAAACACGAAATAGCTCGTACTAACAGTAAATGATAACAATTTAATAGTTTGTTGTAAACAATACTTAGAATAAATCCCGCTATTCCATAGCAAAGATTGTTTCAACATAGTTATATAAATTATTAAGCTTATATTTCAGGCCGTAAACTTCCCGCCCTTGTTAACTTACATACTTACAGGAAAACTTGCTGGCGCGCCGGCTCGTAGCACGGAGAGTAACACTATAGTCGCTATATCAACTCTGAGCGCCATTGCTGCCCTCTGACATCACACCGCACCAGTAAATCGGCAAATCGGCTCTTGAATTCGTCGACGCAGCTTTATAAACACGGAAGTATCATGCAGGTGCTTTGAATATCGCAAATGCGCGATGCACAATACGTCCGATACGATCAGCGAGACCGTAATCACGATATGAGCGAGTAAACCTATGCGGTGCCGGCTACCGAATAAGCATTGCGTGCCCCCAGTCAACACCTTTAGCACCTCGGAGAGAAAGTGGAAGGAAAGTGCAGATTTTGGCTGTCAAGACACCGCCCACACGCGTCCCCGTAGGAGCATTGTCGCGAGTCATCCATCACTACAATCATCGTCGCGTCGGCGGCGTCCGCATCGCTAATCAAAAACAAATGTACGCTATCAGTTCCACGCGGTCGTCTACTAGACGGCAATTTTTTAAATGATAAGCAAGGAAGCGCCCCAAATGCCTATACTTCGGACATAAACTTATTCATAGTTAATAAATTGTGTAAGAAAATAACTAAATAAAATAATATATACATATAATTTACACCTAAAAAACATTCTGTAAATACTAGAAACAGACAAGCTAGTAGTACCAGTTACTCGACTCCACCGAGTCAGTAATTCATTCTTGGGGCGATGTATACGCTTTTACAACAAAATCCCAGAAAATATACACACATATTTGTCATACACAAAGTTCAAAAATGTTGTTTAACTAAGTTTATATAAAAACGTTTCTTATAATATTAAGGAATTTATGGATGATAATAACCCCTGGGAAGGGTGATCGCTGCCAAGCTATTTCTAATTTGTCTTGTGTTGTTAATTGTAAACATGGTTGTAAGCTATTATTTAAAAAAAAATAGTCCCGTATTTGGTTTCTTGCTGGTTCTTCCCAGGACAGAGGTTTTTTTTTGCGAACCAGTGGTAAATCAAAAAAGTGACTTTCAATAAGTATTGTTATAATCTACATTGAATAAAAAAGTTACTGTTACTGTTTCCTAATTTCCATAATGCTCATTTACGCACGGGCGCAGTGGCTTTATCATTTATTAGATATGAAGAAGTGAATACCCATCACCCGCATACTCTTTAACCCAACAATTTTAAGTAGGTAGTTAGTAATACTCGATTCACTTACATATTGCATTATGCACATACAAATAAATAATTTTATAACACTATTCTCATAAAATATTAATAATAAATAATAAGCCATAAATAAGTACTTGCCGGAAGCCGTGCTCGAAAATGATTGCGCCAGGCTCTACTGGGACCGGGCCATTATCACAGATAGGACTATTCTTGCGAATAAGCCTGATATTGTGCTGATGGACCGGGCACAGTCAAGGATATTTTTAGTCGACATTACCATTCCATATGACGAGAACCTAGTGAAAGCCAAATCAGATAAGAAAACAAAATGTCTGGACCTGGCTCAGGAGCTGACCGACATGTGGGGAGGTCTACCGACCGAAATTATTCCTGTAGTCGTCTCTGAGAATGGGCTAATCCCGGTCAGCCTCTCGGGTCATCTGAGGCGACTTAGACTTCGTGATGAACCGCTCCGGGCTCAAATGCAGAAGGCGGTGCTCCTAGATACTGCCCGCATCGCATCGTATCGCCGGTTTCTTTCCCTTTCCCCCTAACCCTCGGCCGTTTGGTCTCCCCTGCCGAGGGCTTCCGTCTGGTTGAGCTTTTAATTATTTATATATTATTTATTTATTTATGTCAGTATATTTAATATACCTATATATATTTATCATTTCCTTTGTATATTTATTCAGCTTTATAAATACACATAAATAATAATATTTTAATGAATGATCTATTTTTTTTCTTTCAATCCCTCAATTTGATAGTACACAGCATAAAGAAATATACAAACGTTGTGCGAGGGACTGGTGTCCAAATTAGGTACAAACCTGTGTTATGGATCACCAGGCCTCCACCCAAAACATAAAAATAAATGTAGTTTTTCTTTTATTTTTGTGTTTTGGGTGGAAAGTGATATTCTTTCTGTAAATACTAGGAACAGACACAAGCTAGTAGCACCAATTATTCGACTCCACCGCGTCGTTAATACACTCTTGGGGCGATGTATACGCTTTTACAACAAAATCCCAGAAAATATACAAAATTTGACTAGCACAAAGTTCAAAAACTTTATAAAAACTAAGTTTGTATAAAAAGGGTTCTTATAATATTAAGGAATTTATAGATGATAATAACCCTTGGGAAGGATGATCTCTACCAAGCTCTCTTCTAAGCTCTAAATTGTTTTTTGTTGTTAATTATAAGGTATATTATAGTAAGGTAATTTAAAAAAAAATAGTCGCGCTGTGTTTCTTGCTGGTTCTTCCCAGGACAGAGGTTTTTTCCAAACCAGTGGTAAATTAAAAAGAAGTGACATTCAATAAGTATTATTCATAATCTACATTGAATAAAAAAGTTTCTGTTTCCCATAGGATAAATACAATCTTTGTATACTATGGAAATACACACAGAAAGAATGCCATTGTTTATGCACGTTTGGGTGTGTGTGTGCGTGTGTGTGTGTGTGTGTGTGTGTGTATGCGTGTGCGTGTGCGTGTGCGTGTGCGTGTGCGTGTGCGTGTGTGCACGCGCGTCCGTCCGTCCCCGTGTGTGCGCGCGCGTATATGTGTGAGTGTGTGTGTATGATTTAGCAACTTACACTTGCAAGTTTTCTGTCATATCGTAATTTAACGTCTCCAACCATTTATAATAATAGTAAGAATATCTTTATTGATAAACATATTACATACACAAAATTTACAGTGGTCATTAGCTCCTAAACTAGGATATAATACCTGTATTTCAGGGGATAGTTTCCTTACCTATTCTTAGTTCTATTAGTATAATTTGTTTATTGATGTATTATATTTATAGGCAAATTTTATTTATTACTAGCTTGCCAGGCAGACGTTGTTCTGCCCTTTTCGACGACAATTTGTCATGTCCTATTAAAAATCCTTAAATTCGCAAAAAACTCATGGGCAAAAAAACCATCCTATCTCTCAAGTTGGACCAAACTGCACACGGTGTGCAAATTTGATTAAAATCGGTTAAGTAGTTTAGAAGTCCATCGTGGACAAACAACGTGACACGTAATTTATATATATTAAGATATTATAACATCATATTATTTAAGTCATCAAGTTATTTAAAACGTATTTATGATAATAAAAAGGGGAATAAAAGAAAATAAATGTAATGTTGGCACTGTTGCAAAAATGTGTGTGTTAGTGTGTGTATGTGTGTTAGTGTGTGTGTGTGTGTGCGTGTGTCCGCGCGCATAGCTGCGTATGTCTGTAGTAGCGTATGTTGTTTA
The DNA here is from genome assembly GCA_907164705.1 of Parnassius apollo. Classification (NCBI taxonomy): domain Eukaryota; kingdom Metazoa; phylum Arthropoda; class Insecta; order Lepidoptera; family Papilionidae; genus Parnassius; species Parnassius apollo. The sequence continues at coordinate 27,130,228 of CAJQZP010000693.1, forward strand.
CTTGTCCAAAGAAAAAGGGTCTCCGTACACACCTAATCAAAGTTTTTCAGCCAGTCTGTGATTTTGGTTTTTACTTCAAGTTATTTAATAATCTTATGAAATCTATTAAGTTTTCTATACAGCCTAGGTGCTAAACAAAATTCTTTTACAGGAATTTTTTGTTTGTAGGTAGAGATTTAAAAATTTATTACCTTTATTAGGTATATCATATAAGTAACCTTTCAATAAAGTGTAAAGATTTTTTTGGCGAAGCTAGAATAGGTTTAATTTTACATATATAGCATCCTTACGTCTTTTTCCTTTTAGTATTGATGGACCAAGTTCATAAGGTATTGGAGAACGTTGCCCATTTACGGTGTATAAAATATAAAGCTATCCACACGACATTTTTTGTATAGTTCGCACGTTGGAAATGTGTACGGAAGGGAACGTGATGTTTTGAGTACAATTGGTTGAGCTCTTTCCAATTTTATGAGAATAGGTTTAGATGTTCCTCCCCGAACTATAATTTCGTAAATTAATATCGATTAACATAGAATCAGATATAACATTCTAATAATGTACGAATCAGCTACATTACGCAACCTAATGATTTCTTATATTTACGCGAACACTACACATTTAAATAAAACTAAAAGGGTGCTGTAAAATGCTCGAAACGTCGGAAATATAAAATAAATTAATATACACGATAAAATCCGTAAAAACTAGTTTTATTTAAATTAAGTAACCCCTTAAGTATATAAATTAGTTTACGAGTTCTACTTGTAAGCATATTTATGTGATTGTTAAAGCTTAGGTTATGATCTAAGTGAATTCCTATATATTTTATAGTACTAACAGACTTTCGGACAGTTACAGTTTACGTTCTTGCTTAGGAAAGAACGGTTATTTGAAGTAATTGAAAGAGAAAAAGTTGGCATATTTCCCTTGTTTTACAATAATATAAACTTCGTTTTGTCAACATTTCATGTTAGAACATTATCATATTATCATTGAGTACTAAATTAAACCCATTTTGTGCATAGCGGAAAAGATCTTCACAACTGTCAGCGCTAAAAACTAGAGCAGTGTCATCTGCGAAAGGTGTAATTTTTATGTAGACGGGGAAGAGGTTAGGACCTAAAATACTTCCCTGCGGTACACCACAGGTAGATAGATCCTTACTTACAATATTTCCTATCTTTATACGTTGAATGCAGTTTGTTAAATAGTCGGTAAAGATAATTGATAGAATCAGGCGTTACTTTGCGGAAATCCAATATTGGTGTTGGGAGTAGTGGTGTTGGTATTAGTGGTTACGGAATTAGTGCACGCAACTGAAGAAGGGCGGTAGGTGCTCTTCAATCTAGGTAAGACACATCATTGTATTTAATTGAGCGGATGGTTGCAAAATAACTATTAATATCTTTGAGCGGATGGTTGCAAAGTAACTATTAATATCTTTATTAGTCAGTAAAGAGGTTTAGTTGTGTATCTACTAACCTTTTCAAGTTACTTAACAAGAATACAAATATCTTGGCTAGATCTAGGAAAATATACATACACTTTTTATTATTATCGAGTTCTTTGAAAATATAGTTTATAAGATCATGGACCGCATTTGTTGTTGATAAACCAGATCTAAATCTGAACTCTACCTTGGATAAAAGCAAATTCTGGATAGTTCAGAAATTTTATAACATATCTGAACGATCCCTTATTTTAGTTACTAATAACTAAATAAAAAATAAACAGCATTTTAAAGTTTTTCATGAATAATATTTAAATTATTTTAATGTTTAAAATTATTGAATGTTTTAACATTCCTTAATAATCTTCTTAAATTTTTGTAATTACATTTTATAATTGTGCTGAATGAAGCACATTTAATGCCAGCTTCATACCTGCGGTTTCACTTGCGTGGGCTATAATTTTGTAACGTTATTAATACTGCTCCGTTTCAAAGATAGTAAAAATTGAATAATTTGTAGAGATTCTCGATGTCCTGTACCCATATGTGTGTTTGTCACAGCATTTTTTATTCTCAGAGACCACCCACTACCCCTGGGCGTTGTTGTGGTGACAGAGGGAAATTGAAACAGGGGATGGGCAGCAGCATTTTCGTGATAATAGCTCAAAATAATAAAAATTGCGGTTGCCAACCCGTTTGCAAAGCGTGTCAACTACGAAAAGTATCTAGCCTATTAGGCAATCTATGAGGGAGGCCTATATTCAGCAATAGACTTTTGATAAATAGTAACGATGAGGAGGCCTATATTCAGCAATAGACTTTTGATAAATAGTAACGATGAGGAGGCCTATATTCAGCAATAGACTTTTGATAAATAGTAACCATGAGGAGGCCTATATTCAGCAATAAACTTTTGATAAATAGTAACGATGAGGAGGCCTATATTCAGCAATAGACTTTTGATAAATAGTAACGATGAGGAGGCGTATATTCAGCAATAGACTTTTCATAAATAGTAACGATGAGGAGGCCTATATTCAGCAATAGATTTTTGATAAATAGTAACGATGAGGAGGCCTATATTCAGCAATAGACTTTTGATAAATAGTAACGATAAGGAGGCCTATATTCAGCAATAGACTTTTGATAAATAGTAACGATGAGGAGGCCTATATTCAGCAATAGACTTTTGATAAATAGTAACCATGAGGAGGCCTATATTCAGCAATAAACTTTTGATAAATAGTAACGATGAGGAGGCCTATATTCAGCAATAGACTTTTGATAAATAGTAACGATGAGGAGGCGTATATTCAGCAATAGACTTTTGATAAATAGTAACGATGAGGAGGCCTATATTCAGCAATAGACTTTTGATAAATAGTAACGATGAGGAGGCCTATATTCAGCAATAGACTTTTGATAAATAGTAACCATGAGGAGGCCTATATTCAGCAATAAACTTTTGATAAATAGTAACGATGAGGAGGCCTATATTCAGCAATAGACTTTTGATAAATAGTAACGATGAGGAGGCGTATATTCAGCAATAGACTTTTCATAAATAGTAACGATGAAGAGGCCTATATTCAGCAATAGATTTTTGATAAATAGTAACGATGAGGAGGCCTATATTCAGCAATAGACTTTTGATAAATAGTAACGATAAGGAGGCCTATATTCAGCAATAGACTTTTGATAAATAGTAACGATGAGGAGGCCTATATTCAGCAATAGACTTTTGATAAATAGTAACGATGAGGGAGGCCTATATTCAGCAATAGACTTTTGATAAATAGTAACGATGAGGAGGCCTATATTCAGCAGTAGACTTTTGATAAATAGTAACGATGAGGAGGCCTATATTCAGCAATAGACTTTTGATAAATAGTAACGATGAAGAGGCCTATATTCAGCAATAGACTTTTGATATATAGTAACGATGAGGAGGCCTATATTCAGCAATAGACTTTTGATAAATAGTAACGATGACGAGGCCTATATTCAGCAATAGACTTTTGATAAATAGTAACGATGAGGAGGCCTATATTCAGCAATAGACTTTTGATAAATAGTGACGATGAGAAGGCCTATATTCAGCAATATACTTTTGATAAATAGTAACGATGAGGAGGCCTATATTCAGCAATAGACTTCTGATAAATAGTAACGATGAGGAGGCCTATATTCAGCAATAGACTTTTGATAAATAGTAACGATGAGGAGGCCTATATTCAGCAATAGACTTTTGATAAATAGTAACGATGAGGAGGCCTATATTCAGCAATAGACTTTTGATAAATAGTAACGATGGCGATGATACATTCTACTCATCTCCGCATCCCTTAATATTTTCGGCAGAAACAAAAATGTAATATGTCTTGAAAAATTAATGGAATAAAAATTGAATAATAGGTCATTTTTAAGTTCTCAGGTATACAGGTTTCCTCACATATTTTTCCTTCACCGGCGAGAACTAGGTAAATCGATACTTCAAATTGCAATTAAAATTTTAGTGGTTTCGGCGGCGATAGAATTTGGGTTGCTAACGGACTATGAAATTAACGTTTAGATTGGTTCGATTACCGATACTCGTAGATAAAATAAAATAAGCAATGTTTTTAATTAAATTTATTTTCTTTCAGAAGAACTATAAATACAGTATTTTTTGCAAGAGCCTGTTCATTTATGTTTTCAGTTACGAAACCGGGTCTATAACAAAAATTTTAACATGTCCGAAAATATGAAAGCCGTCTCTTAATATATGGCACACTGTTTGATAAGTCTCATAAAAAGTGAAACAGTAAATAAGCAGCTTATATAGTTCCTCTTACGACTGCACAGGCCTGCTCATTACCTGTAGTGTTTTGTGTGCAGGAAAGAATCCACCACAATACTCCAAAGCGTATTAGTAGTTTTCACATGTCCAATAGTTACTACGGGTACAGTTAATACGGGTACTGTAAATATGCCCAAGTTTTTAGTAGTATAGTGTTCTTTGCATGACTCACGTTGCGAGATCCTGACAATTAGTTCTTGTAGTACGCTTCTGAAGTATGAATGCTCGCTGGCAATTATACCTATAGCTGTTTCTCCAAACCATTATGCTATATCTCAACCTAGATTCCACCTTCCAGGAAGTTTAAATCAATTTCATCCCTTAAGCTTCTAAGTGCGTAACAGGCAGAAGATATAGAGTTCTTCCTTCCAGTTCAATTGACAATTTATATTTACGAGTATTCTTAAACAATTTTACTGAATTTACCAGTTTGATTTTATCGCCTTTTAATTTGATATCTAAGTTATCATTGGTTTGAGATGTTGTCTTAAATAGTGTAATATTTGTTTTATTAGTATTAATTATTAAATTATTCGTTGTAAATCAATTTAAAAGATTTTCCACACTCCTATTTAAAGTTGCTGTCAATTCTTTTAAATCTTGTACTTGTACAACGTTTGTGTCATCAGCTAATACGAGTCCCGCATCAGACTGTGCTTTGTTCATAAAGTTTAACAAATCATTTGTAAAAATAATATATTATATAAAAAGAAGCATGTAGTAATTAGTCACACATTGATGCCACAAACTATTCCATTATATAGAGATTAAAATCTCACAATGGACTTAATTATCGATACTTACATCGGATATCTTGATACCATATGAAATTGGTGACTCTATTGCTACGTCGATAGACACCCAATATATTCAACTAAAGAGTTTCACAATTTCATGTAAACAGTATCCAAACTAACAGTTTAGTTAGTCATTCTGCTAAACGTGTCATTTACGGTAATGCCAGCCGATAATGGCCACTAATCTGCTTATTTTAAGTGTGACAATTATTTTTATGCAGCACGAATATGTATTCAATAGCATTCTACTTAATTTCATCAGTTACTTATTATAAGTTTATTTAGCAGTAAGTAGATGGTCACTGACCTCCATATATACAACGTATTATAGAGGTCAGTGTACATGGTAGATACTAACTAGTATTAGATTAAACTACGGCGACAGGTTATTGTCTGCCTCTTTAGTCTGGTGGTTGTGGTGCGACTGCTGATCTAATATGAGGTGCCGGGTTCAAATTTCGGGTCTGACCAAAAAAAATCAGTTATTGAATTTTTCCACTAAGGAATTCGCAGTAGCTGCCCGGATTCAGTAAGTTGGCGGTGACTCACCCTTGTGCCTCGGAAAGGTCGTAAAGCCGTTGGTTTTGCGCCTGATCTCTCTCCGCTCGTGTCGACTATGAGAGTGAGGAAATAGAGAGTGCACCTGTGCGTGCGCATGCACTTGCTCACTACAATCCTGTCCTGCGCCGATGGTTAGTCTCCGTTGAGACTGGTCGCCGTGACCAAAATTCGGTTTGAAGGACAATATTATTGGATTAAAATGAAAGTCAAAACTGTAAAGTCATATATGTGTTTGTAGTGGCCAGAAAGTAAAATTGTAATTTTTAGGTCTAACAGAAAGAGGCTGATCAAAACAAACCAAATCATTTATTTGAAATTGATAGCAGTTTTCCTGGATCTTATGTAATCATTTAATATCAGCAATTAACTATATAAATTGCATGCAGCTTATACTAATTATTAGGGTATTGTATAACCTGCATGCAGTTTACATACTAAATTGCTTAAGGGACCTAGCGCGAATTTTATAGCAGGTTTTCTCAAACTTAGAACCGCACGTACCCGTATTAAATCTAGACTTTTTTTTAAACATACAGTCCCACACTAAGACCTCAAGAAAAGAGCTTACCAACCAAATTCCCTTATTCCCCCTCTCTATAAAAAAAAAAAAAAACTCAGAACAGTATATTTTAACTTGTGTGAGGGTACTGCAAACGTACTCCGGGTTGACTTTGACATCGAAACGTCAATTACCTCAGTCCCCCGTGATCATGGGTGATGGAAAGAAAGAATGAAATGATGAAGAAAGAAAGTAAGATGCAAATACAAAAGCAAACGCTATAAAATCTGTAAAAATAGATGTATTGGATGTGTGGCGTTTGCGTTTATATAAAGAATCATTAAAGCATATTATGATAGAAAAAATAAATAAAAAAAATTTTATTCAACAATTCAACCTACACATGTAAACAAAATGAAGTTTCAGTCCGTAATGTTGAAATAACTGGCTTCTGTCAGGCTTTGAGACGCTTTTTTGCATGCTATTTTGACATAAATGACCATTTTTATCAAAGTCTTCCTGTATGTGTGTCTGTTTCAATCTTCAGAACATCAACCTATTGTGATAAACCTTCACGGATATAAAGAGAGCGATGCTAGGAGTGATCTAGACTATATTTTTCATAATTACTTGCAAATTGTTTGTGAAATCAAATAGTGCTAAAATAATTGGCTCATTGGTAAAATAAAAGTTTCGAACAAAACTTATTGGTTTGCAATTTTACCCAACAATGTCCCCTTCCTTCTTTTAAAAAACTGAAGTGTCAAACGATCTTACAGCTCAACTGATGGTAAGTGACTACTGTATCCCAAGTACACCTGCGAACTGCAAACAAAGGCGGCTACAGGTGCCTTGTCACCTGTGGGGACAAACAGGGGAACTAATACAGAAGCTTCAGCTACCAAATAGCAGCGCTATCACTGCTATAAGCAATACTTGTATTGCTATTTCGTGACAAAATTAGGTGAAGTGTGTAAACATCAGCATATTCTGTTCTCACAATACTAGAGACGCATCTACCTCAGCTACACAGTCTCCGCCAGTGTACAGAAACTATCCGTATAAGTGCCGGCTTTAATAGTATATTTTATTTATTTATCTCATTCGATAACATTCATATTCACAAACGAAGAGGTATTTGGCCGAAAAGACAGTTTGTCATAAGCACGTAATCAGTAATCAGTATTTTTTAATTAACTAGCGATCTGCCCCGGCTTCGCATGGGTGATTTCTGGATCTAGAAGACAGCTCCACATACCAGCCCTCCAATTGTGTCTCGTCCAACTTCTCAAACACATCAAAATCAGTAACAAACACACGTACATAAGAATTGTATATAATATATATATATATATATATATATATCGATTGAAGGAAGTGGGAATTCGAACCCGCAACACTGCAGCGCCGAACCAAACGCTAGGCACACCGCTAACAAACCGTCGTTCGAGCGTTGGAGTCTTTTAAAAAGATAATCTAAACAGACAAATTTGCTCGAGCTCCGTTTGCGCACCGCCCCCGAACGGTAGTGCATACAGTCCGCGCTCCGTACTCGTGTGGTAGTGTAACCTCTCGCCCGCACGCCCCGCTCTCCCGGCTCAAACCGGCCGAGCAGTCGCCGTTAGTGATTCACTTGCTTTTCGCACCGTTCTTGCCCCCTCGCTCCGGCGGGGAGGTTTGAGCGATTGTCTTGCTTTGCATTGTTATTTTATTGTTATTATTTCTTGTTCCTTTTACTGTTTATGTTTCTTGTACTACTACTATTTTGTTAATATTGTGTTACTGTTTCTTGGAATAGGCGTCGCTTGCTCTTTTCAGAGCAAGCGCTTTGTTCTTCTCAGGACAAAGGGACTCCAGTTTCTTGGAATGCATCGTTGACCTCCCAGTCCACCCAACATGTCTACCATAGACATAAGCCAATTTGTGAGCCAGATTGCGGCCATGATCCGTCAATTTGGCCAAAATCAGGGAGTAGCCGTCAATGTTGACGAAACCCTTCTCTTCAGTGTTTTCAGCTCCAATCATGTCCCCATTGCCCCTCAGGCATGTAACCCTCATCGCGGCATTCTTAGCGGAGGATGACTCCGAAGCCATGAAGCACTCATACACCGTGTCTGAAACTTCGTCCACCCGTAAGAAGTCCGCTCCTACGTCGATCTCCTCACCCAGTAGCTGCTCCTCAGACTCATCACAGTCCGATCAAACAGTTATTGATACGACCCCCTTCACGGAAGTGAAATCCAAGCGCGTTTCGAAACGCGCTGCGGCCTCTTGCACACCTCCCGCACCCGCAGCCCCCGCGCCTGCTCGCTCCACCGCATCCCCCCGCGCCTGCTCGTTCCACCGCAGCCCCCCGTCGCTGCCACAAAGAAATAGGTCCCGCCCCTGTCTTCCTAAGGGACAAGTCGCAATTTACTAGACTTCCTAAAGTCTGTTACGACGCAAGCTTTAAATATGACCAAGCCACCAACCTTGGTGAGTCAATTAAAATCATTCCGCAGTCTATGGAAGACTTTAGAAACATCACCAAACTCTTCACATCCGAAGGTGTTCCCTATCATACCTACTATCTCCCTGAAGAACGTAAAGTCAGGGCTGTCCTCCGCGGAGTTCCTTTTGAACTCACCAACGAGGAAATCCTGGAGGACCTTAAGTCCCAGGGATTCCCAGTTGAGGCTGTGCACAAGATGCACAGCAGTAGGGGCAAGAGGTACTCGCTTGCCCTCCTCATTTTGTCCAACGTGCCGGAGGCGAAAGACATATTCCGACAGGTACACACTGTGTGCGGCCTGTCGAGAGTCAAAGTCGAAGCCCCCTATAGGCGCGGTTTTCCGGCGCAGTGCCACCGCTGCTAACTCTACGGGCATGCGGCGGCCAACTGCTCAGCGCCTCCCAGGTGCGTTAAGTGCCTAGACCCGCACAGCTCGAAAGAGTGTCTTCGGCCTCGTGATACCGAGTATCCACCCGCTTGCGTCCTTTGCGGACAGACCGGCCATACGGCCAACTTCAGAGGCTGCCCTCGCGTGCCTCGCTCCAATCTCGGCAACAAAGCTGCCAAAAACGCTCCGCCATTGGTCAATGGCCGTACATTCCCGGCTCTCCCATCCAAAATGCCCCTTCAGGGCAACTCTCAATCACCTCAGGACCTATATCAGCCCCCTCAGGGACCCTACAGGCCTCCTCACCTTTGCCCACTAGGGCCTCGACACCAGACGGAACCCTCTTATGCCGATAACGTTGATACAGTATACACTGCTATCCGCAATATCGACGTAAGAGAGATCGCAATTTTAGCACACAAACTGCGCGCTTCTCGTTCCCCTTAAGACCGTCTGCTCGCGCTTACCGAGCACCAACACCTTTTAAACTCAATATAAGTAGTCATCCCATTCGTATGCTGTCTTAATTAGGCAGCAACTCTTCCCAGCGGCTACTCGCCGCTAGCGCCCCCCTTTCACCCAAGGGGGGTCGCGTTCGATAAGGCTTAAAGACCTCTAGCTAGATTGTTAAGCCAGTCCCTAAAAGGTGGGGTTTAGTGGGTAAAAATCTCCACATAACCACGCAGCCGGCTGCGTGGTATGCTATGAGTACTCCCCCACCTCCCTCCCCCGCTTTCCGGAAGGTTGCCCATATTTGCTTTGGGCGCAAAAAAAAAGAAATTTGCTCAAAAAATCCTAATCATCGATTTTTTATTACGCTTAAGAAATTAAGAATTCCTATACTTAGATTTAAATATATGAGATACTTTTTTTGCGTTTACCTTTTTACTGGCGACTATAATATTAACATTTTTTGCTATTTTTTAATACCTTTATTTAATATTTCATACAAAGTAAAATTCACCTTCGCAATTCACAAGCTATTAAGTAAAAGTTAAATTATACAACATGTAACAAAAACCCTGTGGTTCCCGTTAACTGCGTTATCAGAATCAGTATCCAAGCATATAGAAATTTTTTTTTCAAAAAAAAAACACATTTAAAAAAATTTATTTTAATGAAAAAAAAATAAATTTGCAAATTGTATGTGGTTTTATTATCTCTGCATTGGCCGAGGAGTAAGAGGATTGTCAAAGACCCCGCATTACCGATACTCTTGCAAGTTAGAGGAAATAAAACCACATACAAATTGCAAATTAATATTTTTTCATTAAAATTAAAAAAATTAAATGTTTTTTTGAAAAAAAAAATATTTCTATACGCTTGGATACTGATTCTAATAACGCACTTAACGGGAACCACAGGGTTTTTGTTGTGTATATATATATACTTTACTTATTTTTATTATCCCGACGTTTCAAAAATAAGTAAAGTAGTAATTAAACGCAATAAAATCCATAAATAATAGTTTTAGTCAATGCGTAGTGTTCGCGTAAGAGTCGCGTAAGAAATCATTTTTATTAAATGTTTAATTATTTTACCTTTTGATAACATCAACTTGGATATATAAAAAGGTATATATAATATTTAACAATAAAAATAGCTGTTTTGCAAAATTCTCAGGTATGGTTATCTTCATAGGAAAAATGAGAATAAATCTCACAAAATTCACACCACACGTGACAAAGTTTGATTAGCATTTTGGCCTTTTGAGCAAGTGGACAAAATAAATGCGTAAATGTCATATTTTGTCTTTGCGCCTCGTTCCGAACATATTTTGTCGAAATATGATACACCCTCTATAGTATTACACTCCGAGCAGTTTCAATCGTAATTTATTTATTACTATCCATTAGAAATCGTTTTTCCTAATAATTTTTACCTTATCATTTTTGTTATACTCCTAATTATTAATTACTTTTTTTCTAGACTGATTACAGTCTAGAAAAAAAGTGTAAAGTTATCTTACTGTTGTAATTGTATCGTTCAGCGACGGTGTAAGAATATCTACCACCCCATATCATCCCGTGAGGCATCTGAGGGATTTAAACCAGCACATGAGCAGCAGCGTCTTCCTAATGGTGGCTACACACGGTCAGTTAAAGTTATCAGTCAAACTGCTATCAGTTCGAATAGATTTAAGCCAAAGAAATTTCCACACACACACGGTCAGTTCAACTGATGAGTCCAGACTAGGACTGTGATATTTTTTTAAATATCGTATTTTTGATATATCGATAATTATAAATATTAATATTGGAGTTTTATATGTCGTAAGTTAATATGTATACAGTAAGTCAATATCGGAGTTTTATAAATCGAAAAAATATCGATATATCGGCTTTATTTAAAAAAAAACAACCGTAATTCATTTGTTCAGTTCATTTATTATATTTAATAAGCAAATTAAATTATAAATGTATGAAAATGTTAGATTATAGTTCCTATTAGTTATTGCGTAATTTAAATAAGACGATTATGTGTACCAATATTTTTCCGTAAGAGTTTTCAAAAATACTCGTTTTATATGTTCTGCTGTTAAATATATTTAGAAGCACAGGTGTTACATATGTAGCTGAAGAAATCAAATATTTAGCAGTTATTTAGATAGAACGGGAGTAAACTGTCTACCCCGCAGACAGTCGATGACGACAGTAACTCAAGTTCATAAGACGCCTAACCGATCAAAATAACTTGAGCTTTATATTTACATCGAAGCACTTGTTTCGTCGTTTTCTCTAATAGTTTACACGCGCAGACACTTAAATCACAAAATCGCATCACTTTTACGAATCAAAATCCACTTCAAACCATTGTTTAAGCGATAAAACAGAAGCAAAATTAAGTCGGTCAAGTTCCCGCCAAAACACACATACAACACGTACGAATTAACTTGAGACTCCGCTGGAATGCGACCCCCTTCCCGACTCCCCGCACCGCGTCCCGCGCTGGCCGTGCGTGCTCAGTACCGATAGCATTTTTGTTACGGATACGCGTCTCGACTCTAGTTCGATATTTTTGATAATTGTTTGTTGTTTGGTTTGGACTTTTGTTTGTTTTTGTTATACTTGAACGTTATTTTATCTGTTTGTTGGTAATTTATGCTTTGTATTTTTATTGTGTACGAATCCGTAACACTTTTTATAGTGCAATAAAGTGTATAATAAATAAATTAATAATATTATAAATGAGAAAGTGTGTATGTTTATTTCTTTGTCCTTCCTTGACGCGTTAACTAAAAATAATATTATATATATTATAAAAAATAAATATTTAAAATATATAAAAACGGCAACAGTATATCACTTATTACTTCACCCCTTGCCAGAACATTTTATTTTGTTTTTATTAATAATCTCACGCAAATCTCAAAAATTTCAAATAAAAAAAACTTTACGACGCATTATTTTGCACACCGTACATTGACAATTACGTCATCGGCCCAGGTCTCAAGTTAATTCTTACTAGTTATAAGTTGTAGATTATAGTAATTTTAATACCACAGAGATATACTATACAAAATTACATTTCCTTTTAAGATAATGAGCAAATAAATAAACTGGTAGTACTGTACTATAATAATAAATTAACTACTATAATTTTATATAGATGTATTTTCAATAAGTAAGTACTTAAGTAAGATAAGTATTTTCAAGCACGATAAGGTTTAATTACTAGCTTTAGATCATTTGATCTCCTTACTGTAAAATTTGAATTTAGTAATAGTGTATATAATTAATTTATGTCTTTATATACTAAGTTAATAGCCATATTAAATAATACTTAAAATTAGACAAAATTATCAGAAGATTTTTTATTTCCTTTGCAAATAGCGTTCATAAAATTTCATTTATATTCTTTATTGAACATAAGTTAAAACGAAAAGGGCGATTGACTCGATACTTACTCAGAGTATCTACTACATTAAAAAATAATGAATACAACATTCGTATCAGTGATTCTTAATTTCTATTATGAATCGTTATAAGTAATATTTGTATAATTATCGTTTTGGTTTTACATTATTTTTTTTAATTATCAAATATAATATAGGGAAGAGAAAGATAATTTCCTAGTTTATTTTTAATTTAGAATTTGAGATATTTACAAAGAGTGTATAAGTATAAGTATTATATAAGTATTTTCATTTTCTAAACATTTGTAATTAATTTACTTATCAGTAATATTTATTACAGCGTTTTACTTTTTTTTCATATTTTACAAGTAGGTATTTGGATTGTATAATTCTTACACATTTGAACTGTCGCTAGGTTCAGTTTTAATAGATAGTAGGGATATGCTACCAACATTGCGTGATATTATTTAAACGATTGCAATAATTATTGACTAGCTATTCAAGTTGTGAACTAGTAAAGCAAACAACAAGTAATCAAGCGTTTTCTTACCCTGCCTGCGGCTCCTATAATAAGTATTTTGCTATTTCAAAATAACCCGTTACAGTAGAGTGGGCAAGGTCAGAGGTTGTGCAATTTTGTATGGAGATGAAATATTTTGGTATTTCTTAAAATAACCCCTTACCGGGGGAGGAAGAAGGGGATAGGTAAAGTTCAATTTGTACGGGGAGAAAAACATTTAATGCTTTAAAGTAATTTAATAATAAAATTTGCCTTTTACGATTTTAAAACAAGGGTGCAAATTTTGTACGAAAAATATTGTATTAAGTCTACAGCTCAAACCGCTGGACGTAGATGCGTAAAATTGGGACAGTAACTACCTTTATTAAGAAGGCATCCACTAAAAAAAAATTTCCGGAAAATTTAAATCAATACATCGTAGTAAAATAAGGTTTTTAAGAATCTTTTTTACGAGGTGATTTCATATTTGTATAGGAAAAAAATTATTAAATGAGTTTTGTATGTTTCAAATTAGTACGAATACTTTAGGATTAAAATAATGCAATTAGTTTTTTTTTTCATTTTAAAGTTAGTGTTAAAACCAGGATACATGATTTGCACGGCAAAAATGGTTTTTAAATGCATGGTGGTGGGGAAATCTGTAAAACGAAATTATGATAATAATGAATAATATCTATTACATAACTTTACCAAAATCTGCCCCTATTGATCATTATACACAAAATATTAAAAATTGTTTATGTGTTATTGCGTCCGAGTTAGTTAACCGACAAAAATATGGTGAGATCAGATTTATTTTTTTGCGCCCGAAGCAAATATGGGCAACCCTCCGGAAAGTGGGGGAGGGAGGCGGTGAATGCTCATAGCATACCACGCAGCCGGCTGCGTGGTTATGTGGAGACTTTTACCCACTAAACACCGCCTTTATGGATTGGCTTACCGATCTGACGAGAGATCTCTAAGCCGTATACGAACGCGACCCTCCTTGGCAGAAAGGAGGGCGCAAGCGGCGAAAAGCCGCTTAGAAGTGTGCCTAACTAAGGCAGATTAAGGGATGTGTTATGTAGGCTCGGCCTGAGCCGCCAGGAGCCAGTTCAGGTCAGCCGAAAGCTTGTTGGGGGGGGGGGTCAGAGAGAGAGTTTCTCGGTCTGCGCACACTATAGCGAGTGTGGATAGGGGCTGCATAGGCAGCTGTCTCATGAATGAGATGATTTGGGTGGGACTCTGAGGGTTTGAAAAATCTCTCAGAGAGTGATTTAAGGAACTACTGGATTGTTGGGAGCTCTAAGTCTCGGTGTAGGTCGGCATTACGGACATAATAGGGCGAGTTAGTGGCCCTACGACAGAATAGATTTTGAACTATTTGAAGTTCATTTATATCCTTGGGCTTAACATGTGCGAAAATGGGGGCCGCGTAGATCATGACAGGTCGTATGCAGACCTTATATAGGGTTCGCTTGTTGCGGAGTGACATTTTACTGTGTCTGCCCAACATGCTGTTGAGCCTACCCATGTAAAATCGTGCGGTGCGAGTAACCGTCTTGATATGGGGTTCGAAAGTGAGCCTTGCATCAAGGGTGACTCCTAAATATTTGGCTTTAGTTTGCCATGGGACAGGGGTTCCTAACATCCTAATTGGCGGAGTGGTGGTGAGACGACGTCGTTTATATTCGAAGCAAATGGCGGAGCTCTTCTCCGGGTTTACGTCGATACGCCATTTTTGGAACAAAGCTCCTAAGTCGCTTACTGACTTTTTCCGAATCTGTGACAGTGAGTTGCCTTTAGAGTAAAGGGCTGTGTCATCTGCGAAGAGGACTAGTTTAACACCATTCGACGGGATAGGGATGTCGTTGGTGAATAGTATATATAGGAGGGGGGCGAGCACAGAGCCTTGAGGGACACCGGCTTTGATTTGACGAGTAGAGGATAGCGTGCCTTCGTGTCTAAAGCGAAAGATACGATCCTTCAGATAGGAGGCTACAAGGCGAACGAGACGGTCAGGGAGGCCTAAGTCGTACAATTTGTAGATAAGGCCCTCGAGCCAGACTCTGTCGAATGCCTTGGCAATGTCGAAAAAGACCGCGATGTTTTTTTGACGACGAGGATAAAAACCGCTGAGGATATATTCCACTATGCGGTGAACTTGCTGGGGGCACGAGTGTTTGGCTCGAAACCCGAATTGTTGTGGGATGACAAGAGGGTCGCCGTCTGTGGGAAACAAATGGCGCCTCATGCGCACGAGAATGACTCGTTCGAAAAGTTTGCCCATGGCCTTGAGGAGGCTGACGGGACGGTGATTGGAGGGGAGGTGGTGAAGTTTGCCTGGCTTGCGAATGCCAATGACAGTTGCCTCTTTCCAAGAGGTGGGAAAGTAGCTGAATTTGAAGCAGGCGTCAACGCCTGACTAAGACTATGGCCAATAAGGCGATCACCTGTTCCGGAAAATGTGTGAACGGGCTCGGTTGGAGATTCCATCCGCACCCGGTGCTTTTTTGGGCTTAAGTCCTTTGACGGTAGATGAAATCTCATCTTTGGACACAGTGATAGGGTCAGAGGCGGTGGGGGGCGAGTTCCGGCGACGGACCTCGTCCTCCACTAGTTGGATGTGTATGGGGTCAGTGGGTTGTGAGCTGGGAGAGCATTGAGCGGCGACGCTGTCGGCGAAGCACTCAGCCTTTTCTTCGTCCTTGAAGGCAATAGAGCCGTCGGGACGAGACAGAGGGGGAGTATACGTTATGGCGTCTATCCGGAGGGCTCTCGCCATCTGGTAGTACGCTGTGTGGAAGGCAGAGATTTTGTCCATGAGATTGCCCCATTCGAGGTCTCTCTAATCTTGGAGGCGGTAACGGAGTTTGCGTTGAAGGCGGTGAGCCGCGTGTCTATATTCGGGAGTGGGATAGCGTGCAGCTCTACGGAGGGCAGCTTTTTTGGCTTTTAGCAGGTTGCTAATATCTAGGGGAAGACTAGTTTTAGCAACCGGGACGACCTTTTCATTCTCTTTAAGAGAGGATGTTATAAGTGAGGTGAGATTTTCGACCGCGGTGTCTATTTTCCCCGTACTGTCGAGGGCGTCGGAAGAAAGGGTTATGGAAGGGTCCGGAGAGTCTATAGCCGAGGCTAGAGACTCTTCAAACCCTTCCAGTTGGTGTAGGTTTTGGAAGTGGGAGTTGGAGATGGCTGATGGCCAAGAAGGAGGGATACAGAACGGTGGTCGGATCCAGTAGGTTAAAGGAGACTCAATTAACTAGAGCAAAGTCTAGCACGTCAGGAGGGTAGTTAACGTTGTCGGGACAGTGGGTGACAGCGAGGGGGCTGTAGAAAGTCAGGTCGAGAGACAGTGATATTGAGCAGCATCCTGCCACTGCTAGTAGTGCGGCAGGTCCATTCAGTATGGTTGGAGTTAAAATCTCCAAACATAATGACTGAGTCGCTTAATGCAAGGATGGCTTCGAAATCACTCTTAACGGGGAGGGTTCCGCTAGGGATATAGCAAGAGGCTATAATGATAGACTGGTGTCCAGTCATGGCTAATCTAGTGATAGTGGCTTCCATACTGGTAAGCGTCGGAGTGGGGATGTGGGAGCAATGAAGGGACTTTTTGTAATAAATGGCAGTACCGCCGCCTTTGCGGTCGGGTCTGTCATTACGAAGAAGTGAATAATTTTTAAGTGAGAGGCCTTTAGAGACCTTAGGGCTGAGGTGGGTCTCCTGAAAGAGGAAGACGTCGGCTTCGCGATCTCGAAGAAATAGCCTAAACTCTGGGAGATTATTTCGCAATATTTCGGATATTGAACGAAACAAGCGACAAACCCTTTAGTTTGATACGACCGTGCGATATTGCGGGAGCAGAGGGCTCCGGTATAATGTTTTTAGTTTTTACAACGACCTGAGTAGATTGATGTGCTCAGAAAGAGCAAGGAGACAGTCCTATGGTAACTGAGCAGTGCGCAGCTTACGCGCAACGATAGAGATTTCCCCTATATTGATCTTATTCATAGTGTTATACACTAGGCTTAGATCGTCTGCTACAGGGTCTGCCTGTTTTTGTGGGGCGGCGGAGGTCCGCGGGATGTTGGTTGCCTTTGGGAACCAAGGGTTTATTGGGAGCGGCGCAGGCTGGGAGAGCGGAAGGCTCATAAGGGGCCGAGGAGGGCCCTGAGGGGGCCGATAGATGCCCTGTGTGGGCTGAGATGAGCCCTGAGGGGGCTGTGGTAGGGGCTGGCCCTGGCGGGGCATGCGGCTTCCAAGAGCCGGAAACGGTCATTGACCTGGGGTGGAGCTTTGCGGCTCAGAAGTGGGCGAGGAACCCGAGGGCAGCCCCCTAAAGTTGGCCGGGTGGCCTGTTTGTCCGCATAGGACACATTCGGGTGGGGATTCGGAGTTTTTGGGCCGAGGGCACTCTTTCGAGTGATGAGGTTCTAGGCACTTAACGCACCTTGGTGGGGCTGAGCAGTTGGCTGCCGCATGCCCGTAGAGTTGGCAGCGGTGGCACTGCGCTGGGTAACCGCGCCGGTGTGGGGCTTCGACCTTTACACGCGACAGGCCGCACACAGTGCGTACCTCGCGGCAGATGGCCTTCGCCTCCGGCACATTGATGAGAACGAGGAGGGCGAGGTTAAATCTCTCGCCCCTGCTGCTGTGCATTTTGTGCACAGCCTCTATGAGGAAGCCTTGGGACTTAAGGTCTTCCAGAATGTCCCCGTTTGCAAGTTCATAAGGAACTCCGCGGAGGACCGCCTTAACCTTCCTTTCTTCGGCGAGAGCGTAGCTTGGATTTCACTAGCGTGAATTGGGTAGAGTCTGTGATTGTTCCTTCGGAGTCGGATGACTCCGAGGAGCCGGTGGAGCTGAGGGCGGTCCTCTTTCGGGAGGAGGAGGTAACGGACGTGGTGTCCGAGTACTCCATATCGGAGTCGGGGGGACGCGGGCGAGTCGGTCTGCAGGGCAGCCGCTTGGGTGCCGTGGTGCTTGCTTATTTAGGGCAATCTCTTATTTATTGTATGGATACCAAATATTGGCTAGAGAAATTCGGGAGCAAATTAGGGATTACGTTATTGCGGTCATTTTGTTAAGCTATTGCATAGCTTTTATCGCAGGCTTTGAGCGCGGCGACTGAATCAAGAAATTCCGTAACGAAAAAAAACTTAAGACCCGAAAACCTAACATCGTCTAACGTCGTTTAAGTTCGGCAGACTTCGGCACGGTGTTTATGTGCGTACTACTAGACGTATGCGTGTAGACTATAATTGCATATATTGTAAGATAATAAAAATATTTTAAACAATAATATAGTTTATTGCAAGAACCATATACCTGAATTTAGAGTATTTAACAAACACAGACTTTATAGAAAATTATCGTATGTCGAAAGAACTCGTTAGTTACCATAAACCAATAGTTTCAATGATAAAAATTCCTGAATAACCTACATCTACTTGTAAGATAATAAAAATATTTTAAACAATATTAACTTCTTATTTACATTTATTCAATAAAAGAAAAAAAATTTTTTTCTTATCGGTCACCATGCTCAAAAAGTGTAACTTGAATTAATATCAAAGAAAAAACTTGAATTGATATCAAAGAAAAAATATAAGTACTGCATAAATAAAATAAATAAATAATTATAATTGCATAAGTTGATAAAAATGCTATGCAATTTAGCTTTACCGCGGCAGTCCCCGAGTGCCACTCGGGGCACTCGGGGACTGCCGCGACTTTTGTTATAAAATAAAACACAAGCGCAAGCGTACACTTTGCCCTATTCGTTTCTTGCTTCGTTTGTGGGTTCTTTTATAAAACAGTTACAGATTGTATAATCTGTGTTCAGAGTAGTCACTTCAGAGTATCTTTCTAAGTATTCGCGACAGTTTAGAAATAAATCATCATCACTTGGAACAGAAAAATTACTGATTTCACGCGAACGAAGTCGCGGGCACAGCTAGTACATAAATAAGGTATAAAGTGATGTAGAATCTATTAAAAAATTCTACTTCTGTCAAAAATACGCTATATCAAAAATATAATTTGTTAAATATTAGATAGATATGTCAAATGATAAAACATAAGTATTCAAAGAAAAAGAATCTGTAATCTAGTTAGATTAAGAGGGAGCATACGGCTCACCTGAATGCAATTAGTGTCGTCGCTAACTGTCATGAGAACAAGTGCAAAATCAGGAGAATTGCAGGTGCATTGCCGGCCATTTAATAAGGAGTAAGCGCGTGAAGGTCTTTTAGATAAGCCTTATCGAAAAAAATCTAATTTTTATTAAAAGCTTAAGACGGTAGAATTATTATAACGGTAGCACACTCACTCGATGACGTCTCTGCACGTGTAGGTAAGCTGCGAGGCTGCGAGCATTGAATAACAATGAAGAGAAGCGCAGCCCTTAATAAATAATATTCGCACACATTTGTATGCGAACTTAACAGTTATTTCCTCTCTATACACAAAATGCTCAGTGCCGCTTTAGTGCTCATCACACTACATAGCTAGTAATGTATTCTTTATTTTTAATGGTAACTATGTAAATGTAAAAAAGTTCCCCATTTTAAGCGGTTATATTCGACAAGTATGCTCGTTGCTCGCGTTCCTTGAGCACATGTTCCTGTGGTGATTCACTGCGGACAAAGAAAAAAGTAATCGGACGGCGTCGAACGCAAGTGACGCAGTAAGTCATTGATCCCGGTACGTTCCCCGAGGGCCGACGCCATGTCGGAGCTCGCGGCCGAGTTCGGCGCGCTGCAGCCTCTAGTCCCGCCGCTCGCCCTCGCGGTTTGCATAGCGTGCGTCGCTGGCGCCGGGGCTCTCGCCAACTGCGCGCTTTTAGCCGGCCTGTTCAAGCGCTCAAGAAACGGTAAATGTTCAAACTTTAATACAAGTTTACCAATACCAAATTAAAATAAGTAAATATGTGATACTAAAACGTTTAGAATTACTGGCCATTATTGTTTTTCAAACTTTTTTTACTTTTAAATTTCTTATATTTTTATTTAAAATATTTTTCTAATGCAAACAAATGTACCAATTCGTAGTTAGCTTTGCTTCTATCTACATGGTATCGTTTGTGACCGATAACGTATTTCGTTCAAGTATAAGCCATAAACGTAAAATGCTTTGTCATTTAATTTGTTATTTGTATGAAAAAATCAGGTCTGATGTTCACTTTATTCTACCTCCCTTAATTACGGCATCATACGTACATGATTTTTTCTGCACAGTTTTAAATAGCACAATTTCTTTTAATAGCACAGTACCTAATAGATACCTTCGATAACTTTAATATCGATGTTCACGTAAGACGGGCGAGCGATTTTTGCTTAGCGTCATAAAGTTCTTAAGGGATGACTATTATAAACTTTTCAAGTTTTAGTTAAACTTAATTTTAAATACAAAATTTCATTCAAATCATTTGGAACGTCTCCGAAAAACCTTTGTGAGAACCAAAGATTTAAATGTGAGAACATGTGAGCAACTTAAAATACAAAATTTTCTGCTCGCTTAAAGTATAAATTAATTATCTACCACTTATTTAGTTTGACTTTAAAATTAGCCTTAACTTTTTAATGATGCCACTTAAAATATCCAAAAATCAATAAACCTAAAAATTGCTTTCACTGAATACTTTTCATGAAGCATTGAAAGTTTAAAGTGCTGAAAATATAGATAATATATATTAATAAATACTTCTTTATAATATAACTTTATTTAAACACTCACATACACTTGAGAAGAGTGGTAATATTTTAATAAAGTGGAGAGATGGCGTGACGTTACTGTTCTTTTTTTGTATTTTTTTTTCTTTTCAGGCCTGGTTTCTATACTCATACAATTATCTATAGCAGACTTAATATTGCTGGGAACTTCGATTGCACCAGAGCTATGGGCCTTCAACACAAGAACTTGGTATTTTGGCAGGAGTGCTTGTATAGCATATCGTGGGCTAAATGTTGTCTCTACGACGGCATCTTTATATTTAGTTGCTACAATAGCTCTTCACGCGTTGGCTACTGTAGGCCTAGAAGAAAAAATTACACAAAGTTCTATGAAAAGGGATGATCGTAATGATGATGATGAAATAAGGTCATCACGACACAGCCTCGTCACTAGCGACACCTCAACTCCACCTCGAACCATGAACGTAGATTACCGTTTGACCGACACAAGAATCCGAATAGCTCCTCCAGTAGCTTTTGTATGGGTGTTATCTGCATCGCTTAGCATTCCGGAATTTGTATTGGCCACTACAGTCCATTTTGACCACGATGTAGTGCTATGCACCCTTGTGGACACCACTCATAGACTTAGTATGCATTCGTTACTTGCAGTTTTCAACTTGTTCTTACCCTTTATGATAATGAGCACTGCCGCTATTTTAATAATTATCAAACTAAAGTCAAACAAAAGACGCTCTGAATCTAGAGAGGGTGAGACACATTCCGCGCTAAAATTATCACTGTTTTTAATTTCTATGTATATCATTCTTTGCACCCCACGTTCTATTGTTATGGTGTACAGTTTGTACTCGACATCAACAGCTGATAATGAATATGCTGTAGAGCAACCGAATTACACTTTAGCTTTAGCTAATTTGGCTTGCAGCTGTATTTATCTTGCTGCAATTGTTGTGCGTCCCTTACTTTGTATAACACTTCTTCCGTGTTTAAGAAAAACCTTTTTTGATCGAAGAAATTCCAACATGATTGATATTTAAATTTAATGACAACAACTGTGATCTTTTTTATGTAGGAATGGAGTACATTGTGTTTTATAAAATGTAAAATTATTAATAAATTTATGACATTGAATTTTTAGTTTTTTCTTTTCTATATCCTTTATAAAAAAGCATTATTGTATACCAGCTAGTACCTGGCGCATTTGCTGCCGCAGAAGAAGAAGTTGTGGAAATAACGTTTTAAATTTGGAAGGGTTATATTTATAATTAGGAATCATAGTACATATATAATATATTCATTGAAGTTAAGATGTGACTATCAAATAAAATTTTCGGTACGATACGCGCGCCATCTACTGTAAGTTGTTTGTATTATGCCTAAACATTCGCACAAGTGCAGGCAAAAGTATTATCGCAATCTGATGAACGGAATGGCAGCGCATAAAATACGAACAAACATGCATTACTTTTTATATATTAGATATATTGTAATAATATCACGTACCGCATTAAAATTAAGCTTTCTAATAAAACTTAAAACGATTTAATAGGTAAAAATACAAAAAAAATACTTATAAAAGCAGACATTTAATTTCAAATAATCGATGTTTTTGGCTGAAAAACTATGTTTTTTGTGAGAAATTTTTTGATCACTTAATTTTTAATATTCACCGTGTAATAGCAGTGTAACAATATCCACTACCCCATATCTTCCCGTGGGCGTCGTAAGAGGCGACAGGGAATCTGGACAGGAGATAGGCAGCAGCATCTTTCTGAAAAGAGCAAAATAACAATAACAAACTGCGGTTGCCAACCCGCTCGCCAAGCGTGGTAACTACGGTAAAAATCTCCTCATGAGCAATGATACAAAGAAACAGCCCCTGTCCCCGGCGGCCCCGCTATTCCTGGCGATGTTGGTGAACATGGAAACGGGTGCTAAGAATCTCCGGTAGAGGTTCGGTTGTCACCTAAGACGACTCGACCTGGCAACATTCAACGCACGCTCCCTGAGGATTGGCAAGAAGATCTTGGGTCTGAAAGAAGGGATAGACGTAGAGACGAGGAGGACACTGTAATCCTCGAAGCCGGAACTTAAGGTTTTGGTAAAGATCACACAGGTTTACGCACCGAGCTCGGCACATCCTCGGTGGAGGAAATGTA
Organism: Parnassius apollo; assembly: GCA_907164705.1. Classification (NCBI taxonomy): domain Eukaryota; kingdom Metazoa; phylum Arthropoda; class Insecta; order Lepidoptera; family Papilionidae; genus Parnassius; species Parnassius apollo. The sequence goes on from CAJQZP010000693.1 coordinate 27,153,470, forward strand.
TGAGGATATATCTAGAGCCATACATTCCTTCAAAACCAACAATACGGTGTACACGTTAATTGGAGACTTCAACGCAAAACTAGACACTAAAAAGAACGATGAGCTGATAGAGAACGAGCCAACTGTAGAAGCTGAAGACGGATGTGAGCCACACGCAAGTGTGAGTATCGATCTAAAAGCAAATCTTATCCGACACTATTCTGATGATATGCCGGAAGTCTGAGCGACATTAGAATGGCTCTTCAGCACCTTAAAAACGTCAAGGCACCAAGCAAGGATGGAACACGAAAGTAATTGAAGTCCTTCAGAAGCTCTTTAATTCCGTCCTCCATGGTGAGACTACCCTAGAGGCATGGAGTGGAAGTGCGGTGGTCTTGTTCTTCAAGAAAGCTCTCTTGAAAAACTACAGACCGATGTCCCTTCTGAGCCGCATCTACGTACTGTTTTTAAGAGTCATTAGGAATCGTCTCGCAGACTTGATGAGTTCCGGCCTCCCAAACAAACCTGTTTCCGAAAAGGCTTTAGTACCATAGACTACATACATAGCCTTCGGCAAGTTATACAGAAGACCGAAGAGTACAATCAACCACTTTGCCTTGCGTATGTGGACTATGAGAAAGCCTTTGATTCCATCGAAATTTGGGCAGTGCACAGTCCTTTGAGCTGTGCCAAGTTGACTGTCAGTATATCGAAGTGTTAAAGTGTTTGTACAGTTTGACTATTCGAGTAACCAGAGTACGAAAAAATGACGAGTACAACACACACCTTCGATTTGCCGACGGTATAGTCCATGTGGCAGAATCGTGAAAGGACGCGGAAGGCGTAGTGAGCACTATGCTCAATGACCTCAGTATACTCCCAACGGATAGGTCTTAAAAGGAACAGGAAAAACAAATGTCATGAGTAACGTCCGTGTCACACCTATGCCATTAGTTGTAGATAAGGTCTATCGCAAGACTATAAGTAGTAATAAGTAATAAGAGAGAGAAAAATGTCGTGTGAGCTATACCTGATTGGATCATCTTGTAGTTCTAGAAGATAAAGGCAAGGTATGCGACTAGACATGCTGGATGGATTGTATGAGGGATTTAGGGATGACTTATGCCCGGTGATAGTCGTATTGATGCGTGTTGCGTTCGCGGGTCGCTATTCTGTATTCCAAATAGCGCTTAAGCTCACGACCGAGTAGATTTGCCCAACTCAGGTGACAGATGTCGATGTCGATGATGAGAGATGTCCAATCAAACAATGACCTGTGAACAATCAAATTAATATCTTAGTAATTTTTCGACGTTTGAATGAGTGATGGCAACTATTTTGTGGATGAAACAAACACGATCGAAAAATGCATACCTATAGTTAACGTTAGTTACACATACTATAAATTCAGCTATCAGAAATGTATATCTATACATTTCTGATGTCTGATTTATATTTATATTTATATTTTTGCCTTTGAATATATCAACCATTGGCTGCTGGAGCATACGTTCCAGCAGTAGAGGATGACACTGAAATTCGCGACTTCGTCTTTACTTTTAACGCTTGCCCTTCTCTTACTGACCGTACACGGTGTTAGTCTATGTGGAGTTGTGTGCCTACACAATACAGGTCAAGTTATGATAAAAAGCGTCTAAAAAGTTTCACCCATGTACAATAACAGCGTTGTATTTCTATTGATCTACCATTCTGAAATAGGATTGAAGCGCCTGTATTATTATATTAGCTTAATTTCTTTTGTACGCGTGTAAACACGCGAAAATAGGCGAAGGTGCGGCGCAATCATTGAGCATTGAATTGAATCATCAATTTAGTCTTAGATATCTACGTCACGCCAGAACCTTAAAATCGATACCTACCGGAAAGATTTACTATACTACCTGTATATAAAAACTATTTAGAGCAATACAGCACGATTATATTGGCCGTATGAGGACGCTCAAGGTCGCTCAGCGAGCTATGGAGTGGGCTATGCTCGGAGTTTCTCTGCGTGATAGACTCAGAAATGAGCATATCCGCAGTAAAACCAGAGTGACCGATATAGCCCAACGGATTAGTAAGCTGAAGTGCAATGGGCCGGCCATATAGCTCGAAGAACCGATAACCGATGGGGAAGAAAGGTTCTCGAGTGGCAGCCTCGCACCGTTAGGCGTAGTGTAGGGTGACCCCCCACTAGATGGAGTGACGACCTGGTTAGACATGAAGGAAGTCAATGGATGCAGGTGGCTCAGGACCGTGCTTTGTGGCGTTACTTGGCGGAGGCCTACGTTCAGCAGTGGACTTTTGAAGGGCTGTAATGATGACGATGATGATATTGTCCTGTGTTAGTAGTAGTCACGTGTTATGCCAGTCACAGACTACGCAGATACGATGTTTTATCTAATTAAAAGTGGCGGCCCTAGCATAATTTTAGGTGATGCGAGATCTCATAGTGGCGACCCTCTAAATACAAAACCTTAGTGTTCCTAGACTGTGCAGTTGCTTTGTCGTGATTTTAAATAGTATTAGGACTATCAAATATCTACAGGTGTATGTGCGGGGCAAGCACAGTTGTGTCTGTCGCTCTTGCGTTAAAGAAATGTTATCCATTCCGGTCGCACTACTCTGTTGCGCTCGACAACGCCACTATGCTTGCCTTGTTGCGGTGACTAGTTATACGTTATACAGAATATTTCTCATAATAAGAGTTAATAATCTTGTTTGACAACTTTTATTCTACTGTTGTTCTGCAGACAGTGTTAAAAAAGATGAAAGAACTGCCAACAACAAACTTAATGAAAAACCTAGACGGCCAGCTTTCTGGCTTATGCGCTTGCATTTTTTTTATTAATTCCGAATGATTTAATTTCTGGACAATAGAATTTTCTACGAAAAAGATTCCAATATATGACACTCTCTTCTGACGCATAGCAGAAACGTAGGTCAATTTTTAAATGTTTTAATGTACTAAAACATCGTTTCCGTTTAGCGACAGTTATAGTACAGGTATAATCAGCAAGATGCGAAGTGCTGTCTACACATTTGGGAAAAATATCCTACTGATCATTATTTTTAATAAGTCTGTGAACTTTATGTGGTTCTGCTGATTGAAGATTTTTAAATAATGGGTTCAAGCTCAAAAGTTCCTGAACCAATTTACAGCGATATAAATCACATCATGTCCATCTGTTCAACTGATTTGCAAATCAACACAGGCTTTTTGACCTTTCAGGGATTATTTTCATTTTGTACAAAAAAATAAACACGTATCATAGAATTATTATGGTTTAAGCCAAGTAACCAATGCACTTTTGTTTCAATCACAGGGTAAAAACGTTCATTTTAAGCAATTCTTCAGCATCAGTCGATGTATCGCCTACGGCTTCGTACACAAATAATATTTCGTTTCTTCGGGATCGGGCTGGCTTAAAAATGGATCTATCTGTTATTAGAGCTGATGAAAAGGCCCTATGCTGTTTTGAAATTCTGACAAAATTTTCAAACAATACGACACCTTTGCTAAATCCATAGATTCAGACTGCATAGTTTTTTTGTGCGAGCAGCTATGCAGGTCTAGAACGACCAGTATCATTGCGACATTAAAGATCTATTGTGATCGCTGCTATAGCTATAGTTCACTGCTAAGCTCTATGTCTTTAATGAATAGTAGTTGCTTAGCTGTGAACAATTTCACTTCTGAGCGAAGTAGATGGTTTCCCAGATGTATTACGTTTGCGCATTAAGGCTCCACAATCAGTCAGGATGCGCAGAGGCGTTTCTTCCGTTAAGGAGCAAAACCGTCTCATCATTGATCTGGAAACTTGATCCTTGTTGCTTAGTTCCAGGATGGCCATGTGCTTTTTAAGACAACAGTGTCCAGTCAAGACTCTTATAGTTAGTTTAGTTTGTTTATTTTTACCTAGCCCCAGGAAGCGAATTTATGATCAAAAGCCCGGAGAAAGGTTTTATTATAATGTTTGAAGCCTGGAGTATCACACCAGATCTTAAGTGATTTATTGTGATAAAGAGTTTCAAGGGTCAATCGGGCTGGGCTTTTTGAGATTCGACAAAATGGCTCGGTTCCAAATTGTGTGCTCTTTATGCCCTCCCGTGAGAATTCATCGGCAATTTCATTACCTACAATACCCGCGTGGCACGGAACCCATCTTAAAACAACTCTAGTTACATCCCAAGGCGTTTAGACGGTTCACGCAGTCTCCAACTCGCTTCGAGTCAACTAGCACTAAGTTTGATCTCAACGCTAGCTGTGCTGTTTGACTATCAGTTTATACAGATTATATGATTGACGTGATGTTTTTGCAGATTTATTTCAACACACTGAAGTATGACGAAAATTTCTGCCTGAAAGATAGAGGTGAATCTACCCTAACTCATACTAAGTTTGAATTTGGCGCATTCCCCATAATTTTCAAAGCCTACGTCGAGGTCCATTTTAAGCCATCGGTGTACCATATAAGGCTACCGACCTCACAGATAACCTGTCCATTCAAGCAGTCTTCTTTGGAGGGTAGATCTACTATATACTTTTTTATTAAAAGTGTTTATTAAAAGTGGACGCATGATATCTGAGATTATACACGAGACCCGTGTTAACTTAATTGAGTCGAGTATGGATCTCAAATTTTAGAAAAGCAAGTGCAGACCACCCTCGGCGTTAATCTTATACAAACTAGCCCTCGCCTCCCGGTCTAAATAAAGATCAAGGGGCGTTAGGTACAGAAGTGCATTAAAAGCTCCAGTTGCCATTAAGCAGGCAGTCCTTTGTAGACTATTTAGTCTGTCCACAGTCGTCTTTTGGTTGGCCTTATTACACCACTCAGCATTATACGTGGTAGAGCCATGCTGCAGTTATATTAGTAGTATAGTTGTAGCACGAATGGGTCGGCTCGACCAGGGAAGGACCACGCTCTCACAGAAGACCAGCGTAAAATAGTAGTGTAATGTTGCTGTGTTTCGTATGGTGAGTGTAGAGAACCGGAAACCCTTTTTATTCCTCACGGATGACAACGCATCTGCATTTTGATTCGTAATCGAAGATAGATAAATGAAGATGTCTATGGGCCACAGCAACCACTTACTCTTTATCAGGTCAGGATCAGGTGGACTGCGTGCTCGTTTATCACGAGCACGCAGTCCACCTGATGGTAAGTGTCCTATAAAAAAAACAGACAATTGAGGTATCAATGAGCCTGAATAGCACCCATCTCCCACCCTACCTCAATTGCGTGTACTATCCCCTTCACCACCACTACCAGCACCACCACTCTCAGCAAAACTACTCCCAGCCCCATCCCTTCCTGTACCACCACACTACGAATGACACACCACTCTTGATAATTAATAACTAGTGGGGACAGACTACGATGACATAAACAAGAGACGAATTACTTTAAAGTTTTCAGTTTAAGTCAAGTGACAATTAGTTATAATTGAACAAGCATGGTGTTGAAAAAATCTGTTTCATACCGACTTTTAGGATAGTGTATAGGTTAATCCTTGCCTTCATAATCCAACATCTTTTTCTATTTGGCTACTCTTTTATTTTTAGTCTTTTGGCAGATCATAACTATTTTTTTTTTTCAATAAACTGTTGAGCACAAGACAAGCATTTTTCGAAACAATTTTGTCGATATTCTTTAATTCAGTCACAAAATGTACGTAAACGCTCTAGAGCTTTAATTTGTCTTCACCTATAGTGACAACCCTACCAAAATAGGTAACAATTTTGCAAGTTCTTATGAAGCTTTGTGTCTGTTTCTTTTATCTACTCATGTGCGTACAGCGCGAAAATATACCTACAGCAGCCACGTGGGCCGCTGTACCGCACTCTTTACTCGATTGCCACGCGCCTACGGTTAAATAAAGTCAGTATTCTATGTCTAACAAACAGAACGGGGAATCCTCAGCCTTTGTCGCCCCCATAGATTACTGTATATATACTGGTCGCCCCGCAGCGGGGATTCTCCGCAATAGCAACGCAAACTAATGTTGCTAGACTGAATAAAAACATATTTAGTTATGTCAATAATATCGATTCATGAAAAATGAATTTTTTTCAGCGCGTTTACGGTTTTAATTTTTTTAAATTTATTAAGGTTTACCAATGTTTGCTTACACTGTATTTAACAAAATGGCTTAAGAACTAACTTACGTAGCTAAGTGTAACAATCGTTTAAGGTATATTATGTATTATAGTATTCTATGGTTTCACCATAGTTTCGCCTATAATATATTCTTAGCTGTTGAGATCTCATTCGATACTCTTAGGTTCGGTGGTTAAAGATATTGGTTACCCAACTTTGACTTCACTTTAATTGACATTTCGCTCTAATAGTTGAATGATCGCCATATTACTGTTTTTATTACTTTTAAATAGGTATAAGCGACATATTATTATGTTTACTAATTTTTAAACCGTGCTAATACTTATGTTTGGAGTATTAAACCAATACTATATGACAGACATATTGTGCGTCTTTTTATCCCATGTGAGCCAGTTTCAATCACTCGCACAGACGTTATAACGGCATATTGTGGCAACCAGTGGTAACTTCATGAAATGTTAATGAAATCCAAAATAAAATGAGCCTAGGATTCACTTAACGTATTTTCTGTTACAAAAAGTTATCTTTTAGTTTATATATACAAAATATGATATAGACCAAGTGATTAATAGGGCATTATTCATAATGAGTAACCAATATCATAAAAACAAATAATCAAATTGACCGGACTTTGTGAATAAAGTTACATAATGTACAGAACCTGATAAAAAGACAGGCTAGGTTAGGTTATGACCAAACAATGTGACAAATAATAAAGTTTAAATCAGTACGCATTACATAGTCCGATTTGACTTGCCATTATTCCTAATGTCCAGGCATTATAAATAGAGCCTCGATTAATCACTTGGTACATAAAATATAATGCCTTCAGTTAAGATTCATGCATATAACCCCTTCAGTTAAGATTTTCCCATAATATTCATTTGTGTAAATGTCAGACAAAACTATACCTAAGAACTCGATTAAATTTAACTACATGAACAAACTAGATACCAGTGTATATCCGGTTAGTTGATCATGTAGTATCAGTAGATATTATTCAATGATTACATATTTTATATGATTTTACTTTAATGGTATCACATATACGTGTACCCCTTTTTAAGAATATTGCGCGCAAGGTGTGCGAGATTTAGCTTAATTAATTTATGTGGAGAAGTGCAGAAAGCTAATATTAATATATAATATGCGTTACAAATATAATGTATTTGTGATATTTGAAAAGTTACTAAATTAAGCAAAGTATAAGTAGGTACATTCTTAGACCCCCCTCCCCCAACTCTCTCCCGGAGCGCAGTCAAGGGAAGCCCATGGAACTTGGAACTTGGAACAAACACGGATTTGTGGCGCTTAATCAAGACGCATAGTCCTTGCAAACCCGTGCGCGATTGGAGGACACGTGCCTTGAATTGAACAAGAATTTGTAAAGGCAGTTAGCGCGGCAAACCCGTGCGTGTTTCAAGACAGTTCCCTCCTCCTCTGACTGACTGCCTCCTCCTGTACATACAACTTTATAATTTGTGCTGCCTCTACATAAGTGAACACTGAAATGGATGTACACGTTAGGGTGGATGCCTCTAATTCCAGCCTTTTCGCCGTTTTACTTCGTAAATAAGGTTTCTAGTAGTCTTCACTTCAAATATTGTCAACTAATAAATTTTTCGCAACTGGAGGAAAGCATATTTCAAACAAAGATTTAAATCGTTAGATGCGCCTTCACCTTGAAAAGCTGTTGCATTATTTTTGAATGTGTGCGTTTGCAAGATGCTGACACGCGCACACTAATGCGTACGGTCAGCAAATTCATCAAATTGTAAAGTGTAAATAAATACAGATATAAAAATAAGTCACATTATTAATATTAGTTATCGTTTATTCTCCGTGAAATAGAATTATTTTATTATATTTTTGTCTGTTTGTTTTTTAACATTTTTATGAATGTAATGAAAGCGTACACCAGCGTTGGACTTGATTACAGATTTTATTAGTAAAATTTTATGGTTCCAAGTTGCTGGTTGTTCGAGGGAATGAGAAGTTAAATCATTGAAAACATTTGATTTGATGAACAAACTCAGAACTTTTATTTGCAAGGCATTATAATCACTTTCATTGTGAAAATAATTATTGCCTTGTACTTTTTATTAAGCTTTAGAATCGCTTCTGTTTTAATACAAATATCAAATACATCGCGCGAAGCAAAAACAAGCTTACGTTTCTTAAAGTTATCAACCTATGAAAACTTAGTTTTTGATTACTCATCAAAGCACTGCAACATATTTGACATTCAATTATTTTAACCATTTTTTTCTTTATTAAAATACTTTTTGTTTTTTAAAGACTTCACTAACTCTCTGAGGGAGCATTCTTGGATTTTAAATACTTGTTTTGCTTCTTCAGTTTTGTTATTTCTATTCTGCATTTTTCTCTTTTACTTTTTTCTATCCTCAATTTTTTTAGGATGAATTTTTCTATATGGCTAGAATTTTTATTTTTCTTCGTCCAAGTGCTGTCAAATAAAAATCATTTTCCACAAAATGTGCAGAGCAAACTCGACTAAATTGCGTAGGTAACCACTCCTCATCTCCCTGATCTTGTATTACTTTTGTCCATTTTTCTTTGCAATGTGGGTCTTGTGGAAATCTTAAAAAATAATTTTAAAAAGTACTTTTATTATTTAAATTCAATATCCATAATAAGTCTATTTTAGTTCAATAGTAAATCAATTTCAATAATATTAGTTCAATATTATTTTGAGCAAAATTTGGGAACCCCTGGTAAGACCATACAAAAACCACAGTCGAAATGGGGACCACGTCCTTATCGAAAACCAAGTGTACTTTAAAAGATTCACCATTTTAATCGAATTTTCTTGTTTAATACCTAGGTAAAAAGATTGAAATACTAAATCAAAACACTCTGCAAAATATTATGTATGTATTCTCATAGGACCGCAACTTCTAGATCGTACCAAACAAATTATACAACGGGTGCAAAACGCCTGTGCGCGTTTTTGCTTTAACATACCACCACGTACACATGTAATACCGTTTTTCAACAAAGCAAATATATTAAAAATGGACCTCCGGAGACGTCTACACTTTGCCACTCTTTTGTTTGGTATTGTAAAAAACAAAGAACCATTATATCTGTACATTAAGCTTGATTGGGCCAAAGATCACAATAATGAACATTATCTCAGATCAATTGAACAAAAATTAGTATATCCTTTTAGCCGCTCAACTGCATTCAGAGGTAGTTTTTAATACAATGCAACAAAGTGTTGGAACAATCTGCCACCTCCCTTACGTAGCCTTACACAATTAATAGTTTTAAAAACAAATATAAATTACTTCTACTCAATGAACAAAAAGATGTTGGTTAAGACGTAGAATCCAGGTAATATAACTTATGATAATTATTTAATGTAGTAATATTATTACTAAATTAACGGTGAATGGATTTACCAGTAATTTAAAAAAAATCCGCTTTCAGTCCAATTATATATAGGTATGGGTATGCATATGTATAAGTTTATAGTTTATTATGAATTTTCGGGCATCTAGAGCGAGCGTGCACTCAGCAGCCCGAGCTGCCTTTGGGTAAGGACTGGACTGAAAACCAGTGCTATCACTGAGTCCGGTCCGTTTCACAGTTTCATGCTGCAGCACAGGATATTTTTAAAATATTTTCTTAAATTTATAATAATGTTAAGTTACTTTTAATTTAGTTGTATTTATCTTTTGGCTTATATCTACTTTTTGCTTGTTATGCTGCATGCTTAAACTTGAATAAAATGCATTTCTTTCTTTCTTTCTTATTTACACTGACCAAATAATTTAATTTTAAACCATATCTGCCGACTTTTAACACGTCAGTTTATGTTTATTTATAGATGATCCCGCCGATGAGGGTGTAAACCGCTTTCTTGGTATAATTTAGTTAGATATTCGGAGTATCTTACTAAATTGGTTATTAGAAGAGTACTGAGACAATAGTGTCATCTCTTATTATGGAAACTGTGCGACAGAGTGTATACTACTTTCTCTTTCGCACAGTTTCCGTTTCCTCGTAATTATTTCGTGGTATTTTCTGACGTCGAAATAAAATAAATTCAATATTTAATAAGATATAGATACTTACGAATGAAATGATTTCTTATATTTACGCGAACACTACACATGATTAAAACTACTTTTACGGATTTTATCGCGTTTATTTTTGCTTTTAATTACTTTTATTTCTACTTCCCGACGTTTCGGGCGCTTTCCAGCACCCATGGTAACGGGGGACTGAGATGACTGACGTCCCGATGTCATTGTTAAACCCGGAGTACCTTCAGCTTTTTTAATTATTGTTTATGGTCCGATCTATGCAAAATGAACTGACTATGTCTTGATGTCTTGCAGTGGTATGCTTGGGTTTAGTTTTAATTTTATTGATTATAGGATCCCAAGCAGGTGGTAGTACCCTATATAACCCTAATCAATAAAATTATACCCGAACAACCAATCAAACCCAAGACAGGAGTCAGTATTGATCACCATAAACTATATAAAAAAACCCTATGATGTGTATTATAAGCCCGAAACGTCGGGAATTAAAAATAAAAGTAATTAAAAGCAAAAATAAACGCGATAAAATCCGTAAAAGTAGTTTTAATCATACGAATGAAATGTTACATCTTGGGCTTTATTTGTGTTTCTAGAATTATTATTGCACTTTCGAAAGGCACACGATGGCATTCTGAATTTGTTTTGGTGAAATCAGCGCGTTAGTTCCAATGTGCAACGTCTGGCTGTCACCGCGCACATTGAGATGAGCACTAATTGCGAATGATTGAGAATGGATACATTTCGGAGTGGTCATTCTACGGTAAGGGCAAATCTAACGATTTAAATCTTTGATTTAAAATATCACGCAGTTATAAATCTAACAGTTTTAAATTAAAAATCAAAACGCTTACCCAAAGGAAAACGCTTGTTTTCCTAATTTTTTGACAAGTTGTGGTCTCTATAAAATTAAGTTTATTTTACACATCGAACTATATTACTACGTAGTAGTAATACCTCAATGATTATCAGTCATTTTTATTTAAATTTTCAAGTTTTTTATTTTATTTTAGTGTAAACTAATAGGGCTGTAGATACGAAATGTATGAAGTACATAATGTAAGCCGTCAGGCTGTTATTTGGTTTACGTAGCTAATAAGAATAAGAAGTAGATACTTAATTTTAGTAATGTAAATCAAGGCTGACATAAACGGGAATTTTATTTTTTTATCCCTTACATGAATTTTAAAGTTAAAGGAGTTATTATCGATTCTTCTTTTTTTATATATAGAAGAGGGGGCAAACGAGCATGCGGCTCACCTGATATTAAGTGACTACCGCCGCCCATTATCAACCGCAACACCAGGGGAATTGCAGGTGCGTTGCCGGCCCTTTAGAAAGAAGTAAGTTCTTTTCTTGAAGGTCCCCAGGTCGTATCGGTCCGGAAAGATCGCCGGTGGTAAACTATTCCACAGAGAGGTCATACGCGGAAAAAAACTCCTTCTGAAACGTACAGTGGTGGACCGCCAAGCATCCAGATGGTGTGGATGGTATCGGGACATTTGCCGCGTAGTGCGTTCACGAAATTTGGCGGCTGGGATTAATCCGAACAATTCCTCAGAGCACTCCCAGGGATAGATGCGATAAAATACGCAGAGATACAACATCTCTTCGCAACGCCAGTGAATCGAGCCGATCGGAAAGCACTCGGTCGTCGACGATTCGAGCCGCTCTGCGCTGGATGCGGTCAAGTGGAAGGAACTGGTAATGGGGAGCCTCAGCCCAGAGATGGGAACAGTATTCCATGTACGGCCGAACCTGCGCTTGTAAAGTTGCAGGCAGTGTGCCGGCATGAAATACTGTTCCACTCTGCTGTGCACGCCAAGCTTTTTAGAAGCCAATTTGGCCTTCTCTTCCAAGTGACCACGAAACTGCACGTCACTCGATATGTCGACGCCGAGGATTCCGATACTGGCTGAGGCAACAAGGGGAGTGCCTTGAAACTGAGGAAATACGACAAAGGGGTTCTTTTTAAAGAAGGGTTTCGAAAGAAGCGCTTTGTGCCAAACCCGATCAAAGGCCTTCGCAATGTCCAAACTAACGGCCAATGCCTCCCACTTGGACTCTATTGCCTGCGCCCATCTATGAGTTAGGTAGACCAGAAGATCACCAACTGATCGACCACGGCGATAACCGTATTAGCGATCACTAATCTGCTGGTGATCCTCAAGGTACCTCATGAGCTGGCACTTCACAATGGACTCCATTGTTTTGGAAAATAAGGAGGTGATGACGATAGGCCGGTAGTTGGACGGGTCTGAGCGGTCGCCTTTTTTAGGGATCGGGTGGACGAAAGCCGTCTTCCATGATATTGGGACTACGCCTAGAGAGTAGGAGTACCGGAAAAGATGCGTTAAAACTGCTGCCAACTCTGAAGCACACTTCCTCGGCACAATTGGGGGATTCCGTCAGGCCCACTCGATTTGTGGATGTCCAGGGAGAGGAGTGCTTTGCGAACCGAGCACTGTGTGAACTGCACTTCCGGCATGGAACACTTACACCGCGAGATGGTCGGCGGCGTACTCCCCCCGTCATCGAGAGTCAAGTTGGACGCAAAGAAAGAGCCTAGCAGATCGGCTTTCTCCTTTTCGGTGTGGACCAGTGATTCGTCCTCCCTGTGCAAAGATGGAAGAGATGGCTGACAGAAATTTCCCTGGACAGCCTTGGCGAGAGACCGGAATGCACGAGTTCCAGAAGGAAGGTGAACAAGTTTCTCGCCAATTCTGCCTATGTGGTCTGACTTTGCCTTGGCAATAACTCTTTTGAAGGACCTGGATCTTATGTTTTAAAATTGGTTTTCGATTTTAAAATTTAGCAAAAGATGTAAGTATTTGCTATTCTATCAAACATTCGATGTATATTAAGGACGCCTTATAATTTATTTGGTAATTCAATTATTTTCTGAGAAAGACAAAAACAAGAAATACATATAATTAACTCTGACTGAGTAATACTAATTATACCTTAGAACATAAATGAAAAACTCATGACAAGGAAAGTAAGTGGCTCAGAATCATGCTTTGCGGCTGTCTGTTGAGAAGCATGTTCAGTTCCTATGAACTTAATTAAATACATTATAAGAAATCGATATGCTTAATATTTTTTCATACTTTGTTATTTTTTCATACGCTGTTTTGTAGGACTGTACTATTTTTTGAAATATCGTATTTTTGACACATCGATAATTATAAACATAGAGTAATTAGAGTGATAGTGTCATTCAAAAATCCGTTCGAACTTTGACTAGAGAAGAAATAAAGGACATGACATAAAGATCGTTAGTTGTATGAATGTAACGAAATATCGGCGTCTCTTTTTAGCTTATGAGAATATTCGTATGTAAAAAAGGTCAACAATAGTTTTATCATTACCGAATATGGAAACAATTTTTTGGGTGCGGCCGGGCGCCATGTTTTGCCACTGTCAATGACAATTATATCACTTGTCATTGCGACTTTAGTGAGGTGTGTTATTTTCATATGTTTCTCTCGTGGAATTCGATTATTACGAAATTTCTTATTCTATTCCTCGGGACCTCTAAATCGGGTTAAAAAGTATCCTATAACTAAAACAAACATTCAAACTTTTTCAAGCATTTATTATAGTTTGATTAGTGTGAGTATGATGACTGAGCCTAATTTATTGTCTAATAAACAAACAAAAATTCTTTAATTAGTATTTCTTGTTTAGTAATTCCCGGAAAATAATTGTAACATTAATAATAGATAGTTACATTATAAAAACAAAAAAAAACACTGTTTAAAGTAATGAACTGAAAACATAGGTATAATTTATGTATATTTCAGTAATCTCCTTTTAATTTCCTTTATTTTGATACCCCTATCGATATTTTAAGTTAAAAAAATTAAGGACTTACAACTTGGCGCCAAAAATCCGTCATATTGATTTAAAAATAAACCTGTGTATGAACACACGGGTGTTTGAGACGAATCACACGAAAGAATCTTTTTCTAAATAAGCGCCCACATTATCGATATTAAGTATTGTGCGCAGCACTACGTCAAGCCGCCATCTTTGTGCCAGACTCAGTTTAGGTATACACGTTTTTTTTCGTAGGTATGTCATGTCCTTTCTTTCTTCTCTAGTCAAAGCGTTCGAAGTTGAAGCAACAATGCAATGAATGTGTGCATAAGCGGCCTATAATTACGTTTGCCCACACGCACACAAGCAATTGAGTAATGTTTGCAAGTAAATGACGTTTTCCCCAAAAAATGGGGAAATTGTAATAGTAGACATAGTCATAGAATTAATAATATTTAGATTGCGTTTAGAATTATTTATAAATTATTTTTTGTACTTATATTTGTTAACTAATGTTTTATTTATTTATATATGTAATATTTTGTGCTATAATATATATATATATATATATATATATATCACAAATCTAATATGTTATTATATTATTCTGTTAGAAGTGATATATTTATATAAGTATATAGTATTATATATTTGTATAAATATAATATATTTTATTTTTCCTTTTGTATTAATAATTAAATATTTGTTAACAAATTTTTATTTAAATTAATGATTTCTTAAATTTACGCGAACACTACACATTGAATAAAACTAAATTTTAAGGATTTTATCGCGTTTATTTAACTGATTTTACTTATTTTTAATTCCCGACGTTTCCCGTAAAATTTAGTTTTATTCAATGTGTAGTGTTCGCGTAAATTTAAGAAATCATTATGCGAACCAGTGCGGACTGGTAATAAAATTCGCCGATTAGAAGATCTTAAAACCAAGCGCGCAAGATATATAACATCTTTAAATTTCTTGAAGAGATGCAGAGACCATAATCTCATTCCTACGTGTGTCAAAATATCAACAAAAAAGGACATTCGAGGAAGCGCTAAGATCTTAAATCAGGCAAGTAAAAAGTTGTTACGAACGGTGATTCAGCAGAAACGGTTCGATTTACATTTTATAAACCACACCATAGACAATTTGTCCAGTGAACTAAAGACAGTTTTAACGACATTTGATTTTAATAATTGCATCGAAACTTTAAACAAACGAGAAACATCGAAATACAATGAATGCAAAAATAAACAAATAGAAAAATACCAAAAATTTACGATCAAATCAAATGCCAACCATCTAAGTCAACGTCAGAACGAAACACAACCGTTGACCACAGACGCAAACAATAAACAACGCACGGTCTATAATCTGTCAAAACATACCCGTACGAAGAAATTATCTGCAGTGTTGAGGATTGTCTGTTTAACCGTGCGTTTGCACTGACGCGATTTTCACAAATAAGATTGATATTTGACGAAAGATATTTCGTCCTTGTTACGTCGTAGTGCAGTGCCAAAACCAAACCTTACTAAAAACGAATTTACAGCGTTGATTAACTCACGGAACAGACCAGAGCTAACGATTCTCCGCGCGGATAAAGGAAATGCTACGGTAATAATGGACACGTCAGAGTATAATTTTAAAATACTACAGCTTTTATCGGACGAAAGTACATACAAAAATGTCAAAACAGACCCCACAACTAACACGCTTAAAGCAACTGGCAATTTAATAAAGAAATACTCCGAAAAATTAAATCTCGACGTCCTAACAACTTATCCTAAGCCAGAATAACTACTTATAAGCTGGCACAACACTTGGAAAATACTGTCACCATTAAGGACTACAAGACACAAAAGGATTCATACCATTTTGTTAGTAAGAATATCTTAAACCACTCATCTCAATTGTGACTAGGAAGCTAGAAGATAATAAATGCTGCTGAATATGCAGTATTACTCAAACACTGCCTCATTACAAGGAAAGTTCTACAAGCAAGTAGATGGTGTGGCGATGGGCTCACCTGTATCTCCCATAGTCGCCGACATATTCATGGAGGACTTTGAGGAGAAAGCCCTTCTTACTGCTCCTGTAAATCCGAGATTCTACAAGTGGTACGTAGACGACACTTTCACAATTTTACCATCTGACAAAGTAACTGCATTTTTAGACCACCTTAACTCCATAAACTCTAAAATACAATTCACAATGGAGTTAGAGGCAAATAATTCTTTAGCTTTCCTAGATGTTTTAGTCATTCGAAATCCTAATAACACTATTGGTCACACTTTGTATAGGAAGAAGACCCATACCAACCGATATTTAAATGGTGAATCTCACCATCATCCTTCGCAGTTAGCTACCGTGGGTAAATCTTTGTTTCAGAGAGCACGAGGGATCTGTGACAGAAAACATCTGGCCGCCGAGCTTCAGCACGTCAAACAAGTATTGCAAGACAACAAACTTCGGGTCCCGCGCCTACGTCACAGTTACCGAGTGAAGCCGGCCACAGTCGAGCGTGTACCTGCTGTACTACCATATGTCAGAGGAGTCACAGACAAGGTAGTCAAGTTGCGGGAGCTGCCGAGAGCTTTTTAAATTAAAACTAATTAAAACTACGTGTTCACAGAGTGAGATGTGAATTTATTCTGTCCATTGTCTTTTTACAATTCTTAATCCTAAGCTTACAGTCTACTTAAATTACTACATACTCAGCGTTTATGTATTTATGCTGATGGACGCTTTATACGTATTATGGGTGGTGCTGGTGTAACCATAACTCCTCCCTCCTCAACTGCAAAGTTATCGGCAAGATTTGGATTCCGATGACTTTGCATACAATGTAAGAGCTTAGATTTATTTTTCCAAATTACAATAAGAAGGATAATTAAAACTAATATAACATAGAGTAGTACAGTAGCTAAACTAACACTTTTCTTATTCACTAAGATTTCACTTTCACTTTCCACTATTTCACTTTTCGGTTTGTACGAGAGATATTTTAGTTCATCCAAATTATCGCGATTTAAATTCACTGTTTTCTCCGCATTTGTGGGCTGCTCTATCAATTTCGGTAAAGTTAAAATAGGTGTCACCTTATATTGCAGTTTTCCTTAGTTTTCGGTGTAATTTAATTTTGCCTAATTTTATCTCACAGTTTTCATCGATTTCCAAGAGGTAAGTGCCCTTTACAGCATTTCTTTGAGTGTCATCGCCACACGTTTTTGTAAGCACTATTTCATTTTGTGTAAATAGGATCCAGTTAATAGGACCAATAGACTGTATCTTAACACTTTCCAGCTCTACTATTGATAGTTTACAAAGGCTTAGATTTGATGCGAAGTTCATAAGTTGTTCTATGCATGTGTTTTCAGGATACTGCACGATATCATTTTCCTCACACAGGAACTGGTTTGCTGCTATCTCCTGACATGGGCCATTTAAGGGTAAGTACGTGTGATCTTTCACCATGAGGTAAGGATATTTGGGAAAAATAACAGTTGTTCTATTATAGGTGGGATCAAACATAGGTAAAGCATACATTTTAAAATAAGTGTATGTAATATTATCAGTCAAAGGGATTTCCATAATGAACGTTATTTGGTTTTCTTTTACATAGGCCTTAACAGACATAGATCTTTCTAAATTAACTAAATTGTTTTCAGTAATAGGATACAATAAACTATTTGTTTGAGATATAGATTCTAATATAACTAATAATTCAGTGGAATTAACAATGGCTAGATGTAGAACGTGAAGTTTAGTAAAAGCTAATGCCGTTTCAATTTCGCTTAAAATTAAGTATATAGTTCTAAAATTATTGACAAACATGTTAAACATACTTAAAACATATGTGGAGTATATGCTGTTATCGTCTTTAGTAATTATATATTTTACAATTCTTTCTATACGTTTCATTCGTTCATTTATAATATTCATATTTTCCTGTAGAGATCCAGTACTATTTATAAGAGAGTCAAGCATCTCCGAGATTATTGTTATTTTCTTATTAGTGTGCGTTTGCTGGGTCTTTAATTGGGATATGAGATTGTCGTATTCTACTGCATCATTGTGGTCTAAGTTTCCTGTAAGCGCTTTGATAACAGAACCTAATGGATTAATAAGACCGCGCTTGAAACGTATCGCAGGTATGAGTTGTTTAAACTTTTCTACAGCTAAGTTACTTAAATAATTTACTTGTGTGTTCATATTTTGGAACTCATTTACGTATGGCTTATGGATATCTATTAAACTGCTAAATTCTTTATATTTATTGATATTAAAATTTAAATCATCTTTTATATGCTACTAAAGTCTAATTGCTTAACTATAACCCACTTATCTACTTCCTTGTATGCGTGTCCTTGCTTTACGGGTAACATGCCTGGATTATGCTCAACCTTTAGAAGTTGAAGGCCCTGGGTCTGGATCATCAGATTCAGGTTCACGAAGATCGCCAACAACCTGTGGAGGGCGTTTCACATTTTTGAGGTGCACTTTAGTTTTTCTTTTCCCTATCGTTACAGGTATTATGTTTCTTTCAATATCCCCTTGCACTTTCGCCTTTTGATACCTAGGCTTATCCTTACTTTTTCTTATGTTAATATCTTTAATAAAAACCGTATCGCCTTCTTTAAAATCAATTCCAGTTTCCCCGCTTTTCTTTTTCCTAACCTTTTCTTCATCTGTATGGACTTTTTCGGAAATATACCTATATAAGTATTTGGTTCGTCTCGCGTGGTCTTTAACGAGTTGCTGTGTATATGCCTTTTCAAAATCTACGTCGAATATTTTACCAGAATCGGTATGACCAAATGCTACTTCAAAGGGTGTTAATCCTGTCGTTGAATGAATAGTATGATTATATGCCATGACTGAATATGTCATGACAGATGCAGCGTCTGTGCATTTTTGCTCATAATTTGCAAGTCTGTATATTTCAATTATAGTAGAATGAAATCTTTCGATAATGCCTGTCGAATTGGGGTTATTGGGAGTTGTGATATGAGTTTCTATTTTATACATAGATAGGAGCTGACGCATAAGTTCGTTATTAAATTCAGTGCCTGGATCAGATGATATTTTCTTAGGAATTCCGTACATAGAAAAATATTTAATTAATGCTCGTGCTACTTCAGCGGTTTGTCGACTTGCATTCTCTAAGGCCTGCCCTAATTTACTAAAAGCATCCACAACGGTTAAATAATACTTCTTCTCAATGGTAAATAAATCTATAAATAGTTCCTGAAAAGGCGCATCCTGAGTTGATGTGAGTTGTAGTACAGGTTTTATTGGTTTCCTATCGTACTTCATTAATCTGCAAGGTTCACAAGCATTTATAACGGCAGCTACAGTGTCTTGCATATTTTCCCAATAATAGTTTCTGCGTATTCTTATCATAGTTTCTTTCACACCGCGATGACATGTTTTTCCTTAATGGTATTTGAGAATAATAGCTTTTTGTTCTTTTTCATCCTCCACATATACTACGCGTTTTGTACATTCAAAGAATTGTACTGCATCCTTCTTAAAGAGTTCTATAATAACTTTTGTAAATAATTTCCTGTGCTCAGCATTCTCGAAATAAATAAAGTATCGACTCTTAAATTTTGTATATTCCTTTAAAAATTGTTTTATTAATTCTTCGTTTTCTAGTGGGAGAAATACCTCTAATACTTTTTGTTTTGCTCTAGATAAATTTCTGACTTGTAGTTTATTTTGGAACCAAGAAAATACTAGGATCTGATTTGGTTTGGTATCTATTGCCTCGCTCAAAATTGGGATTGCTTTTGACTCAGGTTCAATATTTGAGTGTATCGTGTCTGTTCTACTACTGTTAGTTACCGACGGTACAGGGTAATTTTCTTCGAACAATTCTTCATGTTCCGTCACACTCGAGTCTGAGTCTGAAATTATCACTGTCTCTGGTTGGGGGCTCAGGTCTGTATTTTTCTAGTTCTTTCAGTTGGCGTATTACTTTTTGTATCTCATCGTCATCCACATTAACATCCATTGATGCGTCATCCAAAGCATTAAGTTTTATGCGAGACAAGGCATCAGCATTGGTATTTTGTTTGCCGTTTTTATAGATTAATAGAAAAATCGTATTCTTGAAGACGCAAACGCCAGCGTGTTAGTTTGCTGTTAGGCTCTTTAAGAGAATAGAGCCAAGCGAGGGTCTATGGTCTGTATAAATTTGAAATTTCTGTCCGTACAAGTAGGGCCTAAAATGCTTTACAGCCCAAATGATGGCTAAAAGTTCCCGCTCTATTGTGCTGTATCGCGATTCGGTGTCACTAAGTGTGCGGCTGACATATGCAATAGGCTTATCCGACCCTATTGGTCCCTGTGACAGTACTGCACCAAGAGCTACATTTGAAGCGTCGGTAGTTAATATGTATGGTTTGGTCGGATCCGGGTATTGTAGTAGTGGGACACTGGTCAATATTTCTTTACATTTATGAAAGGCATCTATATAATTTTGGTCTAAAATTATCTTATTTCTTTTCTTTAAACACGCCGTTAAGGGCTGCGTGATTTTCGCGAAGTCCTTTATAAATTTTCTATAGTCCACCCAGAAACGAAGGTGAAAAAAAAAAGGGGAAACTGTACGGAGTTTCTCCATGTGTTCTTGTAGACTAACGGAAAAGATAATAACGTCGTCTAGGTACACAAGGCAATGGATTCCTTGCAAACCTCTTAAGACGTTATTCATAGCCCTTTGAAAGGTGGCGGGGGCTGTCTTTACAAATTCGATCAGCCATTGTCAGGCATTTTCTGTCGTATCTCATTGAGTTCGTAGCCGCTTGCCAAGGTCGAGTGTCGAAAAGTATGTGCTCTTACCTTGCTTATCGAAAAGGTCTGCGATATTTGGAAGGGGGTACTTATCATCAACTGTAATTTCATTTAGCCTTCTGTAATCTATGACCATTCTGTATTTAACTTCGCCCGAAGCATCAGCCTTTTTCGGGACAAGATGTACGGGAGAATTCCATGGGGAGAAAGATTCCTGAATTACATTATCTAATAGAAGTTTATCGACCTGTCTGTTTATTCTGTTACTTATGCGGGGGCCTGTCTGTTTGTTTTGTGAATATAGGGTCCTCGTTTTTAGTCCGAATGAAGTGTTTAACCTGATTACTAAAACTCAAAGGTATCTGTTCACAATAAAATATATCCTTGTATTCCTCACATAGTTTACGAATGCTCTGTCTTTCCTCTTCATTCATATGGTTTAGGCGTAACTTGTTTAAATTTTCAAGCAATAACTGGTCCGTTTCTAGATCAGAGTGATCTGTAGAATTAACATACGATTTATCATCCACACATTCACAAATTTCAAAAGGTTTCTTAATAGATAATTCCATTTGTTGATCCAACGTATTTTGTATAATTGTAGTGGCATATCCATTCTCACATTTTATCAATGCAGAAGGCATGCGCACTCCATCACAGAATCGGGTATAATATAATATTCCTTCGCCATAAAACATGTTAGCAGGTAATTTTGCTCTAACTTCAGAACGTGGTGGAAGTATTACAACATAATGTAAGCTATTGTGTATTATAGGTATTCTAGAAGAATTTGTGGTAAGTACTTGTTTCTTTAAATCTATTACAGCTTCCAACTGCTTTAATAAATCATTCCCAATTAACCCATCATAACGTGAATCAACATTATAAAGATAAAATTTATGTTCGTCATTACTTTGAAATATAGAAAATAGTGGAATTTTAATTACCTGATCGTGTTTGCTAGATGCATGAGTGCTTATAACTTCAAAGGGTTCATTTGTTATATAATTACGGTAGTATTGGTATGCTTTATCCGGGCTTATAAAAGAACGGGTGCTTCCTGTGTCTATCATAAAATTAGCATCTATTTCCGGTATATATATGTACGGTAGTTTTAGATTTATGTCGCAATTTAATTCTATTATTTCGGGTGGTTTTCGGAGGCTTTTACTTGAAAATTTTCAGTCTGTGCAGACACGTCACTATCCTCTGAATCATTGTTTTCGATCGATACCATATCTATTATAGAATTTTCTTGTATGGATTCATCTTCATAATAATTGTCGTATGTTTCCTCATACATGTAATTTTCAGGAAAATCGTAGGGATAGTATGATGGATAGATATCTAATTCATTCAGACGGAAACCTGGTTTTGGAGGGGCAGTTCTCATAGAAACATCGGTATCATTAGAAACCGGCTTATTATGCACATTATTATTACTAGGATAATTAAAACGCTGAGAATTACCAAACTGTTGTGGTAACATTGGTTGCATGGGGCTATAGCCCTGGGGTCTAAATCCAAAGTTTGGTCGGTATCCAAAATTAGGTCGGTATCCAAACTGAGGTGGGTGATATTGCTTAGGGAAACTTATTTGCTGTTGAGGCTTATTTTGTGGTAACGGAATCTTCATTTATCTACTATGGGGGATGCCAAACTTAAATTGAGATGGTGTTCCGAAATACTGCCTAGGGGGTTGGTTTGGTGCTAACATTGGTCTAAAACCTGTAGGCTGTGTTGGCATTGCGAATTTAAACGATGGTTGTTGCACTGGTATACTACTAGACTGTGGCTTAGACGTATGGCTAGACTGTAACATTTTACTACGCATCTGATATTGGTCATAGAAGTTTACTTCTTCTAGAACTATACTTAGTGCTTCCTCTAGTGTACTGGGTGTTTTCAGCCTAACAATGCGCACCATATTTTCAGGTAAATTATATAAGAAAACCTGCAGAGCGGTGTTACTGTAAATAATAGTTTTACTTATTTTTAAGTTTTTATCACCAATTTGATTAACCTTCGATAATAGCACTGATTTAACGGATTGTATTCGACCACAAAAAATCTATATAATTCTCATTTTGATGTTTCTTTAAAGTTTCTTATTCAATGGCTAAACATTCTTCGCTACGTGGGTCGCCGAAGTGAGTTAAAAACAATTCCTTGAATTCCGCCCACGTCTCTATATCTTCCCGTTCACTGATAAGCGACGCGGCCTCGCCCGTAAGACGACTAGTAATGATTTGCATTATATATTCATTTTGCACATCGGATGATTTAAAGTTATTTATTATATATTCACATTTACGCAAAAATAAATTTAAATGGCGTTTATCGCCGCTAAATGTTGGTATTATTTTAGTTAATTCGTTAGGGATAAGTTTAATTTCCGACATTTTTAAAAATTTATTCACTGGTTTCTATACACAAAAATACAAAAAATAGAATAAAATATTTAATATAACTCTACTGGTTCCACAAATGTTGTAAGGAAAATTCGAGTATAAGTACTAACCTATTACGTATTAACGTGTCGAGTAATCTTTAAATTAACAAACACAACATGTAGACACAATAAGAACTTAATATAATGTACTATAATACTTAATATAATATTACTCTATAATTTCATTGAGTAATATGGAACTTAATATTATGTACGTATTACAATTAATTTTATATTATTTTTAATTTTTATTCATTGATAATTATTTATTGCACTTAATACTTTATAAAATTTACGTAAAATTAGTATTTGAAACCCAAATAACAGTCAAAATGGAAAATGTCTAATTCCAAGTTCACTAAGGGATATGAAGGAGGTGAAGAGTCGTACTCACCAGCCCGCAATGCCCATCATCAGCGTCACGGCTCCTTATTCCTGACGAATTTGTTTTGGTTCGCTGGATCACCACGCTTTATGAATCGCCCGCCGATGCGCGAAAATGGGTAAAATTGTATACGCGATATTCACGAACGGTGGCACAGCTTTTCCGGTGCTCCTACCGGCTGTGCCAGTCAAGTTGCGGGAGCTGCCGAGAGCTTTTTAAAAACTAATTTAAAACTAATTAAAACTACGTGTTCACAGAGTGAGATGTGAATTTATTCTGTCCATTGTCTTTTTACAATTCTTAATCCTAAGCTTACAGTCTACTTAAATTACTACATACTCAGCGTTTATGTATTTATGCTGATGGACGCTTTATACGTATTATGGGTGGTGCTGGTGTAACCATAACTAGGTTGGCTACATCTTGAAGCGAGCTTCCATTAAAACATATTACAAGCCGCCGAAGAAGATTAGTCAATTTTTACCATCCGTCAGTGTAATATCCCTCTACAAGATGCAGGAGTGTACAAGTTAGATTGTTTTTTTTTTGCGCCCGAAGCAATTAAAGGGCTACCCTATACGTAGGGAGGCGGAAAATGCATTACGCATACCTCGATAGCCGGTCTATCGTGGTTATGAGGGACTCACTGTCCTACCGGGGAACCTAAGTGATACCCTCTAAAAACCGCCTTTGGGGACAGGCAACAGGCTGATTAAGCTGTATTGTGCCTTATCGTGAGCGACCCTCTTTTGGGAAAAGAGGGCGCAGGCGGCTACGAGCCGCTGAGGGAGTGCCTACGAAGGCAAATTAATATTAGTTAATATAATAATTTACTTTAATTAGAGTTGGCCTGAGCCGCCAGGAGGCAGTTCAGATCGTTAGTTAGTTTATTAGGCGGGTCCGAGAGAGAGTTTCTCGGCCTGCGGACTCGATAGCGAGAGGGGGGTTGGGGCTGCATAAGTAGCTCATATTTGATCACCCTTTGAAGAAGTTCTCAGAGAGTTTTTGGAGAAATTGTTGGATTGTGGGGAGCTCTAGGTCCCGATGAAGGTCAGCATTACGGACGTACCAAGGTGCGTTCGCAGCTCGACGACAGAAAAGGTGTTAGATTGTGAATGTGGTCTCTCTTATGTAGGTCAAACAAAAAGATCGATAAAAACCCGCGTGAAAGAACATATAGCTGACGTGAAGCACCGACGCTCCGATCCATTCCCCACCTTAACAGATTTGATACAACCAAAACACCACCAATAAAAAACACCTAATTTCAATAGAGAAGATGGATGGGTGCTGCCATCTGCTTGGGATCCTATAATTAACAAAATTAAACCCAAACCAAAGCATACCACTGCAAGACTTCAAGATACTGTAAGCTCGTTTTGCGTGAATCGGATCGAAAAATTAAAAAAGAAATTACTATTAAAAAACTGAAGGTAGCCGGGCTAACTATGACATTGGGACGTCAAACATCTCAGTCCCCCCCGTGACCATGGGTGCTGTAAAGCACCCGGAACGTCGGGAATTAAAAATAAGTAAAATCAGTTAAACAAACGCGATAAAATCCGTAAAATTTAATTTTATTTTATTTAAATTGTTTATATAGTAATTTCTTGTGATATATCACAAGAAATTACTATATAAACAATTTAAATAAAATAAAATTAAATTTTACGGATTTTATCATTCACAAATCTGTTATGTCACTATTCTGTCAGAATTAATATATTTATACAACTATCTAGTATTATATATATATATATATATATATATATATATATATATATATATATATATATATATATATATATATATATACTTTATTGAATAAGCATTTAGTATTAAAACGAAATAAGATTCGGAAGAAGTTAAGCTCTTCAAATAGAACATGAATTAAAAAAATAACTATTGAATAACTATATACCCAAGTACTTAAACAATAAATAAAAATTCCTACTTATGCGTGAATATTGTAGGTATTTTTATTTGCCAAATAAAAATACAACAATGATAGTCCCATATAGGCAGCATGCAATTACCATAATAAGAAAATATGTGGTAAAATATTTTACTATGCCTAGCAACATTTTCATTATATTGGCGCCTGTCAAATTTATGATTTATTATTTTGTTTTGATGAATATTTTTTACAAAAATATAAGATGCTAGGCAGTATTGACACGTGAAATGAGATTTTTACATTATTTTATGATTATGTGATGAGTTGTGAAACCCTTTCACAGTACAGTACGTCATTTTTTTGTAAAATTGCGCGAGCTCTTTACACGACTACTCTTGGACTCACCGAAAGTCGTAGGTAGCCTTAAAAGGATAACTTGAAATGGCTTCACTTTGCGTGCGCCTACTGCGGTTCTAAGCCTAATAATTCTATGATTATAAATATATCAATGTTAGAGTTTTATATATCGTAAGTTAACCAATCAAAATAATAACTTGAGGTTTATATTAACATCGAAGAACCTATTTCGTCGTTTTCTCGAATAGTTTACACGCGCAGACACTTAAATCACAAAATCGCATCACTTTTACGAATCAAAATCCACTTCAAACCATTGTTTAAGGTTGCCCTAGTCGAAGGCACGAACTAAGTGGTGGGCGGGGTAAAAATGCATGCTATCTCAGTCGACATCACGTGCGAAAGGGATAGACGCTGTGATGAGCAGTAAGAAGCTAGTGCGCACACACATACGCACTCAAGTGACGAAATGCGAGACGGCGTCATCGCGTACCTACCTATGCGATTCATTTTTGAATAATAACATAAACTCAAACGGCAATTTGAGCTCCGTATCGCAGTGGCTTATTAATGAGGCTGCGCTGGGCACCGCGGGTTCGAATCCCGCACAGAACAAATATTTGTATGGCCTACAAATAATAATAATAATAATAATAATAATTTATTCAGATAAAAAGTGATACAGAGTAGGAGTCAAACAATGCATCTTATATACTAAATATGTTCTTAAAAATGAACTTGCTTCCTAAGTTAGGGTAAACCCTGTGTTTTAGGTTAAGCAAAGCTCTTCCCACTTACATAAAACCTTAAATAAGATACACAAAATATAATGAAATAATACAAGTGACACAAAAAGAAAAAAAAATAGATCCTTAGAATTTAAAAGACATGCACAGATGAAAAAAAAAATTTAGCAGAGAAGTAACGAATTGACATCTATGAACACTTATGCAAGTACTGTTAACAAATTCTCCGTTTCTTCATAAGACTTTAGTTGAAGCCATTTTCTGAGGGCAATGTTGCAGTCATGCTTATTCATATAGTATACAGGGTTACTGGTAATTCGACGTATTCCCGCCAAGGCGTGATAGTTGGGGTCATAACCTATCAAATGAACCATAAAATGCATTATGCAAATGTGAACCAATTTCCAGATATTTAGGTTTAATTATTTTTTTCAAAAATCCCAAAAGTATGGTGTCAAAAATTTCTAAAAAAAAAACTTACAGCTGTATTATTTTCATTTTATTATTTTTACTTAATGAAAACCTGGATACTTATTTATCAATACTACAGTGTGCAAAAAAGTCTCATCATTTTCGAAGTAACGCTACTAAAAGTACAACTTTTTCCAAACAAAAGATAAGTAATTAAAAATAAAAATGATTTTGTGAAAAATAATTGTATGTGACCAATTGTGCAAATAATGTTAAAAACATCCCTACTTATCTAGCTACCCAACGAAGTATCAATTTAGCTTGTAACTTAAATAGTACAGAAAAAACTTGAAAAAAAGGGGTCAGGTAGACAAACTCCGATTAGCAATGTTTGGGTAATCCCAAACAATCGCTTCTCGGAACCTTATCAACAGCTGCGTGAATGCTCGTAAAAGATTGTGCGTTTGAACTTACGCTATTGTTTACATTTAGTGTGAAATTAGAAACAAGTTAAACAAGAAGAAACTGTTCAATCAATCATCAGTATTACAGGCATCGTACACACGCGCGCATATCCCTCCCTGTTACACTTAAAGAAGTTGAGTTTCAAAGTTTTATGGCGGCGGAACCACCAAGACGCGGAGATCATGCAAGGCAATCAATTTCCCACGAGGAATACGCAGATATCTTTTATCTCTATGGATATTGTGACGGTGACGCTGCAGCTGCTCGCCGTGAATACCTACAGCGCTACCTTAATCGCCGACCACCCCATGTCACAGTGTTTAGTGCAGTGTATCGTAGAGTACGAGGGACTGGAAATGTTCAAAGGCAACAACGTGATGCTGGCAGGCCAAGTGGCATACCGCGTGCGGAAGATGAAGAAATTTTGAGTAAATTTCAAGAAGATCCAACCACTTCCACGAACACAGTTGCTCGTCGCTTAGGTGTATCGCAGTGGAAGGTCTGGTCTACTGTGCATACTGCAGGGTTTTATCCGTACCACTACACACCAGTGCATGTGATGGAAGAAGGAGATCCAGTTAGAAGATTGGATTTTTGTAGATTTATGTTGAACGCAGATGCAGAAGATCCAATGTTTTTTAGAAAAATATTGTGGACTGATGAGTCGAAGTTCGATCAAGACAGTATTACAAATTACTATAATTCACATTTTTGGGCTCCAAAAGAGCAAAGACATCCTGAAAAAAAGAGACCTTCTATATCACAAAGAAGATTTTCACTAAATGTTTGGATGGAGATTATTAACGACAATTTAATTGGGCCTTATTTTCTGCCAAACTATTTAAACGGCGAAAATTATGAAACATTTTTAAGGGAGGACTTATCCGGATTGTTACACGATGTTCCTCTCGCCACAAGGCAAAACATGTGGTATCAACATGATGGGTGTCCTGCGCACTGTCGTGTAACTGTGCGACGATGGCTGGACGAAAATTATCGACATCGGTGGATTGGCAGAGGAGGACCAATTTCATGGCCAGCAAGGAGTCCTGACATAACACCGATGGGTTATTATGTCTGGGGGCACATAAAGAGCATCGTGTACTGCGACAATGTGCCAGTGCCGACCCTTGATCAACTGAGAGACCGCATTATCAACGCGACAAACGACATAAGACTTACCCTCAAACTCACTCACACACATAAGACTTAACCTCAAACGTTATTAAAAGCGAATTAAGAAAACGAATGCGTGTCTGTATACGGAATAGGGGCTCCCATATTATTTTATTATATTATTATAAAATAAATAAAGCTAATTTCAATCAAGTGCTTTGTTTCATTTCCTTAATTAATATTGGTTAAAAATAAAACACAAATTCCTTTGTCTTTTTTAGAACTCGACTACATTTTTTAAATTTTTTTTCTGTTTCTACATAAGCAAACTACAAAGTTGATACTTCATTAGGTAGCTAGATAAATAGGGATGTTTTTAACATGATTTGCACAATTGATCACATACAATTATTTTTCACAAAATCATTTTTATTTTTAATTACTTATCTTCTGTTTGGAAAAAGTTGTACTTTCAGTAGCGTTACTTCGAAAATGATGAGACTTTTTGCACATTGTAGTATTGATAAATAAGTATCCAGGTTTACATTAAGTAAAAATAAAAAAATTAAAATAATACAGCTGTAAGTTTTTTTTTAGAAATTTTTGACACCAGACTTTTGGGATTTTTGAAAAAAAATAATTAAACCTAAATATCTGGAAATTGGTTCACATTTGCATAATGCATTTTATGGTTCATTTGATAGGTTATGACCCCAACTATCACGCCTTGGCGGGAATACGTCGAATTACCAGTAACCCTGTATATGAACAATTTTGTTTACTTTATTATATAAATATGGGCCAAGAAAGCAAAAATATTTTTTTATAAATTTTGTGTTGGGCTTAAAACTGGACTTAATCACAATGTCTTTACGACGTTTACATTTGATTTTGTCAGGGTCATAATTTATACACTGATGCTGTTTTTTTATAACATTTAGAACAAATAGTTGGCGAACAGTTAGTACTTGGCAGTTATTGTAGAGTAATATTGTAGGATATTGAAATGGTTTAAAAGTGGAGACCTTTAAAAGCGCTCTTTGAGCCCTTTCTAAAGAAACCATGTGCGTTTTTAGAGCCCCACCCCAACAAGAAATGCAATAAGTTAACAAAGATTCACACAGAGCAAGATACAGCTGTTTCAAAAGATATGGTTGCACTACATGTCTTAGATTTTTAACTATTTAGATAAATAGTTGTTCCGGGTCTGGATGTTTATCCTTGTGCAATTTATGTTTGTAAACTGCCTCCACGATATTCTCTTGGAGAAATCGGGGGCCTCTTCAATAAATGACAGCAAATCAACCGCGATTGCTGCTATCGCCTATCTATGCATTCTTTACACAATCACACAATATAATATCACGCCTGTACCCACTAAAGGGACATAACTCTCGACTAAAAACGATAACATAAAAAACTTTTTTAAAAAAAAGTATAACCATTTCTAAAACAAACACAAAAAAGTGTAGGTAACATAATTATGTTTTCTTTATGTTTTTGTATTTTAGGCCCTGTCCGCACTGCGATATTTCACCGCGCGATTTTTATTCTCGCGTATTATATTCCGTGATCGGAATTACACTTATTACGCACTGCGAATAAAATTTCGTACGATTTTTGTCAGTTCGATGCAGTTCCCGATTGAGACGAACGTCTAAAATGAATAAAAGAAAATTTTTAATTTACCTGATACTACGGCGGCGGCGGCGTGACGAACCTATCGTAAGATGTCATGAACATTGGATTCACCCATTTACGGCCTTGAGACCTATGAAAGGTTTTTTCTACGTAAAATATCAAGAGATGCGAGAATATAATAAAAAGTTTTTCGGATATTACAGAATGACTACAAAATCACTCGATAATTTACTACGACTAGTTGGTCGGGCTATTACCTATCAAGATACGAATTGGAGAAAAGCAATTTCAGCTGAAGAGAGACTCTCGATAACTCTAAGGTAAGATGTTCCATTCTTATAGGTACTAGGTACAGCCTGCACAGCAGTGTAAGCTAAAATATATCTAAGCATTTTATAAAAGTCAATCTCATTAAAAGAAAGAGCACCTTTCTTTTGATTGTTTCTTCGAAACAATTGAAAGTGCACCCTAATTTCTTTGAGCTCAGTTTGATTTTTATCAAATGCTTAGATGTATTTAATGCATCTCTGTCATTTTGGCGCTGATAATACCATTTATTTTAAATTTTCACGTTCTCTTAATTTATCCACCCAGCCCCCCCCCCCCCCCCGCTCCCATTTGATATTGTAACATTCCAAAGTATATTTAATAACTGACGGAGGTAAATAAAAACAAGGTTTAATCATACAGCATCATTTATTTATAAGCAATGTAACTTTTATTTACTTAAATAAAATATAATCTTTCATGTCAAAACCACTCCCCTCTACTACGAATGTAGAATGATTAAATGAAGTATTTGGAAAATTTGACAGCGAGTATTGGGATTGAGGAGACGGATCAGGCGGAGATTGAGGAATGACAGTTGAATTACGAGATGGTGTGTATTGGGTTTGAGGAGACGGATCAGGCGGAGATTGAGGAATGACAGTTGAATTACGAGATGGTGTGTATTGGGTTTGAGGAGACGGATCAGGCGGAGATTGAGGAATGACAGTTGAATTACGAGATGGTGTGTATTGGGTTTGAGGAGACGGATCAGGCGGAGTTTGAGGAATGACAGTTGGATTACGAGATGGTGTGTATTGGGTTTGAGGAGACGGATCAGGTGGAGATTGAGGAATGACAGTTGAATTACGAGATGGTGTGTATTGTGTTTGAGGAGACGGATCAGGCGGAGATTGATGAAAAGATGGTGGGTATTGGTAAATTTGGGGAGAAGGAGATTGACGGATTTCCGTATTTGGGTAGAGTGATGGCGTATTTGGGTTGTAAGATGAATACGATGATGATGATGATTGATATTGAGACATAGCGGATCTGACTCTAGGCGGTATAAAATTTTGTGGTGAATATTTAGTTGCTCTGTTAAGTGCATTCAGAATTTCAATTTTAGCGTTATGTTTCTGGTCTGTTGAGATTCTTGAGCATTGGTATGATCATTTCACAAAATGAAACATCCTCATCATAAGTTTTATCCTGCAATAATTTCAATAACTCATCATCGCTATTATTCTGAATTTTAGTCTTTTTAAGCATGCTCGTTTTAAGTCTTCTATTTCGTGAAGCTTCTGTGTCAGTATCTTCGTCGGATTGATTTGTAAGGTCTTCGGCATTACTGTTAGTGCTTCTGTGTCTTTAATATTATTTGTCGTATCTCTCATTGATTTTTGAGTGGCTAAAAATGAAAGTGCTCCCATGTGTATGTATGGTCTTTTTTTTTCTTTGCGGCTTGACCCGAAACTACCTTTTTGTCAGCTGCCACATCCTTGAAGTATGTATCTTTAAGATTTTTTAATTTTTTTTGCACATCAGCTGCTGTAAAAGAAAATAAAATAAGGTAATTGTTGTGTAGATAAATAATAAACTATAATTTGTTTGAATTTACTTGGCTTCAGGAAATAGCTACTATTCGCTATATTACGAATATCTAATTGGTATCTCTACAATTGGTGAAATTATAGAAGACACGTGTGAAAGACTATGGTCTTGTTTACAATCTTTATACATGCCAGAACCAGATGAAAGAACTTGGTCCCATACTGCCGAACTTTTCTATAAAAGAACCCATTTTCCACATTGCTTGGGAGCGGTGGATGGAAAGCATATAAGGTGCGAAAAGCCTAATGGCGCGGGTTCTGAATTTTATAATTATAAACAATATCATTCCTTAGTTTTAATGGAGGTGGCTGATGCAAATTATTATTTCATCAGTGTTGACATAGGTGCTTACGGCAGCAGTAGTGACTCTACCGTTTTTAAAAAATCTGCATTTGGAAAGAAGCTTGAAGGTGGTCAGTTAATACTTCCATCACCAACTTACCTACCAAAAGATGAAAATGGGGAAAAAATGCCTTATGCTTTGCTGGATGCTGAAGCGTTCGCTCTCTCAGAACACATAATGCGACCATACCCCAGAAGAAACCTATCTGTAACTCAAAGAGTTTTTAATTGCAGACTCACACTAGCAAGAAGATTTGTAGAATGCACTTTTGGCATACTTACTAATAAATGGAGAATTTTACATCGTGCTTTGGATGTAAAACTAACAACTTGTGATTAAATAATTAAAGCATGTTGCATTTTACATAATTACGTACGCAAACATGATGGAATTTGTAATGATGAAATTGTATGGGACCGAGTTACAAAGTTTGCGCCCTACTCCTGTGAGATCTAGAATATCCAGCATTGAAAATAGACAATATTTTGCAGAATATTTTGATTCACCGAAAGGGTCAATTCCATGGCAATATGAAAAAAATATAAAATATAAACGCCTACCCATATTATAGGTATATATTCTATATAAAACTACAAACCAACAAAAATCTTTGATTATATACATGTCTAAAATTGACCGTACCGAACGGCTCGAAAAAAGTCTACTATAATTATTGGTAGACTCGCTTCTCACCTACGACAGTGTCATTTGAGTCACCTATGGATAATAAGCTCACGAAAAATAATTAATTATGCCGGTTTGTGCTATCAAATTGTATCGCAATTACGTGGGAAGTAAAGAAGTAAATTATATTATTTAACTACTTTATTTTAAGAAAACACAGTTTTTTAATTCGTTACTGTTTAGGTTAGTCTGATTAGCTTGTGTTGCCAGTTTAATATTAGGGAAACTTAGCGAAACTATGGGAGACACATTATAAATATCATTACATCTTTTTGTAATTTTTAAACATTTTGTTAATGAATAAAAATATTTTATTTTAATATTTATTTATTTATCTTTGTAAATCATAAAAAGATGCAGTAGTAATTATAAGATTTTGTTTGTTTAAAAAAATTAAAAGAAAAATATTTGTAATTATGTTTATATTTTTTTTGTTTTTACTAAATTAAATAAAACACTAATCTACGAAATAGTTACTTTATTTAACCTATTTTTTTTAAACTACACCTTATTAAATAATGGGGAAAAGTTAAGTTAATAATTTGGAGCAAGTATCCCTAAACACGCACATCTTGACACTTTGACTACAATAAGTACACGATCGGTACTCACACATATCACGTAATTCGGGCCGGTTTTTTGCGCGAAGTTTGTTTGCATTTCTCAATCTAGACATGTAGGTATATAATCAAAGGTTATAAATAAAAATATTTAATTTGTAAACGTCATTAAATTAAAAAAAATACTTTATATTTACCTTTTTGTTTTTTTTTTCAACAACACTGCATTGTTCCCAACTAAAATATATGTCTTGATATATTTCCTCCCACAATCTCGCCTTCAATATTCTGCCGTGGTACTTTGGATTAAAATTGTCCCACAGGGGAGGTCTCCTGTGCATCAACGTGATTAATTGCTCAATATCAATGTCGTCATTTTCTAATTCCTCTGCGGCTCCCGATCGGGCGGGAGACGAAGCGCGCGACATCCTGCCAATAGCGCCAGTACACGACTGAGCGAAACGCGCGGATTTTATTTATTTCGCAGTGCGGCCATAGCCATAACTACTGCATACTGTACAAAACATTCGCGCGGAAATAAATCCGCGCCGCATCGCGTTCAATTTGCATCAAATCACAGATTTTTTTTCCGCGTGATTTTTTTTACCGCCAGTGCGGATACTCCTATCCCCGCGATTTTGATGTGAGTGGGGCTTTTATATAGGTTAATTAAATAAATAAAAAAAGTTTAGTTTATATTGTTATAATTGTTTATTGATTGTTTGTGTTCAATAGCGGTTTGAAATATTCTCTTAGTACTCAGAAAGTTATCAACAATAGGCATTGAGTCACTGCAGGGACAAGCACAAACGTCTATCAAAATAGTAACGTATATAAACGGAATACTAACAGCACAGACTTCCTTACAGAAGTCCAAAGAACACGTCTAGGCAAGGTAAGTAATTAGAAGAAAACTACAATTTAGAGATCGATTGTAAATCAAATTCACAGTACAGACACAATTAGCGAAATATGAATAAAATTTTGATTTATTTTATGATAGATAACGCTAGTTGAAAACTAAACACTGTATGGGAATGGCATCACTGAACGAGTCAGGTGGTCAGTCCAAACAAATAAAAGGCGCGATTGTAGAAAGAGATTCGTTACGAAACGTTTGTAGGCTAGGGGGCTAGGCCTGTTTATGCTATTCATAACGAAGGCTGTAAAATATGTAGGTTCAACTTAGAAACTAAATCCTATGTGTACTTATCTGTATTCATAACCCAATATCTAAGGTAGGTTGATGCGCTCCTTAGTTTTTATATAGTTCGTATTATTCTGTAATAAATTAAATCTAATCCAAAATATACTATAATACCATAGCAAAGCTACTACTTTTTTATTTAGTAGTAGCTTATATAGTAGTATAGTAAATTATATATAAAAAATATGAGTATGTCTGAGGTAAGGTTAAATATAAACAAATATTTTGCCAAGTGCGAATCGGGCTTCCGAGATTACAAGATTTAAATACCTATACATATTACTATCGATCAAAAAAAGCCAAAAATACACGCTTCTTTTTCTAGTAGAAAATCCTTTAATTTCAAATTTATTTTTACCACTTGCTGTTATAACGGCAACAGAAATACACGTTCTGTGAAAATTACAACCATCTAGGACATACCTATTACGGATCATGAGGTGCAGCCCGCTGACAGACAGACACACGGACAGCGGAGGCTCCGTAATAGGGCCCTGCTGGTTACCCTTCAGGTACGGAATCCTAAAAAGTACTAAGTTGTCCACTCATATCTGTATGATTCTTTCTTCAAAGGACCATATTAGCCTCGTTCTCGTATGACATGACCAATGTAATACCTGGACTGACTTCTCTGAGTTTGTTTCGGCAGATCGGGTGCTTCTTCTCAGTTTCATGTTTTTGTTGTCAGTGTTTTTAAAAAAAAACAACTTACAAAATACATTTTATTTATCATTGACTGCCCTTCTTAGATTATTATGTACTTACATAAATTACATTAGGTATATTAGGATGAGATTCCTATAGGTAAGCACGATTATCAAAAATGTAAAAATTACCTATTCTAATTAAATTAATAGATAATTTTAAGATTTTCGGTAATCGTGCTTATCTATGAGATGTTTTCGTTCATTGAGTTAGAAATAGCTACTATTCGCTATATTACGAATATCTAATTGGTATCTCTACAATTGGTGAAATTATAGAAGACGACGTGTGAAAGACTATGGTCTTGTTTACAATCTTTATACATGC
Source organism: Parnassius apollo (assembly GCA_907164705.1). NCBI lineage: Eukaryota > Metazoa > Arthropoda > Insecta > Lepidoptera > Papilionidae > Parnassius > Parnassius apollo. Next base: position 27,189,447 of record CAJQZP010000693.1, read on the forward strand.
CAGAACCAGATGAAAGAACTTGGTCCCATACTGCCGAACTTTTCTATAAAAGAACCCATTTTCCACATTGCTTGTGAGCGGTGGATGGAAAGCATATAAGGTGCGAAAAGCCTAATGGCGCGGGTTCTGAATTTTATAATTATAAACAATATCATTCCTTAGTTTTAATGGAGGTGGCTGATGCAAATTATTATTTCATCAGTGTTGACATAGGTGCTTACGGCAGCAGTAGTGACTCTACCGTTTTTAAAAAATCTGCATTTGGAAAGAAGCTTGAAGGTGGTCAGTTAATAACTTCCATCACCAACTTACCTACCAAAAGATGAAAATGGGGAAAAAATGCCTTATGCTTTGCTGCATGCTGAAGCGTTCGCTCTCTCAGAACACATAATGCGACCATACCCCAGAAGAAACCTATCTGTAACTCAAAGAGTTTTTAATTGCAGACTCACACTAGCAAGAAGATTTGTAGAATGCACTTTTGGCATACTTACTAATAAATGGAGAATTTTACATCGTGCTTTGGATGTAAAACTAACAACTTGTGATTAAATAATTAAAGCATGTTGCATTTTACATAATTACGTACGCAAACATGATGGAATTTGTAATGATGAAATTGTATGGGACCGAGTTACAAAGTTTGCGCCCTACTCCTGTGAGATCTAGAATATCCAGCATTGAAAATAGACAATATTTTGCAGAATATTTTGATTCACCGAAAGGGTCAATTCCATGGCAATATGAAAAAATATAAAATATAAACGCCTACCCATATTATAGGTATATATTCTATATAAAACTACAAACCAACAAAAATCTTTGATTATATACATGTCTAAATTGACCGTACCGAACGGCTCGAAAAAAGTCTACTATAATTATTGGTAGACTCGCTTCTCACCTACGACAGTGTCATTTGAGTCACCTATGGATAATAAGCTCACGAAAAATAATTAATTATGCCGGTTTGTGCTATCAAATTGTATCGCAATTACGTGGGAAGTAAAGAAGTAAATTATATTATTTAACTACTTTATTTTAAGAAAACACAGTTTTTTAATTCGTTACTGTTTAGGTTAGTCTGATTAGCTTGTGTTGCCAGTTTAATATTAGGGAAACTTAGCGAAACTATGGGAGACACATTATAAATATCATTACATCTTTTTGTAATTTTTAAACATTTTGTTAATGAATAAAAATATTTTATTTTAATATTTATTTATTTATCTTTGTAAATCATAAAAAGATGCAGTAGTACTTATAAGATTTTGTTTCTTTAAAAAATTAAAAGAAAAATATTTGTAATTATGTTTATATTTTTTGTTTTTACTAAATTAAATAAAACACTAATCTACGAAATAGTTACTTTATTTAACCTATTTTGTTTAAACTACACCTTATTAAATAATGGGGAAAAGTTAAGTTAATAATTTGGAGCAAGTATCCCTAAACACGCACATCTTGACACTTTGACTACAATAAGTACACGATCGGTACTCACACATATCACGTAATTCGGGCCGGTTTTTGCGCGAAGTTTGTTTGCATTTCTCAATCTAGACATGTAGGTATATAATCAAAGGTTATAAATAAAAATATTTAATTTGTAAACGTCATTAAATTAAAAAAATACTTTATATTTACCTTTTTGTTTTTTTTTTTCAACAACACTGCATTGTTCCCAACTAAAATATATGTCTTGATATATTTCCTCCCACAATCTCGCCTTCAATATTCTGCCGTGGTACTTTGGATTAAAATTGTCCCACAGGGGAGGTCTCCTGTGCATCAACGTGATTAATTGCTCAATATCAATGTCGTCATTTTCTAATTCCTCTGCGGCTCCCGATCGGGCGGGAGACGAAGCGCGCGACATCCTGCCAATAGCGCCAGTACACGACTGAGCGAAACGCGCGGATTTTATTTATTTCGCAGTGCGGCCATAGCCATAACTACTACATACTGTACAAAACATTCGCGCGGAAATAAATCCGCGCCGCATCGCGTTCAATTTGCATCAAATCACAGATTTTTTTTTCCGCGTGATTTTTTTACCGCCAGTGCGGATACTCCTATCCCCGCGATTTTGATGTGAGTGGGGCTTTTATATAGGTTAATTAAATAAATAAAAAAAGTTTAGTTTATATTGTTTGATAATTGTTTATTGATTGTTTGTGTTCAATAGCGGTTTGAAATATTCTCTTAGTACTCAGAAAGTTATCAACAATAGGCATTGAGTCACTGCAGGGACAAGCACAAACGTCTATCAAAATAGTAACGTATATAAACGGAATACTAACAGCACAGACTTCCTTACAGAAGTCCAAAGAACACGTCTAGGCAAGGTAAGTAATTAGAAGAAAACTACAATTTAGAGATCGATTGTAAATCAAATTCACAGTACAGACACAATTAGCGAAATATGAATAAAATTTTGATTTATTTTATGATAGATAACGCTAGTTGAAAACTAAACACTGTATGGGAATGGCATCACTGAACGAGTCAGGTGGTCAGTCCAAACAAATAAAAGGCGCGATTGTAGAAAGAGATTCGTTACGAAACGTTTGTAGGCTAGGGGGCTAGGCCTGTTTATGCTATTCATAACGAAGGCTGTAAAATATGTAGGTTCAACTTAGAAACTAAATCCTATGTGTACTTATCTGTATTCATAACCCAATATCTAAGGTAGGTTGATGCGCTCCTTAGTTTTTATATAGTTCGTATTATTCTGTAATAAATTAAATCTAATCCAAAATATACTATAATACCATAGCAAAGCTACTACTTTTTTATTTAGTAGTAGCTTATATAGTAGTATAGTAAATTATATATAAAAAATATGAGTATGTCTGAGGTAAGGTTAAATATAAACAAATATTTTGCCAAGTGCGAATCGGACTTCCGAGCTTACAAGATTTAAATACCTATACATATTACTATCGATCAAAAAAGCCAAAAATACACGCTTCTTTTTCTAGTAGAAAATCCTTTAATTTCAAATTTATTTTTACCACTTGCTGTTATAACGGCAACAGAAATACACGTTCTGTGAAAATTACAACCATCTAGGACATACCTATTACGGATCATGAGGTGCAGCCCGCTGACAGACAGACACACGGACAGCGGAGGCTCCGTAATAGGGCCCTGCTGGTTACCCTTCAGGTACGGAATCCTAAAAAGTACTAAGTTGTCCACTCATATCTGTATGATTCTTTCTTCAAAGGACCATATTAGCCTGGTTCTCGTATGACATGACCAATGTAATACCTGGACTGACTTCTCTGAGTTTGTTTCGGCAGATCGGGTGCTTCTTCTCAGTTTCATGTTTTTGTTGTCAGTGTTTTTAAAAAAAAAAACAACTTACAAAATACATTTTATTTATCATTGACTGCCCTTCTTAGATTATTATGTACTTACATAAATTACATTAGGTACATTAGGATGAGATTCCTATAGGTAAGCACGATTATCAAAAATGTAAAAATTACCTATTCTAATTAAATTAATAGATAATTTTAAGATTTTCGGTAATCGTGCTTATCTATGAGATGTTTTCGTTCATTGAGTTATACAACACTATAAATCAATGTTTTCGTTAGTTAGCAAATTAAAGTAGTTAAGTACCTAATGTACTACCTGTATCGAAAGTTCATTATTATGTACCTACCTGTTTTCAATTTTAACTAAATGTGCTTCAACAAACTTATGGGCACATTTTAGCAGCTATATTCATCCCGGCTTCAGCAATGGACACGAACAGAAGGAAGCATTTTTCTAAATAAAGATGTAGATATGTAGGTATTACAACCATAAATAGGTAGCAGCGGCTAACCTAGTGAGTATGTGTGAGTGCGCGCTGCGCCCCCCTCCGTCCGTCCCACTGATCGGGGAAACAATTTGTAGCGAAAGGCAAGATGTTTTATAACAAAAACGGGCGCGCGAAATTTTATAAACAGACCTCTGGCAGTCTGGATGTCATGAAAAATCTATTGAATGTATCTGTTTAAAATAAAATTATTTGCATTTTTGACAACTAATCTATCCCTGTATGGTAACTGTTTTGCAATTTTCGTTCTTCTTATGGTATTTATTTCCGCCCAAAGATGTGTTAAAACTAGTGTTGAAATTCGGAATTTTCGACGCTTATAACTCTTAAACATACTCTTTTTTTACTTTTTTGTTTCCATACAGGGCTAGATAATGATGAGACAAGTTGAAATCATTTTTTATTTTGAACGTACACCATCAAACAGTGGAGTAATCGCCGGACTACGTTTGTATGAAAGAATAAGCGACTAGTGTACCCTTAAGCGACAAAACAGAAGCAATAATCCGTCGACGGTCAAGTTCCCGCCAAAACACACAGTAAAGATAAGTTTCGTAGATTATAGTATTTTTAATACCAGGGATAGATACACTATAAAAAATTATTAGAATTTAAAATTAATAGAATGAAATAAAGTAAGTACATAAGATTGGGTAGTAGTAGATTAAATGATTTACGAGACAAAATGAAAATTATAACTTTTTATTGATATAAATATCGACTGCCGATATTCAGATTTTAATGCTTCCTCTACACTACTCGCGAAGTAGATTGAAGTTGGACGAGGCGACTAGTGTAGAGAGGTACTTCGATTCACTTCGTCCAACCTCGCTTCGCCTCGGGCGACTTCCGATCGCTGTCGGTTTTTGGCGCCAGAGTCAAAGGACTTCGCGAAGTACCCCGAAGTGACACGAAGCATCTCACTACACTACTCGGCGTACGTCCATTTTAGCGCTTTGACTACACTCGTGGGTGCGCGCGCATAAAATTGGGTACATATAATGAGTGCGAGTTGGTCACAGGAACAAGTCCTTTTCTTCTTGGAAACACTACAATCAGAGCGAGTTATTTGGGACCCAACTGACAGAGGACATAAAGATAGAAAAAAAATCAACGATGCTTGGGTGCGCATTCAAGAAATTTTCAATATGCCTATCCTAGAACTGAAAAAAAAGAAAGAATCTCTTTTTGCCACCTACATATACACCTACCTACCTACCTACAATAGCCCCTATTGCAGAAAAAAACAAGAGTCACTTAAATCCGGTGCCGGCGTGATGATATTTATCTTCCAGTATGGTTTGCATTTGAACATATGGATAATTTTTTGGGACCAGTATTTAAATGTAAACAAACAATGACAACGGTGAGTTTTTATTATTTAATTAATGAGTAGGTTAAAAATTAATTCATTTCAATGCATGCTAATGTAAAGTAAATGCACACCTGTTTCACTGCTTTATTCAAATACGAGTATATTATGAAAATGTATTTTATTTCCATATTTCACGAATTCCAACAACAGATAGGCAAGATTTCACAAAAGTATATGAATGGTGTTGTTACTGTATCTTTTTTACATTTGTATGCATTGTATGATTTTCATTACATTTAGTAATAAATTTTAACCGACTTCAAAACGGAGGAGTTTTGCATCTCGAGTGTGTTTGTTTTGTATGTATGTTACGCGATATCTTCGCAGATTGTTACACAATTTCGATGATTCTTTTTTTATTAAATAGGTGATCCCATATAAGAGTGGTCTCATTATAATTTGGAGAAAAAAAATCATCTCAAAGGGTAGAAAATAAATAACTTTGTTTTTAGCGATTTGAATTCGGTTTTTACTTTTTGTCAAAAGTTTATAACTTTTATTAACAAACAAAAACGGGACAAAAAAGTCTTTTATTGACCAAATAATCTTTATTAGGTTTTTTACATAATTAATAGTATTTATATGCCGGATTTCTATATCCAAGGATTTAATAAGCATACAATAACTAATTATTTCTAAAAAGATACTCCGCAAAATGATCTCTTATCTGAGTTGCAGATAATGTTGATCTGCGTGGTATTCGTGCAATATTTCTCAAAGCACAGTTTTTATCAACGTTCTGCCGCCAAGTTCCAGGTTGAATTAATACTCCGTTTTCATCATATGTGTCCACAATACCGGGTGGCATATAAATATGAGATGAATTATTACTTTTTCTGAGAAAGTTGTGCAATAAGAGACAAGTCATTATAATAATATGAACGGTGTCGATATTTATATCAATTGGCTTTTTGAATATTCTAAACCTGTTTGCTAAAATACCAAAAACATTCTCAATTACAACCCGAGACCTTGACAAGCGTGTATTAAAAATTCGTTTAGGTGAACCAATATTATGAGTACCAGGATAAGGTTTCATTATATTATTATGCAAAGCAAATGCTCCGTCAGCCAAAAACACGTAGGGAATATTAGCTTTATCAGCGCTAGATAATGAGCGTGGCTTAGGCGAATTAAGAGTTTCGGATAAAATTTTTTGCCACAACGAAGAATTTTTTAAATACACCTCCGTCACTGATCCTTCCTTGACTACCAATGTTGGCATACATCAATTTATAATTACAGTCCACTAAAGCCAATAGTACTATACTGAATGTCTTCTTATAATTGAAGTACTCAGAACCCGAATTGTCTGGACATTGTATAATAATATGCTTTCCATCAATTACACCAACAGCATGCGGGAAATTATTTTTAAATCCGTTTTCAACTTCTAACCACTGCTGCTCATTGACTGGCATCTGAAAAAACAAAAAAAAATATTTATAACTAGATTGCGTTTTTGATTTCAGGACACTGCAACTGTTCCTAATGAACTTGAAGAGGAAAATGAGGCCGCCGAATCAACAGATTCTTCGATTCCACCAGATACGCTTAATTCATGTGAGGCACTCGATCCAACACCAACGCAAAATAGGACTATCCGGCGTCGTCTCAACCCACCAGAATTACAAATTGCCAGCAAACAAATGTCTGAGGCATTTAACAATTTAAATAAAATGATTAACAAGCAAGATGTTGTTGAAGATGAGTGTGACATATTTCGCAAAATGATTGCCAAAAAATTAAAGAAGATGCCTGAACATGAAAGGGAAGAAATAATGTTCGACATTCATGCTTTATTTCGAAGACCACGTAGTGTTAAAAGATCATCTGTTGATTCATTACGTTCCCCTACACCAACTTGTAGAAATTATCCTAATGTCACAATGACTTCTCCCAGGCCAAACTCATCATTTTCAGAGCCTCACAACTCATTTGTAGCATTTTCCGATGGAACTAATGGAAGACAATACGTGTTACATATCCCGGAAACAAATGAAAATACTTTCCTTAATGAAAAATCTTCAATGGTTCACATTATAAGGGATGAAGTTGTTAGGCCAGCTGATAAAATTTCGTCGGTAACCAGCCCAACTACAATCCAAACTCGATTCGTCCCCTACCAAATGTCTCCTATGAATAATATAATAAATCAAGCATACTATAAGTCTGAATAATACCTACTCATCATTTTAATTGTAATTTTAATTAGTAATAAGTTTAAATTAAATTATGTTCAAAAATCTTAAACATCTACCTTTATTTCATCCTTGAGAACGTCGGTAAGAGCTTTGCAAACATCAACTACTATTTTTGAAATTGACTTGAAATTTTTAATAAATAATGCAGGCTTTTAAAACTGTCGCCAGTTGCTAAAAACCTCAAAGTGACTGCTAAACGAATCTTGGCAGGTATAGCTTTCCTTAAATGAGTATCTTGCTTAGAGATAGTGGCAGAACTTTGGAAAGCAAGTAATTAAAATGCGTCAATGACATTCGATGGAAATTTTCGAATTCTCCAGATGGTTCTTGTATGAGTTCAACAAATTGTTGCTCCATACTACGTCTGCAAAAATATGAAAAATAAATTAAAAATAATCATAATAGTAATAATAATATGTGCCTATGTTTAGACTTTTCTACCTATGGTAAAAGTTCTTAATTGTGCCTTGTTTACTAACCTAGTTCTGTTCCGGTGCATCGCAATCATCCACCATCTTCTTTTTCTCCATTTCTTTTTAATTTTTGTTGTATATAAAACACGCACGTAATTATAATACGCGAGCCAACACATTGCAACAGCAGCTGCCTCTTGAACGTTATTCATGTTAAGGGTACGGGAGACTCAAGACGACTGAGCTCTTCGCGAAGTAGCACGAGTGTGTGGTCACGTACTTCGGCTTCGATCGACTTCGACGAGCACTTCGTCGAAGTTACTTCGCGAGTAGTGTGGAGGAAGCATAACACTTAGCCCACCGCGCGACCACGGGTCTGCATCGAGTGAACGCGCTAATGCCGGTGCTACACTAACGGGAAACGTCAATGCCAATATACGCAAGTACTTGAACGCTCCACGGTCGTTAAATTTCAACGCCATTGAACGGCGTTAAAGTTGTCGTTAATGTTCCTTGAAGACTTTTTATATTCGTTAAAAATGGTTCTATAAAAATCCATTAGGTTTTCTTTCGCTTTTCTAATTCTTCGATAGTTGTATTAAAAGATAATAATTGGATAATTTATCGCAAGGCACCATTTTGCGCTTTACGGTTCTTAAAACTTTTGAGTCTCGGATCCCACAAATATGGCTCTGTTTGCAGAATCTTAAGAAACCTAATAACTTTTTTATTACTCCGCTCCGTCATAGCCATACGTGCGACCCTGTTGCGCTCATCGTGCACAGTCAGACAAACGTAGTGTGGCCGCTACAACGCATTATTTCGTGCGTTAATCTCTTTGATGTACCGATACTTGAGTTATCGCCAAACGGCATTGTTAATGTCATTGTCAAATTGTCGTAGCCACACCTACATTCAACGTCCATCAACGCGATAATGAACGGCATTTCTCGTTAGTGTGGCCCCAGCATAAGATTGTACAAAAATGATAAAATAAATAAGCTCCGTGGCTTAGCAATGAGTTGCTGCGCCGGGGGCCGCGGGTTCGAATCCCGCATGGAACAAGTATTTTTATGGTCTACAAATAATTGTTCCGGGTCTGGTTGTTACTCCTTGTGCAAATTATGTTTGTAAACTGCCTACACGATACAGGAGAAAATCCTAGTGTGGGGGTAATATTTTTTTTATCAAAAAAGAAAGTCTAAAATTAATAAAATAATTATTTCATTGTTTGATAATCAATTATGTTAAATTTTATAAAATAATAAATTTTTCGTATTGTATTAAGTTACATAACACATATAGGTACACTATATTTCGTTTATTTTTGTTTTTTCCCCCTTTGGGGGCATAAATTTTTTAGAAGACTAGTGTGCGCTAATTACGTTACATATTATATTTTTTGAAGTGTTACGTTCGTTATGCCGGCTGTACACGCTCCTCGAGACACCACAAGACAGGCCTAGAGGTGAGCGTTATTTAACATTGTTCTTAAAAACTTTTTGCGTTTTTTAAAAAAATATTATAATATGTATAGTTTTCTTTGTGAATAAACATTTAAAGTGTCTATAAATATTTAGTGCACATAAATAGACATATAATTAGTGTAAATAAATAATAAATATTTTTTGTATTAAGTTAATTTTTGTGTATTATGTGGATCATAAAAATTATGTGATGTGATGGACAATAATACTTAAATACTTACATATTTTGTGACTGTATAAAATTATACAAAGGTACTAATATTGACAATGTCGTGCACATGTTATAATACCTATAAACTGTTACATATTCGTAATCATAACATAACACAGTTAAACTAATATTATAATACCTATAACCTGTTAATATTTTCGTAATCATAACACAACACAAACGCAAAACTAACCTACGCTATACTGTATACAGATGTAACTAATTACAAAAATAAGTAGTTTTGAAACTAGTTACTCATATCCACGAAACTACGTACAACCGATTACGTCCAAAAGACGTTACGACCCATGTCTAGACAGGCCGAGTACGAGTGTGTACAGGCTGCTCTCGTCGCGTCTCGTGGCCCTCGTGCGCTCTCGGAAGCGTGTCGGTTTTTTGCGCTCGAGTCAAAGGGTCTCGTAGGTATCGCGATGAAAACGAGAGTGAATGATGATATTAGGCTGAGCGCAGATTGCAGTCACAACAGTTTTAAGACAGACTATTGCTTTATAAAATATATGGAGACGCGCAAACTTCGAACAAAACGTCTCACAGACAGAATTTTTTATGAGTTCGCGGTCCGCGCCCTGCCATTAGGCTACTGTCGCTAAACTAATAATTAATAATTAATAAAAATAAAAATTGATTAAACGTGGTACCCACTGATTACCTGTTGATTAAGGACGCGTTTTGTTGAAAAGAAACTTTTGTTGAAAATAGTAGTTTTTTATATTGTAAAAACGAACTTTCGTTGCCATTTTCTACAAAATTAACGATACCGGCTTGTGTTTCGGTACATGTTTTGGTCTATTATCAACATATTTAAAAAATTTAAAAAATACTATAAGATGACAGACATATTCAATTAAAAAACCCTGGGTTTATTTTTTAACAAAATGTCACAAATAGTCGTAAAAAAAATAAAAACTGATGCACATTTTTTCACATATTTTGGTAATACGGATGAATCATAATGTATTGCAATAAGGGCTATTTTATTGTTGGTGCCTGCTTTGATTTATTGTACAAAGATTTCGATGAAACCACAGTCCGCGCTCGGCCGCCGTCGTGAGTGGACACTGTATCGCCTGTTTGCAGCGGCTCATTCTGAAAAGATCGCTGTACATACACAAAATATTAGAAAAAAACAAATTGGAAACATAAGTACTTGACAAGTGATAAAATTATTATTTTTATACTCACAGTTTTTATTTAGCTAAAAATAAGTAGGATATATAAACTTACCTACTACTGCAACTCGTGGACGAGCGGAACTAGGTGTGCCGAGTTTGGGCTCGTTTTGTTGGTTATGATGAGACCTTACCTCTGGACTTGATGGCATGACCTGAAGGTGTACTTTCGTGACCGCTATTTGAACTTCTTGCAGAGTAAAACTAGGGGTGACGAATTTGGGCTCCGTTTTGTTAGTTATGACGAGTCTATACCTCTGGACTTGATGGAGTGACCTGAAGGTCTAAATCGGTGATTGCAACTGGAACTCCTAGACTGGTAGAACTAGGTGTGCCGAGTTTGGGTTCGTTTTGTTAGTTACGATGAGACCTTACCACCGGACTTGATAGAGTGACCTGAAGGGGTAATTCAGTAACTACTGCTGGAATTTCTGAACGAGTAGAACCAGGTGTGCCGAATTTGGGCTTCGTTTTGTTAGTTATGACGAGTCCATACCTCCGGACTTGATGGAGTGACCTGAAGGTGTAGTTCAGTGATTACAAGTGGAACTCCTAGACTTGTAGAACTAGGTGTGTCGAGTTTGGGTTCGTTTTGTTAGTTACGATGAGACCTTACCACCGGACTTGATAGAGTGACCTGAAGGGGTAATTCAGTAACTACTGCTGGAATTTCTGAACGAGTAGAACCAGGTGTGCCGAATTTGGGCTTCGTTTTGTTAGTTATGACGAGTCCATACCTCCGGACTTGATGGAGTGACCTGAAGGTGTAGTTCAGTGATTACAAGTGGAACTCCTAGACTTGTAGAACTAGGTGTGTCGAGTTTGGGTTCGTTTTGTTAGTTACGATGAGACCTTACCACCGGACTTGATTGAGTGACCTGAAGGTGTAATCAGGTGGTTACAAATGGAACTCCTAGACTAGTAGAACTAGGTGTGACGAGTTTGGTTTCGTTTTGTTAGTTACGATAAGACCTTACCACCGGACTTGATGGAGTGAAATTCGGCACACCTAGTTCTACTGGTTCAGAAATTCCAGCAGTAGTTACTGAATTACCCCTTCAGGTCACTCCATCAAGTCTGGTGGTAAGGTCTCATCATAACTAACAAAACGAACCCAAACTCGGCACACCTAGTCCTACAAGTCTAGAAGTTCCACTTGTAATCACCGAACTATACCTTCAGGTCACTCCATCATGTCCGGTGGTAAGGTCTCATCATAACCTACAAAACGAACCCAAACTCGGCACACCTAGTTCCACCAGTCTAGGAGTTCCAGTTGCAATCACCGATTTACACCTTCAGGTCACTCCATCAAGTCCGGAGGTATGGACTCGTCATAACTAACAAAACGGAGCCCAAATTCGGCACACCTAGTTCTACTCGTTCAGAAATTCCAGCAGTAGTTACTGAATTACCCCCCTCAGGTCACTCCATCAAGTCTGGTGGTAAGGTCTCATCATAACTAACAAAACGAACCCAAACTCGGCACACCTAGTTCTACTAGTCTAGGAGTTCCACTTGTAATCACCGAATTACACCTTCAGGTCACTCCATCAAGTCCGGTGGTAAGGTCTCATCATAACCAACAAAACGAACCCAAACTCGGCACACCTAGTTCCACTAGTCTAGGAGTTCCTATTGTTGTAATCACCAAATTACACCTTTAGGTCACTCCATCAAGTCCGCAGGTAGGTAAGGTCTTATTATAACTGACAAAACCAGTTCAAAGTCCAGAGCTAACATCTCACTACCAGTAGAGGGCTTCCAGTGCCAAGCAGTCTTTGGAGCAGGTATTCATATTTCGTATCGAAGTATATTTCTGAGGTAGGTATAAGAAATGAAAAACAAATTCAATCTTTCAAATTATCAAAATAATTTCATTTGACTACGATTCCCACAGCCAACCGTGCGTACACTAGTGTGTGTGTGACTTTTGTCAATGTAGTAGTGCGATTCTATACCTATCCATTTTGTAAACGCGTCCTTAAATGTACGCTACTACCTACTTTCAGTAGGTAAGTTTTACTTACCTCAACGTCACTGCTAGTCGCTCAGGAGCAGGTATAGCCTTGCGAAAATTCGAATCTTGATATGTAATGTAAGGCTCCATCAATTTCAATAAATTATCAAAAGTTGACACGTTCATTCGGAAATACTTGAAAAAATTCGGGGGGTGATGCCTTAATTTACTATAGTGTATACAATTTTCCTTTTATCAGTCTTTCACTATATATGGGATGTACCCAATATTTACGTTTGCGTCGTTTTGCAAGTGCACGTGTAACTAGGATACTTATTACAACAGTATCGGTGAAGTCCATTTTGATACTGAAAATGAATTGACGCAGACGGCGCGCGGCGTGCGATGCGTTGTCGTAGACAAAACAGTTTTGTTTTAGATGTGCGGCGCATCGTAGACAAAAAAGTTTCATTTTTATTTTAAAGCAGACTTGTCTATGTGAGGCAAGACTGTCTTAAAACTGTCGTGACTGCAATCTGCGCTCAGCCTTACTTAGCGTCCACTGCGCATGTATAATCAAGCAGAAAAATGCAAACTGTATTATGACATTTTAATATGTAAAAAGTCAAAGGTCGACATTATAACTACACATCAAAGTCTCCACGAATACGCACTTATATATAATCTCTAGGTTTTAATTGCTGCTAAATAATATTCTGTATTTTGTATACACTTAGTTAAAGAAGTAAAATATTTTGTATTTGTAATTTCTGTTTTGTCTCAAGACGACATATGTGATTTTATTGTTAATAACTTTTTTTTTATGATAATGTATAAAGAAGTATAATACACTGTTAGAAAGTTTATTAAATACAGTGTTTAATGATGTTATTGTTTTATTTTACTTTCATTTAAAATATATTTGTACTTAAATTTACGAAGAAACATGTGTTTTTTCCGGGACAAGTTGAACCTCTCTTTTTCCTTACATGATTACAGTCATCTTTCAATAGATCCAGCTAATTTTTACAAATCTCATAAAATATTTCATACTCTTAATACCGATATCAGTATTTAAGTCTTTAGTGTCAGGTTTATTGAATAATTATTTACTTTATTTATATTTTTTTTTAATATTATATAACAGGTAGTCTCTAACACTTTCGATATCGATAGTACGCAAGACGACACAAGTATGTGCGCGGGCGACTGAACGCAGGGAGACACTAGCTAGCGCGTCGCCCGTTGCTATGGTTTCGCTTCCCCGGACTTCATACCGCACCGCACTGTTCATCTTTCGTGGCGCAAGCTATACACTGTTCTATTCACCGTACATGGTACAGTTACGGTAAATTAATAGAAACTATATACCATCTCTTTCTTAGCAATGGGTTATTAATTTTATTTTTAATAAATGTGTAAAAAATTATAATAGCTCAAAGGCAAAATGCAGCAACAGTTTTATCTAGGTCCATCTCAGCGGGCATATAGAGTTCAAACTTCAAATGATACGAGTGTGTACCATGGTGTGTTCTCGTGTCGAGCCTTTACGTGACGAGAGGCACACAAGGCGACGAAGAGACGAGCGTGTTCAGCCGCCATGAGCTACACACATCTAGGGTTACCAGGTCTTTAAATCGAAAAGCCGAACAGACCATCCAGCTTAGCCGGACATTTTGGTAAAAAGGCCGGACACGCTTAATTATTCAGTCTTAGTATAACACGATAATATATTTTTTAAAGTAAAACAATGCTTATTATCATTTACCATAAAATCTTAAATTAAAAGAATCAGTGTACTTTATTATTAATCATTCAATATTCATTACAATATTAGTTTCAATAATTGCAATAGTATGTATTTAAGTACATGAAAAATGTAAAAAATGGTCAAATATAAAAAGACTGACAAATGCCGGACAGGCCCGGACACCGTTTAATTTGGCCGGACACGCAAACAAAAAGCCTGACTGTGTCCGGCTTTATCCGGACGCCTGGCCTGGTTAGTTTTGCGTTTGTGTTAGGTTATGATGACGAAAATACTAACAGGTTATATGTATTATAACATTAGTTTAACTGTGTTATGATATGATTACGAATATAACAGTTTACAGGTATTATAATACGCGCGCGACATCGTCAATATTAGTACTTTGGTACAATTTTATAGTCACAAAATATGTAAGTACCTAAGTATTATTGTCCATCACGTCACATAATTTTTATGATCCACATCTTGCGTGTAAGCCATTACCTATCCCGAAGGGACTCTTTACTCTCGTGCGAGTCGTATATCGTGTTATGTACCTATATTCATCTTAATAATAATCTGTTCAAAAAGAAACGCTTACGCGAGCGCCGGTCATTGTGTGTGTCAACTGCGTACGTTAAATAATCGTTACATTTTTGATCACGAAACTGGATATACGATTATCAGGCTCGTAAGCAGTTTCTGAAACCGATTATGTTAAATAACGCTCACCTCTAGGCCTGTCTCGTGGTATCTCGACGAGCGTGTACAGCCGGCATTAGATTTCGACATATAAGTACTTTATAAGGGTAGGTATCAAAATGCTCACGAAAACAAAACAAAAATGCATGCACTATGTAATTTTATTTATTTAGTACTTATTTACACTTTAAAAAATCCGTCAATTTCGTTTTGGTTTTTGTATTTTGAATGTTTTTCTCTAACTCATAAATTTTGTCGAATATTGCTTGATCAACAACCGCCGCGTATTCAAAGTACTGATGTCTGGTCTGGTCAGTCTCCAACGTATTTAAAGCTTCGCAATTGATTAACTATAAACTGAGTAAGTCCGTCAACCAGGACGGTACACAGGCACACGTGTCCATTCGAAAAGAAGGCGATAAAATAACGTTATTTAGTTCCACGAAATAGAATAGGTACAACATTGACTAGAAAACAATACAAAAATAATGGTAGGAAGTTCCACGAAAGTTAATGAGTCATAAAATAGCAGATGCTAAATTTGTAATTTGTTTCGTCATTTGTTACTGTATGTGTGTATCTTTTATGTATGTATTTTTATTGTAGCTATAGTTCCTCCTAAACAATATAAAAAAATAAACCTCGACTGTCGCTTAGAGGTATAGATAAGTAGCAGTATCACTTACGGAGGTTCATGACGACTCTTACAGAGGTTTCTGTTTCTCGCTAATAGAGGTTTTGGGAGCTTAAAATGACGGGTCCTGACTATTACTCTCACTTAATAGTTTTCTCACTTATCCAGGTTTGACTGTATATAAAATAATAAATCTAGACAGCATAGAAATAATGTATGTATAATGTATAACTAAGAAAGTAGGTACTTACCAGTAATTAAAACGAACTAAAGCCAGCGGCTTAGGGCGCGCCCGGAAAACTCCGTGGAGTGCCATCAGTTCTGAGCAGTTTCAACTGACAGTGCGACCGAAATAATCCGTGGGGTTGTCGTCAGTTGAAAATTTGAACTTAAGATTCCACACTCACGGTCAGTTTTTGGATGTACGTCAACAGTTTAACTGATCGTTTAAACTGACCGTTGTGGCGTCCATAAAACTTCCCCAACAATATATACACCTACCAAAAACTCATAAGGCACAACCCATTGAAATATTATGTACTACGTACTAGAGGAGACACGTTGTTGCTTATCGTCATTTCTAAAATTGTTCTCTTAATAATATGATTGTAAATATATATTCGTTACGGTACATTTTATGATAAATAGCTTTTACGGTACATTTTGTGATAAATAGCTTATCGATCAAAACAAATGTTTAAAACATTGTGCGCTAACTAAAGTAGCAGGAATTTTTAAAGTTGAAATTTGCACTAAAAGGCTGGCGTACGAAACGTGAATATAAAATTAAAATCAGGTGCGTGCAATCACTGGGAGCTTGTAGCAAACCAAACGCGCGCCCAACGTATGGATGCGGCCGCCAAACTCAGGCACAATCCTTTTATCTTTTGTAAACAAAAAAAACCGACACCACACGGATCTCGCACCAACTTTGGGCCATCATTCCAATACATATCAAGGTAACCACAAACACCCACTCTACACGATGACCATTGCTAGTGGCCACAGCATTTGCCACTATGTTGGCAAACGTGTTGAGCCGCCGTTATTTGTTATCAGAAAGCCGCTGCCCTCTTCAGCTTCAGTTTCTCCTCTATCGCCACTTCAGACACCCATGGGACGCATGGAGTAGTACCGAATTTTACCCGATTTTGGGTACTTTTTTAAATGTATATAATCCTGGCCCATTTCATTTGAATGAACCCATTTGCTTGGTTATTATCATTGAGCACATTATTTTGATAGTTTCGTACCTCATAAAAAAGATCTTACATGATTATTATAATCAGTCCTTCAGTCAAGATTTTCCTCAGAAACGGCTAACAATATCCGGTTTTTAGGTCTAGTCTCCTGGAGATATAAAAATTCAAGCTTCTATGTCAACGCAATCTAAAAATATGGCTATCTCTATGTCACTCACAATTTTGATACTTGCAAGACTCACACATCAAAACCTTTGCACTTCCCGTTTACTTAGTACCTACCATGATTTTTAGCAAAAAGCAAGGGCCTCACGGCACAAGTAAAAAGAAAAAAAAACTGAAAACCGTTAATTCGCATAATATTGGTGTAAGAAAAAGTTTTTTCACACCAGTTAACTTTGTTTTCTAATCATCCGACTTTCTTTTTCTTTACAGCAATTTTCGGTGATTACCTTACCAATAGTTTATTAATTTCAGTAATTTAATAACTTTTGTCAAATTGATTATGTATCTGATTACATAGTTAAATTTATGTATTATATAGGTACAAATTAATATTAGCTATGATAGTTTAAAAATGACGGTGCTATTTCAAAAATTAAATTTTAAGAAAAATTCACACCAAGGGTGGTGGTGTAACGATGTATATAGAGGTGTTCTAGTTACCTTAAGGTTGTTATTTTTTAGTTTAAAAGGTCTATTAAATGACACTGAATAATTAAACTTGTGTCTAATAAAGCCCTCGACTACAGAAGCTATCACATAAAATATGTGTAGATTGTTTTATTTATTTTACGTTTTGTAAAGTAGGTTTTGCTTTATAATTATTTTAAGTTCATGTACTGAGATACCACACAGTCTTTGATGCTATTCATTGGTTATACTATAAGATTTGTAAAATAAGAAAACATTACAAATGTATAACAACCCTTACATTAAAAATTCGAGTAGGTAAGGTAATGATTTAAAAATACTTAAGAATTATTTTAACATAAAACACTTTCAGCTGTTTTGTTGTTTAAATACCAATCCTTCAATCATTGTCCTCCCTCTGCAACTTAAAAAAAAATAAAAAACTTAGAAAAATCTAAAAGATCAAAATTATAACGAACACATACCTACAGAATATTATATCTACCCAACATATATATCATACCCACGTTGCACGAAATGCACAAAATTATAGAATGCATCGTGAACTATATTGCATAGATGCGATGCGCATGTAGCTTCAATGTATTTTTATGCAATGTCACATAAACAATGAACAAAGGTAACGTGATGGTATATGTGTGAAAGGGTTTTTAGTCATTAAAGGAATTCATCATCTTCGCCCATTTAAAACAATCACAAGGTTAAGTTAAAAATGGATTTCTTAGACAAAAATCTTTTGTGGGGTTAATAGGTGACGGTTTATTTAAATATTGGTTCTAAAACTAAAAATTGTATTTAATACAAAAATTTATTGGTGAAAACATGAAAAATATAATAGATTAATGGCTGATAAAATGCAGCAGAAATGTTACAATAATTGTCCATCACAAAAACTATTTTGCTAATAAATGCCTGAAAATTCAGAATGCTATTATTATTAATCAGTAATGGGCACAACAAAGTGGTTAATGTCAATGTTAAGTTTTGCTTTGGTAATATTTAAATTAATCGAGGAAATCACAAAAAACCACATAAAAGACACTAACAAGTTTTTTGTGCCCTAATTTGATACAGCCATTACAGTTCGTGGATTTATTATGTATGACAATCTATGTTTAATTGGGTTATTGGGCGCACTTTAACAATTTTTATAAACTAATTGCATGATTTTCAAAACATTCACCATCATGATCTCCATTTCACTGCGGACATGCGGCGAAAGGAATGTTACTTTGGGGCCGACCAGGCTGTCGAGTTCATTTTAAATAATAAAGGAAAACACTTTTAACTTAAGAAACCGTAATTTTAATAACTTAAGTTATAAATATTTATATTCATCAGGTCAGCTCGATATCTGTAATCCAGTGTAAATACAGAAATACAAAACCGTCAAAGATGACACATAACATTTAATTTTAGACGGAACGTGAAGGTCCGCTGCGAACGACATGTTTAACATTTTTACAAGCGACGGCCCGCGGCGGCGGCAGGGGACGGCCGCGCCGCGCGACGTTCTCGAATGTTGCTCGTTTCTTACAAAACACCGATGAGAACAAATGCGAGTGGAGCGGCGCGCGCCGGCATTAGTTGTCGCCGCCCTCGGCAGGCTCGTCGCCGTCGCCCTGCGTGTCTGACGTCCACAGCGTCAGGTTGTCCCGCAGCAGCTGCATGATCAGCGTCGAGTCCTTGTAAGAGTCCTCATTTAATGTGTCCAGCTCGGCGATCGCGTCGTCGAATGCCTGCAATATAAACAGTGCTCACCTGCTCATCTTTTCCTTTCACTACTAACTTAATAGCCGCTATAAACTTAAAACAACATCAAAATAAATAAATATATATATATATATATATATAAATACACAAGTTCAAACACTCTTGATGCTGGCTGGATCGAGTATTAAAAGGTTAATGCTTTCAACATGGCCATGCCAAGACAAGATTAGTGAATTTATAATTTTTTTAATACATCTAAATTAAGTTCGAAAACATTTTCATTCATGCGATATCATATAAGATGACTATTCTAGAAGTTAGTAAGGGGATGCATGATCGAGGTTGAATACACTGCAGAATGTGCAATGAATAAACCTGTTTAGCTAAGTGGCACGCCCGCGCAGGGGAGTTGATAATCTCGTAATAAAAGACGGAAAAGTTGAGCGCAAGACCGAGCCTGATGGGATGAGTTGGTTGCATTTTAGCCTTGGCGATGTCGAACGCCTCCTGGTATGCCTTCTGCGAGTCCTCCACGACGGCTGGGGACAAGCGAGCAAGTTAGCGTCGCGGGTGCTCACCCTCGTGCCAGCCAGCACAGAGCCTATGCATAACTGACACAAATAATGACCTGTTTGGCGAGCTGACACGCCTTGTCGGGTGAATTTAATATCTCATAATAGAACACGGAGAAATTTAACGCCAACCCGAGCCTTATTGGGTGTGTGGGCTGCATTTTCGCCTTGCTGATTTCAAAAGCATCCTGGTATGCTTTCTGTGAATCCTCTACAACAGCTGTAATGTAAAGGGTTGTTAACAATCTAAATTTATGATTTAGAACTCAATCTCATCCAAAACTAATAAAATATGTTTATTTTGTGAATCCAAAATATCTAAAATGCAGTAGAGAAAATAACTTACAATTTCTGGTTTCTCCTGTGGCCACTTCTGCTAGGTACCTGTAGTAATCTCCCTTCATTTTAAGGTAAAATACTTTACTTTCTGGATTACTAGCTTTAGGGATAAGGTGTTTATCAAGTAAGCCCTGAAATAAATTATTATCTTAAAGTATTCTTGTAATATAAATAAATATGGAAGATTAAATTTTATAAAGTAAATATATTATGCACAATAACTATAAAAACATAATATCAATATAATAATTAAGGTTTTAAAATCATGAATATTTGTGTTCCATTGGATGAGGTAAGCTTGATGATGAGTCGCCAATGTTAGTGTACAATAAATTTGCACAAACAAGCAATACATATCGAAATCAAATGTAACATAAGCTCTCACGTCCATGACCTAGAGGGGTAGGTAGAAAGTACTATGGACTTTTATTAGATATGAAGTACCTAGTTAAAATAGGCCAGGAGGCCACACTGCTTAGTTTATGAAATGAAAAAAATCATAAAATACTAATACCGGTAATTTTAAAACAATATATATTTTCATAAATTTAAGTTTTCAAAACCTACAAGTGACACCATTAAATATTTTTTTGTGTGTAATATCATTCTAACTGATAAAGTAAAAACATCGTCGCAATAAATGCCTAGAAAAATCTAGATTCAACTGCAACAATATTGGTTACTGTTCAATACCAGTGTACATTCTTAGATGATTAAGTAAAAAGACAACTGTTTTCTCGTAACAGAAATTAACGAAAAAATGCATCAAATGGTCGATGTCTAGTAGAGATAGGGCAACGAACGAAGATGAGATAGCAGCGCGCGCAGTGACGCGGCGCAATACGTCACCCCGCCCTCCCCGCCCGTGTAAAGGCCGCACCGCGCCCTGGCGGCCATGTGAGCTCAACTACCTAAAGTTTAATAACGCCCATCGGTAACATCGAAGTACAATTTAGCCAAAATGACCGCGACTTATATTCGTTTACATCATCCATTAATTGGGCAACGCACTATGCAAATTATAGTGACGTCATCCGCGTAGGAAGGTTACGACCGCTATCAATATAATGCGGAAGTAATTCCGAAATATCCTCAAAGAATCAATATTCTCAAAGAAAAATATATATACAAATTTTTAAAATATAAAATTTAGTGAAAAGATAAGGATAATTTTTTTAAATTCTTAATTAAATAAAAAAGATGAAAGTAATGTCTTACCAAAACGTCGTAGCAGATTTCTCTAAGTTCTTTTTCTACTTTAACCCTATATTCTTTTGCCATCTGTTGTTTTCTTTCTGAACCTTCGGTTTTCTGTTCAATAGAGGAGATTACTCGCCATGATGACCGCCGGGCGCCCACTACGTTTTTATAGGCAACAGAAAGAAGGTTTCTTTCCTCATTGCTGAGTTCGACGCCGGTTTCCGTAACTTCTTTCATCGCGGCCGCCATGTCGTCATATCGCTCAGCCTGCTCCGCTAACTTGGCGCGTTGCACCAGTTCCTCCTTGTCGACGGACATCTTTGGCGATCTATAAGGATTATATTACTGATGCCCCTGTAACAAAAGAAAATAAAAATTCAACTTACGGAATATAGAATTAACGAATCCCGAAAGAATTTTTTTTTTCAGAAAGACTAATCGTTTGGGTGTCACTTTCACCGTAGTGAATCCAAATTGGGTATATGAGTCATCATATAAGGCGGCGCACCTTGGAGGCTGTTGAGCGCACTGGCGCAATGTACAAACTCAACGTAGCTCAGAGAGCGACCCTCACTCCAAACGCGACATCGACCCGGCGTCCGCTCGGTTTGACAGCATCTCACAGACTCGGGCTAGTGTAGTGAGTGTAACAAGGCACGCGCCGTCGCTCGACCACCGCAACTGCGCCAACTGTATTGATCCGACGACGCGGGATAAACACTCCAGACGAAATACGACTAGCGCGACGCTTGCACACACCCCTCACCCTTGCCACCCACCCTACGTGCACCGCACCCGTCAGCCCGGCGCCAACCCTCACTCCACCGTTTATATATCTATACACCGTCGTATATTCGATATACTGTTGCTGGGGTCCACTTCGACCTAGCATTTTTATCAAGGAGCCCATTACTCATATTCAATAATATACAAAATATATATTCTGCTGACAAATTAAATAAGGGCACCACCTAAATTTTTAGCGAAATTAGGTTATTGAAATAGACAAAGCCTTTAAAAGAAATAACAGCTAGTATTCTTAAAAAATATAAGTAAGATTCCTTCCTTTTTCTTTGTTCCTTTTTAGTACCAACTCTGAAGTTAACATGAGTGAAAAAAAACAAACCAATTATTAATAATAATAATGTACTTTTGTAAAATAACATTTTATGACCAAACATTGATATCTACTAATACTGACCTACTTATTCTATGAAAATCTATGTGAGAAATAATTATATTTTTCTAAATGTGCAATTATCTAAACTATAATTTTCATTGCAGCATATCAGTAATGCACTGTTTAAAATAAACCACCCAACATAAGAACCTTTAAACTGCCTACATTAAATCAGATTAACCAAATGCAAAATCAACTGCCCAGCGCCGCGTCTCTAATGCCCCCGCGGTTTTAGAAAATATACATTTATTGCATGATTAAAATAAGATCTTAGTACAAAAACATATAGTTTTAGGCTCAACAGTTTACCCATTTCGGGTATGCAACAATTAAAAAATAATTTTTAAATTTACTACATACTAACATTTATTTTATTAAAATACTCATTGAGATTGTAAAAAACATTTTCAATTAACAATTTCTTTAATTTTTTTTTTAAACATATTTCCATTTAATTGTTTAATAGCTGGTGGTAACTGATTGTATACACGAATAGCAGTAATGTAGGTACTTTTATAGTAAATCATATTTTTAATAATAGGTAAGCTTATATCATATTCATATTTAGAAAATGCATTTTTTGCATGATAAAAGAAGATGGATAAAGAGAGACGGAGCCAGAAACTAGTATAGCAGAGTGACATGGCTTAATCCATTCATGGAGAACTTGGTCATTTCATCACTCAGACTCGGACAGTAGCTTGAAGTCTAGGCGTTTGATGGTGCAGGTTTACATCCAGAAAACAAATACTAGCATGGTCTTCAAATAATTTTTTGTCCATATACAATGTAGGTTTATGTAACATCAAAAAAGCATTTTACATATAGGAATAGAATGTTGAAAGAGGTATATCATATATCATAACATATATAGTACATAAATATATATTGTATTATATACAGAGTAATTTTGCAATAAATGGCCAAATTTGGAGAGAAGGTCCAGAATTATTAATATGGCAAATGGTGAAGAAAAAATGATTAAAAAATCTCAAAAATTCTGTTCATTTTATCTTTTAAAATCAAAATGCATGGTGATGCATTGTATTAACCAATTATATGCACACATTCGTAGCAGTTGACCGTTAGGCAAAAACATTGCCCATAAATCACATTCAATTTGGGATAATTTCAAATAAAATATAAGCCTTATTTATCATATTTTCTGAAACTGCAATAACAGTATATCATTATTTATATACTTGAACTTAAGATTAAAATTAGGCTACACTTTGAAAAATAGTCCTGCATATTGCATAGCCTAGAAACTTCTATATGCTTTATTCAGCTCTGCCAGTCTCCCAGCACGTCTCAAGTTATCTCTCCATCTTAGTTAGCTTTAGTGGTTAAGTATTTGACATTTAGGGCTGCAGGTTCATCCAGCCCGGAACAAAAATAAAGTTGCAAAGATACCCGTCAAATTGTTTCATACATTAAAAAAAAGTTTTCTGGAACTGTTATTGAATCTTAAAATCTTTTTATTGGATATGGTATATCTAACGCCCTAAAAGTCAAGGTGATTATGTCTATGAATCTAGTAAGAGGTTGCTCATGTTCAAAATGGCCAATTACAATCTGATAAAAACGCCCGTTTTTAGATTACAGAATAGTTGTATTCAATTTCTACTAAAAAACTATGTAGTTTTATCATCACTGTTATTGAAATAAACATATAGACCTAATCTAGTAAATTGTAAATAAGGCATCCATCCTATTACCCAAGTTTTTGGAAAACGGTACCACTTGCAGTATTTTATTACTAAAAAATAGTTTTGCACACTTTTACAATGTGCACAAATTGTTTAAAAATTTTTGCTCTATATATATGTTAATGAATAACATTATGGGGTCATAAAATTCTCATAAATTACATAACTTATGCTTATTGTAAAATTAAGGTGGGAAAACCTTCACAACATTCAGTACTTAAATTTAGAACTATAGATAGTGGCAAATAAATAAGTGAAACTATAGATAGTGGTTTTTGAACCACTGGCCATATAATAAATAAGTGATGTAGTCATGGAACACAAAAATACTGAAGGGGTTTGGCATAATTATGGCTGTTGGTGTATATTATATTATTAATACATAAAACTGTTTAGTTCCATTTTAATATGAACTACCTAACAATTGTACACAATTGTAAGAAACCTTTTAATGGACGACAGGGTCAGTTCAACTACGACTGTTGATATTTTTTTAAATATCAGATTTTCACTATATCAATAATTATAAATATATCAATAACAAAGATTATTATATAAGTCTATTTATAGATATGTCGAAAATAAGATATTTAAAAAAATATCAACATTCCTAATTTGAACTGACCGTGTCGTCTTTAACAATTGGTCTAGGTAGGTACAACCCTCTAACCTGTTTCTGCAGACAAACAATCCACTGCTGTGTTCTCATCTGGAAGGTATTGAGAGCTAGTATAATTATTACAGACTACGAGGTAATCCATCTTAGTACTCAAAGGTGGAAATGCATCTATAGCCATCTATGTCTGAAATTGGCTGCATATGTCCATAGGCCATAGCTCTTATCATAAGGTGGACTTAAAGTTCATAATATATAAAAAAATGGAAAAGTACATTAAATTATAATTTAAAGAGTATAAAAATTATAATTCTTTAAATCTGTATTTTAAATCTGTGCTTTAAACTTTAAGTACATATAAGATGTCATTCAGTAATTTTTGTATAAGAAATTTTGCATGTTGAATTAGCAAATCAAAAAGCAAAGTATAAAGGTAAGGTAAGAAAGACCATCACTTTACACTAAGGTACAAAGGAGTTACAAGAATTTGAAATATTTCAAGTGCAAGACCATGTCATGTAACCAAAAAAAATTGAACCTTTCATGTACGTTAGTACGTAACAGCATTAAGGCAGTTTAAAGATATTTTAATTGCAAAAAAAAATTCAGTATTCAATAAAATATGATAGTTTTTAATTCGAGGTGAACTATTTTGTCGCACGTGTTTAAAGAAGTATAATAAGGGCCAGGCACTTTCTTTAGAATGAATATAAAATAAAATTTTATCTATAAATTTGTCGCTTTCATCGCAGAAACTTACGACTAATTAGTCCTGGAATGATATTAACTAATGATCCCACATGAATCCAAAATCTGAAGTTATCATGCAAGATAAAGACGTTACTGGTTAAAGAACGCACGATAAATTTATTACGCACTAACATGACGGTTCTTTACGAATACTTTGGTAGAAATTACGCGCTTACTAGCTATATTCTACATGTCCACGCTTTTGAAAGCAATAATCAGATTAATAAAATAGTCACTAATAAGCAAGATATGCGCGCACCTAAATTACCATTTACTTACTGTACTACGAGGTAAAAATCTCCTCACTAAATTAGTAGATATATAAATTGAGAGATAGCCTTACACTACACACTGAAGAGAAAACCTTGGTCAGAACAGAATGAAAGACTAGAAAACTAAAATTTGGATTGATAGCTAACCGCACCGTAATATCGTGTCGCCGGCTCAGGCAAAATGGCTGCTGCTAGGGGACACTCCTTTTATGCGTCACAGACACAAAAGTACCAAAATACGAAAGCGACCTAATACACTATAAAACACGAGAAAAATATATCACTCAATATAATTTTAATGCACTTACTTGTTAGAAGGGAAATAAAGTAATTAAGCCAGCAAATTGCAACACGATTTCAATTTTTCTCTTGCGGTGAATCATACACTACACTGACGGCAGAGGGGCCAGAGGGGAAACGAAAACGGAAGAGGGTTCTCACAAAATGTCCGCCATATTAATATTCTTTAGTCTATGAGTAGTTTCTCGTATATGGTTGCGGTATAACAAAAACAGTGTTTTTCTCTTTCTAACTTATGCAACTAAAGCGCGACACCTTAACATTCGAATGAGTACATCATACGTAGGTTTATTACGAATCAAACAGGAAATATGTACTACGCGCTTCTTTTCAAAAACTTATATGATTAAAATATTATCTTTAATTCAAGCAAACGCTTTGTGTACTTTTGTAGTTACTATTTTATTTAAGTGTGGATTGTCTTTAAGAAAGCAATTTGACATATAACTATAGTATAAAGTATATTCATAAATTATAAACACGTTTATTTAAATAAGATATAATATATTATTCAATACTACAAATAAATGAAAGATAAGAGATACAAAGGGCTTAGAAGTGAAATAAAAAAGGAAAGATAACAAAATAAAAACACTTTAAAACATTGACGAAAATAAATTCACATTTCGTAAAATGAGATTTGTACTAAACTAAAATAATTTTTGTAAAAGATACGGTAAGGATTAAAAGATCATCAATTTAACTATCTTATTTGTATACTATTGATATTGACAAAAATATTGTTTTTCGACATCAAGGTTAGTTAACGTTAGTACCACAGAATAAATAATAGTACTACGTACAGAAGTTTCACTCTTTTGATGTTGACTGCTTGCCGCCGTTTAATAAGCTTACATACATTGAAGTAATATGTACTTACGTACTACTATTTCAAACAAAACATGTGCGCTACTCTGTGTTCGCGCGGTTGGTTTTTTTATCATAGAATAAACATAGGTAGAATAATCAGTAGGTAATAATAGATTGTATTGTTAAATAGGTAAACTATATCGAGAACAATTTTCAAATTTTGTCATTATATCACAATTACATTTTAATAATATTTTTATCTGAATATTTTGAAAAGTATCTATGTCAAATATAAAAAAACATACTAAATGTATGTTTAACAAAAATTATTAATATAAAATTTAAATTACAAATATATTTATTCAAATTAGAATAAGCGTCGTTCATTAATGCTGGGCACGCGAGAGTTAAAAATTGACGAATTTATTCCACTTTGACTTTGATGTGGAAACCTAAAAATAATATAAAAGAGTAATGAGCAGATTTAAATATAAAAAATTGACCTAATTATGATAACTCATGTATGTTTCTACAAAAAAAATGTGTATAATATATTCGTCCTATACTTAAGTACCCACAGAAATGTCGCATCTGAACAAATTAATTTCATAATCTATATTACATGACACAAGATGGCTTCTTAGGAATTAATTTGTTTTATTATTAAGTTATAATAATTTTTTATTGATTAAGTATCTTATTAACCGTTGAAAAGTAATACCTTGGTTTTTACTGACATTTCTTGAATTATTTGTGCAATATCTAAGTACACACGACGGCATATTTTTATCAAGAGATTTTTTTTAAATCAACACAACACGTGACAACTCTAGAAGCACCTAGTGAGTGACTGATTAAAGTGCGGTGTATGCACCGCAGTTGAGTGGAACTGAGTAGCTGAATGCAGTTTCGCCTCTAGTACGTAGTACATAATAGCTCAATGCCTACATAATTATTATTAATGAGATAAATTTCGAACTAATATACTTCCCTCCGTATTACTTTACACTTTTTCCCATTACCACATCACGGCTGTTTTTCCGTGGTTACTTAGGGCTGACAAGAATATATTAAAAATATATTAAAAACACATGTAAGTAGGTACTTTTTTTATAGGATAGGGTGACAAACGAGCACACAGTCCACCTGATGGTAAGTGGCATAGATAAATAAATATGTAGCAAGCTAGTAAGTGGTTGCTGCGGCCCATAGACGTCTACTCTGATTCGAATCATGTAGTCACCCGTGAGGACAAAGATGGAATGCCTCGTTTCCAGTAAAAAGGGTCTCCGGTTCTCTACACTCACCATACGAAACACAGCAGCTACTTTTTTATTTTTTTACTATTATTTATTTTTTATATTTTAAGCTTCTATTACATTAAGCTACTATTACACGCTGGTTTTCTGTTAGAGAGTGGTCCTTCCCCGGTCGAATCGACCCATTCGTGCTACAACTATACTACTAATATAATTGCAGCATGGCTCTACCACGTATAATATATATATATATATATATATATATATATATATATATATAATATAAAGCCTATAATACTAATACTAATACTACTAATACTCATTTATATAGTACTACTCGTACGTTACCAAGGTTTGCCTGGAAGAGATCACTGTTAAGCGATGAGGCTACCTAATTGTACATTAATTTATATGTTGTGTGCAATAAAGAGTATAAATAAATAAATAAATTAAACGTTGCGAAATGGTAAGTAAAATAGGTAAGGTACCTATTCTGACTGATCGAATGAACATATTTTTGCTACTATGCGAATTCTGTGCCTAACGCATGCAACGTGCAAGGTCACTCGTCATGAATCGCGATTTAATAAATCGCTCGAGAGAAATAGGTAGGTAGTGTAATCAACAAATGAACCTGAAATACAATTCCTAAATGAAATGTGATTGTATTCTATTCAATTAAAAATCTTGTAAACAAACTTTTAATTTCAGTGGTTTGTGATAACTTAAAATATTTTAATTACAAAAGACATGTAAGTTACCTACGTAAATTTCAACTATGTTTTGTAATAAAGTACTTAGGTATAACTTCTGTATTTAAATTATTACGTAATTCTTTTTTGCTATAAGTATTTATTTAACAAAAAAAAAGAAGTAAATGTACCTTTCATTTCCTTAGTAACTTAAAAATGATATATCTGAATCCTTTTGTTTGTTCATTAGTCATTATGCATCCATCCACGCAACAATTATAGTAGGTTCGAAGTTTTGCCATTATAATTTATCAAATAGATAGGTTATATACACATATATTAAATAATATTTTAAATCACATTAAAAAATTTTGAACTATTTTATCCTACAATTAAATACTAAACACTAAACAAAAATTACAACAAGAGTTTACAAAAAACTATTAACTACGTAAACAGCGTTAAAAATACATCAATCACCTAGAACGCGCTAGCCCCGATTGCGTATTACACATGTATTACATCACAGAGTACTTTTTTATGTAGGGAAGTATTACACCCTGGGTGAATCGCGATTTTAGGTAATTATTTCACGCAGGTAGCAAGAGCGACAGAGGCCTGGTAGTACTTCTTTTTATCGAAAGAATTTAACTTCACAGCACAGACATCGTCTTCATCATTATATACATTCCTTCACAAATTTGTAGGCATGCGTCCGTAGATAGAGAAACCTATAGACTAATGATTAGCGTGGCCTCGAGTGGGAAAGGACGATAACTTAGTTTTAGGTTATACAATAATCTTTATGACTTTTAAACATATTTAGATAAAAATTTCAATTGTTCTAAGAAATGAAATGAAGAAGATTCACCAATCTTAAGCTCACAAAATACTTTTATCTCACTTAAACCAACTTGTAAACTACTTAGATCGCTACGAACTCTCAAATTTGTTTAGCAAAGTGTAGTTTGCTAAACAAAAAAGCCGGCACGGAGAAAGGGACAAACAATCACACCGCTCTGTCTCATTTCTATGCAAGTCGTATGCATAAATCTATCTTTTTCGTGTGCGAATGCGAAAGAAGGCGTCAATTTGTATAGGTTTCTCTGTCTACGCATGCGTCATATATTATCATCATCATCATTACAGCCCTCCACAAGTCCACTGCTGAACATAGGCCTCCCCCAAAGTATGCCACAAAGCACGGTCCTGAGCCACCTGCATCCATCGACTTCCTGCATGTCTTACCAGGTCGTCACTCCATCTAGTGGGTGGTTGTCCTACACTTAGCCTACCGGTACGAGGATACCACTCGAGAACCTTTTTCCCTAACGGTCGTGTTCTTCGAGCTATATGGCCGGCCCATTGCCACTTCAGTTTACTAATCCATTGGGCTATGTCGGTCACTCTGGATATCCTCAATTCTAAGTTTATCACGCAGAGAAACTCCGAGCATAGCCCTCTCCATAGCTCGCTGAGCGACTTTGAGCGTCCTCCTATGGCCAGCAGTGAAGGACCACGTCTCAGATCCGTAAGTCATCACTGGCAACACGCATTGGTTGTACAACTTAGTTTTCAGGTTTTGAGGTATACCTGAGGAGAAGATGTGTCGTAATTTCCCGAACGCTGCCCAGCCGAGTTGAATCCGTCGATTGAACTCTCGGTCGAAGTTGGACTTACCTAGGTGGACTATTTCTCCCAGGTAAACGTACTCGTCAACAACTTCGAGCTTAGTGCTCCCAACAACTACCGGCATAGGTTTGACATGGACATTAAACATGATCTTTGTTTTGTCCATATTCATCTTAAGACCTATCCGTTGGGAGACACCATTGAGGTCATTGAGCATAGTGCTCAGGTCCTCCAGCGATTCTGCCATAAGGACTATATCGTCGGTAAATCGAAGGTGAGTGATGTACTCGCCATTGATGTTAATACAGTATGCTTTCCAGTCCAGTAGCTTGAAAACGTCTTCCAATGCAGAGGTGAAGAGTTTCGGGGAAATAACATCACACTGTCTTACACCTCTCTGCAGTTGGATAGGTTTATACTCTGGTTCTGTACTCGGATAGCCATCGTAGCCCTACTGTACAAATACTTCAGCACTTCGATATACCGACAGTCAGCTTGGCACCGCTGAAGAGACTGTAGCACCGCCCAAATTTCGACGGAATCAAAGGCTTTCTCATAGTCTACATACGCCAAGCAAAGTGGATTGTACTCTTCGGACTTCTGTACAATTTGCCGAAGGGTATGTATGTGGTCTATGGTACTAAAGCCATTTCGGAAACCGGCTTGTTCAGGTTCGGGAGGCTGGAAGTCGTCGAGTCTGCGTGCGAGACGATTCGTAATGACTCTCGAAAACAGCACGTAGACGCGACTCAGAAGGGATATTTCTTGAAGAACAAGATCACCGCACTTCTGCTCTACACCTCCGGAGTAGTGCCACCATGGAGGACGGAATTAAAGAGCCTCTGAAGGACTTCAAGTACCGGTTTTCTACCCGCTTTCAGAAGCTCCGCTGTAATTCCATCCTCGCCCGGGGACTTGCCATTTTTAAGGTGCTGGAGAGCCATTCAAATCTCGCTCAGACTGACGTCCGGGATATCATCGGAATAGTGTCGGATAAGACTTGCTCTTGGATCGTTACTCACACTTGTGTGTGGCTCCAACGATGATGTGTACAGCTGCCCATAGAACCTCTCAATCTCACTCAGAATCTCAGGTGTTCCGGAAACGATGCTGCCACACTCAGTTTTCAGCTTTGACAGTTGGCTCTTACTGACAGACAGATCTCTAGCAAAGACTTTGGAGCCCTGGTTCCGCTCGATCGCTTCTTTTATACGAGCAGTATTAAAGTTGCGTAAGTCTCGCCGCACGCATTTGGAGATCTGTCTGTTCAGTTGCCTGTATGCTGTCAAAGATGTTGACGATTGCAGCCTCATCTCCCGTCTAACAGCCATGAGATTAAGAGTGTGATCGGAGAGATTTTGTGTTCTTCTGCGGCGGGTCTTGCAGAATTTAGCTCCGACCGCATGGACAGTTTCCACGAGCTTGTCATTCATATCGTCCACTGCATTGCAATCTTCTAGGTACTGAAAGCGGTTACGTAACTCGAGCTGAAAGGTTTCGTGATTCTGGATTAGAGCACGAGGGGGACGGAAGGTTGACTTCATTAGACGAGACCTCTCCAACTTAACGTTTAGGTTCAGTGTGCCTCTAACCATTCGGTGATCGCTACCAGTTTTCGCCCTTGCGATCACTGAGACATCACTGAACAGTTGTCGTCTGGTCGTTATAATGAAGTCAATCTCATTTTTTGTCGAACCGTCGGAGCTCGACCAGGTCCACTTCCTGTTGGGCGGCTTCTGGAAGAAAGAGATTTCCATTAAATTGGAGATATTGATTTCCATTAAATTGGAGATATTGATTTCCATTAAATTGGAGATATTAATTTCCATTAAATTGTAGATATTGATTTCCATTAAATTGGAGATAGGGATTTCCATTAAAACGGAGATATTGATTTTCATTAATTTGGAGAATATTTCAAGTTGGAGATATTGATTTCCATTAAATTGGAGATATTGATTTCCATTAAACTAGAGGTATAGATTTGTATTTTAACTGAAGATAGGTTTTTTAAACTGCATTTGTTTTCGTGTTTCTAACGATCCGGAATGTCAAATTTGTTACCGTCGTCGGAAAAATTAGAGCTAGATGGAGATAGCACGTCATTAAGCTTACGATGGGAGGAATGGAAAAGATCCTTAAGAATTTATCTCGAAGCAGCCGATTTACAATCTCCAATAAAAAAGAGAGCAACATTGCTATTGTTAGGCGGAACTGGGCTTCAGTATATATTTTAAAACTTGCCAGACACCAGCGCAGTGCAGGAAGAATTAGATAGTTTTGAATTGACTATAAAAAAAGCTCGATAACTATTTCCTCCATAAACAAAATAAGGCTTATGAGAGACATATTTTTCGTTCAATTAACAAAAAGACTGAACATTTTGAAAAAATTATTTTAAAATTGAGAGATCAGAATAAAAAACGTAAATATGATAATTCCGATGATCATATTATCGATCAAATAATAGAATGATGTGCATCGGTAGAGCTCGGGAAAAAGATTTTAACAATGGAGGATGCAGTGACATTAGACAAGGTGGTCATAGAAGCAATGACATTAGGGGTAGTAAATCTTAAACTGGAAAGCTGTGAACGGAAAGAAAAAGGTCAGCGAGATATATTCAGTCACAAGTAAGAGCATGGGTACTTCGCAATGGAGAAAAACTGAAATAATATCTGGAAATTTTAAGTTTTGGAGATGTGAAAATGCAATGCAATATCCGTGAACCAAAATGTCTAGCCAAAGAAAAATAATGTCACGGGTGTGGAAAAGTGGGACACTATCAAAGATACTGTAAAACAAAGATAAACAGATTTAAAAGGAGAACAGAACATAACCAAGAGAAAGGCATAGAAATAAAAAAATCCCGTAAGGATTCTACAGTCAATATAATACTTTAGAGGACGATGATTTCCAGTACATCACTTAAAGACGCAGCCATAAAGTAAACATATATGGCGTTGAGCTGCAAATATTAATTGATTCACGTTGTAAAAGAAATTTAATAACTGATTATTCATGGGAATATTTGAAAATAAATAAAGTTAGTTGTAAAAATCAAACTAAGGAACCAAATAAAATATTATTGGCATGTGGCAGTAGTAGATATACAATTACATGTAAAAGGTTCATTTGAAACTGAAATTAAAACAAATGGGAAAAACTGATTCCTGCACAATTTATGTCATAAAAAATGGATCCAGGATTTTATTAGGAAAGGATTCGGGAATGTGATTAGGAGTTTTAAAAGTGGGCTTTGGCATCGACCATGTTGATCAAGAACTAACCAAGCCGTTTCCAAAGTTTAAAGTTGTTTAAGTTCAGATTCCGATAAATTAATAACTCCATATAAATAATGTTAAAAATGCTTTCCATCAAGTTGAGCTTCATCCCAACTCTAGATATTTAACCACCTTTTGTAACTTCTAGAGAACTTTACAGATATAAAAGACTTATTTTTGGAGTCACATGTGTAGTAGAGCTGTTCTAAAAATTTTAGAAAGAAGATAATTAAGGCGTAATTAATTTTATCGTCGGCATTTTAATTTGGGGCAGCAGTGAAGAAAAACAAGATTTGTACTTTCACAAGTATTGAATGTGTTAAATTAAAATAATGTCCTGCTTAGTTAAGATAAATGTTTGTATAAAGTGCAAAGTTAAGTTTCTTACTAACACGAATTATCACCAGATGGGTTAACAACTCTACCTAAATATATCAAAAGTATAACCGAATTTAGAGTACCAAAAACAATTGAGGATTTACAAAGTATTCTTGAATTAGTAAATTACATAAATAAATGGATTCCTAAACTAGCTAAAATTAATGAACCATTAAAAGAATTACTTAGGATAAAATTAGAAAAAAAGGCTAACAGACAAATACTGGACAGAAAAACAGGACCATGCATTAAGGTGTCTCAAATAAAAATTAACAAAAATAGAAACCCTAAGATATTATGACGTAAAAAACAAGACCCAAGTTATAGTGGATGCGAGCCCTGTAGCATTAGGAGCTGTTTTGCTACAAAGTAATAAAAGGGGTCCTAGAATCATTGAATATGGAAATCGGACGTTATTAATTTGTGAACGAAAATACAGCCAAACAGAGAAGGAAGCTCTTGCTCTTATTTGGACTATCGAATATTTTAACACATTTCTTTTTCGGAAAGGAATTTGATTTAATCACTGATCATAAGCCATTGAAATTCCTATTTAGTCCTAAGTCAAAGCCGTGTGCCCGCGTCGAAAAATGGATAAGATAAGATATAAGCCAGGAAATACAAACATTATATATCCACTATTGACAATATTCTCTTGAGAGGAAATAGAATTGTAATTCCAAACAAATTAAGAAAAAAATTATTAGTGACAGCCCATGAAAGTCACCCAGGAATTGTGTCTATGAAAGAACACTTAAGAGCTAAAGTCTGGTGGCCAAAGATTGAGAAAGATATCGAGATGTTAGTCAAGAGCTGCAAAGGGTGCACTCTTGTGGAACTGCCAAATCCACCTGTACCTATGAAACGGCGGGAACGTCCATCAGAACCATAGGTCAACATCGTAATGAATTTGTTAGGACCACTACCAATCAACGATTACGTTATGGTAATAATTGACTATTTCAGTCGTTACAAAGAAATGATAAGAAATAATAAAAAATTTAAAAGAGATATTTAGTCGCCTCGGTTACCCAGTTTCAATTAGTGCGGATAATGAGCGTCAATTTATAAGTGAAGAATTTAAAAGCTTTTGTTCTAAGTGTGATATCAAATTATTAAATTCTATACCATATTGGCCCCAGATTGATGGCGAAGTAGAGCGCCAAAATCGTGACATATTAAAACTACTTCGAATCAGTCAACTTGAAAAAAAAGATTTGAAAGAGACATTGTATGAATATCTGATGATGTATAACTCTACTCCACATTCAGTGACAGGGAAATCACCATCAGAACTTTTCTTTAATCGTCAAAATAGAGACAAAATACCTATGTTAAAAAATATCAATACCGAAGAAAACTATTCAGATATTAAGGACCGAGCTAAACTACAAAAAAAAAAGGTTAAGAATATGGAGACCGGAAAAGAAGAGCAAAAGATTCAGAAATAATAGGAAATATCACAGTGAGAAATAAAGAGACCGGACAAAGATTACGGAGAAATCTTACTTCAGTGGAAAACGGTACTTCTTTACCATTAACTTTTGGTGGGACTAATTTGTCCAACCGTCTCTTTTTGGTAAAGGGTATTATAATAGTTTTATCAGCAATAACTGATAAACTGTTATCCCTACTTGTTATTTACGGTGTTTAGGGCTCTTTGTATTATTGACGATAAAGTACTTTGGCAAAAGCCCCTCGCAATGATCACAAAGTCTTCAGCATAACCCAGTGTGTCAATGGGTAGGTCTGCCATTTGTACAATAGTTGTCAACCAAGTCCAAAGAAGGGGTGACAACCCTTTGTGGGCAGCCTCTTGTAGTTGCAACCTCAATCGAAGTTTGAAACAACGCTATATTTGCCTTTCTGTATGAGCCTACTTCACCCATCTGATGGTTGTGTGGTCAACATTTTTAGATGTCAGGCCCCCAATCAGCAGTGATGTGGATCTACTGTCGAAAGCGCCCTCAATATCTAGAAAGGCACAAAGAGCTATTTCTTTATCCTCCAGTGCTTTTTCGACCCTGTCAATAACACTGATCAGGGCTGTTTCCGTAGCTTTGCCTCTGCGGTAAGCATGCTGGTTGTAATGTATGGGTCTCGTAGCTAGAGCTACATCCCTTATATATCTATGTATGATCTTTTCCAATGTTTTAAGGAGAAGAAGAGGAGAATGTCTAACACTTCTTGCCTAGCACGCGTAACAAAGATTGGTGTACACCCTAAGTTTAGGCTTACCAGGCGGTTAGAGATGAGAACCTCTTTCGTTGATGTCAGTGCTTCCCCAGGCTGTGTGGTGAGCATTAGCATCACACTATACTACTATACTACTACTCGATGGTAGGATCTAAGTTCTCTCTGGGAAGATAGGCTGAGCAAATGATTACTCTGGCCCCTGTGCATCCCTTGAGATTTATGAAGGCTGTAATCAGGTCATCATTGCAGTACTCTGGAACAGCTGAAAGTTCAATATTTTTATTGTAAATTATACAAGCTCTGGGTCTACTGCCTTTAGTATTGACAAGAATCTTGCCGGCAGCCGACAATCCCAGAACTTGACCGTTGGCCACCCAAGGCTCTTGTATAAGGGCGAGGTCAATATTGTCCTCTGCAAAGCAAACCCCCACCACAGCAGAAGCAGCTGCTGCATGGTGAAGATTTGCCTGGAGGACCCTCGTCTTACCATTGGGGTTAGCCATTTATGGGCGTGGTGGGACAGGGGTCTTTTCTGCCTGTTGAGTCTTG
Organism: Parnassius apollo; assembly: GCA_907164705.1. Classification (NCBI taxonomy): domain Eukaryota; kingdom Metazoa; phylum Arthropoda; class Insecta; order Lepidoptera; family Papilionidae; genus Parnassius; species Parnassius apollo. The sequence continues at coordinate 27,226,515 of CAJQZP010000693.1, forward strand.
ACCCCCGCCTTACCTTTCGCTGTACCGCTCCTACCTCCCGTCCCCACACTCTTAGATGACACCAGCGGAGGCCGTCGGACCGAGGCGAGATCAGCGCGTTGGGTCTTCATCACTCTCACTGATGGCGTTCCAGTCTCACCCCGAGAGGTGGAGGGCTGGGGGGATCAGAGTTGGGGCGGTTTAGGCTCCATTGCCACGTCAGAGCCTCCCCTGACTTTAAAAGTTATCATTTTAAAGCCAAGGACGATTCTCCCGCCTGCCTTCCGAAGAGCCTCCGCCGATGGGTCGTCTAGAGAAGATGTTACTAGGAACCCATTATCCTCGTCCCTATGATGGAGGATTCTCCAGAGCTGGCTATGGAGCCCTTCGTTTTGTGCCCTCAACAGTAAAGCCGCCTCCTCTGGAGAGTCAGCTTCGCTGCGGGGCAAATACGGAATGCCCAGCTGAGTCTTAGGCAATTCGCCCTCGGGTATTATTCGAGAGCTCTGCCTCCGGCCAGGGTTTCAGTTTTCCGATCTCACCCACAATCTAGTCCTGGCTTGACTTATTCAGGCACGTTACCAGAATCCAACCAGGCTTTGGAGTGAAACCCAAAAATTTTGGTCCCATTCCCGGCTGCGCCCCACAGGCTGTCTTAGCGATCGCCCGTGTTAGTGCCCGGTGGACCAGCCGCATCTGGTCCACACTCATGGGATTCGAATTGCGAATTCTCACACGCGCGGAGCCAGATACAGCACTGAAGCTGAGTTTCTTCTCCCCCGTAGCCAGCTTCACAGACTTCCTGGGCTGGTCTTTGGAGGACTCTTTCTCAGACCGACTGCGTTTTTTTGCCTTCGAAGGTTTGGGCAGAGGAATTTCGTCCCAAGGCTTCTGGCAGAGAGAGAGGGCCTCTTCGGCTCCTACCTCAGCTGCTATCAGCCGTTGTTACCTCTTCCTTGCTGTCCCACTAAGCTTATAAGGCCTAGTGAACTTTTTCTTTTCCCCTCCCTTGTTTGTTTCCGATTGTGGTTCGGCTGCAGACGCCGGTGAGGCTAAAAAAGCTTCTTCCAAACCCACAGATTTTTCGTTAATCTTTTCAAAATATTTTCATCCATTTTGGTTCCACGATTACCTTGGAAAATATTCGGTCACTCCCGGCAGAGCCCCCCACGCGGAGGGAAGAGCTAAAATACTACCCGAATCGCCCTGGTCTCGGGTAGGCACCGTTTGCGACTGAAATCCCTCCAGCCACGTAGCCATCGGCACGGTACACTTGACACCTTGGATTGGGTTAGATAGGAAAAAGGGGGTGGGATAAAAGATAAGAAGAAGAGGATCATCTGAGTGTTTCAGTTCTGTCTGTTTCCTATTGAACCAGACCAAATAACAGGCGGCAACCACGTGAAGGAAGAACTCCTCAGATTTGCCCTTGGGTTCAACACGACCTGCGCTCTCCTCAAAAGTCATTCGCGAAACTGCTCGCCGGAGAGGAGAGCAGAATAGGTGTTAATCTAGTCCTACTGATAATATCAAAAAGTTAGGAGTAGACTAACCCCCGCCCTAGTATAGACGTATCTACAGTTTTAATTTTTTTTTTGTTGAATTTATTTAATCTAAGGACAAAAAATTGTTCATCCACACTTTTATTATAATAATAGCTAATCTTCTTTAGTTGAGTTTTTGATGATAAGTTTTAATGCTTCTTTAATGAATAATAATGGAAAATTGACGATATCGATCCGCACACAACAGACACATCACACATCAATATAACACCATTTCCAATTAAACACTTTACCTTACAGTTGTCACGTGGATTACAATAGTAAACCACTGTAAAATAATCTTAAATTTGCATATTTCTGGAACCAAATGTTTAATAAAAAAATATGTAAACTGATTTTTGATTTAACTTTGAAATTAATGTGATATTTTCATATATTAATATATGTAAGTGTTTTTAAATATTATATTATGAATAAAAAAAGGATGTATAAATGGTTTTCGTTTATTAAATATGATTAACCGTTGACTAAATGTTACCCAGTTTCATATTTATAAGAAAATAGAAGTACATTTTAATTGATATTTTAAAACTTTCTTCTTATTTTAAATTGAACTACATACATACGTAATCCACGCGATCATTTACGTTATTTTATAAGGCGCGACCACTGGCAGGGTTAAGTAGTCTCGATACACTTTTTGTTTATATGTTGCTAATATAAACTAGTCTCGTAACAAGTGCCATTGTGCTTGCATGTCCAATTGTAAACCTAATTTGTATAATCTAAGGATTGACTTCAAAAAAATAAATATATAACTAATCTCGTGGGGAGTCTGCTTCTCACATTTCGATTGTTGTTTATGAAATATTGTACTCGATGATCGTATCGGTGTAGTTCTCGATTATTATTTATGATATTATTTTAAATGATTACAATACAAAGGAAGCATGTATAACAATAAAAATACATCATATGTAATGTAACTCTTCTCTCTGTAAAATCTTTTTGTAAATTTGAAGTATTAGACTTCTTTTTGCGCCCGTTAACTGCACGAATCGGCGTTTCTAAAGAGTACCTACAACGACGGAAACGATTCCTGTAATGAAGAAATCGATTCTGTAAACAGTTTTTATAAACGCACAAGGTTTTAAATCTAATACTTGCGCAGATGGGAATAATAATGCGAGGCGAGTCTATTAGGTTGAATGGTCTAAGCTCTTCGATAATCTGCATAGGATCAACTAGTATATAGTGATTTGTGCGTGTGAGATCAATATCTTTATAGTGGAGTTTTGGCGGGAACTTGGCTGTCGACGGATTGTCGTTCCTGATTTGTCGCTTGAATAATGGTTTGGAGTGGATTTTAATTCGTAAAAGTGATGTAATTTTGTGAATTAAGTGTCTGTGCCTGTGAACTGTTAGAGAAAACGACGAAACAAGTTCTCTGATGTAGATATAAACCTCAAGTTAATTTGATCGCTTGGGCGTCTCATGAACTTGAGTTTCTGTCCTCATCAACTGTCCGTGGGTTTGAGCTGTCGTCAAAATCTCCCAAAAACTTCGCAATGTGACACATTAGCATATTGTGAAGAAAAAATATATAAAAATGAAGATACAAATATATAAAAAGAAATGATAGGCTCAGAAAGGCTAGAACCCAGAGCCGTAAAGCCAGTTAATAAAAAAATTCTTTATAGTACGTATAAGATTCTCTAAACCTATAGACTAATGATTAGCGTGGCCTCGAATAAGAAAGGACGATAACATAGTTGTAGGTTATACAATAATCTCGTCTTCTTTCGCATTCGCACACGAAAAAGATAGATTTATGCATACGTCTTGCATAGAAGTGAGATAGAGTGGATTGATTGTTTGTCCTTTTCTCCATGCCGGTTCTTTATTTAGCAAACTATCCTTTGCTAAACAATTTTGACAGTTCGTAGCGATATAAGGAGTTTACAAGTTGGTTTAAGTGTGAAAAAAGTGTTTTGTGAGCTTAAGATTGGTGAATCTTGTTCAGTTCAGTTCTTAGTACAATTAAAAATGTTATCTAAATATGTTTAAAAGTCATAAAGATTATTGTATAACCTAAAACTACGTTATCGTCCTTTCTCATTCGAGGCCACCCTAATCATTAGTCTATAGGTTTCTCTGTCTACGTTATAGTACCTATCCATCCCATTTTAGGCTCAGATGGGCTAGAACCCAGAGCCGTATAGCCATCCTGTGATATCTTTGCAGTTTTACACTAGGGATGATCGGTGTTGCAGAAACATCGATGTTGTCATCGATAGCTCAACACCGATGTTCTAAGTTTATCCTACTCAAAACATCGATGTTGAACATTATCAATGTTTTTTTCACATGTATTTAATAGATTAGAATTAAATGAATAAAAAATAGACATGTTCTTTACAGTATATTATTAATAAAATAAAAGAAATTATTAAACAATGTACTCAGTTTAAAACAGTAATTAAAACCAATTGGAAGAAGTTAACAAATATCTAGTTCATTCGTTATACAGTCCAAACTTTTTTGCTATTGATTGAAGAGATAGTTATATTGAAAAGGAGTACTATTGAATATGTTTCTCTGTTGATAAAGAGTTGAGCCAGCTTTTGAAAATAACCTTCCCATAATCGATTATGGGTTCATTGACATCGATGTTTCGATGTTTGACGTGGCAGCATCGATGTTAAAACATCGGTGATTTAATTTTTAATATCGATAATCATCGAACATAGATGATCATCGAACATCCTTATTTTGCACGTTTTGCAGATAATAAACTCCTCTTTGGATATCTGTCACTAAAAGAAAACACGTGAAAAATAAAAATTAAATGAGAACGACAGCTTTTCCTGCTGCTTATCTTAATAAATAATAAGAAATTATTATTTTATTATATTTACATTATATACAAGTCGAATTCCATAAGAGATGCCGAAGTCAAAGAGAGATAAAAAAGGTAATTGAAGTTGTTTTGCTATTGTACTTGAATGGAATTCTATATTCTAGACTTTTATTATTTATTTATTTTATTTTGTTTTAGTTTCACTTACCAAAACGAATAAGAAGGGACTACTTTTAAAACAGAAAATTATTGAAGAAATACGTAATTCGCTGTCAAAATATGAACATATTTTTCTTTTTACCGTGGATAATATGAGAAATACTAAATTAAAAGACCTTCGGAATGACTGGAAAGATTCAAGATTTTTCTTCGGGAAAAACAAAGTTATGGCTGTAGCTCTTGGAAGGACTAAAAGTGATGAAATCGAAGATCAGCTCAATCTGGTTAATTTTTGTTATTATATTTACTAAATCCTAACTATCTGCATACGTGGTAGAGTCACGCTGCAGCGCTATATTATGGTTGTAGCACTAATGGGTTGGCTCAAATGGGGTAAGGCCAAGCTCTCACAGAATAGTAGCATAAAACAACAACTTAATGCTGCTGTGTTTCATAGGGTGAATGTAAAGAACCGGAGACCCTTCTTACTGGAAACAAAGCATTCCATCTTAGTCCTCAGTCTTAGTTTTTTGTTGTACTATTTAGTCTTTATTATTTTTCATTCTCGTGGGTTATTTATCAGACAAACTACTAAAAGGCTTGTGCCACAAGGTATGCATTAATACTCATTAATTGAAGCTATAATGGCTTTTATTGCTTTTATAGTGATAAATATTTTAATGATAAATTACTTAATACCAATGTAAAGGAAATAAATAATAAAATTTGAATTAAAATGTGTGTATCAGTGCAAATATGCGTGGCAACATAAAAGTGATATGTTCTACTAGGTGGACCAGGAACACACTGATCGGTTGGTGTTTTTGCTTTATGCGAACTGATTTGAAGTATTTTTAAAATAGTGATGTAAAATTACTGAGTAAATAAAACAAGTTTTAAAAAATTTTTATATTTAGCATTTAATTATGTTTATATTCATATACACTTAGTGAAACACATGAGGGATTGTCTTTGCTCCAAAAAATTCATCATTAAAAAATATAATTTTGCTCTGCAGTGCACCAATAAAGACTTTATCTTTCTAAAACCATGAAAATGAATGATCTACTCACATAGTTGAGATATGCCCTTGAATAAAACCTCAAACATGAAGTTTTTATGTGAACTGCATATAGTAAATAATTGCCATTATCACTAATCTTTTAAATGAGTGTCATAGGCTGTTTTTTAAATCAATTTCCAATTTTAAGGAACATTGACATTGCTGCACTTTTTAGTTCTTTAAACCTCCTTAAATTTCCTGCCCAAGAGCTTCGTTGGAGTGCAGAAAAAATAGTATAAAACAAAGGTGCTTCCTGTCGTTTGTATGTTTGGATCTTTTAAACTATGCAACGGATTTTGGTGCAGTTTTCAACAGTAGACACAATGATTCAAGAGGAAGGTTTATATTATGTGTAATACTTACATTATGTTGTCGAGGTCCAAAAACCACCCATGCGAAGCTGGGGCAGATCGCGAGTAAGATAGGGTTATTCCATTTATCCATGCTAAGAAATTCACCCTAGGGTGGATACACGGAATTGCATATTTATTTATCCACCCCAGACGGGGTGGATAATTGGAATTCATATACTATTTTTCTTCCGATTTTTCCCCTCGGCTGTGTACAGTCATTTATAAAACCATGATAGAAATCGGCCCAAGATTACTTAGTAGACATTGGCATACTTAAAAAATACATACATACTCCTTGTGGAAAGATTATAACTGAAATACTTTTAATTGTTTAATTACATATCATGCAATGTGACATAATTTATGTCATTTTAGAAATAACTTATGATTCACATAAGATATTTCTAAAATGACATAATGTTTTACTGCAATAGCAGTAAAACGTTATGTAAAAAATTAATAAATTTGAATTATATTTTATTGAAGTAGGTATTTAAATTAAATATATTTTTAATTAAACGCAGTATTGGAAATAATATGGTACTTAACAATTTTTAAAATATCTTTTATTAAAACAAATTTATACAGGATATACAATTATGTTTACTAAATAATGAAATTAGTGTTGGTCATTTCTTGGACATATAGCAGAATTTATAAATTACTTATTATTCTTTAAAACAGGGAACAAGGACATTTAAATTGGTTTAAATGCTATATGTTATGTGTTTTTTGTTTAAGTTCATGGTTATTAAAAATTACCCTTCAAGCGCCATAAAAATCGCACGCAGTAGCATGCGCCCGGCAAATCCCGAGCGGTCGCATGCGACCGCTACCACACAGCACATCACTTAAAACCATTAAAACTTATATTTAGAGACTACTTTTCCATGAAGAAGTTTAGCATTATAAAATCTATACAAAATTCTTTATCTTGTAGTCTAAACAAAAGTCAGGTTTTACTTCATTACAAAATAAATTGTTGTATTATGATAACAAAAAAAACATACCAAGCGAATGTCGGCAGCGTGAAAATCACAATTATTTCAATATATATTACTCGAAATTATTTATGTAAAAAGAAAAAATAAAACTAAATTTACGGATTTTATTCAATGTGTACTGTTCGCGTAATTTAAGAAATCATTAGATAAATTATATTCACACAAAAACTTACATTACAATTTTATAATAAAGCACTATACTAAAACGCTAATAAAACACTAGAAAAATCCAAAAATAAACACAATAACATTCACGCGAAAATGGCGTAAGAAATAAACATAGATTATAAATAAATATTCATAGGATAACAGTTATTTTATTGCACTAGAGGATAGAGTATTTCATATTGATTATATAATGCCACACTTCTTCATAGAAAAGTGGTTAAAGAGCTGTGGGTGGGTGCGACCTCATGAGACCGATAGGGATTTGATGGAATATGGCAGTGGTCTCGTGAGACCAAAGTATGAATATATTTTCTGTTGAACTGTACTATAGGTGGAAAGGGGAAACAACAATCAAAAAGTGAATTTTGATTATCCACCCCATCTAGGTTGATAAACAAACATGTGTTTTCGAGTATCCACCCCAGGGTGGATTTCTTAGAGCAGATAAACAGAATAACCAGTAAGATATAAGTTGATAAGTGTGATAAGTCATTAAAATTTATATACATATATATATGTATAAATTCAATTTGTAAGATATTTTTCATTTTCAGCTATCTAAAAAATTAAAAGGCCAGTGTGGTTTGCTCATGACAAATAGAGATGTTATTGAAGTGCTACAATGGTTTAAAGATTTTCGTGCAGCTGAATATGCACGAGCAGGATTTATTGCAACAAAGGATGTAATATTGCCTCAAGGCCCACTAGAAGACTTTTCACATACAATAGAACCACATTTGAGAAGACTTGGGCTTCCAACATCTTTGGAGAGAGGTGTTATCAATCTAATAAAAGAATATCAAGTATGTTTTTATGATTTGCATTTTATTAATAAAAATACTGGCCAAGTGCGTAGCGGGCCACGCACATTGTAGAGGTAGGGTTCCGTAGTTGCCCTTCACGATACATGGGCTTTCATGATAATTAGCATAATAAGTGATTTCGCGGTTTGACCATTATAACAAGTAAAATTGGTTCAAATAGGAAGATGGTAACTGAAGGACTTATTTTTAAAATCAGATTAATGGGATATTCAAAAAAAGATATTAAAAAAACTTGATTTTGAAAACAATTACATCAAATCATCCACATGCCAAATCCGTACAAAATAGTCATAGTTGACTATCTATCTATATATTCCCGGCAGTGCAACCCTAAGATATATATGACCGTAACCAACCTTTCCGTAAACCACCACTGCCCTAAATTATCCTGATGGTCGCCCGCGTAAACCAAGAGTATTATGAATGAAACAGAATGAGGCTATTTGATTGTATGAATACTTTGAATGAGGCCTACAATAACTACCAACTAAAAATAAGCGAAAGGAGTAAGTAAGTAATAAAGATCCTCCCTGCTTATCCTGCAAATAAAAAAGTAAAGCTATAGTAGTAATGTATATTATAAGTTGTTTGCTTTATAAAATGTTTATTTCTAATGCGTACATTACATGCTCATACAGGCTGTCAGATTTACAACAATCACTGTTGTGATGGACGAATAACCTACTGTGTAATGCAGTGATTGACGCCTGCATGACAAAATTTTTACTAATCCAAGTAAATTTTATAAGTTGGTCGACTATTACTTGTTAACTTGTTAATTCTACTTTGCTGCGATAGTTTTCCTTTTAACTTCATTATATATGCTACTATACTTTTTAATACTTTCCACATTTCCAAAAACAGTGCTTTAGTTAGTAGAAAGGTGAGACATATGACTAATGAAAAATACGATTTTAAAGCTTAATATTTCGCAAACAAACCCCTGAATCGAAAAGATGTTCTTCTATACCCCCAATGTTTTTGAAAGACCTATCCAACGATACCCCACACGATGGAATGCGTAGGTAAAAGAAATCGTCCATTTACCTGTATAGGAGGTACCCAAATTAAAAATGTGTTTTAAAATATTATTTCACAGTTTTGTTGGCGTGATTAATACCTATAATTATGCCAAGTTACAGATTTGTAGCACCTAGGGCAGGGACGCGTGCCATCGATGGCACGCAACACAATATTTGGGCACGCCACTGATTCTATAAAGTATTATAATTATTACGAACGAACGCGATTGATCCTAGTTACATCGTGGACTACCATTGCTAATGACTCATAGTTCCTTTCATCATCATCATCATCATCATTACAGCCCTTCACAAGTCCACGCCTTCCCCAAGGAATGCATATTTCGTTTACGCATAGTATAATAGTTAATTTCGTTGACACAACTGTATTTAAAAATTTATTTGTGTTATATTTAGGATTTTAGAACCTCGATATAAGTTTTCATCCAATCTACATTAATTTGTATTACACATTGCAAAAATGTATTTTGCAATGAATAATAATAAATGTCTCAACACAAAACTCTTTATTTATTTGTGTAATAAATAAAGAGTTTTGAGTCGATAGTATTTAGTACTATTATTTTCCTCATAATCACGAAGTCAAAATTATTTACGGCACGTCTATTACCTAATTAAGCATTTCTTTCGAAAAATGGCACGTTGATACATAAAGGTTCGCCACCCCTGACCTAGGGTCTGAGTAAAACCGCGGGCTGACAGACGGACGCGGCGAAACTATAATTCCTTGTTGTGTAACTACGCAAACCTAAACTGTTTTGTTTTTCTTAATTTGATCATTTTAAGAAGAATTTTACCAAATTCGTTTAAATATGTCATTTCTATTAATTAAATTATAAATAAAATTTGTTTAAGGTTTGTAAGAAAGGAGTTGCTCTTACCCCTGAACAAGCTAGTATATTAAAGCTACTAGGAATTCAAATGGCTAAGTTCAAACTTGTTATAAAATGCCATTGGACTAAAGGAAAAGGATTTCATAAAGATCTTGATGTTCTTAGTGATCAAGAAACTGATAATGAGAATGATAATGATGTACTAGAAGATGAAGATATGGAAGAAGATGAAACTTAATAAAGAATTGTATCAAATATATTTTGAATGTAACATTTTCTTTTATTAACTTGTAAATAGTGGAAACATAAATATTAGGTATAAGTGGTAAAAATACCTATCCTGTTCTGAATTGTTACTGACTACGGAACATACTTAGTCAGGTCATAAGTTCTGTCAAAAACTTTTTATAAAATTAATGATACACTTTATGATAATGATATAGAAATTATATATCTTATAAATACCCCAATTCTAACGACGGATATAAAATATCTACATCGAGGATTCACCAAACCCCATTCGCCTAAACCTATTGTGGTCGAATTTGTATCCGTCCTTAAGAAGGAGAGTATATTAAAATATGTTAAAACTTATAACAAATCTGCGACTGAAAAAAAACGTAACACATCACTTCTGAAATTGGATGGCCCTTCAGTACCTATTTTCATCTCTGAAAGTATCATTTTCAAGGGTAAAAGATTATTTTTCCTCGCTCGCAACTTTGCTAAAACACCTGGATATGCTTTCTGTTGGTCATCTTATGGAAAATTATACTTGCGGATGAAGGAAGGAAGCCCACATATAAGAATTAATGAAGAAGCAGATCTTGCAAAGCTAAAGGAAGCCAACATATGACTATCATTCCAGTTTATAGTGTATATAATAAGAAAAATGTTTTTACTACTAATTATTCAAATAACGTATTGTACTAGCCTAGATTATTCATTTTTTTTATTTTGTTCTGTACACATTATCTTATTACTTTTTTAACTACTCTACACTCTACATGCTAATGATACTCCTTTATATTTATTTATAACTCCATATCATACCACTACACACTTACACAATACACAACCAATACTTATACAAATCTTATTTATATAGTTAATAACATTGCTCTCAACTTATTACTCTCTCTGATCAATTTAATTTACTTGTAGAACTATTTAAACTAGAACCTAAATGCCATATAATTTATAAAAATGGATGAAGATATAGGAGATGAACTTTATCAAATTTCTGTATCTAATCTGCCATATTTGAAGTTGAACAAACTGAACTACTGCTACATGGCAAACCCAATAGTCTTATTATTATTAATCAAAATATTCGCAGTATCAATAAGAATTTTGAAGGTTTCACAGTATTATTGAAAAGACTTGAGGTTGACTGTGACATTATTATTCTGACCGAAAGCTGGCTTGGTTATGATCCTTTATTGCCTAATTTAAATGGATATAGTAGTCATGCAACAACAAAACATGCATTGCAGAATGACGGAATCGTGGTATATGCAAAATCTGATATCAATATTACTTTTGAAGAACCGACATTTCTAGAAGGAAACTGTCTTGTTATGAAACTCGGTCTCGAAACTGCAATTATAGCTATATATCGTTCGCCTTCATACTGCAAATTGGACTCTTTTAATCTCTATCTTAACGTTATTTTGTCAAATTTATCAACTTTTAAAAATATATCAATTATAGGTGACCTAAACATTACATAGACATTAGACCAGAAAATAGAGATAAAAGAGCTCACGATTATCTTAATCTTTGCGCTAGCCATGGTTTATTACCTGCCCACACTTGTCCAACAAGGGAAAATAAAACGTGTCTCGACCACGTCTTGCTCAAAACAAAAAAGCCAGCTCTTACATTGGTGATTACTTCTACATTAACTGACCATCAAGCAATACACAGCAGGTGCTTAAATCACAATTAAATTAAAAAGTCCTCTTTAAAACATAGAACTAAATTAAATAATGAAGGATTACTTGCGGACATATGTACTTAATATAGACTGAAACAATATATAAGTCAAATGACGCTAACTTTTGTACAGAATTTTTAGTTACATCTTTAAAAACTGCAATAGAACAAAATACAAGCATAGTATATACATCTAGACGATTAAAAAACATTAAGCCATGGATAACCCCCGGCCTAATAAGATATATGCGTAAGTAATAGGGATCGAATGCATCTCAAAGTAAAACGTGCACCAGAAAATATAGTGCTTTTAAACTCACATATATACACGATACAGAAATTATTGCAATAGTTTATTAAAAAAGCTTAACCCTTTACAACCGGAGACTTTTTTCAGATTCTAACCATAAAACTTTTATGTTGGCTTCCTACTAGGTATATAGAGCTCAAAAAAATCAGTTAAAAAAATCTCGAGGTCATAGCTTACTCACAAATCCACCCGCACGATCGTGAGTCGCAGGTCGTACACGACATAGTCACGATCGTGAGGGTAATTTAAACTAGCCCTATGTTTTGGTACTTTAAAGAATAATTAAAAAAGCTTATACTTAATCAGCCTCTTTATTAATTATTTAGTTATTTTAATCATTCAGTCTCATATAATTTTTTTTTAGAACTAAACATTAATTCGTGCCTTTAGCAACATGATACAAAATTTTCTGTAAAATATATACAAAACAAAACAAACTTTTAAAGTTGTACGCTACAATAAAAAATAATTTTAATTAATGCTTCTAAAGCAAATCAGGAACTATCAGATCATCCTCTGGTATGGTAAGACTTGAAACAGTCTTTGCCACGTGCGATACACAAATACGTGTCGCATTTTGTGCAGCGTACCTTTGTGCGACTGGTACAATTTTCGTACCTGCACATTCTAGGTGCTTTTATTTCGTCGAACACTGGAAAATGTTCGTATCCATCATACCGCTTTGATTCAGACGGCTTGTTTGCTGGTCTGTACTGTCTTTTCGGAAGAGGAGATTCATTTTCATCCAGCGGCGGTTCATTTTCAATATTGCTCGTCGATGGCCGGTTTCTTGCCGGCAAACTTGACAATCCATCAGCAATGTTCATGCGGAAGTACAAGGGCAAAATTTCCCTCCTGCTTAATTTATTTGCCATACAATCATTACGATACAGTCGCCAAGAATTGACAATTGCCAAGTCAAGAAAGTGTATCAGTACTTTCAGTGTCCATTTCTTTGTTTTGATGAATGTCCGATAATACTCCATCTGCTGGTCCAGAACATCAACACCCCCCATGTGTTGGTTGTAATGCTCGACTACTTTTGGGACAGGTACGTCTACGTACATCTTCAAGTGTTTTTCCCATCTCTTGACGATTGAAGATGAGGACGAGCCGGTGCAGTTTGACGCCATTGGAACGGACTTATTGTCTTTCCATTTGACGACGACAGTCGGTCCGCAAACGTACTGCTGTGATTCTCCGCGAGCCATTCTAGCATCTGGTTTAAATTTAATCGCAGTACGGTCAGGGATCCTGTTGAACATGATTGTTCCCGTACTGTGAAGATTCCTCTTTGTCATCTCTTCAATTAGCGGAACAGTCGTAAAATATCTGTCGTGGTAGACACAGCTTCCAGGCGGTACACTTTTCACCAGATGCAGAACCACAGAAGCTCCAAGTCCAAGAGATGCATCTGCAAACATGGTTTTAGCTCCTCGATATATGTCGAAGTCTAGCATCAAGCCTTCACTTGTGGTCAGCACAAACTTCTTCAAACCCACCGGGCGCGGCTTATTTCGGACTACCTGGCGAAGTACACATCTGCCAGTAAATGGTACCATTTGCTCGTCAATGGAGTAGAAGCCAGGAACTCTTACAAGTTTGTTACAGGCTAATTTTAACCGGTCAATCATCGGCTGTACTTTCCACAGTGGATTGTTACTATTACTTGGCGGAGCTTCATCAGCATCTACGATGTGCAATGCATTGCGGACAGTCAAGAACCTGTCACGAGCCATTTGTTGAGTTATTATATCCAGTTTTATTCCACCTCTCCAATACATCGGGACACGGGGGTGGGGAATACATCCAATGATGATGTGTATTGAAAAAACTCTGGCTACTTCAACTGTTGTAAGTTTCAGTTCCAGGCCCGTTTTTCTGTGATGGTACATGTTTGTGCATCTGGCAATTTCATCAAAAAACTCTCTGTTGAAATAGTCGGAGAAATACTCCATTGGAGTCCTGACCGGAGTAACGGGCAAGGGAGCATAGTCATGACTACAATCGTCGAAAGGTACCTGCTTCCAAACTCTCTTTCGAGAAGGTGGCCGTAAAGATCGAGGGCGCGGAGTTAGTTGTGATGGTCCAGGAGTATCTTGCATCGGTTCCGGCTCCGGTGCTACAGACGGCTGTGGTTCAGGCTCTGGATCATCCAACTGAAGATTTTCGAAAGTGCTGGGTTGGATTTCGTCGTCGTCGTCCTCAAAATCTTCGATGTCGGAGAAGTTTCCATCGCCCAGCAATTGTATAACTTGATCTTCGTTCAAACTTCTGCCTAAAACGTTAAAAAAAGTAACTATTAATTACAAAATCTATGTAAAAACAATCATCAAGTACAGTACCCACTCCCGAATAATGTTTCGGTAGTACAACCGGAGCCGCACGATCGTAGCGGTCGTACTTTATAACGTAATTCTAACGAAACCGTAAAGGTCAGCACAAAATCAAAATAATCTAGGTATTGGGTTATCTTTTAACTTTAAAATAATTATAAACCACAATCAAATACTTCCAAATTACTATTAAAAATAATTACTTACCCGCGGCGCGGCGAGGATCGAAAAACGCAGCCATCTTTTATCTCAGCTCACAGGTGGTTGACTGCTCCCATCCCACCCGTATCTATTTTCCGCGCGTAAAATACACCTCGCGAACGATCGACGCCGGTTGCGTTCGCAAAAAATAAACCGTTTGGTGCCAGTATTTTTTTGAATTTAAACTCAAGCTCGTATCAGTCCGAGTGTAAAGGGTTAAAAGAGAGTACGAGAAAACACAATTAGAATTAGCGGGTAAAGACAGTAAAAAAGTATGGGAAGCCATTAAAACTATTACACACACATCTAAACAGAAATCATCGTCTCAGGAATTACTGAAAACTGACTGTATTAAAGACTCCTTAAATAGTGTTAATAATTTCTTTGCAACTGTTGGGGAAAACATCGCAGAAAAAAGTATTGTAGGGAAACAAGAATTATCACAAATTAACCTTGATACAACAAGAGAATCGTTTGTATTATTATCTACTGATATGGACGAAGTAGAACGTAATACTTATATTAAATTTAAAAACAAAATGTACAGTTGGTTGGGATAAAATCTCTAATAACTTTCTAAAAACTTTTCGACATATCCCAATCCCACCATTAACTTACTTATATCTTTAATTTATGTTTCGCGAACGGAATATTCCCTAATTATTTTAAAAAAAATCCGTAATTCACCCCATATATAAATCTGGAGATAGAGACCGTGTGAATAATTATAGGCCTATTTCTATACTTCCTTCTATTTCAAAAATATTGGAAAATCTTGTTAATATCAGACTTGTAAAATACCTAGAGAACTTTAATATTCTATCAAACTGTCAATTCGGGTTTAGATCCGGAAAATCTACCAATGATGCAGTACACGAATTAACGGATAATAGCATCAAAAATCTAGACAAAGGTAATAAAACGGTAGGAATTTTTCTGGACCTTGCGAAAGCATTCGATACAGTCTCTATCCCCGTACTGCTAAGGACATTTGAAAAAAGGTATACGGGGTACACAACTAAAACTATTTGAAAGCTATCTAACTGGAAGACTACAGTGTGTTACAATAAATATCCAATGTAGTTCTGATGTACATGTTAGCTACGGAGTTCCTCATGGGAGTATTCTGGGCCCAATTCTATTCCTCGTCTACATAAATGACCTCTTAAAACTTAAATCCTTCCATGGCAAAATCATATCATATGCTGATGAGACAACACTCCTATTCTCAGCAAGTACATGGAAGGAGGCTCTTGATAACGCTCAAACTGGCATTGATGTTGTCTCTGTATGGTTACGTAGTAACTACCTATCTCTTAATATTGAAAAAACTAAATATATCACCTTTTCCATGACAAATGATCCTCAATCAACTATCAACTATAAGTTAACTGCTCACTTTTGTTTAAATTTAACTAAACCTTTAGGATTACCGTGTACCTGCCCATCTATCCAAAACCAACTGTGTTAAGTATTTAGGTATTCTTATTGATAATCATCTGAATTTTAAAGATCATTTAGAAGTTTTAACGTCCCGAGTTCGAAAACTTATTTATGTCTTTAAAAATCTGAGGCATGTAGCTAAACCCGAACTAGTGAAACAAATATACACTGCATTGTGTCAATCCACTATAACTTACTGTATAACAATATGGGGCGGAGCCCCCAAAAACTACATTAGCTCCAGTGGAAAGAGTTCAGAGAGCTGTTTTAAAGGTATGTACTTTTCTACCCATTCTCTATCCAACATATGAACTATATAAACACTGCCAAGTATTAACAGTCCGACAATTATTCATTTATCTGACGATTTTAAAACAACATGGGTTATTAAATTTTACCTCATCTCAATTAATAAAGAGAAGATCGGAGAATTCAATAGAGAAGATGGCTGGGTGCTACCATCTGCTTGGGATCCTATAATAAATAAAATTAAATCCCAACCCAAGTATACAACTGCAAGACTTCAAGATACCATAAGTTCATACTGCAGAGATCGGAACAAAAGTTAAATTTTAATCTATGGTAACCGCGGTTAACTATGACATATGGACGTTGAACATCTCAGTCCTGCCCGTGACCATGAGTGCTGTAAAGCGTTCGAAACGTCGGGTATTTAAAAAGTTAAATATACGCGATAAATTCCGTAAAAACTAGTATTATTTCAAGATCGGAGAAAGTGTGCCATACTGCTACCTTTAAACATTCGTATGCACATAAATATTTTTGTTTTCTTGGTCCATTGTTGTACAATAAAATAAATAAGCAACTAAATTTATACATTTTAAATAAGAATCAATGTAAAAAAAACCTATTCAAATGGCTTCAAAAACTAGATTATGATGAAACAGAAGTATTATTGAAATCCCTAAATAACTGAATTACTTCTATAATGTGTAAGTAATATACCATCAAATTATATTTTCTTATTATAATTATTACTTTAATGTATACTATTGACCCTCTCCCTTGCATACACACTAAAACACACACACTAACACGCACCCACATACGAGAGGAACAATTTACACTCAACAATATATGTAGTTATATATGTAGGTTTAATTTTCATAATTTAAATAATATTGTTTGATATATGTTTACATGAGTTTCTTAATCAGAAAGATTTTTGTTAAATTGTACCTTAAGAAAGAGCTCTGTTGCCTAAGATACGAGTACAAGCTTATTGTTTAGTTCAGGCGCAGATGCAAATATATATTGTTAAAATGTTTCCTGAATAAAGAAATTATTATTATTATATGAAATGAAAGGTAATTTAATTTAGAATACAATTTTATTAACATTATTCAAAATGCCCTCCCCTATTTTGAATACATGCCATGCCATGATAATCGATGACGCGCTAAGGATGCGCCAGAGTTGAGATATTAGATTTATAATGCGAAATTGATTTGATGAAATTTTCTTTTATTTATGTAGCTGATGATAGTTTTATGTTTCTTACCTTTTGTTTTATTCAAATATCAATAATAATTTTAAAAAAATAACACGTTTGCGTTTAGTTTTGAACAGTTTTCAATAAATCTATGCCTAACGCATTACAACACTAGCGGACAAACATAGACGACTAGCGTGCTGGACATGGTATTTGCTTAGATAAAAATCCATTTTTTTTAGTTCAATGTTTCTTAGTACTCGTGGCTCTAGGAGACTTGTTCTTTATACTCACATGTTGCTGGGTTATTCTTCTTTGAGGAGTGTAGAATTAAAATACCAGTAATAACTTTCCAATATCTATATTTCATATTTTTGTGGGCCGGGTTTTTTGTCAACTATAGACGTCATTGGCGCTCAGAGCTCGCAGGTGCTTGTCAAGTATAGGCGACTTTGGCGCTCAAAAGGTTAATCGGCGGCGGCCCATCATCAATCGCCACACATTATAGTTTATGTCATTTTTGTGACCATTTAATGTCAAATTGTTATCAGTTGCATCAGCGAATATATGCGTTGGGTTTCATCCGGCGATGAGTAGCTTCCGTCTTCCGTCGGGTTTCTTTAGAGTGTTGGATCCCGGCGTGTTTTGTTTAGCTAGGACTTTCCTTATGCGATTCACTTGTTCACAGGTTTCTATGTTACAACATAATTAGCGCCACCCTGTGGAGCGTCGATACCTGATACCTTTTTTGTAGTCAGACGTAGCTTCTTGTATTGTAGCCAGTCTTCAACCATTGAGGTATTCATGGCCCTATTAAGAACTTTCTTATCTTCTTAGGTTTCCTATCTAATTCTTTACCCCACCACGGTTGCTTTTCCTCAGTATGCCTTGGTGGAGTGATTTCTAGACATGATTCATGGTAGCTAACCATCATGGCTTTAGTAACAGCTGCTACCTGTTCTTCTAGGAGCGACTGATCTGCTATGGTGTTTGTCTTCTCAAAACTCGCGTGCGAAGAAGTCAGCCTATTAAGGTACCTATTTTGTTTTATCTGTTTTTTGGGGGGTTCATGGTGGTGTAGTGGGGATATCGACCTGGTACGGAACAGATCCATCTATAGTATGAGCATGAAGCCTCTCTCAGCATATACCATTCCGTTATTAGTTTAGCTGCTCTTTTTGTTGCAAGTGTATTTTTTTTATTATGTGCGAGCAGCTATCCAGGTATAGGGAAAGAGACCAGTATCACTGTAACTTAAAAGATCTATTGTGATCGCTGCTATGGCTATAGTTCATTGCTAAGCCCTATGTCTTCAATGAATAGAAGGAAATGCTTAACTATGAGCAATTTCACTTCGGGCGGAGTATATAGTTTCCCAGATGTGTGTTACGTTTGCGCAATAAGGGGACGCAATCAGTTAGGATGTGTAGAGGCGTTTCTTCCGTTATGGAACAGAACCGACACATCCTTGAGTTGCTTAGTCTTAGTCCTTAGATTAAGGTTTTAGAATGTTTTAAGCCTGGTGTGTCAGACCAGATCTTAAGTGATTTATTGTGGTCAAGAGTTTCAAGGGTCAATCGGGCTAGGCTTCTCGAGATTCCACAAAATGTCTCAGGCACTTTGAACCCTCCCGTGCAAGTTTGTCGGCAAATTCGTTGCCTACAATACCCTCGTGACCCGGAACCTATCTTAAAACGACCTTGTTACATCCCAGGGCGTTTAAACGGTTCATGCAGCCTCCAACTAGTTTCGAGTTCACGAAGTTTGACCTTAACGCTAGCAGTGCTGCTTGATTATCAGAGTTTATGTAAATTATATGGTTGACGTAGTGTTTTTGCAGATTGATTTCCGCACACCGAGGTACGGTGAAAATTCTGCCTGGAAGATAGAGGTGTATCTACCCAAATTCATGCTAAGTTTGAATTTGGGGCGTTACCCGTAAATTCCAAAGCCTACGTCGAGGCCCATTTTACTACCACCGACCGACCCATCGGTATACCATATGAGGCTACCGACCTCACAGATAACCTGGCATTCAGCCAGTCTTCTCTGGAGGATAATTCCACTATAAACTTTTTATCAAAAGTTTAGTGAACGCATGATATCTGAGATGATGCATAAGACCGGTGATTCCTTAATTGAGTCGAGCATGGATCTCAATCTGTAGGAGAGCAAGCTCAGACCGCCCTGAGCGTTAATCCTATACAAACTAGCCCTCGCCTCCTTGTCTAGATAAAGATCAAGGGGCGTTAGGCATAGAAGTGCATTAAGAGCCGCTCGAGGCGATGATCACATAGCTCCAGTTGCCATTAAGCAGGCAGCCCTTTGTAGAATATTTAGTCTGTCCGAAGTCGTCTTTTGGTTGGCCTTGTTACACCAGACAATAAAGGCGTAGGTGAGAATCGGCCTCACTATGCTGCTGTACAGCCATAGAACCATACTGGGACGCAAGCCCCAGTTGTTCCCGATCAAACGACTGCACGTACCTAAAGCAATTTTTGCCTTATGTCATACGTTGCTAAGGCTAGAGTTCCACGTTAGTTTTTGGTCGATTGTTACGCCCAAGTACTTAATTTCCGTGGAAAACGGTACTTCTTTACCATTAAGTTTTAGTTGGGCTAATTTGTCCAACCGTCTCTTTTTGGTAAAGGGTATTATAACAGTTTTATCAGCATTAACTGATAAACTGTCATCCCTACACCTGTTATTTATGGTGTTTAGGGTTCTTTGTATTATTGATGATAAAGTACTTTGGCAAAAGCCCCTCGCAATGATCACAAGGTCATCAGCATAACCCAGTATGTCAATGCGTAGGTCTGCCATTTTGTACAATAATTGGTCAACCGCAAGAGTCCAAAGGAGGGGTGGCAAAACACTTCCTTGTGGGCAGCCTCTTGTAGTTGCAACCTCAATCGAAGTTTGAAACAGCGCTATTTTTGCCTTTCTGTTTGAGAGCATCGACTTCACCCACCTGGTGGCTTATGGGGTTGCAAGTGTAAGGTTGATTATTGTTCGACAGCGTTTGTTTATGAAGGTTGATTCGGAACCTGTATTTAAAATGGTTAGGTTAATGCTAAAAAGACATTCAGTTAACAAGGTGCCTTGCTCATTGGTTTTTTTTATTCCCCAGAGGGGATGACGCGCGTTGGATTCCGTCCCGATTAAAACCTTAGCCCAGTTTTATCGCAGAAATTCACTAGCCTCATGAGGTCATGAGGAGGAGATGTGTTTATGTAGATCGAGGCGACGACTATTCTTCTCTCCTGTGTGTTTTGTAATGCTACGGCATACATATATGTCTCTGGAACAGAAATCTTTAATGGATGTGCACAAATATCTTTAGTAGTGTAGATACACGCTCTAGGCTTGTGCTCAGAGTTGTAGAATAACTTGCCTTTTAGATTGCCCAGCTTGTCGTCGCATCACAGATAATTCATCTAAATTGTTTTTTAAAAACTTTATTACCGTACTGTGGCGGTGTAATAATATCTATAACCCCATATCATACTGTGTCCCGTGGGTTTCGTAAGAGCGAACAAAGGAAAACCAATCAGGAGATAGAGCAACAGATAAAGAAAACTAAGGTTGGTAACCAGTCAAGCGTGACAACTATGAAAAATGTCCCCACTATAAGGCAATCTATGGGGGAGGTCAGGAGGAGTGGACATTAATAGATTGTAGTGATAATGTTATGCTGCGAGATTTGAGGAAAATATTTAATTTCGCCGTCCTTCAAAGCTTGGAACAAAAACAAGTGATTTTATTTTTCAAAAGACGATAACGCTTCTTTGAAAAACTACAGCCGATTTCTCTTCAAACCTGCTTCAACGTGCTGTTTCCGAGTCATTACTACTTGCTGTGTTTTCTTTTTTGGCCGTACTGGCTAATGAGGGCTTTCCCTAATCCCTAAGGAGAGCTAATCCACGATGTTTTCTACTATTAGGGCGGTGCCACTATAAAATGAGGTGGAATATTTGACAGATTTCATACCGATAAAGTTAATTTGTTAGGAAAATGTAAGGGTATATATTACTTTCTTTAATATTAGTTATATTTTATGCTTATTAGGTTAGAAATGAACCATAGACCAAACTATGGTTATTTCTAAAAGTAAAAATAAAAGAAATTAGCAATCCACTGAAGCATTGTTTTACGTATTAATATCTTAAAAAAAAAAAAAAAAAAATATATATATATATATATAACGTGTCACGTTGTTTGTCCGCGATGGACTCCTAAGCTACTTAACCGATTTTAATCAAATTTGCAAACCGTGTGCAGTTTGGTCCAACTGAGAGATAGGATTGTTTTTTTTTGCTCATGAGTGATCCACAATTTTTTTGCTAATTTAAGGATTTTTAATAGGACATGACAAAGGGTCGTCGAAAAGTACAGAACAACGTCTGCCTGGCAAGCTAGTTTAAAATAATCTCAAAAAATTCAACCCGTTCCCAACTAGCGACATCCAGTGAAAGGAAGATTAATAGCCCTCATTGTATACCACAATCAGCTTGCTGCAATGGTGTAAGATGTCAATCCCAGCGTAAATCCGAGCAAGTGGTGGAAAATTTGAGGTTTATTTTAATTGAAACACTTTTTAAATGTAAAATGTCTGTTTTTTTTTTAAATAATGAATCACAGAAACAATAAATTATTCTCATTAAAATCTACGACATACAAAATTATTAACAAATCAGCTAAAACCGATGATCAATTTATAAACCTATTCAAAATCTTAATTAAAAATTACAAAAGTTACACTATTAAAAATCAACTACGATAAAAGCTAGAATCGTACTGGGGCTATGCCTCTAGATCGGTGTAAAATGTGTAGTTTAAAATAAAAATAACTTATATAAGTAGCGGAACGAATGTCTAGCGGTGACCGTTATTGCGTACAAGTCGAAAGGGTAGTAAGGTAGTAAGCGGGTCGCGGAGTGGGCGTGGGTATCGTTTACACGTGCTGATTGGCTGTGCGTATAGTTCGCAAGCGCTGATTGGCTCTCAAGTCGCATTCCGTCCCCCGCACTCCATGTTTCGTTCAGCGCTAGACTTACGTGCCGCGACTTACATCATATAATCACAGTACAAAAATAAAGCATTGCTTCATTAATCGACGACATCACAGCTTGTTAGCAAATCATATTACATTATGCAATCTATGGAATAAACAGTCTTTTAATAAAGTAAATAAAAATATTGTAGTTTGAGGTTAACAAATCTAAGTGATCTTCACCAGACAATATTAGGCTTCATCTGTTGTCTTCAACTGTTGTATCCGGAAGACCTAAAATTTGATGTTAATTGCTGTGATTATATTAGGATAGCTGCCACTAATTCACAAAGACCAACTACGTTGCCAAAAATGCATGGAAAGGAACCAACGTGGCAACCGTGGATCTTTATTGCAAAGTGAGGCTGAGATCACTTGTTATCACAGCATGCTTTAATATCTACCATATTATCCAACATTTGACAAACAAATGTATGAAATATAAACTATCAAACCCTAGTGATACACTTATATTTCAAAAACTAACTGATTTTAGTGTTTAAGATAAAATAAAACATTTTAATTACATTATATCAAAAATATAATGAAAACTTGTCATTTTAGCAATCAAATAAGTAGGTATTTGGGTATGTATGTATATTATATATGCTGATGTCAAACATTGTTTTAAAACACACATGCTAACAATAAAGGCTATAATTATGGCTTCTATAACTAGTCGGTAATACATTTGCCGTAAACTAGCATCAACGAACTGCAGCCATTTTTTTACAAATTTGCAGCGAGCAATTAACTATAAAGCCTATAACTTAAAAAGCTAAAGAACGTGAAGTGCGAAATTTAGTATCTATGTGCCTCTAACAATCATTCCACTAGTTCAAAATTCCTAAAATAAGTTTCTAAAATTGTCTTAAAATTTTAACTAAACTTGTCACACAGTATGTTGTAAATATTTACATAGTTATTACTTTAAATTAAAACAAAAGAAAATTCGTTATATCGAGAGTAATATTTGAATATTGAGAAATGTATTGAAAATATTATTTTTATTTTTCGATAACGGTCTGTTCAATAATGCTCTTTAATTTAGGCGTATTAAATATCTGTAAGGTAATGCTTCTCAAAAATTAATCAATGGTCAAATATGTCGATATAATTACTAAGCAATTACTTAGCACTACAATATTTTTGGATTTCATTTCTACATATTAATTAAAATCTTGTTAAAACAGATATCTTAGACAAATCTTGAAATAAAAGTTGTATAGGGTTGCCGACATATATTTGAAGAAATAAATTCAAATTCCTTTTTATTAGATAATTCATTTTTTATTGCTAAAAGCAAGATTGAACAAATTTATATATGTACGTAAATAATGCTTTAACGTTAATGCTTTAACTTTGTCGTGAATTGTATTGTCTTCGTGGTACATGAAATAGAGTAAAATAACTCTTTCCTATAGTAAGGGTGGCAACCTATGTCGTGATTGGTATACTTCACGCGTGAAAGGTTACCTCGACAATCATATATTTCGTCCCAGTTACTAGACAGTTAGCACTTTACATGACGCCGTAAACCTTCAGAAACCCTTTCACGCACGAGCTATATGTTTAAAGTTTGGTCATATTTTGGTGGGCGGTGTGATTAGTTTTGGTTGTTTTGATAAGTGGTTATTTCAATATTTGGTAGTATTTTGGTGGGTGCTATATTTAGTGTTTGGTGGTTGGTTGGTGCACGGTCTGTAGCGGCGGGAGTTCGACGTCGGGCAGCGGGTCGCGCCAGTACACCGCGTGCGAGAACTCGCCACTCGGCTCGCACAGCGCGGGCGGGAACACCTGGTCCACCAGCACTGACATGTGCGAGTACCTGCACCATAAGTTTTTTAATCACAACCCGTATAGATTATTATAGTACCGTATATTATAAGGTAAAAATAATTACTTGATTCACATCTATCCGTAACTAATGAAAATCTTTTACAGTAATATTGAGACAACGTTGTGTTCTGAACACACGGTGTGTTTTATTCATTACCTAAGCCGCCTCTATTGGTGGGAATGGGACAGATGGCGTTACGATAGGTTGTGTAGTTCAAAACTTATTGTCATTTCTGCAAATAATCTACTATTATAATATAATAAGTTCTTAAGTCAATAGATTGATCAAACGAACTTCCTCGATGTGAAGCTCGCTCATTACCCACACGGGTCTCTTCATTTTTCAGATATTATTTGCTTCATAGATAGGTTTTAGAACAGAAAGTTTTAAAATTTGAAAGCAGGAACATTTTACAATAATTACGCTTTTAGTTAATTAAGCATAGAATTGAAATATTTATGTTATCAATATTGCATGCCTTGAGCGCAAAGCGCGTAGGTATGTTCTACTAGCACATAAAAATCAAGAATCCAACGTTTTGTCGCATGAAATCGTATCTAACAATCATATTAAACATAAATGTTATAAAAAGCACATTTTCAGAGAGATAAATGATTGTTGAACTTATAATTTATTTTATAAATTTAATGGACAATATAGTTAATTTTATTTATCTAATAAATTTGTTAATTTTTTATATTATTTTAACAGTAAAAATGTATATTAAGCATCTTTAAAGCACCACACAAAGAGGAGACCGAGAAAAGGGGGAACAATATTTTTTTTAAATACTAGCAATGCTATTAAATTACTGTAATCCCTTTAACCACCACTGGTAGGCTGAAAATGCTTGTGTTAGAAGTGGTAGTCGAATGGCGGATTCGAACACACAACCTTTTGAGTTCACAGTCCGCACCTTGCCATTGGGCTACTGTCGCTTCCTACATTGTATTCTATCTCATTCTTTCGCAGGCTAAATACTATAGATGTGGATGTTTGCCTCTTTTTAGTGTCGCTCTTTCGTATCATTACAACGATTCTAAAGATGTTTCACTTCAATAAAACAGTTTATTAAGAATCGTAGTAATAGATTATCACTTTTGTGCAATATAATATAAACTTATTTATCCTTTTCTTTGTGATCCGGTGATGAATTAAGCTGGATATAATTTATGTCTTTTTTTCTAATTATTATATGTAATATGTAATAATACATTTTGTACTGCGCACTTGGTTATGGCATCGTGACCATCAGGCCCGTGCTGCGTTTTGCGAGATTTTTTTTTCTTGAAAGAAGTATGAACAACCATCAAGACGACGTCGTTAAGAATGGACGGACCGAAAGTTAACTTTTGTAAATCTTTAAACAACATATTAAGTTGTCTAATAAGTTAGGCCCTACTACTTGATAAGCAAATCATATCTGAAGAATAAGGTGAATTATAAGTTATATTTACATATTTTTATATTAAGATATATTTTAAGTGGATCTTAGCTAATTTATGTATAGGAGATTTAATATTTTATAACGCCAGACTAGAACATATCAGTCAATCAAGTATTAACCGCCTCGCACAAAAGCGATATTGGCAAATCCTCTCTACAACGGGAGGGACCCATGGCCAACGATATTAATAAATTATATATATATATATATATATATATATATACAATATGTAACGTAATTAACGCACACCCTCAGACACCCCAATTAGTATATATATACCTATATTATGTTATAATCATAATACAAAGTACACCGAATTTTTAGTTTAACATTTTTATGCACTGATTATTTATCAAATTAGTTATACCAATTCCGGAAGAATGTTGTGGTCACAGTACAAATCCACAAACGCAAGGACTTTAACATGCTTGAAATAAATATTTTATTTTTATTGAATGACAGAATTAGTAATAATACAAATAAAACTGCACTCTTAAAAGTCTTATTGCCTTAAGTTAAGGTCCATTTCAGTTTGTTTTGACTGTACAGATTTAGTGTGACTGTAATTTACAGTTTTATTTATTTTTGGGATAAAAAATTACCTATATTAAAAATGATAGGAATCGATTCAGTAACCGATTCTGAACAAACTACTTTCTCAAAGTGCGTTAATTATGTTACATGTTGTATATATATATATATATATATTATATATATATATATATATATATATATATATATATATATATATATATATACTTTTGCGGGCGGGTGATGAATTAGCATTTAACTAAACTTAGAAATATTATCATTATAATATTATGCTAAGTAATAAAACAGAGTTCAGCTTATTATTTAAACAAGTCAACTAATCCCACACATATAGACACACAAAAGTATCAGTTACTCAAAATTATAAAGAAATAACAGCGCCGATAATAATCACAGAACATACGAGTAGATGAAACAAAGCAGGGAGACTGTTTACGAATTGGCAAGTTGCTATGGTTATTAATAAATTACTACATTATATTACGTATAAATGTTATTTGCTACATTTAGTAATGCTTTAAAACCTTGGTAGGATTGTCTTTAAAATTGATTTTTGTAGGTATACTGTATATAAATTTACTAGACTTCAAGAAACTATAGCGTCTTTGGCTGCTATTTCTTTTAATTAAAATACTGGCAATATATTAACGTTACTAATATTCCCGTTTACCACTTTAATTTTTATTTTATAGGTTAGCTTAAATACCTTGAGTGGTTCAAGGCAGTAATCGAATTCATATGGCAGATTCGAACGCACAACTTCTTGATTTCGCGGTGTTTGAAAGTTCGTTATGATAACTCGGTTATATCTATTGACATGGGTGTCTACTTCCCTATAAGTGAAATATTGGCTACCACTTGTATGACAAAGATTAACAAAGCAACACTGATTGCAACGCTATCGATATGAGCATATGTGTCACGCAATTGTGTAATGGCCTTATTACGTAATGAAGTCGTCATTATCGAGTTGTCATCCCAAATATGAACATTAAGTTCTGATAACATATAATAAATTCATTAATTATTTTTTTCATGATTTGAATATACCGCTTAGAGTAAGAACATACATTTGTATAGTATACATAGAGGGAATCTACTATTCTACATAACCTCTTTATGTCAATAGACTTATCTTGCTTGCTCAAATTAATTTTTTACATTAAGTAAAAAGAGAAACATTTGAGCGCCATGCCACAAATGCATTCCCGTGTCGTGTACGCCAAAGAAAAAAAAAAAAAGAAAAATACCCACGAATAAAATAGTGTCGCGAAAAGTTCATATATCGGTAGGGCTGCCATCCGTCCGGGTTTCCCCGGATTTGTCCTAGTTTGGATAACGTGCGGGGAGCGTCCGGGCGGGGTTTAAATTGTAGTCCGGGTTGCACCGGACTACAATAAAAGTCCGGATTTTCGATCAGATCCCGTTCCCATAATTTATGTAAATAAAAGCTATGGGTTAGGTATTGCTTTCTTGTCGTCACAAGAACGATTAAAACATTATTTCATGCAACAAAAGAGGCTTAAAATTAAAGTTTTTTCTATCAAGTACGGAGTAAAATATATTTTAATCAAGATGTAAGAGAATGAAAAAAGTATTGAAATGTCCGGGGTGAAAGTTTCAAAATCCGGGGAACTTACGCTTCTAGTCCTGGGGGGCAGGTTTTAGAGATGGCAGCCCTATATATCGGTAACATACAATGACTTGCTTTTGTTGGTTTTTATGCAATAAATGGCTACTTATAATCTGGGATGTTTTCATTGATCTTGTGCTATCTCCTAATCTTTGTATATACAGAATGGGTCCCACATATATGCAATAAATGAAACCACAAGTAATACTAGTCCGTAGAAGTGTAGAAAAATTAAATATTAAATTAAAACCCGTAAAATAAAAAAAGTGAAATTTTCAAACAAAATAAATATTAAAATAAATTCAGTAAAAGTGAACACTCTGTTTAGACAACGTACCTTGACCCCTTGGAAGAGTGACAACGTTGCACGCGGGTGGCACGCAGACAAAAGACACCGCTGTCGATATGTCGCAATACCAATAGTTTGCACTGCGTGGCAACGTCGTTTTTTAATGTTCAAGGATTCAGTTCATTGAATCATTGACTTAGTGACCCAATTCTATAGAGTGTTCAAATTTGCTTAAAATTAAAACTCTACTTTTTGACCTAATTACTGGACCGATTACGTTCATTTTTTGTATATCGTCAGCAAAGGCGATAACAAGTATATGGTTTCATTTATTGCATATATATGGGACCCATTCTGTATGTACTTAGTACATAAATAAAAAACAAACATTACAAATAAAATAGTAGTGCGTTCGAGAGAAAGGGTAGGGGGCTTCCCTTAAACCTACCCCCGTAGGCAAATACTGGATGTTTATAGTTTTACTTTCCGAAAATATACCGAATACCGTAAGAAAATTTTAATTTTTTAGTAACGATATCTCAAAAACTAAGAGAGATATCGAAAAATTTTATTCTAACTTTACAGCGTATCTCGTCGAGATCTATGCGAATCCGTCCGATATTCTTAATATAAATCCGAATGAAGAACTGTAGTCGTGCATTTTTTTCTTTATTGAAACGGTTACTAAAATATAGAGTACTTAATTATGTTCATATTTTCATTTCTACGTGGTTATTTTCTGTTAAAGATCAATTTTTTATTTTTAGGTAGGTTACTATTGTACGGCTATGCTGTAAGACGCGAAAGTATTAGTTACAAAAAAGAAAGTCACCACCGAGAACAAAAGAGCCGCTTAGTACTAAGTCGACATGCTATTTTAGATCTTAACGCTTTATAGCTAGATCGATTTTTAGTGATGGAAAAATTTGGGATGTGCAAGCGGGATTTAGAAAGGGAATGGGGTGTACAGATCAAGTCTTTATCATGCGCATGATAGCGGAGAAGTTTTTGGCCAAAAAGCAAAGTTTTGACAGACACACAGACAGACAGATTGGACAGGGATATGTTTGGCAAACACTGAACTCATTTGGGTTGAGCGCTGGGTTGGTACAGGCATTGAAGTCTTTTTATAAGGACTCCAGTGCTTGAGTTAGGATCAACGGGGTCTACTCGGACTGGTTTAGCATCCATAAAGGTGTCAGACAGGGCTGTGTGGCTTCCCCGTGGCTGTTCAACCTATTTATGGACAGTTATTTGAAAAATTTGAAAGTTGAAGAATGCGGGTTATGAATGGGTGAGGTAACCGTCAATTGCCTTTTGTACGCCGATGATTAAGTTGTATTTGCATCGTCGGCGGCCGAGTTGCAAATGATGGTTACATTAATGAACAGGTCGTTAAAAGAAAGGGGAATGAAAGTGAACGCAAGTAACACGAAAGTTATGGTTTTTCAAAGAGAAGAATATAAAACGATATGTGAAATAAGAATAAAAGGAGAGTTGGTCGAGGAAGTAGATGAGTTTGTATATTTGGGATGCGTATTTAGCAGGGATAGGAGATATGATAATGATATATAATGACGAATTGACGCAGGAAATAGAGTGAATGGGGCTCTACACTCTACACACTGGAAAGTCAGAATGTGTCAAAAAAGGCATGTATGGCAATTCACAATGCTGTGTTAAACCCAATGATTTCAAAAGAAAGGATAGGTCCATCTAAATATTTTACACATAACTTTTTCATACAAGAAAAAGTAGCGCATCTGTCATAACACAAACGTCACATCGTAACACGACGTAACCAGGGTCGGATTTCGTAGTATAATTATCTTAACTGTACCATTATTTCATAGTTTGTAGTATATATCGTAATAATACCAAGCGCAAATACCATCATTTTACCTAAAGATCGACTTGTATTATTATTGGGTCCTTTTACTTTTTTAATATTAACCCTACGATATCGAGAATTTCTGTATTGTATACATGAGTACCGCGTTTTTTTTTAAATAAAATTAGAATTAGCTCCCTTTCTGGTCAATCGGTGCTCGATCGAGGCATTTATGTTGCATCCTTGATACAACTATAATGAGGGGCTACCAAGATAAAAACTCTATGCTCCAGAAGCAATCGGTTTGAAAACAGAATTTCAAAATATTTTATGAATCAGATTTTCAGATTTAATTAAGCAAATATGGTTTCTTTTATACTCCTTTCGTTTTACCCTTACTGAATATAAAATATATTAGGTACCAATATTCAAAATTAAACTTATTCTAAGTTTTGTAGACAAAAATAAAACAGAAATAATAATAAAACCGTCAAAAACGAAACATATATATAAACTAGATGCGTGACGCCAAAATCCCGCCACATGGGAAAAAAGAAACATGAAATGTCTAACGTGATATAATTTTTTTAAAATAGTATTTTTTTATTTTTCATGTACAATATTTTTGAGGGTCTGAATCCAAGCCTGCTCTAATATTGGTAACGTACCTAAACTAACTGTAAAATAAAACTTTAAAAATGCGTTCATATAATAATTTAATTGTAACAAAATTAATACAGGGTTATTAACCGATGATGCGATATCCCATGTTCCTTTTTAATGTTCGTATCGTAATTTTTGCATTCTTTTACCACGCAGCTTGACATATTTATGACAGACAAATCTGTCCTGCGCGCGCACTACTGTCGACCGATTCGCGTTGGCCCTAAACTGTAATTTTAGGGCCAGCGCACTGGTCGTTTTAGTAGTTCGGTCGGCCCGGTCCTTACGCTAGCAATATATAAGTCAATGGTTAGTCCCTACTTTAACGTATGGTAGTGAAAGTTGGGTATGCCAGAAGAAGCACGAGGGTAGAATAAATGCAGTGGAAATGCGGTCGTTAAGGAGTATGTTAGGGCTGAATCTGAGTGACAGGGTGAAAAATTGTTAGCTCGTCGTCCGTCCGTCTAATGACGACAGGCCGTGTCGACGGCGCGTTTTGTTCCACGCGCGCCTCAAAGAGCTGTCAGCAGCGTGAAGGGGCCCGCAAGGGCCGACGCCTGCCGGGGCTGCGGGCTGTTCGAAAGAGATACCGCGGCTCCGGAACGTAAGGGCACTGAAGGAACACGGATGGTTTTTAGTCAGTAAAAGTCTGACACTCCCTTACGCTCCACCCAGAGCGAAAGGGGTCATTAGATGATTTTCCATCCGCAAAAAAAAAAAAAAGGGTGAGAAATTCTGTAATAAGAGAAGAATGTGGTATGCAAGATGATGTTGGGACGAAAATTAAGAAAGGAATGCTTCGGTGGTTTGGTCATGTAGAAAGAATGAATGAGGAAAAGAGTGACAAAGCAAATTTATGTTGCAGAAGTGAACGGAAGAGTCGGCAAGGGACGCCCTAGGCGAAAGTTTGCCGACCAAAGCGACGATCTATTGAAAAGGGACCAAATTAAGAGTACCCTTCACCGACGAGCATATATGGAAGAGGCGAGAGGTGTGTCAGGATCGTGCCAAATGGAAGTCTGTAGTCTCTGCCTATCCCTCTGAGTGAAAGGCGTGAGTGCTTATATATATATATATATATATATATATATATATATATATATATATAGTCTCAAATACTATTCGGAACTATTGTAATCCCGAAAGTTAGCAAGTCGATATACTATTATAGGCCTTAGTTGTTTTTCATTATCATCATCATCATCATTACAGCCCTTCACAAGTCCACTGCTGAACATAGGCCTCCCCCAAGTAATGCCACAAAGCACGGTCCTGAGCCACCTGCATCCATCGACTTCCTGCATGTCTTACCAGGTCGTCACTCCATCTAGTGGGGGGTCGCCCTACACTACGCCTACCGGTACGAGGCTGCCACTCGAGAACCTTTCTTCCCTATCGGTTATCGGTTCTTCGAGCTATATGGCCGGCCCATTGCCACTTCAGCTTACTAATCCGATGGGCTATGTCGGTCACTCTGGTTTTACTGCGGATATCCTCATTTCTAAGTCTATCACGCAGAGAAACTCCAAGCATAGCCCTCTCCATAGCTCGCTGAGCGACCTTAAGCGTCCTCATACGGCCAGCAGTGAAGGACCACGTCTCAGATCCGTAAGTCATCACTGGCAACACGCACTGGTTGTACAATCTAGTTTTTAGAGATTGAGGTATACCTGACGAAAAGATATGTCGTAATTTCCCGAACGCTGCCCAGCCGAGTTGAATCCGTCGATTGACCTCTCGGTCGAAGTTGGACTTACCTAGTCGGACTATTTGTCCCAGGTAAACGTACTCGTCAACAACTTCGAGCATAGTGCTCCCAACAACTACCGGCATAGGTGTGACATGGACATTAAACATGATCTTTGTTTTGTCCATGTTCATCTTAAGACCTATCCGTTGGGAGGCACTATTGAGGTCATTGAGCATAATGCTTAAGTCCTCCAGCGATTCTGCCATAATGACTATATCGTCGGCAAATCGAAGGTGAGTGATGTACTCGCCATTGATGGTAATACCGTATCCTTTCCAGTCCAGTATATTTTGTTATATAAAAAAAATGAAATTCTTCAGAAATTGAGACCGTTTATGATATTTTTCACTACCATGACCACAATTTTTTTAATAGTTGTTTCTTTTTTATATAGGCAACCTGAATAGCACTGCTATCTACCACAATTCTTAAAAAATTCAGAATAACTCTTGTTTTATCACGAAAATTAATGAAACTTTTTTTATTCCCTAAATTTGTTGAAGACTTTTATTTTAAGCTATTGCATAGCTTCTATCGCGGGCCTTGAGTGCGGGAAAATCCAGAAATTTCGTAACGAAAAAAACCTCACGCTCTCCGACGGGCACGGAGGTGTGGCTTGAAGGCCGTGCATTGTCTAACGATGGTCTAACGTCGTTTCTTTTCCTCAGTCTTCGACACGGTGTTTGTGTATAAAGTGCATTTATTATTAATGAAGAAAGTCACGAAAAAATAGTGAAAGAAAATGAGTGAGTACTCTATATACATACCTACATTTTATTATTATCACAAATGCAGTACTAATTTTGAATTGAAAATATAATACTGCTATAAAGATAACCTAAATTTTTGATATTAAAATGAGCGATATTAAAAGTAGCCCTCTTTATATACACACAAACACACACACGCGTATAGTTTAAATTCTAAATTTGGATTCTCAATATGTATATATATACTCGATTAACCGGACTAATTGTTGCCGTTAGGGATTCGGATAATCGAAAATCCGGATGATCGAATGTATGAAGAAAAAGCGGGTTTTGTGCATTTGTAGTACATATGTACATACATAATGTTATGTGTTTATTAAAAACAACAATTTCAACGAAAATCAATGTTTATCAAGAAATTATTATTTTTTAATAAACATTGATTAAATTCCATGAAGAGATATAAATCTATATAACCATCCGTTACTTGCGACAAACGAGCCGCCGTCACCTAATTTTTTATTTAACTGTAATGCTTTTTCACAAAGCAAAGGGCCAGATATCATTTGCCCAGTTGATCGTTTTTGTAAAAACCAACAATACAAAGCGTCTTCTAATTGCCAATTTACTCGCGGACATAGGTCCTTATGTCCGGGACGGGGGTTTGTTAGCGCCTGATAGTAGATCGTCTTATCTCAAGCGGTGTGAAGCGACGATTAGTGAGGTGCGGGAGGGGGAGGCTAGCTGCATTTGTGCGCGCGGTCGGTCACCCCTAAAGTTGGGCGTTATAATATACAACAGATAATATATTTCATAATATATTTTTAATCTTACAACACATTAGAATAATGAACCATTGACTGTTATAATATTATATTCATTATCGTTAGAAAGCGTCATCTGTTTACGTTTACGGTCCAACCGTCGCGTCGGCCGAGACAATGGGAGTCAATAAAATACTACCTACATTCATTATGCCACAAGGATTGCGTATAGCTTACACTAATTTAAACTCTAAGCTAACTTAATAAGAGCTTATTTTACTAACACAAACGCGAAGCCGGGTTGTTCATATATTGAAAGTCTCCTTGTTTTGTCTTAGACTTATGTTAATAGAGCGTGCCATTTGAACTTAAAGACAATTAATTGGACAATAAATAATAAGTGACAAATCTTGCCGTGGAGCGTGGAACTGAGTAGTTGCGCGTCTTGTTAATATAATTGCCGTACGGCCGCCCTGACGTATGTACTGCGCGAACCTGAGTTTTTTGCGACGCGGTCCGGTGATACAGTATTTTTCACAAATAGTGAGTTCGTTATAACGCGGGTTCGGTTAAATCTGGTTGAATTTGATTGGATTAACCTAAGTAACTTGAATTAATATCAAAGAAAAAGAAATACTGCATAAATAAAATAAATAAATAATTATAATTGCGTAAGTTGATACAAAATGCTATGCAATAGCTTTACCGCGGCAGTCCCCGAGTGCCACACGTCTTTTATTGATTTAACCAAATTTAACTTATCGTGGTGTAAAAAAAAGTATGAACACTAGTATGGCAAGTTTTTTTAAAAATTGACGCAACTAACCAACATTCCAAAATGGTATAATACTCTAGGAAAACAAGTTATAAAAAAATATGGGTCTATAATTTCTTAACAGGGGCCAAATTCCTTAAATTGTAATTGTCAGTAATCACTTTTACTACATGCCCAAAATGGGTTCTTGTTACAATTTCTAGGAATTTTAATGGGGCATACATACCCTAGATGTTAGAGAGAGATAGATAGAGATATTTACGTTAAAAAGAGACAACAACAGGGCAGGTAGAGAAGCTGTTATTATTCTCAGCAGGTCAGTTCAGTACGCTCTGCTCCTTTGTTTACTGCGCACCATTCCCAATTGAACTTATGTGGCTCTCATACATACTATCGCCTTTTGGCTTGGCTTTTTGGACTGGAATCGACCTGCAAACTGAACTGACCTGGCATTATTTGGACTTTTCGGGATTCCTGTAGCTTCTTCTATGGTAGTTAAGTTTGCAGGTCGATTCCAGTCCAAAAAGCCAAGCCAAAAGGCGATAGTATGTACGAGAGCCACGTAAGTTGAATTGGGAACGGTGCGCAGTAAACAAAGGAGCAGAGCGTACTGAACTGACCTGCTGAGAATAATAACAGCTTCTCTACCTGCCCTGTTGTTGTCTCTTTTTAACGTAAATATCTCTATCTATCTCTCTCTAACATCTAGGGTATGTATGCCCCATTAAAATTCCTAGAAATTGTAACAAGAACCCATTTTGGGCATGTAGTAAAAGTGATTACTGACAATTACAATTTAAGGAATTTGGCCCCTGTTAAGAAATAATAGACCCATATTTTTTTATAACTTGTTTTCCTAGAGTATTATACCATTTTGGAATGTTGGTTAGTTGCGTCAATTTTTAAAAAAACTTGCCATACTAGTGTTCATACTTTTTTTTACACCACGATAAGTTAAATTTGGTTAAATCAATAAAAGACGTGTGGCACTCGGGGACTGCCGCGGTAAAGCTATTGCATAGCATTTTGTATCAACTTACGCAATTATAATTATTTATTTATTTTATTTATGCAGTATTTCTTTTTCTTTGATATTAATTCAAGTTACTTAGGTTAATCCAATCAAATTCAACCAGATTTAACCGAACCCGCGTTATAACGAACTCACTATTTGTGAAAAATACTGTATCACCGGACCGCGTCGCAAAAAACTCAGGTTCGCGCAGTACATACGTCAGGGCGGCCGTACGGCAATTATATTAACAAGACGCGCAACTACTCAGTTCCACGCTCCACGGCAAGATTTGTCACTTATTATTTATTGTCCAATTAATTGTCTTTAAGTTCAAATGGCACGCTCTATTAACATAAGTCTAAGACAAAACAAGGAGACTTTCAATATATGAACAACCCGGCTTCGCGTTTGTGTTAGTAAAATAAGCTCTTATTAAGTTAGCTTAGAGTTTAAATTAGTGTAAGCTATACGCAATCCTTGTGGCATAATGAATGTAGGTAGTATTTTATTGACTCCCATTGTCTCGGCCGACGCGACGGTTGGACCGTAAACGTAAACAGATGACGCTTTCTAACGATAATGAATATAATATTATAACAGTCAATGGTTCATTATTCTAATGTGTTGTAAGATTAAAAATATATTATCTGTTGTATATTATAACGCCCAACTTTAGGGGTGACCGACCGCGCGCACAAATGCAGCTAGCCTCCCCCCTCCCGCACCTCACTAATCGTCGCTTCACACCGCTTGAGATAAGACGATCTACTATCAGGCGCTAACAAACCCCCGTCCCGGACATAAGGACCTATGTCCGCGAGTAAATTGGCAATTAGAAGACGCTTTGTATTGTTGGTTTTTACAAAAACGATCAACTGGGCAAATGATATCTGGCCCTTTGCTTTGTGAAAAAGCATTACAGTTAAATAAAAAATTAGGTGACGGCGGCTCGTTTGTCGCAAGTAACGGATGGTTATATAGATTTATATCTCTTCATGGAATTTAATCAATGTTTATTAAAAAATAATAATTTCTTGATAAACATTGATTTTCGTTGAAATTGTTGTTTTTAATAAACACATAACATTATGTATGTACATATGTACTACAAATGCACAAAACCCGCTTTTCTTCATACATTCGATCATCCGGATTTTCGATTATCCGAATCCCTAACGGCAACAATTAGTCCGGTTAATCGAGTATATATATACATATTGAGAATCCAAATTGAGAATTTAAACTATACGCGTGTGTGTGTTTGTGTGTATATAAAGAGGGCTACTTTTAATATCGCTCATTTTAATATCAAAAATTTAGGTTATCTTTATAGCAGTATTATATTTTCAATTCAAAATTAGTACTGCATTTGTGATAATAATAAAATGTAGGTATGTATATAGAGTACTCACTCATTTTCTTTCACTATTTTTTCGTGACTTTCTTCATTAATAATAAATGCACTTTGTTCAAAACACTTTATACACAAACACCGTGTCGAAGACTGAGGAAAAGAAACGACGTTAGACCATCGTTAGACAATGCACGGCCTTCAAGCCACACCTCCGTGCCCGTCGGAGTGTTCATACTTTTTTTACACCACGATAAGTTAAAATTGATTAAAAGTAAAAATCTTCAAAAAATTTAGGGAATAAAAAAAGTTTCATTAATTTTCGTGATAAAACAAGAGTTATTCTAGATTTTTTAAGAATTGTGGTAGATAGCAGTGCTATTCAGGTTGCCTATATAAAAAAAAAGAAACAAATATTAAAAAAATTGT
Organism: Parnassius apollo; assembly: GCA_907164705.1. Lineage (NCBI taxonomy): Eukaryota > Metazoa > Arthropoda > Insecta > Lepidoptera > Papilionidae > Parnassius > Parnassius apollo. The sequence continues at coordinate 27,264,089 of CAJQZP010000693.1, forward strand.
GGTCATGGTAGTGAAAAATATCATAAACGGTCTCAATTTCTGAAGAATTTCATTTTTTTATATAACTTAAAATATAATTGGGAAATATTTTTTTTCTTTTTTTCCCTGATTAGTCCGGGGCAGGTCTATCCTCCGGTGTTGGCTTATCGTTGAATTTTGGGACACGTTGTGTATATATATATATATGATGGATGTACAAAACTCAAAAGGTTAAAGATGCGAATTCATGCATGTTGTTGGTAATGTCAAATGGTTACCTTTGACCGTCCACCACCTTTCAATAGTAAACTTAAAAAACTAATAATTAGTAAAGAATAAATATGTTACAGTGAAGTCTTGAAAGTCACACACCGTACTCATTTTTTTACTAATAAATGAATAATTACGATGTGAATTGTGAACTTTGGTCTTATAAAGAGAAGAATTAATTAGAAATAAAGGTTATTTTATTTTAAGTTTATGACGAAAAGAACTGTCTACTCTCTTATTTCAAATAATAAAGTATAAGATCAAAACCAACCAATTCGTAAACAATATCTTTTCAATAACATATACAGACAGAACAGATGACAAGTCGATGATTACTGACCGTTATTAGTTGAAATTATTATTTTTGTGAGAAAGTTATTTTTTAGCTTCATGAATTTGAGATGACTGCGCGGTATAAAGTGAGAAGCCCCTAGGATCATGCCGCACATCTTACCGGCAACGTGTCGCGCTCTCTAATCCAATCGTTTTTATACAAAGTTAAATCTACATTAAATGTTAATTCCCCGCGAGCTTTTTCTAACGTTATCACGTTTCAGTGGCGGGAAAAAATCATCGACCATGTCACTTTGCACGTGGTAACTGAAATAGAAACAACTCACTTATTACATTGTACATATAAATCTGTTAGGTAAAAAAAGGCGTGCGATATGGATTTGGACATGGACAGCGGTGCTAATTGATGGTCAATATTATGTGAATATGGTACTTACGTCGACTGGAATGTTTGCGTCAATTCGTGTTTCAATTCGCCCTTGTAGTTGATAGTGAAAATTCTTACAATCGGAATGCCGACAGCTTGGTACGCGCAAACATCCTGTGGATAAAATAGTATATATATTGGAATCGTGTTAAGAAGAGGTAATTAGAAATAAGAGTTATTTTATTTTAAACGTCTATAAGCAAGCAAAGAAGGTTAATAAAATTATTTTGTAACAAAGAAATAAGGGCGCTTATTGATCTGTTACCGTTCGAATTTATTCTATCACTAAATATTAAGTATTATAATATGTATGATATTCAGGTTCGATTATTCAGAGACCCCAGGGCACCCAACCTAAAACGAACAACGCCGCCGGGGACAAACACCATATGGAGACGTCAATGTCTCCTTGTTAGACCGCGCCAAAGAGTATACTAATATTTAGAGGGACGCCTTAGAACCAAAGAGTATATGATCACTAAGTTTACTCGAAACCATAGATAAGATTATAAATAACATTTAAAAATAATTATATTATTATATAGTTCACATATAAACTTAAAAACTTGGTAATATTAAGTTGCTGAACATAGACACGCTCTACTTAAAAAATTATATGCGTGTTATGATATTCAGTGGAATCTCTATAACTCGAACCTCGTTAAGTTGAAATCCTCAGTAAGTCGAAAAAAATTGCCATTCCCTTCCGCTGAACCCCTAAATACGCGGTGTCTCGAATTATTAGACTTTGTAACTCGAAGAAAATGTTATTTCTCTACGAAATATTGATAATAGATATTTATACTCTATAACTTGAATTTCAAAAATGAGGCTCCGTAAGTCGTAGTTAGTAAACAATAATGACGTCTTACTTGGAATTCCCCGAAATAATAACAATAAAATCCGGGTTCTTAATCATAAAGTAGCTGCCGCGTTACCTGCCGAGCGTCGGCCGAGCTCGGCGGGTGACGCTGGCAGCTATGCGTGACATGAAACGTCCTATAACTCAAAAAGTATGAATGTTAGAAAAAAAAGTTTCAAACAAAAGTTTTGGAAAATAAACTGATCTTTCAAAATAAATTTATGCATTTTATTGATTAATCTAATATTTCAAGAGTTATTGGCCGCGATAGAAAAACCGGTTCATTAAATGGGCCATAAATCGTAAACGGTAAGTTTTACAAAAAAGTTTGCTGGAAACAAAAGATGCGAAATTTTATTTTCTACAATAATTGTTTGTATAACTTTTGCCTTAAAGTGCATTGTTTCCGAGATATCGGCTGAAAACGTTTTTTCAAGATGGCGCTTGAAGCGCCACCTGTTCATTAAATGGGCCATAAATCGTAAACGGTAAGTTTTACAAAAAAATTTGCTGGAAACAAAAGATGCGAAATTTTATTTTCTACAATAATTGTTTGTATAACTTTTGCCTTAAAGTGCATTGTTTCCGAGATATCGGCTGAAAACGTTTTTTCAAGATGGCGCTTGAAGCGCCACCTGTTCATTAAATGGGCCATAAATCGTAAACGGTAAGTTTTACAAAAAATTTACTGGAAACAAAAGATGCGAAATTTTATTTTCTACAATAATTGTTTGTACAACCTTTGCCTTAAAGTGCATTGTTTCCGAGATATCGGCTGAAAACGTTTTTTCAAGATTGCGCTTGAAGCGCCACCTGTTCATTAAATGGGCCATAAATCGTAAACGGTAAGTTTTACAAAGAAATTTACTGGAAACAAAAGATGCGAAATTTTATTTTCTACAATAATGGTTTGTATAACTTTTGCCTTACAGTGTATAGTTACCGAGATATCGGCTGAAAACGTTTTTTCAAGATTGCGCTTGAAGCTCCACCTGGATCTGTCGGCATTTTATGATTTTATGCTGAAAGTGTCCCCTCATATAAAAAATAAAATTGAATCGGAAATTTCGTGCAATGTCAAATTCTATTTTTACTATACTATTTCATTAAACATTTTATTTGTCAACAACGTCTTACAATCATTTCTCTAACGCTCACGTGACCTTCATACAAATAATTCGATATTTTAATTGTTGATAATTTTTATTTTTGGATAAGAACATGGTAATGACTCTAAGTTATATTTACCTTCATTTAAAAAAATTGTCTTTGGCCAATCCTACTATACTCTTTGGCTTGACCATAGGTCAGACTAATAGGTCCATAGACTGACGGATATCAAGAGTGGTTAAAATATTAATATCATTGTAGAATTTTCAAAAGTACAATACAATAAACATTTAAACAAATCATTAAAAGTAATGGTCGCATAGATATAATTGATTTATTATTATTTTGATCCTACAAAATCTACAAGATTTTCAATCAAAGCTTGAAGGTTTTATATAATATTACTGGTTACGATCGCACAAAAATTACAACTAGCAATTTGCATTATATATATTAATATTTCAAAGAAAGCAGCGAACAACAAGACTTACGTTCACTCTATTCCCGTATCCCGCGTAGAAGGGGTTGGAGCCGTGCGGAAACAAGGCCTTGATGTCGGCGAGGCACTGTATCTTGAACTCCTCGGGCTTCTTCTCGATGACCTCGCGGTGGAAGGCGCGCAGCAGCGACGTGGGGTTGAGCAGCAGCGGCCCGTCCGGCAGGCACAGCTCGCCCTGCCGGATCGAGCGCAGGTACTCGCGCGTCACCTGCCGAGCCAACCGAGCCAGCTCTACTATACTATAATAATACAATCCTTCTCTTTTAAATAGGGAAAAGCCTACGCATGCCTGCCTCGCGGGGGCAAGGACGTGTTATGTCGGACTCGCACGGATTAGAACCCCATGGTGTTCCACCTTTGCCGCGTACTGGCTGGGCCACGGGAACGCTTTCGCACATATCCACGGCCCCACTAGCGCCGGCCGCTTCACGACGGCCCGCGCTTGTGGAGAGTCCTCGGGAGAAGATAACCACAAAACATTTTTATGTCGCAGAACCACGCTGCAACTATATTATGGTTGTAACCCGAATGGGTCGGCTCGACCGGGGTAGGACTACGCTCTCACAGAATACCAGCGTAAAATAGCAGAATAATGCTGATATATCTCATATGGTGAATGTACAGAACTAGAAATTCATTTTACTGGAAACGAGGCATTCCATCTCAGTCTTTCTTGGTGACAAGGCATCTGCATTTTGATGCTTAATTTAGAATAAATGTGGTTGTCTGTGGGCCACAGCACGCCCTTGTCATCAGGTCTACTAAATGCTCGTTTGTCAGTTTTAATCCATAAAAATGAACACATGGCGTGCCTTCCTCCGCGGCCTTCAACTTCACCCGCGCTACGGACGCCCCTTGTCCGATGCGCAAAGGCCACAACCAAGATCTGTTGGCTCGCCAACTTTACTGTAGTATAATAATAGAATCCTACTCTCAGACTAACATACGTGTTAAAGCCACGCTGCAATAGAGTCGGCTTGACCGAGGAAGGAAAATGCTCTCACAAAATACCAGAAGAATGGTGTGACTATATTGGAATTATTGTAAAAATTACTTATATTATTCATACACAAATGATCTTTGTATAGGATTAAAAATGATGAAAATAAACAACAAATACTTTATTTATACTTATTTACATATTTTTATTATATATTATACTATCCAGCTTGAGTCCAGAGGTAAAGCACCCATAAGGTACCCGAATAAACCCGCATATGTTGCGCGATTTTGGAGTTTAGAGTATGATGCATGCATCTGCATCATTCATGTTTCTACGAACATGAATAATGGAAGGTGAAAAGTGGGCTATACCTACTGGCATATACAAAATCAAAAGACACCATTCACCACACATATATAAGAATATGATAAACTCCAAAATAAATTAAAATTCTAAACTCTTAAAATATTCGAGAACGAGAAACAGTCACTGAGAAAATTAGGATTTTTATAACATGACAATTTCATCATCTGTTTATCCTGTAAATTTTATTAGAATATCTCTAGGGCGTCACACTTAAAATTTCTACCAAAGCATAATAAGTCTTAATTTTTTTTATATTTTGATCAAAATCATTATTAAAATAGCAGCTTAATGCTGTTGTGTTTCGTATGGTGATTGTAGAGAACCGAAGAGTCTTCTTATTGGAAACAAGGCATTCCATCCTAGTTTTCAAGGGTTAAAAAGCATCTGCCTTTTATTCTTAATCGTAGATGTAGATGGGCAAATCATCCACTTGCCATCAAGTGGACTGTGTGCTCGTTTGTCACCCTTAATCTTTAAAACAAAACCAAAGAAAGTTAGACGAAGTGATGCGTAATTTCAAGTGATGCCGAAACCATAATCAACGTCTTCACACGCAATTACGCACACATACGCATCTCAAATTATGTTGTGAGTTGCGTATGTTTAGATGCATATGTGCACGTAATTGTGGGTCCCTATAAGTTGAACATGCTTTTGGCTTGTTTTTCGGGTATCCTACTATATTGAGTCCGAATATTTATTTAAGAAATATGTAATAAGCGAAAGTATTATATTTTATTAGCATGATTCTTTTAATATAAGCTCAAAACAACAATAAATGTTCCTATAAAATTAAATATTCATTTAAAACATCTTTATAGGTAGTAGCGTCAAAAACACTATATTTATTTTTATAGAAAATTTGACAACCCTTCTAGTTAATTAACACACGTGTAATTCTGCAAACCACTACCGATAGTAAAAACAATGTTTTATGATCTGAGGCAACCACGATAATACGAGGTATTTAAATAAACCGGCCTTAAATTATTATCAGATTTAATTAAAATTGATATGCCTCCAACTATATACTATGAAAAATTAATTATCAAGTTAGGGCCGATTTTTTAATCGCCCGATTAAAGTTATCAATCTAATAAATTATGATCTGATTATAAAAGTGAAACAATGGAACTATTTTATTTAAAAACTGTAATTTTTAATTTGTTTATGTTCGTTCCCAGAAATAATTCTATCTGAGGATTGAAAAATCGTTCCTTAGGAATATACATAAATTATCAAGATAATTAAAAAAAATATTAATAACCTCAGTGATTTTAAAATGTTTTCGGAATTTACTTTTAAAGTTTTCCCACGGTAGCTTTATTGCATGAATTAATTCAGGATGTCGTCAACCTCTGTGTCAGATTTCGTCCAAATCTATTTAGTTATCTACGAGTATGTGTGACTGAGTAACGAACATCCAAACATTTTACAATATTCGTATGATTTAAAGAAATGAGTAACGTTTAAAAGACTAAATTCAATATAAAAAAATTCATAATAATTTTAATTTCATTTTCATTATAAAATCTTCAATATTAGGAAAATATATTTACTGATCTAATAATTTTAAAGTGATTTTTTTTAGTTAAAAATTTTGTATTATTAACAATTTTAATACACCACTTTTTTATCATATTCTTGCATTGTCATCCGGATTTGAGCTTTATTCAAAATATCACTTACTAAAAACGTGGTAAAAATCATGAAACAGATTCACTTACCCGAGCCTGGCCAATAGCTCTAGCAGAAAGATAGAGTAGTTGGTAGCCGTTGTTCTTTATCTTAGTGAAAAGTTGCGCCACTCCAGACTGAGCCCAATCTTTCCCTACCAGTGGAAAAATGTGACCAAGGACATCGGACCTGTACGATTTAAACTAAATTAGATTACATACATTTGCTATTTTTATATTCATTGTTTGCTTATAATATAATTATGCGCGTTAAGGCATACTTTCGCAATGCGGACTAAAAAGACATTCGAACTCCCAAACAAATTTTGTTGACATTTTTTATTGCGTCTACAAATGTAAAATATGTAAAAATAGAGGGTTTGAAATCCTGTACATATTTTTATTCAGTCATACTGTCACTGAAGTCACGAATTATTTTAACAAAATTCAGATCAGAGTAGGATGTATGTTTTAAGACCTTTGCCTGCCTTAATTGGTGCATAGTAAATTATTTTATTGATATCTGTAATGGTGTCATAAGTAGACACTTAATAATTCGATCAACTGTTACTTCACTGTCCTTTATTTAATATATATAAAGCTTAAATTAGTTTGAAACATATTTATTTTACAAACTTTTCTATGTTCTGTATGTTAGTGATGTTACCCTATTCGATTTTTACAGCTACATCTGACTCAGAGCTAAATAGCTATATAACAGCGATTAGTGGTTATAATGATGATAAGGATGATTTTTTTTTCATTTTCATATTTGGTTTGTGTTTTATTGTGTCATTTTGGATTGGTTCATGACTGATCGTCAGATCACCCGAAGAGCGTTTGCAAGTTAACGCCCTCTGAACAAATTTGTATATCATGAAAAAAATTTCATTAATTTAGATTGTGATATATATATATATATATATATATATATATATATATATATATATATATATATATATATATAATTGTAAACATTTTAATGCAAAATGTCGGTGATCGTACGTTATAGTCTGTGCAAAAACATTTCCTTTGCTAAAGCAGCCCATGAACAGTTCACAGATGGGAATGTTCCATCAAACACCTTGCACATTTGAAGCAGAATAAATTTATTAAAAGTATAATGTTAAGTTAAAGGAGGGATTACTTGGTGATGGTGCCGTCGATGTCCGAAATGACGACCTTATCGTCGTGTCTCCAGCGGAACACGTTGCATTTGCAGCGCGTGGTGCCTTGGTACGCCGTCGTCACACTGAACACCATCTCATTCATGCCCTCACGCAGGTTCAACTTTTTCTGAACAGTAATGTAAGTAGTTACTTATTAACAAAATACCACTGTCTTAATCGCATATATAAAGTAAAGTAAAAATTTTAGCGCCAAAATAATGACTGTCAAATACTATCACCAATCGACACAAATTCAATTCAAAGAAGTTTAAATGTTAGCGTTGTCTCGTGTCTTACATCTCATTTTTCTAAGTTTGACTATAAATATATTTGATTTTACAATAATATATATACTGTATGTGGTAGAGAAAACAATTACAATTTGTTCTGAAGATAGCCGCAAGGTTTTTCGGAATGTGGAATAACGACGAGGTTTCTGATGCTTGGATGTCTCCTGTTCCGAATCTGACGAACTGTGCTCGAGTTGATCTCCTGGGAAAATTAAACAGTCTACATTTAAATAATACAACACAAACAGGACTATGAAAACCACAGAAAATACACCATAATGTGTGAATTAAAATGAAAAACATTCGAATTGAATACCAAAAGAACTTGTTTTGTCATTTATAAAATAACATAATTTCTATATAATTATTATTAATAGGTTTTTCTTGATGACTGGTTTCTGCAGCACTATTGGCCACTTCAAATCTAAATATATACATATATTTAACATGGAATTCTTTTTTTTTAAACTAGTAGTTTGTTTATATTAATTAGCGTTTTGTTTCCTTCGCATTTGGATCTTTTTCGTCACCATGAATAAGTTAAAAATTCGAGTAATTATGAAATACGATGTTTACGAAGCGAATACTATAAACGAACGCACCGGCCAACCAACGCATGAAAACACAATGTATCTCACCAGTAATATATATTATATTAAATTAGATTGCTTAGTGCGATTGCCAAGTCAATTTATATATTTAAAACATAAAAGATTTTTAACATTGATATGGTCACTATAAAATGTTGTTAGGTTAGCTAATTACGTAATAAATTAAAACAGAGGGACCCTTAAGTAAGAACTGAATAAATTAACCGACTTGGTATTACATGGATCTCGCAACTTTTTACAGTAGAAGAACTGAGTTGCGAGACTTGGTTTTTTTTACAAGTTATGTTTTTGATGGCATCTCATTTCTTTTTGTAGATAAGATAGTCCTACTTTTTACCTTTCCAGTACCTCATACTGCACAACAGACGGTCTCCAAGTTACAAGAGCCGGGGTTGGAAGCTATTCGTCATTCGCGGTACTCACCAGACCTTGCGCTTACAGGCTTCTACTTTTTTCAGAATTTGGATAACTTTGGCGGTAAAAGAATTCAAAACCCGAGAGGCAGTACAAAATGCCTTTAAAGAATTTGTTGGCTCCGTCCAGCTGATTTCTTGAAGAAAGGCATAAATAAACTGCCACTGTATTGGCAAAGACGCATCGATTGCATGGGTGATTACTTTGATTAGTAGAAATAAATAATATAGAAAAAAATACGTTAACTTATTTCATAAAAAACGGCAATTTTATAGGTAAAGACACAATAGTATGTAGATATACAAAACATATTTTTACCTTTTATTTGTGATGGTTTCTCGGGCAATAGTTCTGTTCCATCTTCAATTTGAATTGGTTCTTGTGGTTCCATGACGTCATTTACATCGTTATCTTCAGTTTCAAGGTCTTTTTCTTCAGTGCCATAGTCCACTTGATCTTCACCTACAGTAATTTCTTGAATACTTTTGATCACTTGCGGCGCTTGTTCTATGTTTAAGTCCTTTGTGATTTCTTCTTTCGGTGGCGATGATTCAGTTCTAAATTATGGAAAGTGAAAAGGTGAATAATTTTTTAGAACATCAATATTAGTAATTATTATTATCATCATCATCATCATTACAGCCCATCACAAGTTCAATGCTGAACATAGGCTTCCGGTCACGAAGCACGACCCCTGCATTTATCGATGTCCCGCATGTCTAATTACCAGGCCGGTACTCCATATATATATGTGTGTGTAAGGTCGTAAAAAAGTGTTAATAACGCACTGGAAGATATAACACAAGATAACACAATAACGTACTGGAGTAATATAAAGGTCAATGTTCACTTGGAAATAGGTTCAAGTAAAATCCATTTTAAAATATTATCAATTACTTATTTACAAAAACGAATCTTAGACTATGCATAGCTTGCATGTTTGCGAAACTAAACACCAAAATAACACAACACAGTAGAATTAAAGCCTTTAACAAAATACTGTGCTTACAAAAAACAGTAGGTACTAACCAAAGTAGGTCATTCATAAAAGAAATATAACGAATTTAACAAATATGTGTTTACAGTTTACAATTAGTACAGATACCGTAATTATTACCATTTATCACAGAATTTTGTTTCTGTTACTGTTTCTTTTTTAATTATAAGGGCTATCCCATTTGACACTATTCGCGTTCGCACAGTCATATTTAAGAAGAAATTGAAATTTAAAAATGCGTTTTTTTAATGTAATCAATAGACGAACTATAATATAGTATTAATTTAAAAAGTAATCATTAAAAAAAAACTTTTTGTGTTTATCTATTACACTCAGCATACAAATATAATTAAGCCATATTAAAAAATGTGTTTTTAATAATAACTTATTTATATTTTGCCAATTAATAAAATTAAAAAAATGCTTCTTATCATTTAAAAATTTTTTTTATAATATGGTCCTGTGCGAGTGGAAAAGTTGACGAAAGGCGACCTCTTAATTAAAAACGGACCTAGTTCGGCTACTGAGGGAACATTAGTAATAATAAATCAGAATAGTATAATACTCTACTCTTATGTAGGTACGTCAGAATAACATTACACCTTTTTCATTTCACCGTAGTCGGTTAAGTTATGTGAACAGCCTCCTTTATAACATTCCAGTGTGTGACATAACAAACACCATAACACACGTAACGAACTGGAACAAACACACTCGAAAATTCAAAACTCAACAATGAATACCGGGCATAAATCATGCGCGATTTACTTAATAAAACTTGACATACACTGGCAATTGACTATAAATTTCGAATCAAGAACCTAGTAAACGATATCTTTGTACTTCTCACGTAGAATTCACATATACGCTGCCCACGACTACAAATGAAAAAAATATGTCAAAACTGACATTTTACAGTAAGCCTACGGCATTGCCTCATCGAAATTAGGTAAATAATGTTCCTTTAGTAAATATTTAAATATTACTAATATTTAAATATTAGTAAATATTTAAATTTACACTGAAATTCATAGTCAATATCTCCTATAGGAAACGATTCAAGCACTATGTATGTGTCGAGTTCAAGCTTTAAGTATTTCATTGACCAAAGAAACCTCCAATTTGATATTATGGGGTTGATTGTTTACTGCCCGAATTTTGTCAACCAAACAATCCCTTAGATATAGCCTCATAATATCATGAAATGTACATTGGTTAAATGTAAATAACAATGGAACAGAACAACAATTAAAACATTGAAAGACTTGTTGTAAAAAACAAGTGTGAGTTGATTATTGTTTCCATATTCATTCAAGCCACTGGACTGGTAAGGATACGGTATTAACATCAATGGCGAGTACATCACTCACCTTCGATTTGCCGACGATATAGTCCTTATGGCAGAATCGCTGGAGGACTTAAGCACTTTGCTCAATGACCTCAATAGTGCCTCCCAACGGATAGGTCTTAAGTTGAACATGGACAAAACAAAGATCATGTTTAATGTCCATGTCACACCTATGCTGGTAGTTGTTGGGAGCACTATGTTCGAAGTTGTTGACGAGTACGTTTACCTGGGACAAATAGTCCGACTAGGTAAGTCCAACTTCGACCGAGAGGTCAATCAACGGATTCAACTCGGCTGGGCAGCGTTCGGGAAATTACGACACATCTTCTCGTTAGGTATACCTCAATCTCTAAAAACTAGATTGTACAACCAGTGCGTGTTGCCAGTGATGACTTGCGTGATGTGAAGTGGCTGACTGTTGGCCGTATGAGGACGCTCAAGGTCGCTCAGCGAGCTATGGTGAGGGCTATGCTCGGAGTTTCTCTGCGTGATAGACTCAGAAATGAAGATATCCGCAGTAAAACCAGAGTGACCGACTCGAAATAGCCCAACGGATTAGTAAGCTGAAGTGGCAATGGGCCGGCCATATAGCTCGAAGAACCGATAACCGATGGGGAATAAAGGTTCTCGAGTGGCAGCCTCGTACCGGTAGGCGTAGTGTAGGGCAACCCCTCACTAGATGGAGTGACGACCTGGTAAGATATGCAGGAAGTCGATGGATGCAAGTGGCTCAGGACCGTGCTTTGTGGCATTATTTGGCGGAGGCCTATGTTCAGCAGTGGACTTGTAATGATGTAATGATGATGATGATGATGATTTCTTCATCATTTCATTTAAAAAATTTCAAAGTTAAAACATACTATTTAAGTTCATTGTTATAAAAACTTCCTGTAAATAATATAAAAGTACTTAAAATAATCATTTTAACTTTAGATTTGATTTTGAAGTGTAAACATCTTTAGAATCGTTGTGATTTGAAACTCAAAAAGAGACAAACATATACATCTATAGGATTTAGCCTGCGGGAGAATGAGATAGAATACAGTATAGTGTTTTTATTATGTCGGTCTCAAAATATTAATAATTAAAAACGAGTTAATAATTTATTTTTATTGATAAAAATTAAATAAGGTTTCACTTCTACCGCGTGTGAACTGTAAACGTTTTTTTTTAACTTTTATTAACTGACAAAGTGTCATGCAGAATGAGTTTTCATACAATAATAATGTCCTCCAGACCGAATTTCGGCCACGGCGGCCTGCCTCAACGGAGGCTAGCCATCGGCGCGGGACAAGATTATAGTGCTCAAGTGTATGCGCAAGCACAGGTGCACTCTCTATTCCTTTACTCTCATAATCCGATGGGACGGTAAACCGACACGACCGGAGAGAGATCAGGCGCAGGACCAACGGCTTTACGTGCTTTCCGAGGCACGGGGTGAGACACCGCCAACTTTCTGACTCCGGGCAACTACTGAGAATTTCTTGACAGAAAAACTCAATAATTGATTTTTGGCCCAACCCGGGATTCGAACCCAGGACCTCATGATCTGCAGTCGCACTGCTACATTCACTAGACCAACGAGGCAGTCATATATTTTTTTTTTTCTTTTTTTTTTATAGAAGAGGGGGCAAACGAGCATGTGGCTCACCTGATGTTAAGTGACTACCGCCGCCCATGATCAACCGCAACACCAGGGGAATTGCAGGTGCGTTGCCGGCCCTTTAGAAAGGAGTAAGCTCTTTTCTTGAAGGTCCCCAGGTCGTATCGGTCCGGAAAAACCACCGGTGGTAAATTATTCCACAGAGAGGTTGTACGCGGAAGAAAACTCCTTTTGAAACGTACAGTGGTGGACCGCCAAGCATCCAGATGGTGTGGATGGTATCGGGACGTTTGCCGTGTAGTGCGTTCACGAAATTTGGCGGCTGGGATTAATCCGAACAATTCCTCAGAGCACTCCCCGTGATAGATGCGATAAAATACGCAAAGAGATGCAACATCTCTTCGCAGCGCCAGTGAGTCGAGCCGATCGGAAAGCACTCGGTCGTCGACGATTCGAGCCGCTCTGCGCTGGATGCGGTCAAGTGGAAGGAGCTGGTACTGGGGAGCCCCAGCCCAGAGATGGGAACAGTATTCCATGAGCGGCCGAACCTGCGCCTTGTAAAGTTGCAGGCGGTGTGCCGGCATGAAATACTGTCCCGCTCTGCTGAGCACGCCAAGCTTTTTAGAGGCCAATTTGGCCTTCCCTTCCAAGTGACCACGAAATTGCACGTCACTCGATATGTCGACGCCGAGCATTCCGATACTGGCTGAGGCAACAAGGGGAGTGCCTTGAAACTGAGGGGTACGACAAAGGGGTTCTTTTTAGCGGTTAACGCGCAAACTTGTGTCTTCTGGGGGTTAAACTGGACTAGATTTAGTCGCCCCCAATCCGAGACTCTGTCCAGCAGAGACTCGACTTCAGACACAAGTTTGTCCCGGCACTCAGAGACGTTTTCCCGAGAAATATTGGCTCGGCCGGTGTAAAGAGCATCACCAGTGCTGTCATCTGCATAGCAATGAATGCTACGGGTTTGCAACATATCATTGATATGCAGAAGAAACAGCGTTGGCGATAGCACGCAGCCCTGTGGAACACCAGCATTAATAAGCTTGCAATCGGAGCTCGCACCGTCTACAACGACCTTGATGCTCCGATCTGCAAGAAAACTGGTGATCCAATCGCACAATTTCTCGGGAAGCCCATAGGAAGGGAGCTTCGAAAGAAGCGCTTTGTGCCAAACCCGATCGAAGGCCTTCGCAATGTCCAAACTAACGGCCAATGCCTCCCCCTTGGACTCTACTGCCTCCGCCCATCTGTGAGTTAGGTAGACCAGAAGATCACCAGCTGACCTACCACGGCGAAAACCGTATTGGCGGTCACTAATCAGCTGGTGATCCTCAAGGTACCTCATGAGCTGGCAGTTTACAATGGACTCCATTGTTTTGGAGAACAAGGAGGTGATGGCGATAGGCCGGTAGTTGGACGGGTCTGAGCGGTCGCCTTTTTTTAGGGATCGGGTGGACGAAAGCCGTCTTCCATGATTTTGGGACTACGCCTAGGGAGTAGGAGTACCGGAAAAGACGCGTTAAAACCGGTGCCAACTCTGGAGCACACGTCCTCAGCACAATTGGGGGGATTCCATCAGGCCCACTCGACTTATAGATGTCCAGGGAGAGGAGTGCTTTGCGAACCGAGCGCTGAGTGAACTGCACTTCCGGCATGGAGCACTCACACCGCGGGATGGTCGGCGGCGTACTCCCCCCGTCATCGAGAGTCGAGTTAGACGCAAAGAAAGAGCCTAGAAGATCGGCTTTCTCCTTTGCGGTGTGGGCCAGTGAGTCGTCCTCCCTGTGCAGAGATGGAAGAGATGGCTGACAGAAATTCCCCTGGACAGCCTTGGCGAGAGACCAGAATGCACGGGTTCCAGAAGGAAGACGAACTAGTTTCTCGCCAATTCTGCCTATGTGCTCTGACTTTGCCTTGGCAATGACTCTTTTGAAGGACCTAGAGACGGAATTATACTTCTTTTTTAGAGCGCTGGTGTTTACATCCCTGGAAGCTGAAGCGTCAGCCCAGGCTCGGTAGCACTCCTGCTTATAGCATGATGCTATTTTACAGGAGCGACCAAACCATGGCTGAGATTTGCCTCCAATGGGCACCACAGAGGAAGGAATAAAAAGTTCCACACCCTGAAGTACCACATCAGCGACAGAATCCGCAACAACGTTGGGATCATCCGGCGAGAAGCAAACCCGCCCCCAAGGGTAGGATGCAAAGAAAGACCGCATCCCATCCCAATCGGCTGACCTATAGTGCCAAACACGGCGGCAGCCTGCAGAATGCAACCGCGATTTCAGCGTGAGTGGCACCACACTCCGGACAAGACAATGGTCCGAGGAGCCTAAAGGGGCGTCGACGGAAATCTGATATCCGTCCGGGTGAGAGGTCAGCAGAAGGTCCAACAGGGAAGGTGCATGATCCTCCACATCTGGAATCCGCGTAGGCGAAGTAACCAGTTGTGTCAGACCATATGCCAAGGCAAAATCATGAACAGATCTCCCCGCATGATCGGTTAAACGTGAACCGAGCCATTCGGCGTGATGGGCGTTAAAGTCGCCGAGGATCACGATCTCTGCGGAGGGGATCTGCTGTAGCAACGAATCTGCAGCCATTTGGACGTGGTCGAAGAGTCGGTCTGTTTCGGCATTACCGCTATGGGACCTATAGAGGCACCCGTAGATGCGCGGATGGTCGTCGCTGTCTACGCGTAGCCAAAGGATGGACAGGTCCGAACCTTCAAGTCTGCCGAGGCGTCGAGAACAGATGTCCTCTCTGACGTAAACGCAAACTCCAGCCCGAGGCACAAAGGAGTGTTCCAGTTTGTACCCCGGGCAGGAGAGATACGAGACATCAGCCGGAGAGGACACCTGCGTCTCGGTCAGAAAGAGCAGAGCCGGCCTCGCCGTCTCGAGATGGTAGTGGACGGCGTTTAGGTTAGAGTGAAGTCCCCTGATATTGCAGAAATTCACGGACAGCGTGGCAGGGGTCGCCTTGGTCTTGTTGCTCCGTTTGCCCCGAGCAGTTTTAGTCTTGAGCGGAATATTGCCCCCCCCCAGAATACGCGGGGCAGCCTGAGCACCCACGCTCAGAAGTGGAGAAACATGGTCGTGGATGCTCAGCGAGGGATTCTCCAGGGGTGCTGGTACCCTCCTGGGGTAGTCTATCATTTAATTCCGCTACCATGTTGATGGGGGGGGGGGAATTTGGACCTCCGGCCACCTGCACTCACCAGACGAAACGCGGAAGCAGAGCTTCCACTTCACG
This sequence comes from Parnassius apollo, assembly GCA_907164705.1. Classification (NCBI taxonomy): domain Eukaryota; kingdom Metazoa; phylum Arthropoda; class Insecta; order Lepidoptera; family Papilionidae; genus Parnassius; species Parnassius apollo. The sequence goes on from CAJQZP010000693.1 coordinate 27,280,211, forward strand.
CCGGTATTCTGTGAGGTCGTGGTACCACCCCGGTTTGAGCCGGCCCATACGTGCGACAGCAAAGCTGCCGCGTGGCTCTACCACTGTTAAATATATATAACATGATTATAATAATAATGGGCAATGTTGTACGAATTTCTATTCAGATAGGGGTTGTGGATAAGGTGGTAGGAGGTGGTGTTCCATACCGCTTGGCGTCTGCGTTGGAGCGGCGCCAGCTCCACCAGCTATAGGCGCGCGGCTTGGCGCCCGCGCTGGCCGCACCCGCCGCCCCGCCCACCTCCGCCTCCGCCTCCGCCTCCGCTTCCACTGAACCTTTGTCCAACGACTCCAGGATACGCTGCGAGAAAGCATTTAGCCATCTTAGTCATACGATATTTTACCTTTACAGATCAATTCAAGATATTTCATTTGTAGAGAGGATGGCTCTGACTGAATTTAAAGGTCATTCTCTTGTACTTGTTTTTTTTTTTTTTAATTTATGGTTTCTCTTGATAAAACACTTGTCAAATTGTTAGTGTGTAACATAATTCCACATTTTTTTAAATCGATAGAACACAAAAAGTAGTCCCATAAAAATTACGACCAGATCTGATGATTGAAGTCGTTTTATATTTTTTTTATGATTCTGTATTTTGGCAATGAATTTTATTTGTTGCTGCCTTTACAAAATGGCATTAAAAGACTCAAAGCAGAGAAATAATTATATTTTTGTAAATATCTGTCTGCCTAGCGTCAAGTTTTGACGAAGAAAACCTGACGCTACTGACTACCTGACGCACTAAACAGTGCAGTGAGAAGAATCGTATTGGGATGCAGGCGAGGTGAACAGTGGCAGGTGAGACTCACGTTGGGCAGCGGACGGCGGTAAGCGAGCAGGGAGAGCAGTAGCGGGCCGGCGCTGCGTCTAGGCAAGCGGTGCGCGCCCACGCGCACCACGAGGCGGCCATCCGCCGCCAGCGCTTACCCGCGCGCGCAGAATAAAGTGAACAGTGGCAGGTGAGACTCACGTTGGGCAGCGGACGGCGGTAAGCGAGCAGGGATAGCAGCAGCGGGCCGGCCCTGCGCCAGGGCAGGCAGCGCGCGCCCACGCGCACCATAAGGCGGCCGCCTGCCGTCAGCATCTACCCGCGCGCGCAGAACAAAGTGAACAGTGGCAGGTGACTCACGTTGGGCAACGGGCGACGGTAAGCGAGCAGCGAGAGCAGCAGCGGGCCAGCGCTGCGCCAGGGCAGGCAGCGCGTGCCCACGCGCACCACGAGGCGGCCATCCGCCGCCAGCGCCTCGCCGTGCGCACAGAACTCGTCGAACGGCAGCGCGCGCGACACCGCGCCCTCGCGCACGTACACCGACACTTCCCCCCTGTCCAATGTTACACATACATTGTACTATCCAATTAAGGACAGGTTCGACAATATTGTTGTATTTTAGACACGCTTTTGCACTTCTTGAAATAATATGCTAGGAAAAAAATATGACCATATATGCAATAATTAAATTATAAATCGGTTGGATTTTTAAAATACTTTCATTATTATTATCATCACTACAGTCCTTTACAAGTCCACTGCTGAACATAGGTCTGCCCCAAGGAATGCCACAAAGCACGATTCCGAACCACCTGCATCCATCGACTTCCTGCATGTCTTTACCAGGCCGTCACTCCATCTATTGGATTGCCCCCCACTAGATGGATATACTTCGCCTGCCGGTACGAGGCTGCCATTCCAGAAGCTTTCTTTCCTATCGGTTGTCGGTTTTTCGAACTATATGGCTGGTCCATTGCTACTTTAGCTTATTAATGCGACAGATAATTCCACTGCGGTTATCCGCGTTTTTAAGTCTATCACGCAATGAAACCCCGAGCATAGCCCTTTCCATAACTCGCTAAGTGACCTTGAACTTTCTCATACGGCCAGCAATGAAGGACCACGTCTCAGATCCATAGGTCATCACTGGAATCACGCGCTGGATATACAACCTTGTTTTGAAGTATGCTTGGCGAGAAAATGTGTCGTAATCTCCCGAATGCTGCCCAACCAAGTTGAATCCATCTGAATTAACCTCTCGGTCGAAGTTTGAATTACCTTTGTCTCAGGTTAAACAGTGGTAGACGCGGCCATTTTTGCTGTTGCACGTATGGGCCGGCTCAAACCGAGGTGGTATCACGACCTCACAGAATACCGGCGTGAAGTGGAAGCTCTGCTACCGCGTTTCGTCTTGTGAGTGCAGGTGGCCGGAGGCCCAAACTCCCCCCCCCCTCAACATGGTAGCGGAATTAAATAAACCAAGGTACCAGCAAGAAATGAACACCCATCCGAGCGTGGGTGCTTAGGCTGCCCCGCGTATTCTGGGGGGGGGGGGGCAAAATTCCGCTCAAGATTACAACTGCTCGGGGCAAACGGAGCAACAAGACCAAGGCGACCCCTGCCACGCTGTCCGTGAATTTCTGCAATATCAGGGGACTTCACTAACCTAAACGCCGTCCACTACCATCGGCGAGGCCGGCTCTGTTCTTTCTGACCGAGACGCAGGTGCCTGCTGATGTCTCGTATCTCTCCTACCCGCGGTACAAACTGAAACACTCCTTTGTGCCTCGGGCTTGAGTTTGTGTTTACGTCAGAGAAGACATCTGTTCTCGACGCCTCGGCAGTCTTGAAGGTTCGGACCTGTTCATCCTTTGGCTACGCGTTGACAGCGACGACCATCCGCGCGTCTACGGGTGCCTCTATAGGTCCCATAGCGGTAATGCCGAAACAGACCGACTCTTCGACCACGCTACAGATTCGTTGCTACAGCAGATCCCCTCCGCAGAGATCGTGATCCTCGGCGACTTTAGCGCCCATCACGCCCAATGGCTTGGTTCACGTTTAACCGATCATGCGGGGAGATCTGTTCATGATTTTGACTTGGCATATGGTCTGACACAACTGGTTATTTCCCCCTTTAGGCTCCTCGGGCCATAGTCTTGTCCGGAATGTGGTGCCACTCACGCTGAAATCGCATTTACATTCCGCAGGCTGCCGCCGTTTATGGCATTATAGGTCAGCCGATTGGGATGGGATGCGGTCTTTCTTTGCATCCTACCTATGGGCGCGGGTTTGCTTCTCGCCAGGCGACCCCAACGTTGTTGCGGATTCTGTCGCTGATGTGGTACTTCAGGGTATGGAACTTTTTATTCCTTCCTTTGTGGTGTCCATTGGAGGCAAATCTCAGCCATGGTTTGGTCGCTCCTGTAAAATAGCATCATGCTATAAGCAGGAGTGCTACAAAGCCTGGGCTGACGCATCAACGTCCCAAGACTTACGTCACACACCAGCGTACACCAGCGCTCTAAAAAAGAAGTATAATTCCACTCCGCCTCCATGTCCTTCAAGAGAGTCATTGCCAAGACAAAGTCAGAGCACATAGGCAGAATTGGCGAGAAACTAGGTCGCCTTCCTTCCGGAACCCGGGCATTCTGGTCTCTCGCCAAGGCTGTCCAGGGGAATTTCTGTCAGCCATCTCTTCCATCTCTGCACAGCGAGGACGACTCATTGGCCCATATTGCAAAGGAGAAAGCCGATCTGCTAGGCTCTTTCTTTGCGTCAAACTCGACTCTCGATGACGGGGGGAGTACGCCGCCGATCATCTCGCGGTGTGAGTGCTCCATACCGGAAGTGCAGTTCACACAGCGCTCAGTTCGCAAAGCACTCCTCTCCCTGGGCATCCACAAGTCGAGTGGGCCTGACGGAAACCCCCAATTGTGCTGAGGACGTGTGCTCCAGAGTTGGCACCGGTTTTAACGCGTCTTTTCCGGTACTCCTACTTCCTAGGCGTAATCCCAAAATCATGGAAGACGGCTTTCATCCACCCGATCCCTAAAAAAGGCGACCGCTCAGACCCGTCCAACTACCAGCCTATCGCCATCACCTCCTAGTTCTCCAAAACAATGGAGTCCATTGTAAACTGCCAGCTCATGAGGTACCTTGAAGATCAGCAGCTGATTAGTGATCGCTAATACAGTTTTCGTCGTGGTCGATCAGCTGCTGATCTTCTGCTCTACCTAATTCATAGATGGGCTGAGGCAGTAGAGTCCAAGAGGGAGGCATTGGCCGATAGTTTGGACATTGCAAAGGCCTTCGATCGGGTTTGGCACAAAGCGCTTCCTTCGAAGCTCCCTTCCTATGGGCTTCCCGAGAAATTATGCAATTGAATCACCAGCTTTCTTGCATATCGGAGCATCAAGGTCGTTGTAGACGGTGCAAGCCCAGATTACAAGCCTATTAATGCTGGTGTTCCACAAGGATGCGTGCTATCGCCAACGCTGTTTTTTCGACATATCAATGATATGTTGCAAACCCGTAACATTCATTACTATGCAGATGACAGCACTGGTGATGCTCTGTACACCGGCCGTGCCAATATTTCTCGGGAAAATGTCTCCGAACAAACATGTGTCTGAAGTCGAGTCTTTGCTGAACAGAGTCTCGGATTGGGGGCGACTAAATCTAGTCCAGTTTAACCCTCAGAAGACACAAGTTTGCGCGTTAACCGCTAAAAAGAACCCCTTTGTCGTATCTCCTCAGTTTCAAGGCACTCCTCTTGTTGCCTCAGCCAGTTTAGGAATCTTTGGCGTCGACATATCGAGTGACGTGCAGTTTCGTGGTCACTTGGAAGGGAAAGCCAAATTGGCCTCTAAAACGCTTGGCGTGCTCAGTAGAGCGGGACAGTATTTCATGCCGGAACCGCAACTTTACAAGGCGCAGGTTCGTCCGCACATGGAATACTGTTCCCATCTCTGGCCTGGAGCTCCCCAGTACCAGCTCCTTCCACTTGAACGCATCCAGCGCAGAGCGGCTCGAATCGTCGACGACCGAGTGCTTTCCGATCGGCTCGATTCACTGGCGCTGCGAAGATGAAAATGCAAAGAGATGTTGCATCTCTGCATTTTCATTTACATATACCATGGGGAGTGCTCTGGGGAATTGTTCGGATTAATCCCAGCCACCAAATTTCGTTAACGATGGATGGATCTGGATGCCTGGCGGTCCACCACTGTACGTTTCACAAGGAGTTGTCTTCCGCGTACCATACCTCTCTGTGGAATAGTTTACCACCGGCGATTTTTCCGGACCGATACGACCTGGGGACCTTCAAAAAAAGAGCTTACTCCTTTCTAAAGGGCCGGCAACGCACCTTCACGCAATTCCCCTGGTGTTGCGGTTAATCATGGGCGGCGGTAGTCACTTAACATCAGGTGAGCCGCATGCTCGTTTGCCCCCTCTACTATAAAAAAAAGGTAAACATACTCGTCAACATGCAACTCGTCGCCATGAGTATGACTTGGACGTTACACATGACTTTTGTTTGTCCATGTTCATCTTAAGACCTATCCGTTAGCAGATACTATCGACGTCATTGAGTATATAAAAGAGTATATTATTAAAATACTTTATATTGATCGAGATAAAAAAAATCTAATCATCAGGAATAGGAATAAACTTAGGACAACATAACATTTACATGTTTTTAAATTAGATTCTTAATCGGCTTTTATTAGATCCTTCATTTCCTGATAATAAGCAAAAATTCTTGTCCACCAAATGTCGCACGCTTACTTCGTGTTGGATAGGTAAAATATGCATTCAGCAGAGAATGAATCACTGAACAGAGCTTTTTAACGCAGGAAATTCTCGTCATAAGTGTATGTGTGCACTCACGATACTCCAAAGTCTTTTTTCATCATTAAACTAAAATATACTTTGATTAGATAAGTGATAAATCAAATATCCTCTACGTGCCTGCCAGTTAGCTTCAATCCCTAAATACGAAAGCGACTGACGTCGTTCGACCCGATGTACGTTATATATTACTATGCAATTTATATTGTAAATAAATATTAATTGCTAGTTTCTGTAATACTTTTTCCCTGACACTATCTGTATTTACGTTATCTAAAATTTACTTTCATTAGATATTTTCCGTTCGCGAAAACGCTAATTATTAGTTTTGGGTCTAAGCATAAATTATGTACCTACTAATCTTTTTCATGTTTAACATCGAGCAGGCATTGGTTATGTTAATATGTGTAAGTACTTATGTTAAAATGTGCACTTGTGTTATATTCTGCGTTGTTCATAACTTTCATTTCGCTGCGGTCGAAATTAGGCATAAAAAATGAAACATCAGCCAATTGCCTCCGACTGAACATGGGTGTCTCAAAAGATTGCCGCGTCCTCACGTATGGCGGGCGGATTGGCGACTGCAGTACCTGTGGTACCTGGCGCGTCGAGCGTTATAAACTATTATAAGTCTTTGTTCTAGATATACTTGGTGTCATCAATAATTATTCCAACATCTGTAAGTTCATATAAAGTTGTCTTAACAGTTTTTTCAGTCGATTTTACGGCCCTAGTATATCCGTCCAAATGAAACGATGAATTATTTTATGCAGTCACCATAACGAATTAATCTGACAAATATAAATCCTAAAATACAAATTACGTGCATTTTAATGCAAATTTAATAATATAGCCCACAAAGTAAACAAATACATAAAGATAAACTAAGATAAACATAGCGGAATCAAATCTAATTATGCATATATAACAATAATGACGTCAAGTTTCATGGCTTCACGGAACGTGTACGTGTACTACAGAGTTATATTATTATAGTCTTACGTAAATACAGTAGTTACGACATAAGGCGATCTTATTAATTATTACTAAAAACAAGAAAAAAGTTCACAAACCACAAAGTATTTATAAACTAAGTACATATTGCAAGGAGGAATTGAAATCATTTATCATAACATAAAACATTTAACTCTATTTCTTAATTGCTTATTTTTCTAAATTCTAAATAGCATTATATATATCTTTCATAATACCTTTAAATTTTACGGATTTACAATGTGAACATTTTCATAATCGACGATTTGACAGACCCATTCCTATCAAGAATGTTTCGACAGGCTATTGAAATTAAAAAAAAAACCATCCTAATCTCAATATAGAAGATTGTTGGGTGCGACAATCTGCTTGGGATCCCATAATTAATAAAATTAAATCCAAGCATACTAGGCACTGCATTACTTCAAGATACTTTATGCTCGTTCTGCGTTTCAGGCTAACAAAAATATTTTAAAGTTGAAGGTACTCCGGGTCAGTTTTTTGACATCAGGGCGTCAATCACCTTAGCCCTGCACTGCACATCGCCCGAAATTTCGGAAATTTCGGAAAATAAAAATTTAAACGCGATAAAATCAGTATAATTTGATTTTTGGATTCATCACTAATATATTTAGTAATAAGGCTAACTTTAAGAATTTCCGTTTAATAAACTTACTTGCTTAATATTTTGTCCTCGTCATCTGAGTCGATAGTGGGCGGTTCGAGGGAAGCTGGGGACTGTGGGAGAGAAGGTCCATTGCCTGACTCATACTCCTCTTCTGTCGGTCCTACTTCTTGCACTGTACCCCTTACGCCCCCTGCAGACATTTATCATTCTAAGTTACATAGCTTTAAATATACTAACTATAATACTAAACTATAATGTTTGCTGACAAGGAGATTAACTCATGGATGAGGATGGGGATTTACATCATCACTTGTGTATTGTTGTCCTAATTGAAATTTGATTTCTTTTTGAATTTGGATTTTGACCAGGGACCACTGATCTTTACGTTCTTAACAGGGACCACAAGGCGAAAGAAAAAACGATGTTAATCTAATGGTCGCCACACACGGTCAGTTAAACTGATCACTCCCAAGCTTTTATAAATATATCAATATCGGAGGTTTATATATAAGTTTATTTACCGATATATCGAAAATCCGATATTTTAAAAAATATCAACAGTCCTAGTTTGAACTGATCAGTTGGAATGATCAGTTGAACTGACCGTGTGTAGCGACCATAACAATAACTTATAATCACAACTTTTAACATTATAATTTAATAAACAGAAAAGAAGCAATTATTAGCAGTATTATTTGTGTATTTATTGCAAAAGCTACTGGGTACTAAAAATAACATATGTATGTTATTTAAAACGATTAGATGATAGGCAAAATATTTAAATATTTCGCGGACCATATTTAAGTTCTTGTGGACGGACCACTGGTTGGGAATCACCGGTTTAAAAGCTGCCAAGTTCTTCCTGTAGTGAAAATGAAACATGCAACATGGTGGGCATCATTTTTTGGTATTGATCTGTCTGGTTATTATGTCGATTATATATGGTTGCAATATGCAAATAATTCTGACGATAATTGCATCAGCAGTTTTAGGTTTTACGCCCATTTTGTGAGTACAGCTGCTCCCATATTATGAGAATAATCAAGTGAAATTGATATGGTTATTGATTTGTTGACTATAATGTTACGCAACTAAAATAATCTTTTAAGTATTATGACTAAACCTTCACAAGAAAAACGTCCCATAAATTGGGATCATTTTTAAAATGATTAAATTATTTAATGTTTTTATCACTTATTTGATTGCAACATGGAATACTAAGCACAATGGCAACATTTAATAAGAAACGTAAACATAATATTTGTGTCACAGCTGCTATCACGTCCGCTATTGTGCTCCATAAAATTAATGAGTCAGAAAAGAATTATAATTTTTTTTACATTAAAACCCGAACAGGATGTATTTGTAATTGATTGTACATTATCGTAAATGTGACTTACGTACGAAGATTACGAACGATATCAGATACTATTTTATACAATTACCTAAATTATATACAATGTGACTAACTAAATGAACTAATGTTAATGTACAGTTTTTAATTGTAGATGATCTTTTAATTTTAATGTAGGTACTCGAGAAATGTTTATATTTATTAGATTTATGGTCATATGATCTGTTCTAATGACCATTTACATTTCGGGGTCATATAAAAATTCTTATATGGTTGAAACTTGAAAGTATAAAGGTGAGCAAAAGTAAAAGCGTTAACCATAGAAGTTCCATTGCTATGTTCTGGGCAAAGGTTTCATAATATCATTATTGACTTTAAGCATGTGTTGTAGAACATTTTGCTGGCCTACTGAAATGTCAGTTAGCTGAATAAATGGATGATTAAGCACTTAAAATTGCAACAAGAGTATTTCAAAATTGCATTTACTACTCTATAAACGCTTGGTAGCTTTAACAGCTTATCTTCATCACAATATTATCTTATGAATCTCTGTCATATCATACGTACGTCCTGTCTATAGTAAATAAGAATTTGTCTAAATCGTCACAAAATATAACACAGCAACATGCAAAGTAGTTTCAGATTGGTTGCAGGTGTTTTACTTTTCACAAACAATATCTTTCGAGCTATTCCCTAAGTTGGAGATTTTCCAAGATGAATGAGACGAGGGGAATATTATTTTACAGAGACGGTCACACACCCATGAATCTTATTTATAAATACTAGTTAAAAAAGACTCGGATCAATAATATATAAAAAAAGCCATTTTAGTGCGGTTCCATTCTCACCCGTACTAGGTATTGAAACTAACTATTTATCGCAATTTCATGTGTTGATAACCATGTTCAGAAAGTATGCAAAACATTGGTCTATACGTCTGAGGAAGATTTTATTTTAAATTATGTGAAATATATACTGTACATATTTAACTAATTTTAAGTGCCGTTTTCGAAAAATATAATACCTATAGTGTGTAAATATAATACCTATACTATTATAGGAGTTACCAAGTAAAATTGAATTCAAATGACGGCCATGCTTATGTTTCCACTCATTTTTTATTGATAAAATTGTACCGAATGTGATGATTACACTACATAATTAAATTTAACAATCGAAAACTGAAAACACCTATAAAAAGAAAGTTCCACGAAAATATTTGGCACTGCAATAAAATATAATATAGTAAATGTGTGTTTTCTTGTAATTTTAATAATAATTGTAATAAAAATTAATCTTGTTCAATGTTTTAGCTTGTAAGTATGTACATAATGCTAATAAATGATAATGAGTATTATAATAATATTAATAAACCCCTGCATCCACTCTGGCCTTGTAAACACTTACACGGGCGGCGCGGTGGCATGGCTGGCCATCAAAGACGTTTCACAACTGTTATGGTCCCCACACACGGTCAGTTAAAATGATCAGTTGAACTGACGTACATCCAAAAACTGACTGTGAGTGTCGAATCTTAAGTTGAAATTTTCAACTGACGACAATCCCACGGATTTTTTCGGGCGTACTGTCAGTTGAAACAGCTCAATCGAACTGACGTACATCCATAAACATATTGTTATATAGATGCTAATTTATTTTTGAGTTTGGTATAGCACGCTTTGCAAAAGGCAGTGAACTCGTTATCTTTATAATGTAAAAGCCACAAAAATTTCTTGATTTGTTCCCACTTTGCCAAATATCTTTGCTGAATACTAGACATGCTGTCCGGATGGATGCTTGGAAAATACGCGCTCTGTTTACATCATGACAAAAACGTATTACTAATTATGGGGAATTCCCTAATTATCGAAAGAAAAATCTCAAAGGATAAGTCAAGTGTAGCACAGAAAATCATTTCTCTTAACCAAAACGTATTAGACGATTCGATATTTACCTATTCGTACAAACTAAAACTTAAAACTCAAGCCTTGTTTTGAAAATAATAGATTATTTAATTGTTGTATATAGTAGAGATGGGCCGAATATTCGTTTTATATTCGGTATTCGGCATATTCGGCAGGTTTACCGAATATTCGTATTCAGCCGAATATTCGGCTAAATCACCGAACATTCGAACCGAACATTTTCATAGTGTCCAATGTATTGAAATGTACGAATTAAGTAATGCGATGCACTTTACTGTTGAAATTATATTTTATTTATGGGTTAAATCTAAATCTACTTACTCTAAGAGTGCCTCAAATGCATAAATCTATACATTTATGTTTTTGAGGCACTGTGGATTTATTTCCGATTATGGCAAATAGAAACTTGATAAAATGTTTTTGGAATCAAACAAAGAAACATTAAATTACATTAGTACATTTCACTTTACTTTGGTCGTCAGTTTCTCTAAAATAAGTCCAAATCGTAAATCTCCTGCCGCTCATTCTTATCATATAATTATCAATTTTCACTAAGAATAAAATTCTTACGGCTCTTTACCTTATTCACTAAGAATAAAGAGCCATGGTAGCTCAGATGGTTAGCGCTCGCTGTAAATTTCACAGTGCACGACCAAACCGAGTTCGATCCCCGCTGGCACCAATGAAATTATTAATTGCAATTTTAAGTGCTGATTTACAAAAATTTTGAAAACATCGTGAGGAAACCTGCATGTCTGAGAAATAAGAAAAAAATTATTTCGAAGACATGTAAAGTTCGCCAACAAGCATATTGGGGCAGTGCGGTGGACAATTCCTTGCCCTATAACCCTCTCAGAAATGAGTTGAGGCCTGTGAACAGGAGTGGGACGTATATAGGCTATAACTTTAATTTTAATTAAGAATAAAACAACGAAATACTTTTTTATCACAAGAATAGTCAAAACATAAGCATGTGCCGGCAATTTTGTCAGTACTAGATAACGCAATAACATGTCAGGTGTGGCGGGAAGCGAGAAGCAGGGTCCGGCGCTAATCCCGTGTGCTTTACGGTAACAAGTTTCGACATTAATTGGTTAAGTCCCGAGGTTATTCTGCCGAATAGTGTTCGGCCGAATATTCGGTTCGGTAAAAATTTAACCGAATATTCGGCCGAATATTCGTATTCGGTGAAATCCATATTCGGCCCATCCCTAGTATATAGTTTAATAATCTTACAACGGCGACCGCCTGTTATTTGTAACTTATTGATCTTTGCTGCTAAATAAAATGTGGACTAAATCCAAAATATTCCCTGAACATCAATATTAGCGACGTTCGTGAGGATGATTGGTACGGTGTTACCGTATCTTCTATCTATACATTTGAACAAATAAATAAAATTGAAGTGCCTGTTTGTAATGTTAAAAGTAACATCTATTTTACTAAATGCATAGGACAGTAAATATTGCGCAAGTATTTCTTCTTAGATTGTGGTATATACGGTACTTACAAAAAAACTTAACTTTTTTGTCTGTCTAATTGTTTGTTCCGGCTAATCTCCGAAATCGCTGAATCGATTTTGACGGGATTTTCACTGGCATGCAGCGGATGTTGTAAGGGGTAGCTTAGATTACTTTTGTTTTATAAAAGCAGCAATAAGGATACCGCGCAAAAAAAAATTCATAAAATCCAATCGCAATAAATTCCACGCAGACGAAGTCGCGGGCAACAGCTAGTCCAAAATAGAGACAAAAATACTAACTTCTGGAAATATACCCACAAAATACTGATGTTCGGAAGAATCGATAAAATAAAAATTAAATATATATATATAATTTTTTATTTTTTCGATTATATATATATATATATATATTTATATATATATATATATATATATATATATATATATATACCAGTGACCAGATTCAGTATTTTAATACTGAATCTGGTCACGCTGTCCAAAAACTTCGTGAGTGTGAAATCTTCTACTACCTACTTTCTTAGTAGCTACATACATTATTTCTATGCAGTTTAGATTTTTTATTATTTTATATAATATTTATAAAATTTCGTTGTGTTTGATGGAGGGTGGAGACTAAGGTGACTGTGATGATGTCACCTTCCTTATGATTTACTCAGAAGGTGGATAAAGGATCTCAGTGATGCTACGTAGAACCATCGTGTTAAAACTCATTTTCAAAAAGGTTCATGAAGATCTAGATGACTGTGATGATATCACCTAGTTGATGGTGGACTCCGAAGGGGGGCTTAGGATCTCAGTGACGTCACTCCATAGAACCATTGTGTTTGGACTCATTTGAAAGGTACTCATAAAGACCTAGATGACAGTGATGATGTCACATTTCTTATGGTGGAACGAAGGATCAAGGATAAGTTTAGGATCTCAGTGATGGCACTACATAGAACCACTACGTTTGGACTCATTTGAAAGATCTGAAGATGGATATAGAATCTCAGTGACGGCACCAGATAGGATGATCGTGTTTCAACTCATTTGAAAGGGCTCATAAAGTCCTAGGTGACTGTTATGATCTCACCTTTTAGATGGTGCAATCCGAAAATGGTTATAGGACCTCAGTGACGTCACTAAATAAGATGATCATGTTCGACCTCATTTGAAAAGGCTCATAAAGACCTAAATGACTGTTATGATCTCGTCTTTCTGATGGTGCAATCCGAAGGTGAGTATAGGATCTCAGTGACGGCACTAGATAGGAAGATCGTTTTGGAACTCATTTGAAAGGGCTCATAAAGATGTAGGTGACAGTTATGATTCATAACTGTCACCTACATCTTATCATACATCTTACTAACGTTCTATCAGAAATAGCTGTTAAATATTTGATTTCTTCAACTACATCTGTAGCACCTGTGCTTCTTAACATATAAAACAGCTGACAATATAAAACAACGAGTATTTTTGAAAACTCTTACTGGCAACTATTGTCAACATACGTCTTATTTTAACTAAAAAATAATTAATAAGAACTATAATCTAACATTTTCATACATTTATTATTTAATTTGCTTAATAAATATAATAAATAAACAAAACTAAATGACTTACGATTTTTTTAAATAAAGCCGATATATCGATATTTCTTTCAAAAAATTGACTTACTGTATATTAACTCACGATATGTAAAACTCCGATAATGATATATTTATAATTATCGATATATCGGAAATCCGACATTCTAAAAATAATCGTATTAACAACCCTAGTTTGAACTGATCAGTCGGAATGATCAGTTGAACTGACCGTATGTGTGGTAATTTCTTTGGCTTAAATCCGTTTGAACTGATATCAGTTCAACTGATAACTAACTGACCGTGTGGCGTCCATTAGGACTTAAAACTGTGCTAATACTAACAGAAGTTCTAGATTTAGTATAATTTTCGTGATGAAAATATATATTGAATTAATATTGTAGGTAATAAGTTTTTCAAATTTTCTTCATTGTCATTGACATCAACAGAAAACTTTATAAGCTAGTTAAAATTATAATCGTGTTACTTACCTGAGCGGTAGCGTTCAGTATGGTGCTTTGGGAAATACAGATCGGGGTCGACTTGGCCGCGGTCAAGGTCGTCTAGATAAACACCCCCCGTCGCAGCATCGTTGGCGTCCCGCGTCGACATGAAGCGGAACATCCCGCTGAACACTCCGCGCCGTCCCGGCCGTTCCTCGTCAGAACTGAGGGGCTCTGCCGGCGAAGCAGGGGACGCCGGGGACACCGGAGACGCTGGGCTTTCGGGAGACTCTGTATTCGTCCCTCTCATCGGAGGCTCCGGCAACTCGCCCCATCGCCACGACTGCGATGATTTGTCACCAGCAGTCGCACGCGACAACTCCACCTCAGTGTCTGACTGCACAGGCGTGCCGCTACGTGACCCCTTGCTGTATACCAAAATATTAACTGTTGAACTCATTTTTGGGGGAATTAAATCTCACAATAAACACAACAAAAAACAAAAAACATCTGATTCTTATCCAAAATAGAAAGCCGAGCTGACGAAATTAATATTATAGCAATTGCGTAAACTGAATTTGTCATAGGTTGAGAAAGATCTTTTCTGCATATACAATAAGATACAAGGCTGCGAATACATAGGTAATATGACAGTTCGAATGTTTATTCAGCTAGTTAATAAAACTTGTAGACTGTTAGTTAAACGCTACCATTTAACTAAATGCAGCCTTCTAGCAACATTAAGTATTCCGTACTTATAGTCAAATTACTACGACGCGTATAAGCATTTAATTAACGATAGGGCCGATCGAAAGCCACTCCTTTCAATACTGTTAAACTACCAAAACTTTATTTAAATAATTAAATGTTTTGGACCACTTTTTCTACAGTCACTTCCGATGTGAAAATGTCCTATGATCCAATGGAATTAAAGTTAAAACTTATTTAAACCTAAAATTAGATGGCTAGAGTTCGCCTAGCCCTTTTAATATTATATTACACTAAGGCTTGGCTTTAGTAGTACACTAGGCTAATGTTTAACGGATTAGCGAATTGGCTTGGCTTCCTTAAGGAATTTAAAGAAAATTATAGTTAATGGCTAGTTCAGTCACTCGATTAAGTAGCAGATTAAAAATTGAGCTGCAATATTTATATATTCTTAACAGCAATAGTATTATTAAATAACTTGTTATATATGAGGGGGGGGTCTCGAGTTTTTGTAGGCGCTACAGGTGGAAAACGCTATAAATACCCACAATAAGGATTTACGAGGCAATAAGCGATGCGTAATAATTAAAAAAAAAACTTTCTATACGAAGATTTTATCGTGCAAATTTTCGCTAGTTTATTTTACTAGATTCTTTTTGTATGAGACGATTTACATAGAGCCTTGAATGGAAGAGATTGTTCTTAAACTTAAAAGTTATCATATAATCAAAAACTAAAGTAGTAATATTGACGACAAATAATCGTGGATATCAATAAAAGATCGTGGTGAATGAAACTAGATATTGCGGATTTTATCACCTTTCATTATCTTATTTTTATGTTGCCGACAGTTCCGTAAAAACTAGTTTTATTCAATGTAGTGACCAAAATCTACAGACATTTGATTGCTTTACATTTCTATTAATTAAGCTGTTGACTTCTACGTCCGAGGTTTAGATGTCATGAAAGAGATGGCAATAACAAAAACAACTTTTTAATTTAGCAATTGCAGGGCTTGTAATTTTTTTCGCATTTCAAATGTCGTCAATATATCATAGTTCATGAAAACTACAAATGCTAACAATGTTTGTTTTCACAATGGGTTTATTTTCAAACTGTGTTTAAAAGTGAGTGTTTAATATCATTATTTGGGGTATATTTGCGTATGCTATGTAAACAATATAAAAAAAACATGTTATAAAACCATGGCATCAGTACCTAATCAGTATATTAACGCCCTATATGTGTACGGCGATGCATTGGTACATAATAATCTTCTGAATTAAAAATTTTTCATAATCATATGTCTTGCTTATAAATATCTTTTATTAAATAAATTTTGTTATCGCCGATGTCAAGAACATCGCCGAAGTTAAGAATTAAATAAGTTCAAAAACCTAAGCTCATAATATGTCAGTGCATCAATTTTGTTAAAAATATTAAACTCAATATAATTATTAAACTACATATAATTGTCACGACAGTAAACTAAATATAATTGTTAAAAATAAATAAAGCTATACTAAGTGATAGCTGAGGTTACTAGAGCAATATACTTTTATAAAAACAGAAAGATACATCCGTAAGTATGTTCACTACGAATATTTACTTGACTTTATGATAAAGTTACATTGTTTACAGGAAGCGCTCCATATTTAAGTATCATATAATACGTTATAAATACATAAATTTGCTCGTACAGTACAACTATAGTGAAATAATACAGTAAGCGAGGCGTTGGATTATTGTAATATAATGTTTACGAGTGTCTGGAGGCTGCATGCACCTCGAACGCTGTATCGGACAACGCCAGCGGGATGCGGTTGTCTCCGTTCAGCTTCAAATTCGACATTTCTTCACTGCAACCATGTTACCCACTCAGTCAAAAAAGCCACTTAAAAGTCACACATAATACATGAAAAACTATTTAATACTTCAAAATACCTGAGCATAGCAGCATTCACTTCGGTATCACTGAAAAAGTTAATATCAGCTTTATTTGGAATGGAAGTGGGTTGCGACCCACGCGGCTCGGAACTAGCGAGGTCTGATTGGCTTGAAACGGAACTGGTGGAGGACTTTCTTTGGTGCTTCTTCTTCATGCTGACCTTTCTAGTCTTTTTTTTCTTTTTCCCGTTTCCATTTTGCTTTACTTCTTCCTGTGCGGAGGGCGCGGCTTCGATAGGGCGGAAGTCGTTGTTCGCGCTAATCTTTTGTACTACATGGTCAGCATCACTCTCGGCTCCGCCGAGCTCCGTTGCTGCAAACGTTTTGGGTTTCGCGTCGGTCCAATCGACCGTTACATCATCCAAGCCCTCCATTTCAAATAGGGCGTCATTTTCAGTATCATTTCTTTTTTTATTTTCATCTTTGGTTTTAAGCTTACTTAAATCAGGTTTCTGCATAGTCTGGCCGTCAGCAGTATAACTAAAACAAACAAATAAAGGCATTTTCACTTATTCCAAATCATTTACTTACATAATACTTTAAATAAATACTATCGATTATGCACTTTAGTACTATACTCTGCATAGTTAAATAAGCTGAGCTCTAATCGTATCTATTAAAGGAAAGATAGGCAATGGCCTATCTTTCCTTTAATAGATCAATTAAATAAATAGACCAATTAAATAAATTTATTGACGGAACAAATAATACTAGTGTTGTTTAATATATAAAAAAGCATGTGTTCAATTATTGATAACATGCAAAATCGGAACATTCATTTACTTTTCGAAACATGCGATCGCGCTTACTTTCTAGTTTAGATTAAAAAGTTGCAATGCGCCTGGAATTTGACAATGGTTGCGATAAAACCAAAAAAATAACCATATTCAAATACATGGGATATCTAGGGTGAATGTTTATGGATTATTCTTCAAAACTATCTTCCGTAAAAACTTAAAAACATTAGGAAGACTTTTTTTTGTATTGTACCTGTAATAAACACAATCCATCGACGCGTCTTTTCCTCGGTGTCGTGAGATTTAACTTTAGAGTAATAAATCTAGCTGGTGTTAGCGATTGTACTTGAAGCTCTGGGCCAAATTTTAGCTCTTACTTTAAATTATTTGCTTAATAATATAATTAAGAGCTTTTATCTTGTTTTTTTTTTGGTACTTACATTTTTTAATTAATTATTAACCAATATATGCAAGTTATATAAATTTAAAAAATAAATAGTATTACCGTCGTTTTGTATAATCAGAAGCAAGGCCATGGTCAGGCTCGACTATCGACAATGAATTTCTACGCCTTGGTTCGTAAAGTTCCTCGAAACGCGTAGCTGGTATGGGGGATGTAGCGAGGTGCGCGGAGCACACCGCCTCGTCCTCACCCACCTCCTCCACGAAAAACGCTTCGCCCGACTCCCCGAGCTTCATGTGGATATCTAACTGTTCACCGTTTAGCTCTAAGTCCACCTGTATAAAATAATTTAAAATGGTAATGTAAAATTAAAAAAAATTGGCGTATTCTTTAAAATACTCATACCTTTCTGATATAAACGTTCTTAAAAATACCTATATTTTTAGACAAATATACAAGATGTTGCGCAAAAAATCTAAAAAATAAAGTCAGAAAAATATTTTTTGAGCAATAATTATCAATGTGCCTAATTATATATAAGTAGAAATAATTAAAAGAGATCTAATGCTTAGATAAATCTAAATATATGTCCGTATATTCAGTTTTCAGGGACACATTATATTATTTTTAATTATTTTAATCACATTTAAAACTGAAAACCGTTAGACTTAAATATATAAATACATAATATATATATATATATATATATATATATATATATATATATATATATATATATATTACACACACACACACACACACAACACACACACACGCATGTATTTGATTATATTATCAAGGTTTTAAAATGGAATTTATGGTATCCTCTTCATAGGTAGTATAAAGTCTGTCTTTATGTTTATCCGCTAACTCCTAAAACACGCGATGAATTTTGTTTCGGTTTTTCCATCAGTAAGATTAAAAAAATTGTAAACAAGTCGCTAAATAAATCAATTTTCATGGCTTACTTAGCCATGTAAATTCATTTATGTAGTAGACTTTACTTTAACTGATACGTCAAAATAATTTAGTATAAAATTGTTGTTCTTCAAAAATCCTAGATAAAACTTCACGATGGCATATCTCTTACAGTAATTGGCTCAGAGCACATGAGTAATAATTCTTTACTCATGTGCTCACCGTAACAATTGTTCTTTAAAATTTTAATTATAAATATTATGTAAATTACGACGCTTTTTGTATTATTCCTTATATTCAGATAAATAATACAGGGTGGGCCATAAGTTTTTTTTTACTTTACAAACTAAATTAAAATGAAAACTAATTACGTCAGGTGAAAAGCGTTTATTAATTATGAAAACACATAAAAAGGGAATTAATTTTTTAAAAATTACATCTCCATATGTGTTCCTTCATTATTTTGGCATCGCTGTAACCTGGAGCGAAAATTTTCAATGACGGCCTGACAAGTGTTCCGAGAAATGTTTTGCATTTCCTCGCGAATACGTTGCTTCGATTCCGCAACAGACACGGGGTTGGTCTCAAAAACTTTACTTTTAAGGTATCCCCAAAGAAAAAAATCCATTGGGGACAGATCCGGACTGCGAGGAGGCCAGTTAATGTCGCCTCTTTTGGATATCACTTATTGGTCGAAAATTTCTCGAATTTTCGAAAAAATTTCTGCACTCAATGAATTATTGGAGGTGTGACATGTTGCCCCGTCTTGCTGAAACCACGATCGTTGATTAAAACCATCAAAATTTTGTAGCGAGGGAGCAAAAAAGTTTCGTAACATGACAATATACGTACCGCTCTGTATTCACTGTAACAGTGCGTCCCCTTTGGTCTTCAAAGAAGTAGGGAACAATAATTCCTCTTGCTGACAAAGCTGCCCATACAGTAACCTTGGGTGAATGCAGGGGTTTTTGATGCTTCAATTTTGGATTATTGTCACTCCAATACCTGCAATTTTGCCTGTTGACATCCCCGTTAACGTGAAAGTGTGCCTCGTCTGAGAAAAAAATGTTGGTAAAGCTGGTAAACCTCTCTAGCATTTCGTTGGCAAACTGCAGCCTGGTAGCGTGATCTTGAGGCATTAATGTCTGTACCATTTGGATTTTATACGGATGAAAATGTAAATCTTTATGAAGAATGCGGTTTAAAGACGTTCTGGCACATTTAAGACGCTAGACCGTTTTCGAGTAGAGAGTCTCGGTTGTTCACGAACAGACGCTCTTACACGTTCCACATTTTCGGGATCGCTTGATGTCCTAGGTCGGCCGGATCTTGGTTGTTTTAACGTTGAACCTGTCTTTTCGAATTTCTTTACCCAACTCGTATTCAACTGAATCGATGGAGCTTCATTTTTATGGCGTATGTTGTAATGATTACAATATTTTCGTTGCGATATTGTCAAAGAATCGTTATTTTTGTAATATTTGCGTACGCAGAACGCACGTTGTGCTCCGGTGAAGGACGCCATGGCATTAAAATAAATTCCCATCGGCCGCTCTTTCATTTCGTAACCCCGCCGCCCCGCCCCGCCACCGCTCCCCGACGCAGCTACCGATTCAAAAGTTAACGGACTTTTGGTCCTGTATGTTAGTGATCTGGTTACTAACTTATTTATCTGAATTTAAGGTAAAGACAATTATATTCTACATTTAACAACCACATATTGATATGGATATTAAATGTAGAATATAATTGTCTTTTAAACTATATCATTTTAAGGAATACTTTAGAAGATATCAAATATACGAAGTAAGCGCAACGGATTATAACTTTCAGCCGCAGCTCAGCTATAACAAAGTAAGTAGGTAACTATAAAAATATAGCATTAAAAATTTTGCATGGCTAGATTTACTAGCAACTAAGGCTGGTAATTCTACCGGTACGAATGATGATTTTGAAAGAAAAAAGGCAGTCTTTAGACATCTAAATAAAAGAGTAAAAGAAGTAGTTGAAAGGAAAAAGCAAGAAAGAACGGATAAGAATGATAGAAGAATATCGGATAACTTCCAGGCAAATATTAAAATGTTCTGGAAACTCGTAAGAACAGCCAGGGGACGTTCAAAACAGCCTATAATGAATGCTATAAGAGATGAGAATGGCTATATTCTGAATGATGAAGTTTTGAGTTTAAAGAGATGGAAGGAATATTTTGAAAGCATGTTTATGAGTGAGGAGACAACGTATGAACTGAATGAAATAGGAACTCCGAAAGAAGAGGAAGGAGGTAGCGAGATAAGTATAGATGAAATAATGAAAGCAATGAAAAGCATGAAAGCAGGTAAGGCTGCCGGTTATGATAGAGTTTCACTCGAAATGCTAAGGGCTGGAGAGGAAGTGGTGGCAGGCCTGCTGCACACCTTGTTTAATGTATGCTGGGAACTGAAGCGGGTACCGGGAGACGTGAAAGCCGTGATAGTCCCAGTATATAAGGGAAAAGGGTCGCAGCAGGACTGTAAAAACTACCGCGGTATCAGCCTTCTTAGCATCGTGGGAAAATTATATGCCAAGGTACTAATTGAAAGGGTCATGAAAGAAACCGATGGAAAAATTTGGGATGTGCAAGCGGGATTTAGAAAGGGAATGGGATGTACAGTCAAGTCTTCTCCATGCGCATGATCGCGGAGAAGTTTTTGGCCAAAAACCAAAAGGTTTTTTTGGTTCATGGACTTGGAGAAGGCCTATGACAGAGTGGATAGGAATGTGCTATGGCAAACACTGAACTCATTTGGGTTGAGCGCTGGCTTGATACAGGCATTGGAATCTCTTTATAGGGACTCTAGTGCTTGTGTTAGGATCAACGGGGTCTACTCCGACTGGTTTGGCATCCATAAAGGTGTCAGACAGGGCTGTGTGGCTTCCCCGTGGTTGTTCAACCTATTTATGGACAGTTGTTTGCAAAATTTGAAAGTTGAAAAATGCGGATTAAGAATGGGTGAGTTAACCATCAAATGCCTTTTGTACGCCGATGATCAAGTTATTCTTGCGTCGTCGGCGGCTGAGTTGCAAATGATGGTTACATTAATGAACAGATCATTAAAAGAAAGGGGTATGAAAGTGAACGCAAGTAAGACGAAAATTATGGTTTTTGAAAGAGATGAAAGTAAAACGATATGTGAAATAAGAATAGATGGGGAGTTGATCGAGCAAGTAGATGAGTTTGTATATTTGGGTTGCGTATTTAGCAGGGATGGGAGATATGATAAGGATATAGAACGACGAGTGAACGCAGGAAACAGAGTAAATGGGGCCCTGCACTCTATTGTGAAGAGTCAAAATGTGTTAAAAAAGGCACGTATGGCAATTCACAATGCTGTGTTGGTCCCTACTTTAACGTATGGTAGTGAAAGTTGGGTGTGGCAGAAGAAGCACGAGAGTAGAATAAATGCAGTAGAAATGCGGTCGTTAAGGAGTATGTTAGGGCTGAATCTGAATGACAGGGTGAAGAATTGTGTGATAAGAGAAGAGTGTGGTTTGCAAGATGATGTTGTGACCAGGATTAAGAAAGGAATGCTTCGGTGGTTTGGTCATGTGGAAAGAATTGATGAGGAAAGAGTGACAAAGAAAATTTATGTTGCAGAAGTGAATGGCAGAGTCGGAAAGGGACGTCCTAGGCGAAAATTTATCGACCAAATTGGCGATTTATTGAAAACGGGCCAAATTAGGAGTACCCTTAACCGACGAGCATGCATGCGTAGATGTATGGATGTGAAGAAGGCGAAAGAGGTGTGTCAGGATCGTGCCAAATGGAAGTCTGTAGTCTCTGCCTACCCCTCTGGGTGACAGGCGTGAGTGTTTATGTTTATGTTAAAAATTTTCTTGCTAAACGCACTTCTTTTTTTTTTCTAAATTGTTAGTAGTTCACCTAAGTCACCAAAAATTTTAATGCACTGCATATAATATGCACTAGCCCGTTCCTATACGCCTTATCCTTACTATGTACATATTATCTATTTCTATTGCATGCACTTCACAATTCCGTATAGGATAAAAATAATTACAGTTGACCCGCGGTAATCCGACAAACGTTTTGCAAGGCAGTGGTCGCAGTATGAATTTTTCGTAGTATAGACTATAGTACTGCCACAACCCCCTCCTGGTTGTCCGTGCGTTTTCTGTTTTTAAACTATCATTCAGTTCTGAGCTATGAGGAATCGGGAAGCTAGTTTTAATTCAATTGAATAATTGCACCGAACAGCAGACGGACAAGGAATCGAGTTAATAAGAATGTGTTATATTACAAATTAAAATACTAGGTATCTTTACGACTACTTTTACTTTATTTATGACTATACTATGTTTGTGACCCAATTTAAAACTATTCGATAAATATTTAAATATATTTGATCGCCAAAAAATAGCAGATAGTCATGAAGACAAATATTTGTGCCAATTTTTTTCGGCAACGTTCCAATTTGCGAATTGGACGCAGTTTTTGTTTTCCGTTTTGGCAATTGTCAACGTGCGCTAATATAAAGCAGTGATGACTAAATATAATTATTGTTTTACGAAATTATACGTAGACATTTCCGCATTTATCCAATCACGTCTTCAAAGTTTTATAATATGAGAATACCGAAGTAATGAGACTAGGTCTATTTACAAAGATAGTAAGTTAATTATTTCATTGAAAAAATGTTCTAGACACGTTCAGCGACTTGTAGTGTCTGCCTTCATTTCGCTCGGATTTTGATTCACGTTCCTGGATTCCATTACTCAGAGTAGGCTGCACGTCATTCTATTATGTATCTACTATATATGTTGTAGGTTGTAGCACAACTGCAGTTTGCACAATTATTAAATTTATAAATGTATTCTAAAATTTCGAGGAAAATCCTAGTTTACTGATGATGCGTTGTAATGATGATGGATTTAAGTAAATACTAGTACCTAAACTACTTGTGGTAAGAGCGTTTCGTACGGAAAAGTAATTTGGCTACTCACATTCATAGTTTGTTTTAACGGCACATCTACGGCACAGTACTTTCCAAATAATATAAATTATATACCCCAACTTTTATAATAAATACTAGAAAAGTACAATTTTTGATGTTCACATATAATAACTCGGTTAGGTAAGTAAGTATACAATTTCAGGTTTGGCGCTTGGCAAGAGAAATAAAGTTTATAAATATGTATTACTTGGAAATATACTACATTCAAAAACACTGTCCACAAAAGCATAGATCAGAATAATAATGAGTTCGCTAAAGTGTCCTTCACATCGCCTTTAGTAAGGCAGACTTATTTATATTTTTGCGATCGAAGCAAAACCTATGTGAATATTAAAAAAAAAACTTTTAATTTATAATTTTATTTCACTATTGACTCACGGGTCCGTAGCGCAGTAACAAAAATTATGTGTTCTAGGGTTTGAATCCCGCAAGGGCCGGAACACATAATTGTTTCAAGTGTGGACGTGTGTCCTTGTGCAGTTTATGTATGTAAATTGCCACCGCGATACACGAGACAATCCTACTGTGGGATAACGTTATAAAAATAAAATATAAATTCCACAAATCATAAAAACAAGCTTTTATGATCTTTATGATTGGTGATAAATTCCAAGTATTTATCGACACAACCTTACTTTTTGTGATTAGAATTAGTTATGCGCGACTGGAGTTTATTTCACAATAATATCTTTAATTGATGTATTAAAAAAGTTGTTACTTACTCATGCTCATGATTAATTTAAAAATAAATTACCCTACGATTCCAACTCGACCAGAGAAAATTCGGCTTATCTTATCGTTCAATATAACTAAGAATTATGAAATTGAGACAAGACAACTACTTGCCTTATGAAAAATGTAGAATATGACTTATGACACATTAAAATATGTTTTATGACACTATTTTGTTTAACTGTTGGTAAAAATACGTTTGAATACCAGCGCAAAATAGTAGCTTATTGCTGCTTTGTTTCATGTGGTGAATCTAGCGTACCGGAGACCTTTTTTACTGGAAACAAGGCATTCCATCTTGGTCCTCAGGGGTTACAACTCATCTCAGCATTTTGATTCTTAATCGAGGATAAATGTCTATGGGTCATTATCATCTATTTACCATCCAGTGGACTGTGTGGCCGTTTGACTCTTATTATATTTAAAAAAACATTAAAAATTACTAATTGTAATTTCAGTGCTACCGACACCGAGATTAAATTCAGGTGACTACGTGCTATGAAAGTTACGAAGAGCGTTTAATAATGAATCTACATAGATCAGAAAAAGACAGTATATATTACATTTCCGTCAAATCAAGAGAACACAACTTCCTTGTCCTCTTCAACACTTTAAAAACGTTCCGGAATCGGAAATAATAGGGTAACTCCATTCAGTACGGCTTATTTTCGTAAACGTGTGGCCTAGAACATCGTCGTAAAGAAGCTGAATTTTGATGAGAGATTTCCGCGATCATTCTCCTTGATAGCTCAGGCATTGGTCTGTGTTTCCGATTATAGTATATTTATGTCGCATTCACTCCAACGTCAAATTTTTATTTCATACGCAAACTATCAAATCATTATTGATGGCTTAAATCTTTTCAGATCTCATATTACAAACGCGCTTGTATAGAGTTGAGAATAAAGCCGTCAAGTATTATACGAAACACAGCATAAATAGGCTGCTATTTGACACTGGTATTCTGGTTTTTTTTTGTGACAAACCAGCATATAGTCCACCTGATGGTAAATTGATGCTGGATATACATCTACATTTATCCTCGATTAAGAATCAATAATTTGTCATCACTGAGGACTAAGATGGAATGCCTCATATCCAGTTAAAAAAAGTCTCCGATTCTTTACACTCACCATACGAAACACAGCGGCATGGCTCTACCACATTCTGAGCGAGCAGGGTCGCGACGACGCATTCCTGCTGCAGCCATAATACACATAACAGAAATTTAACTCTACCACAAAGTACGTATAGGTATACAGGGGTTACAGGTTAAGTCGTTCCTTTAGGGGGTTGTAGTTTGCATCATTACCGACTGTTTCGACTGTGAAACACCATAACCCAAACTTAACCGTTTTCGAGATATTGGATATTGGTTGTTTGTTTGTGCAAATTTTTTTATTGGACAATTTTTTTTTTGTAATTTGTACATCTTGTTTTTTCTTATAATTTGTGTTTAGTAGATAAGTTTCATTATTAATTTAAACACCAAGATCTTAGGTATATAAATAATCTGGGTGGTAGTAGACAATCGATAGTTGAAAAAAATTCTTCAAGTTATTTTTTCTTTGAGCAATATTTAAAAATCTTTAGCAGGTATGTTGCAGGTGTACTTAAAAATATCTACAATTTTTTCAGCTATCCAACAAAGTATAACAATATAGGTTATTACCAAAATTCCTAGAAAAAACTTAGATGGAACGATCACAGGTAGTATTAAAAAATAATACTCATGCGTCAAATTAATCACATGGCTCTACCCATTATATAACGCTTTTCCTGAAATGTGCAGGGCAACCCTCATGCGGAAGTCACATTTCTCCAATTTGATTGAGTGCTAAATCATCCAGTAAGGCGGATAAATCTCGTCTTAAAAAGTTTTCGTTCTCCATTTAAATTGTAAGGTACAAAGTGAAGCTCAAACAAACGGTTCGATATTATACCTATCCATATATTTAAGCTGAATCTTCTTTGTCGGGGGTTCCCTTTATCCGCTTCTTATTGGGATTTACCTGTTCTATCGCGGCTTAATAATGAGCATTGTCGTAATTGGTTATACCATCTTTATCAAATTTGGACTCATCTGTTTCATAAGATATTACTCAGAAATGATGGGTCTTTTAAATCTGCATTCATCATGAATTTGCAGAAATCGAACCTACTCAAAGGATCTTCTTTTTCGATAACTTGTACTGGCGTGTAGTGATATACGTATAGGCCCGCGGTATGGATATTAAGCTCCACTTTTTCACTGCGAGAGTCCCAAGTTCTCGGACAACAATGTTAGTAGAAGTAGTTGGATCCAATCTTAAACGTCGAACTATCTCCTTGAATCCACACGCAAAATACGCGCTTAGACGTGGAGTTGCGGAAAACAGCCCGTCGTAAACTAAACTAAACTAAACTATCTCATTGTCTTGCTCTTCGTCATCATCAATGACACATAGTCTACGCAGGTTTGTTCGTCGCCTTGAAACAGAGCCAGTCGTCGACAAATTCTGTCAAACACACTGGCACTCGACTGACGGGATAATGCTATGTATTCATCACTAGCTCGTGCGGATACACAATTGCAGTATCCGTAACAAATCAAAATATCAGCATATTCCTCGTTCGTAAAGGTCGTCATCTTCAACGATTAAATATCAAAAGCACAAATCAAGGTCAAGTTAGCGAGCACAGTCACGAATCGCAAGAAAATCAGCCCAGAAATACAAGCCAAGTCGAGTAGGAAATAGAAACCACTGAGTATCGCATCTACCACTTACGAATCACGTAAGTAGACTAATAAACTAAACACAAAAACACCAAAACGGCTTGTTGAACTCCCAGCACCGTTACTTTTTACTACTACCTGTGAGCCTTTCATCCTAGGTTTTTCCAGGAATTCGGATAAACCTTAGACTGTTATACCTTGTTGGATAGCTGAAAAAACGTAGATATTTTAAGTACTTACATCTGCAACATAACTGCCATATTTTTTTAAAATATTCCTCAAAAAAATACTTTGAACAAATTTATTTCTTTTTTCAACTATCAACCGTCTAGGACGACCGAGATTGTTTATATACCTAAGATCTTGGTGTTTAAAATAATAAAGCAACTTATCTAATATACAAAAATTATAAGAAAAATAAAACAAGATGCACAAATTACAATAAAATTAGTACAATAGACAAAATCTTGGCAATTTTTATAACAAAAAACTTAAATATTCAATATCTTGAAAACAGTTAAGTTTGGGTTATGGGAATTTATAGTCGAAACAGTCGGTAATGATGCAAATCACAACCCCTAAAGGATCTAGGTCGACTTAACCTATAACTATAACGACGTTATTATATTGACGTTAATACCATATCCATTCCAGTCCAGTAGCTTGAAAACGTCTTCCAATGCAGTGGTGAAGAGTTTCGGGGAAATAACGTCACCCTGTCTTACACCTCTCTGCAGTTGGATAGGTATCGTATTCTGGTTCTGTACTCGAATAGAAATCGCAGCCCTACTGTACAAACACTTCAGCACTTCGACATACCGACAGACCACTTGGCATCGCTGAATGGACCGCAGCACCGCCTAAATTTCGATGGAATCAAAGGCTTTCTCATAGTCCACGTGCGCAACTTTAATACAGCTCGTATTGAAGAAGCGGTTGAGTAGAAACAGGGCTCTAAAGTCTTTGCCAGAAATCTGTCTGCCAGAAAAAGCCAACTGTCGAAGCTGAAGACCGTAGCAGCATCATTTCCGGGATACCTAAGTTTCTGAGTAACATTGAGAGGTTCTATGGGCAACTGTGCACGTCATCGTTGGAGCCACACGCAAGTGTGATGCAAGAGCAGGTCTTATCCGACACTATTCCGATGATATACCGGACTTCAGTCTAAACAAGATTAGAATAGGTCTCCAGTACTTTAAAAACGGAAAGTCCCCGGGCAAGGATGGAATTACAGAGGAGCTTCTGAAAGCGGGCGGAAAACCGATACTCAGTCCTTCAGAAGCTCTTTAATTCCGTCCTCCATGGTGGCACTACTTCGAAGGTGTGGAGCAGAAGTGCGGTGGTCTTGTTCTGGAAGAAAGGCGACAACGCTTTCTAGAAAAATTACAGACCTGTTTCCCTTCTGAGCCGCGTCTACGTGCTGTTTTGGAGTCATTATTGTCTCGCACGCAGACTCGACGACTTTCAGCCTCCTCAACAAGCCGATTTCCGAAAAGACTATAGTGTCATAGACAACATCCGTACCCTTCGGCAAATTATACAGAAGTCTGAAGAGTACAATCTGCCACTTTGTCTTTCGTATGTGGACTATGAGAAAGCCTTTGAGACACTCTTATCCCAAGAATGTTGAAAAATATTAATAAATAAAGTCATAAATTACTCCTTCGGATTGTCTACGATTATAGCGCAGTTTCCGATTAGTATGCAAGTGTTCGTAATCTCACTGAATTTTCTGTGTTTAGACTTTGCGACATTCCGTTTTAACAAAAATTTTAAATATCTGTAATTTTTTTTGTTTAGTATTTTATTTTTTTTAATTTTTTTAATAATGTGAGGACTTTTTTGTATCGTAACATTATTTTCCTATAGCTCTTTATATATGAATAGAATCACTGTAAATACTATGACCATAACTGACACGCCTTGAGAAAAGTTCACCTAGATGCCCAGTAGCAGATTATTACGTGCCAACAATGATAATAATTTTGAAAACACTAAAAACAAAATTGTAGGGTTACACTTAGAATATGACATAAGTTAAGTTATTATAAATGTTATAGTAGTATGTTTGATTAGTTCATTAACATCAAGTTAGTACACGAATGGAATTTTATAAGCAAGATGACACAATAAGTAAGAGAAGCAAAAACATAGGTATTTATGTAATGACTAAGCAAAAAAGGCATTATTGAATGTCATTATTTATCTTCTTGTTAGACATTACATTCTAATGAATGGAAATTTAAGACATTCCACTTTATACTCTTATAAATTATCTTCATGAGGACATTACGCTTCATTAGTCTTACTTTTTTATTCTATTAACCAAGAGTATGTTTTTTTTTGTTTCAACATATTTTATGATAACTGTATGATAATGAACTAAGAATTAGAAACCAATGAACGAAAAACAAACAAAAAAGATAATTAACATATTTTTGTTCTTTTTTTTCGGTTATAATGGATAATAAAATTGTAATACATACAACTTTGAACCTCGAGCGCAGCACACCGAGTTTGCCGAAGCGAACGTGAAACGGCGAGCACGTGAAGCTACCATCTGGCTGCTCTACCACCACCACGTCGATGGCGCCGGTCAGCGTCGCACTATTGATTTCGTTGTAGAATTCCCGGAAGTTCGCAATGAACTTGCCGATATAGTTCATAGAATACATGGCGGTCGTTATATTTATCACACGTCTATATTAACACCACACACATATCACCAGCACTATCTTAAATCCAATAACACTAAAATGTCAATCAGCGATTACCCCATTTCGTCTCTTCGTTAAGAGTTCAAAACAGCAAAGCCCTGAAACAAAGTAAAAGCAAACTATAACATGGCTTGCTCAAAAATTTTACATAATAACTGCATGCATAAATTTAAAAATGATAATCTCAAAATGAAAATAAAACTAATTAATAATACTTTTATTATTACATGTTTTTGTATTTATCGTTGTAATTATTATTTTAACTTATTTGGTACAGACAACAGGCAAAATAGTAGTAGTAATATTGAAATAGTAGGAGTCAATGAACAAATAGGCAACGAGCGCCGGATGTCGTAAATGTAACACGCTCATTGCACCGAGGCGCTATCAAAGCAAACTACAGAAATTTAATCAAATACCTAATTAACCCGTGGTAGCTCAAAGGCAAGCGCTCTCTCTAAAATTTTACAGTACGCGAGCAAACCGGGTTCGATCCCCGCCGGCACCAATGATTAAAATGCTGGACGGTGAAGAAAATTATGCAAAGTCCAACAAGACGGACTGTAACAGCATGGCAGACTATTTGCTCCAAATAAAACCCTCTTAAAAATTAGAGGAGGAATGTATAGAAGCTGTAATTTATATATCCGGGAGTAAAACACATTAACACAAATTGTTTACGAACGTTCAGTAGTTAGCACACGACACACGAATAAGGTTCCCTCTCACCTATACTACCACTGACTTTCTCGATTCCATCCGAATCCGAAGTATATTTCAGGGATCACCATTTTTAATTAGCAGGTGTTGGATTTATCTTCCTAAGGCTCTTATGCCCCATTTACATTCAGCCTTGCTGGGCAGGGAAGTTAGCAGGGAAGTGAGCAGGGCAATATGTAAATAGACTACTCGCGCTGCCACTGCCACTGCCACTGCCCGGCGCTATCTCAATTGTCGGTTTTTCGCGCGGAAGTCAAAAGACGGGCATTGCGAGCGGCATTCATTGTTCACATTCTGCTCACTTGCCGCCGAAGTTCGACCGAGAAAGAACGCGCTACGTTTAAAAACGTCAATTCGTTTATTAATCTGTCCAGTGTTTTAATGATATTTAGTAATGATAAAGGTGATAAAGGTGGTAAGTCAATGGTGCCCTGAATGCATTAGTAAAAAGGCAAGGCGTGGTGAAGAGTGCACGCCTTGCAATACATAATGCAGTGTTGGTACCGACTTTGTTATATGGCAGCGAAACCTGGGTATGCCAGAAGAAGCATAAAAGCAAGTTGAATGCAGTGGAGATGCGATCTCTTCGTAAAATGTGTGGCGTTACCTTAGCCGACCGAAAGCGAAACGAAGAGATTCGCAATATGGCAGGATTGAAAGATGACCTTATCACAAAAATTGATAGGGGCGTACTCCAATGGTTTGGGCACATTGAACGAATGAGTGAAGACCGAATGCTGAAGAAAATATATAGAGCGAAAGTAAATATTAAAAGGTGTCGAGGTAGACCGAGACTAACTTTCGAAGACCATGTGAGCAAATTGCTCGAAGAGGGGAGGGTCAAGAGTACTCGGATACCTAGACGTGCATGTATGAAGAAGTTAATGAACCTGAAAGAAGCGAAAGAGGTATGTAAGGATCGTGACACTTGGCGATCTGTTCTCTCTGGCTACCCCGTTAGGGATTGTGCGTGAAGATAAGTAAGTAAGTAAGTAAGTAGTAATGATAAAACAATAAAAAAATTAGAATTGTATGTAATGCAGCGGGTAATATAAGATCCTCATGATAAAAACCATAAATTCCACGTATTAGCTTATATTATACTGAACGTATTATATTATACTGAACAGACATAATGCTGTCACACCAAATTCGACGTCAGTCATTGTTGAGAGTGGATCAATAAAGAAGTATGAAGTTTGAGTGTGAACACCCACTCGCGTCGTTATCGCCGCAGAAGTATTTAGGGAAATATTTCCGGCAGCGACAGGAGCAGTAGCATTGGCTGAGTGTAAATGGGGCATTATTAACAACATTGTCAAGATTGTTAATATGTTTCATGAAGCTCGAGAGCCATGAATACTGAAACTCACTAAACAGAGCTTGTATTATATTATGGTACCTATCTACATAATAAAGGACAGAGCTAATGTGGAATTTAGTAACACTGAGTTGACATTATAGCACTGAAATTTAAAATACGGCAGTGGATCCTAAGGAGAATTATATTTATACGATACTATGAAACAATGACTGCAATAAATCTTCAAAAGACACACTCAGAGCGATTTGGCAGATTTTATAAAAGCACGTGGCACTGGCGTGTGTCGCTACACTGTACACTTGCAAATAGGGGACTCTGTCCCCATTACTAGATACAAATATACATAATATTATGTAGCTCCACTGTGACTAATTCACGGGAATAGCAAACTATAATAATATTTTTGAAGAAGTTTCTTTATTATCAACTGTCATGCGAATGTAATCACAGAATACTATTGCAAAACAATAATGTCACGTAATGTTATTGTAATTGTGAATAATATTTCTGCCATATAGGTATCATAGAATGTTAACACGCATAAGGTATGATAAAGAAAACATCTGTGCAATTTAAAAAAAAAGGTGTAACCGGTTTCACCATATACCAAATCACATTTCGTATTCCTTTTTAGGCGTGAAGATATTTACCATCACGTGAAAGAACTAACAATACGTTTTGTGATCGTTTTTCGTTTAATATTTGGTTTTCAATTTGGTCACAACTTGAGAAGGACAGGTGTCCCTGGTTTATACGTCAAACGCGATAGCATCAAGTGCCAAGTCTTATTTTAGCCGTCAAGGATTTCAAGTTCAATGAATGTGGTATGTCAGTCACACTGAAATATACATAATAGAAGTATGAAAATCTTTAGTTTAATATTTATTAGTTCATATTTGGCAATGACTAAAGTTTTCTTAGAAAAAGAATACTAGCAGTCCCATTAGCACTACTGCACTCAAACTAATCTTATTACATGCTTACACTAAGAATAGTGCTGTGTTTCGTATGGTGAGTATAGAGAATCGGAGAACATACGTGGTAGAGCCATGTTGCAGTTATATTAGTAGTATAGTTGTAGCACGAATGGGTCGGCTCAGTCGGGGAAGGACCACGCTCTCACAGAATACCAGCGTAAAATAGTAGCTCAATGCTGCTGTGTTTCCTATGGTGAGTGTAGAGAACCGGAAGCTAGGGCAAGCCCAAGATATAAATTGATAAAAATATAGATTGTTATTTTTAGCAGTTTTATAAAAATACACCAATCTTGATCTGTCTCCACGCTTCAGTTTCATATTCAGTGCTGTCAAGGACGTGTTTAACAAAGCACACAGAAGGCATACCACTGCTAGATAGATTGTATTACATATCAGCAATTGCATAGCTTCGGTAGCTTTGAAGAAAGCCGTTTGGGTTTGTTTAAGCGAAAGAAAAAAAATATTTACATCCAATACAATACATGAACAAAAGTAAAACACGAACAAAGTACAAACTATGTACAAAATTAAAAAAAAAATATTTACATTCTAATGGATAAGAGATAAGATAAGTGGAATCGTCTCGCTTTCTTATGGAAAGATTTAATTACGTCCACGTAAAATGTTGGTGAACGTTTTAATTGTACCAATAACTGTTTTTAATTACGATAATTGATAAGTCTGAAATACACTCTTAACCTTGTGTATTATCTCAACAAAGTTTAAAGATTTCCTCTCCGATTATCACTTTAACACACTTCAATTCATCACAAGGAACGCTATTATCCTTCATTTTCATTAAAAATCTTTAAAAAAGCATAAATTTTGAACTCGTAATAATAAATCGCTTAAGATAAGCACACAGAGTAAATAAACATTGAAACGTGAAATGAACTTGCAAACGTATTGCCCGCGCGCCTCCGCTTTTAACAAATTTATTCCCAAAAGCCTGGCTTTAAATCTCTATACTAATTGCTATATATACAATCGTAGTTATGTTTCATTATAGAATATTTTGCCATAGGTTAGAAAGAGAGTGATCGTCTTCTCGAAAGCCCCGTAAAAAGCCCACGCGAACGAGGGAGACAACTAGTAGCTCTACTATTAACTCATTTTTATGACAGCAGCAGTATCGCTAAGGCAATACGAGGTCATCGGTCGACATGTGTAGAACAGTGGAGTGCGCGGGAAATTTGAAATAACTTGAAACATTTTACGAGTTATTTTATTAGTTGATATTATTGATTGATATTATTGATTGATTCAGGTTTAATAAGGCAAGCCCGGCTTTTTGGCTTTAATGGAAGCTTCGCCACTGCACATGCATCTGCTTTTTTGATTCTTAATCGAAGATAAATGTAAATGTCTGTGGGCCACAGCATCCACTTACTATCAGGTGGACTGTGTAACGAACACACAATATATAAAAGAAAGTAATCGAATGACGGATTCGAACCCACAGCTTTTGAGTTCGCGTTCCATATCCTTAACTTTAAGGCTCGCTCTTACGTCATAGGAATAATAAATTCCTAATTTTATTCTTAAAACTGATTGAGAATAGGCTAGTAATAGAGCTAATAATAAACGTTGACCTCAACTTTTTTGATTCACATAAGAAACGACCCAGATAATATTGAATTGCGGTCAACCGTATAAGCAAATTGATTAAATTAGTTATTTTTGCTACAAGCTTCACCATCATAAATTTAGCACACACTGTTATAGCTTACAAGTATGGTTTTAGAAATGAAATACGTAGTCATGACATGATGTAAAACAACAATAAGTATGAAAACCTTTGTAATTGTAACTCATGCGGATGTATCACTTTGACGTAGATAAATAACTCACGTGGTCCCGAGATTCTTCTCAAATCGGGCCAAAATCAGTTTTCTTTTACTTTCAATATATTCTTAGTAGCAACCCGGGGTTAGAATAAGCGAGGTGTTTCACTGCAGATAAGGCCGTTGGTCCTGCACCTGATCTCTCTCCGGTCGTGTCATATTGACATTCTGTCTATCTATCTATGAGAGTGATGGAACAGAAAGTGCACAAATTCGTGCACTATGGAACTATGGTGTCCTGGGTGATGGCTAGTCTCCAAAATCAGAATTGGTCGGCAGAACATCTCAAACACCTTGACGCAAGGCAACATTTACAAATACATATTACACAAAAACACCGCGTTTATTTAATCCGCACGTTTTCTAGAAAACGTTGAGTTTGATTCATTATTGGAGTTTCCCAATGACGCATTCTAAGCAATCAATGATGTAAAATAAAATAAACGAAAACAAATACATAAATGAACACTTAAAACAATTGCAGACTTTAATAGATTAATATTGAAGTTCAAAAAGTAAGTAAGAAGTAAAAAGTAGAAAGATTTTGCAGAATTTTATAAAACCTAAAACTGTATTATAGTTACGACGATATTACATTTTAGTTACCTTATATTTATTACATTTTAGTAATCGTACTTTTACGTATTAAAAAAAATACGTGTGGCACTCAGTGACTGCCGCGGTAAAGCTATTGCATAGCATTTTTATCAACTTATGCAATTATAATTATTTATTTATTTTATTTATGCAGTTAAGTCTTTGATATTAAATCAAGTTACACTTTTTGAGCGTGGTGACCGATAAGAAAACAATTTTTTTTTCTCTTATTAAATAAATGAGAAGTTAATATTGTTTAAAATATTTTTAATATCTTACAATACATGTAGGTTATTCAGGAATTTTTATCATTGAGTTAGCAGCTAGTGTACACGCACACAAACACCGTGCCGAAGTCTGCCGAGTGCCGAAGTCTGCCGAACTAAAACGACGTTAGACGATGCACGGCTTTCAACGCCACACCTCCGTGCCCGTCGGAGTGGGGAGCGTGAGGTTTTTTTTCGTAATGACGCCTACACGTTGGCCAACACAGTGGCGAATGGAGTGGCGAATATATTGGCCGAGAGTTGGTGACGGCGTCCACACGTTGGAAGGTCGTTCAGTTTACTTCGGTTCGGGCCAATGTGCGGACGGATTTATAAGCACCGTGGCGCAGTGGCTCAGCAATGAGTGGCTGCGCCGGGCGCCGCGGGTTTGATCCCGCACGGAACAAGTATTTGTATGTCCTACAAATAATTGTTTCGGGTCTGGATGTGTGTCCTTGTGCAATTTATGTTTGTAAACTGCCTGCGCGATACGGGAAAAATTCCTAGTGTGGGGTTAACGTTTTTATAAAAGAATTATAAATTAATAGTGGATATTAATGGGGTTGTAAATAGATATACAATATACGATTAGCTTTATTTATTCTTTACACGCATCATAAACTGGAATAAAAACCATTAATAAGAACTTAACTTATTTTAAAGTTAAAGGAGTTATAATCGATTAGTCTATGTTTTAAAATTGGGTTTTGATTTTAAAGTTTAGCAAAATATGTACTTGCATTTCTATCAGACATTTGATGTACATAAAAAACACCTTATAATTTATTTGGTAATTTAATTATTTTTTGAGAAAGACAAAAACAATAGCAATAAATATAATTAACACTGACTTAATTATAGGTACTAATTATAACTTAGAACATAAATGAAAAACTCATGACGAGCAAAGTGGCTCAGGACCATGCTTTGCGGCAGTGTGTGGAGGAGGATGTTCAGTAGTGGACTTGTGAAGAGCTGTAATGATGATGATGATTCGAAAACTTGCACGATTAAATTATAAGAAATCGACACTTTTTTATATGGGATAGGGTGACAAACGAGCACACAGTTCACCTGATGGTAAGTGGTTGCTGTAGACAATAGACATCTACATCTATCCTCGATTACGAATCAAGATGCAGATGCGTTGTCACCCATGAGGACTAAGATGAAATGCCTCGTTTCCTTTAAAAAGTGTTTCTGGTTCTCTACACTCACTATACGAAACACAGCATCATTAAGCTACTATTTTACATTGATATTCTGTGAGAGCGTGGTCCTTCCCCGGTCGAACCGACCCATTCGTGCTACAACTATACTTTTAATATAACTGCATGGTTCTACCACGTATAAACGACGTACTTCATTTTTTTTTTCATTTTAACACTCCATTAGTCGCGCATTCTACTATTGTAGAACAGGCATGCATTTACTGGGATTTTAACATTAATTGTGGGTGTCTAACGCACACACTCATAGTATTCCTCTATTACTAGCTGTTGATCACAATTAGTACCCTTTCGGCAAACTGCGCGATCGCACTTGTTAGAAATTTCGCACCAAAACTAAAATTCCACAATAGCAGAGCGCGCGAGCACTCGCGTGTCATTTTTGTCGGAAGTTTACCTATCGTTTTTATTTTATGTAAGTGTTTATATTATGTATAAATTGTTATTATGATTTTTTTGTTTGATAATATTATTTTTAACCGAAGTAACTATATTTCGCACAATGATGGCACATATTTTGAGATGGTTGGAAGAAGTTATTACTGATGAAGCAACCAGCAAAGTATGGGATACGTACATATATTTTTACTAACGGATACAAAGGTACCTTATGCCTACCATATGGAAATATACGCAGGTGCTCAGCCAGATGGTCCTTATGCACAATCAAATAAAGTTGTGGACATTGTGCAACGAATGCTTACCCCATTGGATGGTTTAGGTTATAACGTCACAATGCACAATTGATTCACGAATATACCTCAATGCTTAGAAATCTTAGGTAGCAAAATTACTGTCGTAGGCACTGTGAAGAAAAATAAGCCACAAATTCCCAAAGAATTCAAAATCACAAGAAACAGAAGCGAAACGAGTTCAATTTTTGGCTTTCAAAAACAAGGTGCTTTAGTATCTTACATGCCAAAATCAAAGAAAGTGGTGCTTATTTACTCACATATGCACTATGATGATCATATCGATTTACAAACAGCAGAGAAACGTAAGCTGGAAATAATAACTTTTTACAACAATACCAAATATGGCGTGGACATTATTTGTAGTATTTATGACGGCTCACTTACCATTTTTTTCAATTTAATGAATATAAGTGCTATAAACGGTTATATTGTACATACAATAAACAAGGACTACAGAAATAAGGCCAGGAAGGATTTTTTATATGAACTTGGTTTTCACCTAGTCGTGCCATGCATACAACGCAGAATAAATATTGAAAGTGTTCCAAAATCATTGAAAATGAAAGGGAAAATGCTTTTAGGCATGAAAAAGCCATCGGAATTACAACCATGCCCAGCATAACTCCCCAATACTGGTCGAGTCGGGAAATGTTCCTTTTGTGGCAGAGCGCGCAATAAGTCCACTAGAAAACAATGTGACACCTGTAAAAAGTGGATTCGTCCTCAACATCAAGTTCTTCAATGCCTTGACTGTTGTAAAAATGATAAAGACCGTGTGGAAGATATGAGCGAGTAAAAAAAGGAGACTGAGAAGGTTTGATGCCAAAAAATCATTGATTTTTCTCAAAATTCACAAGAAGTCTGATATTAAGTGCCTAATAAATGGTAACAGTTATGTTTCGTCTATTTTTGTTTCTTATTAAAGTTTGTTTTCACATGATATTGAAGTATTTTTATATTTGTTTATTGTTCCTGTAAAATCTTTACACAAAATAGTTCTACATATGTAGAGCGCGCGAGCACTCGCGTCCCAAACAGGGGCGCGCGTAATGGAGTGTTAAAATTGTTCTCGTAATAATCTGATTGTAAGTAAATGTACATTTTTTTTTATAAATAGCTTATCAATTAAAACAAATGTTTAAAAATAATTAAATCACGCTAATTAAAGTAGTAGGAATGTTTAAAGTGGAAATTGGCACTAAAAAGCTGGTAATTGGGTCATCCACCCTACAAAGCGTGAATATAAAATTTAAATCAGAGGCGTGTAATCACTCTGGGAGCTTGTAGCAAACTAAACGCGCGGCCAACGTGTGGACGCGGCGACCAAACTCTGCCAACAAAACTTTGATCTTTTGTAAAAAACCGACACCACACGGATCTCGCGCCAACTTGCGGGCCATCGTTCCAATACATACCAATGAAGCCCAAACACCCCGTCTACACGTTAGCCAATGCTATTGGCCACTACATTCGTCACTGTGTTGGCCAACGTGTAGAGGCGCCGTTACGGAATTTCTGGATTCGGTCCCCGCGCTCAAGGCCCGCGATAGAAGCTATGCAATAGCTTAAAAGCTACTCCTGATTTGCGGTGAAGTTCAAAATGAAATCAACACAATACTTTATAAAATTTACCTAACTTAATTATAATGTGTCTAAAACAACAATTGCTTTTATAAATTCGCAATAATATATTTCGTACATGACACGCTCATGCTGGCGTCAATCAATTGCATCAATCCATGATTGATAAAAAACGGATGGTGACTGTGGCATACATTACGCGCTCATGTAGGCGTCAACCACTGCATTACACGGTAGGTTATTAGTCAATCACAACCGTAACTGTTGTAAAACTGACAGCGTGCATGAGCGTGTAATGGTCGCCATAGTCGACAACAGTATTAACATTATTAACTCATCACACTACAGCTTATAAAACTCCACTGCTGTACATAGACTTCCCAAATAGATTGCCGCTGAGGGGGGATTTTGCCATAGTTGCTATGCTGAGCAGGCGGGTTGGCAACCACAGTTTTTATTTTTTATTTCGAGTTGTTATTGGGAAGATGTTGCTGCACATCTTCTATTGTCATCCTATTATGTCCGTAACACCGACCTCCACCGAGACTTAGAGCTCCCGACAATTCAGCAGTTCCTCAAATCACTCTCTGAGAGATTCTTCAAATCCCCACAGTCCCACTCAAATCGCCTCATTCGCGGGGCAGCTGCCAATGCAGCCCCTCTTCACACTCGCTATAGTGTGTGCAGGACGAGAAACTCTCTCTCGGACCCCCGCAACAAGCTTTCGGCTGACCTAAACTGCCTCCTGGCGGCTCAGTTCTTAACACATCTCGTTATCTGCCTTAGTTAGGCACACTTCTAAGCGGCTACTCGCCGCTTGCGCCCTCCTCTCACCCAAAACGTTTACGGCTTAAAGATCTCTTGTTAGATCGTTAAGCCAATCCCAAAAGGTGGTGTTTAGTGGATAGTCTCCACATAACAACGCAGCCGGCTGCGTGGTATGCTATGAGCATTCACCACCTCCCTCCCCCCTTACCGGAGGGTTGCCCTTATTTGTTTCGGGTGCAAAAAAAAATCTTCTATTTCAGTCTCCCTTTGACGCCTCTTTACGACAACCACGGGTCGTAAGAGGGTAGTAGGTATGTATTTACATTTTAATAGTTTTTAACATTAACAATATAAAAGTTCAGTACATTACACAAATACATAAGACCAATTAAAATTATAAAAGGAAAAAGCAACGTTCCATTCACTCGTTGGTAATTGGAAATGAGCCACCTGATTCATTCGTCTGTGATAACAACAATAAATGACGTTGCACGAGTGTTTATCTATTTAATTGTTATTTGTGACTCAATAACTTCTACACGCTTTGTGCATATACACATGCATCTTATTTATTTGTCAAAACATGGTACATAGAAGTCGCTATACGCCCCACAGCTGCTGGACACACGTCATCTCTAATATTTGTGAGCGTATACGAAGGAAAGGCTGGGAAGAGACCGTCGCGCTTCACATGCCCTCGAAAATGTCGATATATCTTTTGTGATTGTTTGCCCAGGATCCTAAACTTGGATGCGGCAGGAGCCTTTGGTTGATGAATATATTGATTCGATGAAATAGCAATTGGTCTTTTCTCTTTAATAGTATTTACATATTATCTTAATATAATGTTAGGACTTAGGATACTTAAGGCGGGCTTGGACAAAAAATCGTATTTAAGGCAAGATAATGACGCTCGAATAACAATGCTTTTTAAAATTATGTGTCTAAGCACGGAAAGAAATATGCTCATACATGAAATATTCAATTAAATTTGTGATCAAAAATATTTTTAAAATACTTTATACTAATAGAGTATACGATTGTATCCCTTTGTTGACGAGACAAAGAACTTAATATACGAGTACGTAACGTTAAAATTGTAAACTGAATGCGATGTATTGAACCATAATATTAATATCAAGCACCACGTCGTACGTAGACAATAGGTATTATTTCTTAGTTATCGAGCAGAGCACCACGTCAGACGTAAACAAAAAAAGTACTAATGTTTAGCTCGATGAAGAGCAAGAGCAACAATACTGCGTCAGCGTTACGATCATAGAAATAATACATCTACGTTAATATTCAATTTTTTATAATATAGTTTATTGTAATCCTCTTGGATTACAGTAGGTACTTAATTAAAATACCCAACCTATATTGAATATACAAGATATCTAATTTATAAAAGATCTGGTAATTACAAGAGTTACAGGTTATGCAGAATAATGCAAATAATAGCGTTCATGATAAAATGTAATTATAAGGTCTTGTTAGACACTTCAAATATGCATATATTATTGAAATTGATTTTCCACATAAGTTTAAATAAAATTATCAACAACTCTACACATACTACTTACTTTAAAGTCAGTAAGAATTTTTTACGTGATATTTTCATTATGTTTACCACTAGACCCTTTTTACTGGAAACGAGGCATTCCATCTTAGTCCTCACGGGTGACAACGCATCTGCATTTTGATTCGTAATCGAGGATATATGTAATGTCTAAGGGCCGCAGCAACCACTTACCATCAGGTTTACTGTGTGCTCGTTTGTCACCCCATCCTATAAAAAAAAACGTGCTCAGTGATGAAAGAAACATTGTGGGGAAACCGGCATGTCTGAGGAATGATATATTTCAAGGAGATGTGAAGTCCGTCAACACACACTGGAGCAGCGTGGCAGACCTGTTGTTCCATCATCCATAACCCTCTCAGAAACGAGAAGAGGCCTGCGTCCAGCAGTGGGACATTTTTAAGACGTTATTTGAAGTAACTTTTTAATGTTTTAAAAAGTTTATCGAAATACATACCTAGATAACAGTTGTTATTTTTATTTTTATTGTAATTAACAGTCTCGATGAACACAAACCGCACCAGAACAATGTCAAGAACAGAAAAACTTATTTGTTAATGAGTAACTATCGAAAATTAATTTCGCGCTATAAATACAGCGGGCGTTAGGTTGACGCGTACTCTCTACACTGGCTCTACAGTTATACTGGCTTCAACGTCATGAGATAATACTAAACTGGCCTACTGAGTGAACATAACACATGAACACAGCAGTTCACAAGTATAAATATTATTGCGTGACGTATAACACACGCAACGAATACATGCCCGCTCTACACTTAGTACACGAACCGCGCACGCGACGAAAAAACAACGAAAAATGACTTCAATCAATGACTCCACACTCACAATGGTTTCGAATAAATTTCGCACATAGGATCGCACCTTTGAAGAAGATAGACTTCTCATTTGTTATACGCATTAAAATGTAAAAAATAACAAAGTTTGGAGAAAACGAAAATGGTGGGTAACAAGTGTCCACTGTGATAGGATAAAGAAACTTTCATTTTCGATAAATACTTTACAATTTTATTTTTAATATTGCAAGTTATTCATTAGCAATAAATATCCAATTGAATAATTAGTATCTAAGCATATATACATAATAATTATTATTATTATGTATATAAATATCTGACATAATATGATGGGAAAACTTAGTATGTACTACTTTGTAATCATATTGCGCGCACGGAGAAGTGTGAGATTTGGTACAGTTAAAATCAGGGATGTTACGGATATGATATTTCGGATATGGATACGGATACGGATATGGGAATAATATTATATCGGTTTCGGTTTCGGTTACGGATATAAAATTATTTCGGATTATCCGTTAGTTTCGGATCGGATAAGATTTTTTGAGGTATTTAAGTAAAATACAAATAAGTAGGTAATCATTTGGCTTTATATCTTGGTTATCATTTGGTATTACAATCAGTCATTTATTCAAGTAATTAACAATTTTATAAGAATAGTATACTAATTAATGTAGCTACCTACATATTTTTAAGTTATCTACTTAAAAATGCTATTACAAAATTATTATAATCAAAAACAATGCTATTAGTTTTTTTCTATTATATTCTTCAATATATTTCTAGGAACTATTACAACGCATAAATCAGTCTTCTTAAGTCTTTGCATATTGAAGAATAAAAACTAAAATCTGAACATAACATAACAAAATATTTACTTGTCTTTCACTTAATGATTTCTTTTAATAGTCGAAACTAAGCAAAGGTAAATTATACTTAACAAAAAGCAATTTCGCAGCCTTATCACCAGAAAGTCGATTTCTTAAGGGGTCATAAATTAACCCAGCTGCACTGAAAAGCTGCTCACTTGGTACACTTCCAGGAGGTGGAGAAAGGTACTGTCTTACTAAATCACTTAAGCAATGGTACTTGGTATGCATTTTCCACCATAAAAGTGGATCTTCATTGAGTGTCAATCGTTTCTCCCTGTTGTATTCATTTAGTAATGTCTTTTTAACAATAAATTGATTGTGCACATCATCACCACAATCTATGTTTTGCTCTTCCTCGTCACTTAAGCTTAATATTTCAGCTAGACAAGATTGAATGTGTGAATAGTTGCTTGAGCTTGTTGTCGGAATCTCATTCCGTGATCTCTTAGGTGAAGAAGGACCTTCATCACGAGAAGCTTTTGAACACCCAAGAATCCCCAGAATCTCAGACTGTACCTGTTCCTTCGTAATTTCAGTAAAAAACTTGAGTTTAAACCGTGGATCTAGATAAGTAGCTATTGTATATATTTTATTATTTTCAATATCCTGAAATCTGACATTGATGTCTTGGATCATTTTCGTAATCATTAATTTGAAGTTCTCAGAAGTCTCTTCTTTACTCTTCTCTGTTTCTAGTGTGTTTTTAAGAGTATATATTAATGGAATCACTGATGCTATTGTTGCAGTAGCACTACTTAACTCCTTTGTAATTTCTTCGAACGGCTTTAGTATTGCAACACACTTTTTCAAGTCGAGCCATTCATCAGCATTAAGAATTGGTATATCATGCGCGCCCGAATACAGTACTAAGGAGTCTTTTAATGTCAATATTCTTTTCATCATATAATACGTCGCGTTCCATCTGTGAAAAAAGAAAAAACAATGTCAAATCAAATAAAAAAAAATTACATAATAGATAGGTGTATAAAATAGAATAAAAAAATCTCACCGTGTGGAACATTCCTGAATTATACTTAGTCCTGATTGGTTCAGTCTTTCTGTTTGAATTTGTTTCAATTCATTTTGCGCGATTAGGGAGTGATTGAAGTGAGTTGCAATT
The DNA here is from genome assembly GCA_907164705.1 of Parnassius apollo. Taxonomy (NCBI): domain Eukaryota; kingdom Metazoa; phylum Arthropoda; class Insecta; order Lepidoptera; family Papilionidae; genus Parnassius; species Parnassius apollo. The sequence goes on from CAJQZP010000693.1 coordinate 27,324,544, forward strand.
TTCTTGCACTTCGTAATTACTGACGAGAGAAATTCTTCGATTTCCATCGTTGATCGCACACATAATTGTAGTTGATGAATAGTACAGTTTGCATCAGTGAAATTGGCCATATTCATAGCTTTTATCATATTAGATCCTCTGTCGCGTAAAATACAATGAACTGATTCCGTGCTTAAGCCCCAATCTTTCAAAATATTGTTTAAATTATTTGCTATAATTTCACCTGTGTGCCGACCCTCTAATTGTTCACACTTGAGTATTATAGAAACTCTTTCATATTTATTGGTGATGCCATGAGCAGTAAGACTAAGTAACGATACATTTGAGCTGGGCTCTGACCACACATCTGTAGTAAATGACAACTTTTCAAATTGCTTAAGTAATCCCAGCACCTTTAATTTAATTTTATTGTATATATCAGTACACAGCAAATTAGTAAAATACTGCCGACCTCTTAGATGATAGCGTGGTAATGCTGCCTGCATTAATCTTTGGAAGCCGACACCTTCCACAAAGTTAAATGACAAGTTTTGTAATGCAATCATTTCAGCTACTAATTTATCAATTTCTTTTTGCTTGACATTACTTTCATCCCAGGCGCCTTTATTTTTTAAAGAATCTGTTATTGACAGCTGTTTTTTACACTCTTGTAATGGTGTCAGCTGTTTCGTGGTATGTGGTATTTGTTGGATATCTTTTTCTAGTAACAAAAGTTCTTCGTACTTATCACCGTGTTTTGATTTAAGATGAAGTTTAAGCGAAGTAGTGCCACCTCCTTTTCGTGAAAAGGTTTTATCACACTGTTTACATTTTGCGGAATCTGCATTAACTTGATTAAAAAAATCTCCAAATTAAACTAGACTTAGGTCGCATTTGGTCCAGATTAGGTAAACAATTTAATAACACAACACTTTTCTTTCACTTCGTCGAACTAAACTAATTACTCGTACCTAAATATAAAACTGACTGACGGGACTTATGTATGACTGCAACATAAATAATAAACAAACAATGCAAGAGTAAGAGACACGCGCCGCTAATGTAAAAAAGAAACCTGTTATAACAAGTCTCATTTAGACTCAGCCCCTACCCTTATCCGAAATTATCCGAAACTTTTATATCGGATTCGGTTACGGTTACGAATAGTTTTTTATTTCGGATATCCGATAGTTTCGGATACGGTTACGGAGCTCCATAACATCCCTGGTTAAAATGTATGTGGAGAAGGAGTGCAGAAAGCACAAATTTATGTAAGTACTATAATGTTACAATTACATTAAATGAAATAAAACGTACACGTTCATACTGCCAATGTTGAAAGATAGGACTGAAGAATAAACTGTGATTGTGTGATTTCAACTGTTCCTATTACAATAGTGTGTGGAGTGTATGTCAAGGCAAAAAGTTGAAATTTATTCTTTGTATATTCAATGGTAAATTAATAACAGTAAAAAATAAGTGGGGGATAAGTCGCTCGCGTTAATAAGAGAATGAATAAAAGGAAAAATAATACGTTATGGTGGGATGATGAGATACGTATGGAAGTTGAAGCAAAGAGAGCACGGCTAGATTTACTAGCAACAAAGGCTGGTAATTCTGGCGGTACGAATGATGATATTGAAAGAAAAAAGGCAGTCTTCACTCTTCAGACATTTAAATAAGAGAGTAAAAGAAGTAGTTCAAAGGAAAAAGCAAAAAAGAACGGATAAGAATGATAGAAGAATATCGGATAACTTCCAGGCAAGTATTAAATAATTCTGGAAACTTATAAGAACTGCGAGGGGACAGTCAAAACAGTCTGTAATGAATGCTATAAAAGACGAGAATGGCTATATTCTAAGAAAAGGAAAGAGATAGGGAGATACATAGATGAAATAATGCAAGCAATGAAAATCATGAAAGTAAGTAAGGGAGCTGGATACGATAGAGTTTCACTCGAAATGCTAATAGCTGGAGAGGAAGTGGTGGCAGGCCTGCTGTACACCTTGTTTAATTTATGCTGGGAACTGAAGCGGGTACCGGACTGGTACAAAGCCGAGATAATCCCAATATTTAAAGGAAAAGGCTCGCAGCAGGACTATAAAAACTACCGTGGTACCAGCCTTCTTAGCATTGTGGAAAAACTGTATGCTAAGGTACTGGGGTCTACAAGCGGGATTTAGAAAAGGAATGGGATGTACAGATCAAGTCTTTTCCATGCGCATGATCGCGGAGGAATAACACGTTTTTGACCAAAAACGTGTTATGGCAAATACTGAATTCATTTGGAATACAGGCATTAAAGTCTCTTTATAGGGCTAGAGTCCCTATAAAGAGATGCTTGTGTTAGGATCAAAGGGGTCTACTAGGACTGGTTTGGCATCCATAAAGGTCTCAGACAGGGCCGTGCGGCTTCCCCGTGGCTGATCAACCTATTTATGGAAAGTTGTTTGGAAGATTTGAAAGTTGAAGAATGCGGACTAAGAATGGGTTAGTTAACCGTCAGAATGCCTTTTGTACGCCGATGATCAAGTAATTTTTGAGTCGCCGGCGGCCGAGTTGCAAATGATGGTTACATTAATGAACAGATCATATAAAGAAAGGGATATAAAAGTGAACGCAAGTAAGACGAAAGTTATGGTTTTTGAAAGAGAAGGAAGTAAATGTGAAATAAGAATAGAAGAGGATAAAGCAATTAGATAAATTTGTATATTTGGGATGCGAATTTTGCAAGGATGGGAGATATGATAAGGATATAGAACGACGAGTGAGCGCCACGAAATATAATAAATGGAGCCTTTCACTCTTTTGTGAAAAGTCTGAATGTGTCAAAAAAGACACGTATGGTAATTCACAATGCTGAGTTGGTCCCTAATTTAACGTACAGTAGTGAAAGTTGGGTGTGACAGAAGAAGCCCGAGAGTAGAATAAAGCAGTAGAAATGCGGTCGTTAAGGAGTATGTTAGGGCTGAATCTGAGTGACGGGGTGAGAAATTGTGTGATAAGAGAAGTGTGTGATTTTCAAGACGATGTTGTGACCAGGTTTAAGGAAGGAATGCTTCGGTGGTTTGGTCATGTGGAAAGAATGAATGAGGAAAGAGTGACAAAGCAAATTTATGTTGCAGAAGTGAACGACAGAGTTGGAAAGGGATGTCCTAGGCGAAAGTTTATAGACCAAATTAGCGATATATTGAAAATGGGCCAATTCAGGAGTACACCTAACCGACGAGCATGTATGCGTAGGTATAAGGATGTGGAGTAGGCGAGAGAGGTGTGTCAGGATCGTGCCAAATGGAAGTCTGTAGTCTCTGCCTATCCCTTTGGTTGTCAGGAGTAAGTGTTTATGTTATGTTTATTTAAAAAATAAGTTTGTTTTTCATTCAAATACTCAGTGCAGAGCCGACTGCCACTAGCCATGGTTGGGCCAAGGGTCATGTCATCAAGGGTTTTAGCCCATTTATATAAATTTTCCACTTGATTTGAAAAGGAATCGCATAATTTTATGAAGTCTTTAAAATCGAAAAATATTTTTTCTAAGTGATGACGCTCTGTCTTCGTGAATCATGAGCTAGTACCAAAAAAAAATTATGAACAAAGGAAAATAGCGAAAAATTTGTTGGTGGAATCAATATAATAATTTACTATGTAATCTCTAAACAAGCTTATGGCCTATCGAAGTCAAGAAAAAAAATGTCATGCATAGCCTGTGTACCGAAATAGAACCCAGTATAATGGCCAATGCAAATGACGTCATACTGGTAATTCGTTTCAAAAAATTTGCCAGTATAATAACATCATACAAGCTCTTAAACAATCTTCCTCAGTAACAAAGGATGAGTATGATTTCTTATCTCTTAATCGTACAGATTGAACTCTTTAAGCTCTGCTATTTTTTGTTTTTGAACAAATAAAAACAAATTCTGGCATGCTCCATTCAGTGTACATACAATTAAAAACTGTTTTAATATGGCCAGTATACTAAGTTCTATCACGGAACGCAGGCTTAATTTAAAAATAAATTGGCTAGTTGTTGTAGTTGTTACGATTCGCCAGTTAAGGCAGGCAACGGTCTTATGCCATACAGCCTAGGCTGATGGGTATATTGTGCACAATTCTTCTCAATATACTACCTAATGCGTTATTTTAGGATTCCCTCTATGCTAATCATTATAATTACGCACACTCATCATCAATCATATCATCTGTCATTATAGTCTATATAACCATAATTGAAAATTATATTGACTAGTTATTGTTGTTGTAACGGTTTCTCTATTAAGGCAGGTAAAATTCATATAATTTATAAGAAATCTATTATAATATTTTAAATTCCTAACTGTAGGTAGGAATACCTACAGTTAGTATGACTGAAAAGAAATTGTGCAGGATTTCAAACTATTTATTTTTACATGTTTTTCATTTGTAGACACAAGATAAAAATGTCAACAAAAATTTGTTTGGGAGTTCGCCATTATACTTTGATGAACTTCTCAAAAAGGTTCGCCATCACTATTCTAGAATGGTGGTCAAATTGATTAGGTATTCTTGGTTTTGTTTTATAGTCTATAAACTACTATAATCAACTGTTCGTTTTTACTACATCGAACAGTTGATTATAGTAGTATACATAGTATAGACTTCTTTTTTGGCGTCCGCTTTAAGGGCGTCAAAAAGCCGCCAAAAATCGGAAAATAATGCGCGTCCCATCGGTACGAATCGGCTTCACATTATGCGTTCGCACAATATTTTCTCAACTTGATCATACAAACATCATCACCTTCGCGCGCGTTTTGCGGACTAAGTGTGGAGCGGGCATTATATATTCAAACCAGCTCAAACCACGCGGTTGTAGGAATCCAATCCATCCAATTCAACCGTCGACGTAGTGCACGTCGCGACAGCAGACTCGGTCGCGCGAAGTGGCGTGATGTCGAACCATCTTGTTGCGAAAGTGCGTTCAAGTGTACGTTCTCAAAAAGAAGTCCGACATATGACATACCTACCAACTGAGGAAAACGACAAAAAATATCCTCGATATAATGATATTTTCGTCTGTATAATAAAAATTAAAAATCCTCAAATGTACAAAAACTATTTTTTTCTGTGCATGTTATTAATTTTTTAACACATATTTATTGAGTTATCAGCAGTATTCAGCAACTTGATCATGATAAATGAATTAGAATATCATTTAATAATGTTCAGCCAAAGCAATACTGAAAATGGTGAAATAATAATATTTTACTTTTACTTTACTTTTTTTAAATTTACTTCTTTGACACCATGAAGGTCATCCTGCATTTTCACCCAGCAGCATAGTGTCCATATGAGTGAAAGCATCGTTATTAAAACATGTTCTAAAAATAAATTGCTGTTGCCATCTTTTAAAAGGGACGTTCCCAAAGAGAACATAAAAATATCTACAGGCCAAAAGGACAATGTAATAAGTCAATAACACTGCTGAAACATAATTGAAGATACCTATGATCTATATCAAGGGTTCCCAAGCTTTTTCAGTTTGCTGCGTATACTTATAGATTTAGTATTTTGCCTTGGCGCCTTAACTAGTCGAAATAGGGTACAATGAAAAAAATTAAAACATTCACGACATGAAACCGAGTTTTTATATTTATTTTGACACATAAGAATGCATTTATTATTTAAGAAAAATAGGAAATAAAGTACAATGACAACTTAGTCAATGTGACATGTGAGCTTTGTGATCTCCAAACATTTTTTCAAAACGTGGGATAAGATTTAACACCGTTACTCCCATTTCTTGTTCCACATTGATCTGTCAGCGACATATGCTCTTTATTTACAACTACAGCCTGGGTGTAGTTGTATATGTGGTTTATTTTGTACCCGCGAATCAGTTTAGTTTCCGGAGAATGGTAAACACCAGCGCACCGCGGCGCACATTTTGGAAACCCTTGATCTATATGATAGCAAACGTTTTTGACGCTGACCGATGATCAATAAAAGAAGCAGGGTGTTTTACCGAAATGGCGAACCTATGATATAACCCACGGGTCAGCCACTGAACCACGCAGACTTTTTAAATTCTTTTCATGCGTTGATTTTTGTAAAATTATTTGTCATAAAAAGGGAACCGAGAATAAAAAATATTCAAAAGTAAAGTGTGTATATTTATTGATGTCAAATTTATAAAAAATATTTTCAGGTGGACATTTTTGTTAGCTCATTTTTTAACTTCAACTTTTTTTCTTTTTTATTATAGAATAAGGATGACAAACGATCACACGATCTATATTATTCTGTGTCCATATGCATCTGCATTAATCCTCGATTAGGAATTATAATGCAGACGCGTTGTCATCTCCGGGGACTAACATGAAATGCCTCGTTCCCAGTAAAAGGGGCCTCCGTTTCTCTTCACTCTTCACACGAAACACAGCAACTGGTACTCGTGCTTAAATTAGCAATCGTGCTCCATTCATAACATAACTGCATTGTGGCGTTGCTCCAACACGTAAAAAATGCCTAGTGTAACAAATTTAATAACCTAAACTATGTAGATATAAAGCTCAACATTTTTAATTGGACGGTCGTGAACTTTTTTTTAGAAGTAACAACATGATAATATTTTTTAATACTAGTATATAGATATGCGAAATTAAACAATGTTCAGGCATATAGCCACAGTGTCCTTATTTGTTAAGAGATGGGTGTGTCATGACGTAGCTTGTAACGTATTATTTAAATGTCCCAAGGTGACTATTAAATTACAAATTCAATACATCGACCTACTTTGAACCATAAAATTTTGCCTTTAGAGGTGACATTTGCGTAAACGTTAAGCATCTACGACGAAAGCTAGATGCGTAATAATGTGCATAAACAAAATTTTATCGTTGCGGCGACCTTACATTCATGAGATTAGGTACCGATAGGTATCGTTCACATGCGTAAAACAAAAACATGTTATGTAATATATTATTAATTATATAAAATCAAATACATATTATATAATAAAAGAATGGCACATCGCATTTCGGCTGAATGTAATCTGAAAAATAAAAAATATTTTCGTCTCATTAACGCACCAAAAAACTTCATTTTCATACGAATTTGTAATTTTAAGTAAAAAGATCTAGATATTGTGTATTTTTTTAATCATTTTTTAAAATAAATAATATTAACAATGCTATAAACATTACTAATATTCCCCTTAACCACTCGTGGTAAGCTTGAATTGCTTGTGTTACGAGTGGTTCACGCCAGTAGTCGAATGGCGGATTCGATTCCACGACCTTTTTGAGTTCGCGGTCTGTGCCCTGCTATTAGGCTACCGTCGCTTATGTATAAATTATTTATGTATTCATTCGTAGAACTAAATGTGTGCTGTCCAGCTTAAAAATAGGACCAAACCTACCAAAGGACGAGGCGAAATGATGAGGAAGGGTGGATACCCCTTATGCTAGCCTAATTAGCTAGCTAGCTAGTTCCTAATTCCAGCCTTTTCATCTTTTTACTTCATAAATAAGTTTTCTAGCAGTCTTAATTACAAATATTGTATACCTAAAAAACTCTTCGTATAGAGGAAAGTATATTTCAAATATTAACACAGTTATAAATATATCCCTTAAATTAAAAATCAAAAAAGTACGCAACGGATAAACGCCAATTTATAATAAAGCTGTTGTAGTCGCAATAAAATTAGGCTTATTTTACATTATCTCATATTTTCTATAGTCATTAATATTAATGACTATAGAGATAGTAATGCATTTATTTTTATTTAAATTTACAAGTTTTTTTTCTTTTAGTGGAAATTAATGAGGCTGTAATTAGGTATACGAAATGTATGGAGTGCAAAATGTCAGCTGTTATTTGGTTTGTCATAGACGATAACAAGTATTCTGTATATGTATATACATTTAACAAATACCCTGTGGTTCCCGTTAAGTGCGTTATCAGAATCAATATTCAAGCGTATAGAAATATTTTTTTTTAAAAACACATTAAAAAATTAATTTTACTTTAAAAAAAAATAATTTGCAGATTGTATGTGGTTTTATTATCTCTGCATTGACCGAGGAGTAAGAGGATTGTCAACGATCCCGCTTTACCGATATTCGTGTGAGTTAGAGGAAATAAAACCACATACAATTTGCAAATACTTTTTAATTAAATTTAAAAAACAATGATGGTCGAGTTTTCTGGAAAAATATTATTTCTATAGGCTTGTATACTGATTCCGATAACGCAGTTAAAGGGAACCACAGGGTTATTGTTACATGTTGTACTTATTATACTTGATACTAGTACGCTGGACTGGCTATACCCTACAAAACGTTTGTGCAGATTTGAAGCAAATTTGATACAATTTGCAGTTATTTTCAAAATTATTAACATTTAATGATTTCTTATATTTACGCGAACACTATACATTGATTAAAACTACTTTTACGGATTTTATCGCGTTTTGCGATCATATCCTAGATGGCCCCAACCATTACATCTGATTTGATATAGTCTGCGCGGAAGTGCTAGTCATCGCCTTAGGTATGTGAGCGGCAGGACGGGGGAGGTAGATAAACATCAAGCTGACGCAGTCTGCCGTCAACCGCCGCGACGGTTACACGATTCAGTTGTACGCGACAGTTTTCTCCAAAAATACACGAGATAAATATTCTAAGATGGGTCCGCCAATACCACGACAAGTGAAAAATATTATTTATAATGTACATAGTTTTTTTTTAAGACGAAAGGGCGACAAGGAAAGTATGGAACACAAATATGATATGAACATTAATAAATTAGTAGCAGAGGCTACAGGAGTGTCTGCCCGCACCGTAATGCGAATTGTAGCTGAAGGAAATTCGAGTCTACAAACATCGGAAATTGCAAAATTTTCATCTCCGCGGAAACCTAAAGAAATAAAAAAGAGAATCCAGATTGATGATTTTGACATGGGAGTTATACGAAGAAAAATTCATCAATTTTATACTAGTGATAAGAAAATCCCAAGTATTCGTAAGCTGCTTGCAGTTTTAAAAGAAGATGGCATTGTGAACTGCGGTTGTACCTATTTACGACAGCTTTTACATAAGATGGGATATTTATTTAAAAAAATGTAAATCTAAGAGACACATTTTAATTGAGAGGCCCAGTATTGCTGAATGGAGAGTAAGGTATTTAAGAGCTATACGGAAACATAGAAATAAAAACCGAAACATATATTATCTGGACGAAACCTACGTTAATAGTAGCCACACCTCCAATATGTGTTGGCAATCCGAATCTGAGCCTGGAATTTATGCTGATATTGGCAAAGGGCGTCGTTTGGTGATTGTTCATGGTGGTAGCCGAGACGGATTAGTTAACGGTGCCTTAACAATTTTCAAATCAGATTCGAAATGTGGGGATTACCATGGCGATATGAATGCCACAAATTTTCATAACTGGGTTAGTCACAAATTGAAAAATAAACTAGCTCCTAATTCAGTGGTCGTAATGGACAATGCCTCCTACCATTGTGTACAGGTAAAGAAAAAACCTACTATGTCAAGTTTAAAAAGGGACATGCAAGATTGGTTACGCGAACGTAATGTTGAATTTACACCAGATAATACAAAAGCCGAACTCTTTCATTTGATAAATAGAACTCAGTCCGAAAAAATTTACGTCATTGACGAAATATTAAAGGCTTCAGGTCATATCGTTCTTCGCCTTCCGCCATATCATCCTGATCTCAACCCCATTGAGCTTGTGTGGGCCGATATAAAGAACAATTTAGCTACAAATTATATAAATACTTCATTGGACGACAAAATTCCAATCATCACAAAATTGTTTTCTGAATTCACTCCGGGAAGATGGCAAAAGTGTGACGACCACGTACAGAAAATCGAGAACCAATATTGGGACCACGATATGAGGTTTGACAATGTAATAGACGAGTTGATCATAAACCTGGGAAACGATTCAGATTCTGAGGAGGATATGGAAATTGAAGATATGTATAGTAATGAAGAAGAAGAAGATATGGATTAATTTTGTGCTATAACGGATTTCGCTATAGAACTATAGCTGGTATACCAACTGGTCCACTAGCTTTATTCATGTCTAGACACCGCAAGGTTTTAATAACCTCCTTATTTGTGATACGAACCCACAGGTCGAACATAGAATTCTCGCAGTAAGGTAATTTAGGTTTAATTTGGGTGGTGAGTTTAGAAAACTGTTTTGTATTATAAATAATAAAATCTAATTAACGCTTTTAAATACGTGTTAATTTTTGTTTAGCCCGGAAAATATAAATAATTTACCCATTATGTTAATTAAGACAGTTTCTAACATGGTTATCCGGAGATTTATCTGTCCTCAAATATCTCGTGTGCGTCTTGTCAATCGCGTCCTCCCCCGTCTCGCCGCTTGCATACCTAAGGCGATGACTAGCATTTCCGCGCAGACTATAGATCACAAATCCTCGCGAAAGAACATCGATTCCTACCAAGGATGATACGTGAGGCTATTGAATTTGAAAAACATCCTAATTTCAATAGAGAAGGAGGCTGGGTACTACCACCTGCTTGGGACCCTATTATTAATAAAATTAAAACTAACTGGTTTCTGGGGCGCATACATAGTTTTTTTTAAAGAAAGTTCTTGCCCAAATTTCATATTTTGCTTACTTGTTTCCTAAGTTTATCTAACGTGGTGTAAAAAAATATAGTCACCTTAATGCCAAACTAAGAAAAAACATGACTGTTTCATTGATCTGAAATGGTATTAACTCACTGGGTGGCAATGGCTGTAATTTTTTTAAATTTTCGGAAATGTTGAATTATTTCGAAAACCGAAGGACATTTACAAAATATAAAACATATTTTTCATTAATTACGCCTGACGCTGTATTTATGTATTAAAATAAAATTTTGATTAAAAACTACATGAACGTAGTTGCAGCCGGATCTTAGGCAATACAGTTTATACCAATTAAAAGTATTTGATAATAAAGGCACAGGCCCATTGACTCGGCTACCGATCTAATCAGATCATACAATACCTACCTTACGTCGGCTCTGGTACGGGTCGAATTAGATCAGGTCGGATCAGAAGTACTGCCTTATGAAAAAACTATTTTTTCCTTTAAAACAAAACCAAAGACAATATGCAATAAATAATAGTATCAAAGACAAAGATATGCTCTTTTATTTTAAACCATAACCTGGCAATGTTTCTAGAAAAAAAAAAAAGAAATCACTCTGAACTTTCGGCGTTCCACGTGTCGTTTTGATGAAGGTGCTCCGTCTTTTTTATAGAGTTTTATATTTGTGTCTGGACTAAAAACGAAATTATTATACTTTTTTACATTCCTTGTAATATAGTGAACACGTAGATATATAATTTGTGGTATAAAAAGTGAAAAGTAAATTGCCAAAAGTACTTCAAAATCTGGAAGGCCCATTTTGGCGGTTGGGTCATAAATGTGTTATTTTTCAAATTCTCATTTATTTTTAGTGTAAAATGTAAGTAAAAATAGTTTTCTTACATATTTCAAATAACTTGACGTTGTATTTATTTCAAATTCACACATAATTATTTTTGAAATATTGTTCTAAATGTCACACAGATAAAATATTATTATTGTTTTTTTTTTAATTTTTTAATATTTTAATATTTTGGTATGAGTAACGAATGGAAACATATAAAACATAAAAATAATACATATTTCCAAACATTTTCATATAAATTTCTCCAAAAACAAAAGTGTAGAATTCAAATTAGTAGTAATTTTGTCACTAAAATTGAAGTATATACTACTACTATGCTATACAGGGTAATTTATGTATTTTATTACAATTTCTAGACCAAAACTTATACATTCAAAGAATCCTTTTATCCATAAATATTGTCTCAAAGTGAAAATATAGCAAAATTTGCAATATAGCAAAAAATTTTCTAACTTACAAATTTTCCCGCCATTAAGGTCCCGAGCGAACGCGAGTATAACATGTCGCGCGCTGTCAGAGCCATGGGGTTAAAATCTGTCACTTATGAAATGTAATTACTAACACGTTAGGCTTTTATTTGTGGAGTCCCTGTCCAACACATCGGATTAGCACATGCCACATTTGTAGACCCCTAAGACCAATTAGTTTTTAAATATTATAAGAATTATACAACTAAAATTACGCTGCTATAAATTAACAGAATTTATTTCGAGTGACGATCTTCCGCCATTATGCGTCGCGTTTACTTTAGTCCAGGCTCAGAAAACTACGTCGGCTTCGCAGGTCGATTTAAACAGCGCCATCGATACGGTTTGTCAATCGACTCGACAAACCGTATAGATGGCGCTGTAACAGAATTATTTCATTTGTGAGATTGGTTTATAGTAGAATTTGTAAATTACGACATGGAGCAAAAAAATGAACGTGATTTATTATCGTAAGACTAATGTATATTTACCAAATAATCTTTAAATTTTATTATTTCTAGTATATTGTTCTAGAATATTTATGATTATTGTAATAAGCGCCCTCTGTTATCCAGTAACGTCACTATTTATTTACCAATATGTTAGTGATTGACAACGTGCCTCAAACGGATTTTTACCTTATAATTAGTAGCGTCACCTAAAGGGGTATAGCTTAAATGTTTTTCTAATAAATATTCAGCGTAGTATTGTTATGTTTCACTGTTTGAGGGCGTAACACAGGCGCAAATATCCAAATGTTCCCAATGTCCACTCTACACTATATATATATACTTAAATCTCTTTGGTAGTAACATATAAATCTGTGAACAAGCTAATCGAATAAAGAAAACCCTAGCTATCCATCTCCTTAAAGAAACCCGATGGCAAGTAATCAATATCGCCGGATGAAATCCAACGCATTCTAATACTTCCCAGGTTGTTGTGTAACTCAGGGGGTGAACCGGGATGTAGATGAATACCAATAACCGAAGACTGGAATTTAGCATAGAGAGTGGTAACAAGTGGATAAAATCCATTGGGCCATTCACAGTTTCCTTCCTTATAAGGCGGCAGGACCTGACGGCATTTTCTCGGCACTCCTACAGTGGGGAGATAAAGGCCTAATAGTCAGACTTGTTGCCATAATGAGAGCATGTCTGGCGTTCAGATATGTTCCTAGAGGGTGGAGGAAAGTGAAAGTTACGTTCATACCAGGTAAGAGCGACTATACAAACCCAAAATCCTATAGACCCATTAGACTCACATCCTTTTTGCTAAAGACGATGGAGAGGGTGTGTGAAAGGGATTTAAGGAAATCGGCGCTAATGAGCATACCGCTACACGATAAGCAACACGCCTTTAGTTTAGGCAAATCGACAGAATCGGCACTTCACCAAGTAAAAGGCCATTCAACTATTACGTAAGCACTAAAGGGGTGGGGGGTTATTTGCTTACTTTTGATAACATGGGGAATGGATCTGGATGGTAATTACGTCAGCAATATTTATTTTTCGGATTTTCTGCAAAATTTTCTCAATTTTGTTTTTAACACATATGGCAACCCTACTTGTCTATGCTTGCAAGCGAAACACATATTTAGGGATTCCCCAAAACGCACTCTACTCCACTTTTACCTTTACTTGCTCAAACGAATACCTACGGGAATTACCGTACGCGCTATTCATTTGTCTAAATATGTTTACGTCACTTATTGGTTCTGCGGTATCATTGGATTTGACGTGTTGTCAGTTAATATTTGTTTTACTATTGATCCACTCCCGCCAATGTCAAATGCTCTAAAATGTCGTCTAATATAAACAAATCCAAATTATTTCGACTTATTCGACCAAATTTATTCGAAAGTTTAAAAAAATCTCATACAAATAAAAAAGTACAAAAGATAATTAATAAAGTGTGGCGTAGTTATAAGTTACAAGAAAAGTCGGGCAAGGAACTTTATGTTATTATTTTTAAGAGAATTGAAGAACAATTGTAAGCAGCGATTAGGAATAACTCCAGTCTACTAAAGCTTTTTTGCATATCAATTTAAGTTTAGCCTTTTATTTGCTATTTACTTTTTTGCTCCCCAAGCTCGCTTCAGGTCCCAGGGTACGACTATGATCCAGGATTTGACGAGTCTGGTTATTACATTGAAGCGATTACATAGTTATTACACTCGTTAAACAGGGGAACCAGACTAATTGGATCATGGTTATACATCTAGATATACTAGTGCAGCTTTCCTCACAACGTTTTCCCTCACTGTCGAGATAGTTAGTATAAATCCGTACTTAGATTTCGAAAATCCGGAGGTTGATTGATATTTCAACTTCAAAGGAGCTTGGGATTGATCTTTCAACATCACGTATGTGAGGCGCACAGTCTTGTCCACTGTTCTACCATCGCCCTAATAGCAAACCACGATAAGTTAATTTCGTTATAGACTATAAATTCCTTATTTTTAGATTTGTTAACAGCTGCTCATGAACCAATAAAGAAACCAGAAAAAATTAAAAAATACGAATATATATGATTACGTAAGCATGGAGATGGGGGAGAGGTAAGGACTTTGTTTACTTTTGCTGACGAGTAGGAGGGGGCGGTCAAAATTTACAAAAATACGGCTTATGTAATACTTCAATCCTGGAGCTGGAGAAAGAGGTATACAAATTGCGCTGGCATATTATAGGATTATCGGAGGCCTGAAGAGAGGGGGAGGACATAGTAATCCTCGAATTCGGCAACTTGTTCTATCACGAGGAGGGCAACCATCTGTCCCAAGGAGGTGTCGGATTTATCGTCCAAAAGTATCTCGTCAACAACGTTGTAAAGATTGGGAGTGTGTCTACTAGAGCTGCGTACCTGTCAGAATCACCAAATGTATTCGCAGAATCACTAAACGTACAGGTTTACGCACCAACCTCGGAATATCTCAATGAGGAAGTGGAGGAAATGTGTATAGGGATATATCTCTAGAGCCATGCGTTCCTCCAAAACCCAATATACGGTGTTGATGGGAGACTTCAACGCAAAACTAGGCACAAGAGAAAGCAGTGAGCTGAACTTAGGGAAATTTGGAATAGGGCAACGGAACCCAAGGAGCCAGCAGCCGACCGACTTAATGGAGAAAGAGGGACTCTTTATGATAAACTCTTTCTTCCAGAAACGGCCCCACAGAAAGTGGACCTGGTCGAGACCCGACACTTCGATAAAAAATGAGATTGACTTCATTGTGACGACGAGACCATAACTGTTCAGTTGTGTCTAAGTGGTCGCGAGGGTGAAAACTGGCAGCGATCATCGCATGGTTAGAGGTACACTGAACCTAAACGTTAAGTTCGGGAGGTCTCGTCTAATCAAGTCAACGATCCATTCCCCTCGTGCGCTAATCCATTATCCCGAAAACTTTCAGCTCGAATTACAAAACGATTTCAGTGCCTAGAAGACTACAATACAGTGGACGGTATAAATGACAAGGTCGTGGAAACTGCTCATGCGGTCGAAGTTAAGCTCTGCTAGATCCGCTGCAGAAGACCACAAAAACTTTCCAATCACACTCTTAATCTCAGGCTGTTAGACGGGAAATCAAGCTGCAGTCGCATAAAGGCAACTGAACAGACAGAGCTGAAGACCGAGTGTGGTAGCATCGTTTCCAGGACACCTGAGATTTTAAGTGAGATTGAGAGGTTCTATGGGCAGCTGTACGTCATCGTTGGAGCTACACGCAAGTGTGAGTAATGACCCAAGAGCAAGTCTTACCCGATACTATTCCGATGATATCCCGGAGGTCAGTCTGAGCACTGAGCGAGATTAGAATGGCTCACCAGCACCTTAAATACGGCAAGTCCCCGGGCGAGGATGGAATTACAGCTGAGCTTCTGAAAGCGGGTGGAATACCGGTAATTGAAAACCTTCAGAAGCTCTTTGATTCCAATCATTTATCGATCATTTTTGAGCACGGCTTTCGACATGTACTTGTAATGTATTTTTGGGGTATCTCTAGTTTTCTCATCTGGTTGGATTCTATAAATATATAATTGTGAACAAAAATGATAAACATACATAAATATCAATAAAATAAAATAAATACATATAAAATAGTACATAAATAAAAGCCCAACCAGATGGAAGCACTCGGCAGGGGAGACCAAACGGCCGAGGGTTAGGGGGAAAGAGAAAGAA
Organism: Parnassius apollo; assembly: GCA_907164705.1. Lineage (NCBI taxonomy): Eukaryota > Metazoa > Arthropoda > Insecta > Lepidoptera > Papilionidae > Parnassius > Parnassius apollo. The sequence continues at coordinate 27,340,655 of CAJQZP010000693.1, forward strand.
ACCGGATTATTATTATTAAAGAAAGGGAAAAGGAATAAAATATTTAGTTATTAATAGGAAGCAGTAACCAGGTGCAAGGGATCTAGTAGTACAATCTCCAATTCTATCACCAGCAGTAAACATAATAAAGACTAATGATAATATTGTGTTTTATAGCAGAGATTCTGAAAGCGGGTGGAACCAGTGAATCTGTGTTTATTTATTTAAATTCCTTCAGAAGCTCTTCAAATCCGTCCTCCATGGTGGCACTACACTGGAGGCGTGGAGTAGTAGAGCGATGGTCTTGTTTGTCAAGAAAGGTGACAACCCTCTATTGAATAACTACAGACCGATTTCCCTTCTGAGCCGCGTCTACGTGCTGTTTTCGAGAGTCATTACGAGTCAGTTATGTAGATGAACTGACAATACTCATCTCGGGAAAAATAGCAAGCATGGTGAGCGACCTGACCCAACAGGCTCTCCGTATAGTGGAGAGTTGGTGCAAAGAATACAACTACACCGTCAATTCAAATAAAATGGTTTTAGTAATGTTCACACATAAACAAATTGTTAATAATTATCATCTGCAAAGTCGCTTCAGCACAAAACTCCAGCTATACTATGAGGCAAAATACTTAAGTCTTATTTTAAACAGTAAACTCAACTGGAATAAAGACATAGAAAACAAAATCAATAAGGCTAGTATAACTTTCTGACAATGTAGAAACATGATTGGCTGATGATGGGGGCTGACCATGTACGGCGCTCTGGTGTGGTTGACAAAAATGAATGAAACCACCATGATAAAGAAGCTTCAGTTTTACCAGAGACTGGCATATAATATGGCTGCCACAGGCTGCATAAGGACTACACCAACAGCAGCCTTGGAGGCTATGCTGGAGCTAGCCCCATACAACAAGAAGCTACTCTAGCTACCAGTAGACGCAAAATCCTAAATCTTTGGAGCAAGAGTAGAGTCCCTCATACAGGTGTAATTGACAGAATCTCCTCAAAACTTCTTACTTAACTTATCTTACAAGTCAAGTATGATAAGATCCCCAAGCAATTTGTATTCAACAAGAAATATAAGATACAATTAAATTAAACCAACCATCCACATATGTACACTGCTGGTTACCCACAACACATTCTTTCAGGCAGAATGTATGGGTATCATCCAAGCGGCCATAGCATTAGATGCCAGGAAGGTAAAAGACTTTTCCATCAGAATACTGACCAACAGTACTGCGGTACTACACGCTCTGAGCTGCAATGTAGTAAACTCGGGACTAATATATGAATGCGGCCAACAATTTAATGAGGTTTATAAATACAACAATACAACAATGACTCTGCAATGGATCAAGGGACACAGTGTATCCAGGGGCAACGATGCAGCAGATGAACCGTCCCGGAAAGGATCAGCTATGGTCAATATAGGACCAGAAACTATTATACTGATCCCTTTTGGTAACATTGGTTCACTGGTATATAACAACTTTACTAATCACCACACTCAGCTTTGGAAAAATCTAGTAGACTGTAGGTAAACTAGGGAGGCACTGCAATAATTAAACAGTTGTATAACCAACCTCTTCATGAGATTAAACAAGCCACAGAACAGGATAGCAACAAGTGCTATTACAGGGCTTATCCAGTGGCGAAGCCGCTATAGAAGCCCAGAAGCCCAGCTTGCCTTATCAAGCTGAATCAATCAATAATATCAAATAATAAAATAACTCGTAAACTGTTTTAAACTATTTCAAATTTCCCGCGCGCTCAGTTCGACCTCGTAGCCTTAGGAATACTGCTGTCATACATATAAGGAGAGTTGAATTAAGCGATTCGTTGTCTCCCTCGCACGCGTGAGCTTTTTACCGGGCTTTCAAGAAGACGATCTCTCCCTTTCTAACCTGTAGCAAAATGTTCTCTAATAAAATATAACTACGAAATATTTATATAGCAATTACTATTGAGCCACAAGCTTGGCTTTGCCCTGAAGTTGTTTAGGAGTGCTTTAGCTACTAGCGAATGAGGTGTGGGCCATTCATATGCAAGTTCACTTCACATTTCAATGTTTGTTTGTTTTTGTTGTGTTTGTTAAAAATTTATGCATTTTCAAAGATTTTCAGTGAAAATGGGAGGATAATAGTGTTCAGTGTGTTGAAGTGCTAATCGGCGAGGAAAAGGTAAAATCTTTAAAAATGAAATTTAATATTCAATAAACATTCTAGAACAGAACTCTTTAGAATTATAGTTTAATTAAGTTAGGCGTATTTAAAGGTTTAATAACTCAATATTTATATTACCATATGTATTAAAAATATCATTTTGAACGGCAGCATAAAATATGAGATACATAGGTTTAATTTTATAGGAAATAAGTGTTGCAATCTTTTTTTAATGTGAAGCCCAAATTTTAATGTAATCAATCAAAAGAATACAGAAGAATGTATTGAGGTTTTTAAAGAATACTCCCTTTAGTTATTTCCAGTATATAACATTTTAATAGCACCATCTACTTAATTCTATAGGTAAAGTCATTTTATCGAACTAAAATTGGTTGATTCTCACGATGGTACCTAAAGATTACGCTAGATGGCACAAATACGCTATTGGCTAATTTAATATTTATATTACCATATGAGTTTAAAAATATCATTTTGTATGGTTTATTATAAATTGAAAATGAATAATTATATAATAAATAGTCATTATTTTATGGTAAAAAATTAGCAAAGCTTTATCTTCTCATTATAACTATCTAATTCCTGTTGTAATCTGTTCTTTTATGCATATAACTTAAACAAAATAATTTCGAGGTTTCACATTTGCCAGGCATCCCTTTTTTAATGCTTTTCTTTTTTCATGTATTGTATTGTTTGTAAATATCTCAAGCAAACCCAAACGGCTCTTTTCAAAACCACTGAAGGTGTGCAATTGCATATGTCATACAATCTATCTAGCGGTAGTATGCTTTCTGTGTGCTTTGTTAAACACGTCCTTGACAGCACTGAATATGAAACTAAAGAGTGGAGACAGCTCAAGATTGGTGTTTTTTATTAAACTGCTAAAAACAACAAAACCATATCTTGGGCTTGCCCCAGTTGGAGCCCTAGCTTCACCACTGGTCATGGCTCCTTTAACAAACATTTATTTACTATAGGTGTTACAGATAGTTCCCTGCGCAGGGCATGCATGGGGGAGGGGGATACGGCAGCCCACATGTTGCTGGCTGTTCGGAGGTCATAAAGGGCTAAATTTCTCTGCACACTAGGATTACTCCCCAAAGTTTCTTGCAACATCAAAGGACTGTGGAACTTCTTCAGCGAGATAAAAAATAAGCAGGGTCCCCAAGGACTAAAGGTTGTTTCTTTCTGTCATAGCTTATGGAGGGATGATTGCCTTGGTATGCGGGTTAGCAACTGCAGTTTTATACTTTTTAATTATTATGTAGCTATGTAGTTGTAGTATGCTACTGCCCATCTCCTGATGATTTGAGTCCCTATGTTGTCTATCATGGTAATAGGTAGGGCATACAAAAAAATTACTGCAAAGTAATTCTTTTGGTGATCTTTAAAAGTACCGTTTGCTCAAGATATACCTCATTGACTATAAAGTTTCATTGATATACATATGATATATGTATTCGCACACATATATAGAGATTCTTTCAAAAACAGGAGGATTGGACAACTGGTGTCCTCAGAGTTGTTTAATGAACTGTTATCTCTTTTATTGAAAAGAATAAGTTAAAGGTGTATTAAGTAACTCTGCAGGCAGAAGCACTTACACATAGATGCTGCAGCTATTTTTATGGTTATATATGGTCGGTTCATAGAACTAGCTACCAATCTTGAAAGGGAGCTACCAATCTTGTAAGCTAGGGAATTCTTGAATGGCAGCCTCGTAAGGGAAAGTGAAGTTTAGAGTGCCGCCCATTAAATAGAGTGACATGGCTTACTACGAGATGCAGAAAGCTGATAGATGCAGGTACCTCAGTACCATACTTTTTGGCATTCCTTGAAGAAGGCCATGTTCGGCAGTAGAATTGTGATGTGCCGTTCTAATGATTATGAAGACTTTTTTAATATAATAAATTAAATTAAGTGAATCAATTTTATTAGTTTACAACATAATAACTTCAATGAAGTAAAATTTAGTTAGACACCCATCGTAAATTGAAATGCATTTTACATAATAATAAATTTGTGTAAAATTTGATTTAATTGTTTTGTAGTTTTTGTTATTAACTATTTTGTAGTTGTAATAGAATTTTATAGTAGTTATAAAAGAAAATGAAAATAACACCACATGAAGCTCAGTCAGCCAAGTCTCAGGTATATACAATTAATTAAATTATTTCATATTATTCATGTTTGTACTTAATTAGACAAGTTACATGATGTTACCTTTTTTGAAATACACAAACACATGTTTATTAAAATAAAAACAAGCAGATTTAGCCTATCAAAATTGCCTTTGTCTCTATTTGAAACATGAAAATGTAACTTATTATAACAAATCTACCAACAATGTTTTCCCCAAACATAAAAAATATGTATTAAATACAAGGTAATACTTACAAATTTAAATGATTCTGGTTGAATTGAAAACTATTAGCAGAAAATGAATATTTCACTTCAAATAAGATTATTAATATAAATAATTTAATCCTGAGTTATACAGCACTTTTATTACTTAACTTCACGTTCACGTTACACCTATGAATTATGAAGTTCGATTTTAATTTCAATTTCAACAAAATTAGACAATGAAAACGAAAATTAAACAGTTGTTATTGTTGTTACGATTCGCCATTTAGAGCCATTTTAAAGCTTAGCAGTGTTGCCAACGGATGAAATAGCAATCCGCCAGACAAGGCTCGTCAAACCACCAGAAAATCACTAACAAAAAGATGTCCCCCTCTGAAAACCACTAAAATTTCCACTAAGATATATGAATATGATTAAAGCAAAAAAAAAAAAGTAAAATTACGTTTATTATTAAAAATCTTATTGTTGTTAATATAATTTTTTTACTTTTAGTACTTAAAAACATCAAGTTGCTTAAAATATTATTTACATTAATAAATCGTCTTCAGATGAATCTGCATTTTCATTTCAGCCTTACTGTTATCCTTATCAGACTGATATGACTCCTTCGTCCCAATTTGTTTTATAAGATTTAAAGGAATTTCATAATTGTTGTAGCACTTTCCCATTAACTGTATACCGCAGCGTATTTTTAGAATTGATTTCAAAAGAGTTAGCTTCATTCTGTTTCGCTGCTTGTTTTTTATAATATTCATGCTACTAAAAAGTCTTTCCACATCGGCATTCGAATGTGGCAATAATAAAAGTGTAATCGCAAATGTTGCTAATTCTTGAAATCGAGCAACACCTTATGCATCTTTGAATTTCAAGACTTTGCTCCAAAATTTTTTTGTATCTTTTGTTTCATTCCATCTCAGTAAATGAATTTGCTGCCATTGATCGTCAATTTTTGCAATTAATTCTGTACTTGTTACGAACCGAGCCATTATATCAACCAGATTTTCTTTGTTGTGATGCAGGGCTTTTTCGAGACTTATACGGGATATTTGTTTCATGAGAGTAATATTTTCCGGCAATCTGTTTTTTATTTCGTCAATCAGACAACCTATAAACTGTATGCACCTATTCCGCAATACTTCTTCCTCTTCCCGTGGAAAACCTTCTCTTTCATTTCTTTAATCTGTTTTTTGAATCGGAATCCCAGGTAGCATCTTTGGTCCAAATAGTCACGAATATTTTGAGTAAAGATATCTATCTTATGTGTAGGCAACGTTACTTTTAAAATTCCTAATCCGCTAAAAAAACCACTAGCCACTAAAAGCAAAAATTTGCCACTAAAAGGGGGGTTCCAAACCACCAGATTTAGTGGAAAATCCACTAAGGTGGCAACACTGAAGCTTAGAGCTTGCTACATATTTATTTATCTATGATTTAAAGCAGGCAAGCATCATAAGCAATACAGCCTAGTCTGATTTCTATTTTTTTTTTAAATATCTATATGAATGTGAGGCTCAGAAGGGCTAGAACCCAGAGCCGTAAAGCCAGTTTAAAAAATTGAGAATGTAAAGTTAATATGATAATATCGTAGACAGAGAAACCTAGACAAAGTGACGCTTTCTTTCGCATTCGCACACGAAAAAGATAGATTTATGCATAGGTCTTGCATAGAAATGAGACGGAGCGGTGTGATTGTTTGTCCCTTTCTCCGTGCCGGTTTTTTTGTTTAGCAAACTACATTTTGCTAAACAACTTTGACAGTTCGAAGCGATCTAAGGAGTTGAGTTTAGTTGGTTTAAGCGATAAAAGTATTTTGTGAGCTTAAGATTGGTGTAAGATTGGAATCTTGTTTTGTTTAGTTCTTAGAACAATTAAAAATCTTATCTAAATATGTTTAAAAGTCATAAAGATTATTGTATAATCTAAAACTACGTTATCGTACTTTCTTATTCGAGGTCACGCTAATCATTAGTCTATAGGTTTCTCTGTCTACGGATAATATATTATAATAAGCCCTGAAAAGGAACCAGACAAACGTTAACTAAGAAACAGAAGGGAGGAATCGAGGCTTCTCTCGATCCGGCCTCCTATAACGCCTACGTTGGGTTCGGGAACAACGTATATGATCTCCGCAACGCAGTAACACACAAGGGCGATAACCTCTTCCTTTTCAGAAAATAGGTTCAGGCGGGGATTACGGGTCTTCCGAAGTCGTCCCGGTCCCAACGCCTTAATTCTTCGATATGGGCTGTATCACTTTAAGGGGAGAATTCCTTGGGAATAAAACAGCAATTATCTTCAAACCGTTCCGTGAGAGAGTAATTACTTTTCCCTATCACTTCCCTATACTTTTTCTTTCTTCTTCTTATTGACTGCTGGTCTTGCACTTTTCCCGAACGATTTGCAACGTTGTTCGTCGTCTTCACGCACCTAGGTACGTGCAGGTATCGGGCCTCGGGGTATACCCCATTGCCCGGATATCCTCATACCCCATAACTATGGGGCAGTCATTTTTTGCCTATCTTGGCATGGCTATAGCTACATTTATAATGTAGCCGGATAAGAAATTTCTTTCCGTAGTTCACCGACTACGGGAAAGGGAGGTCATCTATGGAGGTATTCTGATTAAGTCTGAGTTGGCCTTTCAGCGGCATTGTGGGTTGTTACTCGACTCTCTAATCACATATAGAGAGGAGTTCTCTTGGAAGAGGTCGCCCGTCCGGTGGCCGGCTGTGCAACGGCGCAAAGCCGTTAAGGTGTTCATGTGGCCCGTTATCGGCACGGTCAAACATGCCGCGCGCTAGCCGGGCCACGAAGTCGGTGATGGTCTCGACTTTCAGATCGGCCGCTATGACGTCATTCCGGACGTAACGACCTGCTCCGACAATCGTCCTTAATGACAGGTTCTGCTGGGCCTGTAGTCGCCGCCTCAGAGGGTCGCTCAGAAGCGCGTACCAGGCCGGAGCAGCGTAGGTGGTAATGGTCCGGATATACATCTTGTATATCCGGAGCTTGGTTTTTATTGGCAGCTTGGATGCCAGGACCGGACGAAGCATCGCACATCTGGCTTTGCGGACGATGAAGTCGACGCGCGCAGTCATGCGCATCGCCCGGTCGATCCGGCACCCGAGGTATGTCACGGACTTCTCGTACGCGATCTTCTGGCCGTCGAGAGTTAGTGGTGGTGGTAGATTCCTGAGGCGACGAGTGAGCAGAGCGGTCGTCTTACCAACGTTGACGACCATCCTCCACTCGTTCAGCCATGGTGGCAACAGGTCCAGCAGACGCTGCATTTTGGCAGTGGTTATATGGGCTCTTCTGGACGAGGTGAAATAGGCGCTATAGTCCGCGTATAGCGCCAGCTCGACGTCGTCCTCCCATTCTTGCAGCCTGCCTGCCAATGTTGGTATGTCATTCGTGTAAGCCGCGTACAGAACTGGAGACAGACAACTGCCCTGTGGGACGCCTTCACTGATGGTTCTTGTTGCGGACTCGGCGTCCTCTACGCAGACGTAGAACTTCCTGTCTTCCAGGAAAGACGCCATTAACCGCAACATAGCAGGGGGGACACTGGTCTGCTCGTGTAGTTTATATAGTAATCCTGAGTGCCACACCCGGTCGAACGCCTTCTCGATATCGAGAAAGACGCCCAACTATATGCGGCCACGATTGTACTCTGCCGCAAGCAGGTGCAGCACTCTAGTCAACTGTGTGACTGTAGAGTGACCCCTCCTGAATCCGTGCTGCTCCGCCCGAAGTTGGATGCACGGACGGAGACGTCTCAGCAGCAATCTTTCAAACAGTTTAGCTATGTGCGGTAATAGCGTAATCGGCCTGTAGCTGGCAGCTCTACGCCTGTCCTTCCCGGGTTTCGGCAAGACGATAATTTTGCCTTTTTTCCATTCCTCCGGGAAGTGGGATGTCCGCAGTATTCCATTGTAGAGTCGACCAATCTCTACTAGGACTTTATAGGGCAGTTGTCGGAGTGCAGCGTTGGTAATCCCGTCGTGTCCGGGCGCCTTCCCCGGTTGCAGGCAGGTTACTGTCCTCCGCAGTTCGGGGGGGGGGAAATGAACCACTCTCCTGCAAGAGGCGGCGCAGGTGACGACAGGAACTCCTGTACGCGACTCTCCTTTATGGCATGAAGCTCCATGTACTCCGCACTAGCAGGATTCGGCATAAATTGCTCCTCGAAGTGCTCTCCTAGGATATCCGCTCTGCCCTTGGCATCGAACCAGCAGCGTTCGCCCGCACTGTTGGTCAGCGGGCAAACGGGAGGTCTGGTTTTGGTTAACTGTCGGTTCAGTTTATAGAGCGACGCATTTTGCTCATCCGCCTTCCATATGCGCCGCTCCCAGGCATCTACTCTGTAGGCCCGGACTGCAACCGACAGTTCCTCCGATAAGATGTTAAGCTGTGATTTTAGTCTTGGGCAACGAGTACGCGCCCAGAGCTTCCTCAGTGCTCTTTTGCGTTTTATCTGCACGCTTATTTCCCGCGGCAGATCATCACGCCTTTCTGTGATCGGGACGATCGTAGAGGCCGCGTGGATGGCCTCCTGGATGTTTTTGGTAATTCTAGTTGCAGCGGCCTCTACGTCGTCCGCTGTATTTATAAGTTGGTGGGCTGGAGGTCTCGCCTGCAGGTGTTGTGCATAGCGCCTCCAGTCGATGCGTGTCTTGAATGCTCTGGGCGGCGTAGTCACCGCCTTAGTGCCAAAGGTTATCAGAATCGAGAGGTGCTGTGAACTCAGGTCGTATAGCACCTCTACCACTACTGGGTAGTTGACGTTCCTAGAGAGCACGATGTCTAATACATCCGGATGTTGCCTCGGGTCTGTCGGAACGTTGGTTGGCTCTTCGGGACCTAAAACGTCATAGCTGTTTCTCTCAGCGTCTTCATATAGTGCATGACCCGGCGGGGTGATCACTCTGGACCCCCACGCCGGGTGTTTGGCATTTAGGTCCCCGGCGATTATAGTGGGTGTATCGCCTTCCATCACCGTCCGGATGTCTGAGGAGCAGAATGGAGTCCCTGGCGGGCGGTATGCTGCATAGATCCCTAGTTCCTCGGCCGCCGCCTCCATTCTTATGCCGATAGAACGCATAGTCTGGTAAGGTGGTAGTTCCAGCTCTTGGTGGACGATGTCCCTCCTCACAAGAACCGCCGTCCCTCTGCAGGCGGCCCCTTGAGGGGTGACCTCGTCTCTTCTGTAAAGGTGGTAATATGGCAGCTTAATATGCGTCCTGGGATTTAATTTTGTCTCGCCCAGCAAAATGATGTGCAAGTCCTGTTGCTGGGCGACTGTGCGGAGTTCATGCAGCTTCTGCTGTATTCCGCCCGGGTTCCAGTAGAGGAGGCGTAGATTACTCTCCTCCGTAATGCCGGGCTAATAGGTTTGCCAGCGCCTTCATGATCGCCGTGACTGGATCCGTCCCGGCTCTGATATCCGCCAGGACTTGTGTACCGACCTCGATAGCAATACCAACTAAGCGTTGTATCGCGTCCGCTGTCTCGAGGCCGGTGGCGGGTGTTTTCCTATATGAAGGCGTTGGCAATTGTCTCGGGTGTGGATGTTCCTGGTCCTGCCCTCTTGGCTTGTGGGTAGAGCGCGCTCTAACTGTAGAGCGGGCTCTACGTTCTGGTAGGGCCCTTTCTGGCACTCTATCCACGCTTTTGGTCGACTCCCGAGTAATCTGCGCCTGTGAGGCTACTGGTCCAGATGGTGTCGGGGTAGAGGTTACAGCCTGAGGAGGCTGCGACTTCTTTCTGCTCCTTTCCCGCCTTCTCTTCTTAGAGGGTTGCCGTTCTGTGGCAGGGTTGGCGGGAGGCTGTAGAGCTGCACTTTTCCCGAAGTTTCTCCGAACTTCCCCGAACTTTCCCGAAGGATTCCCGAACGATTTGCAAGAAAAATCAATTTATTGAACTACCTCGAAGCTAAACGCGAAAGTGAGCCGCGCCATTTGTGCGCTTGCGCAACTCAATTACATCAATTTGTACTATCACTCTCTCACGGTTTGCTCAATAACTTTATTTGTATAAGACATACATTTATACAATTTACTTATAAAGATAGCACAAAAAATATCTATACTACGATATACATTACATTTTCATATCACAAAAAACCCTTTATTTATTTAACAAAATATGCTTATTTTACTGACATGTTCAAAGTTGGAATATCTTAAATATTTAACATAGAAAGTTAAAACAATGTTTTGCACTTGAAATTATATATATCTTAACTAATACAATAGTTTAATTTACATTTTCTCTATACATTTCACTATTAAAACACTTTTAAATTTCTTATACAAAACTATCATTATTTCACTTATTCACAGGAATTTACACATAAAATAACACAGAATTCACCTCTTTTACACGCACAATCAATCTGAAATGTTTTACAAGATATTTTACATAAATTGCTGAAATTTGCAAATATTTAAATTTCTACATATTTGGCCTCCTAAGTACGTGGCTAGCGTGCGTCTATGAACTCACACTATTTGAACAACTAACTTTTGCACGGCTATCGACTATCAGTAAAAGTGGAAAGTTTAGTATACACTAATATCAACAATACTAGATGAATAAATGATTCTACACAATTCTCAAACGCCGAAAACTATTTCTAACTAGATTCTTATCAGTTATCATGTTTCTTATCAAACAATATAAGTGAATGTTTTCATAAATCAATCATAGAAAATAGGCATTTGTTTTCATACAAAACATATCAAACTCATATAAGACAATACTTATGCAATTAATTTCCATTAATTCTACTTATGCACAGCAATCATCTCGACCGGGGAACAAATCCTGGTCTCTAACTTTATTTTAATATTTCTTTAAATTAACATTATTGGAAAGATGATTTCAACCGGGGAACAAATCCGGTAACATAATTTATATCTTAAAAATTCCCTATATGAATTTATTAAGAGATATTACTAAGAAAACGATAAACTATTCCGACCTGGGAGTCGAACCCAAGACCTTCATATCATTAATTCGATATTTCTTTAAGATTCAACTAAGCATTTTCTTATCGGAATATTGTTGCTTGATAATTTGCTTTTTAGAAGCTATTCGTAATCGGTTAACTAATAAATTGAAATATTCTTATAGGCGCGTCACCAACAAGCCCCTATTACACTATCCTGAAAGGTTGTAGATCCAGCCTCTGAAAATAACCGCTCGCGGGATACCGAACTTGCCACGATAGGTAAATAGATCTTCTCTAGGTTATGAAGCCCGGGAAATAACCCTTTTATGCCATCACACATGCAAGATATGAAACTCGTCTTCTGCTTTAGTTTTATTTCTTATGATGTGGTGCGTTAAATTTTTATGCTAGTGCCATATGTTACCTTCAGTATTATCGTTTTATTTGCATTTTCTAAATACATCTACGAATTTATACCGAAATACAAACACATGAATAACCGATTATAAATAAAATTCAATATTTCAAATAAATGATTGTAACTATATACGAAGTGCCGTAAGCCGATAAAATAATTTCCATTACAAAATAACTATTACTTTATAAGGCTGTACTTAAGCTATTCATTAAATTAAAGCTAAAACAATATAATTATTAATAAGAAAATGAATAACAGAATTTCAATTAATTTTCAATATTTGTAAACTTATCTTAATTAATTATCACAATAAAAATAACTACAATTTTACATCGAAAATGGAATTACAAGTTGAAGACAATTGCACTTCTGAACTTCAAGTATATTTTTTTCGGCTGAAAAACAATTCGCCTGTTTGTTGATTCGTAATTAAAATTTTCGGGATTGAGTTATTTTTGCTAAATACTCGTAAACCTTCTAACTTTAAAAATTAAGACGTTATCTACCTTTGACATATTTTGTTTCGAATATTTATTTTTTGGTAACATAAAACTCGTTCGCAACATTTAACATACGGAATTTTATACCTTCTAATAGTTGGTTATTTCGTAACCGTTGACGGCAAGCCAAAATATAGTTTATAAAACATCGCTCATGAAGAACCATGTTTATGGACGATATATCGATGTTTGAAACAACTGATGTATCGTTTGCATCCCTAGTGGTACTACCAATAAATAGATTATGACCGTATTATTCGTTTTCCTCTCTGCTCCCTCAAGATATTATCTATCATTAATTCATCTTCCTTATCGACCTATCATCCACCTATTAAAAATCCACTTCTAAACGTAGCGTAGGGGGAATATTAGCTACAGTTCTCTCTCTTAGCAAGTGGTTTGGTAGGGAGATACAGTTGCTTATCTACTGTTTCATTACCCTATGTCGTCTTCTACGATACTTACAGGATGGTCTCAGGTCTTAGAGCTTTTAAGTAATAATATGTATTATTTGGTAGGTGGAAGTGGTTTCTTTTACGCCGCCGCTGCACGGCACTATTTAGATCGCGCCTCAACTGCAGTTTCGTTTACTTTGAAGAGAAGGTCAAATTGGCCTCTAAAAAGGTTGGCGTGCTCAGCAGAGTGGAACAGTACTTCATGTTGGCACACCGCCTGCAACTTTACAATGCGCAGGTTCGCCCGCACACGGAATACAGGTCCCATCTATGGGATGGGGCTCCGCACTGTCAGCTCCTTCCACTTGACTTCATCTAGCGCAGAGCGGCTCGAATCGTCAATGGCCGAGTCCTTTCAGATTGGCTCGATTCACCTGTGCTGCAAACAGATGTTGCATCCCCTTGCATTTTCTTTCGCATCTACCACGGAGAGTGCTCTAAAGAAGTGTACGGATTAATCCCAGCCGCCAAATTTTATTAAAGCACATCGCGGCAAGACTTTCGATACCATGCATACCATCTGGATGCTTGGCGGTCTACCACTGTGTGTTTCACTAGAAGTTTTCTTCCGCGTTCAACCTCTTTGTGGAATAGTTTACTACCGGTGAAATTTTCCGAACCGATACGACTTAGAGACCTTCAAGAAAAGAGTTTACTCTGGCAACGCATCCGCAATTCCCCTGTCGTTGATGTTCATGGGCGGCGGCAATCACTAACCATCAGTTGAGCCGTATGCTCGTTTGCCCCCTCTCTTATAAAACATTGATTTCGAAATATTTTCATCCAAGCAGATAAAGGTTTGTTGAATAAAATTGATGGCACAAATTAATAAGAAGTAGTCGATGGTTTTCCGCTAAGCAAGTGGTAAATCTACCGGGTGCTTCAAAAAAATGTATACACACTTTGAACTTCCATAGAAAATTTATTTACCGTTCTACAAAGTTAAATTTCAGGAAAATAGAAAGCTGAAAGTCCAATGTAAATGAAACATTAATAACAAATGTTAATACTGTTCAAATTGGTGACCTGCAGCATCAATACAATTCTGAGTACGAGTCACCACAGATTCTGTACATCGTATCAAAACGTCCAATGAGATTTCTCTACACACTGCTTGAATCTCATTCCAAAGAATGTCTAGGTTACGTGGTTTACGTTTGTACACCTCATCTTTTACTGTGCCCCACAAGAAGAAATCCAATGGTGTAAGGTCTGGAGAGCGTGCTGGAAACTCGATTGGCCCCCTGCGTCCTATCCACTGGCCCGACAAATTTTGATCCAGGTAAGCTCGTACGTCCCTGTGATAGTGCGGCGGAGCACCATCTTGTTGAAAATAAAAATCATCATTACCGTATAATGCACGAATTGCAGGAAATATGGAATCAGCAAGCATTGTTAGGTAATTAATACCAGTTACAGTGCCTTCAAATCGAAAAGGTCCAATGAGTCCCCTTGAAGACAAACCGCTCCACACATTTATACCAGGCAAATTTACAGCTTTTTCAATTGTAATGTGAGGATTTTCTTCACCCCAGTAAACACAATTGTGCCTATTGACAGTTCCATTAAGTTTGAATTGGGCTTCATCCGACCAAATGATGCTACCCATAAATCCCGGTTCACGTATCCCGTATCACGTTATAACCTGCTTACGTTCTTCAAAACTCAAACGTACGTCCCCCATGTTGATATTACAAATTCCAACTGATAATATAACATAGAGGGACTATTATGCTGGCACCTGGTGAAGAAATATAACATTAGCCTTGTAGAGCGGAAACACTACAATAGTTTAAAGTGTGTATACATTTTTTTGAAGCACTCTGTATATATAATAAAATCAATTGTCGCATGTATTAAAGAAAGAAAGGTTATTCAGTTGAGAACGACTGGAGTGATTTTGATGAACACTCACATTCACAAACTCACAATTGGACCCGGTAAGTGGCACTGTTGTCGAGATCTAGAAAACAAACGTGCAAAGCCTTAATTTAGCATTTTTATTTAAAGCTCACCGAGAAAACAGAACAGATGATATTTGCCAACCGTCAATCACAATGTCAATTTTTTTTTTTTTTAAAATAACTATATGGCCCTTGGTATTGTGATAATATCACAATAATTCTTCGGTCTGTCACACCTTGTCTTGAGGCTTTCCGGTGGAAAAGGAGTTAGTGGTTATTATTTTTTCTTCACAATATGCTGATGCGTCACATTGCGAAGCCCTTGGGAGATTTCGACGACAGCTCAACCTAGCGGACAGTTGATGACGACAGCCACTCAAGTTCATGAGGCGCCCAAGCGATCAAAATAACTTGAGGTTTATATCGACATCAAAGCACTTGTTTTGTCGTTTTCTCTAATAGTTCACACGCGCAGATACTTAATTCACAAAATCGCATCACTTTTAACGAATCAAAATCCACTTCAAACCATTATACAAGCGACAAAACAGGAGCTACAATCCGTCTACGGCCAAGTTCCCGCCAAAACTGGTCAATTTCTTGAATCCGCGTAAGGGATTGACAGCTGCCAACTAGTGCCACCAACAGGTGGTTTATTATATTTTTCGGTATATCGATAATTATAAAAATATCAATATCGGAGTTTTATATATAAGCTTATTTATCGATATATCGAAAATCCAATATTTTAAAAAATATCAACAGTTTTAATTTGAACTGATCAGTTGGAATGATCAGATCTGTGTGTAGCGTCCTAACACATCCGATCGATTCGATGCATCGTATTGTAAACATCAGTAAACATTCGAGTGAATACTAAGCATCGATGTATATCGGATAATATCCCTATTACACTACCCTGAATCAGGCTCCCTATGCACTGCTTCAGGGTGGTGTAATAAGAGAAAGGGAGTAAGGGTAACTAATTAGGGTGACAAAGTGCACCCTGTCTGCAGTGCCCTTGCCACCGTGTAGTATAATAACACTTAGGGTATTTAGGGATGAAAACGATACATCAATTCCTTCAAACATCGATATATCGTTCATAAATATGGTTAATCATGAGCGATGTTTTATGAACGAAGTTTTGGCTTGCCATCAAAGGTTTCGAAATAACCAACTATTTTAAGGTATAAAATTCCGTATGTTAAAAGTTGCAAACGATGATTATCACGAATCTTATATCACCGAAAAATAAATATACCAAAAAAATATTTCTCAATGCTAGATAATGTCTAAATTTTTAAAGTTAGAAGGTTTATTTAGAGGAAATATCACAATCCCGAAAATTTTAATTACCAATCAACAAACATGCGAATGGTCTTTCAGTCGAAAATAAATTGTACTCTCGACTCAAATATACTTGAACTTCAGAAGTGCAATTATCTTCAATCGGTTATTTTATTTTTGATGTAATTGTGGTTTATTTTTATTGTGGTAATGAATTAACATAAGTTAACAATTAATATTAAAAATGGATTGGAATGGTTTTATTCATTTTTTTATTAATAATTATATTGTTTGAGCTTTAACTTAATCAATAGCTTAAGTACAGTTTTTTAGAGTACTAGTTATTTCGTATTGGAAATTATTTTATCAGCTTACGGTAGGTACTTCGTATTTCGTTACAATCACTTTTCTGAAACATTGATTTTGATGGATGAACGGTTATTCAACTGCTTGTATTTCGGTATAGTTTAGTAGATGCATTGAGAAAATGCGATAATACTGAAGGTGACATAAATGGAACTACCATAAAGAAGTAACGAACCAAAATATAAGAAATAAAACTAAAGCAGAAGAAGAGTTTCATATATTACATGCGTTGGAGATGTGGGATGGCACGAAAGGGTTTTTCGTTTAAAGGGTTATTCCATTCATTTAGGCAAATAGATCTTAGCAAGGCTTCATAGCCTAGCTAAGATCTATTTGCCTATCGTGGCAACTTTGATATCTAGTGAGCGGTTATTTTCAGAGGCTGGATCTACAATCACCCAGGAGAAACCGCTCACTAGGCGTCAGATTGTTAAAATTGTTATTTTAAATTTCAATTCGAAAGATATAAACATAAAAGTAAAAAAAATCTTGTTCTGATAATAATGCGATAAAAATGAATGTGTAAATATAATACATATATTTAAATGGTGATAAAAACATCGAAAAATTCAATATATCGAACATAAGCTTCCATGTTTTAATGAGCGATGTTGTATCCTATAGATGTGCTTTTTCTATCTAACTCTTTGGTGGGTTGGGTCAACAAATAAACAATGTAAAAAGGTATATTTAGTATGTATTTTATACGTGTATTTTTGGTTTTAATCAATATTAGTATGTACCTATGTTTTAAAATAAAATTAGCTTTATATCAGTCTTCACAAAACAACATCAGTCTAGTTTTAAGATGTAGGTAAATAAGCTATTTAATAGTTCAAATATTCTTAAATAACTTAGCTGTCATAAAATTCTAAATAACAAATTATTATGGTAGTAGCTAATTCTCTTTGTAACACAAAGCGCGTACACAAATACACGCACTTAAATCACTAGAAATCTTAAAGTCACAAATAATCTTTGCCTACACTTACACTCTTTCTTTAAACCATATTTTGTTTTTCGATATAAGGAGCTAAACCCAATAGCTCCTTGAACTCCTCTTCCCCTATTCGCAGGTATTCGAAATTCATTGGGCTCCAGAACTCCGATAATCCGCATATTTGAGTGATTTTACCTAAGTTTTAAATAGTCCTTCACCTATAGCTTTCTTCTAAACACGACAATAGTAAAGAAAAGAGTTCTTTACTATTAATAGTCATGTTTTTTCGTCTTCAAAAGGTCCAGTAATAAAATTTTGGCCCTTATCCCACTACATCACGCAAAACATGACGATATATCGATATTAATCACGCAATAATATTGATAGTGTTTAAAAATATCGATTCAATAAATATATATACTTTTTCACATCCCTATGACCGAGAAAGGGCGTAAAATCAGGGTAGTGTAATAACTCAGGTCCCGAATTAGGGTACACGCCCACCCTTCATCCAGGGGTCCAGGGCCCTGATTCAGGGTAGTAGCATAACGAAGATTCCTGAACTTTATTAACCATTGACGAATGACGAAATAGAAATGCGCTATAAAAATGGCCGATTAAGTCAGTGGAAATGACAACTAATTCATAGCTATTAGCCATAGAGGAAAGTAATATATCGTACACTATTAGCTAAGTTCAAAGTTATTAAAGTCACAGATCACTATCACTCCTAGACTAGATTATAATAATTTAATTTGCTGTGTTGTAGTAACTGTATCACAGAATATATCACCTAATAGTACTATAGTACTACGTACCCATAGCACAGAACACTATTACTCCTATATATACTTATTATACTCTTTGTTCCTATAGTCCTTGTTATCGAATAATAATAGTGGTATTAATATTCAGTAATCTATGTGATAGGGTATTTGATATTTGTTTCATGATTCACACTGAACATTGTTAATGGTCGTCGAATTTAACTTTTTATTGAGTATTTTTCCACATCATACGCAAAATATACCTTAAATAAACGTTTTTGTGTTGTTTTTGCAATGTTTTCTTTTTACATATTTGTGATGTGGTGAAACCATTTGTTTCCTGGATTTTTAAAAAGGAACCAAAGTTGGAAATGTAGTATTTCAAGTTGATGTATTATAACTTGATATCTATTTGCCTTAAGAA
This sequence comes from Parnassius apollo, assembly GCA_907164705.1. Taxonomy (NCBI): domain Eukaryota; kingdom Metazoa; phylum Arthropoda; class Insecta; order Lepidoptera; family Papilionidae; genus Parnassius; species Parnassius apollo. Next base: position 27,359,209 of record CAJQZP010000693.1, read on the forward strand.
AAAAATATCAATATGGTGAGTTAACTTTTTACAGCCACTGCATAAATTGAAACCAGTTAATTAAGTTTGTTTTTGTTGCATGTAGAGCTATCAGGATGAATCTAGTTATGTGGGATCATTCCCTAAGGACTTCAGCTATGGACCTTTTGAACAAAACGGAGAAAATGATAACACTTCACTACAGGAAGATCATAAACCACGAATTCTTCTCATGGGATTAAGAAGGTAGGCTCACCTTAGTTGAGAATTGTTACATACATGTACAAAGTTTCAGGACTTAGAAATGCTTAGTTTTCAAGAACATTATGAAAAAAATTACAAATTTGTTTGTCTTTAACATGATATGTTGAATTTCGTGTGTGCAAGATGTGTTGGGGTTTTATAAAATTTAAATATTTTTATTTTTGTACTTTCTAATTAAATTTAAAAATATCTAGTTTTACATTAATTATTTGAAGACAACAGAACAGAAAGCTTTTTATTCAATATTGATTATAAATAGTACTTATTGAGTCACTTTTTTTAATTTACCACTGGTTCAGAAAAAATCCTCTGTCCTGGGATGAACCAGCAAGAAACTAGCGGGATTTTTTTAAAATTAAAAATCATGTATGTTACAATTAACAACACAAAGCAAATTAGAAATTGCTTGGTAGCGATCACCCTTCCCAGGGGTTATTATCATCTATAAATTCCTTAAAATTATAATAGAGATGGGCCGAATATGGATATCACCAAATACGAATATTCGGCTGAATGTTCGGGAAAACTTTTACCGAACCTAATACTCGGCTGAATATTATTCGGCAGGATCACCTTGGTACCTAACCAATTTTTGTCAAAACTTGTTACCGTAAAGCGCACGGGATTAGCGCTGGACCCTGCCCCTCGCACGCTCCTCCCCCACCACACCTGACATGTTGTTGCATTATCTAGTACTAAGCAAATTGTCGGCACATGCTTATGTTTTCACTATTTTTGTGAGAAAAAGTATTTCCTTATGTTATTCTTAGTAAAAATTGATAATAATATATAAAAATGAATGGCAGGAGATCTACTATTTGGACTTATTTTAAAGAAACTGATGACCAAAGTAAACTGAAATGTACTATAGTAATGTAATGTTTCTTTGTTTAATTTCAAAAACATTTTATCGAGATATCTATTTGCTATAATTAGAAATAAATCTACAGTGCCTCAAAAACAACACTATACAAATAGATCTAACCCATAAATATAATATACTTTTAACAGTAAAATTATGTAAGACACTTAATTTTTATATTTCAATACAATGGACACTTTGAATACCACTTTAACGAATGTTTGGTGATTTAGTTGAATATTTGACTGAATATGAATAATCGGTAAAGCTCCTGAATGTGCAGAATACCGAATATGATATAAATATTCGGCTCATCTCTAATTATAATAACCCTTTTTGAACTTTGTGCAGGTCACATTTTGGATATTTTTTTAAAATATATATGTTATGGTTAAAACTATTTCTATTATGATTAATGGAAGTTAGGGCTGGAGCATCTGCTTGATCCTGTTGTGAGAAGTAATATCAGCAACAAAAAGTTAAGCTGTGACTGGCCTCAAACATCTAGTTCAATGTGCCGGGCTTAGGAAAACTACTTAGGCTAGGAAAACCTAGTTTGTCCTTAAATTGGGTTTGGCTGGTAATAAAGTGCTTTTGGCTGCAAATTTGCTAAAAACTAGTTTTGACTGAAATTTCAATAAAAATAATGTAAAAAGTATGGGTTACAGCAGAGGCAGCTCATCCATCCCCTCTCCTCACATACAAAACTGCATTTCCGAGGATTAGTACCAGGGGGTCCCACTCTTCCTCCCCTTCCTTTCATTTTCCTATTTCAATAGTACATTATGTTATGTTTTGAAAACGGTGCTGAATGTTTTTAAAAACTACAATTGTCTTAATGACATTTAATAGTATTCTATTACAATAATTGAATATAATTCTGAATACAATGGCTTTTAAACGGTGGTCAAAACAAGTGTGTATTGAAAGTATGACACCTTGCTTAAACTAGCAATGACAATTAAATAGTGGAGTCAGTTCTGTAACATTCTACTTCATTAATTGAGCAAGTGGATGAGTTCGTATATTTGGGATGTGTATTCAGCAGGGATGGGAGATATGATAAGGATATTGAATGACGAGTCATCATCATTCTCAAAACCATTTCCCATTATCTGGGGTCGGCGCAGTAAATCTTGTTGTTCCATTCCTCTCTATCAGCCGTCATTTCCATACTTACTCCTTTCATTCTCATATCACTCTTCACACAATCGATCCATCTTTTATTCGGCCTTCCTCTGCCCGTGTGTCCCTCCACATTCATATTCAACACTCGTTTTGTGACATGACTTTCATCCCTCCGCATCACATCCCCAAACCATGCCAATCTGCTTCCTCTCACCTTTTCTACCACTGGCGCTACTTTCAGGCTTCCTCTTATATACTCATTCCTTATCTTATCCATCCTTGTCACACCACACATCCATCGTAACATTCTCATTTCATTCGCATGCAGTCTATTTTCATCCTTCTTCTTGACGGCCCAGCATTCACTTCCATACATGACGACAGGTCGGATGATCGATTTGTAAATTTTCCCCTTCAGCCTTATTGGCATTCGGGGATCGCACGTTGTGGCTGTGACCTGTCGCCATTTCATCCACCCTGCGTTAATCCTATGCTGCACAGCTCTATCTATTCCGCAGTCGCCTTGAATGAGGGAACCGAGGTACTTGAATTCTGAGCAGGTAGGCAGTATAGCGCCATCCAACGACATGGGTACAGGACTGGAAAGACCGCCGAAATCACAGCACAGATATTCGGTTTTGGATCTGCTGATCTTCAAGCCAACACTTTCCAGCCTCTGTTGCCACCCCGTCAGTCTGCTCTGTACCTCGATGCCTTCTTCCCCGACAAGCACGATGTCATCGGCAAAAAGCATGCACCAGGGTGCCTCATCCTGCAGGTCCGACGTCAAAGCGTCCATAATCAGTAGGAAGAGGTAAGGGCTCAATGCCGACCCTTGGTGCAGCCCTACCGCCACATCGATACTGCCCGTAGTTCCCGCGGCAGATCGTACACATGTACGGGATGCTCTGTACATAGCACGGACTAACCTCACATACTTCCCAGGCATACCTTTCATCTTTAACGTCCACCACAAAACCTCACGGGGAACCCGATCGTACGCCTTTTCAAGGTCGACAAAAACCATGTGCAGATTTTTATGCACGCGCTTGTACTTTTCGCACAATTGGCGTAATGCGAAAATGGCATCTGTCGTACCTCGACCGGGCATGAATCCGAACTGGTTTTGTGTTATCTCACACTCTTCTCTCATTCTTTTCTCTATTATTCTTTCCCAGACTTTCATCGTATGTGACATGAGTTTTATTCCTCGGTAACTGCTGCAGTTTTGAACGTCTCCTTTGTTTTTAAAAATGGGGACCAGTATACTACTACACCATTCCTCAGGTATTTGTTCTTCCTGCAACAATTTACCGAAAAATAAACTCAACCACTTCCATCCATCCGCACTCAGCAACTTCCACACTTCTACTGGTATTCCATCTGGGCCGACCACCTTCCCATTCTTCATATTCCTAACAGCCATTTTTACTTCTTCCACACTAATTTCTCTCACTAAGCCCATATTCACTGGTGGGTTTTCAAGCATACCATTCCATTCATTCTCCTCATTCATCAATTTCTCAAAATACTCCTTCCATCGCTTCTTTATACTTTCATCGTCAGTCAAAATCCTTCCAGAATCATCTTTTATACATTTTACATGTGAAACATCTCTTCCATTCCTTTCTCTCGCTTTTGCAATTTGAAAAAGTCGTTTTTGACCTTCGGGGCTTTCAAGGGACCGATATAATTTATCTTGCGCATCTGCCCTACAAATAGCAACTTCCTTCTTTGCTCTCTTCTTACATTCTTTATACGCCCCTCTCTTATTTTCTTTTATGGAATCATTCTGGTCTTCTACGCTCTGCCATTCTTTAAAGGCATTTTTCTTTTCTCTCAAAACTTCTCTAATACTTTCACTCCACCACCACCCATCCTTATCTATCATACGCTTCCCTTTTGTTTCTCCTAACACCTTCCTTGCCACACTTCGGATACAATCAGCCATTTCCTTCCAGCACTCATTCACACTCATTCCTTCCATATCACCCATCTCTATCATCTTGTTTACAACTAGCTCTCTAAATTCACTTGCATACTCCTCCTTATGCAACAAATGCCACTTTATTTTGGGTGGGGGACGATCCTTATGTTTGTTGAGGCGAACAGTTAAGCAGATGTCAGCCAGCAGAATTCGGTGCTGGGATACTAAGTCTTCACCTGGAAGCACTTTGCAGTTTTTTACACTCTTGATTTGGTTCCGTCTTATCAGAAGATAGTCGATCTGTGTCGCGTGGTGGCCACTTTTATAAGTAACAAGATGCTGATCTCGTTTTTGGAACCACGTGTTTACTACAGCCAGGTCGAAAGCACATGCTGCTTGCAGAAGAACTTCCCCCTCACGGTTCCGCACTGCACCCCCCATCCACCGTGTACTCTTTCATACCCGTCATTCACTCTCCCTACATGTCCATTAAAATCTCCTCCCATATAAACATCCTCACTCTCAGGTATTCCCATCATCATACAATTAAATTCCTCCCAAAACTTCTCTTTCACACTCTCTTCACAGCCTGTTTGCGGAGCATACACACTTACAACATTCACTACTTTGTTTTCAATCATTAATTTAACAACTATCATTCTGTCATTTACTCTTTTCACATCTGTCACTCATTCTTTCATTCCACTATCTAACACAACTCCTACTCCATTTCGCTTCCCATCACTTCCACAATAATAAAACTTGTATCCTTCCCCAATCTCTCTTGCTTTATTGCCCTTCCATTTTGTTTCCTGCAAACAGGCAACATTCACTCTTCGTCGTTTCAAAACATCTGCTAACTCTCTTCCTCTTCCAGTCATCGTACCTACATTCCAGCTTGCAAACCTCACTCTGACATTCTTCTCTCTCCGGGCTCGCCTCTTACGTCGCACCCGCTCCGTAAGGTGCGACAACCCTTGCCCACTTCCCACAGGAGCCGGGTGCTGCCCCTGCGCGTCGCCTGCGGGGTACGCCCTAGCCCTGTCATATATCCCACAACTCGTAATATTCATAGGTTTACTGCATGGGATTTGGCAAAAGTTTTACAGTCGGCCGCCTGCCTGACACCAACCCTCTTTGGGTATGCTATTGTTGGTAGAGGAAGCTACCATTTTGGGAAAAGGAAAAAGAAGGTTGGGGGTAGGAGCGCAGGTGTAAGGATACTGTTATCTCGGCAGGAAAGGTATGAGAATAACAGTAGCTCGGGGAGCCGGGGTCGCGTACCCGTATTCCATAACAGGATCACCGGAAAGGTAGACCAGCATGAAAACCCCCTGACTAGTGAATGCAGTTGAATGACGAGTGAATGCAGGAAATAAAATAAATGTGGCTCTACACTCTATTATGAAAAGTCAGAATGTGTCAAAAAAGGCACGTATGGCAATTCACAATGCTGTATTAGTCTCTACTTTAACATATGATTGTGAAAGTTGGGTGTGGCAGAAGAAGTACGAGAGTAGAATAAATGCAGTAGAAATGCGTTCGCTAAGGAGTATGTTAGGGCTGAATCTGAGTGACAGAGTGAGAAACTGTGTCATAAAAGAAGAGTGTGGTTTGCAAGATGATGCAATGACCAGGATTAAGAAAGGAATGCTTCGGTGGTTTGGTCATGTAGAAAGAATCAATGAGGAAAGACTGACAAAGCAAATATATGTTGCAGAAGTAAATGGAAGAGTCGGAAAGGGACGTCCTAAGCGAAAGTTTGTCGACCAAATTGGCGATATACTAAAAATGGGCCAAATTAAGAGTACCCTTAACCGACAAGCATGTATGCGTAGGTATATGGATGTGGGAGTGGCGAGAGAGGTATGTCAGGATCATGCTAAATGGAAGTCTGTAGTCTCTGCCTACCCCTTTGGGTGACAGGCGTGAGTGTTTATGTATGTATATATGTAATCTAATATCAGAAGCTTAGTAAGGATAATTCATGATCAAGGTGTTGTTGTGATATTTTGGCTACTTGTAAATAATGTATAAGCCCAAAATGCTACTCATAGTAAAAGTAACTGTGACACCACAAAACTTAACAACATCTTCAAATTGAGTAGCGTTTCAGTATTTGGCCATTAGTCAGACAATTTAAGGACAAGAGTTAGTTATGATATTATGGCTCCTTCTTAATGTATAACTAGGTATAATATTTCTTGTGTAATGCTTGCTTTTGTTTTCGTAAATATTGAATATTTATTTTTGTTTTAGGTCGGGGAAATCTTCCATTCAAAAGGTTGTATTCCATAAAATGTCACCAAATGAAACATTGTTCTTAGAGTCAACTAATAAAATAGTGAAAGATGATATTAACAACAGCAGCTTTGTGCAATTTCAAATCTGGGATTTTCCTGGACAAATAGACTTTTTTGATCCTACTTTTGATTCTGACACTATATTTGGAGGATGTGGTGCACTAGTTTTTGTAATAGATGCGCAGGTACAATTTCTTTTGCATATAATATTACAATTTATAAAATTCTTCATATAATTTTCATACATAATATATATGAACTTTTGCAATGATACAATGTTTTGGAACTGATAAGTTGTAGTAATAATTGTAATCTTAAAAAAAGGATGCTTTTTTTTTAAATTAATACATTACTAACATCAGTTTTCTATGTGATTACTATTACTATACACAATATTCATCATCGTCATGATCATCAATACAGCCCTTCACAAGTCCTCTGCTGAACATAGACCTCCCCCAAAGAATGCCAACAAAGCATGGTCTTGAGCAACCTGCATCCATCAACTTTCTGCATGTCTTACCAATGCCACTCTTGTTCTACTGTGGATATCCTCATTTCTAAGTTTATCTAGCAGAGAGACCCCAAGCATAGCCCTCTCCATAGCTCGCTGAGCAACCTTGAGTGTCCTTATATGGCCACCGGTGAAGGACCACGTCTCAGATCCGTAAGTCATTCCTGACAACACTGCTTGTACAATCTAGTTTTTAGGTAAACAAACGCCGATTAACCCGTTCCACCCGCTTTCAGAAGCTCTGCTGTGAAACAATATTATCATTAGTCTTTATTAAGTTTACTGCTGGTGATAGAATTGGAGATTGTACTACTAGATCCCTTGCACCTGGTTACTGCTTCCTATTAATAACTAAATATTTTATTCCTTTTCCCTTTCTATAATAATAATAATAGTCATTTACTCTACCCATACAATGCAGAGCACCCTTAAGTTGCAAATTTACACTGGTATTCTGTGAGAGTGTGGTCCTACCCCAGTCGAGCTGACCCATTCATGCTACAATTATTATAGCTGCAGCATAGCTCTACCATGCAAAAATAATGAATATCATCAGCATTGGAAACCGAACAGAAAATTTATTCTGCACCTTTGAATAATTTTGCATTTGTCTTTATTAAACCATAACCCTGCTTTCCTATGAAATCCAATAAAATTAAAGATGTTGACATTGCCACTTAACGATCAATATCTTTTTCAATGGACAAGATAACAAGGTTACAATATTAAACTTTTAAGTACGTAGGTAAAATGTCTAGACCAAACACGTAATTCTAGTTTTTATTTCACATCGATCGGTGCACTATTACCGAAGTTATAAGCGTGGAAAGTTTACGTACATTTTTAAAATCTCGCCCGTGCCCGCGAGTAGCGCGTGACGTCATCAATTCCATGCGGCCGCGCCGCCGTACCGTTCCAGCGCGCCGATCATACGTTTGTAGTCATTGAGTTTAATATATAAATCAATGTTTGTAGTAATATTTCGCGGGTGAGTTGTTTGCCCTCGTGCGCTCTGGTGTTTTTAAGTATTTAATGATGGAAGAAGGGTTTCAAAAGGTCAATCTGACAACCTTTCAATAGTCCTTGACATGACAAACAAAGATTTTGTCGCGGCTGAAATACGCATAAGAATAAGATAATATTTTATAACCTAGGTACCCATTATTACATTAATACTTCTGGGTTTAATTTGCTAATGATAAGAATAAGTATAATAATTTCTTATATTTACGCGAACACTACACATTGATTAAAACTACTTTTACGGATTTTATCGCGTTTATTTTACTTTATTATTTTTTTTAATTCCCGACGTTTCGGGCGCTTTCCAGCACCCATTACCTCCTATGCACCCGAAAGAATAAGTATAACAAAAATACGTAAACATTCCTTACCTACCTACTTACTATCTGCCTCTAACTAATTTTGTTTTCTTATTCTCCATAAGTGTACCCTGACCGTTTTGTGGTTTTAATGGTTCAAAAAAAATTCCTGTTGTATATAAAGAAATTTACTACAAATATACCTTCGGTGTATAAAAATATGATTTTATCTAAAAATCAGATGTTTTCAATATTAATAGAAAAAGGGTCGCATTATTATTATGATTAAAAGCGTAGTTATATATTCTTCAGGCAAGGGATCAATGCCAATATTATTATCTAGAGTAGTAACAGGATCGACAATATATCTATGCTCAATTTCTTGTGAAGTATGGGGATTGCCCCTACTTCACAAGAATGTGCAACTGTTTCTGACCTAGATTTGGCATTTAGTTTTGATAGTAAAAATCTTTGTGGTTTTCCTGTATACCGATTTTGACAATCAAACTTGTGAGGCAAAACATTTCTTTTAAGTTTGAGGGGACTACCAACTAGTTTGTACTTCACGTAGTTTTCCATATCGTTTTCGACCTAGAACAAAATACAAACTTATTTAAAATCTATAAAAAAATAAGGAACCTCGTAATTTGTAGTATTCCATCAATATTTAAAATATATACCAACTATGTCATACATAAAAATAGGAAAACACGAAAAAATTTTTTAAGTCGGTTAATATTTCCAATATGGACCATCGATTTCAAAGCCCATATTTTTTTTGTAGATAGTACTCACTAAAAGAAAGCGTTTTGCAAAGTTTTAGGTTGCGGAAACTTACGGTACATGAGATATATTTTTTTAAACTTTTCATACAAATTGGCAAATAACACGCAATTACACCAATTACAAAATGAATTTGACAAATCATTGATGTCAAACGTCAATTAGTGTAGGGTTCCGAATATTTTGAAAGTATCGATACGTACTCGATACCAAGTATCGTATCAAAAGTATCAATACTACTTGATATCGAGTACATTTCGTTAATTTTGGAGACTATGGGGGTAAGAAGCCGGGAAGTTGTGCTCCGGCGCTCCGTGGCAGCTCCGGCGCTGCGGGATGAGCAGTGCCTCCGCCCTAGCGTAGGGAAGCACAGGCACCTGCTCCTCCTTCGCGCATCGGCTTTTGTCGCCTTCGGCGACCGCCTCAGCTACACTCGGGTGCGCTTCTCTACGCGGGCGGGCACAGCTCTCCTCCGCGCCTCCGGGCCTTATATACACTCGGTAGGGCAGGCAAGACCACGTGGATGGTGGGGTGCTCTGATTCGGTTTTGGGTACTTTTTGAATATTAAATAAGTAAGTCAATAAGTAAGTAAACAATTTATTGTAGTAAGAATTAGATAATACAGAAAGTTGCAAACAATAAAATAAAAGTACAAAAGCTGTACTAATTAAGAAATACAAACAAGTTGCAAACAATGAAATACAAGTACTAAGGTGGAACTTAAATAGAGTAAACTTTCTATCTACTTTATATACATATATAATTGCACTTATCAGCTCTTCCTATGCATCTAATTGGTTTGTCATAATTTTTTGTCTCCAAAATTAACGAAATGTACTCGATACCAAGTAGTATTGATACTTTTGATACGGTACTTGGTATCGAGTAGGTATCGATACTTTCAAAATATTCGGAACCCTACACTAACTGACGTTTAACATCAATCATTTGTCAAATTTATTTTGTAATTGCGTGTTATTTACCAATTTGTATGAAAAGTTTAAAAAAATATATCTCATGAACCGTAAGTTTCCGCAACCTAAAACTTTGCAAAACGCTTTCTTTTAGTGAGTACTATCTACAAAAAAATATGGGCTTTGAAATCGATGGTCCATATTGGAAATATTAGCCTTTAAGTCTTCCACTTCATAATCAAACTTCTTCCATTATTTGCGGCCCGCAAAGTATGCAGGTTGAACAGCTCTGCGATGTGTTTAGTTTTTGCTTGAAATATTGTAAAAATATAAAAACGTTTGTTAACATATTCCATATTTTAACCTTTATATGCATTATAAACATTTTAAAATTTGCTGCAAATATAGGTAGGTATCTAAACTTAATAACTCACGACAGGTCATTGACTTATCTACATTACATAGGTAAGTACTTTACCCAAGTTTGGATGTTTATTTACACTGAAGTAATTTTTGTTAAATATGCTTCTTGAAATTATAGTGATCATTAAGCGTGGAAAGGTTCAATGAATCTTTAGTTACTTAAATACTGCGACTGAGTAGGTACCAACATGCCTAATAGAAAGCATTTACTACCAATAACCAAGAGCTATCATGTGAAGATTATTATTATTTGAATACTTACATCGAAGTGATCCTCACAACAATATGCTACCGCGTTTGGTCCTAAAGGATGTGCTCTTCTCATAGCATTTGTCCATTTATTTCTGAGGATAGGGTTTCTAGGCACATTAAAAAACAACTCTTCAGGTGTTTTTGTAGCCGTATTTATACATTGAGACACCATATTACAGTGTTCTATAATTTTCTTTAAAAATATATACTAAATCCGCGCGCGACGGGCACGTTCGAGTAAATGTTGTTTTGAATTACTAAGTGCGCGTCGGGTCTCTCGCACGAAGATGGAAATCGTGACGTCATCAACGATGTCGCGCTCGGCCCGCGGCTTAGACCGAAAATGTTAACTTTGCGCCTTTATATCTCGGTCAGTTTTGAAGATAGAAAGAAATTAAAAACACGGTTATTCTCGTAATTTTTTGTAGATTTTTTTGGCATATAAAACAAAAAATGGTTATCTTCTCCATTCTTGTATCACAAGATAACTAGGCCCAACTCATTGTTGATAGTTTAAAATTTTATTAAATTTGTTTAATTTGTATCTATTTCATTTAATTTGCCCAAATTCACAAGACCTGATCATAGAGGCACATGATTTTAGTGTATATTTTATTAATAATAATCATATTGTTAAATTAAAGGATGACTATCAAGATGCACTGGATAAACTACAACTTACAGTTACAAAGGCATACAGAGTAAATAGCAATATAAAATTTGAAGTGTTCATCCATAAAGTAAGTACTTCCCAAGCCTGACTCAGTTTTATATAGTGTAGTGGATTATTTTTAAATACTTGTTGAATAGATAGTTTTCGCATTTATTGCTAAAATGAAAAAGTCAAATATTGCTAATGCTTTGATTAGCATTATTTGACTTTTTCGTTTTCAAAATATGTTTTATTGAATATCAATTACAACACTTAATAATTTCAGGTAGATGGTCTAAATGATGATTATAAAATGGAATCTCAAAGAGACATTCATCATAGAGCAAATGAAGACTTGGTAGAAGCAGGCTTAGAACATGTTCATTTATCATTTCACCTAACCTCTATTTATGATCATTCTATATTTGAAGCGTTCAGTAAAGTTGTACAAAAGTTAATTCCGCAACTGCCTACCTTAGAAAATCTTCTCAATATACTAATCTCTGTAAGTATATCAAAATCATTTCTCTTCAAATTTGCAACATGTTTGACTTGCTCAGTAGACAATTTATAGGTCTCTTTTTTTGTATGAGGTTTGAGACGGAAAGGGATTGGGCATCAGGGTGAGGAAAGTGGACGCACAAGACTGACCAGTATGACCATTTGTGGCAGATCATAACAAATCTTGCAGAACAAGTCAAAAAATTTGTTATTTATTTGTGAATCATCTAACTATGACTGGCATATTTTTGACATTTTAGAAAAAGTTGGAACATATTATTCTTTTTCTGCTTTTCTCTTTTATGTTTTTCACAATTGTATTAAGCTCTACACAAGCGCGTTAGTTCCTTTCCCTTTTCTTCATCCCACCCATGCTCCGCTTGAATCCGTTGTTCAGATGAGTGTAATTTAGCTTATAATTCTGTTTTCGGTGTGTTTACATACTACAAAAATAACATTGTGCCTCAATGTAAAACATTAGTAAGTCAAAGTAGAAAAATAGTTTATTACGTGGTTGTTTATTACATCTTTATGTTAATGATGTATAGATCTTTATGTCAATAAAGCATAGGAAGGTACACAAAATTTGAACCAGGTACACATCAACCCAATAACTGATTTCAGGTCCGACCCTGAATTAGAACCCGGAGCCTGATAAAACAATTTGAATAATAATCTCCTGCCTATTTTTTTTTTCAGAATTCCGGAATTGAAAAAGCATTCCTGTTTGATGTAGTTTCCAAAATATACATAGCAACTGACAGCTCTCCTGTAGATATGCAAAGTTATGAATTATGCTGTGATATGATAGATGTTGTCATTGACATATCATGTATATATGGGTGTGTAATGAAAATAACTTCCGTATTATTGAATTTTTTTTGCTGATATAAAAATTTACTGACTTATGAAACTTATTGTAACAGGATGGTGGATGAAACCGAAGTTAATACATTCAATAGTCAAAGCTCAAGCCTTATTAAGCTCAATAATGGTACAGTGCTTTATTTACGTGAGGTCAATAAATTTCTTGCACTCGTTTGTATTTTACGAGAAGAAAATTTTCAAAAGCAGGGTAATAATTTAATAATAATAATAATTTATTTTATTTTGATAAACTGTACAAATTATTCCAATAAGTCTTAATTTAAAAATAGTTTACAATAACAGGCACCTGAACTAGGATAAACCTGTATCTTAGGTGTATGTGCTAAAAGATATATTAACAAATATTTTCTGTTTTTTATATAAAATGAATAACGTACTAACTAATAAGGGTTATTTGGGTAAAATATATTATCATTAATTTACTTATGATATTAATTAACTTAAAACAATCAGCAACTTCTCCGTTTCATCGTATGACAAATTTTGTAACCATTACTACAAATTAAGGTATTTATAAGTAAATTGTCATACTATTTATTGGCTTTTATCATAATTTTTCTAAAGAGAAATCTGGTGACAGTTTTTTTGTGGATGTGGATGGAGTCCGTGTGTCTGTCTCATTCTGTATCCAAGTATCCGACTTCAAACAAAGAAGGCTTCAGATGCACGGACACTTATATGCACTTAAATGGAATTCCTCACAGACTCCACAATTTTCAGACCGAAAACATCAGTGCACAAACTGTTGTTTGGCCCCAGATGGACACCTACGCAGTAATTGAAGTCTTACCTAGAGTTTTATTTGTTTTAGGAGTGATTGATTATAATTTCTTGTGCTTCCGTGATGCAATCACCCAAGTTTTTGAGCTTCGCAATAAAAGCCAAGGCGCAGCAGCAGCCGCTAGAGCCCGCGCGGACTCCGAGTTATTGGCCAATGGTGGGGGAGATTCTGCAGAAAGTACATCCGACCATTCTCAAGTACAACTAGCATAGCACAATATTTATTAATTTATGTTATTTCTATGTTAATCATAGAAAAAAAGCTTAAAAATTTAATATGTGTATTTTGTATAATATGTTCAATTAAATAGATTTTTTCATTATAATATATTGTTAATAAAAGCATATTTTTTTTCACCACTTAATTTATTATCTGAATACGGTACCTATAATTAGAGTAAACCCCGTTCGAAGTCCCCGACACCCGAAAAACTAAGTTTTTAGTGGACTTCATTTACAATTCAACTGTATGTTACGCGATATCTTCGTCAATCGTGAACCCATTTCGATGATTCTTTTTTACTAAATGGGTAATCATCTTCAGGGGCAGTGATTTATGAATTTCAAGAAAAAAAAATTACATTGACCCTGTAGACCATCCCTGGAACTTCCCGCTAATTTCAAATGCAAAGTGCTCCAATTTTCACCAAATTATGTCGTTGTATATGAAATATCGGAGTAATTTAAAAAAAATCAATTTTTTCAAAATTTTTAGTAAACGATATCCTCACGAACGAATCAAACGATTTTGACCGGATGTGCGGCGATTGACATTGTCAGAAATACGTAGATCTTTTATTTCACTGAAAAAATGGTATGAATCCTTAGTATATGCTCTTGTGTGTCCTCTGAGTGGTGATAATATTTTGGCTAAGTGTTGAGCCAATCTGTAAGTTGGCGAATCAATCTAACTCACTATTGGACGTAATGGAGCGTTCGGTTTGTGTATTTTTGGTAACCCATACAATTTCGGTGGTTTGGCACACGCAGGTATTATAGAAATAACGTCTAGATTCAATTTATCGGATTATTTCTTAATTAGATCGCTAGTTGTTTTAAGCGTATTAGTTGTAGGGTCTGTTTTAACCTTTCTGTATGTACTTTCATCCCACAAAAGTTGTTTGTATTTAGAAATTGTAATCTGACGTATCCATTAGAACTGTAGCATTACCTTTATCTGCACGAGACTTCAAGACAGAGTAAGTTCATTCTGCATAGATCGGACCATAAACAATAATTAAAAAGCTGAAGGTACTCCGGGTTAACATTGACATCGGGACGCCAGTTACCTCAGTCTCCCGTGACCGTGGGTGCTGAAAAGCACCCGAAAGGTCGGGAATTAAAAATCGTATATATTAAACGCGATAAAATCCGTAAAAGTATAATCAATGTGTAGTGTTCGCGTAAATATAAGAAATTTAAAATATTAAATAACTCCGAATTTTCAAAAACCTTCCGTGGTTCAATTCTCGTATATATTTGACAATATTGATAACTGTGTTCATTACAGCTTCTATTTCTGGATTTACAACACGCGCCGAATACAAGAAATGTTATTAAAATAGTTGAATTATATTTTTCTTTAAATAACGAAATAAATCCATTTTCGGATCTAGTCATTAAAGGATAACCATCTGTACACAGATACACGATATTGTGTATGTCAATTTCTTTCTACTTTAAAAAATTGCAAATAATATCAAGTTAATCTGTGCCTTTCATTGTTTCCTGTTCCAAATTGTTTTCTGTACAATATCTAACAAACACTGAGCATTATGATGTTGCTGTAATGTAGGTGCTGGAATCAAATGCCAAGCTAATTTTGCACTTTCTTATGTTAACTAATATAATATCATCGCTAATAAGTTTAGAAATGTCTTCAATAACGACCTAGCGTATACAGGTTGAATCCGAGAGTTGTAGTTTTTTTATATCAGATAGTATTTGCTTTTTGTTACTGAATTTATCAAAAAGTAGGTATATTGGCAGCACTAACAAAACACTCCTTTACAATTTCTGCATCGGTAAATGGTTTCATATACTTACCAAGTGCAACAAATTTCATATGATGACTTAGTTACCGCGGAGTCTTTTGATAATGCCACGGATCATAGTGTTGAAAAAAAGAGGAAACGTTTCGTCGTAAGATTTATTTTTATATTTATTGTGGTAAAATTCCGCGAAATATTGTATTTCTTCGATATAATATTTACGCGACATAATATCAAGAAGCTGCATTGTTTTTGTTTGGCACAACAAAATAAAAGCAAATTAAACTAGACATAATTATTTATTAATTCTTCCACACTATGCACCGACTTCAGAATGAGGGATTTTTTTATTCTTTTTAATTCTTTGTTGTCTGCTTTTATTTTTTATTAAATGTTTTTTTCAAATGCCTTTGAAAATGCCTTGCCATAGAAACAATTTGCGATAGCAGTGCCAGTACCAGACGTTTGCATGCTTGACGCTCTCCCTATTTTGGGGTCTCGCTATCTTACTTATTTTAAGTCTGGTATTTAGATTATTCCTTCATCTGTAAAAAGCCCTTGGAGTCTGTGACTTAGTCGATTTTTATAAACTAAAGATAAAAAGCTGTTCGTTTTTATGATGATTACTAGTTTTTTAAGTATTTGAATCATTCGATATAACTGAAAAACTCAAAATTGGTGTTCAAAATAGCAATAAGACATGTTTGTCCTCGGTCGATTTTCGACCATGGCGACAATTTCTGAATAATTGGAAGTAGCGAACTGCGTAGGAGTTATTATATTGTTACAATTGTAGTAGCAAACAGACTTTTTTATAGTTTTTATAGCACGAATGAGTCTACTCAACCGGGGAAGGACCACGCTCTCATAGAATACCAGCGTAAAATAGTAGTGTTACGAGCTTGAGGTTCGTGACAATAAAAACTGCCGATTGAATCACCAAAATTTACACTTTTATTCTCGAACACCAATTAAAACTTAAAATATTAATAATTAACCACACTGATTCACTTTATTTCGCTCCGAAGCTTCGCTTGTCTCGCCAAATTCAAAACTGCCCCGACCGCGTCTTGCAGCGTCCTTAAAAACATCTTTTTCACCGAAACGTCCAGATTATTCAAGTAAATACGCGCGCCAACCGACCAGACGCAGAAAGTTCGAGTGTGGGGCTTCCAGAGAACTTAATTCTTTTGTTCGATACTAGATGGCGCTGTTGGTCGAAAGTCAAGATTGACATTTTCTAGGAAGCCCTTCTTGCTCTGGTCCCCGACACTAGATGGCGCCAGCTCCAGGCACGTGACGTCAACTTAGGCGCGCAACAGTAGCTTAATGCTGCTGTGTTTTGTATGGTGAGTGTGGAGAACCGAAGACCCTTTTTACTGGAAACGAGGCATTCCATCTTAATCCTCACGGGTGACAACGCATCTGCATTTTGATTCGTAATCGAGGATAGATGTAGATGTCTACGGGCCACAGCAACCACTTTCGCGTGGACTGTATGCTGGTTTGTCACCCTATCCTATAGAAAAAAGTTTACTCATTCTTAACTATGCGTGCCATTTCATAAGATAGGCTTATAGGCTCAGAGGCAAAAGGAGGCTCAAGAGGCACGGATACTAAGTATATCACGACATAAACTTTCACGCCTGTCTCCCAGTGGACACTACAGACCAGAGACTACAGACTTCCATTAGGCACGATTCTGTCACATCTCTCACTTTTCCGCATACATGTATCATTACATTACGCATATATGTGATTACACATACACATTCCCGTCGGTTTGGCCTATGTTTTAATACATGCCATGTACAGTGACATGCTTTCCATTTCGTTTCGCCTGTTACACATAACGCAATATTATCTCTATTCAACTTTATCACTCGCTTAGCACCACCCGAGGGACACGTGTAGGATGGGCCTAGGTTTCGGTGGTTGAAATCTACGTAAGGAAGCGATCCGCCCCGATATGTCCATTTGCACAGTTTACTCTGGCTCGTATTCAAATCTGCAATTTAAAGTAATAATTGACAAACATAAAAGAAGAAAGATCAATCAAAAACATTTATTTTTTTAAAAGCGTGCTATAATGTACCTAAAAAATAATAATATTGCATTATTGAACACAATAAAAAAGCGCAAAAAAATTCAGTGTAAAATATAAAATTTGGTGTTTGTCTATAAAGGTAAGTATAAAACAATATTTTGTAGATGAGTATGTAGTACTGATAATAATCTTTTTAATATATAGGAAAGAATAAATATATAATAAATAAGTACATGTTTCAATTTTGTAAGAGAAAAACAAATTAAAACAGAATATTTGAAAAATATTTGCTTTGAATTAAATAAGATTTGTATCGGAACCTATATTAAATATCTTTGATTTTCTTAATTTACAAAAACAATCAAATTCTGCTGTAGAATTCATTGGGGGCTGTAATCGGGATAAAGCTGTATGTATACAGTCGATGCTTGAATTATTTGCGGTGAATCTAAATCGACGCTCACGTTCTATTCGTAATTTTTCAACATGCTGCGTATTCGCCACAATACGTTGAAGCATTGCCAAGCTATCTGTGCGGGCAGGGAACCGTTCCATATTGGTAGCAACTTCTCCAACTTCAGCTGTGTCGGTATCCACAATTTCTTGATGATCCAATATCATTCCCAAATTTAATTTTAAGTTCGTGGTACCATCCCTAAATAATAGATACACTGTAGCTTGATCCAAAACTCTCAAAGAGAAATGTTCATTAATTTTTAATGCCTTCGTTGTTATTTGAAATGGTTTAAATTTTTGCGTCAACTTTTTACTTTTTTCTTTAATAAAATTATCGAATTCTATTGCCAACATCTCTTCATTATCTCTCCGCGGTGTATTACCTTCAGTTCCATCAAGTTTTAATATATCAGGATCTTTCACAGCCAATTGAGTATTTATCATTACTTTTTGCAGGATAGGAGGGTCATTAAGGTCGTGCCATTTCCAGTGTGAAATAGGGCCTATTCCCCTATCCATAATGACACCTTCGGTTTGGTTATACTTGAGCCTGAAAATGCAGCGTACATAAATATATTATGTGTGTTATAACTATTACCAAATTACGAATATTTTTGTCAGCTTGAAATAATAAGCACCCTAATTTTTAAGTTCATCAACAATATTACCATCAACGATCTTAATTGGAAAGAAAAGTTCTCAGCGGGCTTAGTAAAGTTGACTTGCCTAAATCGTTAAAACAAATGAGTACACAGTCCACCTGATAGAAAGTGGATGCTGTGGTCATAGACATCTACATCTTCCTCGATTAAAAATCTAAATGCAGATGTAAAGAATAAGATGGAATGCCTGGCTTCCAATAACAAGGGTCTCCGGTTTTTTACGCTCACCATACGAAACACGTCCTTCCCCGGTCAAGGCAACCCATTCGTGCTACAACCATAATATAGATTCATGGATCTACCACGTAAAAATGATATTAGTGAGTCACGTTTCTTAAAGTTGAAATATGTCATTCCCATTCATTTTAATGGTTTTCTATAAGAGCTAACGATTGTAAAGTCAAGTTGGCTAGCCCTGCTAGGATCAAAACGCACTGCATTTTGATTCTTAATCAAAGATGAATGTAGAAGTCTGGACCACATACCATCTGTTGAACTGTGTGTTCGTCACCCAAAAATAAAAATAAATTTATTTCATACCATTCATCGGTACCTAACCACAGCCACCATTGTTAGTGGGGAGAACCGCGTGGGGTTGGCATTTGAAAAAAAAATTTAATATCTTTACATCCAGACATTCCTATATAAAAATCAATTGCTATTTGCTGTGCGTTAGTCGTGCTAAAACTCAATAACGGCTCGACCGATTTTAATGAATTTTTTGGTGTGCGTTTGAATGTTGATTGATGGATGACCCTGGATGATTTAGATTCACAATTTGACCCGGTTAATGGAGTTGTTTTCAAGATCCAGAAATCACCTGCGTGAAGCCGGTGCGCATCGCTGGTTTAAAATCTGTGTGATAACCCGTAACAGTCAACAGCTGTACATTTCCTTCTCCAGTTATAGGGAGTATTTGCTTTATTCATCACGCTTGACAGATTGACGATCGCAGCACAAGACTAGACGGAATGAATAGTACTTATTCTGGTTTTATTCGCAGCGACATTTTCTTGTCCTAAAGTAAAAAAAAAACAGTCCATTGCTTAACTTAGGATATTCCCATTGATAGAAGAATTTGGCATAATCAGCATTTGACACACCCAGGAGAGAATAATGTGATGAATTCTATAACTCTGCTAAACGCGTAGAAAATATTCAATAGCTGTAAGAAATGAGTAGAAGTACAGAGGCATGTATTGTCAGAGAAACTATAACGACAATGAACTTGTTAGAAAATTAAAACACGAACACAATTTAATAAATGTCTAGAAAAAATGAAGATATAACAATATTGTACCTAATTTTACCAGTGTGATCAAATACAACGCCATTCCCAAGGTAGTCGAACGTTGCAAGAACCGTTATGGGCCGGACGCGCCGTCTATCATCCGGGTCTCCGTTACTATATACCACGTAGCGCTGTCCAGCATTCATTTCTAAACAGAATATATTTATTATATTAAGACTAAGTGGTTTTCATTCTCTCTTGCTTAAAACGAGTAAAATTTAATGGGACTCACATTTTTGAAATGTTAAAATACAGTTTATATTTCCCTATTTACGCATTAAGATAATATATAGGTAGGTTAAAGAACAACGTTAAAGAAAAAATTTACTACAATATTGCTTTTATCATAAAACATGAAAATGGATGCTGCTTATAGCCGTTCTAGACTATAAAACTAAATCTATATTTCAGCATAATGTGATACCACTCCCCGCACAAAATTAACATTAATTTATTTACATATATTAAGTAAAGAATTTACGAACTTCTTTATAAATAAAACAACAGGTTTATAAATTAAGTACAATATTAAAATGTACCCTATTTGTAAATGGTGCTACTGCACGTTGGTGTATGTATGTAAGAGGGAAAAGATTATCATCTATGATCTAATAATTTAGACCATTGATTTATATATTACACTAGATTAGTAATTACCGCGCCAAATCGTTGCCACTGCCCACTGCACATATGGCCATAGCCATATGCCTAGCTAACGTCAGTTCATTGTTCAATGTGACGCTGACAGGGTTGAGCCGAACGATCCGCGACAAAAAATGGGTAGGTACATGCGTAGTGAAAGAATGCGGATTCAAGGTTACAAAAACATAATAAACCAAGTGGAATCTCTTTTCTCATATAAGTTTTAGTTCATGTTTTCATATAAACATAAAAACCTCAAATAAATAAATAAAATTATCGAATATTGCGATTTAGTTTCAATGTTGTCACTTTTCCGCCTTTGAGATCATTCCACATTAATGGGGGACTATATAATTAATGGAGTAAGTTAATTTGTTACCTCTGATTTAAAATATTTTGAAAATTATAATAAAAACTACGTTTTAACTTTCATACAAAATAATTATACTTATTTTAGTTTATTCATGAATGATCTATTAAATATATTTTGTTCAGTAGATTTCATCAGTTACGCTTACTTCTATTCATCTGATAAGAAAATATATGTTTTTTTTTAAATAATAACAATTAACTGCAGCTTAAGAAAATCCTTTTTATTGCGTATTTTGGGTAAAATTTCACATTGTAAGCCACACCAACCCGCCATTGCATGTTTGTGTGTCTATCTTTATCTAATCTTAGCGACGGTATTATTTTTGCAACTTGTGAGTGTGTGTGAGTGAGGCAGATATATGTTTATTTTAAATGTTTAGTAATTCCAAAACTACGTCATCGAGGTTGGATAGTGGTTACACTTTTTTCGACGCGCGATATTGTGGTTTGCTCCTTTAGTTTTGTATAATGTCGCCTCTACACGTTGGCCAACACAGTGGCGAATGTAGTGGCCAATAGCATTGGCCAACGTGTAGACGGGGTGTTTGGGCTTCATTGGTATGTATTGGGACGGTGGCCCACAAGTTGGCGCGAGATCCGTGCGGTGTCGGTTTTTTACAAAAGATCAAAGGATTGTTGGCAGAGTTTGGTCACCGCGTCCACACGTTGGTCACGCGTCAGGATGCCGGCAGTGTGATTACACGCATCTGATTTAAATTTTATATTCAAGCTTTGTAGGATGGATGCCCCAATTTTACCATCCTTTTAGTACCAATTTCAACTTTAAACATTCCTACTACTTTAATTAGTGCGATTTAATTATTTTTAAACATTTGTTTTAATCGCTTAACTATTTATCAAAAAAATAACGAACATTTATTTACAATCAGATTATTACGAGAACAATTTTAAAATGAAAAAAAAAATGAAGCACGTCGTTTATACGTGGTAGAACCATGCAGTTATATTAGAAGTATATATAGTTGTAGCACGAATGGGTTGGCTCAACCGGGGAAGGACCACGCTCTCACAGAATATCAGCGTAAAATAGTAGCTTAATGATTGTGTGTTTCGTATAGTGAGTGTAGAGAACCAGAGACCCTATTTAAAGGAAACGAGGCATTTCATCTTTGTCCTCACGGGTGAGAACGCATATGCATTTTGATTCGTAAACGAGGATAGATGTAGATATCTGTGGGCCACAGTAACCACTTACCATCAGGTGAACTATGTGCTCGTTTGTCACCCTATCCTATAAAAAAACGTCGACTTCTTATACTTCAATCGTGCAAGTTTTCGAATCATCATCATCATTACAGCTGTTTACAAGTCCACTACTGAACATCCTCCTCCACAGACTGCCGCAAAGCATGGTCCTGAGCCACTTTGATCGTCATTAGTTTTTCATTTATGTTCTAAGTTATAATTAGTAACTATTATCAAGTTAGTTTTTAATTATATTTATTGCTATTGTTTTTGTCTTTCTCAAAAAAGAAATAAATTACCAAATAAATTATAAGGTGTTTTTTATATACATCAAATGTCTGATAGAAATGCAAGTATATATTTTGCTAAACTTTAAAATCAAAACCCAATTTTAAAACATAGACTAATCGATTATAACTCCTTTAACTTTAAAATAAGTTAAGTTCTTATTAATTGTATTTATTCCAGTTTATGATGCATGTAAAGAATAAATAAACCTAATCGTATATCGTATTTCTATTTACAGGCCCATTAATATCCACTATTCTTTTATAATTATTTTATAAAAACGTAACCCCCCACACTGGGATTTTCTCCTGTATCGCGGAGGCAGCTTACAAACATAAATTGCACAAGGACACACATCCAGACCCGAAACAATTATTTGTAGAATATACAAATACTTGTTCCGTGCGGGATTCAAACCCGCGGCCCCCGGTGCAGCTACTCATTGCTAAGCCACTGCGCCACGGAGCCGTCGTTCGTCCGCACATTGGCCCGAACCGAAGTAAACTGAACGACCTTCCAACGTGTGGACGCCTTCACCAACTCTCGGCAAATATATTCTCCACTACATTCGCCACTGTATTGGCCAACGTGTAGAGGCGACATAACACAATGATTAAGACACAATGTCAAAAAACATACAATGGCTAAAGTTAATAGAACTGTATCATCAGCCAGCCCCGGATATTCAATTTTTTTTAGGTTGGGCAAAACTGAAAAATGCCGCCCCGCCCACTTATATTTTACCTTTATCATCTTTATAATTTCAGCTATCAGATGTCCACTAATTGATTGACATTTGGACATAGGAAATGATGAATCCATCGCTGTTCTTTCTGTGTTAAGCGTATTTATTTACTTACAGATATATAGACATGAATGTGTAGGGGATATGTATTTTATACACAGCACAGGATAGGATTTAAAATGAAAATATGTAAATATAATAGAAATTATAAATATATCAATATCGGAGTTTTATATATAAGTTTATTTATCGATATATCGAAAATCAGATATTTTAAAAAATTACAACAGTCCTAGTTTGAACTGATCAGTTGAACTAACCGTGTGTGTCGCCCATAAGATATAAGTATAATATGACCGTAACGCATCTTCTCGTAAACCACTTGCCCTAAATTCTCCTGAGGGTCGCCCGCGTAAGCCAAGAGTATGACGAATGAAACTATGTATGAGGCAGGCTACATGATTGTAAGTATGAATACTTTGAATGAGGCCTAAAAAAACTACCAACTAAAAATAATCGAAAGTAGTACGTAAGTAAGAAAGATCCTCGCTGCCCATCCCGCAAATAAAAAAGTAAAGCTATAGTAGTAATGTATACAAGTAGTTTTCTTCATAAAATGTTTATTTCTTACAGTTCACAATAACATTACAAAGTTATAATACTGTTACGCGCTCAAGTCAACGATACACTAGCGCCATCTAGTGTCAGGAACGAGAGCGAGGGGGAGCATTGAGAAAATGACATCACAAATCACTCAACCGACAGCGCCTAGTCGAAACTCGAACGCTCGGTACCTTGCGCGTGTTTACTTGAACATTCTGGATATTTCTTTGCTAATTTAAATATATAGGCGCTGCAAGATGCGATCGGGGCAGAGTTGAACTCGGCGACACAAGCGAAGCTTCGGAGCGGAATTAAGTGAATTAGTGTGTTTAATTATTAGTGTTTTTAGTTTTAATTTGTGTAAAGTAAATTAAAGTGTTAATTTAGGTAATTTTATCGGCAATTTTTATTGTCACGAACCTCAAGCTTCGGTTCGGTTCGGCTAACAATTGGTGTCAGAAGTGGGATAAAATCATGCCGATTTTACCTAAGGAGGAAACGGAGGGTGTCCGTACCCGAAATCAACGCCAGCAGGAGACGGACCAAAGAAGATTTGGTGGTGCAACGCCGCAGACGTCGGAGGGCCAGCCGCCGGCTGCAGGCCCGTCAGTAGCTCCTACATCTGCAGCACCCGATTTAGGTGCTCTGATGGTGATGCTGCAGGAACAGGCTCGCCGACAGGAGGAACAGGCCCGTCGACAGGAGGAACAAGCCCGCCGACAGGAAGAGCACATGCTCCTCGTGAAGGACATTCACGCTAACTTCGGGAAAGAGATTAGGGAGGTGAAGGATAGGGTTGCTCAACATGACAACCGCCTGTCGGAAGCTGAAACCCAAATCAAGGAAGCTAAAACCCAAATCGACCAAGTAAACAATCGGGTAGATTACGTGATGGCTGACGTGAAGAAAACGCTGGACGACCTCAAACTGGGGGATGGAGCTCCCGTAGTAGCTACTACACCTTCGCTACGTGGGTTCAAGGTGCCACCATTCGACGGGACTTCTTCCTGGTCAGCCTACAAAATCCAGTTCGAGGCTGTTATGAAGGCGAACGGCTGGAATAAAAGTCAGGCCATGACTGCTCTCACACTAGGCCTGCGCGACCAGGCCTTAACAGTTCTGGAAGCTCTCGGTGAGGAAGTGACTTATGAGCAACTCCTTGAGGCATTGGAGGCGAGATATGGCGACGCTCACCTGGAACACGTCTTTCGTGCGCAGCTTAAAGATCGTGTGCAGCGCATCAACGAAAACCTGCAGCTGTGGGCTCTAGAAGTGGAGAAGCTGGTGCGAAAAGCATACCGGTCTGTACCTGCGCTCATTGAAGGGAACCTGGTGCAGACATTCATCGACGGCATCCGCGACCTGGAAGTCAGAGCTGCTGTGAGGCTCGGGCACCACGAGACGCTTAAGGACGCCCTGGCCCATGCACTGGAAGTGAAAGCCGTGCGGCAGGATCATCGTTCCCATCGCGTCAGGGAGGTTGCAGCAGCTACAGTTCGCGACCGCAACAAAGGATACAGCCCAAGGTGCTATGGCTGTGGGGAAAATGGCCATCTTCGATCCAGCTGCCCTAAGCGAACCGTAGAAAAGGAAGGTGAACAATCTCAGGAGGGTAGTGCGGCCAACAGCACCGCCCAGCAGCGGCAGGGAAACGAGTAAAAGCCAGAACTGCGGGGCGGGTGCTGGCTGATGTTAAAAGAGCCCCAAGGATCTCGATCTCACAAACCCATGATGGGAACAGCCTAATCATAAAGGGCGAGATCAACGGAATGCCGTGTAAGCTGACCATAGACACTGGAGCCTCTCGTACGGTTGTTAGTTCCCAACTTATAAGTCAGTTCCTTGGGGACTCCGCATACAACCGAGAACGCATTAATTTGGTAACAGCCACCGGTCAGCGTATACCCGTCCGTGGAGAGAAGGAGATGGAGTTGAAGCTAGGCAACGTGATCTACCTGCATAATGTCATCGTGGCTGATATAATGGACGACTGCATCCTAGGCCTAGACTTTATGAGGAATAATTGTTGTGAGATCGACGTTAAGCAAGGTGTTTTGAAATGTGGACAGGAGGAACTTTTTATGGAAGGTGCGTTACCAGGGAACGTGTACAGCATCAAGAAGATTGTTCTTCCGCCGAGATCGGAAACGATTGTTCCGGTTAGTCTACCTCGAAACGCTGGGCAAGCTCACCGTTGTGTACTTGTGGAAAGGGTAAACAATGACCTTCCATGGAAAGTAGCTCGAACCTTGGTCAGGACCACTGACATCTCAGGAGTACGTGTGCTGAACCTTTGTGACCGGGAACAGATTGTAGAAAAAGGCACACTGGTTGGTACTTGTGAGGAAGTGGATTGGTTACGTCAGTGCCAATATATATCGAGTGGGACCCCCAGCAAGGATTCAGAAACGAGAGTGACCACACTTTTGGAAGACTGTCGCAGTGTTCTGTCCCCGAACGAATTGGTCAAGGCGAAGAAATTGTTACTCGAGTACGCCGATGTATTCTCATCAAACGATGCTGACATAGGAAAGACTGGTTTAGTTCAACACAAAAATAAACACAGGTGAAGAGTTGCCTATCCGTCAGCGGCCAAGACGATTGCCGGTAGCACGTGAAAAGGAAGTGGAAACCATGATTAAGGGAATGGTGAAGGATGGTGTTATTGAACCTTCATCTAGTCCATGGTGTTCACCCGTGGTACTGGTAAAGAAGAAGGACGGCAGCTTGCGGTTTTGTGTTGACTACCGCCATCTTAACGACGTTACTAAGAATGATAGCTATCCCTTGCCAAGAATTGACGACACGCTGGACATGCTTACAGGAGTAAAGTGGTTTAGCACGCTGGACCTAAAAAAGTGGCTACTGGCAAGTTGAAATTGACCCTAAGGACAAGGAGAAAACTGCGTTCTCGACGGGAAAGGGTCTGTGGCAATTTAAAGTAATGCCGTTTGGGTTGTGCAATGCTCCAGCAACGTTTGAAAGGCTGATGGAACTTGTACTTACCGGGCTAATTGGCGACGCCTGTCTGGTCTACTTGGATGACATCATCATCGTGGGCCGTACGTTTGAGGAACACCTTCAAAACTTGGAACGCGTACTCAGGAAGATTAAGAGTGCCAACCTCAAGTTGAGTCCGAAGAAATGTTCACTATTCAAACGGCAAGTCAACTTTTTGGGGTATGTAGTGTCGGAAGAAGGTATCCGCACGGATCCAGAGAAAATCGCAGCTGTAAAGGATTGGCCGGTTCCAAAAGACAAGACGCAAGAGCATTTTTGGGTTTGTGCTCCTATTACCGACGTTTTGTGAAGAACTTTGCAGATATAGCCAAACCTCTGCATAAGCTAACCGAGGAGAAGCGACATTTCTGCTGGGATGAAAGTTGTAATATCGCATTCCAGGAGCTCAAGGACCGTCTGTGCAAAACACCTATTTTGGGATACCCTGATGCAAGCAAAGAATTTATAGTTGACACAGACGCAAGTGATATAGGACTTGGCGGTGTGTTGTCCCAACGGAATGGTGACCAAGAGGTCGTGATAGCGTACTTCAGCAAGTCGTTGTCAAAACCGGAAAGGAACTACTGTGTCACAAGACGCGAATTGCTAGCTGTGGTAAAGTCGTTGCAGCACTTTAGCAAATATCTTCTGGGGCGAAAATTTCACTTACGAAATGACCATGCTGCACTAAAATGGCTATTGCAGTTTAAAAATCCAGAAGGACAAGTTGCGAGGTGGATTGAACTACTGCAGGAATACGACTTTGAGATCGAACATCGCAACGGGAAATCTCATGGCAACGCAGATGCATTGTCAAGAAGACCTTGTCCTGAAGATTGCAAACATTATACTAGGCAAGAGAGTAAGGAAGTGGTATCCGTGAGGATGCTCAGGGCAGACCACCTCAGCAACGAGTGGAAGGACAGCTTACAACGTGCACAGCAGGAAGATCCGGACATCAAGCCGATCCTGGAAAGGATGAAGGCCAGTGCTCCCAAGCCCAAGTGGAGCGACGTCTCAGCGATGAGTTCGACCACTAAAAGCTATTGGGCCCAGTGGGACAGCTTGCTGCTTCAGGATGGAGTTCTGTGCCGTAAATGGGAAAATGTTCGGGGAGACAGCTGTCATTTACAAATGGTTGTCCCTAAAGCTAAAGTACCGGATGTTCTACAGCTGTACCATAATTCAGGAGGCTGGGAGGGGGGAGATCTGGGAGTTAAACGAACTCTACTGAAGATCCGAGAACAGTTTTACTGGGTCCATTATCGTGACGGTGTCGAGGATTGGTGTCGTACATGTACAAGTTGTGCGGCCGTGCGGGGACCTCAGACACGTAGTAGAGGAGCACCGAAATTGTACAATGTTGGTGCACCACGGGATAGAACAGCCCTTGACATTGCGGAGCCGTTACAGAAAGGCGCAAGAGGGACTCCTAAGATCGTCCATGTGAATCGCTTGGCGCGTTATTATGGGGCCGATAATGCTCGGGACGAGCATGTCTTAGGAGGGGGCAGTGTTACGCGCTCAAGTCAACGATACACTAGCGCCATCTAGTGTCAGGAACGAGAGCGAGGGGAGCATTGAGAAAATGACATCACAAATCACTCAACCGACAGCGCCTAGTTGAAACTCGAACGCTCGGTACCTTGCGCGTGTTTACTTGAACATTCTGGATATTTCTTTGCTAATTTAAATATATAGGCGCTGCAAGATGCGATCGGGGCAGAGTTGAATTCGGCGACACAAGCGAAGCTTCGGAGCGGAATTAAGTGAATTAGTGTGTTTAATTATTAGTGTTTTTAGTTTTAATTTGTGTAAAGTAAATTAAAGTGTTAATTTAGGTAATTTTATCGGCAATTTTTATTGTCACGAACCTCAAGCTCGTAACAATACAACTAGTTTTATGTCATTTTCTATGCAGTTGTAACGAAATTTTTACTAATCTAAGTGCATTTTATAAGTTGGTCGATTATTACTCGTTGACTTGTTAATTCTACTTAGTTCTGATATTTTTCCTTCTACATTATTCATATTATTTCTACAATATATATGCTAATATTGAGTATGCTTTCACATTTCCAAAAACAGCAGTTTAGTTGGTATAGTATATGGTTTAGGTGGGGACAGCACTTGACTCTAATGAAAAATGCGACTTTAAAGTTTAATATTTCGCAAACGAACCCCTGAATCGGAAGGATACCTATTCTTCCTACTTACATTTTTTTTGAAAGACCTATCCAACGATACCCCACACGATGAAATAGAGTGGTAAAAAAAACTCATCCCCATTTACCTGTAGGGGGAGGTACCCAAAGTAAAAATGTTTTTCTCAGTTTTGTAGGCGTGATTAATATCTATAACTATGCCAAATTACAGATTTGTAGCACCTTGAGAATTTTAATATTTGCTATTGATTAGATGTCCAGTATTGCTCGATAGAAATGTTTTTCAATATTATTATTTGAAAGCAGAGTTAGAGGTTCAGTGGTTGGGACTAATTTGGTATCCATTCTATCTGAAGCTCCTCAATGGCACTCTAAAATTTGATATGCTGTCGATATTTTTCTCCAAATGTCTTACTCGGATTTTAGCTTATTTAAAAAAAAAAGAATATTAACAATGCTTTAAACATTACTAATATTCCCCTTAACTACTCGTGGTAAGCTTAAATTGCTCTTGTTACGAGTGGCTCACGCCAGTAGTCGAATGGCGGATTCGAACCCACGACCATTTTGAATTCGCGGTCCGCGTCTTAGTCAGTTAGGCTACTGTCGCTAATAAATTTAATGGCATTAGTTTTTCGCAATAAAAAATTAGGTATAAAATGATTACCTTTCGCATTATAATAGTCCAATGCTAGTCTACCATTCTTATAGAACCATCGCCCTCTTCCATCTTCATCGAATTCCGCCAGCATTTCGCCCGTATCATAATACATAACTTTTTTATTCTTATTGTGTTCAAACCAATCGAATTCTGGACGTGCAGGCTTCATAGAATACACGTTTAACTAATGAAATAAGAAATAGATTAATAATAATGTTGCGCCCTTAAGTTGACGTCATGTATCCGGCACTAGCGCCATCTAGTGTCGGGGACGAGAGCGAGGGGAGCTTTCCAGAAAATGACATGACTAGTCTTTCAATCAACAGCGCCATCTAGTTGAAGAACTAAACTTTCTAGAAGCCCTATAATCGAACTTTCGGCGCCTAGTCGATTGGCGCCCGTATTTACTTGAATATTCTGGATGTTTCGTTGATAATGTGTATTTAAAGGCGCTGCAAGATGCGATCGAGGAAGTATTGAATTGAATTGCGAGACAAGCGAAGCTTCGAAGCGAAATAAAGTGAATCAGTGTGATTAATTATTAGTGTTTTAAGTTTAATTAGTGTAAAGTTAATTAAAGTGTTAATTTTGGTAATTCAATCGGCAGTTTTTATTGTAACGAACCTCAAGCTCGTAACAATTGGTGTCAGAAGTGAGATAAAATCATGCCGATTTTACCTAAGGAGGAAACGGAGGGTGTCCGTACCCAAAGTCAACGCCAGCAGGAGACGGACCAGAGACGATTTGGTGGTGCAACGCCGCAGACATAGAGGGCCAGCCACCGGCTGCAGGCCCGTCAGTAGCTCCTACATCTGCAGCACCTGACTTAGGTGCTCTGTTGGTGATGCTGCAGGAGCAGGCTCACCGACAGGAGGAACAGGTCCGTCAGTTGGAAGAGCAGCTGCGGGGCGGACAGGATGAATAGGCCCGCCGACAAGAGGAACAGGTCCGTCGTTTGGAAGAGCAGCTGCGGGGCGGACAGGATGAACAGGCCCGTCGACAGGAGGAACAGGTCCGCTGACAGGAGGAACAGGTCCGTCGGTTGAAAGAGCAGCTGTGGGGCGGACAAGAGGAACAGGCCCGTCGGTTGGAGGAGCAGATGCTCCTTATGAAGGACCTTCATGCTGCCTTTCGGAGAGAGATAAGGGAGGTGAAGGATAGGGTTGCTCAACATGACAACCGCCTGTCGGAAGCTGAAAACCAAATCGCGAAAGCTGAAACCCGAATCGAGAAAGTTGAAACCCGAATCGACCAAGTGAACAATCGGGTTGACAACGTGATGGCTGACGTGAAGAAAACGCTGGACGACCTCAAACTTGGGGATGGAACAACAGCTCACGTAGTAGCTACAACACCGCCGCCGCCGCCGTTCCGTGCCGCCGTTCCACGGGACTTCTTCCTGGTCGGCCTACAAAATCCAGTTCGAGACCGTCATGGAGGCGAACGGCTGGAATAAAAGCCAAGCCATGACTGCACTCACCCTAGGTCTGCGCGACCAAGCCTTAACTGTGTTGGAAGCTCTCGGTAAGAAAGTGACCTACGAGCAGCTCCTTGAGGCGTTGGAGGCGAGATATGGCGACGCTCACCTGGAACACGTCTTTCGCGCGCAGCTTAAAGATCGCGTGCAACGCAGCAACGAAAACCTGCAGCAGTGGGCCCTTGAGGTGGAGAAGATGGTTCGAAAAGCATACCAGTCTGTACCTGCGCTCATTGAAGGGAACCTGGTGCAGACATTCATCGACGGCATCCGCGACCTGGAAGTCAGAGCTGCTGTGAGGCTCGGGCACCACGAGACGCTTAAGGACGCCTTGGCCCATCATGCACTGGAGGTAGAAGCCGTGCGGCAGGATCATCGTTCCCATCGCGTCAGGGAGGTTGCAGCAGCTACAGTTCGCGACCGCAACAAAGGATACGGCCCTAGGTGCTATGGCTGTGGGAAAAGGGGCCATCTTCGATCCAGCTGCCCTAAGCGAACTGTAGAAAGGGAAGTTGATCGATCTCGAGAGGGTAGTGCAGCTAACGGCACCGCCTGGCGGTCGCAGGCTCAACGTTCCCCTCACGCTAGGGAGGTTGCAGCAGTTACGGTTCGCGACCACAATAAAGGATACAGTCCTAGGTGCTATGGCTGTGGGGAAAGGGGCCATCTTCAATCCAGCTGCCCTAAGCGAACCCTAGAAAGGGAGGGGAAGGAACGATCTCAGAAGGGAAGTGCGGCTAACATCACCGCCCAGCAGCAGCAGGAATACGACTTTACTATCAGGACATTGCAGCGAGAAATCTCATGGCAACGCAGATGCATTGATTGATAGTCGGCTGTGGCAGAATACCAGCGGTGACCTAAAATCACCACATAGCTGAGTCACAGACCAGTTTGTCTCATTACTATTATGTTATTTAAGTATGTTTCTAAGTTAAGTTTGTGATGATTTCTATTTGTAAATTTTTAATAACATGTGTAAACTGAGACAAATAAAAAGCTTATTATTATTATTATTCTTGTCAAGAAGACCTTGTCCTACAAGATTGCAAAAATTGTACAAGGCAAGAGAGTAAGGAAGTGGTATCCGTGAGGATGCTCAGGACAGACCACCTCAGCAACGAGTGGAAGGACAGCTTACGACATGCACAGCAGGAAGATCCGGACATCAAGCCGATTCTGGAATGGATGAAGGCCCTTGCTACCAAGCCTAAGTGGAGCGACGTCTCAGCGATGAGTTCGACCACTAGAAGCTATTGGGCCCAATGGGACAGCTTGCTGATTCAGGATGGAGTCCTGTGCCGTAAATGGGACAATGGTCGAGGAGACAGCTGTCGTTTGCAAATGGTTGTCCCTAAAGCTAAAGTGCCGAATGTTCTACAGCTGTGCCATAATGGCCATTCAAGAGTCCATCTGGGAGTTAAACGAACTCTACTGAAGGTCCGAGAACAGTTTTACTGGGTCATTATCGTGACGATGTCGAGGATTGGTGTCGCACATGTACAAGTTGTGCGGCTGTGAGGGGACCTCAGACACGTAGTAGAGGAGCATCGAAATTGTACAATGTTGGTGCACCATGGGATAGGACAGCCTTTGACATTGCGGAGCCGTTACAGAAAGGCGCAAGAAGGACTCCTAAGATCGCCCATGTGGATCGCTTGGCGCGTTATTATGGGGCCGATAATGCTCGGGACGAGCATGTCTTAGGAGGGGGCAGTGTTGCGCGCCTAAGTTGACGTCATGTACCCGGCACTAGCGCCATCTAGTGTCGGGGACGAGAGCGAGGGGAGCTTTCCAGAAAATGACATGACTAGTCTTTCAACCAACAGCGCCATCTAGTTGAAGAACTAAACTTTCTAGAAGCCCTATACTCGAACTTTCGGCGCCTAGTCGATTGGCGCGCGTATTTACTTGAATATTCTGGATGTTTCGTTGATAATGTGTATTTAAAGGCGCTGCAAGATGCGATCGAGAAAGTATTGAATTGAATTGCGAGACAAGCGAAGCTTCGGAGCGAAATAAAGTGAATCAGTGTGATTAATTATTAGTGTTTTAAGTTTAATTAGTGTAAAGTGAATTAAAGTGTTAATTTGGTAATTCAATCGGCAGTTTTTATTGTAACGAACCTCAAGCTCGTAACAATAAGTTACTTAATGTTCACGATTTTAAAGACATTGAAAGAATGCAATATAATAATTTATACTATTACGCCTGTAAGTTAGAACTTAGTTAAGCAGATTTTAGTTATGATGAAGCCATCCTATCTCCCACAGTCCACTGACCACTGCGCCATGGAACTGTCAAATTGCCATTAGCGACATGCTGTTTACATGTCTCCGTACTGGAAGCGAAGAAAACGGAATAAATCCAGTTGACTAAATAATTTACATGGAGCAATAAGGTTTTTGTTGCATTTCCTATTTTAGCATTTTCACTTATTTGTATATTTATTGTGTTGTACACAATATAGTGTGGCCTCTTACGACACCCACATTACGAACTAGGGACTTCTTGAATATAAAGCACATGACTAAGATGAATATGGTTAACTTTATGCCGTGTCATAAGAAAATTTTATTTATATTATATAGTGTGTAGATATTACCGTCATAACAATAGTATAAGAACATACAAATTTACTTTTTGACTGTAACTAGGACTAGGTTTTATTATATGTATAATAAAATTTACAATATTTTAAGAAGTACAAACCCACCTTAAATGAAACCTAAAATATTATTTCCCGTTGACAATATATATATATATATATATATATATATATATATATATATATATATATATATATATATATATATATTTCTTAAATAATGACCTAAATAAAAATGAAATCTAGAGAACCTTAGTAAATAATTGCATTTTTAGAGAATAATAAATAAAACACTTTTATAGTTTTATAAATTTTTTTTTTATTTATAAGTAAAAATATATAAAAAAAAGCGGCCAAGAGCGTGTAGGGCCACGCTCAATGTAGGGTTCCGTAGTTTTTCGTCCGTCACAGTAAGTGTTCCCACTTATGAGTTTGTACAAAAACTGTTGTTTCCATCCAAGTTCAAAATAATTTTCCTAGAAAGTCCTTATAAAGTTCTACTTTCCAGATTTTTTTCATATTTTCTAAACTTATGGTTCAAAAGTTAGAGGGGGGGGGACACATTGTTTTTTACTTTTGGAGCGATTATTTCCGAAATTATTGACATTATCAAAAAATGATTTTAGTAAACCCCTATTCATTTTTAAATACCTTTCCAACAATATATCACACGTTAGGGTTGAAATTAAAAAAAAAATCACTTCCCACTTTAAATATAGGGGGGCTACCCTAATAAAACATTTTTTTCCAATTTTTGTTTTACCACTTTGTCGGCGTGATTGATACACATATTGGTACCAAATTTCAGCTTTCTAGTGCTAACGGTCACAGAGATTAAGCGAGGACGGACAGACGGACAGACAGACATGGCGAAACTATAAGGGTTCCTAGTTGACTACGGAACCCTAAAAAAAGGGAACAATTAGTCATCGTCAGCTCTATCTGAGGAAGATGGCAATGTTTTATAATAATCCCAATAAACGCTTGGAATTACTTTACCATCACATAATGAAATCAAATCTTTCTTTTTAAGATTTGATATTCCATGACGAGTGCGATATTTATTTGTCAAAACTAACGTTTCGTTAGGCTTGCCCCGCATTTTATGCCGAACATTGGCATTTCATTGTACTGTCAGGTTGATAAGTATCCAAGTAATAAATAGCGAAAGGATTAGTAGCTTGCATAAATATTTTCTTGATATCATTCCACACTACACGCTCTCCTTCTATATTTATTGTAAAATTTTTCCCAAAGTGTGAAATTAGTTCTTTTAAATCAAAAATCTCTGAATAATCTAAATCATGAACTTGGTAGGGATCACGATTCTTCTTAGCACATTGTTTAATTGTCCTCCATTGAGATAGCACGAACACGGAACCATTTTTTAAGATTTTTCTCTTTCAATAGTGGCATGAACGCTATCACCCTCGTTCTGAGTGTGCCCGACAACAAAGTATTTATGTGTTATAGATTTCACACCCAACATTTTTAAGGCATAATAGTATAATGACAATAAATACTTATTCTTATTTTGTGCTGAGCAATTGTCGGTATAAAATATAACATGTTTTCCATGACAAAAATCTTTTAAAAACTGTAAAATACAAGATCCTACCTCGTCACATCTTTTTCCACCCAAAGTTTCGTCCCATAAATAACAATGTCCAGATTTATTAACGATGTCAAATACGGTACAATTATAAACACTAAGGCGTCTCTTATAAAAAAAAAATAGCGAGTCATTACCCGCTGGAGTTTGAAGATCCGCTTGCTTGTCATAACAACAAATAATCTTTTGTTTGTCATTTTTGCATGTTTCTATATCTATTCTCTTCTCTTATCTGCAAAGCTCTTTTTCTGTAAGATGATCTTTATACCTCTTTTCCATTTCTTGTTTCTGTTCTGTTGTTGCATTATTGTAAGAACAGCAAAGAGAGCACTGGATCTTTCTTTGGTACATGAAAAGCTATATTAAATTCAGTTCTAAAAATGTTTTCATACGTTCCTTGTTTAGCTTCAGGCTTACCTTCTTTATTACACCACTCTTTGTATTGCCTGTACATCATACATAGATTTAAATCACCATCAAAATATTGTTTATTTGATGATGATCGACAGTAGTGCGATTCCTTAGTAGGATATGAGTTTATGTGTTCACGTACTCCATCCTTAACAAATTCAGGTAATAGTTTACCTTTCTTGTTATGCTTACCTCTTAAATCTTCTAAAACTATACCCGATGATGTTGTTTTCTTACATACCGTCGTTATAAATGAGTGCCCAATATCCAAAGTGTGCATAAAGAACTTTTTACATACCCTTATAATTATACCATCTACTGTTAAATGATAAGCCGCATATATCTTTTACTCTGAGCATTATGTAGCGAATATTTCGGCTTTACATCTTTCATAGCATTTTTGACAAAATCTCGCTGTCTATTCAAATCACCTAATATCCAAAAATTATTGAATATTACTAATCTTTGCTGCTCATTAATCTTCAGTGTACACTTCAACCGACATTTGTCTCCACAACCAGGTTTTAATTGTTTATACAAACCACAGTGCCGCTTTGTACAAACCGATATTTAAACGGTGAATCTCACCACCATCCTTCACAGTTAGCTACCGTAGGCAAATCTTTGTTACAGAGAGCACGAGGGATCTGTGACAGCAAACACCTGGCCGCCGAGCTTCAGCACGTCAAGCAAGTTCTGCACGACAACAAGCATCGGGTCCCGCGCCTACGTCACAGTGACCGAGTGAAGCCGGCCACAGTCGAGCGTGTGCCTGCTATACTACCGTATGTCAGAGGTGTCACAGACAAGATTGGCTACATCTTGAAGCGAGCTTCTATTAGAACATTTTACAAGTCGCCGAAGAAGATTAGTCAGTTCCTACCATCCGTCAAGTGTCATATTCCTCTACAAGATGCAGGAGTGTACAAGCTTGATTGTGAATGTGGTCTCTCTTATATAGGACAAACAAAAAGATCAATTAGAACCCGCGTAAAAGAACATATAGCTGATGTGAAGCATCAACGTTCCGGGAAGTCTGCAGTTTGTGATCATATCCTAGACGGCCCCAACCATTACATCAGATTTGATAGACCACAAATCCTCGAGAAAGAACACCGATTCCTACCAAGGATGATACGTGAGGCTATTGAAATTAAAAAACATCCTAATTTCAATAGAGAAGGAGGCTGGGTACTACCACCTGCTTGGGATCCTATAATCAATAAAATTAAAACTAAACCCAAGCATACCACTGCAAGACCTCAGGACATAGTCAGTTCATTTTGTATAGATCGGACCATAAACAATAATTAAAAAAGCTGAAGGTACTCCGGGTTTAACAATGACATCGGGACGTCAGTCATCTCAGTCCCCCGTGACCATGGGTGCTGGAAAGCGCCCGAAACGTCGGGAATTAAAAATATAAGTAATTAAAAGTAAAATAAACGCGATAAAATCCGTAAAAGTAGTTTTAATCAACATAAGTTATTTACCTAGACTTTGTACTTCATTTTGTGGCAAAGAATACTCTTCAACTTGCTTTATCTCACTTTCTGTAGAATAAAAGTGGTTAAAAATATAGCCAAAGCGTGCAAAATTTTAAAAGTAACGACTCTTTACAAAATACACAATCGTATCATTTCTTCATGGATTACCATTTGCAACATTTTCATTGATCTTCCATATAACTTAGACACAGACCAAGCGCAGCATGCAGCGCGTAACTAAACAAACGCGCGCGAGACTTGAGCGAGATCGAGAAGCGTGGTGGAATAAATTTAATTCAACTTTTGATTTTGAGATTGGAACCGTATTGGAACATTTCGAAGTGTGTTGATGATTCTATGTGGAGTTTGACTTATTCCGATACTGATATAGAATTGGCACTGAAATAGTAATGTAACACTCTTAAAAAGTTAAAAACCAAATTTTCAGAGATGTTCCACTACTGTTTTCGACCGACGATATATGGTGGTAAAATTTTTACATTACCTTTCGAACAATTTTTTCAGTAGGCAACATAGTCCAGCCGTTTTCGATAAAAGATCGATTTGATAAGGCATAGCGTACAGCGCCTGTGGGCGATTCCTGTTCACCCTATAAAATAATTTAAGTAAAATAAATTCAAATTGATCTTTCAATAAATACAAAAAGATTTCTATGTATCACAGGTGTGTATCACGCAGGTACGATAAATTGTATGCCACGCAGTTATATTTTCATTTACGATCGATTACATATCCGAAATAAGCTTCAAAACACACTGACGAAGTGCGCACATGAATAACGACAGGGTTTAGTTAGTGCAATAAACAAAAACAGTGTTAGATTGTTGAAAATAACGGTTGCGTTTTACAAAAAAAGGACTAGTCTTCTTGCCAATTTATAGTTGGCTAAAGAGGAGTTACGGAGAATTGACCGTAACTTAGTGAGCAAACCTTTAAAGTATTATACACGTTATAGACACCCTCTCCCCTCCCCCTCCCCCGGCTTCGCATATATAGGATCTATGAATGTGGCGACCATTTATTTTATCAATTTTTCGTTTTAAAATAACGTTCAAGTTTTTTGGATAAAATATAGCCTAGATCTCTCCTGGTATTGCTTTCTAATGTTCGTAAAGTTTCATCACAATTGGTTAGAGCAGTTTCCGAGATCAATTAATCTAATTAAATTATCGGGGCAGTATTGAATTTGGCGAGACAAGCGAAGCTTCGAAGTGAAATAAAGTGAATCAGTGTGATTAATTATTAGTGTTTTTTAAGTTTTAATTGGTGTTCGGTAATAAAAGTGTAAATTTTGGTAATTCAATCGGCAGTTTTTATTGTCACGAACCTTAAGCTCGTAACAATATTATAACAAACAGAAGTCCAGACGTCACAGGAACCCTTTGGTAAAAATGGTTAAAATTATAATATGTTACAGTAAATTATCTGTTTTATCGAATCTTTAATGGTGCACCACTATTTACGCCACAACCTGTATATGTATATTACTCTTACCTATTTTACCGCTAAATAGCACTGCTGTGTTCCGGTCTGAAGGGTATTTAGAGCCAGTATAATTACAGGCTGTGAGCATTTCATTTTAACCCTCAGAGGTGACAACGAATCGAGAATATCCACTACCCCATATCTTCCCGTGGGGGTCGTAAGAGGCGACAGAGGGAGACAGGCAGGAGATGGGCAGCAGCATCTTCCTGATAACAACTGTGTTATAATAAAAAACTGCGGTTGCCAACCCGCTCGCCAAGCGTGGCAACTATGGCAAATATCCCCCCATGAATAACGACGCAAAAAAAAACGGCCCCCAGTCCCCGGCGGCCCCGCTATTCCTGGCTACGGTGGCGACCATGGTAACGGCGGGGCAGGGGGGTGCTAAGAATCTCCGGTGGAGGTTCGGTTGCCACCTACGACGACTCGACCTGGCAACATATAACGCACGCACTCTGAGGACTGACGAGAAGATACTGGAGCTGGAAGAAGAGGTAGACAAGTTGCGCTGGCATATTATTGGATTATCCGAGGTCCGAAGAGAGGGGGGAGGATACGGCAATCCTCGAGTCCGGCAACTTGTTCTACCACCGGGAGGGCGACCATCTGTCCCAAGGAGGTGTCGGATTTATCGTCCACAAGTCTCTCGTCAACAACGTTGTAAAGATTGGGAGTGTGTCAACGAGGGTCGCGTACCTGATACTCAGAATCACCAAACGGTATTCGCTGAAGGTTATACAGGTTAACGCACCAACCTCGGCACATCCCGATGAGGAGGTGGAGGAAATGTATGAGAATATTTCCAGAGCCATGCATTCCTCCAAAACCCACTACACGGTGTTGATGGGAGACTTGAACGCAAAACTGGGCACAAGAGAAAGCGGTGAGCTGAAGGTGGGGAAATTTAGAGTAGGGCAACGGAACCGAAGGGGCCAGCAGCTGGCCGACTTTATGGAGAAAGAGGGACTCTTTATGATGAACTCTTTCTTCCAGAAGCGGCCCGACAGGAAGTGGACCTGGTCGAGCCCCGACGGTTCGACAAAAAATGAGATTGACTTCATTATGACGACCAGACGCCAACTGTTCAGTGATGTCTCAGTGATCGCAAGGGTGAAAACCGGCAGCGATCACCGAATGGTTAGAGGCACACTGAACCTAAACGTTAAGTTGGAGAGGTCTCGTCTAATGAAGTCAACGCTCCGTCCCCCTCGTGCTCTAATCCAGAATCCCGAAACCTTTCAGCTCGAGTTACAAAACCGCTTTCAGTGCCTAAAGGATTGCAATGCAGTGGACGATATGAATGACAAGCTCGTGGAAACTGTCCATGCGGTCGGAGCTAAGTTCTGCAAGACCCGCCGCAGAAGAACACAAAAACTCTCCGATCACACTCTTAATCTCATGGCTGTTAGACGGGAGATGAGGCTGCAATCGTCAACAGATTTGACAGCATACAGGCAGCTGAACAGACAGATCTCCAAATGCATGCGGCGAGACTTACGCAACTTTAATACTGCTCGTATTAAAGAAGCGATCGAGCGGAACCAGGGCTCCAAAGTCTTTGCCACAGATCTGTCTGCCAGAAGGAGCCAACAGTCAAGGCTGAAGACTGAGTGTGGCAACATCGTTTCCGGGACACCTGAGATTCTGAGTGAGATTGAGAGGTTCTATGGGCAGCTGTACACATCATCGTTGGAGCCACACGCAAGTGTGAGTAACGATCCAAGAGCAAGTTTTATCCGACACTATTCCGATGATATCCCGGACGTCAGTCTGAGCGAGATTAGAATGGCTCTCCACCACCTTAAAAACGGCAAGGCCCCGGGCGAGGATGAAATTACAGCGGAGCTTCTGAAAGCGGGTGGAACACCGGTACTTGAAGTCCTTCAGAAGCTCTTCAATTCCGTCCTCCATGGTGGCATTACTCCGGAGGCGTGGAGCAGAAGCGCGGTGGTCTTGTTCTTTAAGAAAGGCGACAACGCTCTCTTGAATAACTACAGACCGATTTCCCTTCTGAGCCGCGTCTACGTGCTGTTTTCGAGAGTCATTACGAATCGTCTCGCAAGCAGACTCGACGACTTCCAGCCTCCCGAACAAGCCGGTTTCCGAAAAGGCTTCAGTACCATAGACCACATACATACCCTTCGGCAAATTATACAGATGTCCGAAGAGTACATTCCGCCACTTTGCCTGGCGTATGTGGACTATGAGAAAGCCTTTGATTCCGTCGAAATTTGGGCGGTGCTACAGTCTCTTCAGCGGTGCCTAGTTGAATGTCGGTACATTGAAGTGCTGAAGTGTTTGTACAGTAGGGCTACGATGGCTATCCGAGTACAGAACCAGAGTACGAAACCTATCCAACTGTAGAGAGGTGTAAGAGAGGGTGATGTTATATCCCCGAAACTCTTCACCGCTGCATTGGAAGACGTTTTCAAGCTACTGGACTGGAAAGGATACGGTATTAACATCAATGGCGAGTACATCACTCACCTTCGATTTGCCGACGATATAGTCCTTATGGCAGAATCGCTGGAGGACCTTAGCACTATGCTCAATGACCTCAATGGTGTCTCCCAACGGATAGGTCTTAAGATGAACATGGACAAAACGAAGATCACGTTTAATGTCCATGTCACACCTATGCCGGTAATTGTTGGGAGCACTATGCTCGAAGTTGTTGACGAGTACGTTTCCTTGGGACAAATAGTCCGACTAGGTAAGTCCAACTTCGACCGAGAGGTCAATCGACGGATTCAACTCGGCTGGGCAGCGTTCGGGAAATTACGACACATCTTCTCGTCAGGTATACCTCAATCTCTGAAAACTGAAGTGTACAACCAGTGCGTGTTGCCAGTGATGACTTACGGATCTGAGACGTGGTCCTTCACCGCTGGCCGTATGAGGACGCTCAAGGGCGCTCAGCGAGCTATGGAGAGGGCTATGCTCGGAGTTTCACTGCGTGATAGACTCAGAAATGAGGATATCCGCAGTGAAACCAGAGTGACCGACCTAGCCCAACGGATTAGTAAGCTGAAGTGGCAATGGGCCGGCCATATAGCTCGAAGAACCGATAACCGATGGGGAAGAAAGGTTCTCGAGTGGCAGCCTCGTACCGGTAGGCGTAGTGTAGGGTGACCCCCCACTAGATGGAGTGACGACCTGGTAAGACATGCAGGAAGTCGATGGATGCAGGTGGCTCAGGACCGTGCTTTGTGGCATTACTTGGGGGAGGCCTATGTTCAGCAGTGGACTTGTGAAGGGCTGTAATGATGATGATGATGATGAGGTGACAACGCATCTGTAGCCTTCTACGTTTGAAGTTAGTTAAAGTTGTAAGGTGTAAAGGGCATGGGCAGTAGCTATATAACATTTTCAGCTAATAAACGAACAGACGTATATAATAATGTCCTCCAGACCGAACTTCGGCCACGGCGGCTTGCCTCAGCGGAGGGTAGCCATCGACGCAGGACAGAATTATAGTGTATGCGCAAGCACTGGTGCATTCTCTTTTCCCTCACTTTCATACTCCGATGTGACGGTAAACCGACACGACCGGAGAGAGATCAGGCGCAGGACCAACGGCTTTACGTGCTTTCCGAGGCACAGGGGTGAGACACTGCCAACTTCCTGACTTCTGGCAACTACTGAGAATTTCTTGACGGAAAAAACTCAATAATTAGTTTTTTTGGCGCGACCCGGGATTCGAACCCAGGATCAGCAGTCGTACTACTACAACCACTAGACCAACAAGGCACAGTCACTCAGAGGCGCACTTATTATCTTGCTTTTATTTTATTATTTTTTACTGTGTTGATGAAATAAATGTTTTTTTTTCTATTCAAAGAATAAAATAGAATACTATTCTTATGGTTATTGTAATAAAATGCGAGCATAAAATAATAAACACGGGTTAGTAGCAAAGAACCTTTCACAACGGCGCTTCATTTTTAAAAGCCGAATTCTCTTGCGCACCCGGTCGCACCTTTGATATCGCGGGTCGCAGTGGCGCCTTTGACAAGATGCGGCACGTGGCAAGGCGGCGCAGCACAAATGCTACTGTATCTAAGTGAACATGCTATACCCGAAAATATAGGAAATCAATGTAAAAAATCGTTCCCCGATCATACTATTAATTTCGTGTAAACTGCAGCCATCAATTTATAATGTAGTGTACTGGTAATAATTAAGCAGATAAATATTTGGAAAGATTGGTATAACCACTAAACAAAGAAGCGATTGAGCGGTACAATAAGGCACAAGTCTTCGCATGACTAACAGTGATGGTGCCATTCCGTGGCGGCCCTAGCAAAAATTTTAGGTGGTGCGAGATCTCATAGTGGCGCCCCTCTAAATACAAAACCTTAGTGTTCCTATACTATGCAGTTGCTTTTTCGTAATTTTAAAAAGTATTAGACCTATCAAATATCTACAGGTGTATATGCGGAGCAAGCACAGTTGTGTCTGTCGGTCTTGCTTTAGCAGTTGTTCTACTTATTCGCGTTAAAGAAATGTTGTCCATTCCGCTCGCACTACTCTGTTGCGCTCGACAACGCTTCTGTACTTGCCTTGCATCGGTGATTAGTTGTACAGATTATTTCTCATAATAAGTGTTAATAATGTTATTTGACAACTTTTATTTAAATTTTGTTATGCAGACAGTGTTAAAAAGATAAAAGAGCTACCAACAACAACCGTAATGAAAAACCTACATAGCCAGCTTTCTGGCTTATGCCCTTGCAATTTTTTAATTATTCGGAATAATTTAACTTCTGGGCATTAAATTTTCTATGGAAAAGATTCCAAGATACGAGTCTTTTCTGACACAGTAAAGACGTAGGTAAATTTTTAAATGTTTTAACATACCTACTACGCAGGGCTCCTACTTCTGAGTGGTTTACAAAAAAAAAAACCGCAAAGGGAATAGCCCTGCTGCTAACCTAATGCTTCTAACCTAACCTGTCCGAGTCGGGTGCCCTAAGTTCCGAGCTCGCGTCGCTGGCTCTTGCACTCAATAAAACACCAAAATATTAGCTTTTATAATTACTTTAAATTATAAATATACTATATAATAAAATAATAAGCACACTACGGCTCGCACAGGTGCTTGCGATTTGCTACGACGGGCGGGGGCTGCTCTCCCTCCGCGCCTACGGCTTTACAAAAACACTAGGAGTGGGGCAGACAAGACTACGTGGATTCAAGGCGTGCTGATTTAATTTTAGTACAGATTCGATCAGATCAGATATCTATAAAGTCAGGTTGCCTTTGCTCCCGCCACAACCACAAAATTCTGTATGCTATCCAGCTTTAACAGTAATTATAATTTTTTCTCAGAAGGGCTATCCAGAGTCGTAAAGTCAGTTAATAATAAAAAATGTATCATTTTCCATACTTTACGCATTTTAGGTTATAGTAGTTTTTATTTATTTTTTCGATAATAGTGCATTACCTTTTAATGTGAGTGGTATTATTATAATCGAGGACCATAATATACCTTACTCCCCCAAATTCCTGCCAAACGATTCTAAATCTAACCCATCATTTTTATTAAAAGTGTAGGTATAGTGGACGCATGTTATCTAAGATAATGCGCATAAGACCCGTGTTTTATTAATTGAGTCGAGCATGGATCTCAATTTTTAGGAGAGCAAGTGCAGACCGCCATGGACGTTAATCTTAGCCCTCGCCTCCTGGTCTAAATAACGATCAAGGGGCGTTAGGCACAGAAGTGCATTAAGAGCTGCTCCGGGCGATAATCTCATCGCTCCAGTTGCCAT
The DNA here is from genome assembly GCA_907164705.1 of Parnassius apollo. NCBI lineage: Eukaryota > Metazoa > Arthropoda > Insecta > Lepidoptera > Papilionidae > Parnassius > Parnassius apollo. Next base: position 27,403,706 of record CAJQZP010000693.1, read on the forward strand.
TAAGCAGGCAGTCCTTTGTAGACTATTTAGTCAGTCCGCAGTCGTCATTTTGTTGGCCTTATTACACCAGACAATGGAGGCGTAGGTGATAATCAGCTTCACTATGCTGCTCTACAGCCATAGGATCATACTGGGACGCAGGCCCAATTATTCCCAACCATACGGCTGCACGTACCTAAAACAATTTTAGCCGTATGACATACGTTGCTAAGATGAGAGTTCCACGTTAGGTTTCGGTCGATTGTTACGCCCAAATAGTTAACTTTTTCGATAGTTAAAAGAATCAGGGGTTATTTTGCGGAAGTCCATTATATTGAAGGTATTAAAACTTAAGTTGCTTATTTCCGCGTAATAAAATACAATGATATGTCCTGCGCAGTCAGAAGTGCACCCACCTCCCACCCTTCCTCAGTAACGTGCACTATCCCCTTCACCACCACTTACTTGCAGAACCACCACTCCCAGTGCCCGCCCAGCACCACCACACTAGGAACGACACACCACTCTTGATAATGCGACATGTGCTTCGCCTCTACACGAGGCATTCATTGCTCTCAGTCCGGGTAGGACACACCATTTTATTTTATACACGAATATAAGCAAATAAAGTTCTAATAACTTCAATCACATGGATTGAAAAAAGCCCGAGAATATTGAGTCATATGCTGGTTTGAACATCTTTAATTTTCCTGCCGTGTTCGCACCATTATTGTACTCTTGACCTCGACAATCATTCATGTCTAAGTCAAACACTTGTACAATTGCATCAAGAAAGATGCCAGTAAGTCCTTTTTCCGAAGAGTCACTTACTGGCTTGTAAGCAACAAAATACTCGTGCTTTGACTTCCTAATTAGCGTCAACAAAACGGAATGTTAGTGATAAGAGTGAGTGAATTGGTGACCGGTGCCCGGTGGTAGCGTTTCGGTTGATTTCGGCGCCACGCCACCCCAATGACGGCACCCGGTGCGGTCGTACCGCTCCCGCTCGCACCGCCCTAGGGCTGCCACTAGTGCCATTTACCGAGCGACCAGAGATCTTGATTGCGATTTAAAGGTCCTACGCAACGTAGAGGAAAGCATGAAAATAGCCTGTTTATTCCAAATGGAAATGGGATATTTTTTTAATTAAAGGAAACTAAGCATAATTATCCGTCAGGGATGCAGACTTTTGAAAAAAACAAGACAAGAAAAAAAAAGAAAAAGAATATTGAAAAGAAACTGAGCTAAATAGGAAATTTTGAATTGAAAGGGAAGATCTGTGGGAATTCTGATTAATTGATTGTGGTAATTTTGGAAAAAAACTAACTGAACACTATTTTAAGACGCTACTGTAGTACTGTGTAGCGGCAGCTGTATGTACAATTCACATCGTCGTTAAAGCAAGAGACGAAAGAGTAATTAAAAAATAGATCATAGATCAAATCTAGCCCGCCACAACTGTACTTACTCATCAGCATCTTAAAATCAGAAAGGCGTCGAGTGAAGATAACATTACGGCAAAATTTCTGAATGTGGGTAGAAAATCGGTACTAACTTATCGGTAATAAGTTAGCTAAAGTGTCAATGCTCCGGCAACCGAAGGGCAAGTAAAGTTTCCGAGTTTACAGAGTTGACGAGCAGAAAATCTTTTGATACAATAAAATATTTTTTGTATTAATACTTCGGAGGGTAGTATTTCTCAAGTCTATCGTGCAGAGAGCCGTGGTAGCTCAGGGGCTTAGCGCTTGCTGTAAATTTCAGAGTACGCGAGCAACCCGGGTTTGATCCCCGCCGTCACCAATTAATTTTTTAATTGCAATTTTAAATGCTGATTTACCACGTTTTCGCCGGTGAAGGAAAACATCGAAGAGATGTGAAGTTCACAAACACGCATTGGGGCAGCGCGGCGGACGTTTCCATGACCTACTTCCACAGGGGAGGCCTGTGCCCAGTTGTAGGTCTTATGTTGTAGGCTGTAACTTTACTTTACTTTTATTTCTGCCACAGAAATCTAAATAATAATTAAATTTCTGTGATTTCTACAGTTGACATATGATATGCTATAATAATACACACAACTAAAATAAATTAAGATGACGATGACGATATGATATTAAGTATGTAGGTAAATACATGTTTACACGAATGTTATAGAGTAACCACTTACATTATTATTTGACTTTTTACTCCTAAACATAAATAAATGAAATTATAACAATTTTGTAAAAATGAAATAAAATAAAATAAAGTAAAAGGAATAAGATATAATTTTTAGAATAAGAAATAAATTATTCAAAAATTAGCGATTTTGACAGAGCGTAAATTGACAAATGACGTATTCTAACTCCTAGATTAACTCCTATAAATTTATTAGAGATCTAAAATAAATATTGTTTTTTTTTAATATTTTTGTTTTATGTAGATATCAAAGAGTATAATATAATTTCTACGTTTGTAGATATAACATGATTCTAATCGCCGATATAAGCACCACTGAGTTCCGTGAACATAGGCTTCAGCTACATCACCTCTGTCGGAGATCGGTTATTGTGAGATTTTTCCCGCCACGTGCTGTTTTACCATGTTAATGACATTGCCTATAATTCAAGTTAGCAAGCTAGTGTAAGTAATTTATCAAGTTCCATTTTCGCTCGTTTCGTTTCCATGTACCTATTAACTTTGAACAACTATTAATATCCATACATTGAGATATTATGTACTACATACTAGAGGCGACACTGCATTCAGCTACTCTGTTCCATTCAACTGCGGTGCTTACACCGCACTTCAATCGGTCACTTCGCTAGGCGCTTGTAGAGTTACGTGTTGTTTTGATTTTTAAAAAAATCTCTTGATATAAACATGCCCTCGCCAACTTAGATATTGCACAATTAATTCAAAAAATGTCACTAAAAACCAAGGAATTACTTTTCATCGGTTAATAAGATACTTAATGAATAAAAAAGTATTATAGATTAATAATAAAACAAATTATTCCTAAGACGCCATCTCCTGTCATGGAATATAGATTATGAAATTAATTTGTTCAGATGCGACATTTCTGTGCGTACTTAAGTATAGGACGAATATATTATTATACACATTTTTTTGTAGAAACATATATAAGTTATCATACTTAGGCTAAATTTTTTATTTTAAATCTGCTCATTATTCTTTTATTTTATTTTTAGGTTTCCACATCAAAGTCAAAGTGGAATAAATTCGTCCATTTTTAACTCTCGCGTGCCCAGCTTTTATGAAAGACTTATTCTAATTTTAATGTTATATTAATAAGTTTTGTTAAACATACATTTAGTGCTAGATACAATATTCAGATAAAAATTATCATTAAAATGTAATTGTGATATAATATTATGTAATATTATATTAAATAAGTAAATATAATATACAAAATAAACGACCAAATTTAAAAATTGTACTCGATATAATTTACCTGCTGATCATTCTACCTATGTATATTCTATCATAAACAACCGCGCGAACACAGAGTAGAGCACATTTTTTGTTTGATAGCTGTGCTAGTACGTAAGTACATATTACTTTAATCTATCCATAGAATAAATAGGTGATATGGCTCATTATCTGGCTAGGAGTCCGCCTGGGTGGGCACTACCCTCTTAACTATTTTTTCGTCATGCAGTAGTGCTTGCACCGCTGTATTCTAATTTAAAAGGGGGTTCTTTAGTGTGTCCACTTTTCGGTGACAGTATTTTTGTCAAGTGTTGAGCCAGTTTATAAGTTGGTGAATCTATTTGGCTCACTATTAGACATAGTGGAGTGTTTAGTTTGTGCATTTTGGGTAACACACACATGGTTATATGATACTGAATTCGACGCTGACAGTGAAACTATGGTCAGTTTGATGTCCAGTCACTATTTACATACGGCCTACCGTATATAATATATGAATAGTGACTGGACATCAAAAGAAGACTGCATCTCAATTGTGACTAGGAAGCTAGAAGAAAACAAAATACCTGCAGAATATGCAATTTTACCCAAACACTGCTTCACTGCTATTTATTGTGAAAGTAGAAGTTCTATCATGTAGAATTTCATCAAGTAGAATTTCTATCTATTCATGCTACACTTGCTGATTCTGTCGCTGATGTGGTACTTCGGGGTATGGAACTTTTTATTTTCTTCCTCTGTGGTGCCTATCGGAGGGAGATCTCAGCCATGGTTTAGTCGGTCCTATAAAAAAGCATATGTTATAAGCAGGAATGCTACCGGACCTGGGCTGAACTATCAACGTCCCGGGATGTAAACACCAGCAAGCTATATGCTCTGACTTTGCCTTGGCAATGACTCTTTTGAGAGGCAGAATTGGCGAGAAACTAGTTCGTCTTACCTCTGGAACACGTGTATTCTAATCTCTCGCCAAGGCTATCCAAGGGAGTTTCTGTCAGCCATCTCTTCCATCTCTGCACTGAAAGGATGACTCTCTGGCCCATACTGCAAAGGAGAAAGCCGATCTTCTAGGCTCTTTCTTTGCGTCCAACTCAATTCTCGATGACGGGGGGACCACACCGCCGACCATCCCGCAGTGTGAGTGCTCTATGTCGGATGTGCGGTTCACACAGTGCTCGATTCACAAAGCACTCCTCTCCCTGAACATCCGTTCAGGGAGAGGAGTCTTTCAGGAGAGAGAACTAGGCCCACTTGACTTGTGGATACAAGTCAAGTGGGCACGAAATTCCCCAATTGCGCTAATGACGTGTTCTCCAGAGTTGGCCTAACATAGAATACTGTTCCTATCTCTGGGCTGGAGCTCTCCAATGCCAGCTTCTTCCACTCGACCGCATCCAGCACAGAGCGGCTCGAATCGTTGACGACCGAGTGCTTCCCGATCGGCTCAATTCACTAGCGCTGCGAAGGGATGTTGCATCCCTTTGCATATTCTGGCGCATCTACCATGGGGAGCGCTCTAAGGAATTGTTCGGATAAATCCCAGCCGTCAAATTTCATGAACGCACATCGCGGCAAAACTCCCGATACCATCCACAACATCTGGATGCTCGGCGGTCCACCATTGTACGATTCACCAGGACTTTTCTACCGCGTACGACCTCTCTGTGGAATAGTTTACTACCGGCATTTTTCCGGACCGATACTACTTAGGGACCTTCAAAAAAACAGCTTACTCCTTTCTAAAAGGCCGGCAACGTACCTGCAATTCCCCTAGTGTTGCAGTTGTTCATACGCGGCGGTAGTCACTTAACATCAGGAGAGCCGTGTGCTCGTTTGCCCCCTCTCCTATAAAAAAAGACAAAATTATTGCATTTTTAGACTTATTTAATTTAGTACTTTCTGCTTTTAAAAATCCGCCTTCCATGATGACTTTTCAAAATTCGGAATGAAACTCAACAATCGTAATGATAACTCGAAAATTTTAGAAATATTATACAGCACATTCGCTAGTTTAGATTTGAGGCACAGATAAAAAAAATCTTATAATTTAAATAAAATTTGTAATGAATTTTTATTAATAGAAATCAATATTTCTCGTTTGCTTTTTAACAAAACCTATCACAAATATATATTTTTTGAAGTTTTTACATGGTGTAAAATACCCTATTCAGCGAGTAGAGCAGTTTGTGGGCATAGAGGGCAACATCAAAGCAGGGCGAGGAGTAGAGCGATGAGCAGCGCGAGGGAGGAGTAGAGCGATGAGCATAGTGTGGCGGAGCCATTACGGTTCGAAGTGAGTGCTCTGAAGGTTGAACTTTTGTAAGCAGTTACTCTATGTAATGCAGGGTTTGTGAACTAAATTCTATGTATATGAATTTTCCTATAATCAATATACCTATACAAATAAATAAGATTGTGTTGCCGGTCTGTAATATCGAAAGAATTACTTTTTATTGAGCTGAATTTTAAACTACAAACTGGATTTCAAATTACATGCCATTAAGTCATGAATATTTATTTTCACCTGTCTGGAATAACTAATAATCTTCAGAATGACTAAACCGATTGTTGTGAAACTTCACGAACAGATAAAGAGTAATGCCAGGTGTGATTTAGACTAAATTTTATCCGAAAACCTTTGACCTTTTTTGAGATTTGGAATAATTATAAAATCAATTATCTTTGATGAATATCTTATATCTAAATAACGTCACATTAACAAAATTCCTGTCCGCGAAACAAACAAAAGAAATACGAACCTAAGCGAAGCCGGTGGCAAATAATATAATCGTAAATCGATCAGGCTAACATCAATTTTTCCGTACATGTTGTTTATTAGGCGGATATTTAAAAAATCTGATATACTTTAAAGAATACGCACGTCTTTGATACACTTAATACATTAAGTAACACTTATATAAATTTACTTACAGATATATGTTCAGTAACTGAAGAATTCTTTCCATTCTTTTCTTTTGGTAACAAATTTATTTCATTTTTTTTTAATGACGACTCAAATAACATAGGATCAAATGCTTTTTTATTTGTTTTATTAATAAAAGGCGCTCTACGTTTTAAAATTTTTTGACCAATTATAATTTCACTAACTTCATTTACTCGATCTCTTTGTACGTCAATGTTGTCTAGTTCAGAATCTGAATCACTCAATGACTTGCTACTCTTATGCGTCTGATGTTTTCGAATGATTGTTGGTGAAATATTTATATCGGAAAGCTGAGTGAGTTTTATCTGCTTTTCTGGAGGAAAAGTAGAATGTTTCACTTTTACAGTATTCAATTGTAAGTCATCAATAGAAGCTTTTCGAACCTTCACTCGATGTAAATTTAAGCCTTCTAAAGCAAGAGATTTACTTCTAGTTTTACGTTGAGCTTGTTTAGTGTTGCCTTTTAATTGGGATTCTTTTGAGATTTGAGATTTTAGTTTACCCTTTTTATCAAAATCATTTGGATACGGTTTGCTATTTTCCTTTGTATTTTTTCTTCGTTTTATGAATTCTGAGGCTAAAGATTTGCCATTAGTTTTATGTTCAGGTTCTTTTGTGTTACTTACTAATTGGGATTTTTTTAAACTTTTAGATTTAAGCTTATCCTTTTTAGCAATATCACCACCACTATCTTTTACACCTTTTGAATGATTTTTTTCTCCTTTCCCCACATCATTTTTTTTACCTTCATTTGTCGTTAAATTAGTATATTTTGCCATTACATCTCTGTCACCTGAATATGATTCTACTAATTTCGGTTTCGTGGATGCCAATTCATTTATATCTCTTCCACCTTGAAGCCTTCTTTTGTGTATATTAATTGTTTTTCCTGCTTTTGAGTCAGACTCAATCTTTTGTATATACTTATTTTCTACTTCAATAGCTATACGTGATGGAGAAGTACGTTTTCTTTTACTAATTTTAGTGGTTTCATTCAGTTCCAATTTGTTTCTTGCGATATCTGTTTTTATTTTAGTTTGTTCTCGTACATTTTTAACCAATTCAGTAGAACTTGTATATTTAATTAAATCACGATGCTCCGTGTTTATTTCAGGGAAAACATATTTGAATGATTGCTTGTCTTTAATAATTCTTTCTTCTGATACATTTCCTAAAATATCTTGTTTACTGTTAGTCGTGGCACAAATATGTAATGGAGACTCTAAATATGATATTTTTTCATGTCCTATCTCGATCTTTCTAAACATACAGAAAGTGATGTAGTTTTATATTTATTTAAGCTGAACTAGATGTTTTTAAGAAAATATGGTACTAACCTTTTATTGCTCAGTAAACGTTGAATTTCTGATATCCATTTAGTACCATCTGATTTTGTTTTACTTTTTAGTGTAATTCTACTTGAAATTAATTTATCATAAATCTCTTCACAAAATTTGCACTGTTTATCGTACTTCATCTCCTTATTTACACAGTTGTCACAAATAAAGATAATTGCACTTTTATTAACAGCCGTGCCTTGTAAAATATTACTGAACTGTTTAAATATATTTTTACAATGTTGGCAGCTAATTTGGCTTGCTTCTGAAACGCAAAGGGTAATAATTATATTTCAGTACCTTTTTGTTACTACTATCATATTATCATACAAACTTCGCAAAACATTTACCAATATCAATCAGTAATTCATTTGAATGTATTAAATGATCTTGTTTGTTATTAAAAACAACACAATGAGTTTCAAATAATTTCTTATCACTGCACACCTGAAAGTAACACGCGATTAGTAAAAGATTTGCAAACCTAAACCGTTTTTTATAAACATTATTTTTATAGGGTATAATTTATTTTCCTATTCTCTGATGAACATTGGCCTCTTTTTCGCCCCATACCGCTATAGAGAAACATTTGGGATATTGGGGAAAGATATTTGCCACGCTTGGCAAGTGGCTTGACAACCGCAATTTGGTTTTTGTTTCCCTTTTTCGCCCCTTACAAAACGCTACCCCATGGTAGTGGATATTCTTATGGACGCCACACACGGTCGTTTCAACTGATTATTGCAACCGATCACTTCAAACTAAAACTATTGATATTTTAAAAAATATCAACAGTTTTAGTTTGAAGTGAATTTTCGATATATCGATAATTATAAATATAACAATATGGGAGTTTTATATATAAGTTTATTTATCGATATATCGAATCGTTTTATTTGAACAGACCGTGTGTGGCGACGATTACACCGCCTATAACTCGGCTTACGGGTATTTATTTATGAGATTTTATTAAAAATTATATAAGCACTATTATAAAAACTAATAATTATTTTATTCATATAATTACATAAGAATAATGATAATGCTTTTTTTTTCAAACAGCATGCTAGCATGCAATTTTGAAAGTTTGGCTCGTGCTCACACTTCCGTCAAATGCAATTGCGTTATTTGTGTTTATCAGCTACAGAATGTAATTTATTGAATACCACGTCCATTTATCGAATATCACGTTCTTCTTTAATTATTTAGGAATAAAGATCCAAAAAAAGATCGGGAAGTCTAAACGAAGTCGCTTTCAAAGTGATATGACTGCTTATCTTTATTTCTACCTGATTAATGATTATATTATAGGCTTGTATATTATTTATTTCTTCCTGATAAAGAAAACGTAATAAATAGTGGTGGGATTTGAAGAATTTTAATAGTTACTTGATTTTAGATATCTGCAACCAACTTAAAAGTAAGAACGTAAACGCGCAACAAATGCGTTGTCAACTTTGGGGCCTAAGATGGAATGCCTCACATCATTCCTGAAATTATACTGTCTTTCTCAACGACTATACAGCCCGAATTCGGGTTGTGTAGTCGTTGGTTTTTCTATACACCCTAAGGGAGTCCTACCACCTATTAGGACTGTTTACGAGTATGTTTAACTTAGGACCTAGGACAAATAGTGTGACTATGTAAGTCCAATAATGATTTCTTATATTTACACGAATGCTACATATCGAATAATTAACGTTAATAATAATTAAGTAATTATTAATTAAAAGTAGAAGGTGGCTTTCGTTAACTATGGCATTGAGACATTAAACACCTCGGTCCCCCCTCCCGTGGGTGCTGTAAAGTGCCCATCGCGTTATACGTAGAGCCACGCTCCATCGACGGCTCCAACTAGGCTGAGTTACGACCGATTTCCCCATTACCTTATGATTGTAGGATGAATCTCACGATAATCGAAGATAGATGTAGATGCTTACAGTTCACAGCACTTACCATCAGTGGAACTGTGTGCTCATTTGTCACCTTTATTCTGAAATAAAAATTAAAAAGACGTACACTTCAACACTTGAAAACAAGTGTACTACAACCAATGCGTGTTGCCGGTGATGACATCTGATCTGAGTTTCTAGGTTGGCACAATGATTTCTTATATTTACGCGAACACTACACATTTAAATAAAACTAGTTTTTACAGATTTTATCGCATATATTAACTTTTTTATTTAAATTTCTAGGGTGGCAGTCCCGTTCTGGTAAGCGAAGTGTATTTTCATTGGGAGGCTTATTTTCAGCAGTGTATTTGTGATGGTCTGTAACCGTAATGATTATGATGATCTAACATATACGAGCTGAATCGGGATATTATAGGATATTCCCTATTTTAACTTTTGCCCTAAGTGTCAACCTTCCTAGCTCTACTAGCACACAGTGCAGCTTGTTAATTCGTAAACAAGGCTCTGACGATCGACTATCAGCGAAACATCATATAAAAACTGGCCTAGTGCGTGGCAGGCCACGCACAATATAGAGGTAGAAATAGGGTTCCATAGTTTCCCATCACAATACGTGCTTTCTTGATATGAGCATAATACGTGAGTTCGCGGTTTGACCGCTATATCGACTAAAATGGGTCCCAATAGGAAGATGATAACTGAAGGACTTATTATCAAATCAGACTTATAGGGATTGGTATTCAAAAGAGATTTCAAAAAACTTTTCGATTTTGAAAATAATGCAATTTACATCAAATCATTCACATGCCAAATCCGTACAAAGACGGTCATAGTTGACTATCTATCTATATATTCACGGCAGTGCAACCCTAAGATGTATATGACCGTAACGTACCTTCCCGTAAACCAGCACTGGCCTAAATTATCCTAAGGGTCGCCCGCGTAAACCAAGAGTATTACGAATGAAACTGTATGAGGCTGTTTGATTGTATGAATACTTTGAATGAGGCCTACAATAGCAAAAGTAGTAAATAAGAAAGATCCTCGCTCTCTATCTATCCCGCAAATAAAAAGTACAGTTATAGTTAGTAATGTATATATGTTGTTTCCTTCATAAAATATTTATTTCTTACAGTTCACAATGACATTACAAAGTTAAAATGCAGCTAGTTTTAGGTCATTTTCTATTTCCATCGAGTTGTAACGAATTTTTTAATTCAAGTGCATTTTATAAGTTGGTCGACTATTACTTGTTAACCTGTTAATTCTACTTTCCTGCGATAGATTTCCTTTTACCTTCATTATATATGCTACTATTGAGCATACCCTTCACATTTTCAAAAACAGCGGTTTAGTTGGGTAGAGGGGGGCACATGACTAATTAAAAATACGACTTTAAAGCTTAATACTTCGCAAACGAACCCCTGAATCGAAAATATGTCTTCCGTACCCCCAATTTTTTTGAAAGACCTATTCAACGTGTGTTCTATTCAATCGTGTGGATACCCCACACGATGGAATAGGCGGGTAAAAAACTCATCATCCATTGACCTATATAGGAGGCACCCAAATTAAAAATGTTATTAAGACTTTATTTTACAGTTTGGAGGCGTGATTAATATCTATAACTATGCGAAATTACAGATTTGTAGCACGTAGGGTCTCTGAGTAAAACCGCGTACGGACGGACATGGCGAAACTATAAAGATTCCTTGTTGTCTAACTACGGAATTCCAAAAACAGAATCATCTTGCAAAGTTTTCAAAACATTTTACAAAGTTGTGATGAAGCAGCGTTACGAGTGCAAGGATGTATCGGCTCAGCTGTGTTACGTTGGTGCGTAAATCTTTCGAAGGATGTTAACTAACGCATTCTTGGTCCACGTTTTGTTTAGGAGCCTAATTGGTATCTTTTATAATTTCTTACATAATTGTCACTTTTTAACCATTTCCTTCATGGCACAAATGTCCTGATGTTATTGGACTTTATTATTTATATTTAGATTTAGATTATACTTTGGTATCACACTAGTCATGAAACACGACCTACATACTTCTGGATAATGAACTACAAATCCTTGCAAAAAAAACAGATACCTGTTAAATACGGAGGTGAACTGAGGTTAGTGAAATAAAAAGCCTACTTTCAATAGTGCTTCTTTTAAAAGTTACATCATACAATACAAATTTTTATTATTGAATTTACGATTACGACTTTAACACCTCAAATTATGTACGCTCCGTGCACTTTACACTGATCAGACTATATCGGCAAAAAGTTAAAAGTTAACCATGGCATCAGTACGTCAAAAACATCAGTTTTCTCGCTAAATGGTTGCTTAAAAACAAATGAAACTCTTCGTTTTGCTTTAGCTTATGGGCACAAAAGCGTTATCGTTGCAATCCCGCCGGACAACGATAAATTCAGAGGTATAAGACTCACCATAAATTGTCGGTGATGCTAATTTTCCCTATACAGCATGGAGGACCATAGCCTAATTTTGTGACTGTAATAACTTTTATACAGAAAGAAACTGTCAAAAGAGAACAGATTTCTCTGAGAGACGACGCAGTAGTGGCTCTATAACTGGCGATTGTCTACCATAAACGAAACCTTTAGATTTATAGCCATTACGGTTAAAGTATCTTTAAAGCGCAAGCAAAGCGTAACCCAACAGGCCCGCAAGATTGACCGTAAGCACTTCTGAAACGAGCTAAAATTACTTTAAAATAGTAACCGGCGGTTAGTCTCTACGGAGACTAGCTATTTGTGCAGGACCATACACACTACGCCACAGTGCACGAGTGCTCTTTCTATTTTCTCACTCACAATAGATCGATAAGACGGCAATCCAATACGACTGGAGAGAATTCGACGCAGAATCAACGGCTTTTCGAGTTTTCTGAACAAGTTATTAACAGAAAAACCCAATAACTCATTTTTGCCACGATCTAGGATCTAAACCCGAGACCATACGATCAACAGTCGCGCTTACGACCACTAGAACTACGAGGCAGTGAACAAAAACTAGAACACGAAAAGGTACAGTTGCGAGCTCTCCGCACTTTTGGGTCCGCATAGCTGCAGCACAATTGGGTCCGCTTAACTGGAGTAGGACCAGTTAAAGTTAAGCTTACAGCCTATATACGTCCCAATGCTGGACACAGGCCTCCTCTCATTTCTGAAAGGGTTTTAGAGCAAGGAAATGTCCGCCGCGCGGCCCCAAGCCATGTTTGGAACATAACATGTCTCCGAAATGTTTTCTTTCTTATTTCCAGATATTCAGGTTTCTTCACGATGTTTTCCTTCACCGACGCGCACATCAGCACTTAAAATTGCAATTAACAATTTCATTCGTGCCGGCGGGGATCGAACCCGATTTTGTCGCGAACTGTGAAATTTACAGCGAGTGTTTAGCCCCTGAGCTACCATGGCTTCACTGGAGTTGGAGCATGCACTAACAAAATACCATCATGAAACAGCGTGCTGCTGCAGTTTCGTTTAGTAACTGTAGAGAACCAGAAACTTTTTTTACTGGAGGCATCCCATTCCCATTGCTATGTTCGGGAGTGAAAACGCATTTGCATTTTGAAGTTTGATTGTTGATGTGTTCTTTTGTCTATGTTATTTTATAAAAAAATACTCCAGAGACAAGCTAAAATTATTGTTAATTGAACACGTACTTAAAAGCTTAAAACTAATTATAATGACTTGAGAAATTTAAAGAGTTACCTATTTTTCTGAATGATTAGAAATAATGATATAAGTTAAAAAGCTCTGTAGAAAAGGAATAAACTCCAGGATTCCTTGAAGATTCAGATATAGGCAAATATTCTCGTCATAATATGCAAAAGTGTGACTACCTACTCAGTGAATCAGCAGAATGTGAAGATTAAACCTGTACTTTTATGTAACATAAAAGTCTTAGAACTTACATGTTTCACACATTTTACGTAACGATATATTTCAAAACCAGCTTCCGAAACCACTTTTTTAAATTCCGGACATCCGGGGCAGGCTTCACAACACAGGCATTTTCTTCTGCAAATGTAATTTTGTGTTTTTCATACAAAAAAAAACTGCAAATAATCTAAAAATAGAATGCTAGAAAAAACGGACGAAGAAGCATGTGTGCATTTAACTTAAAAGGCCTTGCACCAACCTAGCTCTTCGCGATTACTCCTTAAGTTAAAAGAAAACGTAATATTTTTCAAGAAATTGGTTATACCCACCCTAAGTAGGATCTCATGTTTATCTCGACACGATGTGTTTTTTGTTTCTGCTTACTCAATATTCATAATTTTATCTAATTTATTGCATTCAGCGTTTACAAAGACCAACTCAATCTACTATGACTAGTCAGTAATCTATGACTATGACAAAACAATTATCAAATCATAGATATACGTAAAAATATCCCAATAAATATGCCTATACAAATAAGTACTCTGTGATCATAGATTATACTCACAAATATATGTATAATAATCAAAAGATTATCACACATATCTACTATAATATTATAAAAATAAGGTCGGGAAAAAAGTTAATTCGTATTTTATATACAAATTCAAGGCATTTTGTTTTCAAATTTTAATTACATTTAAGTTTAATATATATGTGCCATTTTGTCCGATTTGAACTGATCAGTTGGAAGGATCAGTTTAACTGACCGTGTGTGGCCACCATAAGTTTAGTCTTTATTTTATCAAAATCGGTTCATCCTATAAAAAGTTATGATTAATTCTGAAGTATGGGTACAAAATATAGGTAGGTACGAATTTGTTCAATGGTGGCATGGAGTGATCAAGGACAGGGAAATTTTTGTAATTAAATGATGTAAAATAATTTTCCATAATTATATAATTGTATCTAAACTTACTAAATACTTATTTTTTTTTTTTTAGAAGAGGGGGCGAACGAGCATGCGGCTCACTTGATGTTAAGTGACTACCGCCGCTCATGATCAACTGCAACACCAGGGGAATTGCAGGTGCGTTGCCGGCCCTTTATAAATTCTTTTCTTGAAGGTCCCCAGGTCATATCGGTCCGGAAAAATCGCCGGTGGTAAACTACTCCACAGAGAGGTCGTATGCGGAAGAAAACTCCCTCTGAAACGTACAGTGGTGGACCGCCAAGCATCCAGATGGTGTTGATGGTAACGGGACGATTGCCGCATAGTGCGTTCACGAAATTTGGCGGCTGGGATTAATCCGAACAATTCCTCAGAGCACTCCCCGTGATAAATGCGATAAAATACGCAAAGAAATGCAACATCTCTTCGCAAGGCCAGTGAATTGAGCCGATCGGAAAGCACTCGGTCTTCGACGATTCGAGCCACTCTACGCTGGATGCGGTCAAGTGGAAGGAGCTGGTACTGGGAGCTCCAGCCCGGAGATGGGAACAGTATTCCATGTGCGGCCGAACCTGCGCCTTGTAAAGTTGCAGGCGGTGTGCCGGCATGAAATACTGTCCCGCTTTGCTGAGCACGCCAAGCTTTTTAGAAGCCAATTTGGCCTTCTCTTCCAAGTGACCACGAAACTGCACGTCACTCGATATGTCGACGCCGAGGATTCCGATACTGGCTGAGGCAACAAGGAGAGTGCCTTGAAACTGTGGAGATACGACAAAGAGGTTCTTTTTAGCGGTAAACACTTGTGTCTTCTGGGGATTAAACTGGACTGGATTTAGTTGCCCCCAGTCTGAGATTTTGTTCAACAAAGTTTCGACTTCAGACACAAGCTTGTCCCTGTACTCGGAGACGTTTTCCCGAGAAATATCGACACGGCCGGTGTACAGAGCATCACGAGTGCTGTCATCTGCATAGCAATGAATGTTACGGGTTTGCAACATATCATTGATATGCTGAAGAAACAACGTTGGCGATAGAACGCAGCCTTGTGGAACACCAGCATTAATAGGCTTGTAATCGGAGCTTGCACCGTCTACAACGACCTTGATGCTCCGATCTGCAACAAAGCGGGTGATTGCATAATTACTCGGGAAGCCCATAGGAAGGGAGCTTCAAAGAAGCGCTTTGTGCCAAACCCGATCGAAGGACTTCGCAATGTCTAAACTAACGGTCAATGCCTCCCCCTTGGACTCTACTGCCTGCACCCATCTATGAGTTAGGTAGACCAGAAGATCACCAGCTGATCAACTACGGCGAAAACCGTATTGGCGATCACCAATCAGCTGGTGATCCTCAAGGTACCTCATGAGCTGGCAGTTTACAATGGACTCCATTGTTTTGGAGAACAAGGAGGTGATGGCGATAGGCCGGTAGTTGGACGGGTCTGAGCGGTCGTCTTTTTGAACTTAATAAACATTTATTAAAAAATATATAAATCCTAATATCTTAGTTAAAAAAGTACAATATTTAACCAATGTCATCGATGGAAGGTGTTGAATTGTAAGGTGTGCTTATAATTTCTTTCTTTCTTTAAACAACATGGTAAATCAAATTTTTAAAAAGAGCTAATAACAATTTTTTTGGTTTCGTCAAGGATCATATATATCAATCATATTGAAGCTTGGTAGTAAACATATTATACTTCCCTTTTGCACTTCCAAAGGTTTTAAAAACTACTTTGTCGTGAAATTGAAAAAATAAGTTACCCGATTTTGAGTTTTTTTTTATATTATTCCTATCCGTTCTTTTCAAAATATCATATATTTATTTATTTTACTGTAATAATAAATTAACAACTATAGTTTTATATAGATGGCGCTATAAGTAATTTCCAGCACAATAAGGTTTCATTATAAAAGATATATTATAAAGGAAACATAATATGTAAATAATTGCTTTGCTTTCAATGCAATGTTTGTATTGGATCAGTAAATATGTTTCTTCCTTTATCCAATAACCGTTGCAGCATTTTAAAGTCCACTGCTGAATACAGGTCTCCTCATTGATTGCCTCATATTTGGCAAAATTGATTTATATAATTCAATGTTTGACATAGTTTCCACGATTTATCACGCAAGCTTTACCCGATTACGGAACCGAAGAAGCGGGTTATATATTATACTACACAGCCAATATAATATGGTTCACGGCTGAGTATAGGCATTCAATGAAATGTATATGTCGCAGCGCCTCAGTGGGCAGTCGAAATTATTGTAAACAACACGTGCACCGCACACCTGCGCATTGCGCCTGCAGTGACGCTCGTGTAGCTACTTGTCGATTGTATAAAACGGACAGAGCGGCCGCCGTTCTGTCCGTTTTATACAATATAAAAGTACAATACAAAAGCAGAAAGCATTATTATTAGCTATTAAATTAGTCTCAGTACAATTTATAGTTGATTACCTGTGATCTGTGTATTTTGTGATTGTAAATTCATTCTATTTAACTACCTTTCTACATCAGAAGTGGGATAAAGTCCCCGTTATTGCCCACATTTAATTTTTGTGGGATAAAGTCCCCGTTATTCGCACACATTTAATTTTTATGGATTAAATTACTTATTATCGCTCACATGGGATAAATTCTATATTATGGCCCACATGGGATAAAGTCCCTGTTTTTGACCACATTTAATTTTTAAATAGTAAGAGGGTTATTACATATGTAAAAGATGTGCTTCGCGTTGATGCATTTGTTTTTATGTTAAAATTTTAATGAAAAGTACTATCCTATTTACGACGTTAACGTATCTACAAAATAATGGATTAACTTCGATGTACTATGAACTGAAAATAATAAGTGGCCTTTTTGTGTTCTGTGTTAATAAGTGTAGCAGCTTACTCCGAATATTGTGTAGTCGATAAGATTGGGGTTTGCTATCGAGGGATAGCAAACCCAATTGCTGTATTGCTAGAGAAGTTACTACAACAATTTGAAAGGGCCTTGTGCGCTCACGGATCGGTCTGCTGCCAACAACCTAAATGAAGTCGGGGATGGTCGAGCGTTGTAATATCTAACGAGTGTCGATATCTGTTTGCAGGTTGGGATAACTGATAGACCGAATGCTAACGGTTTGCTGCCAACCGCACGAGGACGTGCGATAGTCTGAGATGGCCGTGTCGGTGCGTCTATAGTACAGAGAGGTTGCATCATTCTGGAGGAGTGGTCGTATTCATGGTGGTATCACAGGATAGATTATTCGGATAATTAATTCGTGGAAACGAATTAATTATTATTATGAGCGTGAGAGGTCCTCTCACGGTTTTAAAACAAGGGTTCAATTTTTTTATGAAAAATATTGTGTTAAATCTAAGTACAGCTCAAACCGCTGGTTGTAGAAGCGTGATATCGGAACAATAACTTCCTTTTAAGTAGGTCACCATCAAGATACTATGTATGTGTTTAGTTCAATAGCATTTGCTAAGAAAAAAGTCTTGTAAAATTAAAATCCTTGGGGAGTAAAATAAGGTTTTAAGAATGTTTTTTACGGGGTGATTTCATATTGGTATAGGGAAAATTATTAAATGATTATTGTAACTTTAAAATTAGTTCGAAGGATCCATCATCATCATTACAGCCCTTTACAAGTACACTGCTGAACATAGGCCTCCCCCAAGGTATGCCACAGAGCACGGTCCTGAGCCACCTGCATCCATCGACTTCCTGCATGTCTTACCAGGTCGTCACTCCATCTAGTAAGGGGTTGCCCTACACTTCACCTACCGGTACGAGGCTGCCACTCGAGAACCTTTTTTCCCCAACGGTTGTCGGTTCTTCGAGCTATATGGCCGGCCCATTGCACTACAGTGTAAGGTTTTGAGGTATACCTAACGAGAAGATGTGTCGTAATTTCCCGAACGCTGCCCAGCCGAGTTGAATCTGTCGATTGACCTCTCGGTCGAAGTTGGACTTACCTAGTCGGAATATTTGTCCCAGTTAAACGTACTCGTCAACAACTTCGAGCATAGTGCTCCCAACATCTACTGCTATAGGTGTGACATGGACATTAAACATGACCTTTGTTTTGTCCATGTTCATCTTAAGACCTATCCGTTGGGAGGCTCTATTGAGGTCATTGAGCATAGTGCTTAAGTCCTCCAGCGATTCTGCCATAAGGACTATATCGTCGGCAAATCGAAGGTGAGTGATGTACTCGCCATTGATGTTAATACCGTATCCTTTCCAGTCCAGTAGCTTGAAAATGTCTTCCCATGCAGCGGTGAAAAGTTTCGGGGAAATAACGTCACCCTGTCTTATACCTCTCTGCAGTCGGATAGGTTTCGTACTCTGGTTCTGTACTCGGATAGCTATCGTAACCCTACTGTACAAACACTTCAGCACTTCGATATACCGATAGTCAACTTGGCACCGCTGAAGAGACTGTAGCAGCGCCCAAATTTCGACGGAATCAAAGGCTTTCTCATAGTCCACACACGCCAGGCAAACAGGAATTCTGTACCATTTGCCGAAGGGTATGTATGTGGTATATGGTACTGAAGCCTTTTCGGAAACCGGCTTGTTTGGGAGGCTGGAAGTCGTCGAGTCTGCGTGCGAGACGGTTCGTAATGACTTTGGGATTAAAATAATGCAATTAGTTTTTTTTTTCATTTTCCTAGTACCTCACCTTAATGTGTTAAAACCGGGATACATTGTTAGTGCGGTAAAAATGGTTTTTAATTTCATGGTGGTGGGGAAATCCGTAAAATGAAATTATGATAATTATGAATAATACTTATTATCTAGAACTTTACAAACATTTGTCCCTATTGATCAATATATAGGTACCTACAAAATATAAAAATTGTCTATTTATCATTGTGTTCGAGTTAGTAATCCGACAAAAAATAGTGAGATCAGATAACTACAGATAAAACGGCTTTACATGCTTTCTGAGGCATAGGGATGAAACACCGCTAAACCCCTAACTCCGGGCTACTACTGCGAATTTTTCGATAGAAAACCCAACTGATTTTAAGCCCGATGACACCTATTACTTAAAGGTCAAAAAACTTTCATAGGTTGAGTGTAGTTTTATTTTTTATTTGTTTGCAGGTTGAGACAAAATATAGATACGCACGCAATTTCATTATTTTGTTTGCGTAGGTACATAGTGTTAGGTAGGCATTGGATTGAAGTTTCATTTACAATTTTCATTCAATATCAATAATTAGTGATGGTGCTTACCTATTTAGCGCAATATCTTATTTGTTCTGTGGAAACCAAGTATTGGCTAGAGGAATTCGGGAGCAAATTAGGGATTACGTTATTGCGGTCATTTTGTTGTTTATTTACAAAATAAAACACAAGCGTACAGTTTGCCCTATTTGTTTCTTGGTTCGTTTGTGGGTCCGTTTATTTGTTTGTCTGATTGACCGACTAACTGAATGTTTTTATTTAGATTAGTGTCTTTCTAAGTCTTCGCGACAGTTTAATTTACAAATAAATCATCATCACATAGAATAGCGAAGTACTGATTCCACGCGAACTCGTGGGCACAGCTAATCTAAAATATGTCTTTTTGTGTCATTATATGATAAACCAATCTTATTTAATTTTTGTGTGAAAACTGTGTGCTTAATTGATTTATATCTAAGCATACTATAATATTGCAC
Source organism: Parnassius apollo (assembly GCA_907164705.1). Classification (NCBI taxonomy): domain Eukaryota; kingdom Metazoa; phylum Arthropoda; class Insecta; order Lepidoptera; family Papilionidae; genus Parnassius; species Parnassius apollo. The sequence continues at coordinate 27,423,841 of CAJQZP010000693.1, forward strand.
TTTTTTATTAAATAGAGAAGATTCATTGTTATCTTTTTAGTGATATTTTATTTACCCCTTTTGCTTTGGCTATAGTCTTATTCTTTATGTTAAAAGCGTACATTTTAGATCGTAAACCTACAAATTCTTTCATGATTTTATTATTATTTTTATCTTTCAAAAGAACTAATTTCTTTTTGTTTAATTTTGGATACCTATTCAAAATCATTCATCATAATCTAAGGTATCAAAGTATGAGGAAAGGTCAGGTTTTATATCTGTGTAAAAATCATCTTTAAATATATGATATATTAAACTATCCATATCTGTATACAATAATTGGTTTATTATATATTAACTTAGGTTTTAGCAACTAACCCGCAACTAGCTCTTCCAAAAATATTGAAAGACTGAAATTATGGTTTAGCAATTAGATCTTGAGCACTTAAAGCTTTTACCCTGGTACTCCCAGTGTGTAACTAATTTTACGTTAACCCTTTTGTCAATATTCTTCATAGTCTTACCGAAGACTGAATTATTCATTAATTTATAAAAAAAACTTTTATTAAATCTGATTTTGCTAACGTTCTTAACTTTGTATTTAGATCTAAGTACATTTTCAACAAGTGACTGTTTAAATTTTAAAATTCTATGAATTTTAGTTAATTTAACTGCCTTTTCTATGCACTACTTTAAATGTCTGTAATGAATTACATATTTATCTTTATTATTTAAATTTGGAACTAGTTTATTCTCTAATATTGCCTACACAAATGTTTTCTGGGCATAAAGGAAAGTCCTACTGTAAATCATGAAGTTCATCTGGTTATTCCAAATCAACTTCTGAAATAAAACCGAAGTCTGATGTCTCAGACACATTGAAATCTGTATTCGAATTTACCCATTCAAATCCACCAGTAGGAAGATATTGAGACATAGCCCAACCATATAAATTGTTGACATCAAAATATGTGATATAACTATGAATTTGGTTTCCCTGCATCATAATCCCCGATTTATTTATTAGCTCTAGCATTACGATTACTACATTGAGATACACCCCTGATATCCGATCTAATAAATGCAATTTTCTCATAAACTGTTAAAAGTTCCAATTGTATTTTTGTATATTTTAGCATTGCATCCCAACTTAAACCGGGAGCTGTGTAATAATGGAGAGGGTCTAAATCATAAGTATTATTCTAATATTATTATAATGGACAGGGTCTAAATCATAGTATTATACATAGCTTTCTAAAGTTTTCAAATACGTCGGATAAAAGTAAAACGTCTGTTTTTAAATGCAAGTTTGAATAATCTAGCATAGGTATTACAACACCCAAAGTGTTCCCAAATATCTTTAGCATGATTGTAATCATCATTTGAAATATGGGAATCTATACATAAGCGAGCTATAAAAAAATTGTTCAGGGAGAGACGTTAGGTGTAAACTGTCATAATTAGTTATAAATTCATATCGATAAACCCCTTTCCGTTTTAAACGAATGAAATCTTTATCATTAGGGTAATTTCTAAGTAATTCTTGAAATTGATTACTGAGATTTTTGGCTAATTTACACGGTAAAAACTTAAATGAATCTACGTAACTCAATATGACTTCATGGTTATTTATGGAGCTAGAGAATGAAAAGAAGAAATACTCGAGCTTTGACTTCCTAATAAGCGTCAATAAAACAGAATGTTAGTAATAAAAGTGAGTGAATTGGCGACCGATGCGGTCGCACCACCCTAGGGCTACCATTTTTACAATAAATTATCTTTATAGGATTGTTGACATCGTAGCCTTGTTTAATACCATTTTAGTATACGTTTCCTATTGCAATTTGGTTTTAGTAATTAACATTTAATTTATATACATCTTTTTTTAAGAACAGCGTTCTTTTCGGCTGTTATATTTACAATTTTTGAAGTTTATATTTGAAAGAAGTGGTAGGACCCCATATCTGTCTGGGGGGTATCAGCCTCTTACCTGGTCCCGGTATAAATACAGGCTGTAAGCCATTCCATCTCAGTCCATAGAGGTGACAACCAGGCCAGAAAAAATGAGAACTCCGGTAGTGCCAGCCTATTTGATCCCAGCGGCGGTACTGGTCTATGGCTTCAGCCGCGAAATTTAGGGAAAGCGGAGCATCATAACACCAACACACCTCTCCATTCACTGCTCCACCTCAACCCATCAGTAGCGGGGCCGCACCCCGCCTGAACGCGTAAGATAGCGCATGTGGCGCATCACTATACCCACACTTGTCTTTCCCTGCAACTCCACTTCGACTGCGGCGGTAGAAAGAGGGGACATCCCTCTCGCCGCAGTCCATCAGCAAGTTGAACATTAAACATTAAAAATCGTATAAACTGTAAAACCATACCATATGCAATCCTAAATAACTAAGAATAATAAATGAAACTATTGTGTTAAGAGCTTCTCATAAATTTATTATATGGAATTTGATAATAAATATATGATCAATCTTTTTTCTGTTTGAATAAGTTTATTAGTTTTTGACGTAAGGAAATAGGACTTCCCACAGGTTTTAATACAAGTTCTTTTGTGCAAATATTATGTAAGGGTCCAAAAGCCAAGGCAACAACTGTACACGCAAGGCATATAACATTGTAGGGCATACTGAAGTCTGGAGTAGGTAAAGACACCATAGCCCCATTAGTCCTAAATACTGCAGGATACCCTGGAAACAAATATATACAATACTTTAGTTATTTTTTAAGATAAACTACTTAAAATTCATACGTAGATAATTCACTTACATTGTTTTGACGCATTTATTATTGAATCTATAGTACTACCAGTAATAGGTAGGCTAGTATAATTCCTAGCAGTAGGTAAATTGGCAGATATCAAAGCAGATCCAATGTAAAATCCATGATTAGCATCAGGGGGATATTCTTGCCATTTTAAGAATACAAATTCAAAGTCAATAGTAATTGTTGTAGTAGATTTTGGGGGCAACTGTAGCAGAAGTTCTAAATGATATGGTTTTTGTCGACTTCTACCAGGAGAATAATACTGAGATTTGACTAATTTACTTTTTGCTTTGCCATTAATTCTTAAAGAGCTAAGTTGGATTGGCAACCACCATGGTGCATTTTCCAATAAAACAATGTCAATGGGGGCCCAATAGTTATTTGTAATTTCAGTTACTATACCACCAAACTCTTTACCATATCCTAGAACATAACGTGTAAAGTGCAGTGGTGGTGCTATTGTAACAAGCAATTTATCTTGTGTATCATATTTTACTCCAATGTTCATCATATGATTATAAGATTTAATATCATAAACAGCAAGCATTGTGTCACTACCACCTCTTTTAAATAATAATACATTATTTGGAGATGGACTCAACTTAAATGAATAGGTCTCGTTGGAAGAAATATCTACATATATTTTACTTGAAGATGACAAAGGGCAAGCTCCTGGCAAGCCTTGGCCAAATAGTTTTCTAAATGACCAATCTATACTGTCTATAATTTTATAATCATAAACTAATGCAACAGTTTGCTTTATTTCTATGTTTATATCAGAGCAATTATCAACCTTGCACATTTTTCTTACATGTACTCCAATAGAATGGTAATTAGTATTATGCATCATTCTAGAGTTCAATAGCGATGAGAACCCATGGCTAGACTCACAAGGCAACAATTTCTTCCATGGAGTTAAATTTTCTGTACACACAATTTCTCTTGGTAATGTTGCATATCTTAAACGTGAAGTAATGTTCTGATTAGTTTTTATTGCACCTGTAGGGCAAATTGCCATTTGAGGTACAACTGTATTAAAACTATCAATAAAATTAAGTGAAGCACAAAAAAGCCCTGAAAGTGTCGCACTCAGCTTTCGCCATTGTGTATCAACATCCACAACATTAGGCGAAAACCAAGCATAAAGTTCAGCACCGGGAGCTGCGTCTAATATTGGATATCCCCATTTATTGTGTTTCCACTGGCCTTCAGTTAAAGTCAGATGAAGCTCATCCACTTGGAAACGTGAGAGTACCTCTCCCAAAGACCGTGGCGCTAAGTGAGAATGCTCAACTGAAAAACAAAAATAAATTGATGAAATAATTTGTGAATTCTTAAAAAATTCTTAAATAATAATATTCTTACAGGATGATTCTTCACTAATAGTAATAAATTGAAAGTAAACATAGAGATGAGTAGGTGGTAATGGTTTAATAAATATTTCTTCTTTAAAATCATCAGCACAGACGTAATGCAATTTCATTAACAATGATAAACAAATCACAAAAATCTTCCTCATTACAAAAGCTTTATAAAAATTCGTCTATCTTGAGAAAGAAAAATGAAGACTACTTTTTCAAATTTTTAATACTATTCAAACTTGGAATTTCAGGTGTTCAGGAGCTTAATTAATTAAAGTAGAAACTTAGTGGGTCAGTGTTAAGTGTAGCAAGCAAGTGAGGTACCTAAGTAATAAATCCTAGATTATTTTAAATTTATCACTAATATAAACATAGAGTAGAGTAATATATACAGAAAATAAATTAAAAATATTAAATGTCAGTCACTAATGTCAGTCATAGACTCATAGATTTCAGGTATACAAAAAGTACTCTGTGGATTGCAATATATTAGAAAGTACTCTGTGCTCATAGATAAAATTTCATTTTTTTAATAACTGGCTTTACGGCTATAAATTCTAGCCCTTCTGAGCCTATCATTTCGTTCAATATCTTCATTTTTGTATTCTTTTTCTTCACAATATGCTAATGCGTCACATTGCGAAGCCTTTGGGATATTTTGACGACAGCTCAACCCAGCAGACAGTTGACGACGACAGCTACTCAAGTTCATAAGGCCCAAGCGATCAAAATAACATGAGGTTTATATCGACATCAAAGCACCTGTTTCGTTGTTTTCTTTAATAGTTCACACGCGCGGTCAATTAATTCACAAAACCGCATGACTTATACGAATCGAAATCCACTTCAAACCCTTATTCAAGAGACAATCCGATTACGGCCAAGTTCCCGTCAAAACTCCAGATAAAATTTCAGTAAGGTATGGTACATGGAGTATAGAGGTAAAGAGGACAATCTTCCATAGGAGAATAGGCGAAAATGTGTCAATCTATAAGCAGTAAATAATAGTTCAAAAATTCCCCACAACAGCGCTTGAGTAGCTACAGGGTAAGATAAATCGCCGTAAAATACGTTGAGACTGATTTTTTTTTAAATTTTGAAAACAATAAAATAATTATTGTAAAAAGAATTATGGTGAAAGTGCAGACAGAGAAACCTATAGACTAATAATTAGCGTGGCCTCGAGTAAGAAAGGACGATATAGTAGTTTTAGGTTATACAATAATCTTTATGACTTTTAAACATATTTAGATAAAAAAATTTAATTGTTCTAAGAACAGAACTGAACAAGATTCACCAAACTTAAATTCACAAAACACTTTTTTCTCACTTAGACCAACTTGTAAACTCCTTAGATCGCTACGAACTTGAAGTAACCTATGTACTTGTAGGTGATATTCGATGTATTAGAAAGTAAGCCAGTATTAAATAAACACTCGAGTTGAAGAAACGTGTTGATCTTTCAGCCCATTATAAATACCATAATTCATGGCGACCCATGCCAAGTGCGCGTGTCCGGGTGCAGGCTAAAAGTGCGGACTTTGCACATTCCTGTGTGCCTCGGCAGTGAATGCAACTACGTAATAATAATGAATAAGAATATAATTATTAACTTTGTGACTGTGTATGCGCGTGTTTATGCCAAAAAACAAAATGGGGAATAGTAATTCGAGAAATGAAAAACATGAAACGACGATTGCCCAAACTGGAGGAACCAATACTGTGGAAATAGAAGAAAAGGATTATCATATAAAGATTAACAATATATTGATCACAACATTTTTAATTTTAGCATCAATCGTCCTGGTTGTTATCATATTTTTGAAGCTGAAAGAAAAATATAAGAAATGGGTAGAAAAGAAAATTAATGCGGAATTTTTAAGAAGAATGCGCACTAGACTGTCTAACAGACGTGAACCGCGTAATGAAAAAGATGTTTAAATTTATGTTGCCTTACTTTCTCCGAGTGCCTCTACACCGTATATCTACGTAACCGGCCTACACCTGTACTGAACCCTGGATATAAGTGAGCGATCCTTGACTTCTCCGAGTGCCCCAACACCGTATATCCACATGACGACGCATGTTTTTGGACTCTGCACGTGAGCAGACAAGCGGCGTGAAACCGTGGTGTGTTTTATATTAGTGCAGTTCCTAAAAAGTGCATTTCCGTTTAGTTTTACGAGAGTGAGTCAAACCCTTTTTTTAAGTGACAATTATAGTGACATTGGTAATTTTATAAACATATTTACGAAAATTATGTTAAATTTAGGTAGCATGTTTAACTTTGTTTCTCTATAACATTTAAAATAGTTGTTGTCATGTGTTAATTCTAAGAATTCCGACCGCTGCGATCGGTCGAGATGCAATTCAGCAATTGTAATCGGTACACTGTATGACTGTGCTTCGTTTTAGAATAAATTAAAATCAATTGAATGAAATATGAACGGAGTGCAAGTTAACTTTAGTTTCTATGTGAAATTAATCGTCAGAAATAAGGAAATATTTGATTAAAAAAGGACAAAGTTGATATAAAGGTTCTATTGCGTTAAGTAAGTTGAACGAAGCCGAGATATATTTAAATAATAGTAAAGATATATTTTCCACATTAAGTTATATTAAGGATAAGTTGGAAATATCTTTAATCACTGAAACATATGACAAAATTTGTTCTTTATTTGCAGAAATAGCGAAATTGTGTGTTTCACCCAGCTTAGAGATGAAGTCAGAAAAGATGGATTTTGATTTGAAAACTGCTTGTAGCTTGATACCTCTTTTAGATGATAGGGAAGATACTACGAAACGATTGATTGATGCGGTGGAAATGTATGCAGAAATGCTTAGTAGTGAAGGCCAGCAACTTTTAATTAAATTTGTTCTCAAGGGCAGGCTATCAGAAAATGCTAAGTTGCGCGTATCCAATTCTTATACTTCAGTAGACTTGATGATTCAAGATTTTCGTAATAAGTTATTGACAAAAAAATCTTTCACTGCAACACATAATCAAATACTGTCTCTGAATCAGGGCTATAGGACTATTGAACAATAAAGATCTCAACTTGAAAAACTATTAACCGATTTGATAATTTCACAGGCTGACGGTGACGTCACTAAAAGTACAGTTCTGAAACCAATTAATGAAAAAATGGTGATTAAAAAATTTACGGATGGACTTAAAAATGAAAAGTTAAGTACGATTATAGCTGGTAGAAATTACACATCGCTAAAAGAAGCCATTCAAGCGGCCAAAGGATGAATCCACTCCATCGTCATCTACTCAGGCAGAGGTAACGAAAATTTCATCTTTTCCTAGAGGTCGAGGTAGATGAAATAATCTTTCTTTTAGATTCCAAACCAGAGGTCGAGGGTTCCAGACAAATTACCACAACAATTACAACAACAGAGGTACTAACTTCCAAAATAATAATAACAATTTTAATAGATATCAAGGTAATAGATTCCAGTATACGCCGCGAGGTAGAGGACAAAACATGTTCTACAACAACAGAAGGGGATACAACAACAAGAAAGGTAATTTTAACAATAGAATATTAGCGTTGCAAAATGATGCGCCAGTACGAACTGCTGATAACGTAGAATACCCAGCTGATGAGAGAGAGAGTAACCAGTTTTTTCGGACTTAATAACTTAGTTTTTGCTTGTAGAGGTAACACTAAATTCGTAAATTTTTATGTTGAGAATAGGAAGATTATACCACTGGTAGAGAGCGGTGCATCTATTTCGGTAATTAAGGAATAACAAATTACTAAGTCGAGTGAAATATTTTACAATAATTTAATAATAAATTGAATCGGAGGAAAAATCGGAGCTTCGAGTTATGTTATTTTAGACATTTACAGTTCTAAATATGATAAATTTACGAACAAGTTTTATAGTTTCAAGAATTTACCTGTCGCCGTTGATGGAATATTAGGATTAGATTTTATGACTAGATATAAGGCTAAAATAGATTTAGAAAATAGTTTACAGACGCTGCAAATTGATGGTAAGCATTGTATTTTACCGATTTTCGATAAACCTGATTATAGCAACTCGTTAGTACTCGCACCTCGAAGTGAGTCTATACATTATGTGTATTTGAATAAGGAAGTGGAAGAGGATTTTTTTTGTGTGCGCGAGAGAGATAGAAAAGGATATATTTTTGGCAGGAACTATTGTTCAACCGAAAAATAAACGCGTTCCAATTAAGATTTTAAATATTAGAGATGAGGAAATAAGATTAAACAATTTTACTTTAGATGTGGAACCTTTGAGAGAGTATAACATTTTTAAATTTGGTCAATGTAAAAGTAGCTCCAATAGGGCTAAATCTTTGTTACCTTTATTAGAACTTAATCATTTAAACAATGAAGAGAAAGAATCTATTGAAACCATTTGTTTTAAATATTCTGATATTTTCTTCTTACCAGGTGACAAATTAGAAACTACTAATATTTGCGAACATACCATTTTCATTCATTACATTAAAAAATAAAACTAATCCAATATATACAAAACAATATAGATTACCACATGCATTAAAAATTGAAGTAAATAAACAAATAACAAAGATGCTCGATGACGACATTATCGAGGAATTTTCTAGCGAATGGTCAAGTCCTATACTATTAGTACCTAAAAAGTCTGAAAGCTCACAGAAATGGCGTTTAGTAATCAATTTCCGTAAATAAAATGAAAACATTGTAGACGATAAATTCCCGTTACCCAACATAACAGACATCTTAGACTCACTATCTGGTTCAATTTACTTCACTCATCTAAATTTACAACAAGGATAGAAGATGCATTATCCAGAGTGTGTATAACATCAAGTGAACTGAAATGTATGAATGAGGAGGTTTTGGCAGTTGTAACGAGACAACAAAAGAAAAAGATGGAGCAGAATAGTACGGTAGGACAGACTGCGCTTAATAAGTACCCTGATGAGTGGCCTGATCAACCAAGCGTCGTGGAACTATTAAGACAGCCATGTGATTCCGTAGAATTGAGGTTGACTGACAGGGAAGTAATAGGAAAATTTAAGAAAGGAAATAATAAAGTGATAGAAGAAGAATGTTTTATGTATGTACCAAATAAAATGTTATTGTGTTAATTTAGGTTTTAAGTTGCATTTCTCGCGAGCCGAATTTGCAATTAAACTTAAAGAGTTTTGCAAAAAAATAAAAGTAAATAATTATGCATAGTAAAAGATGGAAAGAATACTAAGTTTATAAATGGAATATGTAGTGAAGTTAAATCGTTGAGTGAATGGTCCGGACCCCGAATATGTGTACTGAAAGAAATAGAGAGAATTTATGATGAAAATGAGAAACAATTTATTTTAAATGACTATCATTTATTACCCACTAGTGGACATGCTGGAATAACTAGAATGTCGAATAATATATATATATATATATGTATATATATATATATATATATATATATATATATATATATATATATATATATATATATATATATATATACTATTGGCCAGGACTAGATTCGGATATCCGTAAATATATGAGTAAATGCGCATTATGTCAGAAAATGAAACAAGGTAAATATACCAAACAACCTATGACTTTAACCTCCACTGCGTCGACTACATTCGAGAAAGTTTTCCTCGATTTAGTTGGACCATTGGATAAGGATGAGAATGGAAATTGTTATATTTTAACTCTCCAATGCGAGTTAACAAAATATATAGAGGCGTATCCATTGCCTAATAAAGAAGCTGTTACAGTTGCAGAAGCTTTTGTAAGTAACTTTATTTTAAGATTCGGTATTCCGAAATGTATAGCTACAGATAGGGGGACAGAATTCATGTTTCGGGTTATGGAACAGGTATGTAAGTTATTAGAAATCGATAAGTTATCGTCAACTGCATACCACCACCAATCAATCGGTTCTCTTGAGATAGCTCATAAACATTTAGGTGCGTTTCTAAGAACTTATTGTACTAATTCGAATTTTTCATGGGCCCAAATGCACAAATAATTCAAGAAATGTCAGTAAAAACCAAGGAATTATTTTTATCGGCTAATAAGGTACTTAATCAATAAAAAAGTATTATAGATTTATAATAAAACAAATTATTCCTAAGACGCCATCTTGTGTCATGGAATATAGATTATGAAATTAATATGTTCAGATGCGACATTTCTGTGGGTACTGTATAGGACGAATATATTATTATACACTTTTTTTTTGTAGAAACATATATAAGTTATTATAATTAGGCTAAATTTTTCATGTTTAAATTTCTTATTATTCCTTTATTATAAGGTTTCCACATCAAAGTCAAGGTGGAATAAATTCGTCCATTTTTAACTCTCGCGTGCCCAGCATTTATGAACGACTCTTATTCTAATATAAATAAATATATTTGTAATTTAAATTTTATGTTAATAAGTTTTGTTAAACATACATTTAGTATGTTTTTTGTATTTGACATAGATGCCTTTTAATATTCAGATAAAAATATCATTACAATGTAATTGTGATATAATATTATGTAATATTATATTAAATAAGTGAATATAATATAAAAAATAAATATAAAATTTATTTTGTATATTATATTCTCTTCTATTAAATATAATAAAAAATTAACTTCTATTTAATATAATAAAAAAATATAAAATTTAAATATTGCTCTCGATATAATTTACCTATTAAATAATACATTCTACTATTACCTACGGATCATTCTACTTATGTTTATTCTATGATTAAAAAAACCAACCGCGCGCACACAGAGTAGCGCACATTGTTTGTTTGAGATAGCTGTTCTAGTACGTAAGTACATAATTACTTCAATGTTTTTTTAGCAATACTACTAATTTTTGTTACTATTCGAACACTTGCTGGTAATAAAGTTTCATTTTCTTGAATAAAAAAGAAGGATACCATTATTCATATTTATTAAAAAAAAATATCTTTCATTAATCTTTTAATCAAGTGCTTTTTGTGTTTAAATTTGAAGAAAAAAAGAAGATATAGAGTATAATTATCAGCACTATTTTTTGACAGTAACAAAAAAAGAAGTGTTAGTAACATAATCGGAAATATAAGGCCTAGCACACACACTTAACTCACTATCATAAATAGGAAACAAAAAAAAATTAAATATCAACACAAAATAAAAGATTTATTAATTATACTTCCAAAATAATAAAAAAAACATTCATTTAAATTGCTTTAAGCATATAAAAACTTATTAATTAATAACAATCAGTAATATTTCTTGGTGGTGACGTACATTTTCATTGTTTTTCATACACCGCTCTTACTTGACGTTATTACACATTTTTCATCGGATTTTTTGAAAACACAAATATCTTTTGAATATTATCTAGGGTTCTATTGTAATAAATTAATTTTGCGTAAAATGAAACCAGTAAAGACCTCTGAAAATCTGCTATTTTACGTGAACTTTGACTCTTCTTAATGTACTTACTCATAAATCAAAAAATATAACAATATTTTCTTATGGTAAAAAAAAAACATTTTTTTAAATCTCACGTACACTTAAAATTATTATATTTATGTATATTGGAGGGGGAGACAGTATAGAATGACTTCTGTTCGCCTTTATAAAACATGACTCCCGTATGTAATGTGACTTGCACTTTAGAGGTACCAAAATGCATTGCTTGAACTTCTTCTGCCATTTTACATTCAAAGTTTTCTAAAAAGTCACAATGCAAAGCCATTTCATTATCATCTAAATTTTCAAGACAGGTTTTATAGCTTTTTGTTGCATATTAGAACTTAACGTTAAATAATTTTAAAGATTCCTCAAAATTTTTATTAGCTCTGCAATAGTACCTTTTCTATTGATTTTACTGTTCTTTTAGTTTGCCGTTCTTGTCCATCGTCATTTTGTGTTCGTTTTTTATAAGTGTGGGTTTGGATTTCCCACATTTGCCATGTAATTTCTTGAGATGATTTGTTATTCTCCAAATTGTAGTTTATAGATACAAATTTACACTTTTCGCACTTGCTAACATACAAGCGAATGACTGAGTATTACAAACTATTTTTTGAGAAGATCATGAGTGTTACATACATCAATAACTTTGTGATGTTTAAGAGCCGCTAATTTAAAATTAATATTACTGTGTTTAATGGAAAGGCAAGTGTTTCGGTTTTGTAGGTTGGGTGAAATAACGTAAAACGGTCTATACCGGCAAAAAGATGCAAAAGAAGTAGAGTTAGACCTTCCGACTTTTTCGTATAAAATTTTTAATGAATTATTAAGAAACCGTATTTGTTGTTTGTTTTTCTTTTGCGTTTTGCATTCGCGTTTGCCAGACGTTGCTCTGCTTACATCATCTCTGATATAAAACTCGATTATAGACTTTTGGAGTTTCAAACTCCTGTTCGTAGTTTTCTTATTTCGAACTCGTGTTTTCAGGCCTATTTTTTTTTTGGAAATGAATGACAGCTTTACTACTTTTCACGAGATAATTATTAGCAATTTTCTTTATAACGTGTCTCTCTTTACTACTTTCACACTGCCTGTAAGTCAACTTTAAAGATGCTTCCAAAATTTCATTTCTGGCCTTTAACCGATTAAGTTCTGCTTCACTTTTATTCTTTTCTTGCATTTTGCTTTTTTGCAAACGATATAACCTTTTCCTCATTGTTTCTAACGCTCGATGCAAGTATATATTTCGATTTTGAGCTGCTATGTATATATCTTTATAGTTTTCTCTTTTTACTCTGGATTTTCTGGCACTGGAATCTTTTGTGCTTGCGATTTTTGTTGCAGCTTGTTCGCTACTTTTCTTCTTATCTTTTTGCTTTCTTTTTTCTTCTCTCCATTTCTTCCTTTTCTTATTTTTTTCTGCCTCGGGCATTTCTGATATTTTCTTATATTTATTATTTATTCTTATAGTTTTTCTTTCGCTGTTCTTCTAGTTTTTCGGGGTTTAATTTTAATCGCTCCCTATAGCGTCTCATCTTCTCGGCTGCGGTTAACGGCATTTTTTTTTTGATAAAATGTTATTAAAAGTATTGCTTGTATAAAAAACAATATAACTGTTCATATACCTGAATAAGTAACAAATTCCTCAGTATTTTCCACTTCTTTCACCTGCAGACAATAGAATACAACTTATTTGTCAACTGTTTGAAAATTGTACTTTAACACTTTTTACTCATTATCATCATCATTTCAGCCGACTCCACGGAAAATATCGAAGTTTAGCCAAATCAGCAGTTAGACTGGTAAATCGGACCCCAGACTTCAAAGCTGAAAGCTTCGGATACGACTGGGATTAACGCTAAGATGATGATAATGATCATCATTGCAGCTGACGTCCACTGCTGGACATAGGCCGCAATGCGGTTGTGTTTCGATTCTAAATGGCATAACCAGTCAGTTCCGTGAATATGAATGACAATACGTGGCATATAAGTTGATCCAAAATGGCGATCGACCTTCAGTGCACAGTATAACAGATATTTGAGTCTCAAACGAAGCGGAGAGCTGCTCGTAACCATAACAACAACGGCCACTTCGGTTTAACTTATTTGCCGTGTGCTATACCGTGCTTATTTATGCATCAAATGAATATTCACAGAATGTATGTTTTAGTGCTCACTTCAATAATAATAAAATTAATGCACTACTTAGAAAATCCATTTGAAAAATTACGAAAATAAACAAAACTTTTTATTTTGTAATTTATATTATAATATCTGATTGTTATTACATATAACAGCCTGATAATCATTTGAATACGATGCAAATTGTATATCGAATTATTATTTTAAAGTTTAATAATATAGTTAAACGTAATTTAAGAAAATATTATGTAGATATTTAATATTGCTTTAATACCTACACTGTAGTAAGGTATGAAAGCAACATTATATTATAAGAGATTCACGAATATATCTTATGCCATTTTTGAGAGGTGTATGTTTTGGCTTTAAAAATCCTTTTTGGTTACCCCCACTTTCCGATTATACATTACCACGCGAAAGTAACAAAAATAGAAGAAACGCAATAAACGTATGAGATTTTCAAAAACAGAAATATTGGTTAAAACCAAATAGTTAAAACAAGAATTTAACATCAAAGTGTAGTGTATAAAATAAACTATCAAAAAACTTTACAAAAATATTAATATCTTAAAACTTACCTTGACACAAATGGTAACAAAATCCATAAAGAAATTGTCGCAGTAGGCAGAGTACAGCGCTATTGCGGCTGTTGTCGACGCCGAAATGACATTGCAACAAAATGGTGGAGTGAAATGTCGTCAGATAGTGTTGCAAAGATTAAAAAATAATTATTCTGATAATTTAAAAAATCTTTCGAAACAAAATTCGGTAAGAAATAAGAATTCCGTTTTGGAACTTTTTATAGGACTAAATTATTTTTCTGAAATGTTTAAACTTATGACGAGTTTTACTATTAACTCGTTATTAAATGAATGTTTAGACCATGAGCAATGTTTTGAGGCTATAATATATGTAGAACTTCTTAGAATGTAATGAAAATAAATGAATTCGAAGTCTGCGGTCACAATGGGACAAACTATATCCAATACTACGAAAATTTCGGTATTTATCAGAATATTAATTTTAAAAGTAACTTTTTATAATGATTTCTTATATTTACGCGAACACTACACATTGATTAAAACTACTTTTACGGACTTTATCGCGTTTATTTTACTATTATTTTTAATTCCCGACATTTCGGGCGCTTTCCAGCACCCATGGTCACGGGGGACTGAGATGACTGACGTCCCGATGTCATTGTTAAACCCGGAGTACCTTCAGCTTTTTTAATTATTGTTTATGGTACGATCTATACAATATGAACTGACTATGTCCTGAGGTCTTGCAGTGGTATGCTTGGGTTTAGTTTTAATTTTATTGATTATAGGATCCCAAGCAGGTGGTAGTACCCAGCCTCCTTCTCTATTGAAATTAGGATGTTTTTTAATTTCAATAGCCTCACGTATCATCCTTGGTAGGAATCGGTGTTCTTTCGTGAGGATTTGTGGTCTATCAAATCTGATGTAATGGTTGGGGCCCTCTAGGATATGATCGCAAACTGTAGACTTCCCGGAACGTTGAGTTGAGTAACTTTTTAATTTTAACACTCTTTTGAAATTCTATCTGATAATTTACTAATATCAAAACAGTTACAGTATTATGTATATCACTTGTAACACCATAGTAATAAAATAATCAAGGAAAAAACGTGGGTCATTGACGTTATGACTATGGTCAAAAATTTTGAGAAATACTCATTTACTGATGACTGCTTGGATTCTGTTCGTTGCTCTGCTGAAGAAGGCCTTGTTGGGATCGGTAAGTGGCTGAATACTATATAATTACTTTATATATAATTTGTATATAATTACTTTAAATACTTTGAAAACTCGTTATATAAAAATGTCAAATTATATTCGAACTCAGCCTAATAATTATTTTCAAATTAAACTTCACACATGCTATGATCCCTTAAGTACTAGTTGGATTTTATAGTAAAATCACGGCCTCTGATTCACGGCACTCTCGCAGATTACTTGCCTTCTTCTCCACTCACCGCAGACTACAAGGCTATTAATCTCCTGGCACTTGCACATTCGTTGGCAACGAGGCTGCATTATCGACCTCCGGTCTGAGTAGGGGGGGGGGTGATGTGTCGGCGCTGTCGTCGCGCCGCAAGCGAAACACACCGAAGCCTAAATCACGCTATCAAAATTCTGAATCATAAACAGTATATATAGAACATCTCCGAACTATCACATGGAGTGTCGGCCGCTCCCCGGGCAGAACACCTTGCCCGGCGGGAGATCTCTCCTTTTCTCTTACATAGCTGTTCATTAATTACTACGGTCTCTGAGACCAAGTAATTAGGAGTTATAGTTGACCAACATTTGTCATGGCATAGACACATTGAATTAATCATGAATAGACTAAGGAAACTTAAATGGACATTTATTACACTAAGACGAAAAAGTTACTATACCAAATTTATATTGCTTTGGCTCAATCTATCTTAGTATATTGTATTCCTTTATGGGGTGGAGCTATAAAAACCAAATTTTTAGAAGTTGAAAGGGCATGGAGAAATTTATTAAAAATTGTGCAATTTAAACCAAAAAGATTTCCTACCGAAGATCTTTATGCGTAATGAACTTACTATTAGGAAACCGTACACTTATATTCAGTTCTAAGATTGCATAAAAGTATAAAGTTTAACCGTTGCATTGTAGCCAAAAGATGGAAAAACGTAGCGGATACAGCTGTCGCTGTTAAAACTGTTTTAGGTAGGAGACAATATGTAAAACGGTCAGTGACTCTATACAATGCCATTAATAAAAGCATAAAAATTCATCACCTCAACTACCATAATTGCAAATATGTTCCAACGGAATGGTTTTTTCTTAAGAGCTATGATGATACTGAGGCTCTTTTAAGTAATATGAAATAATGTAATTTATTTATTACACACACACACACATACACACACACACGTGCACGTGCGTAAACATACATGCGTGCGCGTATATATTTATTTATATTGTTTTATAATAAATTATTATGTAAATATCATACAAATATAAATGCAATTGCTATGGAAGAGTAGAGTCTCCTAACACAAGTTTTTATACTTAAAAGGAGACCTCATTCCCGGTTACAATTTATGTATGAAATATGAATGAAGCAAAATAAGTGACTAGATACCGCGTTACACACATTCATGATTCTATTCTTTATGGTTAATTTATTTTTTCACAACGTAATTAGTTAGTATGGCAGAATTACAAGTGTATTACAAAATATGTATACAAGGTGTAAGTGTAAACACCGTTGTCACTAAAACCATAGTTATGCTATATACATAACCATAGTTGGCTTTAATATAAAAATATTTATCCGAATTCTAAAAAAAAACCTATTTTCTTTCATAAAATTTAAGAGGTTTCTGTCTGAAACCGTCTGTAAATTCATGGATACCCTATGCGCCCGGATGACTATATTATGGTTGCAGCACTGCAACCATAATAGCTGACGCTCGACCGGGAAAGGACTACGCTCTCACAGAATACCAGCGTAAAATACCAGCTTAATACTGCTGTCTTTCGTATGGTGAAAGTAGAAATCCGGAGACCCTTTTTACTGGAAATGAGGCATCCCCTCTTGGTCCCTAGGCGTGATAACGTATCTGCGTTTTAATTCTTAAGCGAGGATAAATGTAGATGTCTATGGGCCACAGCATCCACTTACCATCGGTGGACTGTGTGCTCGTTTGTCACTCTTATTCTAAAAAAAATATTTTTATTTAATATCGATAATCAAACCTTATCTGCTTATCACGTTAGTAGTTATTCTTTGTTTTTCAAAAAAAGCAATGATAATGATGATGATCAATTATTCTATTTTGGTTTATTAAATTATACAGATTTAATACAGATATTAAGTTTAAGTAGCATACAAATTTAATACAGATTTTAGCAGTGTCTAATACAGATAAAAGGTTCAAGACATCTGGCAACACTGGTTACGACATTATTGACATTTGATATTTTAGTTGTCATTCTAAGTTTTGAGATCTGAGATGTCGATTACAAATCCATATATTTAAACCACTATTTATGTACATAGTTATTTATAAATATTTTAATATTAAACTATTAATCTATGATTTACATTTATTCCCATTGTCGTATTAGTTTGTGACTATGTTCCTTCGGGCATAGTGTAAGTTTAGATATTTGAATCCCTTGGAGTTTAATATTATTGTAAAATAACAGTTTAATACCTCTATCGATATAATACCTAACATAGATTTGCTCGGAGAGTTATAGTGTTCTGTGACTGTGAAGTAGGAGTGAAATAGAACGTCGTCTCTTGAACGGTAGAGACTACAGACTACTAAAGTTATATTGTTCTGTGATATATATAATAACTGATGAATGACGACGTCTATCGACGATAATGTTAATTATATTATAAATGAATTAAAAACTTAGTTAAAACTTAGACTTAAAACAAAAATATTTTGGTTATTAATATAAGAATAAGTGTGTTGTGTCATTATTGCCAACTTTTTTCCAACCAACAGGTTAAATTTTGTTCAACAATGGATAACGAATTTGTTGTCAGATCAAATAGTTTGCGCCTTCAACTTGGCTATGGAATAGGCCATGTTTTAAATGATGTATGTGCAAGCTTGTGGTTTACCTACTTTTTAGTATTTTTTCATTTAGTTCTTGAGTTTAGTTCCACTCAAGCTGGTAACTTAATGTTAATAGGACAAGTAGTTGATGCTGTTGCAACACCATTTGTTGGGTATCATTCTGATCACACTGACAATTTTGTAAGTGCTCGATATGGAAAACGAAAATTATGGCATTTATTTGGTAAGTTGTTAAGCTCAATAGGCAGATATGTACAAAACCTACAATTGATTTTGAAGGAAGGAGGCAGGGGTTAGCAAGATCACCTCTGTGTGGGAAAAGAACCCCCTAGTTTTTGAGAAAAAGAATTAAAATTTCCCACAATTCAACCTGCTGTCAACTGTCTTCAAAAAAGGAGAAGGTTCTCAATTTGACTGTATTTCTCTTTTTTATGTGTGTGCTACCTCATTATTTTTATCTAGGTGAACTGATTATTATGATTCCTTTTTTTATTTGTAAGCTGTTGCTTCTCATGTTGTCTCATATAAATGTGATCAAGCTCTGCCGGTAGCTTTTAAGTTATCCTTAATAACACATATTTAATTGGCTTCAAATACATTGATGTTCTCATATTATTTACATTAAAGTCAGATGATCAAAATTTTTAATTTCACCACTTGTGTTCTTTCATATTTTTGATTAAATTATCAGAAGACACAGTTATATTAATTATTATTCTTCAAAATTTACTACACCTAGGTGTAGCCAAAAGCAATCAGCTGCATCTACTAGCAGCTACCTTTAGCTGGTTAATTATACCATTTCCTATTTTTATATTACCTGACTTTTAGACATTTCAGAAATATTACACCAAAATATTGAAAATTAAGAAGGCAAATGAGGGTTATAACATAATATGTCAAGTTACAATGTTATCAACAGAAACTATAACAATAAATTAAAGAAGGAAAGAAACACTTTAGTTTGCCATAGACCATTAATGTACACAATAATATTATTGCAAATTTACAACTTAAAAATATGTAAAGGCATGCCAAAAAAGGCAATATGTATGGGTAAAATGCACATTCATTATGATATAGTGGGGTAAAAAAATATTTATTAGTCTTTACTTATTTATTCGTTACAACATTTTCAATGTATCTTTTTGACATTGACTTTTGTCTTTGGAATAACAATTTGGCTAGCCTTTGTTACAATTGATTTTAAATACTTCTTGTATGAATTAGAAATAAGGCTATCACAAAATTTTTGTGAATTAGATATTAGATAGAGACAAAACATTATATTATTAGAAATTTATAAAAGTGCACATTAAAATGAAACAAGTGTTTTTTAATATCCAAAAAACATACAGTTCATATAAGTAAAATAGTTTCAAAATTTAATAGTTCATTATATTATATGCATTTCCGATATAATGACTGCCTCGTTGGTCTAGTGGTTGTAGTAAGTCAACTGCTGATCATGAGGTCCTGGGTTTAAATCCCGGGTCGGGCCTAAAAAAAACTAATTATTGAGTTTTCCATCAAGAAATTCTCAGTAGTTGCCCGGAGTCAGGAAGTTGGCGGTGTCTCACCCCCGTGCCTCGAAAAGCACGTAAAGCCATTGGTCCTGCGCCTGATCTCTCTCCGGTCGTATCAATTTACCGTCGGATTGGATTATGAGAGTGAGGGAATAGAGAGTGCACTTGTGCTTGCGCATACACTTGGGCACTATAATCCTGTCCTGCGCCGATCGCTAGTCCCCGTGGTCGAAATTCGGTCTGGAGGACATTATTATTATTATAATGGTTTACTATATTTGTATATACTAGACTAACTTATAAAAATAAGATATATTCCTCACAATAGCTGGAACCTTTAAATCAATTGTAGATTTTGTATAGTTGAGCCACTTAATGGTCATATTAAAATTTTATTTATTTTCAAGTTTTGATTTGTGTTTGTTTTATTCCCACAGGCACTTTTTGCGTTTTGTCATCTTTCCCATTTATTTTCATGAAATGTATTGGGTGTTCAATGGCACACAAATGGGCGCAGATGTATTACTTTGCTGCATTTATTTTAATTTTTCAAATTGGATGGGCTTCAGTTCAGATTTCGCACTTAAGTTTGATACCAGAGCTGGCTGAAGATTCTCATATAAGAACACATCTTACAGCAATTAGGTATTCAATTATATTGTTTAATTTTATGTAAATAATTGACAACTAACCTGCAAAATATTTCTAGTTGTAGATTTTAGAAAGTGTAGTATTTTTTTAATTAAACTGAAGTGACAAATGAATTAATTTATAATCCACTTGAAGGTAATGCTACTACAGCCCTTGGACATGTGTCACTAACTTCACTTCAAACAAAGGTTAAGATCTTTTTTTTATATAATTAGGGTGACAAACGAGCACCTGTCCACCTGATGGTAAGTAGATGCTGTGGCCCATAGACATCTACATTTAACCTGGATTAAGAATCAAAATGCAGATCTGTTGTCACCCCAGAGATCTATGGTGGAATGCCTCGATTCCAGTAAAACAAGTCTCTGGTGCTCTACACTCACCATACGAAACACAGCAGCATCAAGCTGCTATTTTACGCTAGTATTCTGTGAGAGGGTGGTCCTTCCCTGGTCGAGCCGACCCTTTCGTGTTACAACCATAATATAGCTGCAGCACGGCTCTACCAAGCCAAGCCTCACATCTGAGGACTAAGCTGTAATGCCTCACAGCCTTAATAAAATATACTGTCCATCTGTACCCTTCAGTCCAGAATGCAGCAGTACAAGCACAATGAGATGTGGAGGCAAAAATATGTAAGAAGGTGGTAAGTCATAATGCGCACAGCCAAGGAGGTGAATGCCCTGCCGGCGTCTGTTTTTCCGAGTGCATATAACCTTAACCTCTTCAAGGTGCATGTTAACAGGCTTCTCCTGGGCAAACTCGCTTGGCCCTTGGGCCAGATGAAAGTCAAGAGAGAGCCTATTTTTAATCAAAAAAAAGAGTGGTGGTGGTTTTTTATACACTTATCATCAATTTCAGATTTGGGTGCTTACATATGTTCAACAGTTCAACTTAACTAGGTCAGGTTATAAATTATTTTGTTTCAGATACGGGTTTACTGTGTTTTCAAACTTGTTTGTCTATATTGTCACATGGATTGTATTGCACATTACAGGAGAGTGTGATAAGGAGGTATGATTCATTTTATTTTTTGTAAAACAATATGTTTTCCCAGATATAATTTAATGATAAATTAATATTTTTATGGTAATGATTTTCTTAAATCTACTATCACTTAATGAATGAAAATTATACTTTTAATGTAAAGCTGACTTCCAAGAACAAAAAAAATAATTTCCACATAATAGTTTCTGAAGTTCGTACTAAGACGTAGTGTAGAAGAATTTTTTTTATTATTTTGAGTGAAATGAGGAATATCTCAAGCTAAAGGTAGAATTTTTAATGTTGTCTAAATTTTAAAGTTACATTAAAAACTTTAACAACTAGTTACGCTAATAACAAATATTTTTTCTCTCCAAATTTATATGGGACCACCACTGAATCCTAACCTGTTTAACAAAAAGTAATCATTAAAAATGGTTCACAAATAACAAAAACATACAGTAGAATGGAATCTTTTCATATTTTGAATTTAATAATTTGACAAGTATATTGCATTATTTTAGCAAGTAGGACCAGCAGATGCCTGGAAGTTCAGGCACATTGTTTATATAGTGTTGGGTGTTGGCACTACAGCTTCTGTTCTTTTCCACATATTTGTGTCTGAAGGAAGAGGATTTAGACAGCAACAACCATTAATCGACTACAATGATGATAACAGAGTGCATTTGAGCATATTTCGAAAACTTCATTTATACCAGGTAAAGTTTAAAGAATTTTTAAAATTTATGATTCTACTGACTGATTTTGACCCAAGTTAAAAATTTCAATTATAAATATTTGGAATTGTCAACCAATCAAATATAGAGTCATGTCCAGTGTAATTGTCACACATAAAAAAGATACTGTTGGTAGTTTGAGGGTAAAATGTAAGTGTAAGTAGATGTAAAGATACAAAATAGACAAAGTTTAACCCCTTTTCATAATCTTCTGTATAATTTGCCAAAGGGTATGTAATATAATACAGGATACATAAAAATATAACAGATATTTCTGAACAACAACATAGTTCATCCTAATTTCTTTAAAGATTATTAAATATCAAATAGTTATATCATTTTCAAAAGATACCTCATCTGATGAAATAATGAAGACAATAAAATATAAAATTTATACAATCAGAATCTTTGTCAATCTAAATCATACACTGTTTAGTTCAATTTACTATGTTACTGTTTGAAAGTAACTGACTCTGTTGGTAGTGTTTAATATTTTATTTTCTCCTTTTAATTGCATAACTTACTTTTCTCTCTGCACATATAAACATTCAGTATAAATGTTACTATTGAATTTGAACTTTTTAATGGTACTGGTAAAAAATTGAAACTTTTAACGTAGTTCAGAACTTTAAAAAGTAAAATTGGTAGAAATTTTGAATTATAATTATTTTGTCAATTAATAAACTATTCCCGCTGGGAAAATAGTCAAGCTACATATTATTATGATTATCTTTGTAACAAAGCCCATTCCTCTCAGAATAAACTCAAATTACCAAAAAGAATGTTTTTTGTACCTACCTTTCAATTAATTCCCACTTGAAAAGAGCTCAGAATTTTATATAAATAAAGTATGCGATACAATAGCTTAGTTCTACTACTTTTGGAGGCCGTTTGTGATGAGCGCCAACCTTTACGATATGCGAGAAATTGGGGACATAAAAAAGTCGTAATGAGTTCACCGTTCACTACAACTGGAGCCTCCTCCTGCCATTTACCACACTTATAAGGTCTCATTTTTTTTTATTTGCATTTGCCACGCTAATGAAAGCAACGGCATTATAGACACAAATGTGTATATATTTTTTATTTGGGAATTACAAACAATGGTACATTATAATCCTGTCATTAAACTCAATAATATATTTAAGTTTAATAATCACACAATCAACACCGTTATCCATATATTATTATGGGGTCAGTGTGTACTTGACAGTGAAAATTGAAATGTTAATGTTCTATTAAAACAACCCATTCACTACTAAGTACAAAGAAAAACAAACATATATATATATATATATATATATATATATATATATATATACAATTACTTTAAAAAAGGGTACCGACTGTCTGTGTAGTGACGGTGTCAGAATATCCACTACCCTTATTGTCCCAAGGGTGTCTTTTCGCAATCGTAATAATCGTATTTCATAACTACTTGAAATAATAAACTGCGGCTGTCAACCCCCCTGCCAAGTATGGCAGATGGCAACTATGGGGGATACTATGAGGCAATGTACAGGGAGGCATATGTACAGCAGTGAACTTCGATAGGCTGATGATGTAATGATGGTGATGATGATTATTAAGAAAGGGTGAGTGTAAGTGATGTTAAGTATATGTTTTTATATATACGAGTTCAATTGAGTTTGTCTTACCGATTTATTTGTTGTATTTATTCATGTAAAAGATTTGCAAAAACATTCATTTTAATTTTATTTATAATAGCATGTAGGCCAGACAGTCTATTTAGTTTTACCTTTTTCATTTTCAGGTGGCGGGGGTATATATGAGCACTAGAATTGTTGTCAACATTGCTCAAGTGTTAATTCCTCTGTACCTACATAAAACGTTAGGCTTAGCAGCTCGTTCGCTTGCCGTGATCCCTTTAGCGATGTATCTGGGGAGCTTATTATCTGCTGGAGCACAGAGGTTAGCTCCAAGATCTTTCACCCGAAAACTAAACTATTTTGTTGGGTCCATTTGCTCACTTATTGGTTTCATTTGGATTTACCTCGAATCCGATTATAACTACAAAGTATATTATATTTATGTTGTTGCAGTGTTAATAGGTTAGTATTCATTACAGTTAATATTATAGATAGGTACTTATTTGCATACAATTTACTGGTATATTCAAACATTTATTATGATAACATTTTTATCTACACATAATTTGAAGTGTCTGTTATATTAAGCTCACCACTTTTAAAATGTTTGTCTGTTCGGCATAATCTTTGGAATGGCTTAACAAATTGTGATGAAACTTCACGAACAGAAAGGGAGCAATGCTTTACAGTCCGCGGGCTCTGAGTCCAATGAAGCTGTGAGAACCGCATAGGCTAGCAGCGTTAACATTATCGAAACCAGACACGCTGTAGTAGCTTCTATAATAATTAAGTCGGGAATGCACACAAAAGGGGCAAATGTTGGCAAAAATTTTCACACTATGAAAGAATGTAATATAACGCATAAAACAAATGAAATTAAAAAAAAACATTGCAAAGCTTTCTTTTTTTAATAAATAGCCTTTACTAATGTTTGTGGCCAGTAATGTGTATCATAATTACAGCAGGAGAAATCAAACATTTTTTTGCCTACCTCTAAATATTCCCATGAGTGTATATAGATAAAATGTACCTGAACTTACTTGTAGTTCATCTGAACTTACTTATGTAAATAAAAAAACATTTAAGTTTATAAATCTACCTTAAGTACTTAAGTCACCTAGTTTAACTCTAGTTATTTTTTTAAAATTTCTGTACTCTTGTTTTTATCATTTATCACAGCCATTCACGAGGCCACTGCTGAACATAGACCTCCCTCAAGGAATGCCCCAAAGCATGGTTCTGAGCCATTTGCAACTATCACCTTCCTGCGTCTCTTACCAGGTCATCACTCCATCTAGTGGAGGGCCGCCCTACCCTTCACTTACCGGTACGAGGTTGCCACTTGAACATTTTCCTTTTTGTTCTTTGAGCTATATGGCCTGCTCAATGCCATTTCAACTTATGATTAGTGCGCTATGTCTACTCTTGTTTACTGCGTATGTCGTAATCTTCCAACCTGCTTTTCGAATTGAAAGATATTGGAGTCTGTAATAAATTACAGACTCAAATATCTTTCCCGTAATCAATAAATGAAAAAAATGATAATTATGAATATATTTAAGCATAAATGATATACTAAAATAATTATGATTTTTTTCGACTTCTATGCTATGTGCTACAAAATAAACATTGCTTGTATTTCTGATGCAGTTAAAACTTGTTTCTAACTTTAACTTTACTTTTTTTATTAAAGGACTTGTTTTTATACTATATCGTGTTAATTTTAAGGTTTTGGTGGATCTCAAATGCTTGTGACAAGCCTTGCCCTAACAGCGGACCTGGTCGGTGACAAAACTGAGGCTTCAGCATTTGTCTACGGTCTTATGAGCTTTACTGACAAACTTTCATGTGGAGCAGCTATCGCTATAATACAGATGTAGTAAGTAAACTGAAAATGTATTCATCATAGATATCAGTGTGCTTTGAATTAGATATCGCTACTACCAACAACAAAATTTTCACAACACACGCGCACATAAAAGACGACACGTGACAAACACAAAAAATATTAACGCCGTATTCCTTACGCGCACACGTCACTCGCTTCGTCGTCGTCGCTTGCTTCGTCGCTGAAATAATAACTTATTTTTTTATTAATATAAGCATGATCGAAATTATCATTTAAGCTTTCCGAGTATAGACCTTCCAATCCGTAGACAGAGAAACCTATAGACTAATGATTAGCGTGGCCTCGAGTGAGAAAGGACGATAACGTGGTTTTAGGTTATACAATAATCTTTATGACTTTTAAACATATTTAGATAAAATTTTTAATTGTTCTAAGAACTGAACTGAACAAGATTCACCAATCTTAAGCTCACAAAACACTTTTCTCGCTTAAACCAACTTAACTCCTTAGATCGCTACGAACTGTCAAAGTTGTTTAGCAAAGTGTAGTTTGCTAAATAAAAAAAAACGGCACGGAGAAAGGGACAAACAATCACACCGCTCTGTCTCATTTCTATGCAAGACGTATGCATAAATCTATCTTTTTCGTGTGCGAATGCGAAAGAAGGCGTCAATTTGTCTATAGGTTTCTCTGTCTACGTTCCAATCACATAAATGTGTTCTAGAGACCCGCTCCGGTTCGCGCGGGTGTTTTTAGAATTATGTAACAGAGTACAAATTTTGTCTTTTACGATTTCTACTTCGTAAATTTATTCAACATACACATCCAACACAGTTACGAGGGCGGCACTGAAAATTTCGGGAATTTAGGAAGTGACACAACATTACTATTTAAAAATGTATTTATTGCTTTTCGAAGTATTCTCCGCGAAATTTGACACATTTTTCCATACGATGGAACCAATCATTGAAGCAACTATTCCATTCGAAGTTGGGGTCTCCAAAATGGCCGTTTTGTAGGCGTCCACAGCTTCTTCAGGTGATGAAAATCTCTGTCCACGCAATTTATTCTTTATTTTAGGGAAAGTATAGAAATCATTAGGGCTTAGGTCGGGCTGTACGGCGGATGGTCTAATAATTCTATGTTTTCTTGCTCTAAAAACTCTTTTGTTCTGTGTGTGGTGTGAGAACTCGCATTGTCGTGATGGAGGATGATGCGGCGGTTGCAGTTCTCTTTACGGAGTTCAGAAATGACCTGTGGCAAACAAATGCTAGCATACCATTCTGCATAAACCGTTCTTTGTCCTTCAAGAGGAATAGTCGTAACATGGCCGGTTTTGGAGACAAACGTGGCCACCATTTTTTTTGCAACACTCGTGAACGAACAATTTTTGTTGGCTTTAACTCATTTTCGAACACCCAAACTCGTGACTGGTTTTTTGTTTCGGGTTCGTACGCGTATATCCAGGATTAATCACCTAATACGATGTTGTATACACCATTTGAGGATCCTGCGTGGAATATTTCGAGAGTTCTGATGCACCAAGTAACGCGAGCCGCTTTTTGCTCTTCACAGAGCGAATGCGGTATCCATCGGGAAAACAACTTTTTTACACCTAATTGTTCATGCAAGATTATTTGTATTTGACTCATGCCAATGTCTAAAGTTGCCTGAATTTCGCGGTATGTCACATGTCGATCTTCCTCAATCAGCTTACGCACAGCATCAACGTTTTCTTGGGTGACTGCAGTTTTTGGACGATTTTGATGGGGATCATTACTGAGATTGACACGTCCACGTTGAAATTCAGCAAACCAGCGATAAATTGTGGTTTTGGATGGGGCTTCATCTCCAAATGCAGAAATCATCCGGTCAACACACAGTTTTTGTGTTAAACCACTTCGAAAGTCATAATAAATCATCGCTCTTGAATTTTCTCGAGTCAATTCCATTTTCTCAACAACTAAACAAGTTTGACAAAACCTTGTGACAAGACCGAGAATCTTTTTTTAAATAAATAAATGGTATTCGATTTTAAAAACCAGGGAGTTTTCAATTAAAAAGATTTTAATATGACAGGAACAGTGGAAATATTCCATTCTCGATATGTTTAGTGCAGCCTAGGTATACGTCTAAGACATAATGACGGAATTTCCATTGACAGAGTATGTATAAACACGATCAGTTCCACGCTAATATACACTACACACAAAAAGTTTTATTAATAATTTAATGATGTATACAACTCGCGGTACGAAAGTCTAGCGGTGACCATTATTGCGCATAATTGGCCGTATTGCGAATTATTGCGTAAAATTGGCTGTGCATATCG
Source organism: Parnassius apollo (assembly GCA_907164705.1). NCBI lineage: Eukaryota > Metazoa > Arthropoda > Insecta > Lepidoptera > Papilionidae > Parnassius > Parnassius apollo. Next base: position 27,451,833 of record CAJQZP010000693.1, read on the forward strand.
TTCGTACCCGCTGATTGGCTCTCCACGTTTCTTTAAGCGGTAGAGTTACATGCCGCGAGTTGTACAAAATAAGAAAAGTATTCAGAGTCAAAAATGTGTTTTTTTTAGAAAAAAAAAAAATTAGTGTAAGTAATAAATAATTGGTGTTTGATAATTATTAATCATACAGATCCTACCCGGACGAAACCGATGCGAGTCGCTAGTTGTTAATATGAATCTTCCATAAATATAGCATATGTTAATAATTTAGTACAACACCACCTATCTGATTTTAATAATGTCCTACAGACCGAATTACAATCACGGCGGCCGCTCTCAACAGGTACTAGCCATCCGTGCAGGATAGGATTATAGTCTTAAAGTGTATGCGCAAGTACAGGTGCACTATCTATTCAAACACTCTCTTAGTCCTATGGGACGGTAATCCAACACGACCGCGGAGAGATCAGTTGTAGGACCAACGGCTTTACATTTTTTTTCAAGGCACAGGGGTGAAACTCTGTCAATTTGGACTACTACTACGACTGTTACTGATTTTCTTGATTCAGCAGTCGCATTTATGACTACTGGACAAACAATGCAATATTGGATACAAGCATAACTATGAACCATTGTTTCGACAGATCTAATATATTGTGTGAATATAACCTCAATTGATGAAGTTGTTCAGAAGTTATATGGTAACAGAATCAACAATTTTATATTTCTAATTATTTTATATAAGAATTAAATGTTTCCAGTGCTGACGGTGCAAGTGCAAGTTACTACCGAGATGTGTTGTCATGGGTGTGCGGTGGTGCGTGTGTCCTGGGACTCATTTTAACATTATTGATGCCCAAGTTAACATCTGATGCTCAACTTACTAATAGTAAGTTTCGTTAAAATGAATACTTTATTTTTATATATATATATATATATATATATATATATATATATATATATATATATGAAACGTAAATCTTACCATTATTATAATTGTGAAAGTTTGTCTGTTTTTTTTTTTAATAGAATAAGGGTGACATACGAGCACATAGTCCACCTGATGGTAAGTGGATGCTGTGGCCCATAGACATCTAAATTTATCCTCGATTAAGAATCAAAACGCAGATGCGTTGTCACCCCTGAGGACTAAGATGGAATGTCTCGTTTCCAGTAAAAAAGGATCTCCGGATCTCTACACTCACCATACAAAACACAGCAGTATTATGCTGCTATATTACGCTAGTATTCTGTGAGAGTGTGGTCCTCCCCGGTCAAGCCGACCCATTCGTGCTACAACCATAATAAAGCTGCATCGTGGCTCTACCATTTTTGTTTGGATGTTTGTCTTTCAGTCATGGTTAACCCTTTTTAAGGCAGCGGGAATATATTTCCCACCACTAATTTTCACATTATTAGTTAAGCAAATTTTAGGGAAAGATTTTTTCCTATTGGCAACATTTTTATGGATATCCGGTCAACATTTTTCATCTATGGTAATGACACGTCGCCATTTTAGATTTTACACTGTGACGTTTGGAAGACTGAAATCGGGTGTGTTTCGGTACGACTTCTAAAATCTTTATAAATCTTTTATATCTGCGACTCATGAACGGTAAGTTGTTATTATTTCTAAAGCTTATTGTATATTTCATTGATATTCAAGCATATTTTCAATTCTACATTTTGCAGATTTTGTTAGTAGGGGCTTTTTGTGGTGGTAAAAATGTTCCCTTTGCCCGTGGAGCTGACAGTATGTATTGGTTGTTACAGATTTATATTTTGAAAATGAATGAAAAGGCACTGAATGACTTGGAAATAGCTTGTGCATTAGAAGAGATTTTTGGTTTACCTGATGATCCCGATGTGTCAGATGATAATTTGGAATCCGATGAAGAAGATGTGCAGTACAGTACAGTGAAACTTCAAAGAATTTTAGAGAGCCTTGATGAGCCTCATGATGGAATTCTAGCACCCACACCTGATCCACCTGATAGTCTTATTAGTAATATAAGTAATGCGTCTGTTGAAAACCAACCTAGTCCATCACCTCAACCAACCAACAGTGACCGGCTTAGGTGGGCAAGAATAATCCAAAATGCACCCAGTACTTCTGGCACTCAACAGACCTTACGGCGACAACCACAATCACCAGTAGCAAATACTAACTCAGATTCGGAAACAGATGATTCAGACGGCGAAGAGGAAACATGGAAAAAAACTATGTGGACAACTGATCGGCCAAGTCCTAGCGTTTACGATGAAATTCCGATGGAACCGGCAATTATGTTTAGCAGCCGTACTAGACCTGTAACTGTATTTGAAAAATTCTTCACTGATGAAGTCTACGATTTGATAATATATCAAACAAACTTATATGCAGAGCAAAGGAAAGATGAAGGATGGACACAATTAGATAAAAAAGAACTGAAGGCCTTTGTAGGGATTTTTATAATAATGGGATACAATATTCTGCCTTCTATTGACCTTTATTGGTCTTCCGACCCTGGTTTCAGGGTAGATGAAATAGCAGAGACTATGACCGTAAAGCGATTCAAGAAGATATTGCGAAATCTGCACGTGAATGATAATACACAGATACCAGATAAGACAAGCGAGAACTATGACAAACTTTACAAAATACGCCCATTATTGGATCTTATCACTCAGGCATGTCAGAAAAATGCCAAAGACTCCTCATCCCAAAGTATTGATGAATCGATGATTCTCTTCAAAGGCCGGTCTTCCATGAAACAGTATATGCCTCTAAAGCCCATAAAAAGAGGTTACAAGGTATGGTGTCGCTGTGACAGTAAAACTGGGTATCTCTATGAATTCTACATATACACTGGAAAATCAAAAACCGGAACAGAGGAAGGACTAGGATCCAAAGTTGTGAAGATGTTGACTGAAAAGCTGATAAATAAAGCACTGGAGGAATATCATATTATTATTACATTTGACAATTTCTTCTGTGACTGCACTCTAATGCAATATCTATATGAAAATGGCATTTATGCTACAGGAACTGTACGAAGACACAGAAAACATCTGCCTGTACTTGTAAAAACGAATCAGAAGCTTGCAAAAGGACAATATAAATGGAGAGTCAAGGGAAATGTATCTTTCTTAGTTTGGCAAGATACCAAAGAGGTTCTCCTATTGAGTAATGCATTCCATCCAAAAGTTGGCAAAACCACTGTCTTACAGACTCAGAAAGACGGCACAAAACAAGAAATCAACTGCCCGTTAGCAATAAAGGAGTATACTAAAAGGATGGGAGGCGTTCATCACTTTGATCAGATAAAAAGTACCTATTCAGTAGGGAGAAGAAGTAGGAGATGGTGGGTCCGAATATTCTTTTTCCTTTTAGATACAAGTATAACAAATGCATACTTGTTATATTGCCAAAATAAGAATGCGACAAAACTAAGCAATCTTGAATTTCGAGTCTCTGTCGCTAGAGGACTGATCAGTGGGTTTTCCAGTAGAAAACGACGATCTGGTAGTTTAGTCAACTATATCTGCAGAAAAAAAATTGCTTCTGAGAATCGCCAAAAGGCAGTGCATGTTGTCGCAGAGGAAGTTCGTTTCACCAACGTTGGAGACCATATGCCCGTTGAATCGCCTTCATATAAACGTTGCAGAATGTGTAGCACAAAAGAAAAAGACAAAAGATCGAAAGTTATATGTGAAAAATGCAAAGTTCCGCTCTGCATAACACCATGTTTTACTGCATTTCATAGGAAAGGCTAGTTAAGGCGTCACGGGCAGCGGGAAAATATTTACCACCGTGTTTTTTTAAATTTTTGAATTTCTTATTTGCATTTTGTGAAAAACCATAATAAAAATAGTCTAAAACCATCAACAGTTTTACTTATCCACCCCTAGATGCTTATGCCTTATAAAGGGTTAAACAGCTGGATGGATTTTAATGATATTGTCATAGAAGTCAATTACGTTGTAGAATTGCTTATAGAATACTTTTTATAACAATTATTTTTAAAGTTTTATTCACGCCAGCAAAGTGAGCGGCTAATAGGTTTTAAATTGTAATGACACCAGGAAAAAGTAAAAATGTAATTGTGTGTTTGCAATTTGACATATGAAAGTCACGGTGTGGTACGGTATATAAATTATATTTCTGTGTATTATGTGTAACTCGAAAAATTTCGAAATAACAGCACATTAGCTAGTTCTCCACAGAACACCAATACCCTTATGCTGGATCAGTGACGTCACGACAGTTCTATTATAGCGGACAGCGTTTTGCAGATTTGTGGCACACCTAAAAAAATTCTTAAAATTGAAATATAAAATTTATAATGCAATTTTGTAAATAGAAATCAATATTTCTCGTTTACTTTTTACAAAATCTATCATAAATATATATTTTTACATGGTGTAAAATACCCTATTATCTTTCGTTTTTATATTTAGTACTGTCACAATCACTTTAATATTAAGTTCTCTTTTACAATAACCACTCGTTACAGTAATAAATTTATACAATACTGTATTATATTTTATTGTTACAGGCAGCCCTTCGATCAATGTAATCGAAGAAGAAACAAGTTCACCGCCAAATTTATTATGAAAACAAAAAAAAATTGTAGTCAATTGATAACTATGAACATTGTGCTATTTGTTGCAGTATTGAAACACATTCCTGTAAATAACTTGTTTATTTACTGTTCCTTTTATTATATAGTAGTAGTATATAATTTATGGAATATAGAAATAAGTCTTATAAAGTAACAAAATTCGATAATGCTTTACACTTTCACTGTCCGATTTTCGGACACTAAGATTGACTAAGAAGATTGTAAGACAATATCAATAATCTATATGTAGTACCCGAGACAGCGATTGAGCCATTATTAAAATATAACATTTCTTACAATTAAATAAAACCTAAATACTAAAACTATTGCGGTATCGTGCCAAGAATCTGTGTTTCTGATTGGTTATACTTAGAGTACTTAGTACTTGAGTAGAAGACCAGTGTAATGCTTCCTCCTCACTACTCGCGAAGTAACTTCGACGAAGTGCTCGTCGAAGTCGATCGAAGCCGAAGTACGTGACCACACACTCGTGCTACTTCGCGAAGAGCTCAGTCGTCTTGAGTCTCCCGTACCCTTAACATGAATAACGTTCAAGAGGCAGCTGCTGTTGGAATGTGTTCGCTAGCGTATTATAATTACGTGCGTGTAATAATATACAACAAAAATTAAAAAAGAAATGGAGAAAAAGGAGATGGTGGATGATTGCAATGCACCGGAACAGAACTAGGTTAGTAAACAAGGCACAATTAAGAACTTTCACCATAGGTAGAAAAGTCTAAACATAGGCACATATTATTATTACTATTATGATTATTTTTAATTTATATTTCATATTTTTGCAGACATAGTATGGAGCAACAATTTGTTGAACTCATACAAGAACCATCTGGAGAATTCGAAAATTTCCATCGAATGTCATTGACGGATTTTAATTTCTTGCTTTCCAAAGTTCTGCCACTTATCTCTAAGCAAGATACTCATTTAAGGGAAGTCACTTTGAGGTTTTTAGCAACTGGCGACAGTTTTAAAAGCCTGCATTATTTATTTAAAATTTCAAGGCAGTTAATTTCAAAAATAGTAGTTGATGTTTGCAAAGCTCTTAACGACCTTCTCAAGGATGAAATAAAGGTAGATGTTTAAGATTTTTGAACATAATTTAATTTAAACTTATTACTAATTAAAATTACAATTAAAATGATGAGTAGGTATTATTCAGACGTATAGTATGCTTGATTTATTATATTATTCATAGGAGACGTTCGGTAGGGGACGAATCGAGTTTGGATTGTAGTTGGGCTGGTTACTATGGATTAGTTTGGTTAGTATGGATTTTTCATTAAGGAAAGTATTTTCATTTGTTTTCGGGATATGTAACATGTATTGTCTTCCATCAGTTCCATCGGAAAATGCTACAAATGAGTTGTGAGGCTCTGAAAATGATGAGTTTGGCCTGGGAGAAGTCATTGTGACATTAGGATAATTTCTACAAGTTGGTGTAGGGGAACGTAATGAATCAGATGATCTTTCAACACTACGTGGTCTTCGAAATAAAGCATGAATGTCAAACATTATTTCTTCCCTTTCATGTTCAGGCATCTTCTTTAATTTTTTGGCAATCAGTTTGCCAAATATGTCATACTCATCTTCAACAACATCTTGCCTGTTAATCATTTTATTTAAATTGTTAAATGCCTCAAACATTTGTTTGCTGCAATTTGTAATTCTGGTGGGTTGAGACGACGCCGGATAGTCCTATTTTGCGTTGGTGTTGGATCGAGTGCCTCACATGAATTAAACGTATCTGGTGGAATCGAAGAATCTGTTGATTCGGCGGCCTCATTTTCCTCTTCAAGTTCATTAGGAACAGTTGCAGTGTCCTGAAATCAAAAACGCAATCTAGTTATAAATAATTTTTTTTAGTTTTTCAGATGCCAGTCAATGAGCAGCAGTGGTTAGAAGTTGAAAACGGATTTAAAAATAATTGGTGTAATTGATGGAAAGCATATTATTATACAATGTCCAGACAATTCGGGTTCTGAGTACTTCAATTATAAGAAGACATTTAGTATAGTAGATGTATGCCAACATTGGTAGTCAAGGAAGGATCAGTGACGGAGGTGTATTTAAAAATTCTTCGTTGTGGCAAAAAAATTTCATCCGAAACTCTTAATTTGCCTAAGCCATGTTCATTGTCTAGCGCTGATAAAGCTAATATTCCTTACGTGTTTTTTGGCTGACGGAGCATTTGCTTTGCATAATAATATAATGAAACTTTATCTGGTACTCATAATATTGGTTCACCTAAACGAATTTTTAATACACGCTTGTCAAGGTCTCGGGTTGTAGTTGAGAATGTTTTTGGTATTTTAGCAAACAGGTTTAGAATATTCAAAAAGCTAATTGATATAAATATCGACACCGTTCCTATTATTATAATGACTTGTCTCTTATTGCACAACTTTCTCAGAAAAAGTAATAATTCATCTCATATTTATATGCCACCCGGTATTGTGGACACATATGATGAAAACAGAGTATTAATTCAACCTGGAATTTGGCGGCAGAACGTTGATAAAAACCGTGCTTTGAGAAATATTGCACGAATACCACGCAGATCAACATTATCTGCAACTCAGATAAGAGATCATTTTGCGGAGTATCTTTTTAGAAAAAATTGGTTATTTTATGCTTATTAAATCCTTGGATATGGAAATCCGGCATATAAATACTATTAATTATGTAAAAAACCTAGTAAAGATTATTTGATCAATAAAAAGACTTTTTTGTCCCGTTTTTGTTTGTTAATAAAAGTTATAAACTTTTTGACAAAAAGTAAAAACCGAATTCAAATCGCTAAAAACAAAGTTATTTATTTTCTACCCTTTGAGATGATTTTTTTCTCCAAATTATAATGAGACCACTCTTATATGGGATCACCTATTTAATAAAAAAAGAATCATCGAAATTGTGTAACAATCTGCGAAGATATCGCGTAACATACATACAAAACAAACACACTCGCGTTGCAAACCTCCTCCGTTTTGAAGTCGGTTAAAATTTATTACTAAATGTAATGAAAATCATACAATGCATACAAATGTAAAAAAGAAACAGTAACAACACCATTCATATACTTTTGTGAAATCTTGCCTATCTGTTGGAATTCATGAAATATGGAAATAAAATACATTTTCATAATATACTCGTATTTGAATAAAGCAGTGAAACAGGTGTGCATTTACTTTAGCATTAGCATTATTGCATTTAGCATATTTGCGTATTAACATTAGCATGCATTGAAATGAATTAATTTTTAACCTATTCATTAATTAAATAATAAAAACTCACCGTTGTCATTGTTTGTTTACATTTAAATACTGGTCCCAAAAAATTATCCATATGTTCAAATGCAAACCATACTGGAAGATAAATATCATCCACGCCGGCACCGGATTTAAGTGACTTGTTTTTTTCTGCAGTAGCCCCTGTAGGTGGCAAAAAGAGATTCTTTCTTTTTTTTCAGTTCTAGGATAGGCATATTGAAAATTCCTTTAATGCGCACCCAAGCATCGTTGATTTTTTTTCTATCTTTATGTCCTCTGTCAGTTGGGTCCCTAATAACTCGCTCTGATTGTAGTATTTCTAAGAAGAAAAGGACTATTCCTGTGACCAAGTCGCATTCATTATATGTACCCAATTTTATGCACGCGCACCCACGTGTGAACAGTACGGCGTCAAAGCGCTAATGGACGTACGCCGAGTAGTGTAGTGAGATGCTTCGTGTCACTTCGGGGTACTTCGCGAAGTCCTTTGACTCTGGCGCAAAAAAACCGACAGCGATCGGAAGTCGCCCGAGGCGAAGCGAGGTTGGACGAAGTGAATCGAAGTACCTCTCTACACTATTCGCCTCGTCCAACTTCGATCTACTTCGCGAGTAGTGTAGAGGAAGCATTATACTTTAATATTTTTAAAATTATAAATATAATATATAATTATAAAATAAAATTAATTTTTTTAATTTTTTAAATAATATTAGAGAATATAATTGTACGCTAATATAGAATGTCGATATTTTGTTACAAAAAAATATGGTTGACCCTGTAGGCCATCCCTGGACCTTCCCACTTATTTTCTAGCGCAACGCTCGAAAATCTGTTTAATTTTTGTTTTTTGGTTTTATTTTTTGAAAACCTTTGAAACGGTTCGTCTTGAGAACGTAATCGGCTCGATGTCTCAATGAACACTTTCGAAAGCCCTGACGTCCATCTCGATCGGTTGATTCGTTCTAAAGATATCGTACGACAAATCACACACATACACACACGGCCGGTCTTTCAACTGGGGATAGGGCCTCGAAACGTGGAGATCTGATGAAAACTCGCATTCTCAAAATCAGACCGAAATTTAAATATAAACTCCTACTTTTTAAAATTATTATTTTTAAAAGTAGGAACTTTAAAAAATTGAACCTTATGTAAGTTTATTACTCGATTCTTAATTTTTAAAAAAGTCATAAAATAATATTAGAATAAAATCGTTTGTTATATTTGAGAAAGTTTTACTTAATGTACTTATTGTTAAAAATGTCAAGGTAGGTAAATATTAAAATGTGAAAAATACGCACACGTAAATTGCATCAATTATTTAGCAATTTAATCTTTGACATTATCATTAAATGTGGATTTAAATATTTAATTTTATTTTAATCCAGTATAATCTTTTGTATACCCAATGATTTCAACATGTCTCTAAGCTTAAGTAATTTAATTCCTGTATTTAATATCGATTGAGTTATCTCGAATATTAAAAAATTAATAAACTTTTATTAAGGCGCATATCAAATATTTATTATTTTAAATATTCTATAATTTTTGTTTCAGTTATGTTGTTTTAAGAAATTAAGCATTATGTACTAAAAGTATTCCAAATTGAATAATATAGCGAACGGACTCACGAAAACATGCCATGCAGCACGCGCGCTAATTCTAAATACGCCGACGGTCGATGTATGGTCTCGTTCATGGAAAGCTCATCCATACAGCTTACCCGCAGCGCGTGAAGTAGTGCGTAGTGAACGCGAAGTGCGCGAACTGGCACGTCACATTTAAAAACGAAACGCGGCTGCCATAGTTGCGGTTGCACGGTGTATTTATTGCCCGCCCCTATGTCACTCTGCGATCTACACCATACTTATATAAAACAAAACGAACTCAACCCGAGTCTATAGCTGAATTTAAGTTTTTTTTTACCAAATGCTTGACTACTATCCTACCTGGTGGTAAGTGGTGATGCAGCCAAACATGGCAAAATGTGCTGGCTTACCTTAACAAAAGCCTATTCAATCTTATCTTAAAGACACCCATATTATTGTAATAGGATGGAAGTAAGTAGCCATTGTTTTGGTTCAGTGACCAATGAATATTTCTTTACGACGATTTTAGTGCAATAAAGTATTATAAAGAAATGAATGTTCTATGTATAGTCGTGGATAATAACTATATTACATACATATATACTTTGTCGATATTATCAATAAAGGAGTTTGGAATATATCGATAATAAATAGCAATATCATGGGATCGGTGTTTCTGGTTTGTCGATATATCGTTGCAATCATAATATAACCTTATATCTCGGGTTTAAATTAGTCAGTTTCCGCGACAGAAGGTGCTGGGTGATGGGTCTCCCTGTGCGAGACCTTAATTCGTTTTAGATACTCGTAAAATCATTTCCTCTCAATTATTAAAAAAATAATAGCTAATTTTCCACCATTTATTATTGTGATTTATACATTTGTATAAAATATCAAAGATTAATGATTAAGTTATTTTCAAACTGTGATCAACTAAATGATATTATTTAATTAAATGTTTAAGGAAATTATTATGTACTTATGAGTTTGTTAAATACAGTGGATTTCATTTATTATGACCTTGGTTGTAGCGACCATTTACCTATAGCGACGTTAAATCTAATTCCATTGAATTTAAAGCGTACAAAATTCATGTGGCTATAGCGAATTTGGATGTAACGCCGAGTTTGGGTGTAGCGACTGTTTTTAATGAATCATTTGTAACAAATTCCTAGAAATCCTATGCAAATATTGCGACCGGAGCCGGCCGCCAAAGACACAAAGATTTATTTCTTTCACAAACATTTCTTATCTTATGTTTACATACACACAGATGGTCAGCAAGTGGAGACCTAAGCTAAGTTGGTAGGGAAACTTGTACGTTTCGGAGTTTTATGGTTCAGTTACAAAGTGATATTCTGAGTAGCATTTTGAAATGTACCAGTAAATCTAACTATGTGTGCAAATATTTTCAATAATAAATGAATATAAACTATACATGTGTATGTGTCTGTATCTCTTTACATTTGCCTGTAACGACTTCTGGATATAGCGACGAAAATAGTGTGGTCCCTTCATCGTCGTTATACCCGAAATCCACTGTACAATAAAAAATAATTGTAATTTTTTATTATTTATGTATAAGTTAACTACACGGAAGGTGTCCAGGCTTCCCAGGGGTTATTATCATCCATAAATTCCTTAATATTATAATAACCCTTTTTATACAAACTTAGTTTAATAACATTTTTGAACTTTGTGTATGACAAATTTTGTATATTTTCTGGGATTTTGTTGTAAAAGCGTATACATCGCCCCAAGAATGAATTACTGACTCGGTGGAGTCGAGTAACTGGTACTACTAGCTTGTGTCTGCTCCTAGTATTTACAGAATCAATATCACTTATTTTCGCGAAACTACTTTTATTTTTGTGTACGTACATTACATTTTCATAAATGTATTGAGAGGCCAGAGTTAATATATTGATTTCCTTAAATTTTTGTCTCAGTGACTCTTTTGGTTTTAAATTATATATTGCTCTAATGGCCCTCTTCTGCAAAATAAATATAATTTCAGTGTCAGTCGCGTGTCCCCATTGCAAAACACCATACGACATAATGCTATGGAAATAACTAAAGTAAACTATTCTAGCTGTTTCAACACTGGTAAGAGTTCTAATCTTTTTTTACAGCATATGCTGCAGAACTAAGTCTGCTAGCTAGTTTTGATATATGGGGGAGCCATTGAAGCTTTGCGTCCAGTGTGATTCCAAGAAAAATGGTATCAACAAGAGTCAGTTCTTCCCCATTTAATAGTATTGACATGTTTAACATTAGGAGTGACGAATTTCATACTTTTAGTTTTAGTACCATTTAAATGCAAATTATTAACATTAAACCAATTGATTAACTTAGCTATAGCATTATTTACTTCGTCGTAATTTAATAACTGTCGTTTTAATTTAAAAATTAATGTATCATCAGCAAATAATACTATATCATGGTTATCCTCTACTATGTAAGGTAAGTCATTAATATATACAAGAAACAGAAAGGGGCCGAGGATTGAGCCCTGAGGCACGCCCATTTGTACAATCGACCCGGAAGATCTCATACTATTGATGACAACTTTTTGCGTTCTGTCACTTAAATATGAAATAATTAATTTAAGAGCATCGCTTCTTACACCGTAGTGTTGAAGTTTCCTGATTAATGTTTCATGGTGAACACAATCGAAGGTTTTGGATAGGTCACAGAACACACCCAAAGCATCCTGTGAATTCTCCCATGCATTAAATATATATTTAATCAGCTCAACACCAGCATCAGTTGTCGAGCGACCCCTTGTGAAACTAAATTGATTTTTATGAAGTAAATTATTTACATTAAAAAAATTTAACATTTGATCAAGAATAATATTTTCAAAAATTTTACTAAGTGTTGGCAGTACAAAAATGGTCTAAAATTAGCGGGGTCCAATGTACTGCCAGATTTAAATAAAGGTATTACTTTACTATCCTTCATTAAATCAGGAAACACACCAGATTCGATACTAGTATTAAAAATAATAAATAGTTGAGGTGCGGTTGTATCTATTATAGATGCAATAACTTTAACGGAAATCGCCCACAGATCGGCGGTTCTGTTAATATCAATAGTCTTAAATTATTTTACAATATCTTTTGATGACACTTTATGAAATGTAAAATTCTTAGTACACACATTTACATTTTGTTTAAGTAATGATTCGGCGACGGCAGGAGAAGAATTCAGTGACTTAGTGGTTAAGATCGGAATATCAATAAAATATTTCTCAAAAACCATTGCAATATCCTGATCTGATTTAGTTAATGTTAAAACTTAACTGGTAGTTTGAATTACGAGAGTTGACCTTAACAGTTTCACTATTAATTATACTCCATGTCATTTTAATTTTATTAGACGCAGTCTTTATTTTGTTGCTCAAATACAATGACTTGGCTAAGGAGCACACTCTTTTAAATATTTTGGAATATTTTTTTTTTACATATTCTCTAAATTCGACGCTCGGATTATATGGCCTTTCATTGTAAAGTTCATATAACCTTTGTCTACTCTTATAGACTCCTACTGTCGCCCATTCATTAAATGCCTTGCGATTGTTCAAGGAGAATGTTTTAGAAGTAAAAGTATTATTAAATTCATTGCAAATGAGCTTAAATAATGTTTCATACAAAAAATTTGGATTATTTTGGTATGAAAGTAATGGAAGTTTTTTTACAATATTACTTCTAAACTTCTCCAAGCGATGTGCATTTACTGGAACAAACACTACTTTTTTTATCTAGGTACTTGCTTTTTGTGAACATAAGGTAATGAAACTAATTGTCCACAGTGATCAGAGCTCAATTTTTGAATTATACATTTATTGAACGTCTTAACATTTGTAAAAATGTTATCTATACATGTTGCACTAGATTCAGCAATACGTGTTGGCTCCAAAAATAAATTAAAAAACCATAAGATTTAAACAATGAGCTAAATTTAATATTGGTGAAGGAAGCTTCTAGGAGATTGATATTAAAGTCTCCACATATTACAACAGTTTTATTCTGTTCATTAAGCTTAGCAAAAACTTCCTCCAAATTTTTTTCAAAAGTATCATATGAAAAACATGGGGGTCTGTAATCGCTCACAACAATGAGGTGCTCAAACTCAACACATTCTATTTCTACAGTTCGCTCAACAGAGAGGCTTACAATATCTTTACGTTCTTTACATGATAATAATTTACTAACTAAAATTAAGGAGCCACCTCTAAAAACCGTTTCTTTCTCTATTGAAAGAACTGACCACCTGGTGATTACTGAAGTTAAACATTAAATTATGAGTTTTTAATCAATGTTCAGTAATACATAAAATATGAATATTGTTGCTATTTAAGAACAATTCAATTTTTAGCTCTTTGCCTATCATGCCTTGTATATTCTGATGCACCAGGTGTAAACAATTTTTATTATCATTTTGTGGAGTTATGCAATTGCAACTATTAAGGATTTGTAAGCTGCATTCTAAATTATTTAAATTATTATAACTGCTAGAGATTACCTCTATTGTCTCATTTTCTAATTTAAATTACTTGGAACGGATTCCAAATTGCATGTCAAATCACAATGCTGCTCAATAGGAGCAGATGTCTGGGTAGCCAAGTCCTTGACTGAGTTAATATATAAATAATAAGATAGCACAATTGCTATCTGTCTTAAATTATATTTGGATAGGTAATACCTATCTGTAATCAAAAATTTCTTAATTAAATTATTATAATCTATTAAATTAATTCTATTGGTATAATTGTTACAATTAAATGTCAAATTTAAATTATTGTTACATGATAAATTATTCATTAATAAATTTAAATCATGCCTTATTTTATTCTCCTGTGGCCAACCCTGTATGTAAGGCAATGTAAACAAGATAATTTTAAGTATATTTAACGTATTGAGGTAATCAATATATTTTAATAATTGATTTTTGTTTACATTGCCTCTTCTCCCAACAAGAATTATTAATGTGCTATTAGGACAAAACTTACTAGTTAAAACTTTATTCATTATATGACTAAAGGATGCTCCAGGCATACAATAATTACTAATCAATTGTCCCTTTATATGGTTATTTAACATCATGCCCAAATGTTTACCTATGTCATCACAATACATATTTAACTTTATGTTTTTTTTTAATATTTAAACTACTTTTTAAGTTTTTATTCTTTGTTATGGCACCGTCATAGAGTGTTTGTGAAAATAAGGAAGCATTGCTATTTACACATATTGTCCCCGATGAACATGGTAAACACGAACATTTAAATTAAACTAATTGCACTCATGATTTTTTGTTCAAATAACCTGTTCAGTTTTTTCTATTATGTCGCTACGATCAAAAAATATTATTCGTATTTCATCAGTATGTAATTTGTATCTAAATATAATTTCCAAAACACACGAATTAAAAAAAACCGAGCGAAAAATACCGAGCAAAGCTCGGTCAACCGGGTACTATTACTAATAAAAGCAGTCACGGAAAAAAATTAATCTAAGATTATACTATTTGACAAAGAATGCCACCCCAAAAATATCAAAACGTCAAGTGCTGCACAAACACCTTCACTTTACAGATCAGTGAGTAAATATCATAGCAAGGTTTCAAAATATCTACTACTTCAATCCGCTATGATAGCCTAAACCAAAATAACCGGATTTTTTATTGTTTTTAGTTTTTAGTTTAGGTACTCAATAATTACATTTTTACCTACATATTAATTACTTTCATTATACTATTCTCTGGACATATCGTATTTTATTTAGTTTATATTCAGGGCCCAAAAAAATGTTGTACAATTTTGGTATAAATGAACAATCGTTAACTTTCCAATTTAGTCAATCACTAACGCTAATATAACTAAAATAGATGGCTTTTTACAGCACAACGACAGTGACCGATATTTTTGTGTGAGTAAGTGGAACGGAGAATGGTAAATGCACGCTGTGCTTTCAGAGATATGGTTTATAATTGATTGTCTAGTACGTTTTGATGCGCCTTCCTTTCTGCCAAGGAGGGTCGCGTCCGTGTACTCTCTCGTCAGATCGGTAAGCCAATCCATAAAGGTGAGGTTTAGTGGGTTACATAACCACGCAGCCGGCTGCGTGGTATGCTATGAGCATTCCCCACCTTTCCTTCTCCTTTCCCCAGCTTTCCCCTGCTTTCCTCATATTTGATTCGGGCGCAATAAAAAGGTTTTTTGATAAAATGCGAATGTGTGCGAGACTGTGTATCTAACTATTGCTGTTACTGTTCTGCATGTGTAGCAGTTGGCGCGTGGTAGGGGCCAACTGGAGACACCGGGTTCCGATACATTTTCAACTACTGGGCATATCTCCTTATTTCTTATATCTATGGCTGTGTCCGTCATAATCCTTTTGCAAAAAAATATTTTGGCGTTGTCGTCGCTACCGCTTTACTTTACCTAAACCACTGACCTCTATATATACAAGTACGCTGGACTGGCTATACCATAGAAAATGACTGTGCCAATTTGAAGCGCCGCTAAAGGATGTCTTGAAAAATAAAATTGACATAATATGCCAAGGTTTGTTGTCA
Source organism: Parnassius apollo (assembly GCA_907164705.1). Lineage (NCBI taxonomy): Eukaryota > Metazoa > Arthropoda > Insecta > Lepidoptera > Papilionidae > Parnassius > Parnassius apollo. The sequence goes on from CAJQZP010000693.1 coordinate 27,467,871, forward strand.
TATTCAAATTGTCTTATTTAATAAATCAGTATTTTGAACTTTTAAACTAAAAAACGAAAGTATTTTATGTTGTTTAATTGTGTATAATATTAGTTACATAATAAGTATTATTTTTATTAATAATGAGAGTGTGCGTAATCTGTAAAACTCGTTACCAAAAGATAAGTGGTATAACATTTCACAAGTAAGTGAATTTGCAGCAAATATTAAACAAATTAAAAGTATTTGATAATATTATAAGTACATAAAAATTTGTTACTAATCTTAATATCATAAATACCAACACCTTTGGCTGTATATTACTGAGTTTTGATAAACAATAAAATTCAATAGGGTTGTCGAGTTCCTTGTCTATAATACTTATCGATGTTCTTTCCTACCCATATCTGTTAACAAACAAAGTCGCCAACAACAGATGATTATCAAATGTTTATTACTTAACAGTTTTCCAACTGAACCTAGACTAAAATTATGGCTTAAAAGCATAAATATTGTGAATTGGCGTCCGAAACAAAATGATCATATTTGTTCCAAACGTTTCACAGACGACTGTTTTATTAGACATGAGAACTGCACCACTTTGAAAAAGTGCAGTATACCGACAATATTTTCTGGTAGTACCAGTACCAGTAAGTATAAAAGTATTAGATTATTATTTCGAATGTATTTTTTTATTATTCCTTCTTTCCTCTTTTTCCATCAAACTCAAGGGCCATAGCCAAGTGTCGAAAGGTCGCCTGATCATGTCGAGCCACGTTGCATGTGTTTTAGTGGGCTGAAAAAAAAACTGTATCTGTGGCTGATCTTCGCTGCTGGTAATAAAAAGTTGTTTAGTTTGTTGTTTCCTCGCTTGAAGGCTAAGTATAGCCATTCAGAGAGGACACGTAGCCAGCATTCTTGGGACGATACCACGGAAAGTAGGACTGTATGATAATTTCAGTAATTTTTTTAATATTGTTATTTTTATTTCGAAAATGACGTCAATAACTGATAACTATGTAATTCAAAGTTTATATTTTTTTATAATATCTTGCTAGCTCGTACCCGGCGCATTGCTGCCGCAGAAGAAATAATTGTGGAAATATCGTTAAAAATGTGGAACAGTTACATTGTATAATTAGGAATGATAATACAATCATTGAAATAGAATGATATATAACTTTCTATAACTTTAAAGTAAGTAGTCAGTATAATACACACGCCACCTAGTGTCAGTTAATTGTACCGTGCGTACCATGCTTCGCACAAGTGCAACCAATAAGTTGACTAACTTTTACAGCAATCTGATGAACGGTATAGCATCATAGAAAGTACGAACAAACATAAATTTTTATATAGTACAAAATATTTTACTGTCTATAGACAGACCTGTAGTTGATTAGAATATGCGTTATTATAGCAGCTGATTTGTTTTTTATAATACTATAGAACTAAATGAACGGTTGACAATAAATTAATTTAGAAATTATGTTTTTATTTTTATTTTGTGTAGTTAGTTTAATCTTAATAATTTTTTAGTTGAATGGTCTAAGGGCTACGATGGCTATCCGAGTACAGAAACAGAGTACAAAACTAATCCAAATGTAGAGATGTGTAAGACAGGGTGACATAATATCCCCGAAATACTTTACCGCTGCATTGAAGACGTTTTCAAGCTACTGGACTGGAAAGGATACGGTATTAACGTCAATGGCGTGTACGTCACTTACCTTCGATTTGCCGACAATATAGTTTTGTTTAGTCCTATAGCAGAACCGCTGTAGGACCTACACACTATGTTCAAGACCTCAATAGTGTCTCCCAACGGATAGGTCTTAAGATGAACATGGACAAAACAAAAGTCATGTGCACTGTCCATATCACACCTATGCCGGTGGTTTTTGGGCGCACTTAGCTGAAGTTGTTGACGAGTATTTTTACTTGAGATAAATAGTCTGACTAGGTAAGTTAAACTTTGACCGACAGGTCAATCGACGGATTCAACTTGGCTGGGCAGCGTTCGGGAGATTACAACACATTTTCTCGCTAGGAATACCTCAAAACTAGATTATGTTGCCAGTGATGACCTATGGATCTGAGACGAGGTCTTTCACTGCTAGCCGTAAGAGGAAGCTCGGAGTCACTCAGCGAGCTGTGAAAAGGGCTATGCTCAGGGGTTCAAACTTAGGAATGAGGATATCTGCAGCAGAACCAGAGTGACCGACATCGCTCAATGGATTAGTAAACTGAAGTGACAATTGACCGGCCGTATAGCTCAAAGAACCGAATACCGATGGGGAAAAAAGTTCTCGAAAAGCAGCCTCATACCGGCAGGTGAAGTGTAGGACGTTCCCTCATTAGATGGAGTCAAAACCTGGTAAGACATACAGGAAGTTGATGGATGCAGGTGGCTCAAGACCGTGCTTTGTGGCATTCCTTGGGGAAGGCCTATGTTCAGCAGTGGACTTGTGAAGGACTTTAATGATGATGTATAATAATGGCATTACTTAATATGATACATAAATAGAATGGACGTTACGGGTAGAGTCCATCTATCCATAGAGTCCATTCTATATAGGTATAGGTAGGGTATAGAATTTTTATCGATATAATTTGGTACACCGTCTCATCCCTATTAGTAGTTCCGTGGACGTGCACTTCTGCTGTCAGCGCCAAAATGGCGGAAATCAAATCGCTTCATCATGTCACGGTGTATAGCCAGTCCAGCGTACTTGTATATATAGAGGTCAGTGACCTAAACATATTTGATTTGACATCTTTCTAAAATGAAAGAACGTTAAATTTTTATTTATCGAAATAAAATATTATGTATTAATTGTTATTGTATTATTATTTCCAACCTTACCAACATGTTTGCGTAACGTGTAAAAAAAAAACAAATATTACGTTCAAACTACCTGATTTAAAATTACAGACGTCCAAAGTTAATATAAGCTATTTGCTCCTCCGCTTCTTCTCCATAAGCAGTTTGATGAACATAAAGCCATTTTTTGACAAAATTTTTACTGGTGATGTGATGCTCCTACCCAGCAAAATTTTGTGGTATTTGGGTTCAGTATCATTGAATAGATTTTACGTCATCGGTTCGAGACCGAGATTGCTGCAAGCCGGTGTTCAATTAAAGTTAATTAACTCAGTCATATCAGAAAAGTAAGTTGACAACATAGGTACTATTATTTTTATTCTATGAACATACCAAATGAAATTGAATTAATAAAATAAATATAGAGCAACTTCGGTTATAATCTTTATTTAATGTAAGTAGGTAGCTTTTCTAAATTATGTACCAGCAAAATATTGTGTAGTTCTGGTGGAAGGTACTCCGCAAATGCATTATGTTTTTTTCTCAGAACAATAACTAATGTTCTGAGGTTTTTTCATTATAATAGGTTACAAAATCATTGTCTTGGTCGTTGCTCACAGCCTGACGGTTGTTGACGTAATTGGATAGAGGCTACGCCCCCTGCGAATGAATCCGTACAAGGTTGCTCATTTTAGAGCTATACAATTTCAACCTCAGCGAAGACTGGTCAACCAGTGGAACCCTATTGGTAGAAGCTCACTCAGTCTACTAGCGAACGACGGCAACTTGTTTTATACTAGCGTTGGTAACATCGGTGTTGCCACTGTCGCTTACGACATGGTTGATTGTGGCTAAAATAAATAGGCAGCAGTCTTGAGTTCTATATCTCGAAAATTGTTCGTCCCCGAATAAGCTACTAATCGCTATAAAAATGACCTCAACCGGGTCAGAATTTTCAGTATGGCAAATAGTACTTCTTGTAAAATGTAAATTGCTGCAATAGTACAGTAAAAATAGAAGATAACTTTGCACTAAATTTCCGATCCAATTTTTATTTTTTATAAGGTCTAAGGATCTCTTACTGAGTATAAAATCACAAAATGCTGACAGATCCAGGTGGCGCTTCAAGCGCCATCTTGAAAAAATGTTTTCAGCCTATATCTTGGAAACTATGCACTTTAAGGCAAAAGTTATAGAGACCATTATTGTAGAGAATGAAATCTCGCATCTTTTGTTTCCAATAAACATACCGTTTACGATTTATGGTCCATTTAATGAACTGGTTTTTCTATCGCGGCCAACAACTCTTGAAATATTAGATTAATCAATAAAAGGCATTAATCCATTTTAAAGATTAGTTTATTCTCTACAACTTTTGTTTCAATTTATTTTTTCTAAAGTGTATACTTTTTGAGTTAAACGTCCTATAACTTTGTAAGAAAAAGTGCTTTGTGCCAAGGTCTCGCTATGTCCAAAATAACAACCATCTATGAGTCAGGTAAATTAGAAGATTAAAACTAGAACTAGCTAGACCACCAACTGATTAATAACCGCATTGCCACTAATAATATGGTGGTGGATTCCATTACCTTTGAGAACAGGGAGGGGATGGTGATCAGCACGAGTCTGAGCGGTCGCTTTTTAGAGATCGGGTGCACTAAGGCTGTTTTCCATAAGTTCAGAATTACACTTAGGGAGTAGGAGTAACGGAAAAGACGCGTTAGAACCAGTGCTTATTTCGGATCACCCCTCTTCAGCACAATAGGAGGGACTTCATCAGGCCCACTCGACTTGTTGCAGTCCTGTTGAAGTTGCTGTGTAAACTGCACATCCAGCTTGGAGCAATCACACCGCGGGATTGTCGGCGGTGTGTACCACCCAAAAAGAGAACCTAAAAGATCGACTTTCTCCATTACGGCATGGGCCAGCGAGTCGTTTTCCCTGTGCAGAGATGGAACAGATGGCTGATAGAAGTTCTTTTGCACAGCCTTGACAAAATACCAGAATAAAATTGGAGGTAGAGAAGAGAGATTTAGGCGTTAAAAATCTTTGAATTACGTCTAGTCAACGAAAGACGAAAGTTACTAAATAATTCAGTCTTATTTTTACAATCTATTTACTTCTATTGTACGAAAAATAATGTCAGCTGACAAAAGTTCTCCGGGCAGCTTTGACAAAACACCATAATAAATTTAGGGGTGGAGAGAGCTTGAGCAGTTTAAAATCCTTGAATAACGTCCAGTCGGTCAGCGAGACGAAAGGGAGCATATGATTCAGTCTTATTTTTACAATATTTTATTTTATTTTTTACCAAAAATAAAGCAATAAGTAAAATACTTGCGGGTTGCAGGTAATATCTATTATTTATTGAGAATATTGTACCAAATTTTATTCTGCACATGAGTGGTGTTTGCAAAGGCATGCTCAGTACCCTCTCGAACCTTGCGCCTTAGGGTCCAGCCTAGTTAGCCTGCGAGTAAATCAGGCCCTGCATATCATACGAGAGCAACCATCTGGTAATATCCAGCTACAGTAGACTCCTGTGCAGCTGGTCAACACATACAGAGTTAACACAATCCACATTACTTATAATAATTAATCTTCGAAATGATTGAACCGATTGTGATGAAACTTGACAAACAGATATAGAGCAATACCGAGAGTAATCTAGGCTATATTTTATCAAAAAAGCTTAAGTTATTTTTTGATGATAAAATAAATATTCTTTAATACATATTTAGATATAGATAAAATAAATGTTGAATCTAAATAATGCCACATTAATAGATCGTACTCGCTAGTGCCACTAGTTTTTATCCTGGTTTTTGACTATTAACAATTTATTAAAATTTAAGATGTAATAAATGAATAAAAAAATGTAAATAAATAAGGTAAACAAATAAATAATGTAACTAGGTTACACAACATATGATCTTAAAAATTTCTATTTTAGTGAACAACTATTGCTGATAAGTTATTTGTCAAAATATAAATATAACTGTAGATAGGTACACTTGGTGACTGAAATTACAAATACATGTGTATTATTGTCAAAGTGGGTCAAAAGTACCTACTGATACCTTCCTTCCCATGTATGCATATCATAAAAGTTAATATTGTTATTAGTATGCACTACGTTAAACAATATATCACAATATTATATATATAACCGAGGTTCGCTGTAACAAAAGCTATTTGAAAATTAATAATTTAATACATATGTAAGCGGCATTTTATTACTTGAGCAAGGCACCCACGCAAAAAGGTGACTTGATAACCTGACGCACCATCAGGTGGGTTTATCCCAGCAGGCAGTGGTGCAAAGGCCAAGAAAAAGAATAAGAAACAACGAGAAAAAGGCCGTAGAGAAAGGGCCGCGCTCGATGCTTCTAAGAGCAGCACCAAGGGGGCTGGGCAAACTACTGCCACTGCGGTGCTTGGGGCTGGAACCAGTAGTCGCACCGAAAGTGGGAACGATAAAAATCCAGCCCAAGTAGTAGGCACGGCCGCAGCGACCTCCTCTAAGGAATCAGGGAGTGGCCGAGGGTCCGGGTAAGAAGGAAAGAGCAGCCAAAAGGATGCTGGAAGAGTCCACCTCGCTGAGGGGCAAGCACAAAAAAGTGCAATTCGAACAGCAACCAAAGACTGCAAGAACGAGCTACGCTTCTGCTGCTAAAGCAAATTTGGGTGTGGCCTTAACGTGTGCGCGTCCAGGTCACATAACGAAGGAGGTAGCTGATGACATCCTCCGAGGCAAAAGGCAAACCCGTTTACACGAAGGGTGTCCTGAAGCTGTGGTGCGACTATCAGAAGGCTCTGGATTGGTTGAAGGGGAACATTACTACCCTCGATCTCAAATCTAACACCTCGATGATCATAAAGAAACCATCAGAGATACCATAGAGATACAAGTGTGGTAACCTTATCCCTGATGCCCAAGGTGCCTGGAAGGACTCACGCGACATCCGTCGTATGCTGGCATATCAGAACAGCTGGGTAAACACCAGGGACTGACTACTACTCAAAGCTGATAAAGAGACGGACGGGAGGTTCCTCGTTGTTTTAGTGCCGGAGGATTATATCCCAACCCTGATGAAAGCCGGACGCCATCTCGCTTATGTATGTGGGGCGTTATACGTAAAATTCCAGTGTCGTAGAGGTAAATTCATTGATACTCCACCAAGCAAAGAGGCAGATAAGAACCCGGAAGTCATGGATACCGAGGCCATGGTTACTAGTACAGCAGAATCACTGGATGCCAAGTCCAGTGAAAAAACGGCCTGCACAACCGAGCCGAAGCCCCAGTGGAGATCGGGCTCAGTGGCAGCTCAGTGAGTGACAAAGAGGACTGCATTTTGCCGTCCAATTCCGACTTTTGACTAGGTGGCTGACGATGAGACCCGAGATCTGATGGCATGCTTATTTTTGAATAGGTACGTGGAAGACGCAATTAATGATGGCGCGCCCTCCGTCTAGAACTAGCCTAGTGCAGACCAACTTCCACCACAGCGAAATTGCGTGGGCTCAGTTACGCAACTGGTCCAAACATCCCGATGATGTGGATTTGTGAAATGCGTTGGTGAAATTTGGTAGCTAGAATTAATCCGAACATTTCATCTGAACACTTCCCGTTGTAAATGCCATGAAATATAATAAAATAGAATAAAAATGTAAAGAGATGTAATATCTCTTCACAGAACGAAAACTCGGTCATCGACGATTCGAGCCGCTCTGTGCTGGAAGTGATCAAATGGAAGGAGTTGGTACTAGTTACTACTAGTTGGTAAATACTATCTCGCTTTGCTGAGCACGCCAAGCTTTTTAGAGGCCAATTCAGCCTTCCCATCCAAGTAACCACGAAACAATTTTAACGATGCAATTTTACAGGAGCAACCAAACCAGGCACCACAGATGATAGAAAGAGTTCCATTCCCTGAAGTACCACATCAGCGATAGAATCACGTTGGAATCATCCGGCGAGAAGCATTACCTACCCCTATCTCCAAAGGAAGGATGCAAAAAAAGATCGCATCCTGTCCCAATCAGTCGACCTTTAGTTTCAAATATGGCGGCAACCTGCAGAACGCAACTGCGATGAGAGTGTGAGTGACACCACAGTCCGGATCAGACAATGGTTCAATAAGCCAAGAGGGGCATCAACGGAAACCTGATATCCGTACGGATGAGAGGTCAACAGAAAGTCTAACAGGGAAGGTGCACGATCCTCCACATCTGGAATTTATTTATTTATTTATTTAACTTCATATACACATTAGATGTATATAGGCGGACTTAATGCCTGAGGCATTATCTACCAGTCTACCTTAGAGTAGTGCAGAGATAAAAGAGGTAGGTGTAATAAGAAGTATGTACAATACATATATACATATATACATATACATATATAAACATTATGTAAGTATATATACATATATATACATACATACACACACACATATATATTAAATAAATATTAAATACTGCTAACTACGAACGCTAAGTTGATTCTGCCATTTTATTGACGAGCATTTCTCGCACTTTAGACTTGAACGTAATCCGGTTTTCGGCACTCCTGATTTCGGAAGGCAGAGCGTTCCAAAGAAGAACAGATTGAACAAAGAACGATGATTGAACAAAGTTAGTACTAAAAGGGGGGCACTGAAGCAAAAGGTTATTACTAGAACGGAGAACTCTATCATGATTGGAGCTAAGATATTGAAAATGAGGAGTTAAATAAGATGGAGGATTAGGAGACATCAAGATACAGTAAAGAGTAGTGAGTGCACGTAGACTACGGCGCTGACGAATGGGTAACCAGTTGAGTTGAGAGCGGTAAGTAGACACATGATCATACTTTCGAAGATTAAAAATGAATCGAATGCAGTTATTAAGAAGACGGTCATATTTGTTCAAGAGTTCTGCATTCAGGTCAAAATAACACACATCACCATAGTCAAAAATGGGAAAAATTAAGGTCTGCACAATAATCGTCTTGGTCCTGGACGGGAGAAAGTTCTTCAGGCGGTAGAGAGAACGCAAAATACCTGTCACTTTCTGACAAACATTTGACACTTGAGTTTGCCAGCTCAAGGTGGAGTCAATGTGCAATCCAAGGTCTTTCACGGAATTACTCAGTTCTAAAATAAAACCGCTAAAAATGATCGGTGGTAAAGCTGTGGGATCCAGTTTCTTTATCATCCGTTGGCTACCTATTATTATAGCCTGACATTTGGATGGGTAAACTTTAAGACCAAACTTATCAGACCAGTTCTTTATATACTCTAGGTCCCTATTAAGACTCAATTGCTGTAGATATACAGTCGACCTTCGCGTGTGAGTACAACTGCAAGTCATCAGCATACAAATGATAGGCACACTGAAGATTTGGCGTAATGAGATTTATAAATATTGAAAATAACAATGGAGATAGAATACCGCCTTGAGGAACACCAGCATGCAAGTCACACCAACTTGATGAGGACTCGTCAATGCGAACTGATTGCTGGCGGCCTCGAATATAAGATGAGAACCACTCCAAAGCCTCAGATGAGATCATAGAAAGTGAAAGGATTGATAATAGGATGTCGTGACTGATGGCATTAAAGGCGTTAGAGAAGTCAACCAAAACCAGTACTGTGACTTTAGTTTCCTCCATGCCTGCCCTAATGTCACTAGTGACTTTGAGGAGCGCGGAAACAGTGCTATGACCCGGCCTGAAACCAGACTGTAATGAGCTTAACAGGTTATTCGAGAAGATAAAATGTGATAGCTGTTTGTGTACACAAGCCTCTAGCACCTTTGATAAAAAGGGAGAATGGATATAGGTCGGAAGTGATTAGGTAAAGAAGGATTAGAAATTTTTGGGAGAGGTATAATGTAAGCTTTACGCCACAGCGATGGAAAAACTCCAGAATCCAGAGAGAAGTTAATTATATGGGAAATAGCAGGGAGGAGATGATCTATAATATTAATAATCATACGGCGACTGATATTGTCACAACCAATAGCATTAGACTTAATGGAGAGTATAACCTTCCTGATCTCATTCGTAGCTATTGGAGAGAAGCAGAAAGGAGCGATATTAGGACGAGGTAAACCCATTATCTGATTAACAGTTTGACACTTGGTTTGGTGATCCAGAGGTGTATGTGAAGAGAAGTGTTGATTGATATCATCCAAACCAATTGTCCTCTGAAACTCAGAATGGGACTTCTTACCAATACCCATGGTTCCAAGGAACTTCCAGATATCTGCGGGGGAAGAGGATATGATGTTGTTAAGAATATATCGGCGTTTTGCGTTGCGTATCATCTGGTTACACCGATTTCTTGCAGTTTTAAAAATGGACCAATTTTCCTCACACCGCTTTTTTCTATATTTCTGAAAGGCTCGGTCTCTACGCCTCATCACAACGCGGATCTCTGTTGTCATTCAAGGTGCTGGCAGCCGCTTTAGCTTTACTTTTTTAATAGGAGCATGCATATTATACAGATTAATTAATATGTTATTAAATGCGCTAACTTTTTCGTCTACCGTGGGAGCGGCTGTCACTGTGTCCCAGTTAATTTTAGAAGCATCCTGACACAACTTCTCTACATCCATACGGCCAAAACTACGCAAGTGCAGGATTTTAGGCGAGGGCTTAGGAGGTTTCAGGATATAGGAAAGGAAAATGAGATCATGATGGGAGAAACCAGACGCATAATGTTGACCATGAGTAGAGACAAAGGTGGGGTTTGATGTTAGCTTAAATCGAGCCATGTGTCCTCCCCGTCCGCATTGTGGTGAGTGGCTTGTAGAGGTAGAACATGAAGGCCAACCGACTCGATTATTTGAAGGAACTTATAGGAACGGGATGAGTGCGAAGCCAGGAGATTTGTATTAAAATCACCCATGATGATGTGATGTGAGTATTCTGACCCTAAAGATTCCAGAGTCGTTTCGAGACTGGAGAAGTAATCAACAGAGGGGGGACAATATACAACACCAAGAACGGTTTTAGCTCCCTTCACACATACTTCAAGAAAAAGAAATTCAGCAGATGCGGAGTAAAAGGGCGAGGAGGAAGCTAGAAGTTTATAAGATAAGTCACTGCGGAGGTATATAGCAACACCACCCCCTCTCTTATCAACCCGATCGTTACGTATCAAAGTGAAACCAGAGAGGGGGTAAGTGGTTGAAAGAAGATGGGGCTTCAACCAGCTCTCCGAAATCAGGATGGCATGAACGTTCACGTTAGTAAAGGCTTCAATGAGATCACTGTAGTGGCTGGGCACACTTTGTGCATTGATATGACACACATTTAGCGAAGAGCTAGACTGGTCAAATGTATGACGTAGAAAATCACCCAGCGTATCAGTTATGGAACAAAAACTATCGTCAATAGATGTAGCAGTTTCGTTGGCAGAAAAAAAGAATCATCATCAGCGTTCATAAAAATATAGATTTTTATATATATATAGTATATGATATAAAATATATAAAATTAATTAAATTATTATTAAAACGTACCTAACTTAGATTGTAAACCAAGATGTACCGTCATCTCTGCACCACCCGCCAGCTAACATACGCACCTTAAATTACTAACTTATCAAATAATAAGCAAAATGAATTAAAAAGATAATGTAAAACACGAATCATATGTACGTTAAACACATAAGTATCGAATTGGGTATTACAACAGATAGAAATCAAAAAAAAACATAGACAAAATTATTTCATAGAGTTGATCGGTACACAACGTGTATAGACTATAAACTATAACACTACGTGACAGGTTACCGTAATTCGAAATATTACCCTTAAGTTGTCAAACGTCAAATTGGCATTACACTAGAATCACAGACTACCTTTGTATAAACTGAAATAGAAATGACAACTGACAATTAAAAATATAACATACAAAAGCATGTTTACATTGTAGTTCGAGAGAATAAAAAGCGAATATTATCTTAGTAATTATAAATACCATATCCATGTTACAAGAACAAGAAAGGAGGATATAATTAGTTTAGAAAAAAAATACAACGCTTAGTACTACTTAGAAACCATTTTGGAGTTACGTATCTATACTAGAAATAAAGCAAAATAAAATTGTATACATTTTACATTAAAAAAAAATCGGAATCGGAATTCGCGTATGCAAAGTAACTATTGGTGTCGGATCATATGCCAAGGCAAAGTCATAAGCCGATCTTCCCGCTTGATCGTTTAAACGAGAACCAAGCTATTCAGCGTTGTGACCGTTAAAATCACCAAAGATCACGATCTCAGCAGATGGGACCTGTTGTAGCACGGAGTCTGCAGCTATTAGGACGTGGTGCACAAGATGGTCTGTGTCGACATTAACTATAGAGGCACCCGTGGGGATGGTTGTGGCTGAGCTTCAAGATTGCCGAGGCGTCGAGAACAGAAGTCCTCTCTTATGTATATACAAACTCCAGCCCGAGGCACAAAGGTATTTTTATTTGTACCCCGGGTAGGAGAGAAGTATCGGCCGCAGAGGACACCTGTGTTTCGGCTAGAAAGAGCAAAGCTGGCCTCGCCGTCTTCAGATAGCAATCGACTTCGTTAATGTTCGAACGAAATCCCCTTATATTGCAGAAATTCACGGATAGCGTGGCAAAGGTCTCTTTTGTCTTATTGCTCTAATTGCCTCAAATAATTTTAGTCTTCGCGGAATTTCGCACCCCACCCTTGGATACGCGGGGCAGCCTGAGCACCCACACTCAGGAAGAGTTGGATAGCTTGGGCGTGGGTGCTCAGCCAGAGATTCTCTTATTCCAGAGGTGCGTGTACCCTCCTGGGGTAGTTCCTTATTTAATTACACTACCACGTTAAGGGGTTAGGTCTCTGACCATCTTCATTTACCAGGCAAAGTAAACTTCTAATTCACGCTGGTTATCCGTGAGGTCGTGGTACCACCCATTCATTACAACTCTTTATTTCATGTCTTTCATGTCATCTAGTCCGGCCCATCCGTGCGATAGCACCGTTATGTTGTCTGCATATATTTATATTATAACTGTAATTTACTTCGTCATTGTTTATGCGTAACACTTAATACTTAGTAGTAAAAAACTTTGCTTTATTATGCCCTGCAGTGGATGATAAGGAGCTGATGATGAATTAGTTTTGCACCTTTAAAGAATTTATTTTAGTTTAAATAGCGCCCCAATTTAATTTTTGCCCCGGGGCCCTTGGTTACATAGCTACGCCACTGAACGAACTAAGTAATGTGTCAGTTGAATATCTATTTAGCACTAACCTAACCATTATAAACACAGGTTCTGAACCAATTTTCATAAATAAATGTTCTCGCACTATAATCGACCTCACACTTTGCAACAGAAGGAGCAGCTAAATTAATAACGGGATGGCATGTGTCAAAAGAGGTCTCATGCTCGGTACCATAAATGGGTCTGCTGCGTACTACAGGTCGATATCTCCGCTACACCACCATGGAGAAATTCCCGCAAAACGGACAAAACCAAAATACCTTAATATGCTGACGTCTTCGCTTGCGGGTTTCGAAGGGACAAATACCATAGCAGATCAACCGCTCCTAGAAGAACCGGTAGCAGCTTTTACTAAAGCCATGATGGATAGCTACCATGAATCATGTCCAGAAATCACTCCACCAAAACATGCTGAAGCAAAGCAACAGTGGTGGGGTAAAGAAATAGATACGAAACGTAAGAAGGTAAGAAAAGCCCCAAATGGGGCCACGAATACCTCAATGCATGAACACTGGCTACTATACAAGAAAGCTAAGTCCGAATACAAAAAATGTGTATCGACGCTCGACAGGGTGACGTAAATTCTGTGGTAACATATAAACTTGCGAACAAGCGAGTTGGATAAGGTAAATCCTATCTAAAGAGAACACGCCAGGATCCATCTCTCTAAAGAGACCCTACGGAAGCTACTCAACATAGCTGGATGAAACCCAACGCATCCTAATTGGAACTCACTTCCCAGGTTGCTGTGTAGTTGAAAGGGTAAACCGACATGAAGTTTGACACTGACACCAACAAAAGACGACTGGAATTTAGCACAGAGAGTGGTGACGATGGATTAAATCCATTGGGCCATTCATAATTTCCTCTCCTATAAGGCTTCAGGAACTGACGTCATATTCGCGGCACTCCTACAGTGGGGGATAAAGCCCTAATAGTCATTATGTTGTAGTTGCCATAATGAGAGCATGTCTGGCTCTCAAATACGTTCCTAGGGGATGGAGGGAATTGAAAGACGTTCGTACCCAAACCAGGTAAGAGCGACTATACAGACCCTAAATCCTCCAGATCCATTAGCATCACATCCTTCCTAGACGATGGAGAGGATGTGTGAAAGGAAATTACTGACTGACCCCATGTCGGCGCTAATTAACTTATCGCTACACGACAAACAACACGCCTACAGCTTAGGTAAATCGGCAGAATCGGCACTTCACCATGTAATAAAAAGAGGAGGTCATCCAAAACAAAGTAATATGACTGGGTTCCTTCATAGACCTAAATGATGCTTTAGATAGAACGAAATTCTCCAGCATAAAAGATGCATTAAATAGACAAAGTTGAACCGCCGCTGATTGACTGGATAGTAAACATGCTCCGTATACGAACAATAAAAATTGCTGGTGAATCTCAACCCATTCAGATCAAAAAAAGCTTCCCGCAGGGTGGGGTTCTTTCACCTATCCTGTGGAATACGGTCATTAATGAACTCATCAGCAAATTAAATGTCAATCATTTATACACAGTAAGTTATGCAGATGACCTGGCAACACTGGTCTCTGGAAAGATAGCAAGCATGGTGTGCAACCTGACCTAAGCGGCTCTCCGTGTAGTGGAGAGATGGTGCAGGGAATTTGATGTACCGTTAATACAAATAAAATGGTCCTAGCAATGTTCACACAAAAACGAATGCTGAATAACTATCATCTTCTAAGTCTTTTCAGCACAAAACTCCAGCTATCCACTGAGGTAAAATACATTGGTTTTACCTTGGACTGTAAACTCAACTGGAATAAACACATAGAAAACAAAATCAACAAAGCTTGTATAACTTTCTGGCAATGCATAAACATGATTGGCAAACAATGGGGTCAAAAGAGCTTAGTGTTTTCACAGATGTTTCAAAAATAAATGAAGGTGTAGGATCTAGAAATTTCTATAAGGACCTCAATATATACATATGTACACTGCTGGGGACCTATAACACAGTCTTTCAGACGGAATGTATGGGTATCATCCAAGCGGCCATAGCAATAGTAGCTAGAAAGGTAAGAACTCCATCAGAATACTGACCAGTATGGCAGTACTACAAGCTCTCAGTTGCAATGTGGTGAACTCGGGCCTAATATATGAATGATATCAACGATTGAATGAGATATATAAACAGAACAATGTGACTCTGCAATGGATTAATGGACACAGTGGATCCAGAGGCCACAACAACGCAGCAGACAAACTGGCCAGAAGAGGATCGTCCGGAACCAATAATACCAATCCCCTTTGATAATGCTCATTCACTGGTACCTAGAAACTTCACTAATCTACACGCTCAGCTTTGGAAAAATCTACCAGACTGTAGACAAGCTAGGAAGGCCCTGCCTGAAATAAGTAAGTCGTTAAACCAAGGTTCTAATGAGACTGAACAAGCCACAGATCTATAACAGGACATGGCTCCTTTAACAAAAATTTATTTACCATAGGTACTACAGAGGAAGAAATGGCAGCCGACATATTGCTGACATGTCAGTAGGTCACTGCATACAGGGCTAAACATCTCGGAACACCAGGATCACTCCCCAGTTGCTAGCAACATCAAAGGACTGTTGAACTTCTACGTGGTGATTTCATGACTTGAATAATCATGTTATTCCTGCCCACATGCAAAATACATGCTTAGACGTCAAGTTATAGAAAACAGCCCATCGTAAACTAAACTAAACCAAAAAGAACTGTAGGTATACTTAGTGACTGAAATTCCAAATACATGTATTGTTGTCAAAGTGGGTCAAAAGTACTAATAACTTTCTTCCCATGCATGCATATCATAATGCTGCGGCTACACTAACGAACAACGTCAATGCCCACACATGCAACAATTATTGCCTTAAATTTAACGCGAAAAAATGAGTGGTTACACTTGAACGGCCAATGTCGTTTCTATTTCTTCGGCAAATTTAATGAACGGAATTAAATATTTTTATTAAATGTTCCTTGAATTTCAAGCAAGATGGACGTTGACGCAGCTACTCTATATTTGATGAGTGTAAATTTTTATTATATGAATATATTTTATTACTGCCAAACTTTTCGTGGCAGAGCCATGCTGCAGTTATATTAGTAGTACAGTTGTAGCACGAATGGATTGGCTCGACCGGGGAAGGACCACGCTCTCACGGAATACCAGCGTAACATAGTAGCTTAATGCAATGCTGCTGTGTTTCCTATGGTGAGTGTAGAGAACCGGAGTCCCTTTTTACTGGAAATGAGACATTCCATCCTAGTCCTCACGGGTGACAACGCATCTGCATTTTGATTCGTAATCGAGGATAGATGTTAGATGTCTATGGGCCACAGCATCCACATACCATCAGGTGGACTGTGTGCTTGTTTGTCACCCTATCCTATAAAATAAAAAAATAAACGAAGAAAAAAGAATACAAAGAAAAAGAAGATTGTCGATGCTTCAAATGCATAGGAAACGTACACTGTAAATCTATTTATGTTTATTAATTTAAATTCTATTTTGTTTTCCCGCACCCAAATTGCACTAGAAAGACGTCCAATGGTTTAATCTAAATAATAAGACAAACTTAAATATATTTTAATGAAATAATAACTAATAAACCAATCATAAATACTGGTCAAGTGCAAATTAGATACACGTACCCAGGGTTTCGTACCACTGTACATTATGAATTTGGACCTGCAAAAATTGTTTTTTTTTTCTCCTGCTTATTTTTCTTATTTTCATACCGTAAATTAAAGTGTACTTTTAAGCAATTTTTTAAATTCAATCTCGAGAAACTTTTTCATTACTCCACTCCATCACAGCCATACATGCGACCCCGTTGCACACAATGAGACAAAGCGTAGTGTGGCTGCTTCAACACTTTAATTCGTGCAATAATCCTTTGATGTACCGCCACTGGAGTTATCGCCAAATGGGAAACAGCATTGTTAATGCCGTTGTCAAATTATCGCGTTAATTCGTGGCCACACCTACATTCAATGTCCATCAATTGGATAATTAACAGCATTTCTCCTTAGTGTGGCCGGGCCATAAAAGTGAATATTGTCACTAGTATGGACTACGTAGAACAATATATCAGACTTAATATTATTTATATAACAGAGGTTCACAAATAAATAAAAACTATTTGAAAATAAATAATTTATTATGTGTGTAAGAATATCACATAAGCTTGCAAAGCTTTGCAAATATTTTCGTTTTTGAATAATCAAATTTTTTAGGCATTTTACTTAAAGCACAGCACAGTTACATAATAATTACTGTAATGACTTAGTCAAAGAGGCTAAATAAGATCTTTTTATTTTAATTGGATTCGGTTAAGGCAACTACAGTGAAGCGAACTTCATTTGGATCACGGGCAATAAACTTCTTGCAAACAGCTGCTGCATCTTCCAATAAATTATCAGGTGTAGTTGGCCCGTGATTTATAGGAAATGCTTTACGACCATCTAACTCATATAAAGCTCCATCTTTGTGGACAAAAGTAATAAAATGATGATTAACAGGATCATCAGCACTGGGAGTATTGGTTTGACCTTCTTGGGCCAATTCTTTATGAGCATTAATAATACCCTCTGACTTTTCAAGCAAAGTGCCACGAGCAGCAGCATCTAACTCTTTAGCTTCATCTAAGAACTTCTTTAAATGACCTTCAGTCAGTTGAATTTTGTCAGTATTGTTTGCAATACTGTGCACTAGAGCGACAGTGCCACAGGCATTGCTGATATTCTGTTTCATATAAAAAATATTACTGGTAATTTCTTGTCCTTTGGACAAAATTTCATTTTCTTCTTTTTTGCTTATACTCTTCGTATGCATTAGAAACGGGAAAAAGCAACATAACTGAGAGAACAGGGCGTGGAACCCATGACAACATTTCAGACTCTAAGCCCATAACATCGACGATATTCCATTTGCTGGGGACACCCAATTTTTGAAGAAATTTATTCATAACTTCAGGGTTAGATTCAAGAGGAATTAAAGTTTCAGTCGCCATTTCTATCTGTAAATGAATTCATAATTCATAACGATAAGGTTACCGGTATCTAACTTTAATAGCCGTAACAAAAGAAATGCATGTAATACTTACATAAATTCGATGAAATCCTTAAAAAAATAGACTCCCGATGCTTACTCAAAGACAGAACGAAAAATCTGGAAAATCGATATTTAACTTATTAAAATATTATGGTGAAAATTAAGAGAACCGGCTTTCGAAACATCAATTTTCTTTTTATTAAGATTTTTGGTTTGGATGCTTGTTCTTTAAGCCATGCCTTCATTTTATTTTATTTTTTTTGCGCCCAGAACATGGAGGTTAGAGAGAAGGAGAACGATTGATACGTTCTAAAGCCAAAAATATTATAATACTTCGTATAGTTAAAATAAAATATCTTTGGCTACAGCATAGCTCGCCTGTCCCTGAAATCATAGATAAATAAATATGTAGCAAGCTCCTGAAATGCCGTTGGTAAGTAGTATCTGTGAAGTTAGCTGTTTATGAGTACAAGTAGATGAAGTTAGTTGTGGTGAGAAAATAATAGTGCTCCGTAAAAAGAAACATTAAAAAATGGTGAAATATTGTATTGTGCATGTATGTGCAAGTGGTATAGAATCTGATAGGAAAAATAGACTGAAAATGATTTTTATCGAGACAACTTAGCAATCGCACCGCTTCACTTATTTTGCCCACATTTCAGGGACACTATTTTCTACAGCGATCGTTCTCCTTCTCTCTAACCTCCATGGCCCAGAAGCAAAGATAGGGCTACCCTACGAGAAGCGGGGGAGGGAGGTGGTAAATGCTCTAAGCATACCACGCAGGCGGCTGCGTGGTAATGTGGGACTCACCGAGAAACCTCAGTGCCTTACCCACTAAACACAACCTGTGAGACTGTCTTTAACATGGTGAGATCTTTTAGCCGTATCGAAAGCGACCTCCATTGGAGGAAGGGGGTCGCAATTCATTTTATTCGAGATCTTCGCTTTTATAGTCATTGTGAAGTTTTTGAGGGTTGCTATAGTCGTACGGTACTTGATTTTAATATTTTTTTTACACTTGTTTTTGATTTTCGGAAATGACTTTTGAATTAATTATAATAAAAATAAATATCACTAAAAATAGCATAAAAAGAAACGCAAATACGTCTATTTGCTTTTTTTTTAACAAGGATACACCCATAAATATAAAAAGTTAAACAGACAATTCATTTGTGGCTGAAGAAGGGACTCATATACAACAAATTGAGCCGCAGTGCAGAGCAGTCAAGAGGTTTTTCAGAAAACAAAATTATAACAATTCATATTATACTGATTCATTTACCGCTATCATAGCAGAATTTAGGGCAAGCTGACTTTATAAATTCGATTCGTCGAATCTGTTCTAAAACCGAATCAGCAGACCCTGACTCCACGTAGTCTTCTCTGCCCTACCCCTACAGTGTTTTGGATTATAAGGCTATCTTCATATATGTGCCATTTAAATCCTTTTGAATCAGCCTGGGCCACCATGAAACGCTTCGTAAGGGAACACAACACACTGTTTTCTACAGCGATCGTTATGAAACGTTGGTAATATAACAAGGAATGCACTTTCGATAGTTACGGCAGAAAACTTTACAAATTTTGAAATACATTTCAAACAATAATTCAGAAAGTCGAGAATGAATACTGGGTAGAGGATACAGGAATGAGAAAATGTAATGAAAGATTTTAAGATAGAAGTCGGAGAAACTAATGACGAAGAGTCACTAAGTGCTTGTTGCGTAGCGTACTACGAGTTCAATTGATATTGATTGTGATTAATAAAATATTATTATATATTGCTACTATAGGGCCATATTCAGCTGACGAAATACCTATTCAGTTCCATGTCAATTATACTCACGCACTACCAAAACCACTTTTACAAAATTCGCAAATGAATAGTTTAGACCCATGCACTGAAGAAGAAATCCTTAATATTATTAACAAACTTGATTCAAACAGTAGTGTCAATCTAGATGGTATTAGTACAAAGGTTATCAAGTGTGTGAAGGACTTAATAATAAATTCATTAACGAAAAACTTTAACAAACTTTTACAAAATGGATCTTTTCCAGACTCAATTAATATAGCCCAAATAGGTGTTCTATTTGAGCCGTTCTCAGGTGGCTTGCTCGTGACGCGACGGAGTTCCACTATTTTTTTTAAAGTGATATCTTCTTCAAATTTACAGCATTAATAGAGTATTTAATAAACCTTACAGAAAATACAATTACTTAGTTGTTTATGGCGTAATGAATCATGTAAATAAGATTTTAACAGGACAAACGTACATTTTTTTCCCTTAGCATTACGAACTTCACTTGTGATTAAAAAAAAATCAATGGCATAATCATTTGTTTTTTAATTATTACAAAGAAACATTGTTTGGCTTTTATTTAAAAATAAAACAATAAAAATCAGTGCACAAAAACTAAGATAATTTCAGTAAAATATATCCTAAGCGTCACTTCTTGTTCATTTCACGTGTTTTTATTTCAGTATTTACGAATCTATACACAGTGATAAAGAATCTTCGTATGAAAAAATAAGTAAAATTTTACTGTTTTAGATGTAAATAATTTAATATGTTTGTATTTTTTTTTATAGAAGAGGGGGCAAACGAGCATGTGGCTCACCTGATGTTAAGTGACTACCGCCGCCCATGATCAACCGCAACACCAGGGGAATTGCAGGTGCGTTGCCGGCCCTTTAGAAAGGAGTAAGCTCTTTTCTTGAAGGTCCCCAGGTCGTATCGGTCCGGAAAAATCACCGGTGGTAAATTATTCCACAGAGAGGTTGTACGCGAAAGAAAACTCCTTGTGAAACGTACAGTGGTGGACCGCCAAGCATCCAGATGGTGTGGATGGTATCGGGACGTTTGCCGTGTAGTGCGTTCACGAAATTTGGCGGCTGGGATTAATCCGAACAATTCCTCAGAGCACTCCCCGTGATACATGCGATAAAATACGCAAAGAGATGCAACATCTCTTCGCAGTGCCAGTGAATCGAGCCGATCGGAAAGCACTCGGTCGTCGACGATTCTAGCCGCTCTGCGCTGGATGCGGTCAAGTGGAAGGAGCTGGTACTGGGGAGCCCCAGCCCAGAGATGGGAACAGTATTCCATGTGCGGCCGAACCTGCGCCTTGTAAAGTTGCAGGCGGTGTGCCGACATGAAATACTGTCCCGCTCTGCTGAGCACGCCAAGCTTTTTAGAGGCCAATTTGGCCTTCCCTTCCAAGTGACCACGAAACAGCACGTCACTCGATATGTCGACGCCAAGGATTCCGATACTGGCTGAGGCAACAAGGGGAGTGCCTTGAAACTGAGGGGATACGACAAAGGGGTTCTTTTTAGCGGTTAACGCGCAAACTTGTGTCTTCTGGGGGTTAAACTGGACTAGATTTAGTCGCCCCCAATCCGAGACTCTGTCCAGCAGAGACTCGACTTCAGACACAAGTTTGTCCCGGCACTCAGAGACGTTTTCCCGAGAAATATTGGCTCGGCCGGTGTACAGAGCATCACCAGTGCTGTCATCTGCATAGCAATGAATGCTACGTTTGCAACATATCATTGATATGCAGAAGAAACAGCGTTGGCGATAGCACGCAGCCCTGTGGAACACCAGCATTAATAAGCTTGCAATCGGAGCTTGCACCGTCTACAACGACCTTGATGCTCCGATCTGCGAGAAAACTGGTGATCCAATCACACAATTTCTCGGGAAGCCCATAGGAAGGGAGCTTCGAAAGAAGCGCTTTGTGCCAAACCCGATCAAAGGCCTTCGCAATGTCCAAACTAACGGCCAAAGCCTCCTCCTTGGACTCTACTGCCTCCGCCCATCTGTGAGTTAGGTAGACCAGAAGATCACCAGCTGACCTACCACGGCGAAAACCGTATTGGCGGTCACTAATCAGCTGGTGATCCTCAAGGTACCTCATGAGCTGGCAGTTTACAATAGACTCCATTGTTTTGGAGAACAAGGAGGTGATGGCGATAGGCCGGTAGTTGGACGGGTCTGAGCGGTCGCCTTTTTTAGGGATCGGGTGGACGAAAGCCGTCTTCCATGATTTTGGGACTACGCCTAGGGAGTAGGAGTACCGGAAAAGACGCGTTAAAACCGGTGCCAACTCTGGAGCACACGTCCTCAGCACAATTGGGGGGATTCCATCAGGCCCACTCGACTTATGGATGTCCAGGGAGAGGAGTGCTTTGCGAACCGAGCGCTGAGTGAACTGCACTTCCGGCATGGAGCACTCACACCGCGGGATGGTCGGCGGCGTACTCCCCCCGTCATCGAGAGTCGAGTTAGACGCAAAGAAAGAGCCTAGAAGGATCGGCTTTCTCCTTTGCGGTGTGGGCCAGTGAGTCGTCCTCCCTGTGCAGAGATGGAAGAGATGGCTGACAGAAATTCCCCTGGACAGCCTTGGCGAGAGACCAGAATGCACGGGTTCCAGAAGGAAGACGAACTAGTCTCTCGCCAATTCTGCCTATGTGCTCTGACTTTGCCTTGGCAATGACTCTTTTGAAGGACCTAGAGGCGGAATTATACTTCTTTTTTAGAGCGCTGGTGTTTACATCCCTGGACGCTGATGCGTCAGCCCAGGCTCATTGTTCTTCTTTAAATGATTAAAGTATTTATCCTTCTTTAAAAATGGGACAGTGAGGCTATTGGAACTTGATGTGACGCTAAAGAAAAGTAAAGTTAGGCTTACATTTCAGATTAATTGAAAAACATTTTAAATACTTAATCTTAGTTAGCTTGTAACAAATATTGTGCCGTTAACAAATCTTATAAAACAAATAATTTGGTGCTAAGCACCGAACACACGTTCTTTGGTAGATATTGACAATGTAAGGAACTATTTATTTTTATTCACTAAAGTCTTTATTCAAAAGTTTGTTTCAATATTTCCTTCTTAACTTATTCTTATTAAATTTTTTGCATTCACAATGCAATTTTTATTATTGAAAATGAATTATTTGAAAAAGTCGACCCGTCGCACAACTATATGCTTAAATAATAGGGCAGAAAATATTAATTACGGAGTGGACTACAAAGAGATTACTTACAATTTCATATTTATTTAAGAGCTATAATATTCTTTTCAATTTCTGCGCCAGTGTGCAGACTGCACACTTGCATGACATACTGAAAAATGTTTACTGAATTTCAACGTGTTTGTTTGCACCGATGCGCGACGTTTAAGCCAGTGCCAACTGGCCGAAACGTCGATGCAAACTAAGATAAAACGCAGACTGCGCCCTCTTATAAGCCAAATAAATGGTAAATAGTTAATTTTGAGCCAACTAATCATTATCTAATTATATATAATGGTTCTCCAAAAGAGTACCTACCCGAGAATCACTTGTGTCGCTATTATGATTCGAACCTTAAAAATTTATTTACGCCTCAGCGCGCCTAAGAGGGAAATTAAATATGATGAGTATTTACCAAATCAGTTGCTGCACAATCTTCAACAAATCACACTAAAATACAGTTATACATAATCAGAAGTGCACAAAAAATGCACAAATCGTATCAATCGTCATGCCACGAAACTAATGTTTGGTAGCGAAACGTTAAACTAATTAGTTTTACATTAAACAAATATACTTATTGCGAGTAATAATTTTCTCTTTACCCTTAAAATAATTACTTATTTGCCCAGACAAGTTGTACAAATGTAATCAAAAAATGTTGTTTCACTGCAGCTTAAAAAGATCCAATTGTTACACACCATGCATTTTACTATTTCTCCCAAATTGAAATCTTTACGATTTTTACAGGTAAAACAAAGAAATGACCTTAACGATATTTTTCGTAAATTGTTTTCTTTGTTTGAAAGTGTTTGTACTAGTTCAGCTTTTATCGGAAGTCTTTTGGCTGATGATAAATGCTCATTGTATCTGCTGGTTGGTTTTAGTATTCTCATTTTTTTCTTTGACATCACATTATCTACATTTATTGCAGATGATACTTTTTCAGCAATCGGGAATTGTTTGTCTATTGGTATGGCTAGTATTTCTTGGTTCTGCAATAAACCTGTCATTAAAGAAATTTCTGAGGAGTCAAGGAGATCATCACTTAATGTAGGGGGGATTATTGAATTCTGAAAATTCAATAGCATGGTTGAAATCGTCGTGATTACGATACTCGTTACAAAACTGTGGCCCTTCGCAATTGATTGACACAGAATCCTGCTGAAAATCGTCCACCAGGCTATTTAAATTAAATGAGCGCAGCAAATCAGGTTCGTTGGAATCGTCACCAACATCACTCACCATAGGAATTTCGCTCGTAGGACCAGTTTCTGTCACTACAGGTGCAGCAGAATTAACTGAAATACTCTCTCGAATAAAATTGTGTGATTTAGGAGTATAGCAATTACAAAAACCACGTGTTTTTCCACAAAAACAACTTAGTTGCCTTTATCGGATCTAGTTTTTTTGATTAGTGGTAATTTGGTGCAACTGCATTGTTCCAGGTACCGCTACTAAATTATCTGGAACAAGTCTTTTGAAATTCTCAATGTCTTGTTCAGGTATAAAAAACATTTTACTAATGTACCGATCTTTTGTAAAATGTTGTACGCATCATTAGCATTCGTTATGTTTTCTCCATATGAGACTCTTTTGTCTAATGTTCTCTTTATTGAGCCACCTATACCATCGGCTATGTTTTTTCCATGACCCGCTTCTGAAAAGGACCATGTCGAGGACACATGTAACTTAGCAGTAAACAAAGTCAGCAAATAAAAGTTTTTTTTTTTGCCTATACTGACTACTAGGCCCATCTGAAAAAAGTGTATTTTGTTGAACTGTGTTACCATATTTTTGGAATGTCTTAAAACTGGAATTAGATGTGCTCAAATTGCATGCGGTTCGTGGCAACTGTTATCAGACACCGTAGCAAATGACTGTGAACTGTCTTTTGAAAACATCATGCCAGTGGTAACGTAATTGAGTTTTTTGATGCTCCAAAATGAGTGCATTGAATTTCTTGTCCATATTTGCCCTCGTAATTTTCCGAGAAATCACATATAATAACGATCTCATCGTCTTTCAAGTTATTTATACAACTTCTGTACTGTCTTTACTGTTCTTTCCAATTATAGTAATGGGTTTTAAAAGGTAGTATTTCTTTTTCTAATTTTGTTAGTAGCTCATGGATACTTCCTTTCATCTGCTGTTTAACTGTCTTTTTTGTAGTTAACTGTTTTCCAGCTTTCTGATAAGTGTGGCTGATTCTGGTCCATCTGCTCCATGCTATCTCTTCTGATTTGATGTTGTCGCAACGTTCAATAGATATATTTTTGCACTGCTCGCATTTATTATACATACATGCATAAGATTTGGTGTCACATGTAGAAGCGGCTAAGAGCTCTTCAAGGTTCTTGTGTGTTATGACAGCTTTGTGTTTAAGAGCTATGAACATGAACTCTATGTTGCTATGTTTAATACAAAGGCACGTTTCCCTTCTTTGTGCAGTTGGAGATAGTACATAATATGGTCTGTATCTACAAAATAGTACATAATATGGTCTGTATCTACAAAATGTCGAGAAGCGAGAAGTCGAGAAAAGAAGAAGAATTTTCCCTCTTCGTTTTTATAAACTTGATATAGATTTTGCAAAGTATCTACTAAGTAACGGATTTGTGTCTTCTTTTTTCCTTTTGTCCTTGTTTCTCGTTTTCCTGCGGTCATTCTACTTATATCGTCTCGATTAAAAAAACAATCTAAATCTTCTAGAATTTCTTCTCTGACACTTCTATTATTCTTCTGTCTTATTCTAATGGGATATTTAAGGCCGAGAATTTCTTTCAATATTATGGTTTGGTTTATTTTCAGCTTTTTTTCTTTGTGACTGTTTTTTCTTTTGTTCTCTCCACTTCCTTCTTTGCTCTTTTTTCTGTTCTTCTGTAAGATCTTTAATTTTTTTTATTATAATGTGATTTCATGCGGTGAGATTTTTTTCTCTGTGTATTTTTAGTTTTTCTTGTACTTTTTTAATTTTTTCACGGTATCGCTTAGCTCTTTCATCAGGAGTAAGTGCCATGGTAGTATCTAAAATGAATAACGAGTTGTTGAATTGAGTGTTTCTTGAAGTAAGATGCAAATATGGTTAATAAACGACGATCCTTTGATCGCAGTTCAAAGTGTTTATTCATAATAACTGGTATAAATATAATATGTATTTAGGATTAATTCCGTCCAGTAGTGCCTCCTTTTGAATTATTGATATTTCTTCTTAATTACTACTTCGATTTAAAACGCTCAGATAGTACACTAGATAACTACATAAGATTTTTTTTATAAGTTTATAAATTGAAAAAACAAAATATTTTATAATATTTAATACCGTTTAATATATAACATAAGATTAAAAAAAGTTTTTCTTTATTGCGAAAAACGGCCACTTAAGTTTTTAATAAAAATTTTTTGAAGACATCGCTGTGAAAGCTATTTAGATAGAATTCATTTTTTTATATGTTTAACTGATGAACAGTTCATCAAAAGTTATTATCGTGATTAAAACAGCAAAATGATAATTTAATAATTAAATATCGAAAATTCACATGGAGGTGCCACTGGACGGAATCAGCCTTCTTAAGCTAAAAAAAAGGATCTTACTGAATGTTTTAAATCATTTTTAGTTACCAAGGACTATGATTAATTCAATAACTTGATCACATACAAATTAAGAAAAAACTTAATAATAGTATCATTACCTGCAAAATATAAAAAAACTAATATTTTCATCATATAATATAAATATTAATTCAAAGCGATGAAATTAAAAATATATTTTTTGAGGTTGGCGCCAGCTTTGACATTTATAAGGTATTAATTTTTCTTTATAAGGCTATCAAAAACATCACTTTAAATTTTATTTTCAATCTTTTAGCTTTTTTAATTCATATTACAGTCTGTAAATTTACTTAACCAATTTTGATAAAAACCCTGTTCTCTGAGGGTCCATCTCCACGAGCGAAAGAATCGCGGCGATGTCATCGTATCACTTTTTTCTATCCCCTCCCCCCCCGCGATAACTTCGCCGTATGTAACACAGGCCGCGCGTGTATAGAAAAACTTGGCCCGACGATAAAAATCGCCGCGGTTCTCTCGCTCGTGGAGACAGCCTCTAAGTTAAGACACATCAAAGCTAATAAAAAAGAAGCATCAAAATGTGTTCAGTAATTTTTGCAGTGAGTGTAATTATAAGCATTAACATAAATCAGCTCACACGATTTTTTAAATAAAAATATCTGGTAACTAGTACCATGTGAACCAACCTTTGGTGTTCCAAAGTGTCACTTTCCTAGTCCTTAGCGTCACTATTTTGATAACGTGACGCTAAAGACGTGACGCTTTCACACTTTCATTAATTTTAAAACAGATTTCTACATATCTATCAATTATTTGTAAATAATGTGCATATATTCTTTATTTGTGTTACCACAGGATTCTCATTACAAAATTCTATAGAACAATTAACAACTCTTACCTTGCTAAATCTGAAACGCTAGCGGAAGACTTTTATTTTAAACACCGTGACGCGACCACTCGGAATTAATTTTTCACGCGAACTCACAGACTACTAAGAGGATACTCGTATCGCGAACTGATGACCATAAACTAAATATGACAGCTGACATATACCTTGTAAGTGTTGCTAGTTTAGATTAAAAATCTACATTAAGGAAACGTTTCTTGCAAAATGTTGTAAATGCCCGTGACGCCTATGGGAGTTCCGCAATCAAGATTTTGGTGGACAAATGAAAAAACCCAATTTAGTTTATTAATGATTGAAACTATATTATTTAAAAGATGTATTATAAAAGAGTTTAGTATAGTAAATTAGAAAAATACCACAACAGATTTTACAAAAATAAGGAACATTATTAATATTAGCTTTGATCATGTCAGAACATGATTGTGACATACAGAAAAAACGAGGCACAAAGTTTTCAATTAATTCATATTTTTAGTTCTAACGTAAGCTAATAGTAAGTTTTTTTTTCTAACAACATAATAACATTACTTTTATCAAAATAACAAGGATTTCCTATGAAATGATTATTAGGTCTATAAATTTTCGTCTAGGACGTCCCTTTCCCACTCTGCCATTCACTTCTGCAACATAAATTTTCTTTGTCACTCTTTCCTCATTCATTCTTTCCACATGACCAAACCACCGAAGGATTCCTTTCTTAACTGGTCACAACATCATCTTGCAAACCACACTCTTCTTTTATTACACAATTTCTTACCCTGTCGTTCAGATTCAGCCCTAACATACTCCTTAACGACCGCATTTCTACTGCGTTGATTCTACTCTCGTGCTTCTTCTGCCACACCCAACTTTCACTACCATACGTTAAAGTAGGGACCAACACAGCATTGTGAAGTGCCATACGTGCCTTTTTTGACACATTTTGACTCTTCACAATAGAGTGAAGGGCCCCATTTACTCTATTTCCCGCATTCACTCGTCGTTCTATATCCTTATCATATCTCCCACCCCTGCTAAATACGCAGCCCAAATATACAAACTCATCTACTTGCTCGGTCAACTCCCCTTCTGTTCTTATTTTACAAATCGTTTTACCTTCTTCTCTTTCAAAAACCATAACCTTCGTCTTACTTGCGTTCACTTTCATACTCCTTTCTTTTAATGATCTGTTCATTAATGTAACTATCATTTGCAACTCGGCCGCCGACGACGCAAGGATAACTTGATTATTGGCGTACAAAAGGCATTTGACGGTTAACTCACCCATTCTTAAACCGCATTCTTCAACTTTCAAATTTTGCAAACAACTGTCCATAAATAGGTTGAACAGCCACGGAGAAGCCACACAGCCCTGTCTGACACCTTTATGGATGTCAAACCAGTCCGAGTAGTCCCCGTTAATCCTAACACAAGCACTAGAGTCTCTATAAAGAGACTCCAATGCCTGTATCAAGCCAGCGCTCAACCCAAATGAGTTCAGTGTTTGCCATAGTACATCCCTATCCACTCTGTCATAGGCCTTTTCCAAGTCCATGAACGTCCATGAACAAAACCTTTTGGTTTTTAGCGAAAAACTTCTCCGCGATCATGCGCATGGAAAAGACTTGATCTGTACATCCCATTCCCTTTCTAAATCCCGCTTGCACATCCCAAATTTTTCCATCAGTTTTTTTCATGACCCTTTCAATCAGTACCTTAGCATACAGTTTTCCCACAATGCTAAGAAGGCTGATGGCACGGTAGTTTTTACAGTCCTGCTGCGACCTTTTTCCTTTATATACTGGGACTATCACGGCTTTGCACCAGTCTACCGGTACCCGCTTCAGTTCCCAGCATAAATTAAACAAGGTGTGCAGCAGGCCTGCGGCCAAATTAGGAGTACCCTTAACCGACGAGCATGTATGCGTAGGTGTATGGATGTGAAGGAGGCGAGAGAGGTGTGTCAGGATCGTGCCAAATGGAAGTCTGTAGTCTCTGCCTACCCCTCTGGGTGACAGGCGTGAGTGTTTATGTTATGATTATTAGTTACTCTAATTTAATTATCAAAAGTAGTTGGACACGTCATTTTGCAATGAGCAACCCGCCTGAGAATGGCCCATTTACAAATCGGGATCAAAAACAGAACCGGGCTACTATCGACCAATTTCCGTACTGCCAGTATTATTCTCGAAAAAGTCTTACATAGACGGCTACAAAACTACTTAGATTCTATAGATTTATTTTTTGAGAGTCAGTACGGATTACATGTTACGGACGTACAGCTATAATTGATCTGGTAACTAAAATCAAACATAACATTGATAAGAAAAACATCGTACTAGGAGTATTCATCGATTTAAAAAAGGCGTTTGACACCGTAAGTCATAAATTGCTCTTAAAAAAACTGGAAGTCATTAGTATTACTGACATAGCCTTAAAAATGTTTGAGTCTTACCTCACGAATAGATCCCAGATCGTAAGAATAGACAGTAGCACTCAAAGTTCCCCACAACCCATAACCTATGGAATTCCACAAGGTTCAATATTGGGTCCTCTGTTCTTTTTAGTCTATATTAACAATGTATAGTTGGCTTGAACGCCTATCACACTTTACGCCGATGACACCTGTCTTTTTTACTTTGGTTCTTCAATTCATGATTTTGTCTCTCAAGCCCAGCAGGACCTTGACATTCTTCGCGATTGGTTACAACACAATTTACTAACTATCAACATTTCCAAAACTAGCTACATAATATTTAAAGCAAAAAATAAACCTATATTCAATTTCTTACCTCTTAAAATAAACAATACACCATTGCAAGAACATGGAAACATGGAACAAAAACTGAAGGTAGCCGGACTAACTATGACATTGGGACGTCAAACATCTCAGTCCCCCCCGTGACCTTGGTTGCTGTAAAGCACCCGAAACGTCGGGAATTAAAAATAAGTAAAAGTAGTGAAATAAACGCGATAAAATCCGTAAATTTAGTTTTATTCAACATGGAACATGGAAAGTTCACATTAAATATTTAATAACCAAATTAATGTCACTTCATGCCTGACTCCGGATTAATTTTCGATACACACCACAGAAACTACGTTTCACAATATATAATGTCCTAGTTAAACCACACCTGTTATATCTCATCGAGGTCCGGGGAAGCACTGCCAGTACTAGATTAAACAAATTACAAATCCTAAAAAATAAAATCATAAAAATGCTATTCAACTACAATTTCCGAACGTCAACTTCAAAAATTTTCCGAGACACGAATCTGATGAATATCAAACAATTATACATTTATAGCACATGTATATTTATTCGCAAATCCATGAACAAGAAGGTCCGCATGGATCTGCAATTCACCAAGCGAAAAAAAGTTGGGCGCATCTGCACTCGACGCGCAAGCTTCATCGTATTGCCTAAAACGCGAACAAAGTACGGCCAGACCACAATTACATGCGAAGGTGCGCGCCTTTTTAATAAGATACCATCGGAAATAAAAAATGTAGAATGTTCAATGTATTCAAAAACGACAAGCAAATCATATAATCACAAACATATCTATCTGAGTGCGTTGGACTGGTTTGTTCCTGGTCTTAGTATTGTGGTGCTAAGGTGATAGTGAATACTAGAATTTAACTTTTCTTTTATTTGTATAGATTTTTCCCGTCGATAGCTATTTTTTGATGTTGTTTATTTTTCAACAACGTAGGTACGACAACGAATTTTTTTATTTAGATTTACTTTTATTTATGTTCTCATGTAAGTGGCGTATAAAATGTCTTTATGAGAATAAATGTCTTTAAACCTAAACCTTATTATAAAATATTTTTTCATTTTATTTATAAAAAACATTATTTAATTAATTTTACTCTTATTGTATTGCGTTGCAAAAATATCGATATAAACTACCATTTCGATCTGTCGCGTACTATACTATAATTATATTAAACAAATGTGAATATCTTAGCCAACTTGTTCATAATAAATTGATGCGTTGCGATGCGTTGATTTTAGAAAAATTTACAGTTAAATTAAAAGTACAGTATTATATATTATACTATTTTGTTAACAAGCAATTTGCTTCATGTCACCATTGAAGTACTTGTTCCCAGTGGCGGCCCTAGGGTAGTGCGAGTGGTGGCACCGCACCTGGCGTCGTCATCGGGGGCCCCCCGAAATCAACCGAAATGCTACCACCGGGCACCGGTCACCGATTCACTCACTTATCACTAACATTCCGTTTTGATGATGCTAATTAGGAAGTCAAAGCACGAGTATTCTGTTGTTTACAAGACAGTAAGTGAATCTTCGGAAAAAGGACTTACTGTCTTGTGATCCTCTCCTCTCTCCACCTCCATCTCACCATCCTTTTGATATCTCCACAGCAGCATAGTGAGGCCGATTATCACCTACGCCTCCATTGTCTGGTGTAATAAGGCCAACCAAAAGACAACTGCGGACAGACTTAATAATCTACAAAGGACTGCCTGCTTAACAGCAACTGAAGCGATGCGATCATAGCCTGGAGCTCTTAATGCATTTCTGTGCCTAATGCCGCGTAATGTAGTGTTTTTTCAGATTGATTTCCGCACACTCAAGTATGACAAAAATTTCTGCCTGGAAGATAGAGGTGAATCTATCCCAATTCATACTAAGTTTGAATTTGGAGCATTCCCTATAAAATCATATAAGGCTACAGACCTCACAGATAACCTGTCCATTCAGCCAGTCTTCTCTGGAGGGTAGTTCTAGTATATTCTTTTAATTAAAAGTGTATAGTGGGCGCATATCTGAGATCATACATAAGACCCATGTTTCCTTAATTGAGTCAAGCATGGATCTCAATTTTTAGGAAAGCAGGTGCAGACCGCCCTGGGCATTAATCCTATACAAACTAGCCTTCACCTCCTGGTGTAAATAAAGATCAAGCGGCATTAGGCACAGAAATGCATTAAGAGCTCCAGGCTATGATCGCATCGCTCCAGTTGCTGTTAAGCAGGCAGTCCTTTGTAGATTATTAAGTCTGTCCGCAGTCGTCTTTTGGTTGGCATTATTACACCAGGCAATGGAGGCATAGGTGATAATCCGCCTCACTATGCTGCTGTGGAGATATCAAGAGGATGGTGAGATGGAGGTGGAGAGAGGAGAGGATCATACTGGGACGCAAGCTCCAGTTATTCCCAACCCTACGACTGCACGTACCTAAAACAATTTTAGCCGTATGGCATACGTTGCTAAGGTGAGCGTTCCACGTTATTTTTGGTCGATTGTTGCGTCCTAATACTTAAATTTTCCGATAATTAAAAGAATTAGGCGTTACTTTACGGAAATTCATTATATTGAAGTTGTTAAAACTTATTTTGCTAATTCCGCATAAATAAAATACATGTCCTGCCCAGTCTGAAGAGTATCCACCTCCCATGCTCTCTCAGTTGCGTGCACTATCTCCTTCACCACCAATTACAGCACCACCACACTAGGGATGACACACCACCCTTGATAATACGACATGTGTTTCGCCTCTACACGAGGGATCCTCAAATGAAGTAGACTGTGGAGGCTGAAACTACCTTCGTCACCACTAATCCCATCACCACTACTCCTAGCACTCTTCGATCTCCACACGCTGCTATTTATACAACTCGTTGATCAGCGAGTTGTATAAATAGCAACTGTTTCGGTTCGCCGTTCACTTAGCCTTCAGCCACCACAGAGACTACTTTACGTGTAGAAGCGAAACAAAAAAAATTTGAAATTCCTGAAAAGTCAAAAAGTCTGTGTTAATTTGCAAATCAGTTGAGCAAATGGGCATAATGTGACTTGTCTAGTTGTAAATTAGTTGAGGAACTTATGAGCTTAAACCCATTATTTAAAAATCATTAATCAGCAAAGCCACATAAAGTTCTCAGACTTATTAAAATTAATGATTGGCAGGATATTTTTCCCAAAAGTGTAGACAGCACTTCGTATCTTGCTGACTATATCTGTACTATAACTATCGCTAAATGGAAACGAAGTTCCAGTACGTTAAAAATTTAAAAATTTACCTACGTTTTTACTATGTGGCAGGAAAGACTGTCATTTCTTGGAATTTGATATATATATATATATATATATATATATATATATATATATATATATATATATATATACATTTTCCATAAAAAAATCTATTGACCAGAAGCTAAATTATTCCGACTTAATTAAAAAAATGCAAGCGCATAAGCCAAAAAGCTGACCATCTAGGCTTTTCATTATGTTTGTTGTTGGTAGTTCTTTTATGTTTCTTAACACTTTCCGCAGAACAATAGTTTTAATAAAAGTTGTCAAACAAGATTATTAACTCTTATTATGAGAAATAATCTGTACGAATAGTCACGGTAGCAAGGCAAATAGTAGCGTTTTCGAGCGCAACAGAGCAGTGCCAGCGGAATGGACAACAACAACGCGAATAAGCAGAACAACTGCAATGGCAAGAGTGGCAGACACAACTGCGCTTGCCCCCTATATACACCTGTAGATATTTGATAGGTCTAAGACTATTTAAAATCACGAAAAAGCAACTGCATAGTGTAGGAACACTAAGCCACCACCTAAAATTTTGCTAGGGCCGCCACTGCTTGTTTCGTCAATTTTTTTTTGTTATATCAAAATATTTTAGTTTGTTATATCAAAATCCACTACAAAAATAAAACAAGAATAGCAAGATCCCACCAAAACTATCATGTGTGTTTGTGTCATGGCAGCAGGATTGTGCAGATTTTAGATAATAACTTACTTTGGGTTGGATATATGAATTAAACGATATTTAAACAAAAATATCTATGAACTCTTTGTATCGACACCATATTTATGAAAATATTTTTGTCATCTGCTTATCATCACACTAGAGTATTTATGTTATGTATTTAATACGATACCGGGCATCACCGTAAAAGTTTAAATTATTTTAGTACGGTCAGTGCAGTGAAATTTCGTATAGAGAAACAAGGAAAACCGTTTTTACTGTCGTATCACATCAGTTTCTTATTTGTTCAGAAGCATTAGAACTCATAAAATCAAACATTGAAAATATAGGCTCGTGTTCGTTTTCTAGGGTACCCACACCCGCACACTACGGTCATCCCCGTGGTTGGTCTATGAAGATTCTATGCGAAGGCTTGGGGGCTTGAGTAGTGTCATATTCATTAATCTATGGTAGTGTCGCGCCGCGCGCCAAATGAGAACGTTGTGTTCGTCGATTTTCGCGCCATTTTTTCGTGCCTAAATTTATGAACGAACGTGAGTATTTTGATTGTTATTTGTACTAAAAATAATTTGTTAGACCACTGAGACTAGCAAACAAAAATGTTTAGAGAATGATCATATTTTGTTCTAGATGGATTCAGATCGTATTAAAAATGATTGTACTAAAAATGATTTGATAGACCACTGAGACTAGTAAACAAAAATGTGTAGACTGATAAATCTATTTCAAAGGTGCATGTGTAACATGAATGATCATATTTTGTTCTAGATGGATTCAGATCACATCAGTCATCTTCTGGAAGATGTTTCAACACCGGAAACCAGCGACATCGAAGACCCGTCTCACGATGACGAGGGAGAGTATGGTTCTGAGGAAGATTATCGTCCATCTGCTAAGTCGGAATCTTCCGAGAATGAAATCGGGTTCAATGGAATCTCATCATGCCATCTTACTTATTCTTCGGCTAGTAACGATAATAATGCACCGGTAAGTCCGTCTCTGCTAACTCAAGAAGATATAACTGCCGTGAATACAGTCCTTCAGTCTCCGGAGGTGGAACAGCCTGATGTACAAACGTCTAGTGATAATTTGCTGCCTAACGACATCGATATTTTTCTTCAATCTCCAGAGGTGGAACAGCCTGCTGCGCAAATAGTCACCAATTCAGCGCAGCTCCAAAACGTTGAAGGGTGGTCAAAAACGACTACATCAATTGCTGATTTCCACTTTTACGAGTTATTAACAGGACCAAAGTTTGATGTAAATCTCATTCACACGCCAATAGATATATTCCAATTAGTTTTTCCCGATAGCCTTATGGATCACATGATTGATTGTACAAATAAGTATGATGAGAAACTATCTAGTCAAGATGGGTCCCGCACGAGGAATATTTGTCACTATAAATTTCGACCTGTGGGTAAGCAGGATATGTTATCTGTTTTTGGCTTATGCCTTCTTCAAGGGCAATTGAAATTCCCCGTTAGACAGTTTTTTTTCAATGATCCGCTGTACTAACCTCCGTTTTTTCAATATATAACATCTGGTAGGAGATTCGAACAAATCATAAGATGTCTGTGTATAGGGGATGATCAAGCAAAGGGTGAATATAAAAGCTCTGAATAATAACTTCCTATTTCGGGGTGGAATATACTTTAGACAATACATAAAATCAAAAAAGCGAGATATGGTATAAAATTCCATGTCCTCACAACTGCTGACAGTTATGTCCTTGATATAATGATTTACCGTGGTAAAGATAAACTCAGAGACAGGAAAGAAAACTCAAAATATTGTGCTGAAACAGTTGGAAAAATATTTGTTCAAAGGTCACCTCTGTTTTCATGGATAATTTTTACAATTCAGTAGAATTATCGCATAAGTTATAAGGTTTGCGGATACACTTTTGTGGGACATTAAGAAAAAACCGTAAAGGCAACCCAAGAGCACTAACAAGTCTAAAGCTAAAAGAAAGTGATTATTACTGGTTCCACAAAGGCCAAATGTTATGTTTCGATGTTGATAGATAAAAGACCGGTTTTTACAATTTCTACCCGGGACTACTCAAAACTAGCACAAGTGTCAAATCAATATGGCAAATTAGCAACTAAACCCGCCGAAGTAGCTGCTTAGAACTGTTTTATGGGGGAGTAGATAGAGTCGATCAGATTATTCATATTATTCATCCCCTCGTTAAAGTCTAAGATGTTATAAAAGGGTTACTTTTCATTGTCTCTGGAACGCTTATTTTTTGTATAAAAATATGTGAAAAAGAATGATAAATATAAGTCCATTGAGTTCAGAGACCAATTGATAAAAGAAATGTGTCAAGTCTCTGATAACGTAAAGGGTCCCGACGTGGTAAGAAAAGATAGTGTGTACAGCAGCCAAAGATTTAGGCAAAAAGTTATGGAAGAATGTAGTGTCGCAGCAATGAAAGGTCACTGGCCAGTCGTGATACCACTTCCAACGAACTCTGATGATAGTATAAGAAAATTCAAATATTTGAATTGCAAATTATGCACTAAAGTAAATTAACGAAAATAAACTAAATATATCGGCAAGGGATGTGTGAAAAGAACACCTTTGTGTCCGGAATGTTTCCAAGATTGGCACATTTTGCATGCAAGTAATCAGCAGGAAGACTAAGTTTTAGGTAAATTATTATCTATTTACTTAGAGGCCGACTAGAGATTTAGAATTAATATTTTGTTACTGAATTAATGTACTTTTGTTTTTATGCTAAAGTTTTATACATAATAGGGATCCTTGCCACTGTGAAAAATGACTGTTTCCGAGTATTACATTATGAGATTAAATAAATGATAGGTTTTCTTATACATTTTGGTTTTATTTTGAAAGCTATAATTATATATAGCAATATATTTGTATACAGCTATATCCGTAGCATCGTATTTTGAACCCGTTAAATATTTATAAAACACGGTACGGCTATAGCAGATTACGGGAATAACCGTAGTGTAATTTTAACATGACAGGCATGCATAATAATTTGACACTACGGCTTACGGCTGTGACAGTACTGTCTTCGTTTATTATTCTTTAGTATTACTTTAGAACGGTACTGATATAGCAGTGATTGTAACTTGTATGGGCAATTTTACTGCCATAACATATAATTTGAAAAAGTCACTACCGTCTCTCATCGTGTAAAATACTTTATTGTATACTACTAGACCGGCAATTCGGAACCAAAACTGTGTCACAGCTGTGGATCGTGCAGGTGGCTGGGCGGGTAACAACCACGGTAAATATTTTTCGAAGTTGTATTTTCATTTACGATAGCCAGTTACTGTTTTTAGGCAATTTATACATACATATTGGTAATGATTTGAACTTAGAACAGTTATAAATTGTATGATTATTCTTACACAACGGGCATGAGAGGTTGCGTGAATGTTGGTTGTATAAATGTTGATTGTAGAAATGTTGATTGTTTGAATGTTGATTACAAGAATGTTGTTTGTAAGTGGATGAAGTACGAGTAGAAGGAGTGACGATGAATGACCTAGGTTTTGTCACACACACAAACAGATAAAGAATAGTGGCCTCGATCCCTATAGGCTATATTTTATCCGAAAAAATGAAGAGATTTTTTGAAAAATCGTTAAATTGATTAAGTTGATTGCCTTTAATAATTATCACATGGGTATCTTAATAACGCTGCGTTAATAGATCCTACCCAGGCGTAGTTAGAGCGGGTCGCTAGTACGAAACAAAGTAATTACATACTTGTCAGAAATGAACATCAAATTACGTCGGCAAAATGCGCACTTAAATATAATAGCGGTTTCACCAGATTTCGCCTCATGCAGGCGTCAATCAATTCCATTAATCATGATTGATAAAAAACTGAAGGCGTACATTACGCGCTCATGCAGGCGTCAATCACTGCATTACATGGTAGGTTATTCGTCAATCACAACCGTGATTGTTGTGCAACTGGCAGCCTGCATGAGCGTGTAATGTACATATACCTAGGATTACGCTTACGCTATAATGTACGCCTTAGATTCTAATATAGTGCCACCAACTTATCTGTTCAGGTGGACAAAATTGGAACTAAGGCCGCCATTTTGTAAATGACATTTCGCTGTCAGTTATTATGTTTATTCTGAGCTATCAGGTGAGTGTTTTTAAAAAGTGCAAATAAAATGCCTAAAGCTCTTAAAAGTGATGCGCGACAGATTATCCTAAAAGTTTTATCTTTTATGAAAGAAGAGAAACGTGTACAAGCCCCAATTATACCATTTGAAAAGCTGTATGAACGCATTACTGCCGCGACAGGTTAGTATTGCCAGATATGGAAAATTAAAATCACCTAATAATGTACTTGTGAAACATAGTAAAAAAAAATTCTCAATTTACTGTAATTCGTCTAAATTACCTAGCTTTGTAATTTGTGGTCTGTGAAGTAGCTATAGTGACGGCATATACACGGGCTTATATTTATTTAATTTTACCTATACAATAATTATTTGTCGTTTCGTTACAGGTGTTTCTGAGCGATTTGTACACAAACTCGTAAATGAAGAGAAACACGCTGAAGAATTAAATTCTAAAATTTCTACCCCTGGCAAAAAAAGGCAAAGAAAAACCGGGAAACAAGAAGTTGATAATTTCGACATTGGTGTTATAAGAAGAAAAATTCACGAATTTTATTCAGTGAAAAAAAGAAATTCCTACCATACCCAAATTACTGAGTATTTTAAAAGAAGATATTGATTTCAAAGCAGAACGTGAAACTCTTCGAAAATTGCTTCACAAAATAGGATTTAGTTATAAGAAAACAAAATCAAATAGAAAAGTGTTGTATGAACGTAACGACGTAGTTGCATGGAGAGCAACCTACCTACAAAAAATTAAAGAAAATGAGTGTGGTGAAAAAAGACCTATTATTTATTTAGACGAAACTTACATACATTCGTCTCACTCAACTGGGAAATGAAGAGGATGGCGATTTGGAACCTGTTTCGAAAGGTAATAGGTGGATCATAATCCATGCAGGTGGAGAAAAAGGTTTTGTGGAAAATGCACTTCTCGTATTTAAATCAAATACAAAGTATGGGGACTACCATGATGAAATGAATAGCACTAATTTCAAAAAATGGGTATATGAAAAATTACTACCTAATCTGCATGAACCTTCTCTCATTGTGATGGATAATGCGCCATACCATAGTATTTGCGTAAATAGGTGTCCTAATTCAAACCACAATAAGG
Organism: Parnassius apollo; assembly: GCA_907164705.1. NCBI lineage: Eukaryota > Metazoa > Arthropoda > Insecta > Lepidoptera > Papilionidae > Parnassius > Parnassius apollo. The sequence goes on from CAJQZP010000693.1 coordinate 27,507,466, forward strand.
CTGATATGCAGAAGTGGCTTGTAGAAAACAATGTGGATTTCAATGAACAAATGACAAAACCACAGCTTTATGAGTTAATAAAGAAAAATAAACCTGCTCCGGAATATGAAATTGATAACCTGATGAAAAGTTACTGCCATGTTATTCTTAGATTGCCGCCTTATCATTGCGACTTGAACGCAATTGAAATGATATGGAGCTCTATGAAAAGGAACATAGCAGACAAAAATGTTGGAAAATCTAATGTTCTAATGCCCCAATTAATTGAAGATGCATTCAATAAAATTACACCGGTGCAGTGGAAAAACATTTGTAATCATGTGAAAAAAATTAAAAATGAATACAGACTAAAAGACGCGTATTTAGATGAACCCTTTATTATAGAGTGTCAGAGCGATAGCGAAAGCGATTCCAGTGACTCAAAAGATGAATTATTGGAATCAGTAGCTAACGCGGGTACGTCTTTCAAAACAGAAATTCCTGGAGTTCGGCCGCTTGAACTCCGAGACCACGACCACAATTATTTTTATAAAATATAAATAATATATATAATAACACTAATTCTCACTAATTTTAATATATTAACACGAAATTTGTTTTATTTTATATTATGTGTACCTAATGAATATGTAGTCACCTATTTCCTCGGCGAATTTCTTAAATGGCAATAGTAAGCACTCCACTAGCGACTCTGTAAACTGAACAGATAAGTTGGTGGCACTATACTAATGCTTGACATTGACATACGTATTTATTGACGTACATGCCTACCTATTGTCGTTTTGCGTTGTGCGTCGTGCATAACCTTGGCGGGACGAACAGCAAGATTGACCGTGAATAAGGCGATTTAGTTGCAAAAATCTATATAATTTTGTATGCATGCCTTATTGCGTTGCCGCACTCGCAGTAACTTTCAATCATTCCATGTTGGCAGCACTGTCTATGCCAGTGACAATTTATTTGACATTTGAATTTGACGTTAAAAAAATATTTCTGCTCACTTTTATCCCAGTTGTATTTTTAAAATGGGAATTTTTAATAATCCTAAATTAATTCTCCATGAAATGAAATAATAAAGAAAAAGGAACATCGAAATGGCTGTTTGTAGTTTGCGAACTGTCTTGCTAATCGTGTGTATACTTGAATTGGTAAGTCTTATTTGCATGGAATACAAACATGTTAGTTGTAAGATTTATTTCTGTAATATTTATGTATAATACTTGAAACAAAACAGCTGTTTTATGAATTTTGATAATTTCCCAATAAATGAATGTTATGTTAATAAACATCATTGATGATCGAATATCATTAATTACTGATTTAATAAATGACCCAATAACAAAATATCTTCTTACATCTCCTATTTTGTACTTCCATTTTTCTTTTTCAGATAATTACTTTACAACGACAAGTTTTTGATTTCTTGGGTTACATGTGGCTCCCTATTATCGCAAACTTTGTTAACATATTATTAATAATATTTGGATCCTTTGGAGCAGTGCAGTACATAACAAGATATTTATTAGCTGTAAGTATACATGAAGTGAAGCTTTTTTGATAATATATTGCATGTAAACATATTCATGTTGGTCACCAATCCTAAACTTTTTTTACATGGTAGAGCCATGCTGCAATTATAATAGTAGTGTAGTTGTAGCATGAATGGGTCGGAAAGACCACACTCTCACAGTAGTGTCTCATGTCTCACGTGTAATATACCAGCGTAAAATAGCAGCTTAATGCTGCTGTGTTTCATAAGGTGAGTGTAGAGAACTGGAGACCCTTTTTACTGCAGATGAGGCATTCCATCTTAGTTCTCACAGGTAACAACGCATCTGCATTTTGATTCATAATCAAGGATAGATGTAGTTGTCTGTGGGCCACAGCAACCACATACCATCAGGTGGACTGTGTGCTCGTTCGTCACTCATATCCTATAAAAAAACATTTTGAGCTCTGACAAAACTTTTTTATAAGAGCCTAAATTATGTCTGAAGATATTTTGCACTAACATTTGTATAGGGTTGGGTTTACAATTCGGTCGCCTGAATTTGAAGATTCTGTCACTGTGGGGGGTCAAGGGTGTTTATCTGAAGCACCCCCACTCGGTTTTTGCTACCGGAGCAGTGTCGAAGTATTTTTTAAAAATATTGGTAAATGAAATTAATTACGTTTTTGATGTTTCATCTGTCAATGTCATATCGATATATAGTACTGAAACGTTCTAATGAATCGATATTTCACCCTAGAGAATGAAGATCGAATCTTTTTCTGTTTTATTAAGATTTGTAAAATTATTTAAAATTATACACACCGGCACAATTAGCAGAACACAAAAAAAGTAGGATTTTAAAATCTTTTACTTGAGGAACTGGCCAGTTATGATATTTTTTTAATTTATTGTCAAATTTGAAAATAGAAAATTAGATGACATATACTTTTCTCATTCATTTGTTTTATTTTCTCGAACAATACGTTTTGTCAACTTGTTCGAGTAATAACTACGTAATTGTAATTTTTTTGAAAAATTGCACTTAATGGTTTTTTTATAAATTTGTGATTCTATAGGCAATTTTGTTTATTAAAAGCTCTTTATTATGCCTGACTTAACATCACTGGAAGGGCTTCTTATATTTACGCGAACACTACACATGATTAAAACTACTTTTACGGATTTTATCGCGTTTATTTTTGCTTTTTGTTCGGGGTAGTACCAACACTAAGGCGACGATAAACTGATAACGCTTGATAAAATATATTATGGACAAGTATACAAATTAAAAGGCTAGAACTACTGATAATGAGTACGCGTAGCGCTCTTGATGGCTATCGGCGAACTGATTTTAAAATACCTGTGCCGCGGAAATATGTAAAAGAGGTCAAGTTGTGAAATGATGACTTAACAATTGTACGTTGCATTACATGCTCGTACATATTCCCGGGCAGCAAAGATGGGGTTAGTAAAAGCAAATAGAGATGATGGATGCTAGTGAGGCTTAATCTAATTACAAGGTGATACCATTATTTCTTATCTATAGTGCAAATGATAACTTGATTAGTACACGAATGTACAAGGTGATTAAACAATATTCTTATCTAAGACTAGTCTATGTACACTGGTTTGGAATTGCGTACACGGATCTTAGCACAGGCGAAGTGCTTCTGTTTTGCTTAAACACACGTGCATTCTTTTTTGAAAAATCATTTGCACTCACACTTTGACACTGATTGCCTCTAAAACATTTACTACACTGAGCATTCACACTTTGACACTGATTGACCGTAACACTTTCACTACACTGAGCACTGACACTCGGTAGAAAATGTGGCGACGATGTCTCCTGTTCCGTCATAGGCACCGACACTCCCGCCTCCGCGGGTGCTCCCGGCGCCGACCGCCTGCAGCGCCTCCAGCTGTACACCAGGGCGCCCACCGCAACGACCGCAAATAACACATATATCGCAGCGTAGTGGTGGACATCATGATAAGAAACCCTCTCTGCTAGGGGCTCGTTGTTCTTCATAAATTCAATCTGTTCCTTGATCATCTGTAGATTATTGGCTATATCATCATTCGTATTGTTCGGTAAGGAGCGATCGGGTAACGATATATTGATGATGTGATTAATTGGTGATATCTTAGGGGCTTGTATATCAGAACTGATGTTCATTTCGCTAAGTTCTTGTCGGTGTGAATAAACAAAGAAATCAGCTGCTTTGACTATACAACCTTGACCAACATTAAATAGGCCAGAGCGGGTCAATTGCACTGCCGTAACTTGATCGTCACATAGTAACTTCGTTTTGCACTGGTCGCAACAAAAATAGAAATATGTATTTAGTTTATTTAGTTCTATCCAGCGATTGTAGCAGGGTCTGGTAACTGTTTTACATTTTCTTGAGAAGGGCAGAGTCTCGCAGAAACTATGATCATCTTTTATGTAGTAAATAGGTCTTTTATGATGGCACAAAATAATTTTGGGATCTCTTCTAGTACATAAATCCAGGTCCCTTTCAGTCAGTGGCACTAGGGAGTCTTTTTTCAAGTTGATAGCGATGTATCTTGATACTGGTATTACGGAAATTTCTTCTTTATTTTCTGATATATAAGGTACTGGTATGACTTCCAGGACTTCAAACATATCTCTGCTGATGAGAGGTATCTTGATTTCGAATATGATATAGTTACTTCTTATTCGAGCTCGCACCTGCAGTAAGTTGTAGATTTCATACGAATTAGAGTTATCTATTGGTAATGATAGGTCTTTAGGGAGCTGGCCTGCTATAACGTTCAGTTCTTGTCTTAACTGGTTGGGAGATAGCAAGTGGAAATTAAATTTTCCGTTGTATATATTTGTAATAGTGTCGAGTAAATTTTGTTGTATATTTCTGAGGCTGATAATAAGGTTACTTGTTAGCATGGCTGTACTGATAAATTCACTCGTGAAGGAAATATTCTGAAGCTCCCTCTTGAATTGATCCTCTGAATTTTCTAGAGATATAATTTTTCTGTTAATATTCTTGTGGTTCTTCTCCATGATTTCTTTAGTGCGTTTTAGTAAATTAAATTCCGCTTCCACTACGGTCGTTTGATTTTTCCATAGGGTTGCTAAATGGTTTTGATTTCGCTTGATAAGTTCAATGTCCTTTTCATATTTTTCGGCAAAACTTTCGTCTAAAATACCGAATAAACTATTAGCAATACTTCCTACACCATTGATTAAGCCGCGCCGGCGACGTGGGCGGGTTTCTAGTATGTTATCATGTTGAATAGTTAAAATGTTATTATAATATTGCAGTTCCGTGAACTCGTGCCGAAGTTGCAACAAGATCTCTTCGCAATGTGATCGTGCCTTCATAATTACACACATGTTATTTAAGTATTGTATATATTTTGTTAGCGCCGTATTACCTTCTTGATAAGGGAATGTGTCATAGTAGACAACGAGGCGCCAGTCGTCTCGTATTAAATGCATGCTTGTTATTGTATCAAAATAGAGACTGCTGTTTTGTAATGGTGTTATGTTATAGGAGCATTGTACTGTCGGGATGATTGCAATAAAGAATAATAAAAGCGATTTAAGAGCCCATCGAGCAAAATACTTCAAAAAAGATAGTCACTGTTAAGTGAAATTATCCTTTATGGTTACAATAATTAATATAAAAATTATTTATTAAACATCACTAAGAATGTATTTACCTTTATTCCGAAGCAAAAATAAATAAATATCTTTAGTTTCTGTTTTAAAAATTCATAAAGTTAGACAAAATCCTAAAAATGGTATGTTGCCGTTTAGTTAAATTTTTATCGAAATTAGTTCAATTATTTCAAAACATGGAATTAATATTAATCTACAACGTATGCACCACAATTCGTCCGTTTTACATTTTTTATATTTGGCTTTGTGATTTAGTTATGAATTTTCTAAAAAGCGTCCCAAATTCGCCATACATTTTATATATGAACTCCGAATTTGAATATAAATCCGAACGCACGCGCTCGGGAAATCATTCGCCCGCGGGAGCTCAGAGAGAGAGGTCACGTCCATTTTCGGAGCGACGTGCCTTAGCCAAATTTCGCGATCTATTTGTGTACGTCATACGTACATATCATATTGTTCTGCAGACGGCGTAAAGTAAAGTAAAGTAAGTCATTTTTTTCAATTTTCTGATTTAATTTATTTTGTAATATTTTTAATTAGAATTATTTGTTTATTACTTATCAATTCAATGATATATGTTTTCATTATATATATGTGTATATATATAATGAAAACATATATCGATATTTTTTAAATATAATAATTTTTATAATTTGTTGTAGAAAAAATGGGGAAGCGTAAGGAAAGATATTTTAAAAGAAAAGGTGGTGCTAGGTTTAAAAAGATTTCTCACAAGACTCCTGTCAAAATTGGCCAAAATGATTCTGAAGAAATTAATCACGTAAGTGCTTTATAACAAAGTTATTAAGTAATAAAATATGGCTTACTATAATACGTACCAAGGCCGTTCTAGTAGCCGGAAGGAAGGAATGCAGGAATAAAAAACCAAATTTGTATAAAAATAGGCTATTATAACTTTATTTTTGACTATAACTTGTGAAGCAATGGTGATCGACTTCTCGTGATTAGTCTCAAATGAAAGGTCTCTACAAGCTCTACTCGTTTCTCACGTCATTTTGTTTTTTTTTTTTATACTTAGTAAACTAATGGCGATTAACTCCTAGTGTTTGGTCTCAAATGAGAGGTCTCGACAAGTTCTACACGTTTCTCATGTCAGTTTATAAATCAATTTTAAAATGATTATAAAGATTTTATAGAGTTTAGTAATTTCATCCGCAACATTTTATATCGCCAATAGTGTAAACCATAGACACCCGTTTAGTTTGAAGTTAAAAAATACTGACGTTTATTTTTAATAATTTTCAGGATTCCTTGGAACATCTAGAACTTACAGTAGAAAATGAAATCCAACATGAGGAGCATTCAGATTCTGAACTGATATTAGAAAATGAAACCGAACGTGAAGAGGATATCAAAGTAGAAGGAAACAGAATAGTGGATTTTGGATACCTTTTGCACCAAATACGTGATATCTCAAATCACAACTCTGCTCTAGGTTGTGACTTCAGTTTTTTAAGACTCACTAAAGAGGTCAGGAAAGGGTTTATATCAAAATTCTACTTCGTTTGTCGAATGTGTGGGAAAAAGTTAGAATTAATAAACTGTAAAAAACCTGATAGCCCTGCTGATGTCAATATTAATGATGATGCTGTGGCTAGTTTTATGTCAATAGGAACAGGTTTTTCTGGTTTAGAACAGGTGTCTGCTTCCCTTAATATTCCCAGTATGTCAGACAAACTATACACAAAATGTCATAATAAAGTATGTCAACTATGGGACCTTGCTAAAGAAAAATGCATGAGCGAAGCTGCAAAGGAAGAACACGATCTAGCTGTTCTCAATGGGGATGTAGATGTAAATGGAGTTCCGCTGATAACTGTAGTTGCTGATGGCTGTTGGTCAAAACGATCATATAGGAAAAACTACAATGCTTTATCAGGCGCGGCAGTTATAATAGGCTACAGGACAAAGAAAGTTCTCTACATGGCGGTCAAAAACAAATATTGTATGGTTTGTACTAGAGCGGAAAATAAAAAAATTCAAGTACCAGAACAGAAAAAATATGCTTTAAAAACTATTCAGGTTCTTCAAGTGCTATGGAATCAACAGCTTTAGTTGAAGGTTTCAAAACATCAATGGAAACTCACGGTCTCATATATTTTAGATTGATAGCAGATGGTGATGCCAGCACACACAAAAATATTGAAAAAGCAAAACCTTATGGTAATCTACTGGTTGAAAAGATTGAATGTACAAATCATTTAATAAGAAATTATTGTACAAAACTTGATGAGCTGACCAAAAATACAACCTACCCATTAAAGTATCGAAAAGCTATCCAAAATAATTTACTACGATTAAGACGTTCAGTTACTGCTGCCGTGAAACACATTAAAGCTCAAGATAATAAAACTTTTGCTGAAAAAGTTCTGGAACTGAAACAAGATTTGTTAAACGGGCCACACCACGTTTTTGGCAATCATAGCTCTTGTAAATCATACTATTGCAAAAGTTTAACTGAATCGTCAATAGAAGAAAATTTAGTGCCAGCCATGAAAAGCAATGAAGGTGGTTTTATATTTACAGCCATATTGAAAATTCTTTCGAGATTGGTAAACAATGCCACAAGCCTAATGCACAATGTAAATAGCAATATCGCTGAAATATTTAATAACGTAATAGCCAAGTTTATTGGCGGAAAGAGAATAAACTACTCGAGCAGGCGGTCGTATAGCGGTCGATGTGCTGCATCAGTAGTTTCTTTTAATTCAAAACAGCCAGTTACATACCTGAGTAAAAAAATTTTGCTCCGGAGCCCAAATAAATTAATAAAACGTCTGGAAAGGACAAAAAATATCAAAAGATTGAGCTCAGCAAAGCGACAAGTATATAAGTCATTTGCGACAAACAAGCTGACTAACGATCGTAAAGACAAAAATTATGGCGAATCTTGTGAAAAACCTGATATAAGTGAAGCTGATTTTGATTTTGCCAAAACGGAGCATATGAAAAACATAACTTTATCTGATGAACATCGCCACTTGCTAGAAAGAAGAACAATTTTACAAGCTGATTCAATTGAATGGCGTCAAGAGCGGAAGTTGCGGCTCACGGCATCCATTTTCGGAAAGGTGTGCAAACGAGGGATGATAAAATGTGGACCTTTGGTAAAAACTATTCTGATGGAACAAAATTTAGATCATGTCAAGTCAATTAAACATGGTAAAACTTATGAACATATCGCACGGGAACAACTGGAAAAACATCTTAAAACTTCCATAAAAACATGCGGATTATTTGTTGACCCTGATTTGCCATTTTTAGGAGCTAGTCCAGATGGGATTGTAGACGAAAACAAAATCGTTGAAATAAAATGTCCCTACTCAGCTAAAGGAATGAGCGTCGACGATGGAATAAGAGGAAAAAAAATAAATTTTTGGAAACGGGATAAAGATGGTAATATTTTTATAAATAAAACACATGACTGGTACTATCAGGCACAAGGCCAACACGACGTCACACGACGAAAAATTTGCATATTTGCTGTTTGGACTGAAGTAGACATGAAAATTGAATTAATTGAGGAAGATATAGATTTTTGGCGCAAAATAGAGAATAAATTGAAAATATTTTATTTTAATTGTTTACTACCAGAAATAATTGATTCGCGGTTAGACAGACAAATGGAAATACGAGAACCGAAATATATCCTTGATGCACTAAACGTAAAAGAAACGAAACGGAAAATGACAGTAAATAACACATCAAAACGCCAAAAGATTGTCAAATAAGTTATTTTCGATTTAAGTGCGAGAGGTGAGTTTAGAGCATTTTACAATTCTTAGTGTGAGGAAATAAAAGATAATGCATTTAGTCAAAACTACATATTAAGAATGAAAATGTTTTTTCATTGTTCTTGTTCCTTTTGCCACAGATTATATTATTAAAATGAAACAAAACTGTTCTGTTGCAACTATATAAATGTTTTTTTAAAGGTTCACAAAACTTGGATTGTATAAATAGAAAGCAAATGAACATTTGTTAGCATTACTAACTTGTATTAGTTTCAAATTGTATTAAGATGTGTTTAATATGAAAATAAAAACGATCTAAATTCAAATATACTTTTATTTTATATTAAATATCATAAGAAATAAACTAAATAAATTTAAAAAAAAAATAGACTACAGAAACTCAAGAACTTAAATTTTTCAAATATTTAGTTACGTACTTTTGACATGCCACCTGCAAACAGTCTCGCTCTCGCTCGATGGAAATTGTGGCTGTGTGCGTAACGAAGCAAACAGCCAGCAAGTCTATTTGAAATACCTAACTATCGCCCACTCCGTTTGGTCGACGCGCTCTTAAACATTGATGTTAAGCAATATTGTTTTCTTCTGCTTGATTTAGGGATTGATTTATTTTCATTTTCTTGGTTTTGTTTTTCTGTTGAACTGCTTGTCCCTTCTTGATTTTGCTCAACCGGTAAAATTGAAAGCTTCACGATCGGCCGTTGTAAGATTCCGTTTTTGGTTCTAAGAGTGACAACTCTGACGTACCCGTCATTGCCCGGGTGTAGCTGCACAACTCGGCCGAGGGGCCACTTTCCCGAAGGAAGGTTTTCGTCCCTGATAATGACGATGTCATTCTCTTTGATATTTGGCTGCGGTTTTCTCCATTTATTCCTGGCCGCTAATTGGGTTAAATATTCATTGCGCCATCTTTCCCAAACATCGTTAAATATTTTTTGGATTAAATACCACCTTGTCCTTAAATCAGTTTCGGTATCGTAGATGTTCAACATAGGACCACTTGAAAGAAAGTGGGCAGGTGTTAGAACGTCTAAGTCATTGGGATCTTCGGTTAATGCACATAGAGGTCTCGAGTTTAGGCATCCCTCCAGTTGAGAAAGTAGGGTGCTGTATTCTTCAAAAGTAAGGGCTTGTTCGCCAACTACGCGCTTAAGATGATATTTCAAGCTCTTAACCGCAGCTTCCCATAAGCCGCCCGCTGATGGCCAAGCGGGGGCATTAAAGTGCCATTCAATTCCCAAACTGGCAACCTCCGACATAAAGTTTGGGCTGAATATTTCTTGAATCGCTGAATACTCTCGTTGCAAAATATTGTTAGCACCTTTGAAATTGCGACCTTGATCACTGTAGATGTGTCCGGGAGTTCCTCGTCTTGCTGCCATGCGGCGTAACGCTGCTAAAAACGCTGATGCTGTCAAGTCGGATGCCAGTTCCAGATGTACGGCTTTTGTGGCCATACAAACGAAAACTACGATATATCCCTTGGTAGTCTTGCCACCACGACCCTTGTTGGCCTTTACGGATACAAAACCGCTGTAATCAACACCTGTATGAAAGAAACTCCTGGATGGATTCGATCTTGCTGAAGGTAAGTCTCCCATAAGTTGATAGTTTTGGTCAGGAGTGTGTCGCCGACATTTAACACAGTGGCGAAGTCTTGATTTAGTGGTTCTGGTACCGCCGAGCATCCAGTACTTTCGTCTCATGAAAGCCGTTGTTAATCGTGCCCCTCCGTGATAAGTGTGCTTCGTCTATGATAAGAATAGCTAATCTTGAGTGTCTCGGGATAATAGCTGGATGCTTAGTTTCGGGATCGAGGTTAGCATTTCTAAGTCTCCCTCCAACTCGAAGAACTCCATCCTTGTCCAAAATTGGGTTCAACTCATACAGTTTGCTCCTGCTATTCACGCTGTTTCTCGCTTGCAAATCTTTTATTTCCTTATAAAACTCCTCTTGCTGTACTTGTTTGATAATTAAAACTTTCGCAACTCGCAACTCTGATACTGATAAATAGTTTTCTTTTGACTTTCTGTAGATAAATCTTAAAATCCAACCTAATACTTGGACGCATTTTGATAATGAACTGTAACTTTTTAATAATTGCTGTATAATTTCACGCTTGAAGGCTACCTGTGTAACGCTCACCGATTTTAATTTTCTCATCTCTTGATCGGTGGTATATTCTGCTTGTTTTTCATTTTCTTGACGAAATGAAGTCAACCAATTAGGCCCTTGCCACCACAGAGTATGATCTCTGAGTTGACTTGCGTTTAGACCTCGGCTGGCACAATCAGCTGGGTTTTCCTTTGACTTGACGTAACGCCAGCATTCAGGTGGCATTGAAGCTGTTATTTGTTTCACGCGATTAGCTACAAATGGCTTCCATCTCTCTGGATCACCGTGAAGCCAACCCAGCACCGCTGTCGAGTCAACCCAACCATAGATCTTGATTTCGTAGCTAGACAGGTTTGATGTAATTTTTACCATTAGCTTGGATAGTAGCAATGCTCCGCTTAACTCTAGGCGAGGCAGAGATACTGTCTTTTTGAGCGGCACGAGTTTTGTTTTGGCAGCTACCAATGTAATTGATGACGAATTCCCTCGCTGGATTTTACAGTACACGACACAAGCGTATGCCTTAGTGCTTGCATCACAAAACCCATGCAGTTCGATGCTGTCTTTGTCTCTTGTTCCTAGCCATCTGGGCACTTGATAACACTTAATCTGCTCGATATCTGCTCTTATCTCATTCCATTGTAAGTGAATTTCATTAGGTACGTATTCGTCCCATTTAATGTCCACTTTCCAGGTCTCTTGGAATAAAATCTTAAGTTTTGTGGTGAGTGGAGCGATCCATCCCATGGGATCATATTGTTTAGATATCTCTGATAGCATTATTCTTTTGGTCGGTCTTGATAACGACGTAGTTAATTTTGAATTGAAAGTAAAATAATCTCCTTGTGGATTCCATCCGAGTCCTAAGGTTTTCGTTGACTCCGCTTGCTTGAAGTCAAAATTTCCTTGATAATTCTTCTCAGCTGTCGCATTTTCTAGTAAATCAGGTAAGTTAGACTTCCATTTTCTTAAGTTAAATCCACCAGAACATAATAAACTGCTCAGGTCCTTTTTTAACCGCTTTGCTGATTCAATAGAATGAGCTCCGTGAATTAAGTCATCCATGTAAAATGACTCCTCAAGTACCCATGGAGCCGAACTCTCTTGATAGTTTGGCCTCTCATCTCGAGCTAATTGTTTGATAGTACACATGGCCAAAAAAGGGGCCGCTTTAGTGCCATATGTAACTGTTGCTAATTGATAAGCTTTTAAATTTTTTGACGGATCATCTCTCCATATTATTTTTTGTAATTTAGAGTCTTCTGGGTTGAGCCATATTTGCCTAAACATTTTTTCTATGTCGGCAGTGAACGCGAACTGAAACTGTCTCCACTTGATAATGAGACTTTGGAGATCTTGTTGTAGGTTAGGCCCCCTGCACATGAGATCATTTAAGCTAAACCCACTGGATGTTTTTGATTTGCCATTAAATACTACACGCAATTGTGTAGTCTCAGATTCGGGGCGCTCGACACAATGATGAGGTAAAAAGCATTCAGGGGTCATATTACCGTCTTTATCTACAGGTATCATGTGTCCGAGCGACAAGTATTCATTAATAAATAATTTATACTGTTGCGCAATATCTGGCTGTTTTTGAAATTTTTGTTCTAATTTAAAAAATTGTCCGATCGCTTTGTTTTTAGAGTGTCCCAAATTTTCTTGATAGTTGGGTTTCATCGGCAGCCTGACTTCATACCGGCCATCGTCTCGGCGTTTGGTAGTGGCTTGATAATATTGAAGGCAGCGTTGATCTTCTGATGAGATTTCTGCTGGTTTTGAAATATCTTCAAGCTCCCAAAACTTGTAGATATCTTCATAAATATGTAGCACCACATTACATTGGAAAGTTTTCACGTTGCCACTCAATATCCATCCCAACTGCGTTTGTTGAGCCGTCGGGAGGGACGAGTTTACTCTGCAAATGCCATCCAACAATATAGCAGAGTATACATCAGCACCTAATAGAATGTCCACTGGACGACTGACGTAAAATTCGGGGTCTGCTAACTTGATATGGTCTAAGTACGTCCAATCCGGTTTTGAAAATGTATAACTAGGCAAGTTTTTGATAAGGCTCTTCATGATAAGTGCCTCCGTCTTAAACTTGAAGTCTGTACTAAGTGATGAACATTGTATGATAATTAACCCTTTACAATTACTTTCTTTATCGCCCACACCAGATATTACACCCTTACAGCTTCTTCTTGGTAATCTTAATAACTGAGCAGCCCGTTCCGTTATTAAAGATGTTTGAGAACCCTGGTTCAAAAGGCAACGCATTTTATGTAGAGTTCCATCTGCTGATTCCACCTTGATAATCGCAGTTGTTAACAATACCTCGATCGGTTCATTCGGAAACGACACGTGCGAACTACTTTTGACGTTTTCCCCGGAGTAAGCATTTGAACTACTGGCGCCGCTCGGGCCGACACCTTCGGCCGCTGTTTCCGGTGTCGCAATACTTGTTTGTTTTATTGTTTCATGTAAAAGGCTATTATGATCCTTATTGCATTCACGACAACGTCTATTTGAAATACACGCCTTTCCATAGTGGTTATACAGACAATTAGGACAAAGATTTAATTTTGCGACCATTTTTCTTCTACTGCTTGGCGACATATTTAAAAATTTTTGACAGAAATAAATCCCGTGGTCATCGCTTTTGCACAGAGAGCATTTGTTTTTAGTCATGATATTTTTGCCGTTTGATTGTTTCGGCGTCATCCGTATGCTTGAAGAAAATGAATTTTTGTAGTAATTCGGTTTTTGATTACTGTTGTTAACAATTTTTAAGTTTCCTTGATATTTTTGTGTAGGGTTATCTTGCTTCCTACGAGCTGATTCTAACGTAGTGAATTTGGTTTCCAAAAAATCCAGAAACTCGTTCAGCATGGGTAACTCTCTTGGGTGCTTAACGGATTCGATATAATCTGTGTACGATTCGGTGTCTAATTTTTGAGACAAAATGTACACAATCAGAGGGTCCCAAGAGCTTACATCGACCCCTAGGTTCTTGATAGCATTCAGACACTCAATTGTAGTATCATGAATGCGCTTGATATGATTCAGGGACTGATGTTGCATAACAGGAATATTTAAAAGTAAACTGATATGGGATGAAAATATAAGCCTCTTGTTATTAAATCTTTGATTTAAAATGTCCCAACACACATCATAGTTATCAGAGCTAATGCTGAGATGCTGGATTAATCTCTCGGCCTCTCCTTTCACCTTGGTCTTGAGATACTGCATCTTCTGCGCATTGGACATGGATGGATTGTTATGTATTGTTTCAGTGAAAAGGTCCTTAAAAGAAGTCCAGGTGTTATAACTTCCACTGAAAGTCGGAATCTCCATCTGGGGCGTAGACTTTTCCCTGTGAGCCACTGACCACATTTTTCTGTTAATGGCTTTCTTGATTCTATTGTATTCCGATTCGTATCTGATAAAAGTATCTTCATATTCCTTGTTCGACCCTTCCAGTTCGCTATCTAAGTCCCAGTGTAGTGTGTCAATGGCTGCCCACCGGGTTTGAACCGTCCGTAATAAATCATCAAATTCCCACTTTTGTGACACGGAATCAAGGTCAATGTTTACTACAGTACGCTGGAAAGCTTTAAAATTACTAAACTGTTTTTTCAGCATATCGTCGGTCCTGCTCGACGTGCCTGTGGCTTGCCCTGATTGTCGAGAGGATTCTCCTTCTCTCATGACAAAAGTTGGTGGTTTCAGAAGAGGCGTTCTGGGCCTTTCCTCTGTAAGCGGCTGATATTTCTGTATATGAAGCCTAATAGACCCGTATCTTTCGGCTACTCGTTGAAATTCTTGATTCGTAAAGTAGCTATTAGACTCAATACCGAACTCTGATAATCTTGCATGATTATTTTTGAACTCTAGCCTATACTTATCCAATATGTCTAATCTACGTTGTATATAGTCTGCTGTCTTTCTTTCTGAGCTATCTTTTTTGAAATTGGTAAAGACATGCTCTATCGCCTGAGAGATTTGCTGCTGATTAGCAAGGAAGTCGTCCATTTTCGACATGATAAAGAAGAGAAAAAAGGGCTGATCTTACTTGATATCTGCTGAACGGCGAATGTGAGTTGACTCGCTCACCGACTGATGATGACCAGAGACTTCGATCTTCAGACAAGGCGTGCACCTTGATCGCACACCGTCTGATACTTGCTACGCCACAGGTTTCTTGATAGGAGAGTAACAGTCACGCCACTACGCGCCACGTGTTTGAAAGAATCCAATAGGTTGCTGAGCGGAAACGCTGACACGCACACGCCGCAATGTAAGGGAAAACGTGGCGAGGTCCCGCTTTTTCGGAAAGCTCGAAGGACCAATGTTCGGGGTAGTACCGACACTAAGGGGATGATAAACTGATAACGCTTGATAAGTTTGATGAAATATATTATGGACAAGTATACAAATTAAAAGGCTAGAACTACTGATAATGAGTACGCGTAGCGCTCTTGATGGCTATCGGCGAACTGATTTTAAAATACCTGTGCCGCGGAAATATGTAAAAGAGGTCAAGTTGTGAAATGATGACTTAACAATTGTACGTTGCATTACATGTTCGTACACTTTTAATTACTTTTATTTTTAATTCCCGATGTTTCGGGCGCTTTCCAGCACCCATGGTCACGGGGGACTGAGATGACTGACGTCCCAATGTCATTGTTAAACCGGGAGTACCTTCAGCTTTTTTTTTAATTATTGTTTATGGTCCGATCTATGCAAAATGAACTGACTATGTCTTGAGGTCTTGCAGTGGTATGCTTAGATTTAGTTTTAATTTTATTGATTATAGGATCCCAAGCAGGTGGTAGTACCCAGCCTCCTTCTCTATTGAAATTAGGATGTTTTTTAATTCCAATAGCCTCACGTATCATCCTTGGTAGGAATCGGTGTTCTTTCGCGAGGATTTGTGGTCTATCAAATCTGATGTAATGGTTGGGGCCGTCCGGGATAGGATCACAAACTGCAGACTTCCCGGAACGTTGATGCTTCACATCAGCTATATGTTCTTTTACGCGGGTTCTAATTGATCTTTTCGTTTGTCCTATATAAGAGAGACCACATTCACAATCAAGCTTGTACACTCCTGCATCTTGTAGAGGAATATGACACTTGACGGATGGTAGGAACTGACTAATCTTTTTCGGCGGCTTGTATAATGTTCTAATAGAAGCTCGCTTCAAGATATAGCCAATCTTGTCTGTGACACCTCTGACATATGGTAGTACAGCAGGCACACGCTCGACTGTGGCCGGCTTCACTCGGTCACTGTGACGTAGGCGCGGGACCCGAAGCTTGTTGTCGTGCAGAACTTGCTTGACGTGCTGAAGCTCGGCGGCCAGGTGTTTGCTGTCACAGATCCCTCGTGCTCTCTGTAACAAAGATTTGCCCACGGTAGCTAACTGTGAAGTTTGGTGGCGAGATTCACCGTTTAAATATCGGTTTGTATGGGTCTTTTTCCTATACACAGTGTGACCAATGGTGTTATTAGGATTTCGGATGACTAACACATCTAGGAAAGGTAAGGAATTATTTGCCTCTAACTCCATAGTAAATTGAATTTTAGAGTTTATGGAATTAAGATGTTCTAAAAATGCAGTTACTTTGTCTGATGGTAAAATTGTGAAAGTATCGTCTACGTACCGCTTGTAGATCCTTGGTGTAACAGGTGCAGTAAGGAGGGCTTTCTCCTCAAAGTCTTCCATGAATATATCGGCGACAATGGGAGATACAGGTGAGCCCATCGCAACACCATCTACTTGCTTGTAAAACTCTTCCTTCCACAATAGATAGCCAGATGTAAGGCAATGTCTTAGTAATACTGCATATTCTGCTGGCATGTTATTTTCCTCTAGTTTCCTAGTTATAATTGAGATGCAGTCTTCAACAGGTAGGCATGTAAATAGAGACTGAACATCAAAACTGACCATGGTTTCATTGTCAGTAAGATGTAGGTCTTTTATCTCACTGACAAAATGGTATGAATCCTTAGTGTATGCTCTTGTGTGTCCTCTGATTGGTGATAATATTTTAGCTAAGTATTGAGTCAATCTGTAAGTTGGCGAATCAATCTGACTCACTATTGGACGTAATGGAGCATTCGGTTTGTGTATTTTTGGTAACCCATACAACTTCGGTGGTTTGGCACATGAAGGTATTATCGAATTAACGTCCAGATTCAATTTCTCGGAGTATTTCTTAATTAGATCGCTAGTTGTTTTAAGCGAATTAGTTGTAGGGTCTGTTTTGACCTTTCGATAAGTAGTTTCATCCGACAAAAGTTGTTGTATTTTAAAATTGTAATCTGACGTATCCATTATAACCGTAGAATTACCTTTATCTGTGCGGAGAATCGTAAGCTCTGGTTTGTTGCGTAAGTTTTTCAACGCGTTAAATTCATTTTTGGGAAGATTTAATTTCGGCGCTGAACTTCGACGTAACATAGACGAGATGTCTTGACGTATGGCCTCTAAATCTTCATTACCAATATTATTTTTATACAGGCAGTCCTCAACACTACAGATAATGTCCTCATACGGTATTTTTCGCGGTGTTATGGCGAAATTAATACCTTTTTCTAAAACTTTTATTGTGGCGTCGTCCAGTGTTTGTTTTGATAAGTTGTAGACAGCGCGTTGTTTATGATTCGTGTCTGTGGTCAACGATTTCGTATGTTGGACATTTGATTTAGTTGTTAATTTATGGTATTTATCAATGTGTTTATTTTTGCATTCATTGTATTTAGTTGTTTCGCGTTTATCTAAAGTTTCCATGCAATTTTTATAATCAAATGCCGATAAAACTGTCTTTAATTCACTGGACGAATTGTCTATGGTTTTGTTTATGAAATATAGATCGGTACGTTTTTGCTGAATCACCGTTATTAACAACTTTTTACTAGCCTGATTTAAGATCTTAGCGCTTCCTCGAATGTCTTTTTTAGTGGATATCTTGACACACGTGGGAATGAGATTATGATCTCTACATCTCTTCAAGAAATTTAAAGCTGTTATGTATCTTGCGCGCTTGGTCGTTAGATCTTCTAATCGGCGTATTTTATTTGCTATTTCCAGTCCGTACTGGTTTACATAATGATTTCTTATATTTACGCGAACACTAAACATGATTAAAACTACTTTTACGGATTTTATCGCGTTTATTTTTGCTTTTAATTACTTTTATTTTTAATTCCCGACGTTTCGGGCGCTTTCCAGCACCCATGGTCACGGGGGACTGAGATGACTGTCGTCCCGATGTCATTGTTAAACCTACTAAACCTACTACTAAAAAAGACATTCGAGGAAGCGCTAAGATCTTAAATCAGGCTAGTAAAAAGTTGTTAATAACGGTGATTCAGCAAAAACGTACCGATCTATATTTCATAAACAAAACCAACGACAATTCGTCCAGTGAATTAAAGACAGTTTTATCGGCATTTGATTATAAAAATTGCATGGAAACTTTAGATAAACGCGAAACAACTAAATACAATGAATGCAAAAATAAACACATTGATAAATACCATAAATTAACAACTAAATCAAATGTCCAACATACGAAATCGTTGACCACAGACACGAATCATAAACAACGCGTACTTATCAAAACAAACACTGGACGACGCCACAATAAAAGTTTTAGAAAAAGGTATTAATTTCGCCATAATACCGCGAAAAATACCGTATGAGGACATTATCTGTAGTGTTGAGGACTGTCTGTATAAAAATAATATTGGTAATGAAGATTTAGAGGCCATACGTCAAGACATCTCGTCTATGTTACGTCGAAGTTCAGCGCCGAAATTAAATCTTCCCAAAAATGAATTTAACGCATTGAAAAACTTACGCAATAAACCAGAGCTTACGATTCTCCGCGCAGATAAAGGTAATTCTACGGTTATAATGGATACGTCAGATTACAATTTTAAAATGTAACAACTTTTGTCGGATGAAACTACTTATCGAAAGGTCAAAACAGACCCTACAACTAATTCGCTTAAAACAACTAGCGATCTAATTAAGAAATACTCCGAGAAATTGAATCTGGACGTTAATTCGATAATACCTTCATGTGCCAAACCACCGAAGTTGTATGGGTTACCAAAAATACACAAACCGAATGCTCCATTACGTCCAATAGTGAGTCAGATTGATTCGCCAACTTACAGATTGACTCAATACTTAGCTAAAATATTATCACCAATCAGAGGACACACAAGAGCACACACTAAGGATTCATACCATTTTGTCAGTGAGATAAAAGACCTACATCTTACTGACAATGAAACCATGGTCAGTTTTGATGTTCAGTCTCTATTTACATGCCTACCTTTTGAAGACTGCATCTCAATTATAACTAGGAAACTAGAGGAAAATAACATGCCAGCAGAATATGCAGTATTACTAAGACATTGCCTTACATCTGGCTATCTATTGTGGAAGGAAGAGTTTTACAAGCAAGTAGATGGTGTTGCGATGGGCTCACCTGTATCTCCCATTGTCGCCGATATATTCATGGAAGACTTTGAGGAGAAAGCCCTCCTTACTGCACCTGTTACACCAAGGATCTACAAGCGGTACGTAGACGATACTTTCACAATTTTACCATCAGACAAAGTAACTGCATTTTTTAGAACATCTTATTTCCATAAACTCTAAAATTCAATTTACTATGGAGTTAGAGGCAAATAATTCCTTACCTTTCCTAGATGTGTTAGTCATCCGAAATCCTAATAACACCATTGGTCACACTGTGTATAGGAAAAAGACCCATACAAACCGATATTTAAATGGTGAATCTCACCACCATCCTTCACAGTTAGCTACCGTGGGCAAATCTTTGTTACAGAGAGCACGAGGGATCTGTGACAGCAAACACCTGGCCGCCGAGCTTCAGCACGTCAAGCAAGTTCTGCACGACAACAAGCTTCGGGTCCCGCGCCTACGTCACAGTGACCGAGTGAAGCCGGCCACAGTCGAGCGTGTGCCTGCTGTACTACCATATGTCAGAGGTGTCACAGACAAGATTGGCTATATCTTGACGCGAGCTTCTATTAGAACATTCTACAAGCCGCCGAAGAAGATTAGTCAGTTCCTACCATCCGTCAAGTGTCATATTCCTCTACAAGATGCAGGAGTGTACAAGCTTGATTGTGAATGTGGTCTCTCTTATATAGGACAAACAAAAAGATCAATTAGAACCCGCGTAAAAGAACATATAGCTGATGTGAAGCATCAACGTTCCGGGAAGTCTGCAGTTTGTGATCATATCCTGGACGGCCCCAACCATTACATCAGATTTGATAGACCACAATTCCTCGCGAAAGAACACCGATTCCTACCAAGGATGATACGTGAGGCTATTGAAATTAAAAAACATCCTAATTTCAATAGAGAAGGAGGCTGGGTACTACCACCTGCTTGGGATCCTATAATCAATAAAATTAAAACTAAACCCAAGCATACCACTGCAAGACCTCAAGACATAGTCAGTTCATTTTGCATAGATCGGACCATAAACAATAATTATAAAAAAAGCTGAAGGTACTCCCGGTTTAACAATGACATCGGGACGTCAGTCATCTCAGTCCCCCGTGACCATGGGTGCTGGAAAGCGCCCGAAACGTCGGGAGTTAAAAATAAAAGTTATTAAAAGCAAAAATAAACGCGATAAAATCCGTAAAAGTAGTTTTAATCATCACTGGAAGGGCTGATGAAATGAGAAGAAATGGCCATATATACAGATCGATTGCCTCAAGGCTTCGTCGACCAGTATCAACGATTCATCGCAGCATCCAGCGGTACAGATCGTCTAATTCTCTTGTGAGGAGGAGGGGTCAAGGTAGAAAAAGATGTACATCGAGGCGAGATGACAGTTTTTTACAACTTGGAGTTCGTAGGAATACGCGATTAACGGCTGTACAAGCTCGAAATGAACTGGAAGACGTTCGAAGAGTACGAGTAAGTGAGCGTACAGTTCGCAGGAGATTTGCAGAAGTTGGTTTAGGGTCGTATATACCTGCCAAAGGCCCAAAACTTGAGAGACGTCACCGCGTAAACCGATTAAGCTATGCGCGAGAACATCGTCATTGGGATTTGAACGAATGGCAGCAGGTTCTCTTTACTGATGAGTGCAGAGTTCTTTTAAAACAGATCGATGGGAGACAGCGAATATGGAGACGCAAAGGAGAACGCCACATATAGTCTAATTTTGAACACACAGTGGCTTATGGTGGCGGCTCGATTATGGTTTGGGGAGGGATATGTTTGGGAGCTCGCACGGAGTTAGTGATAGTCACAGGAGGGACCATGACAGCAGATCGATACATCAGAGACATTTTAGAAGAACATGTTGTACCATTTGCCCCATTTATTGGTGACGACTTTATTGTAATGCAACATAATGCTCGTGCTCATAGTGTACAATCGATACAGGCATATCTGAGCCACGTAGGTATACCGGTGATGCAGTGGCCAGCAAATTCCCCCGATATGAATCCGATAGAGCATGTCTGGGACTTGCTAAAAAGAAGGGTTAAATCCAGAATGCCACCCCCCAACAATCTGAATGAACTTGGAAATGCATTACTTGAGGAGTGGGAGCGGTTGCCTCAAGAAATAATCGATAACATAATCTATAGCATGCCCAGACGAATGGAAACCGTAATCAGAGCAAGAGGGGGAAACACTCGTTATTAATTTTGCTTTAATTTTATTGTTAAATCATTTAATGCTTAATTTTTTTTATTTTTTGTGATGGTTCATAATCATCTAAAAATTTCACTTATTTCAAATTTCTTTATTTTTCAATAAAAAATAACGAAGACTTTTCAAAGTCGTTGTTAAAAGATGTTAATCAATTTGTTATTTTGTGTCTAATTACATTTTCGTCAAATATATGCGTTATTATCTCATAGTCTCACTTTTATTTTCTGTTCCGCTGATTGTGCCGGTGTGTATAGTTGAATGTACCCCAACTCATAAAGAATGACAGTTTTTATTTCAACCATTCAATGTTATCTGTACTTTATTGCATCTTTTAATATTGTAAATATAAACTTTTAACACAAATCAAAAAAAGAATTCGATTTTTTGTGAATCAATTCATCCAATTTCGATTTGAATTGATTTAAAAATGTTTAAAATTAATCACTAGGCCGTCCATTTTGTTGACAGCTTTTTGTCATGCCGTTGCTTCAGAGTTTCATAATTTTGATGAATAGTGGAATATTTGTGGCAGTGGAATACTGCTAAATATCGCAAATATCCTTTCTTACAAATAGTGGCAGCCATAAATTATGTTTATAAATTAAAGTAGTTATAAAATTTAATATTTTGGTGTTATATTGGGTGCAGTAGGGAGCGAAGCGAGCCTAGGACGTGGGGCACCCCGACTCAGACAGGTTAGGTTAGAAGGGGATGACGGGTTCGAGTGAGCGAGCGAATAGACCCCGTCAAGACCCGTTCATGGTTATTTTTTTGTAAACCACTCGGAAGTAGGAGCCCAGCGAAGCGGGGCTCCGTCGACTGGACTTCCCTCGACTGTACCACGTTAAGTGGCGTGGGGCTTCCCTCCCCCAACTCTCTCTCCCCATAAATCAGGTTAATATTGTCATAAAAATTACGAAACATAACCTCAAAATGAGATTTTTAAAAATTTATAAAAAAAAACTAAGCACATCCGGCAGGAAGGGGATGTAGGGGGTGACTCTACAACTCTTCCCCCTCCCCCCACCCCCTAATTCAGGCGACCGAATTGTAAACCTTACCCTTTGTATAAGTTATTTAAGATATTATGACACATTGTCACTTCATTTCAGACTTTTTTGTATAGAATCCCAGATTAAATTTCTTATTTTGTGAAATAAGAAATTTAATCTGGGATTATTTCCAATTGCTGGTATATGAGCGAGTAATTGTAAACATCAAATTGTTTCTTCATACAGATGATGATAATAAGTTCTAATAATAGTAAGTTCTTGTGCTGTATCAGTGACACAGGGCTCCTGAACTAAGAAACTTACTTTTAGACTATTTTGTAAGATAATTGTTAAGTTATCGACTACATATTTTAACCAATTAGCTGATGTGTCAGTTACTTTTTATGGGGTATTGCACTTAAAACATAACTAACGGCAGTGTAAGTGTGAATAGAAAAGCAAGTTTCAATAAGTATTAAAAATGCCATCTGAACTTTACAGCATTTTTATAAATTCTAGACTATCACTAAGTTTCTCTCAAACTACTATTTATCTTTAAATTTAACACATAACATAAACACTCACGCCTGTCAGCTAGAGCGGTAGGCAGACTTCCATTTGGCATGATCCTGACACACCTCTCTCGCCTACTCCACGTCCATATACCTACGCATATATCAATACCAGAAATTCCAATTGTAAAACACAAATTTTCAGTAGAGCCAATTAACAAAAAATAAAACTGTTTATGTCTAATAACTTTTTGAAACAAAGTACTATATTCGTGATGTCAAAAAAGACCCATTAATTAACCAAACTTAATTATAGACGAAAATAAAAGTCAACATCACCTGCATGCTTGTCCAGGACTTTAAAAGTAAGTATGTAAAGGACATTAAAAAATAAAAGACCTTTACACCCTAATTATGTAAGGTAAAGCAAAGCAAGGATTAGGTCGTAAGGGCTTAGATTATCATAAAATGAGATTACAACCTGATAAATAACTAAAACATGACTTTAAGCTCCCTATTGAAAATTATTTTTATGATACATCTCAAATAGTATAAAAAATCGAGTTAGAGCTAATTTGAAAATTCAGGTCGTAAAGGATTTTTTTCAAAAAGATAGGATTATTTTAAATATACCAATCTTGGTTGGGATTGTTAAAAACTATTTATATTATTACCCATTTATGTTATAATTATACCATTTTTATAGTCTTTTTTGAAAAAAATTATACTTGGTATCATAGAAACATCTTCTATATGTAACAGATCTTGTATATGTTTTGGATGAATTACTGACACTGTGGATTCGAAAAGCTGGTATCGTTATCTTGTGTTTCTTGCTGGTATTTAAAGTATGAATATCTGTGTTTTTATCAAAGCTATTCATGTTTTATGTACATACAATACATTTTTACGCTGCTGATGCACTTTTTATGTATTTAACCGATTTATTTTATTGAGTATATACAAAATGAATGTTTATTAGAGGTTATTAGGATTTCTAATATATTAGGTTGATAGATTCTCTGTTAGCTGTAAAGGCCTACTTTCTCCCCACAACTCGGCACTAGTCTCCGCTCATTTCTGTGTGTTATAGAGCAAGAAATATTGCGTCGCTTTTCTGAGTGTGTTGACAAACTTCACAGATTAACAAAATATTTTTATTATCTCAGATGTGCGAGTTTAAAAAAAAATTTATCGCAAACGCACAGCCGCTGAAGAGTCACTACTATACAAGTTTATAGCATTATCTCTGAATTTCAAGCAAATTAAGTCTACTAATTTTTGTTATAATTTTTTTACACTTTCAGTATGCAATATGGAGTTTTATGTGGCTGTCATGGAATATTTTTCTAATTTGTTACTACCTCAATTTAGGGGGACTTAATAGGGTGAGTTTGTTGAAATATATAATAAATTTAAAGTAAAAAGTATTGTAATTTTTTTAATCTTTCAAAAAATGAGTCCCCCAGTGATAAATTAAAAGAAGTGCTCTAAGCAGAAGAAAAGCAGTGCAGTACTAAGATATGTAATAAATAACCACCATTATAGACATAAATGTCCCACAGCTAGGCACAGATCTTATTTTTGAGAAGAGAAAGTCAATAAACACCAACATACCAATGGGAATTGCATATTATACATGTTCTTAAAAGATATTGTAACTACTTTACATGGTGGTTTTCCCTAGATAATTTGTTTCGATGTAGAGGTGGTAAACCAGCACTTTAAAAATCAAGTTAACACAGTTACGCACTATAAAACGAAATGTGAGCTTTAGAGTAGAGCTTTGGTACCTCAGAACCGGATAGCAGCCCGGAGTCAAGAAATCGCTAGTGTTTACCCATGTGCCTCGGAAATCACGTAGAGTTCTGCAAGCATGTAGAGCTCCTTTGTCCTGCGAGCATATAGAGCTCGTTGGTCCTGCAAGCTCGTAGAGCTGTTCTACCTTCGGACTATAAGTGTAAAGGGAATAGAGAGTGCACCTATGTTTATACATATACTCGGGCACTAAAATCCTGTCCTGCTCAGATGGCTAGTCTCCGTTGAGACCGTCCGCCGTGTCTGAAATTCAGTCAGTCAGGTCATTATTATTGTTATGTTTTATGTTCCATGTATTCTAATAAGAATCGAAATAATTCCAGGAAAGTGGTTTATTGTCGCTGGGAACTGGAAGTGTTAGCTGGTGGGAAGGCAATGGTTGGGGATGTCAACCTGTCTGGGGCGAAGTGGATGGGCCTGGTACTTGGCGGCCAGCTCATGTAGATGGTTGTTTTCTTCAATGGCACCATGTTGAGCTTACACAATCTGCTATAGCTGCAATTCTTACTGCCACAGCCTTGCCACTCACTATACTTCTTGCTTATCGTTCTTTTAAAAAACTCAAATCCATGTCAGGTATGTATATATTATAATTTAATATTTTTTTAACCGAAAACAAACAAATTCAATGTAAAAAATCTAATTTAACAATCATATTTGCAGACAAAAGTTCCTTACCTAGGCGTCCTGCGTATACAATAGAACTAAGTCCAACAGAAACTAACCTAAGTGAAAGCTCCTCGAAACCTATGACGCCAAGAAGAGTTAAACGTCGTTCTGGATCGAGAGGTACAGGGTCTTCAGTGCGAAGATCACGTCGTTCGTATAGAAACGCTGGATACTTGTCCTCTAACGCTTCACTCCCACGAGACGCAAGACCTTCCCGTCCTACATCGGCACATTCGTCATATTCAAACTTTCATGCTGCTCGTCCAGCGTCCTACCATCCAACACAACAAAATACATTATCCCGCTCACAGGATGTCTACGATCCTCCACCACCAACTGAGTCCGTACCTATTATGACTAACCGATTTAACACAATAAGAAAAAGTGCAAGAAGTTCGAACAATATTAGTCATGACGTCGTCGGCCCTTACAACGAACCTAGAACATACGAGCCTCAACGAAATTATGAATCGAATGTGCCGCCGTATGATAATATCGGACGTGGGTACGAAGTAGCTGTACCAAGTTATGACTCCAGAATAGATCCTGTTTCCCCATGTTCAGAGGTTCTATCATATGGCGTTGATGATTATAGTGCGATGGGATACCCTGGTGGAGAAAGTGGTTGGGAAGCGCCTCCCCCTCCGGCGCCCCCGTACAGCGCCCGAGCAACACCGCAAGCCCCCGGCCCACCTGCTTACCAACAAACGAACGACACGTATAATATGTTGCCCTAGTAATTCCCTTCCTTCTGTGCCTTATTCCAGTGATGCTCAGTTTTTTACATTGATATCTGTATAAAACATCCTTAAGGATAATTCAAATAAGTATTGGAAAAATACCTCGTGTATTTATTTGATTTTACGGGGAATCAATTAAAATAATTTAACAATCCTACATATTACAGTTTATATTATATTTCTTGAGTCATTATTGTTGATGTATAAAATGCATTCCTTTTCTTAGTGTTATTTTTAGAAATTGAATGTTATGACACAACATCGTAATTTAATTGTAATGTTGTAAATTAGAATTAATTTTTACTTATAGGTAATTGAATTTGTAAATTATACTTAAATTTATATCTAAGACTTTATTGTCAATCTCGAATAAACAAGATTTTAAAAGTGATCTTGAATGAGCACAAGTCATACACTAGCTATTAAGTTTTTACATCTGTAATTTTCTACAAAGATATTTCTTATTTTTATACAACTTTATTGTTTAAAAAAACATTCCTTAATTAGTATCCACCGATTTTAACAATTTTCCGTCCAATATATGAACAATCTCTTTTATACTACTTTAAAAATATACCGTAACAAGCATAGATTGTAAGGTTTACATTTGTATTCTTTTGGTTATTAGATTAATAAATAATTAATTATTATTTAAAAGATGTCTGAAAAAAGATTTTAAAATTTTCCGTAACTTGTACTTATACATATAAATAGTATTTATAACGTAAAATTACGAGCTTATTCCACTCATATCCACGTATTT
Organism: Parnassius apollo; assembly: GCA_907164705.1. Lineage (NCBI taxonomy): Eukaryota > Metazoa > Arthropoda > Insecta > Lepidoptera > Papilionidae > Parnassius > Parnassius apollo. Next base: position 27,534,749 of record CAJQZP010000693.1, read on the forward strand.
CTTATAAACTAGGACTTAGAATGTGAGCTTTATTAGTGTAAGATATTTTTAATTTATTTTTAGGCAAACTTTGGGTAATGTTATACCAAATATACTAATGTCACAGAACTTATGATTACTCGTATTTATTTTTTTCAACGTTCCGTCCCCCTCGTGCATCCAATTCAAAGCCCCGAAAACTTTCAGCTCGAGTTGAAAAATAGTTTTCAGTACCTAGAAGACAGGGGGTGCTAAGAATCTCCGGTGGAGGTTCGGTTGCCACCTACGACTCGACCTGGCAACTTATAACGCAGGCACCCTGAGGACTGACGAGAAGATATTGGAGCTGGAAGAAGAGATAGACAAGTTGCGCTGGCATATTATTGGATTATCCGAAGTCCGAAGAGAGGGGGAGGACACGATAATCCTCGAGTCCGGCAACTTGTTCTATCACCGGGAGGGCGACCATCTGTCCCAAGGAGGTGTCGGATTTATCGTCCACAAGTCTCTCGTCAACAACGTTGTAAAGATTGGGAGTGTGTCGACGAGGGTCGCGTACCTGATAGTCACAATCACCAAACGGTATTCGCTGAAGGTCATACAGATTTACGCACCAACCTCGGCACATCCCGATGAGGAGGTGGAGGAAATGTATGAGGATATTCCCAGAGCAATGCATTCCTCCAAAACCCACTACACAGTGTTGATGGGAGACTTCAACGCAAAACTAGGCACAAGAGAAAGCGGTGAGCTGAAGTTAGGGAAATTTGGAGTAGGGCAACGGAACCGAAGGGGCCAGCAGCTGGCCGACTTTATGGAGAAAGAGGGACTCTTTATGATGAACTCTTTCTTCCAGAAGTGGCCCCACAGGAAGCGGTCCTTGTCGAGCCCCGACGGTTCGACAAAAAATGAGATTGACTTCATTATGACGACCAGACGCCAACTGTTCAGTGAGGTCTCAGTGATCGCTAGGGTGAAAACTAGCAGCGATCACCAAATGGTTAGAAGCACACTGAACCTAAACATTAAGTTGAAGAGGTCTCGTCTAATGAAGTCAACTCTCCGTTCCCCTCGTGTTCTAATCCAGAATCCCGAAACCTTTCAGCTCGAGTTACGTAATCGCTTTCAGTGCCTATAAGATTGCAATGCAGTGGACGATATGAATGACAAGCTCGTGGAAACTGTCGATGCAGTCGGAGCTAAGTTCTGCGTGACCCGCCGCAGAAGAACACAAAAACTCTCCGATCACACTCTTAATCTCATGGCTGTTAGACGGGAGATGAGGCTGCAATCGTCAACAGATTTGACAGCAGACAGGCAACTGAACAGACAGATCTCCAAATGCATGCGGCGAGACTTACGCAACTTTAATACTACTCGTATTAAAGAAGCGATCGAGCGGAACCAGGGCTCCAAAGTCTTTGCCAGAGATCTGTCTGCCAGAAAGAGCCAACTGTCAAAGCTGAAGACTGAGTGTGGCAGCATCGTTTCCAGGACACCTGAGATTGTGAGTGAGATTGAGAGGTTCTATGGGCAGCTGTACACATCATCGTTGGAGCCACACGCAAGTGTGAGTAACGATCCAAGAGCAAGTCTTATCCGACACTATTCCGAAGATATCCCAGACATCAGTCTGAGCGAGATTAGAATCGCTCTCCAGCACCTTAAAAACGGCAAGGCCCCGGGCGAGGATGGAATTACAGCGGAGCTTCTGAAAGCGGGTGGAGCACCGGTACTTGAAGTCCTTCAGAAGCTCTTAAATTCTGTCCTCCATGGTGGCACTACTCCGGAGGCGTGGAGCAGAAGCGCGGTGGTCTTGTTCTTTAAGAAAGGCGACATTGCTCTCTTGAAGAACTACAGACAGATTTCCCTTCCGAGGCACGTCTACGTGCTGTTTTTGAGAGTCATTACGAATCGTCTCGCACGCAGACTCAAAGACTTCCAGCCTTCCGAACAAGGCGGTTTCCGAAAAGGCTTTGTATACCATAGACCACATACATATCCTTCGGAAATTTTTACATTAGACCATGGAGTACAATCTGCCGCTTTGACTAAGAGAAAACCTTTGATTCCGTCGTAATTTAGGGGTCCCTTCCCTTCACTTCCGCGTCCTCTATCTCTTCAGCGGTGTCAAGGCGAGTATTTTTTAACGAGCACACAGTCCACCTAATGGTAAGTGGTTGCTGTGGCCCTACATCTATCCTCGATTACGAATCAAAATGCAAATGCGTTGTCTCCCGTGAGGAGTAAGATGGATTGCCTCGTTTCCAGTAAAAAGGGTCTCCGGTTCTCTACACTCACCATACGAAACACAGCAGCATTAAGCTAATATTTTACGCTGGTATTCTGTGAGAGCGTGGACCTTCCCCGGTCGAGCCGACCCATTCGTGCTACAACTATACTACTTACTAATATAACTGAAGCATGGCTCTACCCCGTATAAATAAGTAGTACCCGGATGACCGAGCTTTGCTCGGTTTTTTTTAAGTTACATTTAGATACAAATTACATGAATAATATTTTTTCATCTTATTGACATAATAGAAAAAACTGAACTGGTTATTTGAATGAAAATCATGAGTGCAATTGGTTTAATTAAAATTTTTATTATTTTTAAAAATTACTAAAAAAAGGGATCTAAATAATAGATTTTCTCACAAAAGAAGGGAATTTGAAAAAAAAAGGAAAAAAAAGTCTGACCCAAAACGGGACGCAAACCACGGAACTCCGATATCACGCCCGACCGACATCCCACCTGAGCTATTACGATCGTTAGTAGTTTGTCAAAATTTATCTTCTTATATTGAAGCAGTTTTTTTATTGCCTGAAAACACGGACAAAAGGGCATTTTCTAAAAATAAATCCTAGCTAGATCGATTTATTGCCCCCGAAACTCCCTGGACACAAAATTTTATGAAAATCGTTGGAGCCGTTTCCGAGATTCCAATTAATATATATATATATATATACAAGAATTGCTTGTTTGAAGGTATAGGATATTAAAGTACTGAAGTGTTCGTAGTTTATATAGTAGAGCTACGATGGCTACCCGAGTACAGAACTGAGTACGAAACCCTATTTTTACCCTATTTTTTTTCATTCATTCATTGCACGTTTTCAACATGGACTGAATGAATACGGTATTAACATCAATGGCGACTACATTACTCACCTTCGATTTGCCAACGATATAGTCCTTATAGCAGAATCGCTAGAGGACCTCAATAGTGTCTCCCACCGAATAGGTCTTAAGATGAATATGGACAACACAAAGATCATGTGTAAAGTCCATGTATCACATATGCCTGTAGTTGTTGGGAGCATCGCCATGCTCGAAATTGTTGACGAGTATGCTTATCTGGGACCTATATTCAACTAGTTAAGTCCAACTTCGACTGGAAGGTCAATCGATGAATTCTACTCGGCTGGGCAGCGTTCGGGAGATTACGAAGCTCAAGATCGCTCAGCAAGCTATGGAGAGAGCTACGCTCGCGGTTTCTGCGTGATAGACTTAAAATGAGGATATCCGCAGTAGAACCTGAGTAACCGACATAGCCCAACAGATTACACTGTAGTGGCAATGAGCCGGCCATATATCTCGAGAAATCGACTACCGATGGCGAAGAAAGGTTCTCGAGTGGCAGCCTCGTACCGGTAGATGAAGTGTAGGCGTCCCCCACTAGATGGAGTAATAAGCTGGTAAGACATGCAGGAAGTTGATGAATTCAGATGGCTCAGGTCCGAGTTTTGTGGCATTCCTAAGGCAATGCCTATGTCCAGCATTGGACTTGTGAAGGGCTGTTATGATAAAATGATGATTCCAGGAAACGTGATGTGTCCATTCTCTTCTACACCAACTAAAGGCTTTAATTTAGTCCGAAGTCTTTATTCCACTCAGTTGTAATTAGTTTTTACGCAGTTTTCACTTTATTTTGGTTTTCTGTGAAGACTGGGTGCGGTGCGCGTGTGGTATTGGTAAAGGTCTAGTTTAGTCGCCGTTGAGATGTAACGGGGATGACTGAATATGGAGATGAGTGCTCGTAAAAATAAAATGAAGTTTAGTATGCATTTGTTGCGTAACGAACGATTAAAAAGGGTTATGGCTCTTGGACATTTTATTTAGTGATTATAAGTAGTTTCCTTTGAATCGATCTAAGTAGCTGAAGTAGAATTAAGTATTGAACAAAATTGCCGGAGGTTTTCCCGAGCATTCATACTATTAGTCACTTGTTGGTGACTATTGGTCGTATTGCACGCATTGGTGCGTAGATGTTACTGCGATTTACTTGTGTTATTCAGTAGCGATGAACATCTGATGGTGTGGTGGAAGGCCTTTGTCTCGTAGAGACTGCTGTTGGTCGACTTGGAACGACCTGATATTCGTTGTCTGTACAGTAGATCCTATCACAAGAAGTGATGAAGATATGGGTAGCAGTTTGTTGCTCGCCATTGCGGCATCATGAGCACTGTGTGTGTCTTGGCACACTGTGCATAATGATTTTTACGAGAAAATTTAGCGGGAAGAGCTTAAATCATTAAACCCAATGGACTCGCCTCGTATGATTATTCCCCTCTGCGCAAGTATTGAATTTAAAAATCTTGTGCGTTTATAAATATATTGTCATTACAAGAATCGTTTCCGTCGTTGTAGGTGCTCTTAAAAAGTGCCGATTTGTGCGGCTAACGCTTCGATCAACAATACTATAATAGATAAAGGGGTCCCAAAATGAGTTTCGAGTATCCCAAATTGAGTTTCGATTATCCCACATTGAGTTTCGAGTATCCCAAAATGAGTTTCGATTATCCCAAAACGAGTTTCGAGTATCGCAAATTGAGTTTCGAGTATCCGAAATTCAGTTTCGAGAATCACAAAATGAGTTTCGAGCATCCCAAATTGAGTTCCGAGTATCCCAAAATGAGTTTCGAGTATCCCAAATTGAGTTTCGAGTATCCCAAATTGAGTTTCGAGTATCCCAAATTGAGTTTCGAGTACTTATCCCAAATTGAGTTTCGAGTATCCCAAAGTGAATTTCGAGTATCCCAAATTGAGTTTCGAGTATCCCAAAATAAATTTCGAGTATCCCAAAATGAGTTTCGAGTATGCCAAATTGAGTTTCGAGTATCCCAAATTGAGTTTCGATTATACCAAATTGAGTTTGGAGTATCCCAAATTGAGTTTCGAGTATCCCAAATTGAGTTTCGAGTATCCAAAATTGAGTTTCGAGTATCCCAAATTGAGTTTCGAGTATCCCAAATTGAGTTTCGAGTATCCCAAATTGAGTTTCGAGTATCCCAAATTGAGTTTCGAGTATCCCAAAATGACTTTCGTGTATCCAAAAATGAGTTTCGAGTATCCCAAATTGAGTTTCGAGTATCCCAAAATGAGTTTCGAGTATACCAAATTAAGTTTCGAGTATCCCAAATTGAGTTCCGAGTTACCAAATTGATTTTCGAGTATCCCAAAATGAGTTTCGAGTATCTCAAATTGAGTTTCGAGTATCCCAAATTGAGTTTCGATTATACCAAATTGAGTTTCGAGTATCCCAAAATGAGTTTCGAGTATCCCAAATTGAGTTTCGAGTATCCCAAATTGAGTTTCGAGTATCCCAAAATGAGTTTCGTGTATCCAAAAATGAGTTTCGAGTATCCCAAATTGAGTTTCGAGTATCCCAAATTGAGTTTCGAGTATCCCAAAATGAGTTTCGAGTATCCCAAATTGAGTTTCGAGTATCCCAAAATGAGTTTCGAGTATCCCAAAATGAGTTTCGAGTATCCCAAAATGAAAAATCCGGATTTTCCAGAGTTTTATAAATCCGGTTTTTAAGACTCAAATCCGGTTTTTTCGGATTTTAGTGAAAATTGAGTTCAATGGATCATATTTTACATTTATCCACAAATTTTCATTCTAACTAATGAGTAGTTAGGTATTACCTACCCTAATAAGCAAATTCGGGCAATATTTGAATTGGTAGGTACTTACTATTCGAATTATTCGAATATTACGAATTTTTCGAATATTACGAATTTTTCGAATGTTTTCTACTTAAAGAACAACAAGTCATTTAACTTACTTACTTTTATAGCACATTGACACCTAAGTAGAGTTTCAAAAGAAAAATAAGACGAACAATCTTTGATTATATACCTGTCATATAATCAAAGTGAACAACATTTTTTTAAATATTTATTGGCATAAATCACTAACTATCAGACGTAACAAAAATAATAACAAATCTGTTTCTCTTGTATGTTGAATTTAAGAGAAAAAACTATTTAATCAACTTCTACATATTTTTCTTCTATGAGACATAAATGAAATAAATTCTTCTATTATTATTCACACACACAAAGTTAACATTTTAAAATTACAATAAAATCGACTTCTTATACCAAACCAAAAAATTAGACTTTTCAAAATAAAGAAATAAAAAAATTTACTGCAATATACCTATGCACTTATGAATAAAAGGTAAGAAATATTTTACAAATGAAAAGTAAAGTTTATCAAAAAGTTATTAATTAATACTTCTTGCTTTGATAATATGACCTAAGAAATGAAAGGCAGTCTAGAGTGTCATCATTTAAGGCGCTACGAAGGTAGCTGCATGTCATCCTACATGACGAAACACTCTTTCAGATTCTACACTTGTTGGAGGAATCGTTAACAAAAAATTATATGCCCTCCAATGAGGCTCTATATATAGGCATGATAAAATCTACATTTAATAATGTACATTTTTTAAACCTCATAAGATGCCATCACTACACGAATTACAATTTCTAAGTATTCGTTAGACCTAAATGTAGACGACGGGATGAAGTCGTCTTATTAATCAACGTATCATCAATTTGATCTCGCAGCTGCTCTTGGATACTTTTGTCAGCAAGAGAATTTTGAAACATTCTTTCCTGCTGATATTTTAAAATCCCTGTCAGTTCTTAAGATCCTTTGCAATATGCGAGTTTTTATTGATTCAGCTAGTTTACGGCTTATTGCGCTATTTCTTTCCATAAGCTTCGTTATCATAAACTTTAGGGCTATTTCACATGTTAATAGATTTGCCTTATATTCGCAAAGTGCTTCAACTGTTGCCTTTATTATATTCAGCGAGTTGGAAAGATCTTCCAATATTTGATTTACTACGGCTGAAAAATGTTCTGAAATATGTTTATTATTAAATTCTATTTATCTCTATATTCGAAAAATTCGAAGTATTCGAATATTACTCTACAGATTATTCGAATAGTATATGAGGTGAATATTCGAATAAAACGAATATTCGAATAGTAAGTCCTATATACAGCTCATAATTTTTTTATAAAATCATTAGACAGCCAAGACATGATATCTGCCAGGCAACTGGCAATGTCATTGAAACGGAGAATTAAAGAGAGGCGACTCTATAATATTGTCGGTGCCTTACAACACTTACCTAATATATATATATATATAAAAAAAAAAAAAAAAAAATCAATTTTTAAATGAGACTAAGTAGGACGAAGATACGTTTAAAAACCTACGTATGATGAAATAAAAAATTTGATCTATCAAGCTGCAACCTTGGATGTGGACAATTGCACGACCACGTCGACTAATACGAACTCTATTTCTGAAACTCTGTGCGATAGTTCTGATTCATCGCCTCTCAGTTTTAAAGAAAAGTCAAAAATCGTCAACTTTCTCTTGCAAGTGTGGGTAGTGATCATCAACACCAGCCAACGAGTGTAATCAGCGCAATTGATTTACGTTGAAATAGCTTTATTTGAAAACGGTGGAGGTTGTAGAGAACTCCTAAAAAAATTCTGAACAGGTTGCTTTCCATACCGCCGACCAGTGTTGAGTCTGAAAGAGCTTTTTCCACAGCTAGCATGTTCTGTAATAAAATAAGATTACGTCTTTACGTGTCTCATACACTTGACGCTTTCATGTTTTTAAGATTTCGTTTTCTAAAAAAGGCTGACTAATATAAATATATGTACTAAATTAATGTCATAAAAATGAAATTTATTAATTATTTCTTCTCTTATTTGTAACTGAGTTACCTTAAACATTAGTTTTTTGAGACTGCACTTTTATAAAAATGATGGATACTTAAATTATCTTACATTTTGTTGCTTTTGATTTTATGTTATGTAGAGTTTATGACTATGTTTTGTTGTGTATTTTCATCATCACCACCATCATTACAGTCCTTCACAAGTCCACTGCTGAACATCACCTCACCCAAGGAATGCCACAAAGCACGGTCGTGAGCCACCTGCATCCATCGACTTCCTGCATGTCTTATTAGGTCGTCACTCCATCTAGTGGGGGGTCGCCCTACACGGCAACACGCACTGGTTGTACAGTCTCGTGTTTAGATTTTGAGGTATACCTGACGAGAAGACCTCTCGGTCCAAGTTGGACTTACCTAGTCGGACTAGTATACGGCAGGCAAAGTGGCAGATTGTACTCTTCGGTCTTCTGTACAATCTGCCGTAGGATATGTATGTGTTTTATGGTACTGAAACCTTTTCGGAAACCGGCTTGTTCGGGAAGATGGAAGTCGTAGAGTCTGGGTGCGAGACGATTCGTAATGACTCTCGAAAACGGCACGTAGACGCGGCTCAGAAGGGAAATTGGTCTATAGTTCTTCAAGAGAGCATTGTCACCTTTCTTGAAGAACAAGACCACCGCACTTCTGCTCCACGCATCCGTAGTGCCACCATGGAGGACGGAATTAAAGAGCTTCTGAAGGACTTCAAGTACCGGTTTTTTACCCGCTTTCAGGTGCTCCGCTGCAATTCCAATCTCGCCTGGGATCTTGCCTTTGTAAGGTGCTGGAGAGCCATTCTAATCTAGCTTAGATTGACATTCAGGATATCATCGGAATAGTATCGGATAAGACTTATTCTTGGATCATTACTCACACTTGCGTGTAGCTCCAACGATGATGTGTAAAGCTGCCCATATAACCTCTCAATCCCACTGAAAGTCTCAGGTATCCCGGAAACGATGCTGGCACACTCAGTCTTCAGCTTTGACAGTTGGCTCTTTCTGGCAGACAGATCTCTGGCAAAGACTTTGGAGCCCTGGTTCCACTCAACAATTCTGCTGATGATTGCAGCATCATTTCCTGTCTAACAGCCATGAGTTTTTGTGTTCTGCTGCGGTGGGTCTTGTAAAACTTAGCTCCGACCGCATGGACAGTTTCCCCGAGCTTGTCATTCATATTGTCCACTGCATTGCAATCTTCTAGGCACTGAAAACGGTGTTTTAACTCCAGCTGAAAGGTTTCGGGATTTTGGATTAGAGCACGAGGGCACGAACCTTGACTTCATTAGATGAGACCTCTCCAACTTAACGTTTAGTATCCCAAATTGAGTTTCGAGTATCCCAAATTGCGTTTCGAGTATCCAAAAATGAGTTTCGAGTATCCCAAATTGAATTTCGAGTATTCCCAATTGAGTTTCAGGTATCCCAAATTGAGTTTTGAGTATCCCAAATTGAGTTTCGAGTATCCCAAATTGAGTTTAAAATGAATTTCGAGTATCCCAAATTGATTTTCGATTATGCCGAAACGAGTTTCGAGTATCCCAAAATCAGTTTCGAGTATCCCAAATTGAGTTTTGAGTATCCCAAAATGAGTTTCGAGTATCCCAAAATGAGTATCGAGTATCCCAAAATGAGTTTCAAGTATCCCAAAATGTGTTTCGATTATCCCAAATTGAGTTTCGAGTATCCCAAATTGAGTTTCGAGTACCTCAAATTGAGTTTCGAATATCCCAAATGTAGTTTCAAAGATCCCAAAATGAGTTTCGAGTATCCAAAAATGAGTTTCGAGTATCCCAAAATTGAGTTTCAATTATCCCAAAACGAGTTTCGAGTATCGCAAATTGAAATTCGAGTATCCCAAATTGAGTTTCGAGTATCCAAAAATGAGTTTCGAGTATCCCAAAATGTGTTTCGATTATCCCAAATTGAGTTTCGAGTATCCCAAATTGAGTTTCGAGTATCCCAAATTGAGTTTAGAGTATTCCAAATTGAGTTTCGATTATCCCAAATTGAGTTTCGAGTATCCCAAATTGAGTTTCGAGTATTCCAAATGTAGTTTCAAAGATCCCAAAATGAGTTTCGAGTATCCAAAAATGAGTTTCGAGTATCCCAAAATTGAGTTTCGATTATCCCAAAACGAGTTTCGAGTATCGCAAATTGAATTTCGAGGATCCCAAATGGAGTTTCTAATATCCCAAAACGAGTGTCGAGTATCCCAAATTGAGTTTCGAGTATCCCAAAACGAGTTTCGAGTATCGCAAATTGAGTTTCGAGGATCCCAAATGGAGTTTCTAGTATCCCAAAACGAGTGTCGAGTATCCCAAATTGAGTTTCTAGTATCCCAAAACGAGTGTCGAGTATCCCAAATTGAGTTTCGAGTATCCAAAATTGAGTTTCGAGTATCGCAAATTGATTTCTTATATTTACGCGAACACTACACATTGAAATAATACTAGTTTTTACGGAATTTATCGCGTATATTTAACTTTTTAAATACCCGACGTTTCGAACGCTTTACAGCACTCATGGTCACGGGCGGGACTGAGATGTTCAACGTCCATATGTCATAGTTAACCGCGGTTACCATAGATTAAAATTTTACTTTTGTTCCGATCTATACAGTATGAACTTATGGTATCTTGAAGTCTTGCAGTTGTATGCTTGGGCTGGGATTTAATTTTATTTATTATCGGATCCCAAGCAGAGTCTCGAGTAGTCATGGATACGTCAGATTATAATTCTAAAATACAAGAACTTTTGTCGGATGTAAGTACTTATAAAAAGGTTAAAAACGACTCAACAAATAGCACACTAAAAACAACTAGTGACCTCATAAAGAAACACTTCGAAAAAATTAAATCTGGAAGTAAAATGGATAATACCTACGTGCGCCAAATCACCAAAATTGTATGGGTTACCAAAAATACACAAGCCCAATGCTCCATTACGTTCCATAGTGAGCCAAATCGATTCACCAACTTACAGATTGGCTCAACACTTAGCGAAAATACTCTTACCGAGCGGTGAGAGTATTTTCGCTTCAGAGGACCTACAAGAGCACACATAAAGGATTCCTACCATTTTGTCAGCGAGATTAAAGACCTACATCTGGCAGACAATGAAACTATGGTCAGTTTTGATGTGCAGTCATTGTTTACGTGCTTACCTGTTGAAGACTGCATCTCAATGTAACTAGAAGGCTGGAAGAAAACAACATGCCCGTAGAATATGCAGTTTTACTCAGACACTGCCTTACATCTGGCTACCTATTGTGGAAGGAGGAGTTCCTCAAGCAAGTAGATGGCGTGGCGATGGGCTCACCTGTATCTCCCATTGTCACCGACATATTCATGGAAGACTGAGGAGAAAGCCCTGCTTAGTTCTCCCATAAATCCAAGATTCTACAAGCGGTACGTAGACGACACTTTCACAATTCTACCTTTAGATAAAGTAACTGCATTTTTAGACCATCTTAACTCTATAAATTCTAAAATTCAGTTCACAATGGAGTTAGAGGCAAACAATTCCTTAGCTTTTCTAGATGTGTTAGTAATTCGGAATCCTGATAACACCTTGAGCCATACTGTGTATAGAAAAAAGACCCATACAGATAGATATTTAAACGGTGATTCTCACCACCATCCTTCACAGTTAGCTACCGTGGGTAAATCTTTGTTTCAGAGAGCACGAGGGATCTGTGACAGTAAACACCTGGCTGCCGAGCTCCACCATGTCAAGCAAGTTTTGCATGACAACAAGCTTCGAGTCCCGCGCCTACGTCACAGTGAACGAGTGAAGCCGGCCACAGTCGAGCGTGTACCTGCTGTATTGCCATATGTTAGAGGAGTCACTGACAAGATTGGCTACATCTTGAAGCGTGCTTCCATCAAAACATACTTCAAGCCGCTGAAGAAGATTGGTCAGTTTTTACCATCAGTCAAGTGTAATGTCCCTCTGCAAGATGCAGGAGTATACAAGCTTGATTGTGAATGTGGTCTCTCCTACATAGGACAAACTAAAAGATCAATAAAAACCCGCGTTAAAGAACATATAGCTGATGTGAAGAATCGACGCTCCTGGAAGTCTGCAGTCTGTGAACACGTACAGGATCGCCCTCGTCACTACATAAGATTTAATAGACCGCAAATCCTCGCTAAAAACACCGATTCCTTCCAAGGATGATTCGCGAGGCTATTGAAATCAAAAAACATCCTAATTTCAATAGAGAAGATGGCTGGGTGCTACCATCTGCTTGGGATCCGATAATAAATAAAATTAAATCCCAATCCAAGCATACAACTGCAAGACTTCAAGATACCATAAGTTCATACTGTATAGATCCGAACAAAAGTTAAATTTTAATCTATGGTAACCGCGGTTAACTATGACATATGGACGTTGAACATCTCAGTCCCGCCCGTGACCATGAGTGCTGTAAAGCGTTCGAAACGTCGGGTATTTAAAAAGTTAAATATACGCGATAAATTCCGTAAAAATAAGTATTATTTCAATCGCAAATTGAGTTTCAAGTATCCCAAATTGAGTTTCGAGTATCCCAAATTGAGTTTCGAGTATCCCAATTTTTTTTATAAAAAAGAATATTAACAATGCTATAAACATTACTAATATTCCCCTTAACCACTCGTATTAAGTTTAAATTGCTTGTGTTACGAGTGGTTCACGCCAGTAGTCGAATGGCGGATTTGAACCCACGACCTTTTTGAGTTCGCGGTACGCGCCCTGACATTAGGCCACCGTCGCTTAAAACCCAAATTGAGTTCGAGTATCCCAAATTGAGTTTCGAGTATCCCAAATTGAATATCGATTATCCCAAAACGATTTTCGAGTATCGCAAATAGAGTTTCGAGGATCCCAAAATGAATTTCGAGTATCCCAAATTGAGTTTCGAGTATCCCAAATTGAGTTTAGGTTCGAGTATCCTAACATTTTAGATAATAATCAAGCCTCATTAGGCTCGATTATCCCAAATTGAGTTTTGAGTATCCCAAATTGAGTTTAGTTTCGAGTATCCTAACATTTTAGATTATAATCAAGCCTCATTAGGCTCGATTATCCCAAATTGAGTTTCGAGTATCCCAAATTGAGTTTCGAGTATCTCAAACTGAGTTTCGAGTATCCCAAAATGAGTTTCGAGTATCCCAAATTGAGTTTCGAGTATCCCAAAACGAGTTTTGAGTATCCCAAACTGAGTTTCGAGTATCCCAAAACTGAGTTTCGAGTATCCCAAATTGAGTTTCGAGTATCCCAAATTGAGTTTCGAGTATCCCAAATTGAGTTTCGAGTATCCCAAATTGTGTTTCGAGTGTATACAGGATGTTAGTGTAAACAACGTTGTCCTTGAAACCATTGGTTTGGTTTCACTTATAGAACGTGAATTCAATGAATTCCTGTATATATGTGTATTATATGTTTTACTTTAACTTTTATTATGTATTAGTAATTTATATCATTTTATATATTAGTTATTTATATGTTATTTTATTGCATGCATTTGATATTATATTATGTATATGTATACTGCACCACCTACCTAGTATTCATTGTTTTATTCCTTTATACTTTTGGTTGCCTGGAACAGATCGCTATGTGGCGATAAGGCCGCCAAATTGTACATGTAATCTGCTTTTTGTTATGTTACAGTTAGTTTAACACACAATTAATTATATAGTTACAATAAAGTATATAAACACGAAAGTATAGAGCCGTGGTAACTCAGATGGTTAACGCTCGCTGTAAATATAACAGACCGCGAGTAAACTAGGTTCGATCCCTGCCAGCACCAATGAAATTATTAATTGCAATTTTAAGTGCTGATTTACCACGTGCTCGGCGGTGAAGGAAAACATCGTGAGGAAACCTGCATGTCTGAGGAACAAGAAAAAAAAATATTTCGAAGACATGTGAAGTTCGCTAACACGCATTGGGGCAACGCGGCGGACACTTCCTTGCCCTAAAACCTTTCAGAAATGAGGGGAAGCCTGTGCCCAGCAGTGGGAATCGAGGCATTCCATCTTAGTTCTCAAGGGTGACAACGCATCTGCATTTTGATTTTTAATCGAGTTTAAATGTAGATGTCTATGGGCCACAAGATCCACTTACTATCAGGTGGACTGTGTGCTCGTTTGTCACCCTTATCCTATAAAATAAAAAATGCCGTTTTGACCGCGCGTCTATTGGAGGGCATTAGTTGCACACGGGCGCTACAAAAGGTAAAGCCGCCTCTGCTGAGGACTAAGGTGGAATGCCTGTCCGATTTTTTTTCCGATATTGCTCACAAAAACTTTTAGACTGGAACACATCAGTGCATCGCTGTATACTACTGCCTGGCGGCAGGAATAGGTAGACGGGTGGTACCTACCCAGACGGGCTTCTGGGTGAAAGAAGTCCTACCACCCAGTAATACGACAGAGTTACAATTGTGCGAATGTGTTGGATGGAGCCTCATTGCAAGAAGACGTTATGGATGATAATAATTCCTGCGAAAAAGGTGATCGCTACCAAGCTATGTTTAATTTGTTTTGTCTTGATTAATTGTGTAACATACATGATTGTAAGCCGTTTTTTTAAACTACCGCTGGGTTTCTTGCTGGTTTTTCCCAGGACAGAGGTTTTTTTTCTGAACGAGTGGTATTAAACAAATGAGTGACTTTCAATGAGTATTATTTATAATCTGAGTACATATATTGAAAAAAGTTTCAGTTTCTGATGGATGCAAGCGTGGTGCATGAAAGGGTTTTGCTACGCCGATGAGATATACGGGTGTTTTTGAAGCTCCCGAAAACGAAGGCAGACGCTAGTAGTAAGGATACCTTTGATTAAGGGACAAAAATAAAATCTATCCCGATGAAAAAAAAAATCATTTTTTAACAACCTTTAATTAGCTTACTTAAACATTGGGTATAGTTGCCAACACGAGTCGCGAGCACAGTTAAACTGTGGTGGGAGGTAGGTACACTCTCGGGCAAAATTATTGGGTACCTTTATTATTTCAATTCCTAATTGAATATTTTCGTCGACTTTTATGAAAATGTTTACTCGAACACATCAACTTTTACTTTGATACATGTTGCAGATATTCGTGTAAGTTATTTTATTATCTACTATAAAGTATTTAATGTATACCTGGTGGTTAGAATTGATTATTTTATTAAGAGAAAGGAAGAGCTGATATGCCTTCCATAAAATCTGGTGTTGCGGTGCGTCGTACAGTAGCTACTGAGACATTAGTTGCCTCAGCAGTCTGTTTATATGTCTTTGATGTTTTTCGCAGTACCAAATTTTTTCATGTAACTAAACACTGAATAGACCATTTGTCGGGATTGTCTATTTAACACCGAATTCTTCCTTCTGTGCATATTTAGACCAAAATCTGAACACTCAAATTATAACAAAAATAATTAAAAACAAGAAATAACAAAAACAATTAATGACAAGGAATGCACAAACAACAATTAACAACGAGGTAACAAAAACAATTAACGAAAATAAACTAATTAAAAAAGTTATCACTGAAATTATTTCTGAAGTGTACGGAAACCGAATGAAACGTTCGAAACCAATAGACGACGAGAATCGAGAATCGACTGATGAACCAATCACGTTAAACGTCAGCGTGGTCAACGTCGTATCGACCAATATAAAGTGTGCCCCAGACTTATGTCGGCAATTATACTATTGTAGTATAACGCTCACTCCATCCTTCCCTTTCACACACATGTTGCGGCGTTACCAAACCGAAATTCATTTACTAAAATTTGCAGGCGAAATAAGAATTAAAGGCGGCGATGACAATAAATCTTGGAATTAATTTTAAGTTTTGACTTACCTCTTTTTAAATTCAAAGTATTGGACGGATTACAAAAGGGCAATCAATTAAAAGAAAGTAAAAGAATTATTTTTTATTATGATCATAATTATTGTAATCGATTTTAACTATTAAATTATTCAATACCATTTCATTTCTATTTGCTTCTACAAAATCAAAGATAACGATGAAATTTTGTTTATAATTGTGTGAGTACCCAATTAGGTACGTTTATTAATTTCAATATCATTTTTGTAGTAACGAACTGCTTTTTACGTCAGGGTACAATTGATTGTCTAATCCTATACCTTCAGAATCTCGGAAACGGCTCCAACGATTTTCATAAAATTTAGTGTCCAGGGTTTTTCGCGGGCAATAAATCGATCTAGCTAGGATTTATTTTTAGAAAATGTCTTTTTGTCCGTGTTTTCAGGCAATGAAAAACTGCTACAATATAAGAAGGTAAATTTTGACAGCGTGTTAATGATCGTAATAGCTCAAGTGGATATCGAGCGGTCGCGAAATCGTTACTGCCTTGGTTGTCTTCGGTCCGATTTTTTTTCCTTTTTCTTTCAAGTTCCTTTCTTTTGTGAGAAAATCTATTATTTCGAGCCCTTTTTTTCAGTATTTTTTTTAAAATACGAAAATTTTAATTAAACTAATTGCACTCATGATTTTTTATTCAAATAACCAGTTCAGTTTTTTCTATTTCATCTGTATGTAATTTGTATCTAAATGTTATTTCAAAAAAAAAACTGAGCAAAGCTCGGTCATCCGGGTACTTATATTAAAAAATGACAACTATTACTTCTAAATTCCATATGAAGACTAGTCGTAGGTATAACTAAACTTATAAAATTAAAATTGGAAATGTCGTACCGGTTTAATGATCTCTGGAATGGTCAGTGCTAACCGCAAGGACACACGAAAGTAGCGGTAGACATTGGTTTTGGCGGGATTTATTATTAATTTTAGTTTAGAGACTGTTCCTTGTTGACATGCATGTGAGCGACAGCTCTATCTTTTTATGAAAATGTACATTTTGTGTTTCTTGTTTTGTTTTAATAATGTCTAACGCGTACGTTTATAGTGCTCGTGAATACGGCGACATGTTGATGTGACTTGGAAAAGCTCGCGGGAATGCTTCGTGTGAATCATGAATTTAAAATTTTATTAAGTACTGCTAAATTGTTAAGTTGTCGGGATGGAACACGTGTTTCATACTGGACAGTTCACAAGGTGAAAGTTAACCGAATGTGCCCATACAATGTGTTAATTTATATTTACCATAACATTAAATAATACTATTTTACCTTCAATGTAAGCTTTAGTTCCTGACGATCACGACTGCCGGCAAGTTTTCTGCCGTTGGTTATTAGACCAGCAATAATCTGTGCTTGGTTTCATTGAGCACGTCATCTGGACGGATAAGTCGACATTTACCAGAAACGGCCTGTGGAACCGAAGAAATATACCACGTGTATTCAAAGGTTAACCCGTACGCTGTTCGACATACCGAGCACCAAAGTCAATGGTCGGTTAACACGTGGGCAGGTTTATGTAAGGATTTAGATCGGTAAGATGTTTCATACCTACTTTTTTAAATAACTTAGTACTGATCTGATCTGAATAGCTACATAACTGAATACATCAGATTAATAAACATACCTACACGAAAGATAATTTAAGTAAATTTTTCATTAGCGGGGACTTGAACCAGCTATTTGGTTTATTTAACCTGTGAATTCGAATAGTGGCTGGGTGAAGACTAGCACAGTGGCAAAATAGTAGGTAAAGTAGATAAGTTAGGTATTTAGACAAGTGTTGTAAATTATTAGGTACTACGCATGCAGATCGGTTTACATGCGGACGGTCCGCTTTTTAAAACTAGCCTAAGACTTCTTTACATATTATAAGACAAGGAATAGCAAATTAAACACAAAAATCGAGCATTGAAATTATATAATACAAAAACTTAACCAAACATTTCTGTAAATGTATATAACATCCTAATACTTACATAACTTAACATTACTTATATGACAAAAATAACTTAATACAAACAACTAGAGCGATTGAACGAACTACTCTGTGTAAACAGTTGGTGTGATGTTGTTTTACAGACTAATAATACATAAATGATACTGTAAGACTTGGACCGAACTTTAATTATTGTTAGAATTAAACTAACTTGGTGTTTAGACTTACTAATCAATAAGTTTTCAATGAAATATTCTCCTTTCTGTAATTGACAATAATAAATCATTATAACATTATTTATGAGCAACTGAAATTGGTTTAAATAAAAATCTACGTCCTATTAGGAGTGCATTGGGCAGTTAAACAGTTTTTATAAGGTTGTTAGGTCAAATGGCGGGCAACTGGCGGCGCTCGGCGGGCGTGAGGTGCGGGTGCCACACATCCACGATGAGCACGAGGCGCGTGCCCGTGCCGTTGTGCCACACCTCGTGCTCGAAGCTGTCGTCGAACAACAGCACCTTGCCTGTCTGCCACTGCCTGAAATACAATAATATTGCTATTTTACGGTAGTCATTTGTAAACAGTAAGACCAGGTACACGGACACTAGGCCTACACAGACGACTAGGCAGTTTATACGTGATAGAGTCATGCTGCAGCTATATTATGTTTATATACATTGTTATATATTACAAGGTATATACGATTGGGTTGGCTCGACCCAGGAAGGACTACACTCTCACAGAATACCAGCGTAAAAAAGTAGTATGTTGAATGTAGAGAACCGGAGAACACTTTTTACTGGGAATGTGGCATTTCATTTTTCAGTTTATCACATAAACACTTCTTCTGAACTTTTGAACATAGGACTTCCCATAGACTACCTTGCATAGTATAGTTCATTAATGCATGTGAATGAGTCAGCAAGCAGTCTTTTTTAAATGAATTTAAGTTGTTATCAGGAATGCAATGCTACCTATCTCTGTATTTCATTTCCCTCTCTTTTACTAAACCCGCGGAACGATATCAGGTGGTAGCTATACTTACACCGCCACAGCACGGTAGACTCGCTCTTACTTCTATAAAAAACCTATTGTTTAAATTTCTCCACGTGTACTGGACGATTTTTTTACCGTCTCGAAAAAAATAGGGTGTAACAGGTGAACGGAATAGAAGCCTATGGAACTGATATTTTACAATTTCTTTTCTTTTACATTTACATATTACAAATGCAGGAAAGGTTTTGTATGTCGAACCCAATCCTTCCCATTCTGCTACTTCACACAATTCAATTGTTTCCTAGGACCATACATGTATAATAAACTGAACAATATCCTAAACATCTATCTCTTACCTAAAACGAGCTGCAAATCCGTTTTTACCAAATATCTGAAAACTTTAGACTATGAAGCGACTGAAAACCTATTAAAGTCACCTATATAATTTATAGTAATCTCATTGAAATCTTAATATTTTCTTGTCTTCATTTCGGTTTAAAATGCAATAATATGTTAATCCTAACTCACGCACACAGACACGCACATGCGCGCGCTCTAGCTCACACGCACAACTACTCTATTCATAGTACACACACTTATTGATGTGAAATTTGTAATAGTTGCAGTTCATTTTGTTTACTTAATTATACTTTCCGTTCAGATTTGTATTCCTCATACTGTTGCTCTATACGCGGGGGAGCCCTGGTGACTACAGTTTGATACAAGTGATACAGGTTTTTTTATACCTACATCAGGCACCAGTCTCTCACAACTTAGATACCTGTCTGGCACTTTTGTAATATTTAGCACTAATAATACCTATTTTGAACAGAGAAATAAATGCATTCATTCATTCTTTCATACCAAGAAATTCGAAAAAATCTATCAATAAATAGTACTAATTTGAAATAAACTTTCGGTACTGAAAAATAAAAAACAAAACTTTTCAAACAAATAAATAAATCAATTAAAAACCAGCGAAATTAAAATAATACACCCACAATTAGTAGTATTTATTGATAGTAAAATAAAAAAATATCAAAATTAATTATTACGTAAATATTAAAAAGCAAACTAGAGATATTTGGTGAAGAAATACCTGGTTTCCTGATCCACACGTATATAAGTGTCTTTGGTATTGCTTAATCCTAAATGCATTCGCAGCCTGCAATTGGTGGGGCCCACGTGTGGCCGAACATGCGTCCCGGGCTCCATAGAACTAAATTTTATTTGACCCCGTCTGCAATTAGCCGCAGCCGGTTCCGCTTTAACTATTGAGCAAGTAACAGGTGCTCTTTTACAACGTCCGGGTATCTCTTGACCCCTCACAAATAAATCTAATTGGGACCACTCCCCTTTTTCTTTTAATCCTTCCTTCTCTTTCTCATACAGAGCTCGCGCTGCTTCTCCCTCTTTTAATATCTCTTTCCATGACTTCTCTAAAGCCCGAGCTAATTTCGCGTATGGCGTTTCATCTACGCGCCACCATGGTCGACTTTGTAGCCTTTCCACGTTGTACAAAGAACGCTGTACAGGCGAAAGAAAGTGCCCATGCTTAGCGCCACGTTTGTGTACCTCATGCGCTTCTTCAAATCGGCCCAGTAAAAGCAAGGCATCTCCCAAATGGTAGTAGAAACGAGGTTCACACGCGGGCCCCGTATCGTTTTCTAATGCTTTACGGAATAACGTTACGGCCTCTTCGAGCTTATTGTATTGAGTTTTCAAGACGAATCCATAATGAGCCAATGCAACGCGATCGTTGGGCCATATTTTCAGTGTTTCTTTCAGTACACTTCCAGCTAAATCGGCTCTGAAATATAAAAGAAAAGGTCACATTTTTTTTTATAGAAGAAGGGGCAAACGAGCATGCGGCTCGCCTGATGTTAAGTGACTACCGCCGCCCATGATCAACCGCAACACCAGGAGAATTGCGGGTGCGTTGCCGGCCCTTGCATCCAGATGGTGTGGATGGTATCGGGACGTTTGACGTGTAGTGCGTTCACGAAATTTGGCGGCTGGGATTAATCCGAACAATTCCTCAGAGCACTCCCCGTGATAGATGCGATAAAATACGCAAAGAGATGCAACATCTCTTCGCAGCGCCAGTGAATCGAGCCGATCGGAAAGCACTCGGTCGTCGACGATTCGAGCCGCTCTGCGCTGGATGCGGTCAAGTGGAAGGAGCTGGTACTGGGGAGCCCCAGCCCAGAGATGGGAACAGTATTCCATGTGCAGCCGAACCTGCGCCTTGTAAAGTTGCAGGCGGTGTACCGGCATGAAATACTGTCCCGCTCTGCTGAGCACGCCAAGCTTTTTAAAGGCCAATTTGGCCTTCCCTTCCAAGTGACCACGAAACTGCACGTCACTCGATATGTCGACGCCGAGGATTCCGATACTGGCTGAGGCAACAAGGGGAGTGCCTTGAAACTGAGGGGATACGACAAAGGGGTTCTTTTTAGCGGTTAACGCGCAAACTTGTGTCTTCTGGGGGTTAAACTGGACTAGATTTAGTCGCCCCCAATCCGAGACTCTGTCCAGCAGAGACTCGACTTCAGACACAAGTTTGTCCCGGCACTCGGAGACGTTTTCCCGAGAAATATTGGCTCGGCCGGTGTAAAGAGCATCACCAGTGCTGTCATCTGCATAGCAATGAATGCTACGGGTATGCAACATGTCGTTGATATGCAGAAGAAACAGCGTTGGCGATAGCACGCAGCCCTGAACACCAGCATTAATAGGCTTGCAATCGGAGCTTGCACCGTCTACAACGACCTTGATGCTCCGATCTGCAAGAAAGCTGGTGATCCAATTGCACAATTTCTCGGGAAGCCCATAGGAAGGGAGCTTCGAAAGAAGCGCTTTGTGCCAAACCTGATCGAAGGCCTTCGCAATGTCCAAACTAACGGCTAATGCCTCCCCCTTGAACTCTACTGCTTCCGCCCATCTGTGAGTTAGGTAGACCAGAAGATCACCAGCTGACCGACCACGGCGAAAACCGTATTGGCGGTCACTAATCAGCTGGTGATCTTCAAGGTACCTCATGAGCTGGCTGTTTACAATGGACTCCATTGTTTTGGAGAACAAGGAGGTGATGGCGATTGGCCGGTAGTTGGACGGGTCAGAGCGGTCGCCTTTTTTTAAGGATCGGGTGGACGTAAGCCGTCTTCCATGATTTTGGGACTACGCCTAGGGAGTAGGAGTACCGGAAAAGACGCGTTAAAACCGGTGCCAACTCTGGAGCACACGTCCTCAGCACAATTTGGGGGATTCCGTCAGGCCCACTCGACTTGTGGATGTCCAGGGAGAGGAGTGCTTTGCGAACCGAGCGCTGTGTGAAGTGCACTTCCGGCATGGAGCACTCACACCGCGGGATGGTCGGCGGAGTACTCCCCCCGTCATCGAGAGTTAATGATGTTACATCACTAGATTTTATAATGCCAATATATTGCCAATAAAACACTGATTATATTAGGTTAGATTGGTGAATAAGTATTTTAGCACTTGTAAATAATAATGAATCGATAGAATCAGGCGTTACTTTGCGGAAATCCATTATAATAAAAAATAAAAATATAAATTTCTTTGCAACTTTCCGCTAAACATTACTGTTTAGCGGAAAGTTGCAAAGAAATTTATATTTTTATTTTTTATAATAATGAATCATCAAACAGTCTTGTGCCTTTCTTTAGAACACCGACATATTCGATTGCCCATGTCCTAGAAGAGCACAGTGGATAATACTATTATTATTATTAATATATAAACTATATATATATTATATAAATAAACTATAATTACCTATTGTATAAACCTGATATTGCTCAGGTCATTATCATCTATTTCGCCTTGAACCTTTATCTGATGAAAGCATTTGAAAAGTAATACTAAGTCCAAAACGACATCGCAGATTTTTTAATAACAGGTTTTTTTGTTTAGAAAAAAAAAAGGTTTTTGCAAAACAGTTTGACACCATTTTGTTATTACTGTCCAAGAACCTATATTCTATTATTATTATGAGGTCGGTGTTAATTAAATTTACTTACTTACCTATTGGCCATAAGGAAGGATATAGTTAAATTGTTCCTATAAGAAACATCATTCGGAAACCGGCGAATTAACATTCGGTAGACAGGCTCAGCGCTTAAGTAAGTTCCTGCAAATAATTGAAAAACATATTTACTACATACATAGTTAGCAAGAGACTACTAAGCATTTTTTCTTTTTATGAAACGTCACCTCCAGACTAGGATTTTCTCCTGTATCGTGGGAGCAGTTTACAAACAAAGAATCATGCCCACTTTCCATACATTGATTGACCTGTCACTTGATTCAACTACTGTTGTATAAAAACAATTATTGTTTATAATAACATAATAACTTATCATCTTTTCATTTAGAGGCCAGGGAAAAATGTTACTAAGTAAATAAAATTTTGAGGTTATAACGACTGTCAGATAAGGTCTGTACACTTATTTTTCTTTCCTCACCATAGTATAAAACTATTAAAAATCGTATCTAATCATAAATTAATAAGTTATAAAAAAGAAATTGGTTATTCTAAACATTCATAAACCACATGATGAATGAACTAGTTTTTCGTAGTCTGAAACGGAATCGGAATGTGGAAAACACGTTTTTAATATATTTTGGCATAACTTCTGGGCCTTTGAGCCATTGTAAAGCACGTTCCGTCTCCAAAAGTCTATTAAGATGATAAACAAAGTAACATTACTTTTTTTCCTGGCTTTAATTGAAAATTCAATTACACGATACGAAATAAGAAAAGAATATGCAATTTTATAAGATATTTTACATCACTAGACGCGTTAGAAAATTTTCAGGTCAATAATGGACATGATTCTTTCACAAGGACAAACATCCAGATCCGGGACAATTACTTGTAGGCCATACAAATACGTGTTCCGTGCGGGATTCGAACCCGCGGCCCTTAGTGCTGTAATTCATTGCTAAGTCACTGCGCCACGGAACTGTCAAACATGCGTGCGTAAACCAAAAATGTATGCAGGTAAACAATTTATTCAATTTCAAGATCTTACTCGAGTTGCACGTGCACTATGAACCTTACGGCGAATGCTTAGGCCCTAAATTAACTGAACTCTCAAAGCAAGAACGAATATAGGCAATTTTAGGCTACCGTGTATACCATACGTATACGTATATACACTTAACATCAGTATTTCTTGGTTTCATATGGCCTATCATTGATAAAAATCGAGGTATATCGTGATTCTTATCACTTAGCCTTCATATATTATAGAACAAGTGTCACATTGTATATGTGTGAGGTTTTATAAGGGAGTACTAGGGTGCAAGCTGGTAATACAACAACCAGCATGCACCCAGGTACTCTTTTTTATAGGATAGGGTGACAAACGAGCACACAGTCCACCTGATGGTAAGTGGATGCTGCGGCCCATAGACATCTACATCTATCCTCGATCACAAATCAAAATGCAGATGCGTTGTCACCCGTGAGGGCTAAGATGGAGTGCCTCGTTTCCAGTAAAAAGGTTGTCCGGTTCTCTCTCTACACTCACCATACGAAACACAGCAGCATTTAGCTACTATTTTATGCTGGTATTCTTTGAGAGCGTGGTTCTTCCCCGGTCGAGCTGACCCATTCGTGCTACAACTATACTACTAATATAACTGCAGCATGGCTCTACCACGTATTATAATAATACATACTCATTATAATTTTACGAACCAGTCCATAAATATACTATGAAAACACCATATATATACCTCATTTATCATTCCCGTAATTTATTTTTAAATTTATAATATAATAATAATAATAATAATCCACAACTATCACACAACGCCATCTAGTCCAAAGCTAAGCAGAGCTTGTGTTATGGGTACTAGACAACTGATAAACATACTTATATATTTCTAAATACATAAATATTATAGATAAATTACACCCAGACACAGAACAAATGATCGTGCTCATCACACAACCATTTGTCCTGGGTGAGAATCGAACCCACGACCTCCGGCATAGCAGTCAGGGTCACTAACCACTAGACCAACAGGCCTGTCAGATACGCGCGATAATACGCAAGCAAACTAGAGTTTGATCCCCACTGTCATTAACGATACCTCTATTGATACTTATTGCAATGTTAAGTGCTGATTTACCACGTGGTGGTGCAAGAAAACATCAAGACGATACCTGCGTATCTAAAAAAATATATTAATATTTCGAGAATATTTAAAGCCCGCCAACAGCATTTCGTAAGCGCAGCGAACTCTCTCTTTCCTTTTTTGGATCGGTTTTTGAGCGCGAACACTCATCCAAGAATGAAGATGTGCCCTGTGCCCAACAGTAAGACGTAAATATGCCGTTCATACATATGAAAGCTATAATGAATTATTGTTTTTATACGCTAGTCCAATACCTTTAAACGAGCAATTCTTGTTAAATTTATCGTAGTTAATATAATCGTAATCTCGGAAACGGCTCCAACGATTTTCATGAAATTTTAGTATGCAGGGGTTCCGGGGGCAATAAATCTATCTAGCTAGGACTCATTTTTAGAAAATGTCGTTTTATCCATCTTTTAGGCAATAAAAACTGCTACAATATCATCAGAATACGAAATTAATATTTTGCCGGTGCCAACATTATAACAGCTCAAATGGGATATCGGGCGATCCTGAAATCCATATCTTTCTTTTTTTTTTCAAGTCCCTTCTTTTGTGACAAAATATATTATTTTCCATTTTTTAGTATATTTTTTTAGAACACAAAAAATAATGACCGAGAAGATCGAAAAATTTTATTCATATTTCATCATTATCTAATTTGTACCTATCTAAGTATAATTTACAAGAAACACGATTTTCAAAAAAAAAAAATACCGAGCAAAGCTAGGTCATCCAGGTACTATTATTAATGTCAGCAGTGAGCTTTTGACCGCTGAACATAGGCTTCCCTTATTGATTGCCTCACATGGGAGATATTTGACATAGTAGCTAGGATTCGCAAATGGGTTTACTAGCAATCCCAGTTTTTTTGAATTTTTATCTTCTGATACGTAGGTCACTCAATAAGTTTTGAGATGCCCGAAATTTAAAAATGGAACGCTTCCGTGCTATAAATATATGTTTCTAAAAAGCTAATTTATTTAAAAATAGAACTCCATAAGCCAATTGCCCAATATTAAAATAAAAAACAAAGTTCTATTAATTTTCCTGCAACGCTTCCCGCGCCTTTCATTTAAAACGATGGATGTTAAACGTGAACATTTGCGCGCTATGATCTATTATGATTTTAAATTTAGTTTAACCGAACAATTAAGTTTCCAATGGCTACAATCAGCATTAGGGGACTCAGCTCCATCACGCGCAACAATTTATAGGCGGTTTGCTAAATTCAATAGGGGTAAAATTAACCTTAAAACTAATTAACCAAAGAACCGAGGCCCCGCAAAAAGCGGTAACGGTAGAAAATGTATGGACTACTGAAATGTTGGTGCGAGAAGACCCACGAATCACACATACGGACATCGAAAAGATTGTTCGGGGAGCATTCATACCATCCTACATCAACATCTTGGAGTGAGGAAGCTTTGTTGTCGATGGATCCCTCGTTTGCTCTCCGAAAGCGAAAAACAGACTCGTGTGGATGGGTGCCATGAAATGCGTCTACGTTTTGAAAACGGGGCATCTAGGCGTGTTTCAGAAATCGTTACTGGTGACGAGACATGGATCTATCAATATGATCCGAAAAAATAAAAGGCAGTCATCGGTATGGGTCTACTCAGGAGTTACCGACACAACTGCAAAGACCTCGCAACGTCGGCAAAAAAAATGGTGGCTAGATTTTTTTTCGCAGAGCGGACATTTGTCGGTCGTCAATGCTGGAAAATTGTAGGCTAATCAACTCTGAATGGTATACTATAGTTGCGTTACCCAAAGCTTTTCAAGCTGTGCGGGAGAGAATGCCAAAGACCGGGCTTCGGGGAATCATGCTTAATCACGATAACGCCTCTTCACATACCTCCCTTAGAACAAAGCATTTATTGAGGAATCTGGTGTTGAAACTCTAAGTCACCCACCCTACATCCATGACTTAGCTCCTTGTGATTTCTTTTTGTTCCCAAGAGTCAAAATAAAAAAATAAAAGGCAAGTTTATTTCAAACGCCGCAGAAGCCGTGGCTGCCTACGAAGAAGCGATTTCCGACCTGTCAGATCAAGTCTGTTTGTGGCATGGAATGACATATATGGCAGATTGTTTTCAGAGTTGGTTTAGGTGAATGGAACTTTGTATTAAATTTATATTAATTTATATATGTAAATTAAATTATGGAACTTTTTATATGTACTTAGAGCATTATGGAGAATATTTTGAAAAGATGTAAAATAAACATTTATAGTATCTAGAATACTTTTTGTATATCTCAAAACTTATTGAGTGTCCCACGTAATATGCGGTTACCCATATTCTGCTTCAGTTTTCCACTGTCGCCCTTACGACATCGATGGACTATTACGGTTACGGAATACTTTTACTTGTCGAATCGTAAGTGGCGGCGTTATTGGATGTGATGCAATTTAATCTACAATCGCTAAATATATTTTTAAATATATTATTTGAAAAAAAAAGAAGGTCTTAAAGATTAAACGATATCAGTTCGATTTTGCAAATTTAATTTATATTATTATTAATTAAAAGGAATATTGTAATAAGTTACTATAAGTTATTATTATAAATCTAGGTGAAATTAACTTAAATACCTCTAAACTGTATTCTGTCCAATGCTCTAGCGGTGACTTCGAGAAGTTTGCTATCGGAGAGTTGTTCGTTCATCTTGAGCAGGTGCAGATAGGCAGATATGGCGCGTGTCAGTAGTTTGTTGTCACGTCGTTTCTCTGCCTCGGCGTCCAACGAGCGCGCCGCCAGCCAGCGAGCGCGGCCGCTGCCTTGCAGCTCGGCGGCCACCAGCCGGTTATTGGCCGCCGCCCACTCGCCCTCCGCACGTTAGTACACAGTCACACGCAACATTCACACAAGTTCGCAGTCGCATACCAGTTAAATGGACGCAGTTAGGCTTTCATTATTGTTGCTTTGACTACAGCATTGTATAAAGAAAAAAACGACGGGTTATACTCTGGGAGTGCCGGCAGAAGTGAAAACTTGAATATTAACGTTATGCATTTTTGATATTTTGGAATGGTTAGGGAATAATTTTGCACGAATTGCTTTAATTTCAGTATAAAAGTACTATCATTTATGTGGTAGAATATAATATTTATTTATTGCACTATCGTACACAAACATGACAATTTATATTACATTCGCGCAAGCGCCCTGCGCCGCCTAAACGAAACAGCAGGCGCAGGCATATATTTTCAGCGCGCCGTAGAAAGAGAGGGGGATACTTCCTCTCCTACGCCGCCCGTCATACGCATTTTCGATCAGGTCACGTGTCCTGACGCGAGTTTAACATTTTTTATCCATTACCAAAAAAAAAAGTGTACAATGTCGCTAAAGAAGTTTTCACTTCAAAAATCACGTATTACAAAAACCTACTAAACATTTTTCATTTGTATTCGTAAGTTTTGTCGTTAAATTCACATTGACAATAAAATGAGCTTTACTTTCCTCGACAACTCCAACCTTCCAATATATATATATATAAAATTTAAAATAAGATATTTTAAAATAAGAATTGATCGTCTTAGAGTCTAGCTAAGTCCATGTATAAACGTCACTTGAAAGTTTCAACGGGCGAAACTGCGTGCATATATTACAAAGAGTAATCGATGGGGTCGTGTCGGGGAGGAATTGTGCGGGGTGCTGGCACAAAACCTAGCCCGTCCACGGCGCCTACGAGAAGAGGAGCAAAAATGGCACAACGAGCAAGGGATATATGGTAAGCGGATATTTTAAGCAAAAAAAAAAACAGTGTTAGTCCAGCCAATCCTGGAATCGAATATTTGATATAATTTATTACTTTTTATAGAAATACAAGTTGACAGTTTTCTTTTATAACTTTTTGGCAAAATAATCATATTAGCAAGATAAAGGCACTTAAATAAAATATTTATTTAAAGTTGACCCGACTATATATGTATGTATTCTTATTAGAATGTTTTAGTAGGTACGTTATCAGTAATGCCAAAGCCTTAAAAATCATGCAATGTTACAAATTCTATTTAAAATAATATCAGGATTTCAATTTATGCTTCTTCTTCTTCGTTAACTCGTTAAAGTCCACATCTAGACGTGAATACTTACTCGGGTCATAAGTTCTGTCAAAGCCTTATTATTTAAATTTTTGAATACTGGCTAGATGAACTTCACCAATTTTACAAATATAACGTTTGCGCTTGCCGAAAATAAAAAAAGAAATTAATTTTCATTCATTTTCAAATATGGAGTGGTCGAAGAAAGAAGATAGAGTAGTGGTTTTCGCGTTGCACCGCTGTGGTTACGCGCTAAAAGAGATTTTCAATATTCTACAAAAATTGAAAATAAACCTACGATTTGTTTATCACACTATAAAACGATTCATTGAAGATTCAAGCTTTGAAGATCGTAAGAGGACCGGCCGACCTCGTACAATTAGGACACTGCGATCTTTAAAGCAGTGAAGGCGAGAATTCAACGAAATCCTGTTCGTAAACAAAAAATCTTAGCTCTTCAGATGGGCCTAAGCAGAACCACGGTCAAAAAAGTGATCAATAAAGACCTAGGACTACGAGTCGTAGATAACCCGACATTTTTTGAATGAGCGATTGAAAAAAATTAGGCTGGATAAATTTCGCGCTTTGTTACGGCGGTACACGGGAAAAAAATACCGCGAAATTTTGTTTTCGGATGAAAAAATTTTTAACATCGAAGAAAGTTATAATAAACAAAATGATAAGGTGTATGCACACAGTAGTGAAGAAGCCAGCACGCGTATTGCGAGGGTTCAACGAGCACATTATCCTTCGTCACTCATAGTTTAGCTTGGAGTCTCATATTCAGGCGTAACTGAGGTGTTTTTCTGTGAAAAAGGTGTAAAAACCAGTGCCGAGGTGTACCAAAATACCGTCCTAACAAACATAGTCGAACTTCTTTCTCAAACAATGTTCAAAAACAGACAATGGATATTCTGTCAGGACTCTGCACCAGCTCATAGGGAACGAAGCACGCAAAACTGGAATTGACTTTATCGGGCATGAAGACTGGCCCTCTTCTAGTCCAGATTTAAGCCCACTGGATTATAAGATATGGCAACATTTTGAGGAGAAAGTCTGCGCTAAGCCTCATCAGAATTTGGAATCTCTCCGAGCATCTTTGGCTAAAGTAGCGGCAGAAATAGATATGAGTGTGGTGCGTGCTGCGATTGATGGTTGGCCGCGTCGATTAAGGGCATGTAATCAAAATAGGGGAGGGTATTTTGAATAATGTAAATAAATTTTTATTCTAAATTAAATTACCTTTCATTTCATATATAATTTCTACATAATTATCAAAAAGTGTAACAATAATTTTATAAAAAGTTTTTGACAGAACTTATGACCTGACTACAGTATATATTTATAAAATATATTTTTTTATGGGTTAAGGGTGACAAACGAACACACAGTCCACCTGATGGTAAGTGGTTGCTGTGCTCCATAGACAACTACATCTATCCTCGATTAAGAATTAAAATGCAGATATGTTCTCACCCGTGAGGACTCAGATGGAATGCCTCGTTTCCTGTAACAAGGGTCTCCGGTTCTCTACATTTACCATACGAAACACAGCAACGTTAAGCTGCTATATTACGCTGGTATTCTGTGAGCGTGGCCCTTCTCCGGTCGAGCCGATCCATTCGTTCTACAACTATACTACTAATATAACTGCAGCATGGCCCTACCACGTAAGAAAATTAGGTACGTAATTTTTAAGTCTATTATACGTTTAAAGATCTAATTCTAAATGATTAGTAAACAAAAGACGAAATCAAGTAAGAATACATACATAAACTACCGCGCAAAAATAAATACAAATTGTCAGAGTACAAAAATTGTGCCTTTGTTATAGTAATAAAATTAATTTAAAAAAAACAAGTCTCAGTCCTCGGAGATGTTCTTCCGTATTCTTATTTTAAAGTTCTCTGCCTTACATCACTGCTTTCTATAGCAGAAAAAATACCAACGCCCTAGGTCATAATAATTATTTTGTATGAAATATTAAAATATTGTTGTAAATTCATTTATTCATTACAGCCTTTAAAAAAATCCACTGTTGAACATACAAGGCAATCTAATGGAGGTCCCCTTAGAAAGCCTCGACAAGGGGTGATGTTTGCCGGAGTTGCCATGCTTAGCTTTAGATAATTTTAGAATTAGATACTACTGTTTTATTGAACTACATAAAGATAATCTAATAATAATAATAATTTTTAATAATCCATTTAAACAAAACTGTTTCCGATGTTAGGAGGAATATATGAAGTGGCACATCTCTATCGACTAGCGCATCTGTTCGTGCAAGATAGAATGCTTGGACAATAATATACAGTAACTTAATAGGATTAATACCTGGCGGATTTCTTGTTCAGCATAGTCAAGTTGCTGACGCCAGTACGGCTCGCTGGGTTCGCCTGGCCACTCGTCTTCAACGTTGTTTCCGCTATCCTCTGAAAAATATAAGCATAAAAATATTTATGAAAGTCATAAAATGACAATCAGTAACGATTAAAATCGTA
The DNA here is from genome assembly GCA_907164705.1 of Parnassius apollo. NCBI lineage: Eukaryota > Metazoa > Arthropoda > Insecta > Lepidoptera > Papilionidae > Parnassius > Parnassius apollo. The sequence continues at coordinate 27,566,284 of CAJQZP010000693.1, forward strand.
TCAAATTAAGCGTATCTATTAATTCCTCTTATCTTAAATAGTAGACTAAGAGAAAACTTAGTAAGATCTTGTGGCCTTTTATTGTTATTCAATATACATAAACATAAAGTTATCTAATCAGATAGGCGGCACGATTTAGAAAAGAAGGTAGGAGATATGGGTACTATTTTCGCCAATCTTTAAGCGTGATGAATAAGTTCAGCTGCAAGTTAACTTTTTTTTTATATAAATATTAACAGTGCTATAAACATTACTAATATTCCCCTTAGCCACTCGTGGTAAGCTTAAATTGCTTGTGTTACGAGTGGTTCACGCCAGTTGTCGAATGGCGGATTCGAACCCACGAGCTTTTTGAGTTCGCGGTCCGCGCCCCGCCATTAGGTTACTGTCGCTTCATTTACTTATAACTTAACGTTAACTCAATGATATATACAAAGATACTAAATAAGTATCTCATTCTTTAAAGGGTATATGAACCAAATAGATAAACTTTATGATACAAACATAAATAGCAAATTTTCAACACCCTGGGAAATGTATTCAAAGTTAATATCACTCACATTTTTGTTAGTCATGCCAACTATGATTGTTAATGGTTAAGGCTGAGTTCATGCCTGCAGCAAAGGGAAGCGTTTACACACAAATGTGTAGTGTTTACTATGTTTAGATTCAGGTCTGTCAGGTTCAGGCAATCGTCCGTATTTAGCTTCGAGGCGACTCAGTAATTCAGCATCATCAACATCTGAAATCTCTTCTTCGTCTTCAACCTCTTCTTCAATTTCCTCTTCAATCTGCTCGTCGTCTATTATTTCTACGTCGTCCGGAACTTCCTCGTTTTCCGATTCCTCCTGATCTTTATTATCATCCAGACTAATTTCTTTCGGATATTCCTTCTTCTCGTCTATTACCTCTTCATCTTCAACCTCTTCATCATCATCACTATACATTTCTTTGTCTAAAACATCGTTTGTTGCCTTTTCAGTAGTAACTTCCTGTACATTATAAAAATAAACAAGGTAAATAATTATATGAATAATTCTATATACACAATTATAAATGCTATTTTTACTTACTTCAGTCTCAAATTTCTCTGAGACTTCTTGATCTTCTTCACTTTCTTGTTTTTGGATTGGAACTGATTTAACAGTTTTTGTGTCTGAAAAGATCTTTTTGACTCGTTCTTCATGTGGAGGCTCATACGCTGGTAGCAGGGGCGTCGGTTCATTTGGAATGAGAGTCATTCGTCTGTCAGTTACAGATGGAGTTTCCTCTTGTCTTGCATTCGCTTCATTTTCTTGAGTATCTGTTTGTAGGAATTAATTGTATGACTACTAATTGGCATGAACGCTACCCACAAGAGGTATCGTGTCAATAAAGAACATTACAGTTTATTATGTTAATTGTTTTCTTTGTTTTAGTGATAGTAAAACCACAGCTTAAAAAAATTTCAATGATCATTTTAACATAAAGATTATGGCTTAAGTAAACATGTGGCTCGTTACTCTTTGTGTTATGGTATCACCCAGCAACATTTTGTTTTTGTTCACGAAAATTAAGTTTAGAGATAGATATGTTGCTGTGAATACGCACCGCGTGGCGCCGTCGAGCGACGTATAACTGCGTGTGTGGCCACCAGCAGCGCGCCACCCACCACCAACTTCAGCCACACTGCAACACACGCGTTACCCTTAGATCATAATATGGAATGATAACACGCATCTGACTGAAAATCACCTAAACCATTATGTCCATGATTCCTTTATCAAAGTTTGTGTTGTTATATTCTTCTAATTAGAAGAAATATTACCATTATATAGATCTTTAAAAGTAATTCGATGATATCCTAAATGAAAATAAAACTATTACCTATTTCATTAGATTTACGCAGTAAAAAACTGTATATTATATAAATAAATTTAATATAATATTGTGCATTGAACAAGAGCTCTATTAACATATACTTTGTAAATATCATATTAACTTCTACTTTGGAATATTATATTAACTTATACTTTACGTAAAACAAAACAAACAACCCAGATTCGTGAAGTGTGCACTTCGCAGTTATGAAAAAAATAAGCCGAGCTAACTTTTTTAATAAGCGAAAAAATAAAAAATTCCATGGACGCAGTAAAGAACGGTTTCATCGATTCTTGTGCGACAGACTTCTATAACATCAACCACAGTTTTAAGACAGTCAAACAGTTGGGAAAAGAAATGTACTTTTGCAGAGCAATGGCGAGGGCCGTGCGAGGCAGTGGGCGGCGCGACTTTGTGTAAGCGCAATGCGGTTGACGCGAGCATGTTTTATAGTACTAATTTAAGTAATTTTAAGTACGGTTATCGAAAAAAGTAATAACATCTATAATGGTGAATTACTGTTATTATTATACGAGTTATTAAGTAAAGTTGAATTCAAATGACGGTCATGCTTATGTTTACCTCATTTTCTTTTGATAAAATTGTTTATCCGAATGCGAATACATTACATAATTAAACTTAACAATCGAAAACTGAAAACACCTTAAAAAATCTTTTAAAATCATAGAATACTACAATACATACATAATAGAACGGGGGTGTGGGCGGAGCCCGTGTAGCCACTAAAATGCCACAAGACGTCAATTCACAAGTATAAATGTCAACACGAGATATGTTTTGACGTTACAATCGTTTCAAAATTTCACATGCAAATTATTTTGAAAATGCCAAATTGCACGCTATTTACAAATAAATACGCATTAAAATCCGTCTGTCAACACAGCGAATTGGGAGTAGTGATTAACTGATAATACGAGTATGCTTGTATGTGTGCTCCCGGCGACGCCGAACCTCGGTACAAAATAAGGTTAACAGCCATTCTATTGTGTATTATAGATTTATATGTATGATTAAAATATTATACCTTAGTGCACTTCCACAACTAAGATGAATCTAACGTTACCCGATATGTTAAAACTCACATCAAGCCGTTTAGGCTTTTTTGCGTGCCAGAACTAGACATATACTCGTGTATCATATCATACATACACTCGAAAAACATTACGCTTCTTGTGGAGCAGTCGAGTAAAATACGATAACGGCGATAAGGGATGGGACAGCGGGACGTCGATGACTCGTTACTTCAGTTAACGAAACTTGCTGTTATTTTCAGTGACAAAACGAAATGTATTTTGCAAGCGAACACTGTCTAGTAGATGAATGATGCAAACATGTGGTCATAAATACATACACATACCAACAATATTTGGGTGAGATAAATAAGTTAGCGGAAGAGAAGTCAAGGACAATAAAATTATACTCAAAAGATAGATGTACTTCACTCTAATATAAGTTTTTTGATCGGTGTTACAGAATGTCCCTTGTGCACGACATGAAAAGGTGCTGCTGGTATGTACCGAGGTCACGCAACATACAGTTACAGGTACTGGTGAACTTTCTGAACTTCTTCGAGGAGATTTCATATTATCTCAAATAATTATTACGCGCTTATTATGCGATTTGGCAGGAATACTGCTAAATCTGCTAAATCGCATAATAAGCGCTGTTGACAAGTTTGCGGTAAACAGTCCGTTGCAAAGTAAACAAAACTAAACAGCTGATGTATATTGCCCAAATAGTAAAGTAACTAATAATTTTAATTCCGTTACTTCAGAGACAATCTCAAGTTTAAACTCTAACTACAATTTTGACACTTGAGTCTAGACAAAACAATTTTATACAAATTGTGATGTAAAGTTGAAATTTAAACACAAGATTTGCCTTAGGCAAGTATCTCAGAAACAACCTTACAAAAACCCTTTTTTAATTTCAAATCTTGAAAGGTTTATAATTAAAAACTTTATAATTACATATTATGTTAAATTCCTCAAAGATAAAAATTTACATTTTATGAGATTAGTTCAAATAATTTTGTTATTACTTTTGTAAATTCTCGTTCTTCGAATTTCTCCTGACTCGTAAATATAGTCCGATGACAGTTAGATAATGTGGTGAATATAAAAGAAACAGAAATTTCTTTTAGATAAAGTCCAAAGTATCTGAATTGGGAACCAGAAGATGATGTCCTTCTTATAGAGTTTAAGGCTCAGAGATTTAATTAAATTATTTAAATGTGATTACTTACACTAAAATAATTAAAATAAACAGCTTACGATACAACAAAAATAAGAAAATTTATAGTCTCTTACTCACTCTGTCGCTCACTTCTGCAGCATAATTTTGCTTTGTCACTCATTCCTTATTCATTCTTTCTGTGTCCAAAATACTGAAGCATTCCTTTCTTAAACCCTTGTTCAACAACTTGCAAATCACACTTTTTCATATTATAATACAATTTCTCAACGTTTTAGTCAGAGTCGCCCTAACATACTTCCTAACGACTGCATTTTTACAGCATTCATTTTACTCTTATGCTTCTTCTGCCATACACTACTTTCATTCATTGTAAATTGCCACACGTGCTTATCTTTAGATAGCCGAACGCCACTTCATATACAACAAGATGCTACTTTAGCTGCCATTAGACTCAAGACCATAAATCTTTGGAGTAAGAGTAGAGCCCCTCATACAGGTATAATTGATAGAATTTACTCAAAAAATCCTATCTTGCATGCCAAGTACGATAATATCCCAAAACAATTTGTATTCAATAAGATGTATAAGATACAATTAAATAAAACTGGTCAGCCGGAGGGATTAAGCCCAAAAGAGCTTAATTTTCACGGATGTTTCTATAACATATGAATGTGTAGGATCTGGAACTTTCTCTGAAGACCTCAATATCCACCTACGAGTACGTACACCCACTGGGTACCCATAACACAGTTTAGTTTAGTTTATGACGGGGTGTTTTTCCGCAACTCCACGTCTAAGCGCGTATTTTGCGTGTGGGCAGGAATAATGTGATTATTCTTGCCCACACGTATATGATATCACCCTGAATAAGTTCAACAGTCTTTTGATGTTGCAAGCAACTTCGGGGAGCGACCCCGGCGTGCCAAGATGTTTAGCCCTGTATGAAGCTACTTCTGGACTGTCAGCAACACGTGAGCCGCCGTTTCTTCCTCTCCCATGCATGCACCCGCACAGGGGGCTATCAGTAACACCTATGGTAAAAAAATGTTTGTTAAAAGAGCCCTATCCTGTGATAGCACTTGTTACTATCCTGAACTGTGGTTTGTTCAGTCTCATTCGAACATTGGTTAGAGTACTGTTTACTTCAGACAGGGCCGTCCTAGCTTGTCTACAGTCTACTAAATTTTTTCAAAGCTGAATGTGTAAATTATTGAAGTATCTACGTACCAGTGAACGAACGTAGTCAAAGGGGATTGGTATTATAGGTTCCGGCCCTATAGTGGCCAGAGCCGATCCCCTTCTGGCCAGTTCATCTGCCGCATCGTTGCCTCTAGATCCACTGTGTCCCTTGATCCATTTCAGAGTCGCATTGTTTATCCATAACACAGTATTCAGGCGGAATGTATGTGTACAAACGGCCATAGCAATAGATGCTAGGAAGGTAAAAAACTTATGCAGAATACTGACTGACAGTATGGCGGTATTACAAACTCTGAGTTGCAATATGGTGAACTCGGGACTAATATATGAATGCCATCATGATTAAATGAGGTATGTAAACACAACAATGTAACTCTGCTGTGGATAAAGGGACACAGTGGATCCAGAGGCAACGATGCAGCACACGAACTGGCCAGAAGAGGATCGTCTCTGGCCACTATAGGCCCGTACCCAATAATACCAATCCTGTTTGGTAAACTTTACTATATAATCTACACACTCAGCTTTGAAAAAATCTAGTAGACTGTGCTTATTTCAGACAGGGCTAGAGAGGCCTTGCCTGAAATAAGCATCGTATAACTAAGGTTCTAATGAGACTGAACAAGCCACAGATCAGGATAGTAACAAGTGCTGTCACAAGACATGGCTCCTTTAACAAACATTTATTTACCATAGGTGTTACAGATAGTCCCTGTGCAGGGCACGTATGGGGGAGGAAGAAACGGCGGCTCACGTGTTTGTGATCATTCCCTGAAGTTGCTTGCAACATCAAACACTGTTGAACTTCTTCCGGAAGATTTCATGACTCGCATAATCACATTATTCCTGCCCACACGCAAAATAAGCGCTTAGACGTGGAGTTGCGCAAAACAGCCCTTCGTAAACTAAATTACTAAACTAACTACTGGTAGAAGCACAAATTGGTCGGCTCGACCAGGAAAGAATTACGCCCTCACAGAATACCGCCATAAAATAGCAGCTTAATGCTGCTGTGTTTCCTATGGTAGGGGACCGGAGACCCTTTTTACTAGATACTGCATTCATTTTAGTCTTCAGGGGTGACTAAGTCAAAATACAGATGTAATTTGACTCTTAATCGAGGATAAATGTACATGTTTATGGGCCACAGTATTCATTTTTTTTATAGGATTGGGTGACAAACGAGCACACAGTCCACGTGATGGTAAGTGGTTGCTGTGGCCCATAGACATCTGCATCTATCCTCGATTACGAATCAAAATGCAGATGCGCTGTCACCCGTGAGGACTAAGATGGAATGTCTCATTTCCAGTGAAAAGGGTCTTCGGTTCTCTACACTCACCATACGAAACACAGCAGCATTAAGCTAATATTTCACGCTGGTATTCTGTGAGAGCGTGGTCCTTCCCCGGTCGGGCCGACCCATTCGTGCTACAACTATACTTCCAATATAACTGCAGCATGATTCTACCACATATAAAAGTACCATTTACCATCAGGTGAATTGTATGCTCGTTTGTCATCACGTTTATTCTATAAAAAAATCAGGTGAAAAAAAGGGCCCCTCTATAAACCCAATTAGTGCTAGGGAGATAGATAGATAGATTTCTGATCTGACAGCTCTGATGATAACGGACAGATAAGAAAAATAAGTATGAAAATTCACTATTGATGATTGGGATAACTATAGCTAAAGCACCTTAGCCGAAGTAATAGTGTTGTTTCTCCATGTGGCATGTGACAGTAATAGTGTTGTTTCTCCATGTGCCATGTGACAGTAATAGTGTTGTTTCTCCATGTGGCATGTGACAGTAATATTTGTTTCTCCATGTGGCATGTGACAGTAAGTGTTGTTTCTCCATGTGCCATGTGACAGTAATAGTGTTGTTTCTCCATGTGGCATGTGACAGTAATAGTGTTGTTTCTCCATGTGGCAATATTAGAATGCAAACCTGGTTTTGAAAAACTTATAACAAACTTTTGATAGAGATAAAATATATGACGAACGGTAAGTAATAAAACAACATAAAAATGTGAACTTAGAAAGACAAAGTGATTATTTAAATATGACATATATCTAACTACATTAAACAGATTAAAAAAGAAAATTAATTTATATTATATAATGAACATTGAAATAAAAGATGTAATTCTTCAAAAAGTTTTATTTAAAAATTGTATTTTCTTTCTTGTTTTAAACCGAATTAGGGGTTAGTTCGTAAAAATATTTAAAGTGCAGTAGTAGTATCTTATAAACATGAAATTAAGTTTGTAGAAAAGCATTAATACTCTAGCAAAACAATTGGTGCATGATTAATGGTCTAAAGAAAATGTTATAAAGCGCAAGCTGAATAACACTCTACAAGTATACAACGGGCTTGCTAATGGAACTGGTTCACTTACTCTTTGATGAAGATTCTTCCTTTTCGAGGCGAAGCTGTTCCTGACGCTTTTCATATTCCTCCTCTTCATCTAACGTATTTGTTGGTTTCTCTGATGATGTTTCATCTTCCAACTGTTTTTATACAAAAATTAAGGACTTTTAACATGTAACTAGTGATAACTTCGTGGCTTAAGAGTTTTCAAGAGACATTCAATAACAGGGAAAAAAATTATAAGAAGATATTGATAGCTATCCTGTGTAGATGTACTATGAATATCATCATTTTCTCTTTCAAACCTACATATATTCAATTAATCTTACTGCGTATGTTATGTAACTAAAACCACCACTTCATATAGTTTCGGTCCCCATACGTTGTCGATTCTGCGAGCTCTATAGCAGGCCTATTGCCACATCAGCTTACTGGTCCTGTTGGGCTATGTCGATTGTTCTAGTATACATCTATTTATATCACATATACCTCAAGACTTGAAAACAAGAATATGCAACAGGATGATAAACAGAACGAACTAAAACATGCACCTTCACTTCTGGCCTCATCAAGCTACACAAAAGGCTGTGCTCGGGGATTTACTAAGTGATAAACTTCGTAATGAGGATGTCCACAGTAGAAACAGAGTAACCGACAGCCAAAGAGATCAACGTAAAACATTAATTTGTTTGTATATATTGTTGTGGTTCTATTACTACTTTGAAACCTATATACAACCAATTTCATCACATAAGCCATACACAAGAAATGTACAGGTTTGGACAAATTAGTGCATTAGTATTTGCGAATCCACTTGTGGGTTGTGGCAAGAGAAAAGTGAGCATTGTAATAATTTTGAAAATATTTGAAAGTTTCGTGAGCGAAATCAGCTAGGATAACATAACAAAATAAACCAATAATGTAAAAATACGAAACATAATCATTACTGTTCCATTTAATCTAATTTCAAATAATTCTAAGATTTCACTAATATCAGTATTATAAAGGAAGATTAGTGACAGTTAAAAAGTTTTTTAAGAAAGATCTATTAATAACATCTAAACTAACGGGTTTTTCAACAAGAACTTTGTTTTTCAATTGGGGCAACACCAATAACATGACAGTTTTGACATTTAGTTTTTGACCTATACGTAGTAGACGCTTTGGCAATTGCTACAATGAATTCAATTTCGCTCGAAAATCGCATTAAAATAATTAAAATCCACTATGAAAATGGTGGTTCTGTTAAAGTTACGTTTCGTAAAATTCGTGATATTTTCGGACAACATAATCGTCCTTCTGAGACCGCTATTAAGAATTTGGTCGCTAAATTTGAATCGACAGGCTCGGTACAAAATGTGCCAACACCAACGCGTGTTCGACCGGGTCGTTCAACCGAAAACATCGCAGCCGTGAGCCACAGTGTTGAAGAAGATTCCAAATTTGTCAATTCCTCGACGTTCTCAACAATTGGGGTTATCCAAAATCACCACATGGCGAATTTTGCGTAAGGATTTGGCTTTGAAGCCTTACAAGGTTCAACTGGTGCAGGAATTGAAGCTGACCGACCATTCACATCGCCGTAGATTCGCTCAATTCATTCAGGAACAGCCCGCTGGTTTTTCTGAAAAAATAATTTTTTCAGACGAAGCCCATTTTCACTTGTTGTAGTACGTCAACAAGCAAAATTGTCGCATTTGGGCTTCTGAAAATCCTAAAGCGATTATTGAGAAGCCTTTGCATACTCAACGTGTCACTTTATGGTGGGCTATGTGGTTGGAGGCGTGATTGGGCTGTTTTTTTTTTCGAAGATGAGGCTGGAAATGCGGTAACGGACAATGGATCACGCTATCGCGAGATGTTAACTTCATTGAAAATAGTAGATTGGAAAGTCAACTCTGTGAAATTCACACATTTCTTCAGTCTCAATTTTGGCCTATTATTGATGACATCGATATCACAAACATGTGGTTTCAACAGGACGGTGCCACATGTCACACAGCCAACGAAACGATCAATTTATTGCAAACCAAATTTCCCGATCGCATAATTTCACGAAATTCAGCTGTTAAATGGCCAGCCAGATCGTGTGATTTAACACCACTGGAATATTTTTTGTGGGGCTATGTTAAGGACAGAGTCTATACGGAGCCAATCGAATCGATCGCGGCCTTAAAACTCAAAATCCGTGACGTGATTAACGAAATAGACCCGCCATTTTGCCAAAAAGTGATTAAAAACTTTGATGAAAGAATCGACATCTGTCAGCGTGGTCGTGGTGGACATTTGCCAGATATCATTTTTCATTCATAATTGCCAAACTTTTCTCTTCGTAATACAATAAAAATTTGAATCATCTTCATCAAAACTCTGTTTTATTTTGTTTTAGAAAACAAAGTTCTTGTTGAAAAACCGTGTAGTTTAGTCATAAATAATGGTACAATTTGAAGAGTTTTCTATATTAATTTATTTTGTAAGAAGTTTTGGCGGAAACTTAATCGCTGGCCATTTGCTGCTCCTGTAAAAGTCACAGCCTATACTCGTCCCGATCCTGGACTAAAGATTTTCATTTCTTAGACGATTTTAGTAAGGTCCGCCGCACTACCCTCTGGGTGTTGGCGGATTTCATGTCTTCGATTTTTTTTTAATTTCTCAGACATTCAGGTTTGTCTCACGATGCTTTCCTTCACCGCGGAGCACGTGATAAATAAGCACTAAAAACTGCAATTATCAATTTCGTTAGTGCCGGTAGGGCTTGCTTGTTGTAGTAACCCGGGCTGGGTTACTCGCGTACCTATATTTACTGTGACGGCTTAGCATCTGATCTACCACGACTCTGCTTCAGTATTATCGTTTTAAATATCGATTTATAGGAAATTTTGATGAACAAAGGTCGTTCGATTTTCTATGTTAAATATCTATTGCATATGAACTATCAGTAGATTCAATGAAATAAAATAAGTGATCCGATAATACATACTTCAAGTTATTTTGCCTGCAGAGGCAGGCACCTTGAGGACCAATGCCATCGACAGTCTACCGACTTAAAGTGCCCTTTAATCGATATTTATATATAAGATAATGAATTATATCATTTGATGTATTCTTTTTGTCTAAAGGCTTTGTATTGTTTTGTATTTACACCCCAAGGGGCGTATTTTTTCCAATTTATCACTTCTAAGTACAACCTATTAATTAAAATAATGAATAATTTTAATGGTTAGTTTAGCCGTTTGTAAAGAACGGTCACGAAAAAAAATGCGTGAATATTGAATTTCGCTTTTAGTTTTTGTAACTCAGTTAAATTTATGCATTTCATGCCTAGCAAGGTAAATGTACCAACTTATTGCAAAATATCAACTGTTAACAAAAATGTGCATCCTGATGATTGACGGATTGCCTATTGACAGGAAATCCTACCAAAAATGCTGAACTCAAGCTGATAATGCATGCAGCACTACTAGAATGAGCATTTTGTCTCTGTGCTTTTCAAGCCGTCTGCCTAGCATGATGAGTATTAGATCTTTCAAGTAAGGCATGTCAGCTGATATATTCTTCAAAATGCTATCAACTGGCTGAACAGGCTGTTAATATGATAAGTATTAACTTAAACACATTCAATACATTAATCTAGCCACTAGATATTTACCTCGACAAAAGGTTTGCCTGGTGGCACAGTAATTTGTTCAACTACTGGCAGTACAGTCATGTCTTCATCCTCAAATGAACTTTCATCTTCATTTTCATCTCCTTTAAAGTCTTCCTTATCTAAAAAATAATATTTATACACTATTTATTTAAAAAAAAACTTAATTGATAAAGAAATTTACAGCCTACATGAAGGTAGTGAGTGGTAACTGCATTCTACAGAAGCTGGCGACTCACTTCAAGCAAAAGTTATAGATGTATTGTCACTTCTGAGGACTAACATGAAATGCTTTACAGACTAAAATTACACTTTCACTTTTTAGCCCCAGACCAGAACACGGTAGTGCACGCAACGATGCTCGGCGGTAGAAATAGGTAAGAGGGTCATTCCCACCTAGACCGACTAGACAAATAGTAAGTCAGTTGTATTTCACTCAGTATATGATAATAAATGTCGTAGATACTATTACTTACTATACATATAATTAATATACTATTAGATACTACACAGTATATTTTTACGTGGTAGAGCCATGCTGCAGTTATATTAGTTGTAGCACGAATGGGTCAGCTCGACCGGGGAAGGAATACGCTCTCACAGAATACCAGCGTAACATAGTAGCTTAATGCTGCTGTGTTTCGTATGGTGAGTGTAAGAGAGAACCGGAGACCCTTTTTACTGGAAACGAGGCATTTCATCTTAGTCCTCACGGGTGATAACGCATCTGCATTTTGATTTGTAATGGAGGATAGATGTAGATGTCTACGGGCCACAGCAACCACTTACCATCAGGTGCACAGTGTGCTCGTTTGTCACCCTATCCTATAAAGAAAAAAAAAGATACAGTGATTAAGACTTTTACAGTGACCTGCTGGATATCTATCATAATTCGCGTCATAGGTCAACAGCATTTCACATTTTAGTCACCAAAATTACCAGAGACAGATAATAAAAGTATATGAGTAAAACAACGAGAAATAAGTTAGCTCCATAAGGAAAGAACTATATTCTCCCAGAAAACCAGCATAAAATAGCAGCTAAATGTTTACAATGTGTGAATTTCACAGAGTTGACTTTCCAATCTACTATTCATCTATCAAGGAGCAATTACAGCTATAATCACATCTTTAAGAAAGAGTTTATTTGTTATTTGTTTGAAATGTGCAGTCTTTAGAAACCGACTTTGCACTTTAAAAATAAGGGAGTCCAAAATATGCAGTTTAATTAATAATAAAATATATGTACTGCGTAAGTAGTGTTCCAGGATGGTCCAAAATACTTTTTACAAATTCATGATTTATAATGGTATTTTAATTTAGGCACATATTACAAAGCATACAAGTAATTTTACGAATTTTATAGCACATCGGGTTTCGCATTTCTATACCTGTAATTTGTCTTAATTAACATCATTATATTTATGTGTTACCTTCATCAGAAACTGGTAGTTCTTCTTCATCTAAAACTTCTCTCTCTATTTTCTCTATTTCTTCTTCTCCATCTTCTACTGCGTTTTCATCATTATCCTTCAACGTAAAATATTTATATAAATACAAATAAAAAAAGAAATTAAATAGCATCAAACCGGGCAAATAAATTACATTATGTAGTATGTTCGCTGGGCGCCAAAGTTTACACTCACATGCAAATAAATGTCTTTTAAGAATAGAAAAGCAGCATTTTATCATATTTTAATAGTGTGCTGATTATCTTTCACATCATTCATAACATATTGAAAAAATATTTAGTGTAGTAATAATGCAAGAAAGCATACAATTATTATACATTCAAAATTTAAGCACTGTTAAAAACAGATTGGTTAATTCAAAGTAATTATAGATAAAAGACGAAAAGCAAACACAATTGTTCATCTTAGACTGTTTAAAAAAAAATTGGATAACAGTTTTCATTCAGCGTCAAACTACTACTATGTATCTCTAATTAAAAAAAATTTAAAATTAAGTTAATGCCAATAAAATATTAGTCTTCACAGTCAATCGCATATCAATAAATTTCACACAATAGAACTTCGTATCATAACAGTTTGCACCTCAATTTCATTATCCTCGTCATATGTGTCAAAATTTTCATCAATATCATCTTCATAATCTCTTAAATTTTGTTCAATGTCGTTATTTTCGTAGTTGTCATTAATTTTCCTTATTTCATCACTCTTATTTTCATCAATGTCATCGTCATCATCATCATCTTCAATATCATTTTTCAAGTCTTCTTCCAAATCATCATCACGCTCCTCTTGGAAATCATTATCGCTTTGACCATATATATCGCGTTTATAATATTTCTTGTATTCAAAGTTTTGATCATCCTGTTCAAATTTATAGCAGATAATATAAATAACAAGAAATTGCGATTATTTTTACTGAAGCAAAATAAGCTTATCAATTAATTCAAGAAAATGTTACTATTTGTATTTTGATATATTTTAGTAACAACAGGGAAAAACACATTACAGATAAGTAAAAATTTTATGACATAACTTTAAAGCATTATTTATATATTTTTTTTATTTTAGATCACACCTCATTATCATATGCTTCTACATCCTCCTCTTCACTACCATAATTATTATTGTCATCTTGATCATCATCACCGTTGTCACTTTCTTCTGTTTCTTCATCAGCATCGTCATCAATACCAGAGTTTTCCTCCTCATCTTCATGCATATGTTCTTCAGAGTGATCATCATCTTCATTATGTTCTAATTCACTAACGCGATGCTCATCATCATCGTCATCATCATGTATTTTTTTATAATCCTAAATTATTTTTATGAGGAAAATAAGACATTTATTATAATTTAAGTCTCGCAACATTGATAATTCTAATTCATAGTTGTTCAATAAAGATGTAGTAGTAATAGCCATTTTTATGTAGATCAGAATGTATTTCTTAGAAAGGTACATTTACATCAAAAAAATTCAAAATAATGTAAAATAACTTACATGATGTTTTAATTCCAATGTATGTTCATCATGATGATCGTCATCGGGCGCATCTTCAATCCAACCATTCAGTACTCCAGAATATCGCGATTCTACCGCATTTGCTTCCACTGCATACAAAAAAACACATGATGTCAAACCATATTTATTGCATTAAATTACACAATAATAGTTGCCAATGTAAGGGAATTGATCCCCCCATTTCGTCACATAGGTGTTGTTAGAGGCTACCATATAAAACGCCAGAAAAACATTATTTCCTTTTGCATACATCATACATCAGACTTCTGATACATGATCTGAACCATCCACCTTATACTGGATGTAAAATTAGACCGGCGACGATGAGCTGCTTCAAAGTTACGAGACATCTGCTACTGAGAGCATTAGCTGCATAGTGTCAAATTTGATCTGAGTGTTAATTTCGGATATGGCTTATATTTATTTGGTGTTAAAGTTTTAAAATGATACTCATAGCTGTTATGCTATTGGCTAACTTATTTTTGGTTGGTGTCTGTCTTAGTTTAATTGAAGCACATATTATTGTCGTTTTAATGTTTTGTTTACTTAATTTTAGGTCTTATAAAAAAAAAAGAACTGTAGTAGGTAATTAGCGAAATAAGTTCAAAGAAATATTTTTTATACATCTTTTTATATTTTTCATACTTTGTGTAAGATTGACGAGTTTAAGTTAGTTTCAACTTTTATATGTATAGTATAGTATATTTTATATATATATTTGAATTATGCTTTCTACTTTTTTAAGATTTATTGGTGTTCCTATCAAAAGTTAAGATTAATATTCTAAAGTATGGGTACAGGTCGTGCCACGTAAGATGAAATTAAATAGAGTCCACTGCGCATGTACAATCAAGCAGAAAAGTGAAAATTTTATTATGGCATTTTAATATGTAAAAAGTCAAAGGTCAACATTATAACTACACATCAAAGTCTCCACGAAAACTGAACGATATATTTATATATCATCGTTAGGTTTTAACTGCTTCTAAATAATATTCTGCATTTTATGTACACTTAGTTAAAGAAATAAAATATTTTGTATTTGTATTTTTGTATTTGTAATTGCTGTTTAAACTACACTATGCGATAGCCTTCGATTATAAGGATATTTTAAATGCAATAATTTGCAAAAAAATGATCTTGTAGAAAATAACTTAAAAAAATAAAATATTTACAACTTTATGCAATATACTACGAACTACGCTATTTTAAATAGTCCCAAAATAATTTACAAAGTAATAAATATTTGCACACTATTTGAAAATATTATAGAACAATATTTTTAAAAGTACAAAAATAATCGCGAAAATTTAAAATTTTATAACAGGTAGTCGCTAACACTTTCGATATCGATAGTACACAAGACGACAGAAGAAGGTGCGCGGCGACGGGACGCAGGAAGAAACTACTTGGGAGTAGCGCGTCGCCCGTTGCTATGGTTTCGCTTCCCCGTACCTCACACCTCACCGTGCCGACACCTATTTTTCGGTTCTGCGCACTTCCATGACTCGTGGCGTTACCTATACGAATTTGTAAAATAGTGTTATATATATTGAAAAAATAATTTGCCGTAAAGTTAGCTTTGCCACTAACCGACAGATGTCACTTTTCACTGTGTATATACATCTACTATCTTTACTGAGTCATAGATAATATACTATACTGAGTGACTAAATCATCTACCCGCGCACAAGCTCAACCTAAACAGCTTGAAGTAGAAATCTAAAATTTGGACAACCTACCTACCTTTTATAATTAAATTTTTTATTTAATATTTATAATTGGTGATGGTGATTGAGTACTTAGGGCAAGTTCTTATTTGTTTTATGGAAACTAAGTATTGGCTAGAGAAATTCGGGAGCAAATTAGTGATTACGTTAGGTTATTGCAGATATTTTGTTGTTTATTACAAAAAAAACAAGCATACAGTCTGTCCTATTCGTTTCTTGGTTCGTTTGTGGGTCCGTTTATTTGTTTGTTTGTCTGATTGACCAACTAACTGAATGTTTTTAATCAGATTAGTGTCATTCTAAGTATTTGCGACAGTTTAATTTACAAATAAATCATCATCACTTAAAATAGCAAAAGTACTCCACGTGAAAGAAGTCGCGGGAACAGCTAGTAATTAATAAAATTAAATCGAAACCCAAGTATACCACTTCAAAACTTCAAGATATTGGTTCTGCATAGATTGAACTAAGAATATACATTCAAAAAGTGAAGGTAGAGCCGGGCTAACTGTGAAATTGGGACGTCAAACACTTCAGTCCCCCCGTGATCATGGGTACTGTAAAGCACCCGAGACGTCGGGAAAAGTTAAAATTAAACGCGATAAAATCCGTAAAATTAGAATTTCGTTGCCTTTGGTCGCTTCGGTGACAAAGTTCTCAGAGAAATGTTATCATCCTACGATTTCTCAAATTCCTGCTCTTTTGGGTTTACAAGCTAGAATTCAGTATTGTTTCTTTCTTTAGTCGCTTCTTTGGCAAAATATTAAGAAGAGTGTATCTTCTTAAGATTCTGCATAACTTTGTTGTTTCCTTTGGTCCTTTGATTAACTAAATCATTAGACGTATGAATTGTACGAACAAATTGTCTATATTCTTATGACATCTTGAACTTATGACATCTGGAATAATAAAAATAAATATCTAAGCCTTGGTAAGTATTTCAACAAAAATAAATTTACTTCTGGGCAAAGGCGAGTATTTAGCCGAGCATATTTAGTACACGGGCATTGGCAAGCTCGAAGATTCACTTTTATAATTTGATACCAATATAATATATTTTCGAAATTATACTGGTATACAATAGAATATTCGTTCACCAATACAATAAAATAGATTTACTCACATTTTACACAGCCAATTTTGAAAATTAAACAGATTTTTTTTAGACTGTATGGTGACTGTTGTATTACATAGACACGTAAAACTAATTACCCCATTAAAATGGAATCTTAATGGATAGACCAAGCGTTCAGCGTAACTATTTGGATTGTACAATGCATTCACATACGATGGGTAAACTATAGACATCCGGTACTCATATACGGTAGTGGGAGGGGAGAGGGGGAGGGTTCAGGGGAAGCTTCCCCTACCCTTCCCACTTTGCGGAAATGTATAGTTTGAGTAAAAAATTTTTTTGTAAAATTATAACCTCACTTTTTACACAGGAATGTTGACACAAAGTTACTTTTGTGCTTCGGCGCTGCGGGAAATGCAGCCCCTTCACATTTGCGTAGCAAATCGCAGTCACCCGTGCGAGCTGCAGCAGCTGAGGCTGGTCGCCGAAGGCGACCAATAAGCCGTAGCTGCGGAGGTGAGCATGAAGATGATACCTGCAATTTGCTACAGCAGGCGGGGGCTGCTCTCCCTCCGCGCTTACAGCTTTATAAAAACACTCTAGGGGTAGGGCAGACAAGACTATGTGGAGTCAGGACATGCTGTTTCGATTTTAGAACAGACTCAACCAATCTTATTTATAAAGTCAGGTTGCCCTAAACTCTGCTATGATAGTGGTAAATGAAATAATGTAATGTGAATTTTTATAATTTTGTTTTCTGAAAAACCTCTTGAGTGCTCTCCACTGCGACTCAATTTGTTGTATCTGAGTCCTGTCTTTAGCCACAAATGGATATTCTGGTTCCGAGTGGTTAACTTTTTTATGAGTATATCTGTGTTAAAAAATCAAATTGACATATTTGCGTTTTGTTATACGCAATTTTTAGTGAAATTTATTTTTATCATATTAATTTAAAAGGCATTTCCGAAATTCAAAAACAGTGTAAAATATTCAACCTTAACCCTGACAAACCTCCTATATTGAAAACAAAATTAAAAAATCAAGTACGTGACATCTACTTCATAATATGAGAACAAATTGACATATTTGCGTTTCGTTATAAAGCAATGTTTAGAGAAATTTGTTTTTATTGTAATTAATTCAAAACACATTTCCGACATCTAAAAACAGTGTAATAGGTTCAAGCATAACCCTAACAAGCCTCCTAGACTAAAAATATTATTAAAATCAAATACCAGATATCTATAGCCAACCCCATAAGACTATTCTGAATAAATCCACAGTGGCTTGTGCGACCTCTTTACAGCCTTGGGTAAAAGTGACCACCTCTTATTTTGATCTCGCTCTGAGCCGCTCCACTCGATCAGCTGACTTAACGGTATCTCAGAATGAGTTTCCAACCATTAGCGCAAAGTGTGAACTCCATGAGCGGCAGCGTTTTGAGGTTGAGATGCGAGGTATTTCCCGGGATCAAGAAAACATAACACAAATCCTGTCCTTATGTAAACCTTTGGCATACTCTGGTGGACTCAGACTTTACCTCAGCTTTTCATGGAAAGGTTGCTTGCCCTCCACTGGCTATAGTTTTGTAACATTGTTGAAGAAAAAGATTTTGTCAATACAATAAAAATTCAGGTTATTAAGAGCAAGAACTATTGGAGTAACATTCTAAAGGATGGCACAGTCAACATTTGTTCAGGTTTTTCAGCACTTTCTAACATCGAGCTTGCTCTAGAGTACAATTTTGTGGATTGGAAATTGTCTTGCTCTGGACTTTTGTTGGGAATATGCTTGATATTGTGCTGATGGATCTCTCAAATTATCAGAAGCTAATGCATCAGATGCAAACGACGGTACTCTTTTGGTACAGCCTACATTGTCTGCCATTTTCTTACTCCTTCCCCCTAACCTTTGGCCGCCCCTGGGCTTTCGTTTGGTTGAATTTTATCCGAGTATTGTATCCACTATATGGAATGCTAACATAATTTCTCAAGTTAACTATTTACTTAGCAAATAGCAATTATTAAGAGTAATTCATAGGTACATTCTTAATTTTACTTACATTCTGAAAGTCCTCTATTTTCAAGAATAATCAATCCTATTAATGTGACAAGAACAGCCAACAAAGAGAAGAAAATGATCTTAGCACACCAATGTCCCCCAGTGCCATGCTCGTGGTATGAATGTATTAACACATCACCTTCACCAAAAACTGCGGCTGTTCCACGCAGCTCCTCGATTCCCAGCTCATCTATAAAGAAATATATATGGGCATTATTCAAGGAATAAAAACCCGTCATTATTTCGAATACGCAGTGTTTTATTACAGTAGTAGTATTCTTACCCTTTTTCCTTCTCTTTTCTTTTCGTTTTCTTGGTTGTACATCACCTGACATAGTTCGTAATAATCTGGCGCTCTGTAAGCGACAGACGAAATGTTCTGCCTATTGTTTCATAACCCTGTGTAAACAAAGAAAATGCAGTAAACCGAATTACGATAGTAATTGCGCATTTATCTACGCGAGTAAAATAAATTATAACTTGCGCACGTTGATAATTTAAAATAACCTACCTAACAGAGTATCACTGCTGGATTCGTAAGTTTATTTTAGTTTTAACCTAAAAATAGCCGGCGAAGATAGCTAATGTAATACTTTAGGTAGAACGTGAAACGGGAATATTAGCCATCGAGCATATTTTCTATCATGGAGGTTAGAGAACAGGAGAACGATCGCTGTATAGTGGAAAATAGTGTCCCAGAAATAGGGACAAAATAAGTGAGGCACTGTGAGGCACTGTGATCGCTAAGTTGTCTTAATAAAAGAGGGCTGTTGTGCGCTAGTTTGAAATAATTTTAATATCACTTCAAAGAAAAAAAGAAAATAACGAAGTTATTATTATTTATTATTATAAATAAATTTAAATTTTAACATAACATAACATAACATAAACACTCACGCCTGTCACCCAGAGGGGTAGGCAGAGACTACAGACTTCCATTTAGCACGATCCTGACATACCTTTCTCGCCTCTTCCACATCCATATACCTACGCATACATGCTCGTCGGTTAAGAGTACTCTTAATTTGGCCCAATTTTAGTATATCGCCAATTTGGTCGACAAACTTCCGCCTAGGACGTCCCTTTCCGACTCTTCCATTCACTTCTGCAACATATATTTGCTTTGTCAGTCTTTCCGCATTCATTCTTTCTACATGACCAAACCACCGAAGCATTCCTTTCTTAATCCTGGTCACCGCATCATCTTGCAAACCATACTCTTCTTTTATCACACAGTTTCTCACCCTGTTACTCAGATTCAGCCCTAACATACTCCTTAGCGACCGCATTTCTACTGCATTTATTTATTCTACTCTCGTGCTTCTTCTGCCACACCCAACTTTCACTACCATACGTTAAAGTAGGGAGTAATACAGCACTGTGAATTGCCATACGTGCCTTTTTTGACACATTCTGACTTTTCACAATAGAGTGTAGAGCCCCATTTACTTTATTTCCTGCATTCACTCGTCGTTCAATATCCTTATCATATCTCCCATCCCTGCTGAATACACATCCCAAATATACGAACTCATCCACTTGCTCAATTAACTCTCCTTCTATTCTTATTTCACATACCGTTTTGCTTTCATCTCTTTCAAAAACCATCACTTTCGTCTTACTTGCGTTCACTTTCATTCCCCTTTCTTTTAATGAACTGTTCATTAATGTAACCATCATTTGCAACTCGGCCGCCGACGACGCAAGTATGACTTGATCATCGGCGTACAAAAGGCATTTGATGGTTAACTCATCCATTCTTAACCCGCATTCTTCAACTTTCAAATTTTCCAAACAGCTGTCCATAAATAGGTTGAACAGCCACGGGGAAGCTACACAGCCCTGTCTGACGCCTTTATGGATGCCAAACCAGTCCGTGTAGACCCCGTTGATTCTAACACAAGCACTCGAGTCCCTATACAGAGACTTTAATGCCTGTATCAAACCAGCGCTCAACCTAAATGCGTTCAGCGTTTTCCATAACACATCCCTGTCCACTCTGTCATAAGCCTTTTCCAAGTCCATGAACGCACAAAAAACTTTTTGGTTTTTCGCCAAAAACTTCTCCGCGATCATGCGCATGGAAAAGACTTGATCTGTACACCCCATTCCCTTTCTAAATCCCGCTTGCACATCCCAAATTTTTTCATCAGTTTCTTTCATAACTCTTTCAATTAGTAGCTTAGCATACAGTTTTCCCACAATGCTAAGAAGGCTGATACCACGGTAGTTTTTACAGTCCTGCTGTGACTCTTTTCCCTTATATATTGGGACTATCACGGCTTTGCACCAGTCTCCCGGTACCCGCTTTAGTTCCCAACATAAATTAAACAAGATGTACAGCAGGCCTGCCACCACGTCCTCTCCAGCCATCATTTCAGCCAGCATTTCAGGTGAAACTCTATCATATCCGGCTGCCTTACCCACTTTCATGCTTCTCATTGCTTTCATTATTTCATCTATATTTATCTCCCTATCTCTTTCATCTTCTTTCGGAATTTTTATTTCATTTAGTTCACACTTCTCCTCACTCATAAATTCGCTTTTAAAATATTCCTTCCATCTCTTTAGACTCAATACTTCATCATTCAGGATACAGCCATTCTCGTCTCGTATCGCATTCAATCTAGGCTGTTTTGAAAGTCCCCTGGTATTTCTTACGAGTTTCCAGAACATTTTAATATTTGCCTGGAAGTTATTCGATATTCTTCTATCATTCCTATCCGTTCTTTCTTGCTTTTTCCTTTCAACTAATTCTTTTACTCTCTTATTTAAACGTTTAAACTCTGCCTTTTTTCTTTCATTCTCATCATTCTTACCGCCAGAATTACCAGCTTTGGTCGCTAGTAAATCTAGCCATGCTCTCTTCTTTGCTTCAACTTCCATACGTACCTCATCATCCCACCATAACGTATTGTCTTTCCTTTCATTCGTTCTCTTACTAACACCACATACATCGGTAGCTGCATCCACTAAACCTTTTTTAACATTATGCCACACATTCTCCAAGTCTAACTCATTCACACACAACTCGTCCAAATTACTTATATTTTCTCTCAGTCTGCATTTGTACTTGTCTTTCACATCTTCATCTTGTAACCTCTCAATTCTTATACGCTGTAACGCAGTGGTAGACACAGATGTCCTATGCCGCCAACGTCTGAATAAACCCCTAATTCGGCATAAGACCAGGTAGTGGTCCGTCCCTACGTTGGCCCCCCGTAAACCCTTGTATCCACCACTGCGCTCCTCATTCTTTCATCCACAGTTATGAAATCTATCATGCTTCTATCATCACCTCTTTCCCAAGTATACATGTGAATCTTCTTATGACGAAAGAAAGTGTTCGTCACAAAAAGATTCCTTTCCACAGATACGGTGAGGAGGCTTTCACCATTCTCATTTATACTTTCATCACCAAACGTTCCCAATATCCTTTCATAACCAAGCCTCCTCACCCCAACCCTTCCATTAAAATCTCCTAGCATAATAATATTTTCATTTCCCTTACACTTCATTAACACCATCCTTACCATTTCCCAAAACTGCTCCCGGATATAAGTGGGCTTAGACATGTCTGGGGCGTAGACCCCTAACACAAACAATTTCTTTAAGCCCACTTTCATTCGTATCCATAGCAGTCTTGGGCTTACACATTCATACTCTTTCACACATTGGCCCATTCTTTCTGAAAGGATGATACCTACTCCCTGGCATGCCCGCTCGATCTCGTCTACACCAGACCAGTATGCGGTATACATGCCATGTGCAGTGACATCCTTCCCCTTCCTTTTCGTTTCATTTACACATAATACATCTATTCCTCTATCATACATCATATCGCATACTTCATCCATTTTATCATTCATTGCCCCACATACATTCAACGTAGCCAGACGGGCCTCTGCAATCCACTTTTCGCCTCTCTGGGAGACAGAACGTGACGGGTGGCGAACCTCGTCGCCGGTTTTCCACCCGGAGATTCTTAATCCCGGAGATTATATTTTGTTTTTCATAATTTTAATTATTATAAATATTATAAATTATTACAAATATAAATTATTATTAATTTATTATTTTTTTTAATAATATTTCACTATTTTATGTTTCTTTTTGCCAATAATTAAAAAATTACTTCGCAGATACTAGCTACATACCGACGGCAGCGAGGCTATAAATTCTACAGATTTTCAGGGACATGCGGGCTATGCTTTAGCACGTACGTTGCTCTTCCCCCGAGCCGCAGTCAAGTGCAGACGTGCTAACTAATATTATTTTATAACAATTTAAAATCCTAATTAAATATAGTAGTGAAAAAAAAATCGATTAAAAAAATAGGAGTGCATAATGGTACCGGATTATATTACGGTCATCGATACCACAGCCCGAAGCAGGGACAATTAACTAGCTCCACCTTTTTTTTTTTTGCGCACGAAGCAAATATGGGCAACACTCCGGAAAGCGGGGGAGGGAGGTTGAGAATGCTCATAGCATACCACGCAGCCGGCTGCGTGGTATACTATGAGCATTCTCAACCTCCCTTATGTGGTGACTTTTACCCACTAAACCCAACCTTTTAGGAATTGGCTTAACGATCTGACTAGAGATCTCTAAGCCGTATACGAACGCGACCCTCCTTGGCAGAAAGGAGGGCGCAGCAGAAAGGAGGGCGGATAATAGCTCCACCCTATAGACTAATCACTACGTACTTCTGCAATCCTGATACCGTAAGTGCATGAAAATTATTGCATTGGAATTTAGTAGCACAGTCATTTTGTATGGTATAGCCAGTCCAGCGTACTTGTATATAAAGAGGTCAGTGTGTCTGTACTACTAAGAAAATCAGGACTTCATAGGCGTGATTTTACTGACAGCTGTCGCAGAGATCAAGCTATCTTTTATGAACTATAGTGCAACATGCATAGATAACATATTTACAAATGTTAAGCAGTTCAATAAATGTATTATTCAAAAATTGAGCTCTGATCACTGTGGACAATTAGTTTCGTTACCTTATGTTCACAAAAAGCAAGTAAATAAAAAAGTAGTATTTGTTCCAGTAAATGCACGTCACTTGGAGAAGTTTAGAAGTAACATAGTAAAAAAACTTCCATCACATTCATACCAAAATAATCCAGATTTTTTGTATGTAACATTATTTAAACTTATTTGCAATGAATTTAATAATACTTTTACTTCTAAAACATTCTCCTTGAACAATCGCAAGGCATTTAATGAGTGGGCGACAGTAGGAGTCCATAAGAGTATACAAAGGTTATATGAACATTACAATGTAAGGTCATATAATCCTAGCGTCGAATTTAGGGAATATGTAAAAAATATTCCAAAATATTTAAATGAGTGTGCTCCATAGCCAAGTCATTGTATTTGAGTAACAAAATAAAGATGGCTTCTAATAATATTAAAATGACATGGAGTATAATTAATAGTGAAACTGGTAAGGTTAACTCTCGCAATTCGAACAACCAGTTAAGTTTTAACAATAAATTAACTGAATCAGATCAGGACGTTGCAATGGTTTTCGAGAAATATTTTACTGATATTCCTATCTTAACCACTAAGTCACTGAATTCTTCTCCTGCCGTCGCCGAATCATTACTTAAACGAAATGTAAATGTGCGTATAAAGAATTTTACATTTCATAAAGTGTCATCAAAAGATATTGTAAAATATTTTAATACTATTGATATTAAGAGAACCGCCGATCTGTGGGGGATTTCCGTTAAAGTTATTGCGTCTATAATAACAATCTCACCTCAACTATCTATTATTTTTAATACTAGTATCAAATCTGGTGTGTTTCCTGATTCAATGAAGCATAGTAAAGTAATACCTTTATTTAAATCTGTCAGTACATTGAACCCCGCTAATTTTAGACCTCTTTCTCTACTGCCAACTTGAAAAAATTATTCTTGATCAAATTTAAAAAAAAAATTAATGTAAATAATTTACTTCATAAAAATCAATGCGGTTTCATAAGGGGTCGCTCGACAACTGATGCTGGTGTTGAGCTTATTAAATATATATTTAATGCATGGGAGAATTCACACGATGCTTTGGGTATATTCTGTGACCTATCCAAGGCTTTCATTGTGTTTACCATGAAACATTAATCAGGAAACTTCAACACTACGGTCTAAGAAGTGATGCTCTTAAATTAATTACTTCATATTTAAGTGACAGAACGCAAAAAGTTGTCATTAATAGGATGAGTTATTCGGGGTCGACTGTACAAATGGGCGTGCCTCAGGGCTCAATTCTCGGCCCCTTTCTGTTTCTTGTATATATTAATGACTTACTTTACATAGTAGGGGATAACCATGATATAGCATTATTTGCTGATGATACTTCATTAATTTTCAAATTAAAAAACAGTTATTAAATTACGACGAAGTAAACAATGCCATAGCTAAGTTAGTCAATTGGTTTAATGTTAATAATTTGCATTTAAATGGTACTAAACTAAATGTATGAAATTCGTAACTCCTAATGTCAAACATGTTAATACGAATGTAATTTTAAATGGGGATGAACTGAGTCTTGTTGATACCACCATTTTTCTTGGAATCACACTAGACGCAAAGCTTCAATGGCTCCCCCATATATTAAAACTAGCTATCAGACTTAGTTCTGCAGCATATGCTGTAAAAAAGTTTAGAACTCTTACCAGTGTTGAAACAGCTAGAATAGTTTACTTTAGTTATTTCCATAGCATTATTTCGTATGGTATTTTGTTATGGGGACACGCGACTGACACTGAAATTATATTTATTTTACAGAAGAGAACCATTAGAGCAATATACAATTTAAAACCAAAAGAGTCAAAAATTTAAGGAAATTAATATATTCTCAATACATTTATGAAAATGTAATGTACGTACACAAGAAAAAACGTAGTTTTGCAAAAATAAGTGATATTGATTCTATAAATACTAGGAACAGACACAAGCTAGTAGTACTAGTTACTCGACTCCACCGAGTCAGTAATTCATTCTTGGGGCGATGTATACGCTTTTACAACAAAATCCCAGAAAATATACAAAATTTGTCATACGCAAAGTTCAAAAATTTTATTAAACTAAGTTTGTATAAAAAGGGTTATTATAATATTAAGGAATTTATGGATGATAATAAGCCCTGGGAAGGGTGATCGCTACCAAGCTATTTCTAATTTGTCTTGTGTTGTTAATTGTAAACATAATTGTAACCTATTATTTGAAAAAAAAAATAGTCCCGCTGGGTTCCTTGCTGGTTCTTCCCAGGACAGAGGTTTTTTTGCGAACCAGTGGTAAATGAAAAAATTGACTTTCAATAAGTATTGTTTATAATCTACATTGAATAAAAAAGTTTCTGTTTCTGTTTCTGTTTCTAATATCACATTTATCCCCCTCACGGGGGAAATAAAAACAAGTTAAAATAGTTGATTAAACGCGATATCCGTAAATATAGTTTTATTCAAAGAAGCATAATTTATTTTGAACTTTAAATTATTTGATATAAGTTATTATATAATGAAAATTTAAGACGTCTTCGTTGCTAACATAACATAACATACTTATGTATGCTTCGAAATATTCATTATTGTATAAATATTATTTCTCGAATATTTGTTTTTGTCAATATTCAATTCGATTTTAATGGAACAATATGCAGAATTGCTTACTTGATTAGCAATTGACTTAAAATTCATTTCAATTTCAAACGATCTCAATTTAATCTCACTGATCTATGATCTGAAATCTGAAATATGGCATTTTAAATTATACATATAATTGAAAATGTTGAGTGCAGATTTATAGTTCGGCCGTTCAGAGAATGCGTTCCTGACACGTCGCGATTGAACTGACGACGTAACTTTGTAATAGCGTTGCAGTTACGATAAAAATATTTTTGCTGGTTGTTTACGGTTTTAACAATTGATGAGCATTAAAACAAGATTATTATATCAATAATCAATGAATGTTATAATTTTGTGCCAAACTGAGTGTCAAATAACTTGGTAAACAATATCTGTCTTACTACAAAAAATTCAGACATCTGTTCAACACGTGTTTAGCAAATTGGTTACTACAAAAGAGTGTTTAACGGTGGTTTATGGATAGATACGGCTTAGACGTTGTTTAAACAGCCGCAAACCCTTGTTTAACTAGTGTCTAACCTATCTTTCCGTCACTTCAGTATTTTTATTTAACATGGATATAATTGATTTTGTTGATCACTTCGATGAAGACGACATGAATAACTATGCGGAAATGTTCCGAGAAAGTAATACGGTTCGTGTGGGGGTTAATCCGCTTGAAAAATACGACAACGCCAAGTTTAAGAAAAAATGTGGGTTCAGCAAACTTTTTGCTAGAAAAAAATATTAGATCTTGTGAAAGACGATATTCCGAGTGATTCTCGAGGTAACACAATAGATCCAGCAGTACAAGTGGCTTGTGCATTACGGTACTGGGCTCGTCATCAAGTAAGTTCGATTCATACAAAATTAAACTATGCTTACGTGTGGCGTCGGTAGAGAAGAATAGCTTCACCCATCAGCCTGTACTATGTTTGCCTATTATGTATTTGCAATTTTATTTGTTTTTGTTCATAAATGAAATAACTCATGAAAATTTAACAAAAGATATAGACACATATGTATATATATATATATATATATATATATATATATATATATATATATATATATCTTTTTTATTATCGATATATTATATTTTATATCGATAATTTTTACGTAGTTAGTCGTATTAATTTGCGTATAACAAACCGAATGATCGAATGCTGAACGAATGTATTGCAGTGTGACCTGGAGAATAAAGTTAAACGTTGTCTATAAAGGCACGCGTTAAACACGGTTTAGTGGTAGCGAAATTTAAACCATTGTTTAACATGTGTTTATCATTTAAGTCCGTGTCTAACTAAACACATGTTGGACCAGTGTTTAAATGCTTTTTTGTAGTAAGACTGTATTTTTCTAAATCTATACTGCGCTATTACAAGGTTATATCAGCGCTTTATATTTGTAGTGCTGTGTTAACAATAACATGCAATAACAGTATCGTAATCTGTTCTTATACGGTTATACTTTATAAAATAATACGTTTTGTTTTTATTTTTAAGAATTTGAAAATAATGGTCTATAAGATAACTTTTATTAAATATAAAAATAAAGCTACGACCAAACCGATCGCGCGAAAGAAAGTAGCATTTTTATATTTAGGTTGAAAATGCTAACCTCAAATGGCGTTATGGGCCGCCATTTTGTGACGCTAAAACAGTCGTCTGTTGTCGTTTCGTGCGCATAGACCACGTTCTTCAAGTGTTTTCGATCTGTTTTTATTTTATTACCCGGCTTTCGTTTAATGGACTGTTTCTGCTTTTCAAAAAGACATCGGCGCTAAATCGGACTTCGATTGTGTTTTGTATTGCGTTATTTTTACTTTTGGTGCATAATAATGCCTAAACGTGGACAAACATTGAAAAGTGGAGCCGGTGAGTTAATCATCAAGCTGCAAGATAACTTTGAGCGAGAGCGGCAAAATGGCGGACCCCTGTTACCTGTCGAACAAGTACAAGAACGCGTCTCTCAGGCGCTTGGAGTTAGCAAACGAACGATAACAAATATTAGTAAAGAAAAGTTCGGCTCTACTGGCACGGAAGATAATATTTTACGTACTCCGAAGAAGAAACATAGAACTAAACCCGTGACAGATATTGACACCTTTGACGCCGATGCAATCAGAAATCATATATATGGTTACTATTCCAGAAATGAATATCTCAACAGGAAGAAGCTTTTGGCATCGTTAAGAGAAGCTGGACTGTTTAGCGGGGGTAAAACTGCTTTAACCAAAATCTTAAAAGATATAGGTTTTTCGTTTAAAAAAAACAGACAAAAAAAAATTTATTAGAACGATACGACATAATTTTAAAACGCATAAGTTTTTTGAGAGAAGCAAAAAATATTGATAACTGGGATAATGGCGTGTTCATTGACAAGACATGGCCAAACGCCAATCACACGGTTTCCCGTTCTAGGACGGATGATGCACAAGCGTCGACGTCGAAAGTACCAATGGGTAAGGGGGGCCCGTCTGATAATATGCCACGCAGGTTCTGCAAAATACGGCTTTGTGGATAACACGATACTGGCATTTCAATCAAAAACCTCAAATGACTACCACGAGGAAATGAATGCCACTACATTTAAAGAGTGGTTCCAGAACGTGCTTTTGCCCAGCCTACCAGAGCCTTCTGTAATATTCATGGATAATGCCTCCTATCACTCGGTTCAAATACAGAAACCACCTACCCAAGCTAATAAAAAAGAAGAAATGGTGGCTTGGTTACAAGCAAAAGGCATTGACGCAAATATGCAGATGCTAAAACCAGAGCTAATTAAATTAGTTAAAGAAAATAAAGCGGCAAATGTGCGATACGAAATCGATGAACTGCCTCTGGAGTACGGTCATCGCGTTCTAAAAATTCCACCGTATCGTTGCCAATATAACGCGTTTGAGCTAATCTGGGCTCAAATAAAAGGTTACGCCGCCCGCCACAATACTTCCCCGCCATTCAGCACGAATAAGAAAGAAGCCTGCGGGGAAGTCACAAGAGATGACTGGGCAAAGGTTGTTGAGAAGACTAAAAACCTGATTTTGGAACATTTTGACCGAGATATCAGGATTGATTCTGTTATTGATAATAATATAATTATACATGTAGGCGAAGATGATGATGAAGACACCACCTCCTCAAGCGAATCGGAGTCTGATTAATATTATGTACGCACATTCAATTCAATGTACTTTATTACATAGAAATACAGATTGTAACTTTGTAACAAAGAATAAATAAAACAATTTTATTATATTAATATTACCTTTTTTTGGTTTCCACTTAAATTACTAAAATATAAATTTTAAATGATTCCGCCAATTTAAAACGAAAATAATCTTAAAAATAACGCGGCGATTCATTTTGGATGAACCGTAACGAACTCAGTTCACTGTTATGTTGTGCCCATCACTAGTCGTGACTAACTGATAGGTGTCAGGAACGCATTCTCTGAACGGCCGAACCATAACATTATTTAAATTTAAATTTTGTTTTTATCTTATATATTTATACAGTATGTAACAAAAACCCCGTAGGTCGTTTCAGGGACGTATAAGTGTAGGCATGGCAATTATGATAATGAAAAATTTTTTTGGTAGATTTTAATGGGGTTTTTGGGTTTCTAATCAGATTTATTTATTTATTTATTTATTGGGTCTACCAGCGATTTTACAATACATGCGTTACATACATTTCTTAAAATATAATTACTATATTACTTGCACAGAGTATGTAAAATCATTTAAAGGTAAACACTACATGCTATTTTTCCTAGTATTAGTGTATAAAACTGAAATAAGTTAATAAAAGAAAAAGAAAATAAAATCAGAAACAAACAAAAAATTACAATAGTAATTTTTGTAAATGCCTGTAAAACTTTATCAATTTAAACAACAAAAGAGATTTAATCAATCTAATAATTAGTCTTTCAATTAAAATTACAACTTAATTTAACAATTATCATAATCTAGCCCAACTAAATATATATTATTAGAATTTAAAAGAAAAAATATACGTAATAATTAATATGAGAAAAAAATCACACTCAGGATGACTGGCTGACTAGGCTGCTGATAATTAATTTACGAAAGGTGTTAGGTGAATTAATGTTGATGTCAATTAACTGACTGAAATTATTATATATTTTACATAAACGAGGGATTGTGGAGTTGGCGCCGAAGACCGTCCTGGTGCATGGAGGCATGACTGGAGTAATCGCAGTACGTGGATATCTGCGTGGTACTCGAAAATTAATTTTACTTAGTAAACTGGGGCAGTCTAACTTATTACTTAGTAATTTGTATAAATACATTAAATCTAACAAATCTATTTGGTCAATAGTCATGATATTAAAGTATTTTAGCCTTTTTTATAGGACACCACCGTTTTGTTAATCTTCGCTGAGTATGATAGATGCCACATGAATCTTTTCTGAACACGCTCCAGTCCTAAATAGTGTGTAGAATAATGTGGACGCCATACAACGCTACAGTACTCTAAGTGACTGCGGACAAGGCTGTTGTAAAGACAGACTTTTGTTTTAGCTTCTTTAAAAGTCCGACCTTGTCGCATAATAAAACCTAATAATATAGAAGCTTTGTTTATTACACTTTCTATGTGGTAAAAATAAGTCAATTTTTTATCAAGTATAACACCCAAGTCTTTCACGAGCTCAACTTCCTTAAGACTATTACCGTATAATTTATATTTCGTTGGTGTAATATTATTTTTTCTAGTAAATTTAATATAAAGACATTTACTGCAGTTGAGTTTCATGGCATTAGATTTACACCAATTGCTTAGTTTATCTAGATTGTTCTGTAATAAAATCGAATCAATTGGTGAACAAATTGTTCTCGTTATTTTCAAATCATTGGCATATAAATATGGTGTGGAGTTTTCAAAACAAGAAACAATGTGGTTTACAAATATATTAAAC
The DNA here is from genome assembly GCA_907164705.1 of Parnassius apollo. NCBI lineage: Eukaryota > Metazoa > Arthropoda > Insecta > Lepidoptera > Papilionidae > Parnassius > Parnassius apollo. Next base: position 27,598,018 of record CAJQZP010000693.1, read on the forward strand.
AAAATTGTGCCAAGATACGAGCCCTGAGGTATACCTGACGTTACCAGATTGGTTGAAGAGCTAAACCCATTAACGACTACATAAAAGGAACGGTCGTGTAAGTATGATGGAAGCCATTTTAGCACCGTGCCTGAAAACCCATAATACGATAATTTTTCAATAAGTATTCCGTGTGGAACTTTGTCAAATGCCTTTTTTAAAATCTGTATATATGGTATCCACCTGCTTCTGCGAGTCAATAGCTTCTGATAATGAGGAAGTGAAACTAAATAAATTAGTGGTGGTAGACCTACTGGCAAAAATCCATGTTGATGCTCAGAAACGAAACGTTTGAAATGCATTTGAATTATTGGACAAACTAAAGATTCGAACACTTTTGCAAAAACCGAGAGAATTGATATGGGCCTATAATTGCGTATATCTTTCTCATTATCACTCTTGAATATTGGAACTACTTTTGCTTTTTTCCATAAAGCTGGAAAAGTACCCGAACACAGCGAGGCTTTAAAGATAAGATATAAAGGCAAAATTAAGCTAGTTGCGCTATTTTTTATAAATACCGGTGGTGAATTGTCCGGTCCTGCACCTTTGCTAATATCGAGACTCTTCAGCTTTTTGAAGATTTCGTTCTGTTTTATTTCTATACCTGCTAGATTTTCACTAAAGCCTAAATAGAGGATTTTTCATAAATGAGATGACGGATCTAAATGACAGGAACTATTTGAGTCATCATATGCCGAAGCAAAATAACTAGAGAACATATTGCATATTTCAACTCCGCTAGTAGAAGTTTTAACTCCGTTATTCATAGCAGCTGGCTACGAGTTAGAATTATTGCGTTTACTCTTTAGAAACGTCCAAAATGCTTTCGGATTCTTCTGAATTTGGTTTTCGTTATAATTGTTGAAGGCATCACGCGTAATTCTATTACAACGATCACTAAGCACTCTTAGTTCTATTTCATCCATTGGATTATTATATTTTTTATATCGTTTTAGCATTTTGTGCTTTTCTTTAATTCTTTTTGCAACATTGTAATTGATCCATGAAGAGTACCTATTACTCTTAGCTTTTTTTAAGGGAACATAATCTGTGATAGCAATTTGTATACTCTCGTAGAATAGTCTAACCATTTCATCTATATCATCCAGGCCCAATAATGTATGCCAGTCGATTCCCTTCAAGTACTCATTTATAGAATATAATTCTTCTTTCTTTATTTTCTTTCTTTAATTTTTATAAAGCCGATTATAATCGGCTTTATAAAAATTGTATCGCTCGTGTGAAATATTAATCATAAGTATATTTTGTCTCACATTAGGTATGTTTATTTCAAGGGGAGGATGCATTGGGTCAATATTACTGATTGGATTGTAAGAGTAACTAACGGAACATACAGGTAAGTCTACGAGTACAAGATCTAGTATATTTTGCCTATTATTAAGAATAGAGTTACATTGGCGCAAGCCATTATCCGTTATGAAATCCAATAAACTCTGTGCTGCTGGGGGAAAGTTACAGTTAGCAGGGTTTGAGGATACATTCCAGGTAATACAGCTAAGATTAAAGTCGACAATTATGCATTTAACATATTGTGTTGCTCCGAAACTCTATTACAATTATTTAAAAAAATATCCAATATGTTCTTATTTACTGGAGGTGGAATATATATACAACAAAACGCTATATGGCGTATGTTGTTAAAGTGGGGCACATCTACTACCACCCACAAACCTTCACAATCGCTTTCCCATAGACTAATTCTATTTGAAATTATGTTTTTTGACAGCAATTAGAACGCCCCCACCGTCACATTTAGTACTAAGTTTTGCAGTCTCTCTGTCTCTTCGATACACGTTATAACGTATATCAAATAGTTCACAACTTGAGATTGAGCTATTTAACCAGGTTTCAGTCAAAATAATAATGTCATAATTATTAATTATTATGTTACGGTAAACATCTTGGGTTTTCGTTCTAAGTCCGCGAACATTTTGGTATAACATATTAATCGACGCGCCTTTTTAAGCATTATGACACCATGGCATGACCTCAACCTTACATTTTAACTAAAGTTACTAAGAAAGTCCATATTTTAACTACTTTATAATCAGAATTATCATCCTTTCGTATCAGTATACGACCATTTCGAACCCAAACATATTTGTAACCTTTTTCTTTAACTTTAAGTCTCGCCGCGGCATGTAGAGCTTTATTCCCAGGTGACAGATGTTCCATGATATAAATGGGTTGTTTTTCTTCACTTAGCCCGATTCCAATGTGTGACGTATTCAATTTATCTCTAGGGTTGATTTTATGATAATTTATCACCGCAGCCATAACACTGTCCCTGGTTAACGGAGAATTAAATTGTACTGTGATAGATCTCGGTCGAGTAATTTGACGATTTACCTTGGCAACTCTCGTAACATTCGTAATTTTGTCGGTGGTTATATCTAACCCTATCACACTGCCCAACTGTTCCACGATTTTGATCAGATTTTCGTTTTTCCTTTCAGGAACACATTACAATTCCAAGTTATCGTGTCTAGTTCGCTGTTCTAGCTCATTTACCCGTGTGTAAAGGGCGTTTATAGTCGCCTCTAATTTAGTATTATTTTCTTTAAGACCTTTCACAGCTGTAAGATTTGCACGGTGTTCTTTCAAGAAATCCTCGTATTGGCCGTTTATAAAATTTATGGAGTTTTTCATGTCTATAATCTCCTCCCTTATTACTTTTAATTTACTATTTAGTACGCTTTTTATAGAAGTTCTCATCTGCATCAGCATTTCTTTAATTTCGGCCCTTACTGTTTCGCTCACCATCTACCGTATATCATTTAGCTGAGAGGATTTTTCTGTGTTTAGTGACGAAACAGCAACTTTTTTAATCGTTCTTTTCGTAACATTCTGTTCGCCGCCAACTAGCGTGTCTTTATTACGCGCGGGTGTGTTTTCACTGTTACCTTTCGGCCTTCTTGACGTGAAGGCAGGGCACATCCACTCAGTTGTGGATTCTGTATTTGTGCTGAACTGCCCGGTCGACTTCAAACACGCGCGGTGGTATCCGTGTTTACATTTCGCACAACACATACAATCTTCATCGTCTTTCGCTTCGTTGCTACAGTTCAGCTGTATCTTTGACATATTTTTGGACTTATTAAATTATGTTTTATTTTGTTTAATTTTCCCAAATTTATATTTAAAGTGCTATGATGAACTGCACATTTAAATAAAAAAACTTAATAAAAAAGAAAAAAAAAACTTATTACTTACTTAACTTATTATCAATCTGAGGCTCGAACCAACGACTTTCGCCTTCGTAGTCCAGGAGTTGCCTGTTGAGCTATTTAGCTATGTTTTTCAGATGCGAAAATGTTAATCGTAATACCACACTTTACATATTGTTACGCGCTAAAATCGGCGCACTAGCGCCATCTAGTCTCTAACCAAAGAACTAAACTTCTTGAAGTTTAAAACTCGAACTCTCGGTACCTTGCGCGTGTTTACTTGAACATTCTGGATATTTTGCTAATTTATATAAGTAGGCGCTGCAAGATGCGATCGGGCAGTGTTGATTTGGCGAAACAAGCGAAGCTTCGGAGCGGAATAAAGTGAACCAGTGTATTTAATTATTAGTGTTTTTAACTTTAATTTGTGTAAAGTAAATTAAAGTGTTAATTTAGGTAATTTTATCGGCAATTTTTATTGTCACGAACCTCAAGCTCGTAACAATTGGTGTCAGAAGTGGGATAAAATCATGCCGATTTTACCTAAGGAGGAAACGGAGGGTGTCCGTACCCGAAGTCAACGCCAGCAGGAGACGGACCAACGAAGATTTGGTGGTGCAACGCCGCAGACGTCGGAGGGCCAGCCACCAGCTGCAGGCCCGTCGGTAGCTCCTACATCTGCAGCACCTGACTTAGGTGCTCTGATGGTGATGCTGGAGGAACAGGCTCGTTGGTTAAAAGGAGGTACAGGCTCGCCGACATGAGGAACAGGCTCGCCAGCAGGCGGAACAGGCTCGCCAGCAGGCGGAACAGGCACGCCGATTGGAAGAGCAGCTGCGGGACGGACAAGAGGAACAGGCCCGTCGGTTGGAAGAGCAGATTCTCCTCATGAAGGACCTTCACGCTACCTTCGGGAAGGAGATAAAGGAGGTGAAGAATAGGGTTGCTCAGCATGACAACCGCCTGTCGGAAGCTGAAACCCAAATCGCGAAAGCTGAAAACCGAATCGAGAAAGCTGAAACCGAACGCGGACATGAAGAAATCACTAGACGAACTCAAACTTGGGGATGGAACTACAGCTCCCGTACTAGCTACAGCACCTTCGCTACGTGGATTCAAAGTGCCGCCGTTCGACGGGACTTCTTCCTGGTGGGCCTACAAAATCCAGTTCGAGGCTGTTATGAAGGCGAACGGCTGGAATAAAAGTCAGGCCATGACTGCTCTCACACTAGGCCTGCGCGACCAGGCCTTAACAATTCTGGAAGCTCTCGGTGAGGAAGTGACTTATGAGCAACTCCTTGAGGCATTGGAGGCGAGATATGGCGACGCTCACCTGGAACACGTCTTTCGTGCGCAGCTTAAAGATCGTGTGCAGCGCATCAACGAAAACCTGCAGCAGTGGGCTCTAGAAGTGGAGAAGCTGGTGCGAAAAGCATACCGGTCTGTACCTGCGCTCATTGAAGGGAACCTGGTGCAGACATTCATCGACGGCATCCGCGACCTGGAAGTCAGAGCTGCTGTGAGGCTCGGGCACCACGAGACGCTTAAGGACGCCTTGGCCCATGCACTGGAAGTGGAAGCCGTGCGGCAGGATCATCGTTCCCATCGCGTCAGGGAGGTTGCAGCAGCTACAGTTCGCGACCGCAACAAAGGATATAGCCCAAGGTGCTATGGCTGTGGGGAAAAGGGCCATCTTCGATCCAGCTGCCCTAAGCGAACCCTAGAAAGGGAAATTGAACGATCTCAGGAGGGTAGTGCGGCCAACAGCACCGCCCAGCGGTGGCAGGGAAACGAGTAAAAGCCAGAACTGCGGGGCGGGTGCTGGCTGATGTTAAAAGAGACCCAAGGATCTCGATCTCACAAACCCATGATGGGAACAGCCTAATCATAAAGGGCGAGATCAACGGAATGCCGTGTAAGCTGACCATAGACACGGGAGCCTCTCGTACGGTTGTTAGTTCCCAACTTATAAGTCAGTTCCTTGGGGACTCCGCATACAACCGAGAACGCATTAATTTGGTAACAGCCACCGGTCAGCGTATACCCGTCCGTGGAGAGAAGGAGATGGAGTTGAAGCTAGGCAACGTGATCTACCTGCATAATATCATCGTGGCTGATATAATGGACGACTGCATCCTAGGCCTAGACTTTATGAGGAATAATTGTTGTGAGATCGACGTTAAGCAAGGTGTTTTGAAATGTGGACAGGAGGAACTTTTTATGGAAGGTGCGTTACCAGGGAACGTGTACAGCATCAAGAAGATTGTTCTTCCGCCGAGATCGGAAACGATTGTTCCGGTTAGTCTTCCTCGAAACGCTGGGCAAGCTCACCGTTGTGTACTTGTGGAAAGGGTAAACAATGACCTTCCATGGAAAGTAGCTCGAACCTTGGTCAAGACCACTGACATCTCAGGAGTACGTGTGCTGAACCTTTGCGATCGGGAACAGATTATAGAAAAAGGCACACTGGTTGGTACTTGTGAGGAAGTGGATTGGTTACGTCAGTGCCAATATATATCGAGTGGGACCCCCAGCAAGGATTCAGAAACGAGAGTGACCACACTTTTGGAAGACTGTCGCAGTGTTCTGTTCCCGAACGAATTGGTCAAGGCGAAAAAGTTGTTACTCGAGTACGCCGATGTATTCTCATCAAACGATGCTGACATAGGAAAGACTGGTTTAGTTCAACACAAAATAAACATAGGTGAAGAGTTGCCTATCCGTCAGCGGCCAAGACGATTGCGGGTAGCACGTGAAAAGGAAGTGGAAACTAAAACGTATATGGTGTAAAGTTGTAATATCGCATTCCAGGAGCTCAAGGACCGTCTGTGCAAAACACCTATTTTGGGATACCCTGATGCAAGCAAAGAATTTATAGTTGACACAGACGCAAGTGATATAGGACTTGGCGGTGTGTTGTCTCAACGTAATGGTGACCAAGAGGTCGTGATAGCGTACTCCAGCAAGTCGTTGTCAAAACCGGAAAGGAACTACTGTGTCACAAGACGCGAATTGCTAGCTGTGGTAAAGTCGTTGCAACATTTTAGCAAATATCTTCTGGGACGAAAATTTCACTTACGAACTGACCATGCTGCACTAAAATGGCTATTGCAGTTTAAAAACCCAGAAGGACAAGTTGCGAGGTGGATTGAACTACTGCAGGAATACGACTTTGAGATCGAACATCGCAGCGGGAAATCTCATGGCAACGCAGATGCATTGACAAGAAGACCTTGTCCTGAAGATTGCAAACATTGTACTAGGCAAGAGAGTAAGGAAGTGATATCCGTGAGGATGCTCAGGGCAGACCACCTCAGCAACGAGTGGAAGGACAGCTTACTACATGCACAGCAGGAAGATCCGGACATCAAGCCGATTCTGGAATGGATAAAGGCCAGTGCTCCCAAGCCCAAGTGGAGTGACGTCTCAGCGATGAGTTCGACCACTAAAAGCTATTGGGCCCAGTGGGACAGCTTGCTGCTTCAGGATGGAGTCCTGTGTCGTAAATGGGAAAACGTTCGGGGAGACAGCTGTCATTTGCAAATGGTTGTCCCTAAAGCTAAAGTACCGGATGTTCTACAGCTGTACCATAATGATTGTTCAGGAGGCCATCTGGGAGTTAAACGAACTCTACTGAAGATCCGAGAACGGTTTTACTGGGTCCACTGTCGAAACGATGTCGAGGACTGGTGTCGCAAATGTACAAGTTGTGCGGCCGTAAAGGGACCTCAGACTCGTAGTAGAGGTGCATTGAAGTTGTACAATGTTGGTGCACCATGGGAGAGAATAGCCATTGACGTGGCGGGGCCGTTTCCGGAGAGTGAAAGCGGTAACAGGTGTTTCATGGTTGTGATGGATTACTTCACTAAGTGGCCAGAAGTCTTCGCCATTCCAAATCAAGAAGCTTCAACAGTTGCTGATAAGCTAGTTCATGAAGTCTTCTGTCGTTTTGGTGTACCTTTAGAGATTCACAGCGATCAAGGAAGGAATTTTGAGTCTCAAATATTCCAGGAAACTTGCCGAGTTATGGGTACTCATAAAACAAGAACGACTTCTTATCACCCGCAATCTGATGGAATGGTAGAACGATTTAATCAGACATTGGAGAGGTACCTAGCAAAAGTTGTAGACAATCGGCAACGAGATTGGGACAAGCACATACAACCGTTTTTGTTGTCATATCGAAGCGCTGTTCACGAAAGTACAGCAGTGACACCAGCTTTCGCAAACTTTGGAAGAGAATTACGGCTGCCTGCAGACCTGATCACCGGGATACCACCTGATGCTCCACGCAGTATAACCGAGTATGCAAATGACTTGCGGAACAAAATGAATGACGTTTATGAGCACGTCAGACAATTGGGCCAGCAAATGTCTGAAAAGATGAAAACCCGGTATGACCGCAAAATGAACAACAAAGGGTTCGACGAAGGTTCACTTGTGTGGTTGCACAATCCAGTCTGCAGCAAAGGGAAATCTCCTAAGCTTCAAGCTAAATGGGACGGCCCGTACCGGATTGTGACCAGGATCAACGATGTAACCTACAGGATACAGAGAGGCGCAAGAGGGACTCCTAAGATCGTCCATGTGGATCGCCTAGCGCGTTATTATGGGACCGATAATGCTCGGGACGAGCATGTCTTAGGAGGGGGCTGTGTTACGCGCTAAAATCGGCGCACTAGCGCCATCTAGTCTCGAACCAAAGAACTAAACTTCTTGAAGTTTAAAACTCGATCTCTCGGTACCTTGCGCGTGTTTACTTGAACATTCTGGATATTTTGCTAATTTATATAAGTAGGCACTGCAAGATGCGATCAGACAGTGTTGATTTGGCGAAACAAGCGAAGCTTCGGAGCGGAATAAAGTGAATAAGTGTGTTTAATTATTAGTGTTTTTAACTTTAATTTGTGTAAAGTAAATTAAAGTGTTAATTTAGGTAATTTTATCGGCAATTTTTATTGTCACGAACCTCAAGCTCGTAACAATATCTTTGTAAGTGGGTACTCACATGTAATCTCTTTATAGTTTAATAGACGAGCACAAAATTTTCAATAATAGAATAACATAACCATATAACAAAAATTATTGATTAACTATTGTCTGACTTGACTTGACTTGTTTATAAACTTTACGAAATGGTCTTTGATTTTTACATTGATAATTAACCGATTTTATTGTTTTCAATTTCACAAAATTAGAGTTAGCTTATCACACACCGTCAAATAAATGTATAATTGTGTCTTTTATTCTTTTGTACTAGTTTTTACATTTCACTTTGAATGATATGTTATTTTTGTTTAATTTAGGTTCTTCCTAACAGATATCGGTATAAAGTTTATATTAACACCAACTATGCACTACTATTGCACGTATTAGGCTATTATCACTTCAAAACTATTTTTTTTTTCACTTTTTATACACTAGCTCGATGTTTATCGTGTCGCGCAACCGTAAGTTCGATGATCAGATAACTTAAGAAATATTAAATTTCGAAAAATGTTATTTGCTTCTGAACTTACCGACACGTGCCGACAAATAATATCTACGTCATAGAATAAATAATAGTCTACGGCCGCTATGAGGTCACTGAAACGGCCGACTCAAAGCAAGCCGCTAAGCGACGTGTGCTTCCCCAAGGTTTTTATGTAAATCTTTATACCTATCTAGACTCAGTTATTCTCCGAAAATTTTACTTTAAAAATAATAGAAATTATAATGAAATGGATATTCTTTCAACCAAAATACACATAGTGTTTGAATACTTATGTTATAAATTTCCACTTTATTGCTAAATAGATCTAGGAAAATATTTAAAAAAAGGTTCTTTCAAGCATAAAATATCGTGATTAATTCCAAATTTGCAACTATTTGTAGGTGAAATTTAGTATGTATGTTTCATATAAAATATTATTCGATAAAGAATATGTAGTAGTAATTATTTTTTAAATAAATTTATATTGTTGTTTATTGCTAGAATATAATAAACAAAATAAAATTAATAGGTAAATATACGCGGCGTTTTGCGCGCTCTTTAAGCTCAAAACCGAAAGCTGACGAAGGATTTAGGTACTAGTAAAATCCCAAAAAACTCCACTCTTCGAGTGATAAAAAGTAGCGTCCACTTTATGCCGACTAACTAATTTTGATCAAATATCTATTATTTATTCTGTGCTAATATTTAGTAGTAATATTTAAAAACATGCGAAGTTTTATGAACATAAAATTTTGTCACAATTCGGTGATCAAGAACAGAAATAAAAATAAGTATTGTTTATCGTCGGTCGATAAAACATATAAGCCGGTGTCACAAATGTGTAGAGGTACAAGGTGGACATATTGAACATCTTCGTGGTTGTCGTATTTATTATTTATTCCGTGCTAATATTAAGTCGTAATATTTACAAACATAGGAAGTTTTATAAACATAAAACTTTATCACAATTCAGTGGTCAAGAATAGAAATAAAAATAAATATTGTTTATCGTCGGCCGATAAAAAAATGCCAATTATTAGATTTTGAATAAACAGAGCAGCATATTATTTTAAGTATCTATTTGTTATTGTGTGGATTTATACCACAATTTTTTAAATGTTTCTTGTTATAAAAGTGTTTTAATGTATTTTTACTAATCCTAGCTATAATTTACTTTCTTAATAACACTTACGGACGCTGTTTGAAGTAAATAAATAAATAAATAATAACTATTATTAAAAAATAACATTAAAAAAACACAATATTTTTTATCAATTTAAAAAATATCAAAATTATGTTATAGAGTACAACAGCTTTGCCACGTCAACGCACATAACAAACAAACAAGCGCCAGTAGCGGGTTAGCAGTGATATTGACAGTTGTGTTATATATTTCGAAATTAATATTCCGCCGTAAGTGAATTGTGTGCGATGTCTTACTCAAACGAGGGATATTTTTATATGTTGATGTGTCTCGGGAAATGTGTAATTATGCAGCAGCACGACGACTTTACGAGGAGCGCTTTGCTACTCCACGAAATATACAATTGCCGTCGGTGATGACGTTCCAATGACTTCACATTCGTATGTACAATACTGGCAGTGTGCATGGCCATGATCAACAACGTACAGATTCAGGAAGACCGAGGATGTACGACGACGACATCAAGGAGCACATTCTCGACATGTTTGAGGAAGATGCGACGCGGAGCAGGCGCTTGGTGGGATGTACGTTAGTACTCTTATTAGTTTGTGGTGGGATGTGAACTAGGTGTGAACCATATGTGCGACCACTCGTGATCCGTCAGTCTATGGACCTATGGTCAAGCCAAAGAGTTTGGTAGGTTTGGCCAAAGACAATTTTTCTAAATGAAGGTAAATATAACTTAGAGTCATTACCATGTTCTTATCCAAAAAATAAAAATTATCAACAATTAAAATATCGAATTATTTGTATGAAGGTCATTTGAGCGCTAGAGAAACGATTGTAAGACGTTGTTGACAAATAAAATGTTTAATGAAATAGTACAGTAAAAATAGAATTTAACATTGCACAAAATTTCCGATTCAATTTTTTTTATGAGGTTTAGGATCACTTATTCAGCATAAAATCAAAAAATGCCGACAGATCCAGGTGGTGCTTCAAGTGCAATCTTGAAAAAACCTTTTCAGACGATATTTCGGTAACTATGCACTGTAAGGCAAAAGTTATACAAACCATTATTGTAGAAAATAAAATTTCGCATCTTTTGTTTCCAGTAAATTTTTTTTGTAAAACTTACCGTTTACGATTTATGGCCCATTTAATGAACAGGTGGCGCTTCAAGCGCCATCTTGAAAAAAGGTTTTCAGCCGATATCTCGGAAACAATGCACTTTAAGGCAAAAGTTATATAAATAATTATCGTAAAAAATAAAATTTCGCAGCTTTTGTTTCCAGCAACTTTTTTGTAAAACTTACCGTTTACGATTTATGGCCCATTTAATGAACCGGTTTTTCTATCGCGGCCAATAACTCTTAAACTTAAAACGTACCGTTTACGATTTATGGTCCATTTTATGAACAGGTGGTGCTTCAAGCACCATCTTGAAAAAACGTTTTAGGCCGGTATCTCGGAAACTATGCACTTTAAGGCAACGGTTATTGTAGAAAATAAAATTTCGCATCTTTTGTTTCCAGTAAACTTTTTTTAAACTTACCGTTTACTATTTATGGCCCATTTAATGAACCGGTTTTTCTATCGCGGCCAATGACTCTTGAAATATTAGATTAATCAATAAAATGCATAAATTTATTTTGAAAGATCAGTTTATTTTCCAAAACTTTTGTTTGAAACTTTTTTTCTAACATTCATACTTTTTGAGTTATAGGACGTTTCATGTCACGCATAGCTGCCGCATCACCCGCCGAGCTCGGCCGACGCTTGGCAGGTGACGCGGCAGCTACTTTATGATTAAGAACCCGGATTTTATTGCTATTATTTCGGGGGAATTTCAAGTAAGACGTCATTATTGTTTACTAACTATGACTTACGGAATCTCATTTTTGAAATTCGAGTTGTAGATATAAATATCTATTATCAATATTTCGTAGGGAAATAACATTTTCTTCGAGTTACAAAGTCTAATAATTCGAGATACCGCGTATTTAGGGGTTCATCGGAAGGGAATGCCAATTTTTTTCGACTTACTGAGGATTTCAACTTAACGAGGTTCGATTTATAGAGATTCCACTTATTATCATAACACGCATATAATTTTTTAAGTAGAGCGTGTATATATATATCAGCAACTTAATATTACCAATTTTTTAAGTTTATATGTGGACTATATAATAATATAATTATTTTTAAATGTTATTTATAATCTTATCTATGGTTTCGAGTAAACTTAGTGATCATATACTCTTTGGTTCTAAGGCGTCCCTCTAAATATTAGTATACTCTTTGGCGCGGTCTAACAAGGCAGTGTTGCTATGTATACAGATTTCCCGTATTTATATAGATTTTCGGTTTGTAATACAGATTAGCACTTGATACAGATTTTTATACAGAATTTTCTAATGCTATTGATTAAACTACCTTAATATTCAACTTAAAATAAAATGAAGAAAGGTATATGATTAGATACCGCGTTACACATATCCACAAACTAATAAGAGACATATCATTGCATGATTCTATTATTTATGGTTAATTTATTTTTTCACAACGTAATTAGTTAGTATGGCAGCATTACAAGTGTTACTCGCTCTGCTCGGGAAATCCCCAAATGATATTTGCGCGCTGTCCAAGGTACTTCACTCTCGCATTCGTCGTGTTGTGTATGTGTAGGTAATACGCAAATATTTAAAAACATAGATACAAAATTTTATTAAATATTAATATTGGTTGTGATTTTGTGAACCATTATGGCATCTAAAAAACCCAGAGTGATGCAAAAGTTTAATCGGAATTGGATGGAAGATTCTTCGTATACTTTTGTACATTTTGTAACACAGATCTTTAAATTGATGCTACAACGTATCTTTAAATTAACAAAAGTAAATTCAAGTCCTGGTGGATCTAGCTCACAAATATTACTGACAGATTTATTTTCAAACAAGAATATTGAAACAATCAAAAGAGGGGACATGTGTCCCGGTTCACAAATCGCAAAATGTATTAGTTGTGAGTTGTGACAGACCAAAAACTACAGCTATTGTAAAAAATGTGACTGGCATAACTGCAAAACAAATGACAATAGAAAAGTTACGAAAATTTAAATTTTCTTTAATCGTCGATGAAAGCATAGATAGATAATGTGTTAAGCATTTATGTATGTAAGCACGTTTTTTCGAAAGAAAAGTTGAGGATGCATATCTTTGTCTCATACCCCTTGAAGAGGCTACTGCTCAAAAGTTATACCAACATATTAAAAAGTTTTGAGTAACAATAACATCCCAATGGAAAATCTTATCGGATTTGCCGCTGATGGTGCAAATGCCATGATGGGACAGCACAATTCATTATCATCCCGTCTAGTTGCCGATAACCCTCACTTGTTAGTATTGAAGTGTGTATGCCACTCTTTCCATATCTGTGCATCGTATGCCTGTTTAAAATTGTCTAGAGGGCCCAAAACTCTCATACGAGACATTTATAATTATTTTCATAACAGCCTCAAAGGAACTGGAATTCTAAAAGAGTTTTAGCAGTTCTTAGATCTAAAGCCTCATATAATCCTCCATCTAAGTCAAACTCGACGGCTTTCGCTGAGAGAAGCAGTTTGCCGTATTCTAGAACAGTATGGCGCACTAAAATTATATCACTGTAACCGCTCTTACGGACCACTTGAATGCTGATTCGATATTGTTCAAAATAAAAAATCCATATAATAAGCTAAATTAAGAGTTTCTGGAGTTTCTAGAGATATTTAATAAATGAATAAGCTGATGCAGTCAGAGCGACCACGAATTCATAAAATGCATGAAAACACGGTGACTGTTTTTAAAACTTTACTGGAATGTTACATGGACGAGGCATACGTTTCGCGAAATGAAGTCGGTTTAATTGAAATTAACAATCCACGTCAATACAAATCAATAGATGACCGTTACCTAGCAGCAAAGGTTTCAGCCTCTGTTGTCTCTACGAGTTGAAACGCTCTTCACCAAGAAGATATTGAAGCGTTCAAACTTAAATGCCTTGACTTTTTTTTATTGAAGGGGCAAATCAGGTAGAAAAAAGGTACAATTTCAGCAATGATGTGTTTAAACAAATACAGTTTCTTGACCCACAAGCTGTCAAGTCTCGTAGAATTGACTCATTGGTCACTTTGGTAGTAAAGTTTCCAAATTTGATCTAAGTTGATGAACTGCAAGAACTAGACACAGAGTGGCGGTTTTTGCATAATAATAAAGATTTAACGCCTGAAGAATTAGAAGATCTCCAAACCTACTGGTGTAAAGTCAATGCAGTCCGTGATCCTGCTAACTACAGCAATCAATTATATCTTACGCTGTCAAAATTTGTTTCTGCAATCTTAAGTCTACCTCATTTCAGTGCTGCCGTAGAGAAGATCTTTTCATCTATAAATTTAATAAAGACAAAACAATGCAATAGACTTAATACAAATAATATTGAAGATCTTTTACTTAAAAAGCAACTGTTTAGTGCGAAACCTTGCTATATAGCCTAGTGGTTGAAAATAAATTACTGTTGAAATTTAACAAAAATATGTATGACTGAAAGTAATAAAGTTATTATTAGTTCGTTTGTTGCAAATGCTTGATTTTTAATATATTGTTTGATTAAATTAATGTTTTCAATTTTGTTATATAAAAAAAATGTGTATACTTTCATTTCATAGGGATAATTAAACCTTATAACGTTAGTTTTTATCCCTTGTTTTTTAAAAGAAGAAATGATGATGATAACCAATAATTCTATTTTGGTTTATTTGATTATATAGATTTTATACGATTTTAAATTAAAATGGCATACAGATTTAATACAGATTTTAGCAGTTTCTAATACAGATAAAACGTTCAAGGCATCTGGCAACACTGTAACAAGGAGACATTGACGTCTCCATTTGGAAAAGTGTTGGCGATTATTTTGTCATTTTGTGCTCCAAAAATCATTATATCCTCCTAATAGATATATCATCAATTATTCTATAATTTTTTGTATTTGAATAAATAGAAACAAATTCTGGCATGCTTCATTCGGCAAACACACAATTAAAAAATTTTTTATTATGGCCGGATATCCGACACAATATGGCGGCGGCACGCTAGTACAATAAAGTGTCAAATGTAGTAGCCCAAAAGATGTACGTCATTTGCATTGGACAGTACACTGCGTTGTATTTCGGAACATACCCGCCATATGGAGACGTCGGACTACCGCATTTTTCATTCCTGTGCATTCCTGAGTTTTAAAAATAGATAAATTACACAAAAAAAAAAAAAATTAAAAAATGAGTAAAGTGATAGTGCTCTATGATGGGTACTCAAAGATAGGTGAAAACGACGAGATGCCCGCTAATTGTTCATGCACGTTGATCACTGGCCTTCATAATGTTATTGTTGATACTATGACAGCTTGGGACTCTGAAAAAGTTTTAGTTGGTGTGAAAAACATAAATATTTACCAGTTAATTTCAATTATTATATATTATTATATAATATGCAATTATTTAAAGCTGGCGTAGCGCTTGTATTTGTTTCTAACTTTTTTAGTTTCATTCATCATCGCTCATTATAATCCATCAATAACAATCTTACTTAATTTTGTGTGTATTTTCATTTTCATGGATTAATATTACTGTTTAGGAATTCTTGGAGTTCCTGCAGCAATCATGTCATGATAATTAAATCATTTACAAACCAAGTGCGAGACATGTTTAAAAAATTTAAGTTACAGCCTATCATTTCTGAGAGGGTATTAGGGCAAGGAAGTGTCCACCGCACTGCCCCAATATGCGTGTTGGCGAACTTCATGTCTTCGAAATATTTTTTTTCTTATTCCTCAGACATGCAGGTTTCCTCACGACATTTTCCTTCACCGCCAAGCAAGTGGTAAATCAGCATTTAAAATTGCAATTAACAATTTCATTGGTGCCGGCGGGAATCGAACCCAGGTTACTCGCGTTCTATTTTACAGCGAGCGTTAACCATCTGAGCTACCACGGCTCTTTAACCGTAAACAAGAATAATTAACCATAAACGAGACATGTTTACGGTTGATTAATTAGTTTGGAATATAACTTTACTTATTCCATTTTCAACTTGACTGTTTAAAATTGCTGAAAAAGTATCCTAATATTTTATTTGGCTTAGAAGCCTCAACTATCTAATGTGGGAAGTAGTGACTAATGACTTGGAAGAGTTAATTTACAGCATTACATGTTTTTGGGTTGATCCGAATAGTGTACAGTAGATATTCTGTAATTATTCTGTAATTATTCAGTAATATTTTTGGAATAAAATTGATTTTATTAATTTCTAAATTCACATAGTTTGAAGCAGTTTTTTTTTGAGTTTTAAGATTCAAGCAATGTGAATATATGAATATGAATAATAAATATCTAAAGTTTGCTCCAATTATGCATCAGTATCCAGCTTTTAAAGAGGATACAGTTGGCAAATTAAACAGTTATACAATTTAGCAGTCCTAATGAAAAGCATGAATAATGGCAGCTTTTCAATCAGATAAAAGTTATTCATAGTATATAATACAACATCAACAAATTAAAAATAACAATAGTTTGAATAAACTCAATCGTTACACTTTTATATTCAGTCTGGTTATAATTCAATTGATGGATAAATTTTATATTATGACAATAGAAACATTAGTCCTTAAGATAATATTCCTTGTTTTATTGAAATTCTAGAAAAATATTGTTTCAGCTTTACAAAAACATAACCTTGTTCCTGATGACATACACTATGTCATTTCAACTCATGGCCATTCTGATCATATAGGAAATAATAATCTGTTCCTGAAAGCAAAACATATAGTTGGCTTCAGTATATCTCATAAAGATAATTACTTTATGTTTCCATTTGATAAAGGTAGGTAAAGAAATTAAGACCTAGAAATGATTTCTTATTATGTAAACTAACATAATGTAATCTTTATAGGGGAGGAATACATAATTAACGACACAGTAAAAGTAATTCCCACGCCAGGTCATACATTATCCGATGTCACTATTCTGGTTACATCTAAAAATAAAGAACAAATTGCTATAACAGGTAATTTTTTAACTAGTACTGTTAATGGAGAAGTTTCATGATGTTATGATCTTATATATATAAAAGATGGTGTCCTGAGTTACTGGCTTATCTATCAAATATAATAAAGTTATTAGATTCCTGCGAATTTTCTAGTCAATCGCCCATATACAGGTTAGTGAAAATTACATTAAGATTCCGCTACATAGATAAATGGATGCACACAAACATAAAAGCATGTTAAAAAAGATACTAATACATCTGAAATAACTTTTATTTAATGACTAATGCTTCATGACGAAATTGTCACCTCATCTAGTAGGGGGTTGCCCTACACTTCGTCTATCGGTATGAGGCTACCACTTACGAACCTTTCTTCCATATCGGTTATCAGTTTTTCGAACTATATGGCCCTACTTCAGCTTACTAATCTGTTGGGCTATGTTGGTTGCAATGGTTCTACTGTGGATATCCTCATTTTAAAGTCTATCATGCAGAGAAATCCCAAGCATAATATTCTGCATAGTTCGCTGAGTGACCTTGGTACGGCCTGCAGTGATGGACCATGTTTTAGATCCATAAGTCATCACTGGCAATATGCACTGGTTGTACAACAATTTTGTTCTGAAGTTTTGAGGTATGCCTGATGAAATGTGTCGTTCTCTCCCACAAGCTGCCCAGCCAAGTAGAACCCGTCAATTGACCTCATGGTCAAAGTTGGACTTACCTAGTCAAACTATTTGTCCCAGGTAAACATACTCCTCAACAACTTCGAGTATTACACTGATTTTAGCTCTGTCCATGTTCATCTTAAGACCTATCCATTGGGTGATACTTTTAAGTATATTGAGTATACTCACCATTGATGATAATACCACATTCTTTCCAGTCCAGTATCTTGAATACATCTTTTTTTTTTTTTTAAGAATATTAACAATGCTATAAACATTACTAATATTCCCCTTAACCACTTGTGGTAAGCTTAAATTGCTTGTGTTACGAGTAGTTCACGCCAGTAGTCGAATGGTGGATTCGAACACACAACCTTTTCGAGTTCGCGGTCCGCGCCCTGCCATTAGGCTACTGTCGCTCTTATACTGCATTAGGCTACTGTCTTCCAATGCAGCAGTGAAGAGTTCGGAGATTTATAGTCACCCTGTCTTACACCTTTTTGTAGTTGGATAGGTTTAATACTCTAGTTTGTACACAAATAGCGATCGTAGCCCTACTGTACAAACACTTCAGCAATTCGATATATATCGACAGTCAACTTGGCACCGCTGAAGGAACTGCAGCATTGCTTAAATTTAAGTACCCTAAAGTGGCAGATTGTACCCTCCGAACTTTTGTACAATTTGCCGAAGGGTATGTAGTGGTCAATGGTGCAAAAGCCTTGCCCTATTGCGATTCGTAATGACTTTCGAAAACAGCTCGTAGTCGCAGTTCAGAAGGGAAATCCGTTAGTTCTTCAAGAGAGTGTTGTCGCCTTTTTTGAAGCACAAGACTACCGCACTACTGCTCCATGCCTCCAGAGTAGTGCCACAATGGAGAATGGAATTAAGGAGCTTCTGGAGGCTTGTGGTACTTGAAGTACTGGTTTTTCACAGCTCCGCTATAATTCAATCCTAGCCCGGGTCCTTGCTATTTTTAAGGTGCTGGAGAGCCATTCTATTTTCATTCAGACTGAGTTTCAATTAAAAACTACACTAACTAGACAAGAGAGTGGTGAGCTAAAGGTAGTGAAATTCAGGATAGGGCAATGAAACCCAAGGGACTGACAAGATGGAGAAAGAGGGACTCATTATGATGAACTTTTTCTTCCAGAAGTGGCTTCAATGTGACAATCAGATGGCAACTGTTCAATGATGTCTCATTGATCGCGAGGATGAAAACTTTTTCTAGGTGAACCGATTTTGATGATTCTTTATTTATTTGAACATTGCTGCTTCTCATATGGTCCCATATAAATTTGATCAAGATTTGATTTGATTTTGTGTGTGTGTACGTAAATAATAATTATTTCCTGCGTTCACTCGTCTTTCTATATCCTTATCACATCTCACATCCCTGCTAAAAATATATCTTCTGCTATGATCCGGGCATTGTACCGGACCATTTTAAGTGTCCAGACCAGAGTTTTTCTTGCCGCTAGCAGTGTTTGTTTGACGACTGATTGTTGTACATCGTTCCAGACTGAATATATTTACATACATAATACATAAACACTCACGCCTGTCACCCAGAGGGGTAGGCAGAGACTACAGACTTCCATTTGGCACGATCCTGACACACCTCTCTCGCCTCCTTCACATCCATACACCTCCGCATACATGCTCGTCGGTTAAGGGTACTCCTAATTTGGCCCGTTTTCAATAAATCGTCAATTTGGTCGATAAATTTTCGCCTAGGACGTCCCTTTCCGACTCTGCCATTCACTTCTGCAACATAAATTTTCTTTGTCACTCTTTCCTCATTCATTCTTTCCACATGACCAAACCACCGAAGCATTCCTTTCTTAATCCTGGTCACAACATCATCTTGCAAACCACACTCTTCTCTTATTACACAATTTCTTACCCTGTCATTAAGATTCAGCCCTAACATACTCCTTAACGACCGCATTTCTACTGCGTTCATTCTACTCTCGTGCTTCTTCTGCCACACCCAACTTTCACTACCATACGTTAAAGTAGGGACCAACACAGCATTGTGAATTGCCATACGTGCCTTTTTCGACACATTTTGACTCTTCACAATAGAGTGCAGGGCCCCATTTACTCTATTTCCCGCATTCACTCGTCGTTCTATATCCTTATCGTATCTCCCATCCCTGCTAAATACGCGGCCCAAATATACAATTTCATCTACTTGCTCGATCAACTCCCCTTCTATTCTTATTTCACAAATCGTTTTACTTTCTTCTCTTTCAAAAACCATAACCTTCGTCTTACTTGCGTTCACTTTCATACCCCTTTCTTTTAATGATCTGTTCATTAATGTAACCATCATTTGCAACTCGGCCGCCGACGACGCAAGGATAACTTGATCATCGGCGTACAAAAGGCATTTGACGGTTAACTCACCCATTCTTAATCCGCATTCTTCAACTTTCAAATTTTGCAAACAACTGTCCATAAATAGGTTGAACAGCCACGGGGAAGCCACACAGCCCTGTCTGACACCTTTATGGATGTCAAACCAGTCCGAGTAGACCCCGTTGATCCTAACACAAGCACTAGAGTCCCTATAAAGGGACTCCAATGCCTGTATCAAGCCAGCGCCCAACCCAAATGACTTCAGTGTTTGCCATAGCACATCCCTATTCACTCTGTCATAGGCCTTTTCCAAGTTCATGAACGCACAAAAAACCTTTTGGTTTTTGGCCAAAAACTTCTCCGCGATCATGCGCATGGAAAAGACTTGATCTGTACATCCCATTCCCTTTCTAAATCCCGCTTGCACATCCCAAATTTTTCCATCAGTTTCTTTCATGACCCTTTCAATCAGTACCTTAGCATACAGTTTTCCCACAATGCTAAGAAGGCTGATGCCACGGTAGTTTTTACAGTCCTGCTGCGACCCTTTTCCCTTATATACTGGGACTATCACGGCTTTGCACCAGTCTACCGGTACCCGCTTCAGTTCCCAGCATAAATTAAACAAGGTGTGCAGCAGGCCTGCCACCACTTCCTCTCCAGCCCTTAGCATTTCGAGTGAAACTCTATCATATCCAGCAGCCTTACCTGCTTTCATGCTTTTCATTGCTTTCATTATTTCACCTATACTTATCTCGCTACCTCTTTCCTCTTCTTTCGGAATTTCTACTTCACTTAGTACACACGTTGTCTCCTCACTCATAAACACGCTTTCAAAATATTCCTTCCATCTCTTTAAACTCAAAACTTCATCATTCAGAATATAGCCATTCTCGTCTCTTATAGCATTCATCATAGGCTGTTTCGAATGTCCCCTGGCAGTTCTTACAAGTTTCCAGAACATTTTAATATTTGCCTGGAAATTATCCGATATTCTTCTATCATTCTTATCCGTTCTTTCTTGCTTTTTTCTTTCAACTACTTCTTTTACTCTCTTATTAAGATGTCTAAAGACTGCCCTTTTTCTTTCAATATCCGCAATATCCGTACCGCTAGAATTACCAGCCTTTGTTGCTAGTAAATCTAGCCATGCTCTCTTCTTTGCTTCAACTTCCATACGTACCTTATCATCCCACCATAACGTATTATTTTTCCTTTCATTCTTTCTCTTACTAACACCACATACTTCGGTAGCTGCATCCACTAAACCTTTCTTTACATTTTGCCATACATTCTCCAAGTCTAACTCCTTCATACATAATTCATCCAAACCACTTATATTTTCTTTCAGTCTACATTTGAACTTGTTTTTCTCACCTTCATCTTGTAACCTTTCTGTTCTAATACGCTGTAACGCAGTGGTAGACACAGATGATCGATGGCGCCAACGCCTGAATAGACCATTAATTCGGCATAAAACCAAATAATGATCCGTTCCTACGTTAGAACCCCGGTAAACCCTTGTATCCACCACTGCGCCCCTCAATCTTTCATCCACAATTATTAAATCTATCATGCTTCTATCGTCACCTCTTTCCCAAGTATACATGTGAATCCTCTTGTGGCGAAAGCAAGTGTTCGTCACAAAAAGATTCTTTTCCATACATACGGTGAGAAGACTTTCACCATTCTCATTTATACTTTCATCACCAAACGTTCCCAATATTCTTTCATAACCAAGCTTCCTCACCCCAACCCTTCCATTAAAATCTCCTAGCATAATAATATTTTCATTTCCCTTACACTTCATTAACACCATCCTTACCATTTCCCAAAACTGCTCTCGGATATAAGTGGGCTTAGACATGTCTGGGGCGTAGATCC
Organism: Parnassius apollo; assembly: GCA_907164705.1. Lineage (NCBI taxonomy): Eukaryota > Metazoa > Arthropoda > Insecta > Lepidoptera > Papilionidae > Parnassius > Parnassius apollo. Next base: position 27,619,863 of record CAJQZP010000693.1, read on the forward strand.
CTAACACAAATAACTTCTTTAAGCCCACTTTCATTCGTATCCATAGCAGTCTTGGGCTTACACATTCATACTCTTTCACACATTGGCCCATTCTTTCTGAAAGGATGATACCTACTCCCTGGCATGCCCGCTCGATCTCGTCTACACCAGACCAGTATGCGGTATACATGCCATGTGTAGTGACATCCTTCCCCTTCCTTTTCGTCTCATTTACACATAACACATCTATTCCTCTATCATACATCATATCGCATACTTCATCCATTTTATCATTCATTGCCCCACATACATTCAACGTAGCCAGACGGGCCTCTGCAATCCACTTTTCGCCTCTCCGGGAGACAGAACGTGACGGGTGGCGAACCTCGTCGCCGGTTTTCCTCCCGGAGATTCTTCGCACCCCTGCCCCATTAAAGGGGCGCCGGGAACTCGGGGCCATTTCTTTTACATGGTTCCTCATGGTGCGGATAAAGGGTAAGATATTTTACGCCTCTACCACGGCGTGGAGCCAAGTCTGTGCTATCGGCTTGTCGCTCATTTAGCACCACCCGGGGGACACGTGTAGGGTGGGCCTAGGAATAGGTGGTTAAAGCCTACGGACGCGAGCGACTTATCTATACTATATATTTATATCTATACCTATATATTTATATTGTAATAAAAGTGCATTACATAGATAAAAACTGAACCACAACAGATACTTTTAGAATGTTACGGCCTCATACCTTTATTACAATACACCGAATCAGGGTCCCTAAGCCCTTAATGAGAGTGGTGTAATAAGGGTAAGGGAAGAAGGGTCCCTAATTAGGATGTCAAAGTGGACCCTGTCTACAGTGCGCTTACCACCGTGCAGTGTAATAATACTGTTACGAGCTTGAGGTTCGTGACGATAAAAACTGCCGATTGAATTACCAAAATTAACACTTTAATTCACTTTACACTAATTAAAGTTAAAACACTAATTAATCACACATTCACTTTATTCCGCTCTGAAGCTTCGCTTGTCTCGCCAAATTCAATACTTCCCCGATCGAATCTTGCAGCGCCTTTAAACATTATCAACGAAACATCCAGAATATTCAAGTAAATACGCGCGCTAATCGACTAGGCGTCGAAAGTTCGAGTGTCGGGCTTCTAGAAGCTTAGTTATTCGTTTCGATACTAGATGGCGCTGTCGGTTGAAAGATTAGTGATGTCATTTTCTGGAAATCTCCCGTCGCTCTCGTCCCCGACACTAGATGGCGCTAGTGCCGGGTACATGACGTCAACTTAGGCGCGCAACAATACTATGGGCAGTTGGGGCGCTTATTCGATGCTCGAGCTAGGGATGCAAACGATACGTCAATTTTTTATGAACGATTTTGTAAACGATGTTTTGGCTTGCCATTAAAAAGTCAGAGTCACGAGGTTCCGAAATAACCAACTATAGTTCATAAAAGATAGCTTGATCTCTGCGACAGCTGTCAGTAAAAATCACGCCTAGAAGTCCTCAATTTCTTAGTAGTACAGTCAGTACCTGTCAATGTCATACTTTATGGGCATGCCGACCTAATTAGTGCATGCCCATAAAGTATGACATTGACAGGTACTGTCTGTACTACTAAGAAATTCAGGACTTCATAGGCGTGATTTTTACTGATAGCTGTCGCAGAGATCAAGCTATCTTTTATCACGGTAATTTTATCTATACAGTATTCCAACTTCATACAAACGGACGAAGCGAGAGCTATGCCTACGCGCCTCGATCTCGGCATTCGCTCGGCATGCAGACAGTCGTGAGTCGTGACTATGCCGCAGTGATGATTTTGTGGAATATATAAAAAAATGGAGGAAATAAATAAAGAATAGAAATAAATAAATAATAAATCCGAACTTCATTTAAAACCAAACATATAAATTGTAAAATATCTTTTACTTGGTTATAGGATATAGATACCTCTATAACCGAGTAAAAGATATTCCTTTTCTCCACCTTGTCCATGTTCCATGTGCCAAAACAATTTTTAATTAAGCTTTATATTAGAATGCGGATTTTTTATACTTAACAATTTAATAATAAAGCATTTCGTGCGTCTCAAGCAAATGTGCGCAAATATTTTCCGGTCGCAAATTCAAAAGTCCGATTTGTTATTCAAACATAAACATGGTTTTTTAATTAAATCTACCAATAAAAAAACGACACGCATTTTTATTGAACACCTCCTATTCAATTCACGAAGTACCTATTATATTTGTATATATAAAAAAGTATAAGTATATTTACAATCATAAAACTAAATGGAAACACAAATTAGGCAAATGTAAAATTGCTGGAGGCAGGCAGCCCTATCGTATGTTTAAGTACCGCGCGGCTGTAGGCATTTATTTCAAAGATACGGCAGTGTTACAATACTGTATAGATAAAATTACTGTGCTTTTATGAACTATATTCGAAGGTTGAAATTCCATATTTTAAAAATTGCGGACAATGATTGTCATGAATTTTATTTCGCCAAAAAATAAACATTCGAAAAAAATGTCGAAGTTAGATAACGTCTAAACTTTTAAAGTTATTAGGCTTATTTAGCAGTAATAACTCAATTCCGAAAATTTTAATTGCGAAACAACAAAAAGACGAATGGTCTTTCAGCCGAAAATAAAAATACTCGAATTTCAGAAGTGCCTGTCTTTTGTCGTGTTTAGTGAATTGTCTTCAATCGGTAATTTAATTTTCGATGTCATTATCGTGATCAATTTTATTGTGATTTATTAACCTGTTTTATTCATTTTTTATTAATAATTATACTGAGCTTTGACTTGATCAATTGCTTAAGAACAATCTTATAAGGTAATAGTTATTTTGTATCGGATATTGTTTTATTGGCTTATGGTACTTCGTATTTCGTTGCAATCACTTTTCTGAAATATTGCTTTTGAAGGATGAAGTTATTTAATAAATTTTTAGTTAGGTAATTTATAAATTTCCCGAAACGTGTCAATGTATAGAGGCGTTTTTATTAGGCTTATAATATGTACTTATGTGAACAACTTGACGCGTTGGAGGACAACTTCAAACGTGTCACGTTACGGTAAGCGCCTGGCAAGCGATATATCGATAATTATAAATATATCAATATTGGAGTTTTATATATAAGTTTATTTATCGATATATTAAAAATCCGATATTTTAAAAAATATCAACAGTGTTAGTTTGAACTGATCAGTTGGAATGATTAGTTGAACTGACCGCGTGTGGCGTCCATAACTCCTGTTACAAACAAACAAATCTTGGTGTCTATTCTAGTACGTAGTACATGTTACTTCAATTATTTTGGCACACATTTCAGGTGACTTATTTGAAAAATATGAAGATATAGAAGATTCAAATATATGGTTAGAAGCAGGAAGTGAAAATCAAAGTATGCAATTTAGAAATAGGTCAAAAATTGCAGATATTGCAGACTGGATCATACCTGGACATGGCCCGATATTTAAAGTTTCAAAAGAATCAAGAGAAACTCTACAGAATCAATTCCACGAAAATCTATTAAGAATAAATAGCATTTGATGATTGTGTTACCTATGGAGTTTTTTTTAAATACTTTGCTTAATCCTCTATACAGATAATAAATCTGTAGAATAGTCGTGTCTGTAATTCTAATATTTTCTGGAAAAAATAAGTCCAGGCATCTAAATAAAGGGCACTGAAGCCAAATAAGTGGTTTTTAGAATTTTTGTCTGTCTGTGTATTAAAGATTCACGCAAAAACTACTATACAGATTTACATGAAATTTTGTGTATAGTTAGTTAGGGACCCGAGGCTACTTATAGGCTACTTTTTATCCGATTAGAGAACTTCAAAAAAGGAGGGTTAAGTATTTTCCTTCCTTTAGAAGTTAATTTCTATTTTATACGATTGATGTGTTTTATCAAAATAAATAAAATATTTTTGAATAAATTAGTTTTAAACGGTGGGTAATAAATTGAACAACGCCGAAAATCTACGATAATATTGTATTCGCGGGTTAAAAAGGTGCAGTCAATTGTTTGTGATTGCTTGTACTGGTACATTCAAAAACAAATGAATGAACCATCAATGCTTTTAAGTGTACCAGCTCAAACGAACGAATCATGCATGATTAAAACATGTCTAATATCGCATTCAATCGTCGCCGCCGTGCCGCACGCACTACATTTGACACTGTTTGAATGCCGCCACAGAGTATATGTTCCAAAGAATAAAATAAGTTTCCGAGTGCTCAGAATGGACACGAATACATTATGCTGATCTGATGCTGCACGAATAATTAGATAATGGTAAGGATAGGTAGATACCATAATAATTTATTCTAGTAAGTAATTATTATGATATTAACTATATGGGTTTATAATAATTACTTACTATTATTATTATTACCTAATAGATAAACATGTTCAATAAGTTCACTGCAAATCTCGATTTTTGGACGTGTGTGTTTTTGAACGCAAAGTGTTCGAATATGTCGTCACCCATTTGATAAATATTGTAGACACTTTTAACACACTTGAAACGTGTAAACATTTTGTACAATGCTAATCGAATAATATAAAAAGTGTGCATATTAAATAAAAAGCGTAAAATAAGATCTATGTACTTTTTAGGAGCCCGAGTATCTCTTAGAGAACCGTTTAAAGAAATTGATTGCATCGAATTGATGTAAATAATAGTGATTTGGACAATTTTAATAGTAGAAATAAAAATAAAATCACAATACCTGCTTTCCGGTTACACAAAGTATATAATGCGTTCTTGGGTAGCGATATACGCTTTTATAATAAGATTCCAAAAGAAATGTTAGATCTTTCACCTTTTCAATTTAAGTCAGACAAAATGCTTGGAACTGACCTCTCGTACTACACAGGAACGGGAAATTTCTAAACCGATTAAGTATCTACAAATACATTTGACATTTTATGTTTGACTTATCGCTTTACATAATTATAGAACTGTTGTAAAAATATTTTGAAAAGAGCAACTACTGAGTTTCTTACTTTCTTCCATGATTCTTCTCAGTAGAATCAGAACCCCTGGACATGGAAAAGAAAAAATTGGGGAAAACAGTGATTATATGACTATTCAAAAGTGTATTTTTTAAGCCTACTTGAATAAAACAGATTTGAATTTTGAATTTCAAACGAGTGAAGGCAATTTAATTTAATTAACGTAGATTAATTCAATCACAAGAAGAACATAATATACACAATTTTATTTACATATTTACATTTCATTTTTACGTAGGCACACTATACCTATCTGGCAACGCATCTACTTTATTAATCTTCTGAAGAATCATTAATTTTATCAAAGGATGCCGAACTTTCCTTTGTCGGTCTTTCGGCGTGTACTTACAAATAGTAGTATTTATTTTAATTCCAGTCATTTCCAATTGAGCTTTGCTTCGAGTCTAATGTATTAATTGTTTTTACTCTAATCCTTGTTGTTCTCGGAGTGATAAGTTTACAATTTGACATGAGTGACGAAGAGTCGAATAGTTCTAGTTGGAGTAGTGAGAGTTGGAGTTATAGATCTAAAAGACCTAAAAGTAAATTCGATGAGTTTTTCGCCATAATTCGTGCATCCCAAATTGCTTTGTGTAAATTGTGCCAACATAAAAAGGTTGAAATAAAAATGAAAAACAGAAACACTTCAGGCTTAAGGAAGCATCTAATATCTTTCCACAAAAAGGAATCACAAATATTTCTTCCTGAAAAACCAAAATTAAGTGGAGATATCACAAGTTTTTTAATAACCACCGGAAAAAGTGGACAGGTAAGAAAAAATATACTTATCACACAATTACATAACACATATATTATGTAACTAGCGGCCGCCTGCGACTTCGTCCGCGTACAATATCTGATTTCCTATGAGATTTTGAAATTTTCTCGCTGCAAAAGTCTTACCTAAGTATAAAGAGGCTATATAGGTAAAGCTTGAAAAAACTATGCAAGTATTTATTATTTAAAACTAATAAAGTAAATGTCGATCTTCATATCTATACTTTAAAAATATAGGACTTGCATGTAACCATTTCACCCCCTTAGGGTTAGGGTTTCGTAAAACAGCTTGTTCAGGATTTTATTATTCAAAACTTATAACTTTAATGCCGATTTTCGTGTCTCTAACTTCAAACACGTAGGACTGTCATAAAAACTTCCAACTCCCATTTCACTCCCTTAGGGATAGATTTTCACAAAACCGTTTCTTAACTGATCTCTATGCCATAAAAGGAACCTACCTTACAAACTTCAAGTTTGTATGTTTTATAGTTCCTGAGATATCGTTATAGTCAAAAAAGTCATGAGTGGTATTTATATATATATATATATATATATATATATATATATATATATATATATATACACAACACGTAACATAATTAACGCACTTTGAGAAAGTAGTTTGTTCATAATCGTTTACTGAATCGATTCCTATCACTTTTAATATAGGTAATTTTTTATCCCAAAAATAATTAAAACTACGTAAATTACAGCCACACTTAATTTGTACAGTCAAAACAAATTGAAATGGACCGTAACTTAAGGCAATAAGACTTTTAAGAGTGCAGTTTTATTTGTATTATTACCAATTCTGTCATTCAATAAAAATAAAGAAAAATGAACTTTATTTCAAGCACGTTAAAGTCTTTGCGTTCGTGAATTTGTACTGTGACCACAACATTCTTCCGGAATTAGTATAACTAATTTGATAAATAATCAGTGCATAAAAATGTTTAACTAAAAATTCAGTGTATGTATTATGATTATAACATAATATACTGATTGGGGTGTCTGAGGGTGTGCGTTAATTACGTTATATATATATATATATATATATATATATATATATATATATATATATATATATATATATATATATATATATTATAGTGTTAAATATGTATTTATAATTCACTCATATTTTCATTTGTTTTTATAATCGGCGAGACACATGATTTACTGTTTTATTTCAGTCCGAAAACAGCAGTGACAACATCACGACGGCTACAGTTGATTGGATGGTTAAAAAATATCTTCCCTTCTCATTTTTCGATGAGGAAGCTACACAAGTATATTTTCGATCGATTTGCCAAATTCCTAAAAGGTCCACACTTAAGAAGAAACTCTCATTTGAAAATACAAATTTTCATCAAATTTCATTTACCATGATGACTCTGGTAGAGTTATACGGTACTATTCATTATAAATATAAATAATATAAAACACTTCCTCCTCAATACCAAATTAAATCAAACAGCTGCCACACTTTGAACCTTGGTGTACAAGATTTATTAAAGACCTTAGAATTACACAGTGAAACTGACAATAAGGGACAAGAACAGAAGTATGAAGATAATGAAGACGCAACTGAGGAAGATGAAGAATATGCGCCAAATATTGCTGACTCACGTAAAGCTATAACAAAATTACGCAGTATTTCCAGTAAAATAAAAAGAAGTGAGATATTGAAGAGGAAGTTTCAGTCTGCTTGTGAAGCAGCTGGCGTGCCATCAAATCTGAACCCCATACTCGACTGTCCAACTAGATGGAATTCCACACATGATATGATTGGATTTGGTTTAAAAGTGAGAACTGGCATTAACATAATGCACTTCTGTCACCGAATTGAATGCTTTTCAAATTACAGATAGTGATTGGCAAATACTCGAAAAATACATAAGTTTCTAATAAACTTTAAACTTCTATCAACGAAATTTGGTGGAGAAAAATATGTTACATTACCGCTAGTCATTGTATCATTCAATCTCTTGCTCGATAAAATTGAATCCATGGTAAAACAATTAGATGAGAAACCTATTCGATCCGAAGTGGATGAAAGGCTCATTCTGGGTTTTCAAGCAGCTCGAGACAAAATGCTCAAACATTATAAAAAGAGCAACTGAATTTATTGTACCTCTTTAATTTTAGACCCAAGGCATAAGACTCAGACTTTTGACATGACATTATGGGGGAAGCAAATTAAAACAGAAAGCCTGCGCAAATTTAATGAACTTTATAAAGAATATAAAAGTCTACACTCAGTGAATACATCTCTAGAGTCACCAAGAAATGAAAAGAAAGTATGTGAATAATGATGAAGATGAAGACGTAACAGACTTTGAGAAATTGTATGTGCCTCTCATGTCCCTCGACGTCATCTGGATCTGGATCTTTTCATCAAGGCTTAGTTATAGACGAGTTGGAGGAGTACCTGAGTAAACCCAGAGCAGCCAGTTCGGAAGACATTTTAGAGTGGTGGAGGACGCATGAGACAGAATATCCGACTTTATCGAAGATGGCCCGTGATTTTCTTTCAATACCTGCAACTTCAGTACCTGCTGAGAGATTATTTTCTAAAGCATCATTAGTAATTAGAAAACATAGAAATAGGTTAAGTGATGAGTCAGCCAGATGGTTACTTTGTATTAATTGTAAGAATTAATATAAAGTAACAGTAATGTCAAAGCAGTTGTGTACTGTTATGTAATTTAATTTGTATTATATTTTATTTTTTTATTTAAATAAATGGTAAATTGTATAACTCTTTTATTCCATTTCATATAAGGGTCTATCAATCTCTTTCTAGACAGATATGTTCTTTATAATACAGTCAAGTTAATGTCATTAATTTGTTTTTTATATGTTTTGACTAAGTTTTAGCACATGTAAGCTTATTAAATGTACGAACGGACGGATCGCTTAGGTCGTGGGTTCAAACCCTACCCGGTATTAGTTGATTTTTCGAATTTCTCTCTCTCTTTCTATGGCTATGTTAATTCAAGCTCAAAATGTGCCTACTCTGTTAAGTTGTTCTAAGATCTAAAGTAACGTTTAATAAATAACAATAGGCTAATAGGTAATTGCGAGATTTGCGAGACTTCCTGCAAGACCAAGACCAAGAACAAGACTGAGAGCGCAATACCAAGATCAAGAACAAGACCAGATGTATTGGCGCAAGATCAAGACCAAGACTGGCTAAGTCTCGTCTTGTTTTTGCATTTGGGCAACACTACTTCCCATCATCCCATCTCTTTCTTCTGCTCTTGTCTTCCTGTAATTTAAGTAAACAGAATCACATTCACTAATGATCAACTAATGACTGTCGTTGTTAAAAAAGTATTTTTTAAATTTTTCACTTTCTGCTATTGTCTTTGTATTCAGGGCTAGGAAATGTCCGCCGCGCTGCCTCAATGCGTTTTGGCGAACTTCACATGCCTTCGAAATTTTCTCAGACATGCAGGTTTCCTCACAATGTTTTCCTTCACCGCTGAGCACGTGGTAAATCAGCACTTAAAATTGCAATTTACAATTTAATTGGTGCGGCGGGGATTGAACCCGGGTCGCGTACTGTGAAATTTACAGCTTGCGCTAACCATCTGAGCTACCACGGCTTAATCATATACACACATAATATTTAAATATAATTTGTTAACACTAAATCATACACACTTAAGAAAATAACAGAAAGAAAAGTAAGTTTGTCAATAGAATAAACACTTACATCCATGGCCTTTGATGCGTTGAAGTAACACAAATGTAGTATTTATAGATCCACTGCGGTCAAACGACCATACACTAACTCCATGATTGCAATTGCTCGGTTTTATATAGTACCAGTAGGTAATAATTCTAATCTAAAGAATTTCTGCAGTGGAACTTATAGTACGAGTAACTTTATGCATCAACTAGCTTATCTCACATTCTGTTGCTTATCTTAACGTTCCTTCGTGTTGCGTCTTGTTCGGTGTATTGATGACTCAAATACGATTTGTATAACACAAAAGAATGCAATTTAATATTTAGAAATCACTATAAATGATCATTCCTATGTTAGTCATTGAGTAGATTGGTACTGTAATAATCTACTAATAGCAGTAATATCATGGATACACTAGATGTACAACAACATCTCAAAAAGATCCACCCCAGTCTAGAAAATAATGTTTATCCTGTTAATAGACTGCCCATGTATACCCACGTACCAACGTATATAATATGCAATTTGGATACAGATGATAAACCAGGGTCACATTGGGTAGCTTTATATATCGATACGAATGACGTCGGTCAATATTTTGATTCATATGGACGATCACCTGTACGATATCATCTAGAGTTTTTAAAAAGGAATTGTAAAAGATGGAACCGGAATGTTGATAGGATTCAGAATGAGTGGACTTCAGTTTGTGGCGAATATTGCTTAATGTATTTGCTATATAAGTTTCAGGGATGTTCAATGCATAGTTTTACGAGTATATTTACAGGGAACACATTGTACAATGATATTTTAGTGGATGAGATGTTTCGCTCCTATTTTATAGACAATAAGTAATAAGATTTTGTATTTTGTAAATAAAAATTGTAACAAAATTAGGTAATGTGTTTTATTGATGATTCACATTAGCGTTGTAGATGGGAACAAAGAAGTATAATACAATAGCACTGATAAGCCGACGCATACGCAGAGGAAAAATAGACAATGACGGTATTCAATGAACAATAGATAAATAGATAAGAACAATGGGGCGCTAATGACGGTGGAGCCCCTCACCGGATATCAATTAGATAAGAGTTAATTGATCTGCACATCTCCGGAACCGTGCATCCTACGCAAAAACAGACCGCAGATTCACGATCAGAGCATGCCAAAACCTTTATTTTTTCAGGATCTTGAGTAGACGAACGTTGTACCACTTCTGACTCAGTGAGCCAGAAGTGGTACTACCTATCTACTCTAAAGTTCATAATGCATTAAGGAAATGTCAAGAATTGATCTTTTTCGGAAACAATCGTCATCCTGCCCTATAGCGAGCAGTTGTGAAAGTTTGACTTTGTGAAAGTTTGAGTTTTGAATTAGATAAAAGATATTTTAAGCGCTACCGTGAGGAAAATTTGCTAAAAATATCAGTTACATGAGTCTTATTAGTTTATAAATCTCCTTTAATGCAATGTCGGAATTAGTTCCCAATGAATGTGATGGTGAATATAGCATTAACGATTCCCAAGTTTGTGTCGGTTAGTGGAGCACCGCTATAGCACAGTTTCATGTTCATGCATATACTCGTAGATAATATACTATATAGGGTATGTATATTATTGCTACCGCGTGAAGACTAAGTACATAGAACTTGAACTTACGTCTTATTAACCTTTTGAGCGCCACGCCAAAAACGCATTACCGTGTCTTGTACCTACGCCAAAGCGAAAAGTAACAAAAATACCTATGAAAAAAAATAGTGTAACTTGTTGGTTTTTTATGCAATAAATGACTCTTTATAATCTGGCATGTTTTATTTAATCTTGTGCTGTCTTCCACTCTTTTTATATATGTACTTTGAACATGAATAAAAAACAAATAATAACAATAAAATAGCAGTAAACCACAGCACTACTCTCCATCGTTATGACGTCACTGTCACGACTGGACGACAACGGCGTAGCTGACCTTCCTTTTTGAAACTTTCTTAGAGATGTAGCCGTGTCGCACGTTGTGTATCGATTTCGAAACCGATCTAATAACTAAAATATACAGAGGTCGACTCAAAATATTTTATGTGTCGGTGTCGGGGGAGGCGTAGACCAAGTGAAGCACAGAAGAAAAGTCTAACGCTCTTATGACAATGTCGTCAATTGAGATATATGACTCATGATATTACAGCAAACAGAACATAAAAAATAACAGCATGTCACGGAAATTTCACTATACCTACGAATTAAAATATGTAAATTTAACATGAATCTAAGAAGATTGAATGTTATTAAATTTATATATGTCCTTTTCTTATAGGATAAGTGTAACAAACGAGCAGACAGTCCACGTGGCGGCGAAGGTGTACTGCGGTCCATACTACAGCTATCGTCGGTTAAGAATCAAAATTCAGATGCGTTGACACCCCTGAGGACAGATGGATTACCCCGTTTCCAATAAAAAAGGTCACCGGACGGAACACATCAGCTACTATTTTAAGCTGGTATTCTGTGAGAGTTAGGTCCTTCTCCGGTCGAGCCGACCGATTTGTGCTGCTTTAATTAAATTACACGTAATTGTATTACATGATAATTAGTTCGATAGTTTTGTATATATATATATATAGTTTCTATACATTATTTTAAAAACTAGAAACTTTCTGAAATTACCAGTTACTCAGGGCTACTGCCGCTAAAGGAAAAACATACAGACATAACCACCTCTCTTGTTGAAAAATTATAATCATTTGTCATTGGTTTAATCAGTCTGAGCTGCTGTCTCTCTTGTTTAAACAGCTCGGTAGTTGACAAAGCGTGTCGGCAATAGATCGTTAAAAAACTATTCTTCAAATTTGTTGTAGCTCGGATTTCATCTTAAGGTGTGAAATGTATACGAAATTCTGTAATCATAATGGAAGTGGATGACTAGATAAATATTTTAGAGAAATTAAATTATTCTAAAGCTGATTGTTTTCATAAGCACCTAAACTCATTAGTAGCGGGTAGCGCTGCGATTCCTATTACAGCTCCATGGTGCGAAGCACTCACTCAGGAAGACAATAAAAAACAAAACGACGAATTATTAAAATTTTATTAAATAATACATTTTTATCCTATTTAAAATTCGGCGAAAATACGAGATGGAACATAGATCGGAAATTGTCATGTTAAGAAACACAGGCATGTTTATAACAAAATAAGCACAACTATGTACTCTATGCTAAATTAATGGTTTTGCCACATTTGTGAGAATAATGTATCATACAATGTATTGTAATTTTGTAAATATACTAATGTATTATGCGTACATAACACACTATAAAGAGAAGGACGTGACTAAGCTACACAAACCCCAAAATAGTGTAATCGTAAAATATATTTACATAAATTTAAAATTTAAATATTTAATATTGCATAATAGATATATTACAACCATTCATCAGTATTTAATTATTTTATAATTCCCATTTTATGGTGTTAAAAATACAAAGTTTAATTTTCCCCAATCGAAAAAAGAAAACAAGAACGATAAAGACTAGAAAATACAATTAAAGAGAATAACGTCTCCTCAGTGAACAGTATTTGAATATCACTTTTCAGTATTATATATTAAAAAGTGCTATTTAAATAGGTATGGTTAAAATTAAAATAAATCATAGAATACCATTGCTGCTTGGTACATACACCATTTGTAGCAGTAATAATCACTTATTATTCTTAATAAAGTTCACAAAAATGAGATTGTCACTTAAAGGACTTTATAAAATGTATTTCATACAAAATAATATACAATCAACAAGAAAATTAAATTTTGTTACAAACATTTAGTTACACGCCAAGTATTGATGGTTGCATAGGTGATATGCCTGGGTTTAGCAGGAGCATGACATTTTTAATTACATTCAAACTACAGCTACAACATCGTAGCTAAAATGTTGGAAAATAAAATTTATATATGACAAATAAGGGTTGTTATTACAGAAAAGCAAGTAAATAACAATTAAATATTTTGCATGTTTTGCTTAAAAAGTTTTGTTAGGCATCTATTTTTAATTACACATTGAATAAATTGTATTTTTACGAATTTTATAACGTTTAATGCATTCCGTTTTTAAATTCAGCTTTTTGATGTCCAACTCCTCAGAGATGGGCATTCGAAAATCATAGATACATTTTGCTTTGTTCAATGTGTAAGGTTCATATAAATATAAGAAATCATAATAACTTTTTTTTAAAATTATATTGATGGATGGCATATTAGGGATATGAGGAACAAAACATATTTAGGAACGAACGTCTTTTTCGTCTTAAAAATACACCAGTTTTCTCTAGATTTTCTAGTTTAAGTAGTGTGTGACATGTCTGTGGTACACAGAGTTTATCGATAACAATTATGAACATTACATTACGTTCATATGTTACTCCCAGTGATACCTTCTACCGAGATCCGCGTGTCCACAAGTCCAGGCCATAATTGCTGCGTGCAATAATTTAAAATAATAATCCTATTATAACACTATTACATTTATTTACATCTAGCCCTTATATCACAGCCGAGGGTCACTATTGCTACAAAGCTTTTTAGACATTTCCATATCCATTTTGAATATTATAAGATAGCTGCAACCAAAGGAAAAGAAATGATTTTTGAATAAACAGAACTACATTTGAAAACAAAACAATATACAGATATGAATATATGTATATACAGTGTGTAAGTGTAAACACCGTTGTCACTGAAACCATAGGTGGTTGGCTTTAATATAAAAATATTTATCCGATTTTTTTAAAAAAAAAAACGCTATTTTCTTTTATAAAATTAAAAAAGTTTCTGTCCGACACCGTCCATAAATTCATGGATACCCTATGCGCTCGAGTGACGTAATCACTGTAAAGATCACCGCCCGCCCTTGCTACCTACACAACATTTCAATATTAAACACCATGGTACACATAACCTATCATGAAACTTTTCCTTCATACTTTCACACTTGCTTAGGACAGATAAAAATTCCTACCCTTTGTGTTGCGTGACGAGTCCAAATTAATGTAATTTAGATTTAACAACAAAGAAAATTAAACATTAATAATAGTAAATAGTAAATCATTAGGTAGGATTTTTGGCGTATTTACCGTATACCGTACCGCGGCCCTGGAACGCAAAGGGCATTTGAAGTATAAGCTGACCGTTCATTGTACGGAAAGATCATACAAAGCGAGGCCAAGACAAAGGATTTGTACAGCTTGATGTGTAGCCTGATTGATTGGTTATTTACACTTACCTATTAAATAAAATCCTCGTAAATGAATTCCATTTTGATCAGCTTTTACATTAATCGTAAAAGCTAGAAGCACAACAGTGTCATTTCTCTAAATACACTAAGAATTCGCCTTTTGAGTTCGGACCACGTATTACGGAACTTAGTTGCATACATTCGGCGCTTCACTTCTCCCCAAAGATAAAAGTCCAGCGGGGTAAGGTCGGTTCATCGCCCAGGAAACTCCTCAACCAGCATAGCCCTGATTTGCAGCTGAAAATGTGCAGAGGCACCGTCATGTTGGTAGTAGAGGTTTCTCAGTGAACGAAGAGGCACATTTCCACTGCACGTTTATGTAGGACATAATTACAAATTAAATACACTCGCACCAAAACTACAACCTAAAGCGACGTAGAATGTCGGCACTGCGCGGCGCGATTTTAAATCAAATTAACACGTACATTCCGTACCGACGCAGCGAAGGTGACTGACACACTGCCATTGGCCTTGACCGCGAATCGCTGCCGCTACCTACGATATGTTGAGTTTTTTGTTGTGAATTCTGTAGGTATATCCCTACTTGCCTAGGGTGAAATAATTGTAAGAAAAAATTGAGATTTGACTAAAAAAAATGTTGTTATTTTTCATTGAAATTACTTTCTATAAGTGAAACCAAACCACTGATTTCAAGGACAACGGTGTTTACACTAACACCCTGTATATGTTTGATTTGGATTAGAGGTCGGCAACCCGCGTCCCGTAAGACACCGGTTTAATTTTTTTTTAAATCTTTATCTTATACGAATAATGTAGGTAAATTATAAATGAAATTTAATGATCTTTTGCTCACGGTTAGTTCACGGTATGAAAATTTGTTTAAAGAATAATTTTCTATTTTAGTATTACAAAAAAAAAAAAAAACATGGCTTCTTATGCCATCGCTAGGCGTTTATCATAATCGGTGACGAAAGATAAATTAAAAAGGACAAGTAGTATGCTTTAAAATTTCACTTTCAGATTTTCTCAGTTATCCTCGCATTGAAAACCAATCTCTGCATCATCATTACAGCACAATTCAAGGTCTTGAAACACTTTTATTCACCAAATACCAGCGTAAAATAGCAGTTTAACGCTACTGGGTTTCGTATGGTGAGTGTAGAGAGAACCGAAGACCCTTTTAACTGGAAACGAGGCATTCCATCTTAGTCCTTACGGGTAACAACACATCTGCATTCTGATCCGTAATCGAGGATAGATGTAGATGTCTATGGGCCGCAGCAACTACTTACCATCAGGTGGACTGTGTGCTCGCTTGTCACTTTTATCATATATTAATAAACTTGCTCCCATCGAGTTTCTGCATGTCCTACCTGGTCGTCACTGCACCTAGTGGAGGGCTACCCTACGTTTAGCTTATCGCTTATTGGTACGAGGCTGCTACTCGAAAACCTTTATTTCCCATTCACATTAGTTGTCGGTTTTTAAGCTATATGGCCGGCCCACTTCAGCATACTGATCAGATCTAATCTTATGGATCAGCAAGTACTTCATCATCATCATCATTAAAGCCCTTCACAAGTCCACTGCTGAACATAGGCCTTACCCAAGGTATGCCACAAAGCACGGTCCTGAGCCACTTGCAGCCATCGACTTCCTGCATGTCTTACCAGGTCGTCACTCCCTCTAGTGGGGGATCGCCCTACACTTCGCCTACCGGTACGAGGCTGCCACTCGAGAACCTTTTTTCCCCAACGATTGTCGGTTCTTCGAGCTATATGACCGGCCCATTTCCACTTCAGCTTACTAATCAAGTACTAGCAAAGATTTAAATAATTAAAATGATATAATAGCAAATAATAAAGCTGACAATATATCTCCAGTGTTCATATCTATATGCTCATGTACGTCAAACGGTTGCCGAACTCTAGTACAAAAATTGGTAAGAAATAAATATTATGATTGGTCTTATTACAAACGTACTTTCTTTTTAGATTTGAGATTAAAAAAGGGTTTCTAAGTTCCATCTTCGCGAAATTCGAGATTAGCTGCTAAATTCCACACTTAACATTTTTAATCACATATACACGGAACTAACTATAAACTACTTTTTGTAATAAGACGGAATCCAAAAAAAAAGCAGTTATCGAAATAAAAAACACAAAAAATAGTTCTTAAAAAGACACAATGCTACAAGCCGAGAAAAAGACGTATTATAGATGTGGAAGTAGTCCTATAGAATAAAAATGAACAGACTACGATGCCAGAGGTGTATAATATACCTGGGGATCAATACTTGTAGGTACATGATGAGGTTCGTCAATACAAAGATCAGAATCCGAATCGGTCCTGTGAAGATTGTTTTCCTGCAAATAATATTTTCTTTTATTATTCTGGCATATTATAGTCACCAGTAATGGTTAATCAGCATGCATCATTGATTATTTATCAAGTGATTACACCAACAACGTACAACAGTTATATTCGCCGAAAACACCTGCTACATACTGCGCGAGTGTGATTTTAAAGGGATAAAACTTAAATATGCAGCAAAGGGCGAATTTGTTAGAGTGAAATTGAATCTTATTCCTTATGGCATTAGACTTGACTTATTTGAAGTTTTTATAAAACATTGAGGAAAATAACGTGGCGTGATAAAAACTTCAAGTGGAATTGAACCTTATTCTTAAACTGTTAGGCTTTGATTTAGTTATCTACACACAGTTCAGTTCGATACCTACAAATGATTCTAATAATGCTGAAAAAACTTTATGACTGTGAGGATATATTTCACTTGTTGGCGACAAGTTGTCGCCGTGCTCCACTGCTGCGGCTCAGTAGTATTGTTAAACGTAGGTACCGATTTTTAACCGACCTGTACTGTAACGTGGCGTGATAAAAACTTCAAGTGGAATTGAACCTTATTCTTAAACTGTTAGGCTTTGATTTAGTTATCTACACACAGTTCAGTTCGATACCTACAAATGATTCTAATAATGCTGAAAAAACTTTATGACTGT
Organism: Parnassius apollo; assembly: GCA_907164705.1. NCBI lineage: Eukaryota > Metazoa > Arthropoda > Insecta > Lepidoptera > Papilionidae > Parnassius > Parnassius apollo. The sequence goes on from CAJQZP010000693.1 coordinate 27,637,627, forward strand.
GAGGATATATTTCACTTGTTGGCGACAAGTTGTCGCCGTGCTCCACTGCTGCGGCTCAGTAGTATTGTTAAACGTAGGTACCGATTTTTAACCGACCTGTACTGTAACGTGGCGTGATAAAAACTTCAAGTGGAATTGAACCTTATTCTTAAACTGTTAGGCTTTGATTTAGTTATCTACACACAGTTCAGTTCGATACCTACAAATGATTCTTATAATTCTGAAAAAACTTTATGACTGTGAGGATATATTTCACTTGTTGGCGATAAGTTGTCGCCGTGCTCCACTGCTGCGGCTCAGTAGTATTGTTAAACGTAGGTACCGATTTTTAACCGACCTGTACTGTTGCTAGAAGATAGTGTAAATAGTGTATTGACGTTTTTATTTATATTCCCCTATCAAAATTCACAGCTGAACATAGATTTCACCACAGACTGCCTCAGAAAGGGGATAATTGCCTTGATTTTTTATTTTCCAGTTGTTATTACGAAGACACGGCCGCCATCTGCTGGTTTTTTAACACTATCGCCTCATGCTATATCCATTTGAAGATATTGACTAGTAGATATTCTTAAACTACCACTACACTTACTCTTATTAGAGTAATATTTAATTTACTATTTATTAGTTACATAAATAAGATACTTATAACTATAGCTGTTATACAAAAAATAAAGTAGACACAGACCAAGTTCTGAATTGAGTCACCATCACAGCAATATGTAACGAGCAGAAACAATTGCAGCCACGCTGATCGTCAATTGATAATAACTGGTCGTAATTTATCAGCCACAAAAAATAAATAATTTCAAGACGTTATTAAAGTGGCTATAATTTCCATACTAATCCCTCGAGCAACATTGTAGCCATTGTTATGTCAACGTTTGAAAGGTATTGAGAGAGAGTCGGCAAAACTGCAGGCTACGAGAAATTCGAAATTAACTGCATTTAATGTATAACAGGTTTCAACGTACCAATAAATAGCCATAATTAACATCAGAAGGCCTATTGCTTACTTTTTGACGATTAAATGATAGTCACTTTGTAGTACATTGCCTATTCTGTATAGCTTTTTTATAAGAGCTACTACTTCTCATTAAACATAAGACGTAATGTACAACAAAGTGACCGGTAGTGGAGAGCAGCCAAATTCATATAAAGTTGGCAACAGATAACGTAAAGGATTTAGTTGGATTGCCTTAGAGCCAGTAATTATACAGGCTCTTTATACCGTTCAGACCGTAACACAGCAGTGTAAGCACTGCTTTTTATTGCGACAGAACTAGGTATGCTATGGCGCTTTAGTAGCTATCCTGACGGATTCCTAGGCAGAAAAGGTGTCCTACTAGACATGTGTCAATCATGAATGATTCGTTCGTTTGAGCTAGTACACTTAAAAGTATTGATGGTTCATTAATCTGTTTTTGAATGTTCCGGTACAACCAATCACAAACAATTGACGGAACCTTTTTAATTCGTGATTGGTGTGAATTGTGAATGAGTGTTTCCACTCATTCAACGACCGGATCCCGAATGATCTGAATGAATTGTTTTTAGTGTAGGGGAACCCGAAATGATCCATTTGAATGATCGATTCAAATGTAGCGGTACGCGTGACGAAATGTACTAGAATGATTCAGACACGAGAAATGAATGACTGATACACGCCAATGTCCTACCATCTAGTTTAATTATATTGCTGATGCAACGGATGTGGCATGAAGCAGAAACAGAAACTGTAGTCAAAAGTAAATTTTAGCAGAAATAGAAAGGGAAACGGATGCAGAAGCGGAAGTGTAAACTATGTAAAAAGTACAATTTGTAAAATATATTTTTTTAATAAATTAACATTTAAAATTAAGTAGCGGTAAGTTATATTTTATGACCTAGAAATCTGTTTCGATGTTCTTTATGTATTAGAATAGCTTCACTAAATAATTGCTCACTGGCGACTGGTGGTTGGTGGAACTGTTAAATATTGGCGAACTAACTTATTTAATTAATTACGATACTCGTGTACATTTCATCTCCACCACATACTCCTGAAGGTGGATTACATCTATAAAAGAGATTGTCACTCTTGTCAATCATTGATGATGACATAGATTGGTATTCATTCTCAATTTGAGGTCGGCACCCTTAGGGAAAGGTATGCCGTCATCAACGTTTCGATCAAGGAATCATGTCCAGTCCTGATCTGAAAATTTTCTAACGCGTCTAGTGATCTAAAATATCTTACAACATTGCCTTTTTTTGTTTATTTCGTATCGCATAATTGAATTCTCCAATAAAACCAGGAAAAAAAGTTATGTTACTATGTTTATCATTCTCAATAGACTTTTGGAGACGGTACGCGTTTTACAAAAGTTCTCAAAAGCCAAGAAGCCACGCCAAATTCTAAAAAAAACTTGTTTTACACATTCCATTTTACAGATTATGAAAAACTTGACGTGGTTTATGAATGTTCAAAATAACCAATTGAATTTTTGATGATGATATTACACTGAAGAGGGATTTATTTCTGAGTATTTGTAACTCTCTGAGATATTAAGAAACAATTGACGACTCCGTGGCGCAGTGGGTTAGCAATGAGTGGCTGCGCTGGGGGTCGCGGGTTCGAATCCCGCACGGAACAAGTGTTTGTATGGCCTACAAGTAGTTGTTCCGGGTCTGGATGTTCGTCCTTGTGCAATTTATGTTTGTAAACTGCCCCCACAATACAAGAGAAAATCTTAGTGTAGGGGTAACGTTTTTTTAAAAAAAAAATTGATTATAATTATGGTATAGTTAGGTTTATTAGGTTGTGACGGCTGTCACACCTTATTTGACAGCTGTTATAACTTGAAAAACTTATTTACTTAATAGCATTTTTCCTATAGAATAAAGTGACAGGTCAATCATTAGCTACGTTTGGCAGAAAAAAAAGCTAGCAAGCGCTTGTAAGCAAAATGGCGATCGTAAGGGGTAAGCGCTGTCAAATCGTAAGTAGCTATTTTTCTCTAGGACACGAAGTTAGTTTTAACCGGGGAACCTAACCTAATTTAAATATATGTTTGTAAAGTGGTCATATTAAAAACATACCAATCATGAATTTTTAATAACATGTATATATGTTTATTCATGTCATTATATTACTTAAAACTAATATTGCACAAAACAACTTATAAACTCTACTTCAAAACAAACAAATTAATTAAATAAGCAAAATGGCGGATTATGTCAGCGCTTCTGAAGTTAGCAAACGTATCCTGGCCGAAAACTGTTTAGTTTCGCCATTTTGATTACAAGCGCTTGTTAGCGCTTTTTTCAGCAAAACGCAGCCATTGTATGGAAAGTAGGCAAAACTTCTTTCCGTAATAAAAGTTGCGGTAACAAAAGCAGAAACGGATGTCAAAAAGCGAGCAGAACTTCCGTAGTTATGGATGGAGAAGCAGAGGTCTGACGTATCACTAAATTACATCCAGTTTTTGGGTATAATATTTATAAAAACTTACTCCTTGTGTATATTGTCGCGTCGTAGTCAAGACTCGAGCAACTGGTCTAAGGAAAGCTGGCAGTGTTTCCGTTAGAGGCGGTCGCGCGTGAGTTAACAGTGGTTTCAACAGTTTAGAGTCTACTGCGCCCCATAGACGCGCCAATCGAGCCTTTTCTCCTCCGCCATCGCCGCTGCCTCGCGGTGTTTCCTGAACAATATGATACATTTCCGTGTATAAATTCAATGCAGTTTGTGATGATTGAATGCTACATTATATGTTAAAATTATTAAATTGAAATTATAATATCGTTTAATATTTAGTAGAAAAATCTAAAGACAAATTTAGTAAAAGTTATATGTCATCCTTTGTTAGGTATAAATGAAAACGATAGAAATTGTGCTTCAATTCTAAAAGTGACAATCACGTAGCGAAGTTTAATTACAAATTTTTAACGGATTAATTCAAAGAAAATGAGATATACTTAGATTCCTTCACAATCAACGATTTACAATCAACAACACTTTCTTATTTAATCTATCAAAATGCATGACATTCGGTATGATAAATTATCATCATCAAGGAGCACGCCCTCACAAAATACCACCGTAAAACATTTTTACGTTAATGGATAGCAGCATAATTTTGGGAATAATATATATTTATAATGCTAATTTTTATTGGCAAATTACGATGTATTTTGTGCAATTTGTACCGTATTTACAATGTTGTTGGTTGTATATCGTTAACTCTGGCAACTAAATTACTTGAATGACTTGTAAAAGAAAGAACAAGTTACATACTGCCATTACGTTAAGTTGCCAAGGCATTATCACTCCATTGTCTCCTTTGCCCCACTTAACTACCATGCTGCCATTCTAGATTTTCAAATCAAAATAAAAATAAAATAACATGCAAGCATTAGTGATAAAGGTCATTACAATGAAACAAAAGAAATCTATGTACTTGTAAATTTTATACAAAATACGATCGTATGTACAAGAATAAGATTCTTTAATGTCTCATTGAAGCATTTTTCCAGATAGAAATTTATGTTTAAAAAGAAACGTTAAAAAAAGCTTGGTAAGCCAGTCCGTAGCATTTCGATTATGTTAGAATGCATATGAGTAAGTACGTTAAGATAGTAAAATTATTTCCAAAACCAGCATGCAATGTGTTATCATCTTACTGTTGCCCTGTCGCAACTGGCCGGTTGCGTAGAGTCCAAATTTCTGAGGCCAAAAGCTATGTCTGCCGGCTGACAACAAACACATTGTAATTAAAGTATTTATGTTGATATATTTTCGACAATGGAAGAAAATTAATTTTCATTTTGCCTGGAAAACAAACTGAGGTAATGACACAGGGCACATGTGTACGTACATTGTATACTGTCATTGTCATTTAGAATTAGCTCTATAATGTTAGAAAAACCCTCTTTATATTTATAACACGAGGACAATCATAGAAACTGACTCGATTGTTATATAATCGGCTTTTGCTGCATATACTTTGGAAAAGTAATATTTCACGGTTAATTTTTTTTAAGAATTATTTCTTTGCGCTTAAAACATATTTGTGAAGTTAGTTGTGAGTGTCAAAATACACCATTTTAACGTGAAAGTTACTATTAAAATCTGTTTGAATCAAGGTATATTTAAGTAAACATTCAGACAGGTTTTAAACGTAACTTTTTTTAATGTTAAGATGATTAAGCCCTCTGTGTTTAGTGGTGAATCGACAAGTACATACCGGTCCGCCAGTGTCCGTGGCCTGGTACAGCTGCCACAATAATGACTTATTAATTACATGCACCGTACTGCCAATTACGTACGATTTATCTCAACAGGTTGCGAGTTTATAAAGTAGATTGGCAGGCTAGGGCTTTCGATGTTTGTATATTGCTCCTAATGTTTGACGATATTAGAATTTGAAACTACTTTAAAAGTCATAGGCATAGAATACTATAATAATACTACTAAATAATACATACATAATAGAACGGGGGAGTGGGCGGACCCCTTTTAGCCACTAAAATGTTACTAACACGTCAACTCACACGTATAAATGTCAACACGAGATGTGTTTTCACGTTACAATCGTTTCCAAATTTCGCATGCTAATTATTTAGAAAATGCCAAATTGCACCCTATTTACAAAAAATATGAATTCAAATTTAAACGATTTTTTAATGGTGATCTTGAACATTAATTTCAAAAATCAAAAGTCTAAAATGTGTAAATATACTCAGTCTGTCAATATAGCGAATCAGGTTTGGCGACGCCAAGCCTCGTACAAAATAAACTTGACAGCCATTCTATGTATTCTATGGACATAGGCGTACTTAGAATACGATTTCGTAAAATATGCAAATACCGTTTAAAAAGCTTAGCATTTACTTTTAAGGATTTGTAAACTTTTAAACTAAGCTACGCGGCTGTTGATTATGATACGATCCCAGTAAGTAAACATGTTAATTAAAAAAAGGCCTATTTGGTCTCATCTTGAAGAGTCTTAGTTTAAGTAAATACTAAATTAACTGAATGTTTAAGATTTAAGCTGTCGTTACTAATTACAGCATTAATTTTACATGTATCAGACAAAGTAAACACATTAGTACAGTGTAGGAACAAAAATCGTATAATAAAAATTTTGCTGACATTGTATAGCTCTAACAAAACTTATGACAGTCCCACACCGTGCAATTTTTATTTAAATATAAATAAATAGTTGCAAAGCTTCCGGTACAAAACTATAAGTCTTAAAAGTAACTATAAATTTAAAGGCACAAGCAAACAACATCATAAGTAAAGCAAAAGAGAACAATAAAATGTTAGCACTACGAATTCTTTGCCACTACTTAGAAGCAAGAATACGGAATTGTATAATGTAGAAAGTATTAAATAATAGAACGTTTTATAAGAGCTGGTCTGAGCATAACAAATTATGGATATCGTTTAACAGAAAATTCAATATGATAATATTACTTATGAATTTCATGGAATGGTTAAATAAAACTATAACTACAAAAATATGTAAGTGGTGTGTTCGGTATTAGTTCATAATTTTATTTATTTTACACTTCCGCCCGTGGTACATATATTTGCACAATTTAATAGAGCATGCTAGGCTTTTGGGCCTTGATGGATGTATAATCATTGACTTAATGACTTACATTCATAAAAATATGGAATTTCCGACAAGCTTTTATAAAATAGTCCTTGCACTTAGAACTTTTAAGTTAGTGAACTTGTTGACTATATTCTATAAATAGATTATTTTTATAGGCATTGAATGAATTAAATTAATAAAAAAGATCGAATGCATTATCTTTTATTATTAAAATTTTAAGTGTTTTTATTTTAAATACAAAATGAAAACGAATACCAGGTTGGTGTAACCTGGCCAATCTATACATATAATAAATCTACGGGAAAAAATGTGTGTTCGCGATTCACGGAAAAACTGTAGGACCGATTTCCATGACATTTTATATATAGGTAGTAAATGACCGTGTATAACATACAGGCATTTTTATTCGCTTACAGAAGAGTAAAAAGGGTTGTTGTTCTTTTTTTAAAAGTGTATTGTCATTATGGCTGCTGATACTTCTATTTGTCCAAAAGATAATTTAGCTATATAAGTGAAAATGAAACCCACCGTGCCACCAACTAGAAAGAGCAGAACAACGCCTACCGGGCCAGCTGGTAAAACATATTTATTACAACTTGCTCGCGTGATTTTCATGTCATGTGAGCATCGTTGTTATTTATTCCAGTCCTATTTACTTTTGCTAGTTTGGTGATCTTGAAGTTGAAGAATTATTTTTAATACAATATTATGTATTTCAGCTGATTGCATTTAAAGTGCATAATTATAATACGAATGCTATTAGCTTACATCCCACTGAAATATGGCGAGAATAAAAACATATACATACATAAAATTTAGAAAAACTCATTTCACAATTCAAAGAAAAATAAATAGTAAATGATTGAGGTGAAAAGTCGATATGTAAGTATGCTGCCATTGATGCTTCTACTTAAAAGTTCAAAGTTTTACGATTTATTTTTTACGATTTAGTATTATTATTATATATACTAAATAGCTATACTAAATAACTATATACATTGGTATGTACTACTAAAGCAACAATTAAATTTGTTTTGTAAATAAATATACAGGATGGCGTCGGGCTCCATGCAATAAATTAACTCTTACAGCATATTTTATTTTCACAAAAAACAATCACATAATTTCAGTAATTTAGACACATGCATTTTTATTACTAATTTAACATAATATAATGGTTTTGTAAATTTGTGAATACTACGCACGCTATAAAACTAATTTAACGGAACTTATCGTGGTTAATTTTAACTTATTTTAATTCCCATTAATGGTCACCAGGTTAAATTAATTTTCGGTCCAATCTACGCAGAACGAGTTTACAGTACTTATCTTGAAGTTTTTAACACATGATTCTAAAACAAATTTTCGCTAAGCGAAGTTTCGATATTCCTTCTTTATATATCTTTTACTCAGTATAGTACTCGCGTAAATAATATGAATCATTATATTTATATTGTTGAACTTTTTGTATTGACAAGAACAAAATTTATTATTTTCAAATAAATTATTAGATGATTCATGACCGAATTTTCACTTATAAGCTAAGCTAAGGCCAAGCCACGACATTCTGTATATATTTTGCACATTGAACCCATTCACTAAGTATGATAATAGTGAACGGTGAAATAAGTACAGATGTGTTTTTACACAAACAATTTGTGAAGAAATTTAATATCTCAGAAGCTACATTAACACTAGGTAGTTAAATCGATGATGGAGATCAAATATGTATTTTGAACGACTTATGAACTTTTACTCTAATATAAATTAATTTGTTATCAAAGTACTTACACTTCTCACATCACGGTATGGTAGAGCTTCACTTTCGTCATTTTGTCCTTGTCTGGAAATTGAATTGAATTGGATTTGATTGTCATTATATGTTACGTTCTATGGACATAAAATCCTACAAATATTATGAGGACGGTATAAGGGATGGCATAAATGCCCACGAAATGTTATATTTTGCGACAGATTGTAGTTATTCTATCTTGTAATATGCTAGATGTAAAATATTCAAATTGGAGACAAGAATTAGCATCAAAGTTAGGTACAAGTTACATTAAAGCTATATATACATATCGGAACCTCAGAGTAATATAGAGAGTTCTAAAATAAGAACAAAACTCTTAAAGCTGAACTCTTTAAGCATGTGTCGTTTAACATGGTAAAAAATAAGATGGCTATGTTACTCTCACCTTCTTTCTTTTAGAAATTGTTGCCGTTTTTCTATTCCATAGACACTTCCATTGATGTGCCATTGAATGGAATAACGGCAACGGCTCTGTGACTTAGTAAAATTAAGGATTTTTATTAATCCGGTACGTAATATTTATTTATATCAATGAAAGTTTATGGAAGTTTCATCTGACATCTTGCAACAAAATCGTCGTCCAATAATGCCTAATTTCGTAGGTACTATCGTTATATAAATAAAAATACGTGGTAGAGCCCTGCTGCAGCTATATTCATAATTGTAACACGAATGGGTCAGCTCGTCAAAGGCAGTTTTAGTAAAAAAAGTGATATACACTCTGTAAACACTAGGAATAAACACAAGCTAGTGCTACCAGTTCCTCGACTCGACAGGGTCAGTAATTCATTCTTGGGGCATTCGATGTTGGTATTCGCATTGGGGTATACGCTGTTACAACAAAGTCCCAGAAAATATACAACTTTATTACCAATTTTAAATATTTAATTTAACAAAAACTGTATAAAAAGGGTTATTATAATTAATATAAATGAATCCATGTGTATGTGAATACATGTGTTTGTTTAATCGACATTGGTTCTGTTTCATAGAAGTCACTGCTACGATTATACAATAACAGCGTCACGACGTTATCAAGATCCTGCCTTAACTCCATAACTTTGAAAATTTTTCATCCAAGCAGGTATAAAGCATTTGTTGAATATAGTCGATGCTTTTATTTTCCGCTAAGCAAGTGGTAAATCTATATAAATAAAAATCAGTTGCCGCATGTATGAAAGATCATCACTTGAGAATGGCTGAACACTCACACTCACAATTGGACCCGGTAACCAGTCGTGCGAAGCCGTGGTAGAGCATTGGTCAGCATATAAAATTGACATTACAGATGGGATCCAACTCGCTTATGTACCGTGTGTCTGTCAAGACTTATTGACTTATCATACTTCCCTAACTATTAGTTTTTAAAGTTTGTGAAACGAATATATGCAATAACAATTGTCATCACTTGCTTTAGAAAACCATTTACCGATCGTTAGATAAGATGTCATTGTTATTGTCATTTTTTTCGTAGTTTATTTTGTAATTGTCGCTAACATTGCGAACGAAATCACTATAAAAGTAACGTCACATATAATACTATTACAATAGGGGTGTCATTTTTCTAGTAAATCAGAAGATACGAGTGTATTTACTCTCATATTTCGCATAGTATAAAAAGTCCATAGATGACCATTTGATATTTCTATTTACACGCATAAATTACACGCCACATTTTTCAAAAGACTTGTCTTTTTTCCTTATTTGAAAATTAAAGTAGAAAAAACGAGACAAGTATATTGACTCAATTATGGTAGAATAGTAAGTTCCCTCTATGCACACGTATCTATGTAATTACTCTAAGGTTGGAACGCACCGCATGACATGTTATTGAGATTTATATGCCGAACGATACGTCAACGCTCAGGTGTCGCAACGCACCGCCATTGCTTCGTGTGGCCTCGCTTTTATGTGGTATTCAGAGGACCAATCCACCTGCTTTTTAGCGCTTACGGTGATTTAGTGCAGAGAGTTCTGTAGAGCGTACGTTTAGTGCCTATGACACACACTCTTTTACTATAGTGTCCTAAGTGGCGACCTTAAAGATTTTAAATATATACCCACCACTATGCCTCACGCACCAACAGTTTATTGTTTATGGGGCGATATTGCTCTTTTATGAGCTGTTTCAATCTTACCTAGTATTATTTCTTCTGTATAGTGAAGGCGTTTAAATACACAAATTGTTAACGGGCAAACGCCTGTACGCGGAATTTATTCGAAATTTGGAGGCCTTACAAACTTAGCTATTGCCCTACCTTTTGTCATGAAGGTTGACATGTGAACACAAGTTACAAAGTATTACGAATTATCTATGATCTCATTAAATTTTTGTTTAAAGATTAAATTAGTTAAATACAGTAAGGAGAAGTTATTTTTTAAGGAGTAATCACTTAAATACGAGAAGAATCCGTGTAGGCGACTGAGGGAAATTGAAACAAGTGATGGACAACAGTATTTTCTTTGCAGCATTGCCTGCAAAGTGTGGCAACTACGGCAAAATTAGAAATAGACCTACAACAGTTACTGCTACAAATATATCCTTCTTCATCAGTCCAGGACATAGCTTCTTCCGTTGTAGGAAGGATTTGTCATAATCGCTACGCCAGCTTCCAGATTTTAAGTAAATTTTAACATACACTGTTTTAACCTCGTTTCATGCCATTGAACTTAAATACTTATTAAACAGTTTATATACATTCCAGTGATGGCGATCTATGAGAATAAATTAATGCTTCACATATCGTAGAAAAGTTACACATGTCTGGAAAATCGTGGTCTTCACTAGGTGACAGTAGTAATATTTTTTACTTATACCAGAATACCCAAACGGTCACCGGGGGGTATCGGAATAGGTACGAGATAATTGGTAATGATCGATAATACGCCAGAAAATTGCGTTGATTATGACAAATTCTCCTTTATGGAAGGGATTCACGTTCAGTGTGATTACGGGGGAACAATATTTGAATGTGTGAGAGAGAGAGAGAGAGACATACATAGGAATTATTTATAAGTTATATTTACCCTGTAGGTATCCGTAAATAATCAAGTGCGTGCGTAGCCGCGCCACCTTGTAACACTACAGTGGCTATGACGATGAGAGAAGTCGTAGTCAACATAGCCTGTCTGGCTTCCGATACCGTATTACGTATCGCTAGAGCGAAAGACATTGCTCCTCGGAGACCTGAAGATAACAAAATCACATTGTAACATCTCAGCAATATTTTGAATGTTTTGAGCGAAAATAAACACATTTAGGATATAGTTTTAAATTATGTACATTGTTCAATAAGCACACAATAAAGAATTGTCAGAAATCATTAAAACTGTACGTAAAATGTGTACGTGGTAGAGAAAAATTAAAAAATCACAGATTAAAGGGGAGAGACGCAACCATATTAGATAATATCAGTACAGATTGTGTTTAAATTCTTATAAACATAATATCACAGTTATAAAAATGAATGAGTATAGTTTTTATTCGAGACTCAAATAACAGCAGTGCAGCATATAATAAATTTCAATACTATATGTTTTTTTTTACTTTCAAAAAGTGCTTTGCAAAGGCCAATTTTGAATAAAAATTATTTGAACTTTGAATCTGTAATTTAGAATTTGTAAAGTTTTAAACGCTATAAATAAGTTTCAAAAGACACTTGCTAGCTACAATATGATTACGTTATAACGTACAATCACAGACAATAAGTGTCCCTGTCCCTTAAGTTGATCAATATAATAAGATACCATGTAACAGTTTTACCTGAAAAGAACAACATATGTTGGAAGTTCATTGGTATCGGTGGTTTCCGTCCCAGGTTCAGCAGGAACGACAACGGGTAAATATTAACAGCGCGACCTAGAGTTGATGTAATCTGTTATAAACCGTTTTAAGGAATATTTTTGAAATATATATTTTCAAAACATTTAACAAGAAAGTATTATTATAAAAAAGAAATTTAATAATTAACTATGTTGTTTTAACCACCGCGTAAGCTAAATTTGCATGCTATATATTAAGGCAGACAGTACAAGGATTAATAAAAAAAAACACCTGATTTTCTGTTCCCTTTCCAAAAAAAGAATATCTTAATATATATAAATTACGTGTCAAGTTGTTTGTCCGCGATGGACTCCTAAACTACAGTACTAAACCGATTTTAATCAAATTTGCACACCGTGATCAGTTTGATCTAACTTGAGAGGTAGGATGGTTTTTTTTGCCCGTGAGTGACCCACAATTTTTTTTTGCGAATTTGAGGATTTTAATAGGACATGACAAAGGGTAGTCGAAAATGGCAGAACAACGTCTGCCTGGCAAGCTAGGCTTTATGTATAAAAATTACGTGTCACGTTGTTTGTCCGCGATAAACTCCGAAACTACTCAAACGATTTGAATGAAATTTTGTAAATGTGTAGTGCTTGCTCCAACTTGAGAGATAGGATAGTTTATTTTTTCCCAATAATTGACCCTCTATATTTTTATTGCGAATTTAAAGATTTTTTTTTAGGACAGATTCGTCGGAAAGGGTAGAACAAAGTCTGTATAGCCAGCTACTAACATGTATATTCTGTTCTATGATGATGATTTGGTTCGCAATCAATCGTTAGATCACCTGCAATGGTGTTTGCGAGTTGTCTAAATGCTGTCCGCGCGGATGTTTTAGGAACTCGGTTTTAGACTTGATATCACTTATTTGTTGTAACAACTGATTACGAAGCAATTCATTTGAATCCTCTGGGGTTTAATATTTAAATGTCTTGATTCTTGCTTAAGGATAAAAACAGCTGCTTTTTAGTCATTGTTTGACACAACAAAACACTTACTTTAATAATGATTGGCCACTGTGAGAGAGCGGCACCAAGTTTAACAAAACTAAAACTACAGGTATTGATCATGAGCTTTAGGATCATCTACTAGTAGGAACCATAGAATACTATAATGCATACATAATAGAACGGGGAGTGGGCGGAGCCCGTGTAGCCACTAAAATGTCACTAACACGTCAATTCACACGTATAAATATCAACACGAGATGTGTTTTGACGTTATAATGGTTTCCAAATTTCGCATGCAAATTATTTAAAAAAAGGCCAAATTGCACCCTATTTACAAATAAATATGTAAATCAAAAGTCTAAAATGTGTAAATTTACTCAGTCTGTCAACATTTTTGAAATTTGGATATTTTTTAATTTCAATAGCCTCGCGTATCATCCTTGGTAGGAATCGGTGTTCTTTTGCGAGAATTTGTGGTTTATCAAATCTAATGTAATGGTGGGAGAGATCCAAATTTCAATAGAGAAGATGGTTGGGTGCTACCATCTGCTTGGGATCCTTTAATTAACAAAATTAAACCAAAACCCAAGCATACCACTGCAAGACTTCATGATACTATAAGCTCGTTTTGCGTAAATCAGACCAAAAAAAAATTAATATTAAAAAAAAAAACTGAAGGTAGCCGGACTGACTATGACATTTGGACGTCAAACATCTCAGTCCCCCCCCCCCGTGACCATGGGTGCTGTAAAGCACCCGAAACGTCGGGATAATAATAAAAATAAATTAAAGTAATTAAACGCGATAAAATCCGTAAATAATAGTTTTATTCAATGTGTAGTGTTCGCGTAAATTTAAGAAATCATTATTTGAAAAGTCCATTACATTCATACATATTCACAGGTACCAAGCTAATAGAAGCATGTATTTTTATGACAAAAACACAAAAATATCTTAAAAGTTTTATGACTTTACGGGGTTTCAACAATATAAGATAAGTAAGATTCAAACATCAGCCAGCGGGAGTCTATATGTGTATATAAGTTTTTTTCAAAGCGCGCGAATTAGCCCACGCCACATAAACCTGTAGAGTGTTTCGCTCAGTGATCTCGGGACCACTTTCACTATCATCGATCACACACTACTCTAATCCAAATGCGCTCTCCATTCCAGGACATTGAATAAGTAAAACTTAATCAATAGGACTACAATTATCTTGTGCAGTTAAAGTTTTGGCATAAGACATTATGTTTGAAAATGACGAGAAGCCATTATTATCAATCTAAGCTAAGGTTTAGACTAGCTAATATAATTGTAAAAAGGATACGAATCCAGCTATGATGAACCACGGATCGAAGTGATGCTTCGGGAAGGTGAACATAGACACCCCGATATAAGTAAAAATGAAGTTTTCGGCAAGAAAGTTGAGCAATTCGAACAATTGCTTGGTACGATTGCGAGAGTCGGACGACAGGTTGTTGTAAGTATAATGCGCCTGGCAAATACCGCAGAAAAGCACGGCGACCACACCTGGAAAAGATAATTGTGTTTTAATAATGATTAATTAATTTCCTGCGGCCACATTCGATATTATCTGAACTTTGAAGGTATTGGCAAATTAATTCAATGAGGTAGGTACATTTTACTATATAATAAGGATGGCAAACGAGCACACAATCCGCCCGATGGCCGGCTACCACCACTATTGCTACCTGCGTGATATAAATATCTAGTATCATCCAGGACTTCAGGTTACAAACACAGTCAGGGCTAGCGTATTTTAATCGACCGACGTACTAGTGAATTTCAAAATTTTTAAACACTGTTTACTTATATAGATTTTTTAAATACTTGTTTAAATGATTTTTGTTTATTGTTTATTATATCTAATTAAAGGATAAATAGTTGTATAAGTTTTTATGCAAATTATATGAATGTTATGGAAAATACAGTCATTATCAATTTTGAAAACATAATGATAAAAAACCCAGCAAATTTACTGAAATTATTATCAAATATTAATTTTATCACCACGTATCCACGTTTTCCCTCCCAGTATTTACTTAAGTTATACGTCACATTTAATTTTTTTCATTCCTAAATTTAATAACTTTTCTTTTAGAGATGGTAAAATAATTTAATACATTCTATTACAGTAAACAGTTGTAAATTAACCAAATAATTAAAAGGTACTACAGTAAACCCTCGTTAACACGAACATGAAAAAATCAGACAAATAGTTCGTGTTACAGGGGAGTTCGTGTAATCCGAACAATGCAAAAAATGAATTCGTGTTTCTAAACTCAATATTATGATTCATCATAGAAACATTTTTATTAATAACTTTGATATTATTATTTTATATTTACAATAATTTTTTATTATAAATTTTTTAACTTAACATTATTTTTACATATCATTTATAACTTAACATTATTATTATGTTCATCAGACATCAGTTTATATGTACACTTCTTAACAAAGCCAAATTGTTAAGAAGCCTTTGCTTTTGTTAATTAGTTTTCAAAAGTTTACAAACTTTTCAATAGCTTTTGTAAGATGGAAAGAAAATTTGAGGTATTGTTTCTATTTTTAGATACTCGAGTGAATGTTTGATATCCAAATCCTTTGTCTATTTTAAGAAACTCGAGTTAATGACTTTTCTAATCTCTTCAGCCATAGTTTATCGGTATTTGTATTGACCGAAAAAGGACAAAAAATATACAAAATACATGATTTGGGAATTTTTATAGTTCGTATTATCCGATAATTAACCGTGAAGGGACGAAAAAGTTGTTCGAAGTTCGGATTAACGAGGGTTCGTCTTAACCGAACATAATTACATTGAAAATTTTTGTTCGCCTTAAATCAAAATTCGTGTTAACCGTGTTCGCATTAACGAGGGTTTACTGTATATGTAAATACTGTATTTTTTTTACTCTTTGTTGAAAGCCCTAGGTAACCACGGAATATCATCCGTGACGTAGGAAGGGGAAAAATGCTAGGCCATACGGGCACTCGCGCGCAGCGATAAAGTATAATTTAGCTTACGTCTATGATAATTTATATGATTAATAATAATGATGTAGGCTATTAAAGCGTTGGCAAGTCGTCATCATCAAGGAAGTGCAACTTCTGTACGTAGAAATATTATTTATACTGTGGATCAGGGTTGAAAAAAAAAAACATCTTTTTTATTTCATAAAAAAATATTTGTAGTATAGTTGTACGAATGGGTCGGCTCGCCCGGGGAAGGACCACGTTCTCACAGAATACCAGCGTAAAATAGCAGCTCAATGCTGATGTGTTTCGTTTGGTGAGTGTAGAGGACCGGAGACCCTTTTTACTGTAAACGAGGCATTCCATCTTAGTCCTCACGAGTGACAACGCATTTACATTTTAATTCGTAAGGTAGATGTAGATGTCTATGGGCCACAGCAACCACTTACCGTGAGGTGGAGACTGTGTGCTCGTTTGTCACCCGTATCCTATAAAAACAGTTCTAATTTTTGTGCTTTTTTAATTTTTTGTCATAAATTTAAAATCAATCAGTCCTAATTAATTAATTTTTAGAATATTTTTGAATTCGCCTTACTTAGTAAACATTTACAAAAATCTATTAGTCGATATACATTCATTTTTTGTTGCGTATCTCCAATCAATAATAAACGTTTTACATACAATATGTTCATTATTAACAGGGGAAACTTCCCTGTATTTAAATTAGGCGAATACCCACCGGCTAATCCAGTGACTTATTTTTTTTTTCAACGACGATCGAAACAGGGATATTCCCAGCGGGACTTTAACGGCGAGAAATTAGCTATGAGGTGTATAAATACGAGAGCCTTCTTTTCTAACATTTCATACCTAATTCGACGACTTCAAGTTGTCCAAAATAAATTCGTGTGTCGTATCACAGGAGCTCCATTATATGTGAGGAACGTGGATACACACCGCCCCCTGTCCTAAGATACTTCATTCGATCAAAGAGATCACAGAGAGGGTCCCCTAAATCCCGGAAATATATATTAAAATGAAACTTCAAAAAACGCATATATATACGATTTGACGCAACAAGAAGAATTAGCGTCTCATAAGGATATTCTTAAATACGGCTGTTCATCACACATATTAAACCTTTTAGCGAAAGTTTAATACGTGTGATGACTTTCTCAGTAATATATTGAATACAGAAGATAATACTGAGAAAGTCAAATCAATAACGCGGTACTCGAAATACAATCACTTTGCATCTGTCAAATATAAACAAGCTGGTGGAAAAGCAGTTGTTATACCACAACCAATGCCGTCTTAGGCCATACCGGGACCCTTGGGCACACAAGAGTTTAGGGCCCTGTTGGAAAGTAAAAAAAGTGATAAACTAAAATATTTTTCGGCTATGATCTTATATTTACATAGTTAATTGGTAAAAATCAAATAATATATCATTAACGAGGGCTTCACGACTTTTTCCGCCACCAGGGCGGCGCCACTTACAATGAGCTAAAATATTTGACATTTCATAGATTATAAAGACTACATACATTGCGAAAAATAAAAATAAAATTCCAGGCTATATAAGTAAGGCGACTGTACAGCCCGACAAAAACGTTTAGATGGGGGCAAAACGCGGAACTACATGTTTTCCTTGAAAATATGTCAATGCCACTTTATTTGGCTAACTCAGCAATGTGCGGCTTGTCATTGCTCAGGGTAGCCAGAAAGTCACTAACAATGCCCTCATTTACTCTTTAATTTTTTATGTCGGATTATAATTTCCTAAAATAGAAAAAAGATAATCATAATCAATCATAATCTTAAATTTTTATTTGCAAGAATCACGGTAGATTGTATAGCATAAGCGAATAAGGCCGATGTCTTTCATCAGGGGGCTCCCGTGACGACAGGGGCCCTGGGCACGGACCCCGTGTGCCCTTATGGTAAAGACGGTACTGACCGCAACAGGTATGGTGAAACATGATGGCCGACTGCCTTAAAGTTTTTTTTTTTGGAAAACTGGCATATTATATCAGACATAATTTGTCAATTTCATCGAAAGTAAATGACATGGCGCCACGGAGCAATTTGCTCCGTGCATGGCGCTAAAGCAACAAGCCCAGGCCCTCCACAGGAAACTGGAAAATATTGCACTTACACTTGATATCCCCCAGAAGACATCCTGCTGTATTGGCGAAGTGACTGAAGCATGGAAAAAGCTTAAAAATATGTATGAGGGTCAGACCGTACGACAGCGCGAGATCGAGTATTCACGGGGTGATTTAAGTAAGTTCAATGCCCGGTTTGAAAGGGCAATGTGTACAGGGGCGAAAACCTCACAAGTGAAGATATTTCTGAAGCTTTATCTTTTATTGACGCTTATCACAAAGTGGTAATGCCCTACGTTGTAAAATACAGGGCAATGACAGATCCATTTCATAAATTTTTATTTGAAGATCATGTAGTAAATCACGGTGGACCTCTCGAATGGTGGTCATCATAAAAAAAACAAATTAACTACTAAAAAATGGCCTTAGTAAGACAGCTTCACACTGCTGTTGTTTCAAGTGCTGGAATTGAAAGACTGTGTTCAACATTTGGATTTATTGAATTCGACGTAAAATAAACTAGTTACCGAGAAATCTGCAAACTGTCTGTCTCACACAATTAACATTTTTTGTTAATTTATAATAACTAGTTGTTTATTCATTAAAATTGTTATTATTTAACATTTTAACTTTAAATTTAATGTGTTTTAAAAATAGTTGTAATCTTGTGAGACATAAATGATTATTTAATGGTACCTACTTAGTTATAATTCATAATATTAATAGTTACTGTTTTGTTTGTCCATGTAAAAATAAATTTCTTGTAATAAAATAATGTTGTAATTATAATTGACAAATAAACTTTTCCTTATAATTCCTAATTTAAATGAAAAATACAACATAAACTAAAGTTATAAATTTATTTCAAGCTATTTTGGGTTCTAATTACTTATTTGTTTTCATTTACTTCCAATCAATTGCATTTAAAAAAATTAAAAGTAGTTTTAAACCCTGTTTTTTTCTTAATGTTTTTAACATATTTTAATACTTGTTTTGAGCTGTGTTTTTAAACAATTAATATAAAACAAAGTTTTATTTCAAACTGTTTTAAACCCTGTTTTAAAACAACTTGTTTTAATCATGCCAACCCTGATACCGATGGTAAGTAGATGCGGTAACTCATAGGCATTTACATCTATCCTCGATTAAGAATCAAAATGCAGGTGGTACAATGCACCCCTGAAAACTTAGATGGAAATGCCTCGTTTTCAGTAAAAAGGTGCACGCCGCAGAAAGCTACAGTAAGCATCTTGGGCAATCAGCGAGCTACTCTTTCGTAAACTGGCAAGTCCTTCATAATGATAAATTCTGTTATGACGAAAATACAATTTGTTTATATTTAAAATTAATTTAAAAGTCATTATTATGCTTTTAGATTATGTACTCTTGTACAATAGAATGAATAAGTTAACTAAAATAAAACATGTTATAATCTAATCAACATAATAATCAAAAAAACTGTAATTATTTTTTATGCATATTATCTAAATTGCCAAAAATTTAAATCTAAAGTCACCTTCATCTCAAGCCTATTGGACTAGTTTAAATTTTGAGAAGCGTTTTTCATAAATTTTTACCACGTTTGTGTAAAAAAGGAAACGCGCGTCCTCCACTGAGTCAATATCAAATATATTGCCTTGTTTTGTCTAACTCGATGTTCATTGGTAGTGATAGCCGAGCATTTACGATGTTAATTATACACGAGGGTACACATTGTTGTTAGCAAAGGCGTCAGACATCCGAACTGAAATACTTACTGATATCCATGCAGAGCCGGGGCGGGTCTTTAAGCTATAAATGAAAATCGTAAAAAAAAATTCCGTTGAAGTAAAACTGAATTTAAAAATAACTCACCGGTTAGTTCGCATACTTCCGCGATCAGGAAGGCGGCGTAAGACATGAGCACGAAGAGCGCCGACTCGAGCAAAGGCCAATCACGCACGTGGGTGAACTTAGTCATGTGTTGCATTGGTTAAGGAAAACAAAATTTTGATAAATAAACACATATATAAAATAATATATATATATATATATATATATATATATATATATATATATATATATAATAACTTCTAAAACATTAATTATGATAATATTGTGTCAATAATTTGTCTATACTCAATTTTTAGACTCGCCGTAACTTTCACAGTTCCTACCCTACCACGAGTTTGATGCCCACTGGCATCAATTAAATGTTTACTATAAATGCAAAATATGATTAAAAAAATACATTTCTCTGAAACATTTGTTAATTTCTCAGATATGCAGGTTTAGCTACGATGTAACCCGTTACCGCCAAGCATCTGGCAAATAACTATTTCATTTAAGTCTGTCCGCGTATTACGAAATTTTGAGGCGTGTTAAAATTAAAATTAAAGTCAACATAACCAAAAGTTTGGTAGTCGTCTGAATCGTCGATCGTAATCGTAATCGGATCGTAAATCGAAGTTTTCGTATGATTAAGGGACTGATTTGAATTACCCAAAACCCCCTCATAAAAACGTTTCTGGTATATTAAAAAGGATATCAGTGCTGTCAAGCAACCCATAAATGCACCGACGAGTAGAGAAAGGCTGAAAATTCCTATGAAATCTCCGATAGCACCGAGGAACGCGGTGATTTCAAAACCTCCATCGTTTGAATATCTCTTCTCGTAATTCTGAATAGCTCTGTAATTAACAAAACCGTGATTTGGTGTCAAATATACGATAAACACATTGTTAATATTATCCGCATGAACAGCGTAGAAAACTCAAATTACACACGTAACAGGTTTCTTACGTAACATTTTGTTGAAATTATGGCACATTTAAATATGGTAATTACGATGTTTTTCGTTCAATAAGGAAAACAGTTCTACCAAATAAAAGAAACTACATATCACAAGAAAATATTTACTAAAGTGGTATATATTTTCAAATGGTTACTGAAAATATTTAAATTATTGGAACTAAACCTGCTTACCCACTTAGAACTAGAGCCACAGCATCATTTAGAACACTCTCCCCAAAAATCATTGCATACAAGTTAACATCCACCTGAAAAAGTATTTTATTACATTCAATTAAGGTTTACAATAATTACCGTAAAAAACTGATAAAATGTGTAAATATTATCGTACCTTAAGCTGTGAAAATATAGCGAGAACAGTTAGTGGATCTGTGGGAGAGATTAATGCACCAAAGTATAGTGTGTCTAGGAACGTAAAGCTGGCTGCAAGCGATGCCGGCATGAGTTGCACGCATCCATACATCAGCGAGCCAATGACTAGAGCCGACAACGCCGTGCCCACCATAGCGAATGTCAAAATTGCGCCCAAGTTTCGAAAAAAGTATTTCTGAAAATGAATGTGTTAAGTATAATTATCAACTGTCTCGGAGATATTATAAGCTTTATATATATATATATATATATATATATATATATATATATATATTTTATATGATAGGGTACAAATGAGCACACAGTCCACCTGATGGTAAATATTTGCTGTCGCCCATAGATATCCACATCTTTCCTCAATTATGAATCAAAATGTAGATGCATTGTCACCCGTGAGGACTAAGATGGAATGCCTCGTTTCCAGTAAAAAGGGTCTCCGATTCTCTACACTCAATATACGAAACACAGCAGCATTAAGCTACTATTTGATGCTCGTATTCTGTGAGAGCGTGGTCCTTCCCCGGTCAAGCCGACCTGTTCGTGCTACAACTATACTACTAATATAACTGCAGCATGGCTCTACCACGTAAAAAGCTTTATATAATCTACAAGTAACAGGTAAAAAGTTAAGATTGAAGGCAGAATAGGATTCAAGCACAATTACGATGCTACAGGATCCAAAAACCCTGAGTAACCTAGGCAACAGCCGGCAGATCGTCAATCAATTGACATTCAACACCTATATGATATCAAATTATTTATTGAAGGCATTGCCTTCTATAATTTATTTTATTTTCTCATTGTATTACAATAATTGAAAAAGCCAGGTACAAAAAATCCATAACTGATGGAAAGGTAAAAGCGGCTTTACGGCATATGTTGCCTTGCCTTTGAAGAGTTAAAAATTATGCCCATTTTGTGAATACATGCAATCTTGAGTTTGCATTTGCCGTTCCCTGATCTAAAAATTGTGTTTGCTACATTTTGAGAGTTCAGGATTTATTGGTGTTAATTATTTAATTATCTATAATTGTTTAGGTATTTAGTGTTTATGCTTTAGATCAATATTTTTGCTTTAGATTTGCCTTATTAAAGCCTAATGTAGTTTGTGTCTTATTCTAAGTTTAAAACTATAAGAATGATTTCAATTTCATCCTGTATATTATGTATGTAGGAATATCATATAATATTAAGGCAGAGTAACCTTCAAATGTGATGTATTAAGATAAAAATGTTTCTTGTTCTCAATTATGATTGAAGATAAAATGTGTGTGATCCTCAAGATAAGTAATGTAAACAAGTTTTTAAAAGATTATTTTATATATTAAGTGAGATAAATGAAATGGAAGAGCTGTGGTAGCTCAGCTGATAAACATTCACCTTAAAACATCATTGTATGTGAGGTAGCTAAATTCGCTTTCACTACTGAGATTTGAAGAAAGCAAAGTATTTTTATAATTTAATTTTATGTGTCGATCCATTATGTGCTTTGCAGTTTAAGAAATATAAAAATAAAAATTAGGCACATGTGAAGTTTCTTAACTTCCATTGGGGGCAGCAACAGACATAAGGCAGACTTTTTCTTGTTCTAAAATCCTCTCAGGAATGAGGCCAACAGTGGGATGTTTATAAGTTGTTACTTTACTAATTTATATGGAAGATGAGTATGATTTAAAGCAATTAAAAGTGTACATTTTAACCATTATGTATGAAGTATTGATTAATGTTCTATACTAAAATTAAAAGAATAAAACATTACAGTGGAACTCCCGTAATCCGGTCCCTGGCTAATCCGTCCCCCCTTATAATCCGACATGTCTTTAATTTGTAGGTAGATTCGATTCGCGCTTTGTATCTATGGAGAGATGTCCTTCGCGAATACGTGGACAAACAGGTTGCAATTAGTTTTCAACTCCATAAATCTAGCATGAAGCGTAGTCTCAGTTCAAATGTATGTAAGCGGCATAGCGGGCATTCATTACTTTACTGCTTTTCACTTGATAGCCATGAAAATTTTATTCTGTTATATTTATTTTTTAATAAATATACTACTATGTTACTAGTTCTAACTTCACATTAACTTTTGAATTAAACTTACCCTTTTTAAACAGTATCCGGCATGAAATATAATAGGAGGTAAAATGATATTGAAAAATATCTCAGGGTCAAATGTGGCTTTTAAATCTATTTCATTTTGCTCCATATTTACTATTTCACCTCTGAAGCTATAAGCATATGTTTTATTTGGCACTGTTATACCTGGAATATGATAATAATAATAAAATATATATTTGACATTTCAATTGTATAACAACATCAATGAACCCTGACTCCAAAACTGGGATGACCTATGTCAGTAGTCAGTGCCTTCTAATTCATTACCCATTTGTGTCAAAATACATTAGAAAATATTATTATATAATTAAAACTTTTACATTTAATACTTTACACATGCATTTGTACAAATTTTGTGAGTGTGGTTGTATGTTAAATATGTCAAATTATCGAATTGGTTGTATTGATATTCTTTTATCCCACTATATATATATAACATACTTTTAAATGTGTTATTTTTTTTAGTGAATTTATTTTATTTACATAACATTGAAACATATGAAATATTAAAAAAAACTGTAGTAAAAAAGGTGAAACTATAGACATCCGGTACTTGCATATGGGGGTGAGTTTCCTGTTCAAGGGAAGCCTCTCCTTCCCTTTCTACCTTGCGGAAAAGTACAGTTTATGAGTAACGTTTTTTTTGTAAAATCATAATCTCTTTTTTTACACAGGAATATTAACCCAAAGTAATTACTGAAACAGCTTTACAGCAGCCCCTGCACCCTTGTGTAGCAAATCGCAGGCACCTGTGAAGGTCGTATCAGGTAAGGCTGATCACCGAAGGTGACTAATAAGCCAAAGCCACGGTGGGGAGCAGCAGGGGCTGCACTCCCTCCGCACCCAAGCAAAACACTCTATTGGTAAAGGGGTAGGGCAGACAAGACTATGTGGAGTCGGGGTGTGCTGATTCGGTTTTAATTCAGATTCGATCTATCCTAAGTCAGGTTCCCCTACACTCTGCTGATAGTGGTATGTGAAATAATGTTATGTGAATGGTTATAATTTTGTTTTCTGAAAAACATCTTGACTGTTCTCCACTGCAACTCAATTATTGTGTATGAGTATCATCTTCAGCCACAAAAGGATTATCTGGGTCTGAGAGAATAAATTTTTAATGGGAGTACCCATGTTAAAAAAAATATAAAATAATATATTTGTATTTTGTTATATGCAATTTTTAGTGAAATTTATTTTTATCGTAATTAATAAAAAAAAAATTCTGAAATCGAAAAAACAGTGTAAAAGATTCTATTTTAATCCTAACAAACCTCCTAAAATAAAAACATAATTAATTCAAGTACCAGACGTCTACTTCATAATATGAATTAGACGTCTGGTATTTCAATTTACACATGTTTTAATGAAATTTATTATTGATGTAGTGATAATTTATTTTTACCATAATTAATTCAAAACATATTTCCTACATCCTAAAACAGTGTAAAAGATTCAAACTTAACCCGGACAATCCTCCTAAACTGAAAACATAATTAAAATCTAGTACCAGATATCTATAGCTAACTAAAAAAATTGTTGCCAAATATTCAAAATTAATACATATCAAACAAGTTATTAATTCTTCACCAATCTACGTTACTAACGGTCAAACAAACCTTCAGGTGATATGAGCATTTTATTAGGAAAATAGAAACGTAACATGTCTGGAGGTACGGACAAATTGTAAGTAGTATCTGCAGCAGGAAATGCATCAATATATGTAATTTGATTTGTGCTGGCACCATATCGAATAATTGCACCAACTATCAGACCTAAAAATAAGAAATTTAGTTAGAAAAATGTTTGAAATAAAAACAAAGAAATATTTATAATGAACAGCGATTTTAGTTTTCATAAAATATTATTGTAATGGAAATTAGTATCTTACCATAAATAACAGCAAGGCCAGTTTCGTTGAGCCAACTCACACGGCGGTGCTTGAAAACCCAAATTGTAAGCACTGTCAGTGTTAGGAGACATGTATAAATGAGAAGATTTAAACTGTCTATACGATGTAAAAGAGTAGCTTTCGCGTCAAGAGCTATATCCTCTCCCGACGCAAAACATTCTCTTATTAAATAGATTAAAATACAGGTGCCAATATTGAGTTTCATTTTTCTTACAAATTAATAAACACGTAAATCACATCCCAGTAAAAATCGATCTCCAATACAAAAACAGATTACTTTACAGATTTTTTGATTACTTTACAGATTACAGATACAGACTTTGCCACAAGTTACGATTGTTTTGATATTTCCGTCAATATTTTAAGGTATATTAAATCTAATACGGAAAATACTGGAAATCTGGAATAGAACAAAATTTAGTCGTATGACAAAGACAAATAAACAAGGACAATGTCAAAATGTTAATGTCAAATGTCAATTGTCATTTTTTTATTAAGATTTTTGTCTTGGATGCTTATTATTTAAGCGCCTAAGTGACCTAGAGTAATTTTTTTTAAATTATTGTGACAGAAACAACAGCATTTTGTAACATTATAAAATTAGTAAGTATTGACATTTTCTACTGCCAATTACAGGTTCATACTTAATAAAAAAAATCTTCTAACGTATAGCTACAACTGTGTGGAAATAATATTATACAGGGTCATTTTTAAAGAGTAGTCATTACGCCATCCCTGCATAAATGTATATCTACTAGTGTTTTGTTTTGTAAATATTTATTTGTATATATATTTTGTGTGTGTGTGTGTGTGTGTGTGTGCGTGTGCGTGTGCGTCGTGTGCGTGTCGTGTGCGTGTGCGTTTGTGCGTGTGCGTGTGCGTGTGCGTGTGCGTGTGCGTGTGCGTGTGCGCGTGCGCGTGTGCGTGTGCGTGCGCGTGCGCGTGCGCGTGCGCGTGCGTGCGCGTGCGTGCGCGTGCGTGCGTGTGCGAGTGCGTGCGTGTGTGCGTGTGTGCGTGTGTGTGTGTGTGTGTGTGTGTGTGTGTGTGTGTGTGTGTGTGTGAGTGAGTGTGAGTATGTGTGTATGTGTGTGTGAAAGAGGTGTGGCATGTTTGTACGTGTTATTTTTTAAATTTATATTACTTGCTATGTCTTAAAATTGAGATTATTTATTTTTTTATGGAAGCTTTACTGTCGTGGAAAATATCAATAGTTGAAAAGTTTTTGTTGTAGCAGTTAAGTGTACGACTAATGACAGAATTTTGAGAAGTATATGGACCACAGCATTCACTTACCAACAGGTGGACTGTATGCTCGCTTGTCGCGCTTATTCTATAAAAAACACTTACCAAGTATGACTATTATGGTAAATACCTGCAACGGAATGGCCCATGTACAGCAGTAAACTTTTAAAATAATATAAAGAAGAATTCAAACATGTAAGACAATGCATAACGCTATTTCAATAATAACATCTCGTGGAATTTAACTTATTGAGAAGATTTGAAACATAATATTAAAAAATATGAAATAAAATTCGCCTTTTTTAAATTTCGGAGGCTCCGCGGCGCAGTGACTACCAGTGAGCTACGGCGCTGAGGGATGCAGGTTCGAACTCCGTACTAAGCAAGCGTTTATATGGCCCACAAATAATTGTTCCGGGTCTGGATGTTCATCCGTGTACAATTTACGTATGTAAACTGCCTCCATGATACTAATCCTAGTGAGATCGATAGAAAATCCTAGTGAGGAGTTAATGTGTTATTAAGATAAAAACAATGTTTATAAGCACCGGCACTATGACAGACGAACTCACATTTCACTTGATGATAAATGTTAGTTCTTAAGTTTAAATTATTAAAAATTAATTCAATACTCAATAAGTTTATTTGCGATCTATAGGTTACAATTTCGTTGGTATTTAATAGTACGGTAGCTTACTATAGACCCTGTTAGTTTCTGGCAAGTACAAAAGAGATGAGATTGTCCTGGCAATTTCGAATGATTTTGATAAGAAACTATCAATTTAAAACTGACGATACTAACAAATAATTGTAAATCTTTCTTAGTAAATATTTCACAGTTTATATTTATTACAAAGTATAGTATATATATTTTTAGAAATAGCTAATGTTATATTTTATCAATGGTGTACTTTAAATTATGTATATATTTTATACTTATTTACCTGTTTCTTTTATTAGATACTTTTTAAACTTTTACAAAGTAACTTTTCTGAATTTCATGTGGGAAAATTTAGAAATAAAACGATCCGCAGTATGAATTTCTCTAAGCAAATCATTTGTAATCATCACATAAATAATTCCGGCGATCTTGACTTATAATGTTCCCTAAATTCATTTTTACACGATTCAATGTCGAAAATGAATGTTCACCGCAACAGTTATTGATCATGAGAGACAATAATGCAGTTTTTAAATTGGGAAAACGTGATTGTAATGGATTTATCCATCAGGAATTTTTAATATTGAATTTCCAGAGATTCGTTTTTTGTACTGTCAATTGCACCAGCCACATCCGTTTTGAGCAACTTGGCAAACTGCACTAATTCACCGTCTATGCTGTCTTGTCAAACCATTTGCACAAGCACTGATCATAATTGGAGTTTCTTTCGGAACCTCTTCTGCTGTAATAGATTTACATGATAATGTGGTTCAAAATTCCTGTATCTTTTGTACAGTGCAAAGTACTTCTTGTTACATTGTACTTCGCGCTGGCGATCATTGAGTTCGCGGGGCCTCCATTTGTCAAGCTTTTTACCTTGTCAATTTGATGTATATGGATCAATATTGTTTTGATGCTAACGTCGGATGCTAGTGCTAATTCAGCCGTAGATTGAGTATTTATTACATCTTTTTATAATATAATATATAATATATTATAAATTAAGTAAATATATAATAGTTTGGTTGTGCGTGAGTGTTGTGTTATATAACTAATATTTGTTATTTAATATTTTCAAATTGACTATACACTGCAGAGTTTAGTTGTGCGAAACGGAATATTCCACGTAAATTGCACAGTAGTGGACCGTCAGTCATCGAGATAATGAGTAACTAATTTCGAGATTAACGAAACTAACTAATTTCGAGTTCTAATGTGTGATAATGTACTGTTGAAATTCATCAGCTAAAATAAACCCTAACAATTCCTCTGAGCACTCTCCGTGGTATATGCGCTAGAATGCATTGAAATGCAAGGTGCATAAAGCTACAAGCGATGGTCCAGCATGAAATACGGTCTCGATCTACGGAGCTCTAAGATTTTTTGTTAACAGTTTAACCTTCCCTTCCAAGTGACTACGAAACTGTGCGTCTCTCGAAATGTCGACACCAAGGATTCTGACGCTAACTGGGGTAACAAGGCGACTGCCCTGAAATCGAGGAGATGCAGCAAAGGGGTTATTTTTTGAGGTAAACGCGCAAACCTGTGATTTTAGGGGGTTAAACTTTAGCCGCCCCAACCCGCAACTTTATTCAACAAATACTCGACTTTTCAGAAATCGTATTGACGATCACCATGAGCTTGCAGTTAATAATGGATTCTATTTCTTTGGAGAACAAGGAGGTGATAGCGATGGGCCTGTAGTTGGAGGGGTCCAAGCGGTCACCTTTTTTAGGGATCGGGTGCATTAAGGCTTACTTGCCACTGTGCTCCGGAACAATAAATGATCCGAAAAGCCAAGAGGGGTATCGATGGAGACCTGCTAGCCGTCTAGAAGGGAGCTCAGCAGAACACATCTGGAATCTACGTGGACGAAGTGACTAGTTGTGTTAGACCATATGCCAAGGCAAAGTCATAAACAGATCTTCCCGAATTATAGTACCTATAAGAACCGAGTCATTCGGCGTGTTGGGCGTTAAAACTTGTGCTTTTACCGTATGAAATTCTGTGTTTATTTTTGCCAGCAAAATAATCTTTTAGCGATTGTCTTTTGAAACGTTTTACGTTTTTGTGACATCAAGTAAATTCAATATACCGTCTTAATAAATTTTACTCAAAAAATTACGCTTAGGCCGTGATGGGCGGATATGACTATCCAATTGCTACTCTTGTTACGTGGTTAATCCGGCGCTGCCGCTGCGGCAGGTTGCTCAAATACTTACCGCGGATATTTAGTTCGAATCCCAACTAGAGACAATATTAAAGTAAAATATTAGTAAAACACATCTACAATAATGGAAATGACAATCTTTACTAATATTATAAATGCGAAAGTGTGTTTGTTTGTTTGTCCTTCTTTCACGTCGCAACAGAGCGTCGGCATGGCATGATTTTTGTATGGGAATAGTTCGGTGGCTGTAGAGTGACATAGGCTTCTTTTTTCAGCGGAAAAACATATCATTCCCGTGGGAAAACGAATATGTTGCAAAATTAAATTCAGCTAGGAGGCGCCACCGTATTTCTACAAGACTGACGACGGTACGATGGACGAACACAGAAGGTCAGAATATCTGGATTATTATGTCTTTTTACCAAAATTAAGATAAAATATGTATGGATCTGTATTTTTCCACGCAGGACCGGAAAGAGAGCGATAAAAAACATAAAATTCACCAGCTGATTTTCTTCAAACGTTTTGGTGCATTGTAATTCACAGAATAGGCGATAACCTTGCAGACGATATTAAGTAATCCGTTGATGCTCTGCCTACCCCGCAAGGGTTACAGGCCTGATTATAAGTATGGATTAGAAATACTATCACCACCTGTCACGCTTTCACCCTTAACTATTACTTAACTGTGGTAGAAACAGTTCTTAGTAAGCCTTATTAATAAGCCTTAGTAATATTTATTGAACGGAAATTAATACAGTTCTTATATGTGGTAACGTACACATAGTTTAAATTGATTCCGCCAAATGTCGTTACTAGGTTTTAAAACGCGGTAACGAAATGTTTCCTGACATGTACTTAACTACCGCCGTTGAGACGCGCGTCAACTTATAGTGCATACGGTACCTATACGCTTAAATTGTTTCTATTTCGTAGTTTATTCGACTACCTGCTTGCGATTTCGGTTGTTTGTTATTTGCTTTGTGATTTGGTTAAGGTTGAATGGATTTATATTGGCTTTAATTTTTGGATATGTGTATTTTCTTGGATCGGTTTTGTTGATTTGGTTGGTATTCCTTTATACATATTTAGACTCTGGCTTTGATTTTGGATTTTGTTTATTAAGAATCGTGAATTGGTTTTCCTTGTTTTAGGTTGTTTAACAATATTTCAAAGAAATGTTAATAGTATAGATAGTGTATACGGTACCAGGTAGTGTATACACTTACTTCTTTTTTCGTTGGTTATATTTATATTGACTACTGCTTTCGATTTCGGTTTTCTGCGATTTGTTTTGTGATTTGG
This sequence comes from Parnassius apollo, assembly GCA_907164705.1. NCBI lineage: Eukaryota > Metazoa > Arthropoda > Insecta > Lepidoptera > Papilionidae > Parnassius > Parnassius apollo. Next base: position 27,668,496 of record CAJQZP010000693.1, read on the forward strand.
TTTAAGTTGATTCGATTTTTTTTGGCTATTGTTTTCGGATTCGTGTTGTGTATGAATTAGTTTTGTTGTTTTAATTTTAAAAATATTTAAAAAGAATATTTATTCCTTTTAGATATTTTGGATTTGCTTTTAAAAAATTTTTTTAAAGGAAATTTAATTCCTTTTAGGTATTTTAACGTTTTTTTATAAATAGGTTTTTTTATTACTTCATAATGCTTCGCAAACGTAAGTCCAGGCTTTCAAGAGTATCTTCTCAAAGACAAGCGAAAAGATTAACTCGATCGCTAGAATCTTTAGAAGATGCTGAACTGAGAAGGCAAGAACAAGCAGAGCGTCAGGCAGCTTTTAGAACATCTGAGATACCTTCTCAACGTCAGCAAAGGCGTCTTGAACAGACAGAGCGTCAGGCTGCTTTAAGAGCTTCTGAAACACCTTCTCAATGTCGGGAAAGGCGTCTTGAACAGCTCCAAGCTGAACGTCGACAAAATTTTCAAAGAAACAATTGGTCGGTTTTTAAAGATGCAGCATTCAATTATGATCCGTTGATGGATTATAAAAATCGCAGGTTGTTATCGGACTGATGGACGAGGCGTATCAAATTTTGCAGCGCTTTAAAATTGAAAGATGAGACCGCAGCATGTGCTATTCCAATGGCAAAGTGTCTCTCCGTTACTTGGAGAACCAGAAAAACCTTTGAAAACTCTCTTTTTATATGATGCTAATGAGTTACGGCGTTTTTTAAACTGGATACGGAAATATAACTCATGCTTTCAAATGACGTCCTTCGGAGTTGACCAAGAAATAATAATGCCGGGATTAGAATAGGTTCACTTTTTCCAGCTGAAAACGGACAGCATAAATTTTTACAAGTATATTTTATGGGTGACGAAGAAATTGAGGTAGACCGTCGCTGCCAATTTATTCAGGGAGTTGAGAGAAACACAGTGTTCAAAATTCAAAGATTCTTGCATGAACGTAACATTTTAGTCAAAACATTTAAAACTGCTTTAGAAAACCTACCTGAAGAGGATTATAAAGTCGTCATTCACGTAGATCGGACCCCTCGAGGAGAGCATGAAAGGCGCTACAATGAAAATGATTTTGATAAACGAAATAGCAGCCGTAATTAGTGGCGATCAATTTTCTTCACGAGACATTGTCTTGCGAGCACGTGATGATACGTTGCAACGGGTAGCCGATACACACAAGTTTTATGACGCTCTGCAATACCCATTGATTTATTGCAAAGGACAAGAGGGTTATCATTTTCAAATTCCACTCATTAACCCGGTCACAAAGGAGCCTACTCCGAACAAAAAAGTGTCATGTATGGATTTTTATGCGTATCATATGATGTTGCGAGAAAATGATTTTAACCTCTTAGCCCGGTGTAGACAATTATTTCATCAATTTTTGGTAGACATGTGAAGGTAGAAAGTGAACGTATCCGTTATATATCTTTAAATCAAAAAAAGCTGCGCGTTGAGAATTATATACATTTACAAGATGCAGTTTCTAGCGACGCCAGAGTAAACCCCAGATATTTAGGTAAAATGGTAATTCTGCTCTCATCATTCGTTAACAGTCCCCGCTACCTACATGAGTACACACAAAACGCATTCGCCTATGTACGAACTTACGGAAGACCTGATCTTTTTTGTTACTTTTACTTGCAATCCCACATGGAAACAAATAACCGAGGAGCTAATGCCGGGCCAAAAAAGTACTGACAGACACGATTTAGTTGCTAGAGTATTTAGATTAAAAGTACAAAAATTAATGTATGTAATTATATTGAATGTATTGTAATTTATTATGTATATATGTATTCAATTGAATGGCAAAAAAGATGATTACCGCATGCCCACATTCTAATATGGCTTAAAGACAAGTTGCGACCCAGCCAAATACACGACATAATAAGCACCGAGATTCCGGATCCTGAGCAAGATAAAGAATTGTATGATACTGTTACGAGCTTGAGGTTCGTGACAATAAAAATTGCCGATAAAATTACCTAAATTAACACTTTAATTTACTTTACACAAATTAAAGTTAAAAACACTAATAATTAAACACACTAATTCACTTTATTCCGCTCCGAAGCTTCGCTTGTCTCGCCAAATCAACACTACCTCGATCGCATCTTGCAGCGCCTATTTATTTAAATTAGCAAAGAAATATCCAGAATGTTCAAGTAAACACGCGCAAGGTACCGAGCGTTCGAGTTTCGACTAGGCGCTGTCGGTTGAGTGATTTGTGATGTCATTTTCTCAATGCTCCCCTCGCTCTCGTTCCTGACACTAGATGGCGCTAGTGTATCGTCGACTTGAGCGCGTAACACTGCCCCCTCCTAAGACATGCTCGCCCCGAGCATTATCGGCCCCATAATAACGCGCCAAGCGATTCACATGGACGATCTTAGGAGTCCCTCTTGTGCCTTTCTGTAACGGCTCCGCAATGTCAAAGGCTGTCCTATCCCGTGGTGCACCAACATTGTACAATTTCGGTGCTCCTCTACTACGTGTCTGAGGTCCCCGCACGGCCGCACAACTTGTACATGTACGACACCAATCCTCGACATCGTCACGATAATGGACCCAGTAAAACTGTTCTCGGACCTTCAGTAGAGTTCGTTTAACTCCCAGATGGACTCTTGAACGACCATTATGGCACGGCTGTAGAACATTCGGCACTTTAGCTTTAGGGACAACCATTTGCAAACGACAGCTGTCTCTTCGACCATTGTCCCATTTACGGCACAGGACTTCATCCTGAATCAGCAAGCTGTCCCATTGGGCCCAATAGCTTTTCGTGGTTGAACTCATCGCTGAGACGTCCCTCCACTTAGGCTTGGTAGCACGGGCCTTCATCCATCCCAGAATCGGCTTGATGTCCGGATCTTCCTGCTGTGCATGTCGTAGGCTGTCCTTCCACCCGTTGCTGAGGTGGTCTGTCCTGAGCATCCTCACGGATATCACCTCCTTACTCTCTTGCCTACTACAATGGTTGCAATCTTCAGGACAAGGTCTTCTTGTCAATGCATCTGCGTTGCCGTGAGATTTCCCGCTGCAGTGTCTGATAGTAAAGTCGTATTCCTGCTGCTGCTGGGCGGTGATGTTAGCCGCACTTCCTTTCTGAGGCCGTTCACCTTCCCTTCCTAGGGTGTGCTCAGGGCAGCTGGACCGAAGATGGCCCCTTTCCCCACAGCCATAACACCTACGGCTGTATCTTTTATTGTGGTCGCGAACCGTAACTGCTGTAACCTCCCTAGCGTGAGGTGAACGATGATCCTGTCGCCGCCAGGCAGTGTCGTTAACTGCACTACCCTCTCGAGATCGATCAACTCTCCTTTCCACGGTTCACTTAGGGCAGCTGATTCGAAGATGGCCTTTTTCCCCACAGCCATAGCACCTAGGGCTGTATCCTTTGTTGCGGTCGCGAACTGTAGCTGCCGCAACCTCCCTGACGCGATGGGAACGACGATCTTGCCGCACGGCTTCCACTTCCAGTGCGTGGGCCAAGGCGTCCTTAAGCGTTTCGTGGTGCCCGAGCCTCACAGCAGCTCTGACTTCCAGGTCACGGATGCCGTCGATGAATGTCTGCACCAGGTTCCCTTCAATGAGCGCAGGTACAGACTGGTATGCTTTTCGAACCATCTTCTCCACCTCAAGGGCCCACTGCTGCAGGTTTTCGTTGCTGCGTTGCACGCGATCTTTAAGCTGCGCGCGAAAGACGTGTTCCAGGTGAGCGTCACCATATCTCGCCTCCAATGCCTCAAGGAGCTGCTCGTAGGTCACTTTCTTACCGAGAGCTTCCAACACAGTTAAGGCTTGGTCGCGCAGGCCTAAGGTGAGTGCAGTCATGGCGTGGCTTTTATTCCAGCCGTTCGCCTCCATGACGGCCTCGATCTGGATTTTGTAGGCCGACCAGGAAGAGGTCCCGTCGAACGGCGGCACTTTGAATCCACGTAGTGAAGGTGTTGTAGCTACTACGGGAGCTGTTGTACCATCCCCAAGTTTGAGGTCGTCCAGCGTATTCTTCACGTCAGCCATTACGTTGTCAACCCGATTGTTTACTTGGTCGATTCGGGTTTCGGCCTCCGACAGGCGGTTTTCATGTTGAGCAACCTTATCCTTCACCTCCCGTATCTCTTTTCCGAAGATAGCGTGAAGGTCCTTCATGAGGAGCATCTGCTCTTCCTTATCGCGTTGGAGTTGCTCTTCTAAACGACGGGCCTGTTCCTCCTGCCGGCGGGCCTGTTCCTCCTGTCCGCCCCGCAGCTGCTGCAGCATCACCATCAGAGCACCTAAGTCAGGTGCCACAGACGTAGAAGCTGCTGACGGACCGGCTTCCGTGGCCGGCGGCTGGCCCTCAGACATCTGCGGCGTTGCACCACCAAATCTCCTCTGGTCCGTCTCCTGCTGGCGTTGACTTCGGGTACGGACACCCTCCGTTTCCTCCTTAGGTAAAATCGGCATTATTTTATCCCACTTCTGACACCAATTGTTACGAGCTTGAGGTTCGTGACAATAAAAATTGCCGATAAAATTAGCTAAATTAACACTTTAATTTACTTTACACAAATTAAAGTTAAAAACACTAATAATTAAACACACTAATTCACTTTATTCCGCTCCGAAGCTTCGCTTGTCTCGACAAATCAACACTACCTCGATCGCATCTTGCAGCGCCTATTTATTTAAATTAGCAAAGAAATATCCAGAATGTTCAAGTAAACACGCGCAAGGTACCGAGCGTTCGAGTTTCGACTAGGCGCTGTCGGTTGAGTGATTTGTGATGACATTTTCTCAATGCTCCCCTCGCTCTCGTTCCTGACACTAGATGGCGCTAGTGTATCGTCGACTTGAGCGCGTAACAATACCATCGTCCGAAATATGATTCACGGTCCATGTGGAGCGCGAAATTGTATGTATATGTATGAAAGAAGGAAAATGTACAAAGAAATTCCCTAAACAGCTATTAAAAGAAACAGTGCACAATGACAATGGCTACCCTTTACGCAGAGCTCTTGAAGATGGTGGCAGGAAAGTTACAATCTAATCTCGCTCTGGAGCGTTCGAAACCTTAGATAACAGCTGGACTGTCCCGTATTCGCCCATTCTATGTAAAATGTTTAATGCCCACATTAATGTAGAAGCATGTAGCTCTGTCCGCGAAATCAAGTATATCTGTAAGTACATAAATAAAGGAAGCGACCAAGCAATATTTAATCTCAGGAGTGAAGGTGAGGCAAATCCCGTTAATGAAGTACAGACCTTTCAAGCAGAGCGTTATGTCAGCAGTAACGAGGCAGTGTGGCGTCTCCTTGGCTTCCCTTTACACGAAAGGCACCCAATAGTTACTCACCTTGCGGTGCACTTAGAAAATAGGAGCGTGTATATTTCACCGAAAGAAATTTCCAAGAAAGAATTGCATCACCGCCAAAAACTACACTAACAGCCTTCTTTCAAATTTGTCAAACCGACCCCTTTGCAAAAACGTTGTTATATTCTGAAGTCCCCTGCTATTATACTTGGAACATATCTAGCAAGGAGTGGAAACGCCGTATTGAAGGCGCGCCTGTTGCAAATTGGCCCGGTGTAAAGTTATCAGATGCCCTTGGTCGTGTGTATAACGTTCATGTAACTAATTTTGAATGTTTCTGTTTACGATTGCTGCTGCACCATGTTCGGGGTCCTACAGTATATAAAGACCTTAAAACTGTCAACGGTCAGGAATGCTCAACTTATAGAGAAGCATGTGAAGCTCTGCATCTTTTAGAAAACGATAATCACTGTGATGAAACCATGGAGGAAGCTGTGCAGTGCCAGTCACCAGCCAAAATTAGGGATTTTTATGCAACTCTCATACAATCTTGCGGGCTATCTAATGCACATGAATTGTGGGACAAATATGAAGAGTACATGGCGGAAGATATTTTGCGAAGGTTACAGCAAACATACGCGAACATGACATACAATGAACACATTTATAATGAAGCACTTGGAAAAATTTAAGATAAAGTAATGGTAATGGTAGGCAAAAAATTAAGCGACTTTGGAATGATAAGCCCTCAGCGAACAACCGAAAATAAACTAAGTGATGAAATTATACGTGAAACAAACTACGATATACCAGCTTTGCAGCAGCAAGTAGCCGAGTTTGTACCCCGCTTGCTTCCCGAACAAAAACGAGTTTTTGACAAAGTATTAGGACAAATTGAATCTGGAAATGGTGCACTTTTCTTTTTAGATGCCCCTGGAGGAACTGGGAAGATATTTTGTTAAAGTTATTATTATCGCAAGTACGGAAAGATAAAAACATTACTGTGGCCGTAGCTTCCTCCGGTATAGCCGCCACGCTGCTAAGCGGGGGCCGCACTGCACATTCTGTTTTAAAACTCCCTCTAAATCTAGCCCAGGAAGAATCGCCGATCTGCAACTTTAGCAAAAATAGTGCACGAGGTATAATGCTACGACAATGCAAACTTTTAGTGTGGGACGAAATTACAATGTCGCATAAAAGAGCTGTAGAAGCACTAAATCGAACGCTCCAGGATTTGCGCAGCAATACCGGTGTAATGGGAGGAATGCTGGTTTTACTGGCTGGTGACTTTCGCCAAACGTTACCTGTCATTCAAAAGGGCACACCTGCGGATGAAATTAAAGCATGCCTCAAGTCGTCTATTTTATGGAACAAGGTGACAAAATTCAGTTTAACTACAAATATGAGAGTGCATTTGTATAATGATATCAATGCTGGAAACTATGCTGACACACTATTAAAAATTGGCGATGGGCGGTTGGAAACGGATGCTGAGGACTACGTTAAATTGACGAGAGATTTTTGTAATTTAGTAAAGAGTCATTCCGAATTGCGAGCGACAAAATGTTATGTGAAAGGGCGATTCTTGCACCAAAAAATGAGAGCGTTAACAAAATTAATTCAGATATGTTGTCAGTAGACACAGTTATGGACACAGAACAGAGCACTTCATATCCCGTAGAGTTTCTAAATTCTCTAGAGTTGTCAGGTGTGCCCTCACATAAGATTCAATTAAAATTAGGCGTCCCAGTCATGCTAATGCGAAATTTAGATGCTCCTCGGTTATGTAACGGGACGGCTGCGTGTGACACATCTAAGACGGAACATAATCGGTGCTACAATTTTGACAGGCGTAGGAAAAGGTGAAAATGTTATTATACCACGGATCCCTATAATTCCCACAGATCTTCCTTTTCAATTCAAAAGGTTGCAGTTCCCTATTAAGCTCAGTTTTGCAATGACAATTAATAAAGCGCAAGGGCAAACGTTACAGGCAGCGGGGTTCAACTTAGAAAAACCGTGCTTCTCTCATGATCAGCTGTATGTAGCATGTTCGCGTGTGTCAAATGCCCAGAATCTCCACATTCTTTCCCCTAATGGAAAAACATATAACATTGTGTACAGTAGCGTCTTAAAATAGTGTTCAGTTAGTTTCTTTTTCCAAAATTCCCACAATCAATTAATCAGAATTCCCACAGATCTTCCCTTTCAATTCAAAATTTCCTATTTAGCTCAATTTCTTTTCAATTCCAAATGCTGCACCTCTGACGGACCTACTAAGCTCAGTTTCCTTTCAACTCAAAAGGCTGCATCTCTGACGGATCTTTTATTTGGCTCAGTTTCATTTCAATTCAGAAAACTGCGTCTCTGACGAATCAATTTAGCTCAGTTTCTTTTCAAAAGTCTGCATCCCTTACGGATAATTATGCTCAGTTTAATTTAATTAAAAAAAATTCCATTTCCATTTGGAACAAACAGGCTATTTTCATGCTTTCCTATACGATGCGTTTCAAAACATTTTGATAGGCTGATGAATCAATTTTGCTCAGTTTCCTTTTAATGGCTGCATCTCTGACAACATTTGTAGTCCAGGTATTGTAAAGATGAGTGGCTTTACTTGCCTAGCCTGTTCATTTCAATTTAGTTCCTATTTCTGCCACCTAGTGCTGAAACTCTCTAAACTGTCAATATGGCGTCGGCAAATAACAAATTTGATGGTGTTTCCCAAAGTTTAATGAAAAATAGTACAATCTGTCGCAGCCAACTAGCTTAATTAACTGTTCAATTAACGGCTTAACTTTTTTTGTTTAACTAGGGACCTGAATGATATTCAGTCGCTGCATCTAATACAACATTGCAATTATCTTGTAATATCAGCGAAAGCTGGTTAGGGCGCTGCTGCAAAGCCGCGTATATTTCTATAAGATAGCGCATAGTGTATAGGCATGAAATGTTGTATTAGACGCATCGGTTGAAACGCATGGGCAGAATATCGTTCAGGCCACTGGTTGAACGTCGCTGTTTCACCCTATCGTACGAATGGCTTAAGCATTAGCCAGCCAGTTTATTAAATGTTGTAACAAAAGCTAGTTGAACGGCACCGCATTAGTAAAAAATTTAGGCTGTTAACTGAAAGGCTGATTAAGCTAGTTGGCTGTGACATATACAAAGTGCAGCTTAGCAAGTGAATGGCGGAAGCTTTAATATCGTTGAAGGTTAATCATAAATTCAACAAATACGAAAGGCTGAGTTCTATAGAATTATATTATTTATTAATAAAAAGGTGAAAGTATTTATTAAAATATAATGCTAATTAACAAATGATTTGTGATAAAAATATTAAGTAGAAGTAATAAAAAGTATCATAATAAAACATTTAAGTTTGTTGATTATAAGGTTGCATATTTATTAAAAATAAAAATAATGACTCAAATATCCTTTAGAATGTTTTGATCTAAATAAATTAGTTTAATTAAGGTGTAATTTATAGAGTGCAGTATATACTTATATTTAATTCTGATTTGACTTTGGATGTATGGAGACGGAACGTTAAAAAACGCCATTTATTTTCAATTACTCTTCGCGAGAATATCAAACGTGAGAGAGAGAACAAAAGATACGAGTAGCTTCAAGAACGATTGAATGTAGCTACATACCTTAGAATTATTTTACAGGTTAAATAATAAAAGTAAAGTAAAGTTACAGCCTATATACGTCCCACTGCTGGGCACAGGCCTCCTCTCATTTCTGAGAGGGTTTTAGGGCAAGGAAGCGTCCGCCGCGCTGCCCCAATGCGTGTTGGCGAACTTCACACGTCTTCGAAATCTTTTTTTTTCTTATTCCTCAGACATGCAGGTTTCCTCACGATGTTTTCCTTCACCGCCGAGTACGTGGTAAATCAGCACTTAAAATTGCAATTAACAATTTCATTGGTGCCGGCGGGGATCGAACCCGGGTTACTCGCGTTCTGTTACAGCGAGCGTTAACCATGGCCATACCACGGCTCTTAAATAATAGTTTTTATTAATAAAAGACAAAAAGTTTATTACGCGGATCAAAGCTAATTAGTTTTTAATATTTTTTTTTTAAATAAGAGACTATTAGGATTAAAATAACAATATATAAGTAATACGTAGCACGTACACGTGCATATCACAATGACTTATTTGTACTTAGTAGACTTGTACCAGACCTGTCAATGTTACTGATAATTGTCAAGACTGATCAAGTATCCTGTAACGTTTTTATCATTACATTGTTTAAGGCGACTTGGAGTAGGTCATGGAGGCTATATGATAAAGCAATCGGAATATCAATCGAAGGAAACAAATAAAAATACAAACTAATTTTGTTTGATTGTAAGTAAAATATGTTTTATTTTTATTTATTTATTTATTTATTTAACATATTATACATGATAAAGAGGATATAATATGGTACAACATAAGCTTAATGAAAAACTTTACCGTGTACCACAAACCGCCGACATAATTTTTTTTAAATATGAGTTACACCTTAATCTACAACATATGTTTAATGCAACACTACTAAACAGCAATTGGCACGGTCAACACGCGGTAAATCGACAATACATACGTAGTTACCTCATAGTGAACAAGAAATGTGTGAGTCTTGCCACCGCCCACTTCACCGCGTCAAAAACCGGTCGTTCCTGCGTTGCATATACAGGAGGTATCAATTAGTTAGTTACTTAATATTTAATAGTAAACGAATATAATGATTATTCTTAGGTTGTATATCATATAGGTAAATATAGGAAATATAGTTAGTGGGGATTATAGTGTTTAATTTTATTATTTTTTAAGTCTGAAATCTGGTATATACAGTTCGTATAATAGTTTTTTAATTTGTGTTTAATATTTTTATGGTTAATTTCATTTTGAAAAGATATTGGTAAATGATTTATTAAATTCGGAACCATGCATTCTAAAGTATGTTTTCCGTATAAATTATTATAATTAGGTTTATCTAATTTTGGATTGGCCGCACTGCGGGTTTTAGAATAGTTAGAAATCCCATATTTTTTTTAAATCTTCATTAAAAAATTCTTCATTTAAGAGAGTATATTCTACTTTTTTATGCACCGGTATAATTTTGCAGTAATCGAATAGGTTATGGTAATCAGAATCCCTGTGTAAGTTTTTAACTTGGTCTGGGACTATAGTTTTTAAGATGCGTAGTTGCAATGAAAAAATGTTATCTAAATGTGATTTGTAAGTTCGCCCATAACTAGACAAGCCATATGAAATTTTAGATTCGGCCAGTGATTTATATAATTGTAGCAGAATTCTATAGGGGACTTTATACTTAATTATGGAGAATTTTGCTAATATGCTTCGAAGTCTATTACACACATCCTCAATATGATGTTTCCAGTTTAGTCGATTATCTATTAAACTAAGTTCTAAGTAAGTTTGAGTTTCTACAGGCTCTAATTCTGCACAATGACAATTGAGAGTCAATTGTCCTTTGTGAAGGCATAGGTGGTCATGCATAATAATGCTAGGTATTACTTTACTCCTATTGTGACTTGAACTTATATACATTAGCTTGGTCTTGCTAGCATTGATAACTAATCCTTTATCGTGAGACCATTGTGTTAATATATTAAGTTCTTCTTGCAGAATGCGGCCAGTTTCGTTAATATTTTCGCCTGCTGCAACGAGGTACGTATCGTCGGCATACTGGTATATTTCGCAACGTCTGATGATGTTTGCCAGACTATTAACATAGGTGATGTAATGCAATGGTCCAATTACAGAGCCTTGTGCAGTGCCTACCGAAGAGTTAACATAATAACTAATGGCATCCCCCCTCTTTTACCGCATATTTTGTGTCATTAAGTTAATCTCTGCACCATGACAATAAAGGTCCTCTGATACCACTATCATTAAGACTGTCTATTAGCTTGTTATGATTAAGTGTATCAAACGCTTTAGTATAGTCTACAAAGACTACCAAGACGTGTCTTTTATTATCTAAATGTTTGTAAACGCTGTTAGAGAAGGTCGATAACAGTTGGGTGGTATTTTTCTTTGGTTGAAAGCCATACCGTTTTTCCGTTATTATATTGTTTTTAGCGTAGAAGTCATAAACCTGTCTGCAAATGTATTTTTCAGCAATTTTATCTATAACGGGTAAAATAGTAATTGGCCTATAGTTGTCTAGGTCTAACTATGCCAGTTTTTAAAATATGGGGATACTTTCCACTTTTTATACAGGCATTAATAAGGTTTGCAATTACGTCACTGACTAAGGTGCATATTTTTTATGTCTATAGGTCGTATCCCGTCAATACCTGGCGCTTTATTACAGTTTAGGTTGCGTACTATTTTTTCTACTCAATTAGCATTAGCAGGTACAAAGCGTAAGGAGACATTCGCGTTGTCACTATACAATGACTTATCCAATAAAGGCAGATTACATTTAGGGATTGATTTTTTGACGCTTACGTCGAAAGATTCAGCAAATGAACATGCAATCTTATATGGAGGATAATTACTGTTACCAAAGTTGTCGAGCAATCATCAATCGGTTTTGTAATTCACCCCGTTAATTGATTAAATAATTTGTCCCTGTGTTGATATATTTTCAGAATTTTTTTGTTCATCCATTCATTACCAATACGTTTTGTTTTAAGGATACTTTTAGATTCTTCCCTACATTCCATATAACACTTATTAAAATTTTCGTGTATGAAATTGTAAATACTATAAGGACAAGATAATTCCCTTGATTTTGCCCATTCTATTTTACTAAGTGATTTAATAAGTGCAATATTATTTAGACAAGTTTTTATTTTTGGAATTGCTTGTATACTCAATCCAACGCAGGCGAACACTATAACTCGGTGATCGGCCAGTGTCGTATCAATTGCTGCCGTTTAAGGTCTTGTGTATGGGATCTACCATAAATATGATCAATGCAGGACTTGTTTAACTTACCAGCTGATATTTCTATACGCGTGTTGTCGGTGATCCCACGCACAAGGCCCATACAGTGCAAAGTGTTATTGTACCTATGTTTTACAGGTTTATCTGAGTTAAGATCAATGTTAAAGTCTCCTATTAAAAACAACTCACCATTGGAGCAGTGTTTACGTAAAGTACTATCTAGTTCGCTAATGAATAAGTTTTTACTATTTTTAGGTGGGCGGGACACGGCACATATGTCTGCGGAATAACCGTTTATAGTTTAGAATTATATAGTTTAGAACAGAAGTAAACTCCTTCATTGATCGAATAGATTCAAATCGTTCTAAATGGGAATGATTTGTCTCTGCAACACTTGCAAGAAAAGATTTCCTTTTTTCAGGGCAAAATATCTAACGGTAAACGTGCTAATCCTGACTAAATCTACAGACTTTCACCTTAGCCACAATACACTGCGCCAGGGAAGCGCCCACGCTTACATTCGCAAAGTCACTAGTAACGTCTGTCTGCTGTCACCCTTTTCTCCACAAACGTCTCGCTTAGTGGGAAGATAGCAGATCTGCCCTGTGACCCAAACTCCACCCCAAGCTTTAGCCCTCAGAGAGAACATAAACATAACATAAAATAAACACTCACGCCTGTCACCCAGAGGGGTAGGCAGAGACTACAGACTTCCATTTGGCACGATCCTGACACACCTCTCTTGCCTCCTTCACATCCATACACCTACGCATACATGCTCGTCGGTTAAGGGTACTCCTAATTTGGCCCGTTTTCAATAAATCGCCAATTTGGTCGATAAATTTTCGCCTAGGACGTCCCTTTCCGACTCTGCCATTCACTTCTGCACCATAAATTTTCTTTGTCACTCTTTCCTCATTCATTCTTTCCACATGACCAAACCACCGAAGCATTCCTTTCTTAATCCTGGTCACAAAGACCTTCCCTGAGAGAAGTGCATTATAATCCTGATACTCCTCTATTTTCGCGGTTTCACCAGAGCTGCATTGAAGTTTAGACCTCGCTAGAGTCGAGGAGGGAAAAGGAGTGCTGGGAGAGAACACCTCTCCTCAAGTTCACCAACTTGTATTCGGATTAGCTAGGAAGGTAGCTAACCGTCGTTACCTTGAACTGGCCCTGTGAAGAAGTTACAACCATATTTTATTTATTTCACCGTAGCCGACTAATCCACGGCACAAAATTAACTGAATTTGCATCCGCGAGTCTGCTTCGTACTCATACTAAATATTTTTATTCTCTTATGAAACAAATACATGCATTTGTTTCGAGTCCAATTGAGATGAACGACCGTTTTTTTTTTGTATTAAAAATGATGTTTGCGTCAAAACTATTTTAATTGTAATTATAGCTTTTAACATGTCAGTAATAGGAGGATTGTTAATTTCAATTTTAAGTGCTGATTTACCACATGCTCGGCGGTGAAGGAAAACATCGTGATGAAACCTGCATATCTGAGAAATAAGAAAAAGTATATATATTTCGAAGACATGTGAAGTTCGCCAACACACATTGGGGCAACGCGGTGGACACTTCCTTGTCCTAAAACCCTCTTAGAAATGAGGGGTCTGTGCCCAGCAGTGGGTATATAGGCTGTAACTTTACTTTTTTTTAATAGGAGAATCGACAGTCTTAAGAAAGGAACTGTTATGATTCTATGAATAATGTTATCTTAAAAAAGCCTTATTATTTTATCACTCAGAAGTAAGTTTTGGAAAATTTTAAAAAACCCTTAGTGATAAATGTGTATATGCGCAACGTGAGGTGCTAGTGTTACAAACTCTATAGGTATTTACAATCACTAACTACAAGTATCAAACTATCCCGCTTTCGATGTTAGAAATATGTTAGGAGGTTGATTAAAAATATATTAGTGTGAGAGCGGATGTTTAAATTGCTATCTTGCTTACGCTACAGCAATAAAACAGTTTACAGCACTATACATTCAGTATAGTGCAGTTACAATTCAACCACATGGATTAGAAAGTTTCGGTAAAAAAACCAACAGCAACACTGTTTATTTCAAAAGGCTGCCTCATGGGCAACACAGCTAACTTTTTTTTTTAAATATTGTGACCCATAGACACCCTTAGATGGAATGCCTTGTTCCCAGTAAAAAGGGTCTCCGGGTCTCTACACTCACCATACGAAACACAACATTATTCTGCTGTTTTAAGCTGGTAATCTGTGAGAGATGTGGTATTGTGATGTATTTGAAAAAATACAGCACTAATTATGATAATGAATTATCCTTGGGAATCTTTGTTTTCAGTTTTGAACTTCATTTATTATATTAAAATTCAATTCTACTTTGCATTACTTTGGTTTGTGCAGTATTTCGTAAGATTAAGTGTCAGAAAGAGGTAAATTCAAAATATATCAAGAGTAGAAAACCAGTTATTTGTGCATTTCCCAATACTGGTTTTGGAGGTTTTGACTTCGAACCTTCGATTCAATAGGCATTGGAACATAGGTCATGTAATTGTACCACATTTTATGCACTTGAGATTAAGTAACACTAAAGTGATACTTTGCTATTAAAAGCTATACATATGTATAATATTACTGAATTTTCATGAGTTAATCTTGAACTTGAAACTTGAATCAAAATAACTACTTTATTGTTGTTTTTGTTATTGACACAGATTATTATCACCTCTATCTTCGATCTTATCGCATGACGCGGTTACGTCGGATACGACTAGATTAGAATAAATATTATAAATCCGTGGGCTAACGAACGAACGACACGAAAGTGTTTCTGTGTTAGAGCTTACACAGTCTTCCGCATAGACAATATAAATATAGTTTTGTGCATTGTTGATAGTGTAACTTCCAGTGTTTGATAATTGTTGCCGTAGACGAAATTACACTTCTGATATTATGTATCAGAAAGCAGTCCATATTATACATATAGACAGTAGTAGCCAAAGGCCTAAGCGGTCTCCGTCAATTTCACAGTACGATAGCAGTCTGGGTTCGATCCCCCCAGCATCAGAATCCAGAAGTCATGTAATGTGGCAATTTCTTTGTGCTAAAACTCTCTCAGAAATGAGAGAAGGGAGAATGCCTGTGCCTAACGGTGAGACGTTTTTAAGTTGTAACTTTAACTATTAAATTTAGCATAATATTATATGCGAAAATAATATACGAAACTTTTAAAGGCATTATAATTAATACATTTTTGGTATAAATTGGAACAACAAATTCTACAAATGACTTAACAAGGTAACAATAATAATATAAGTGGTAATTTTAACCTTGCAGGAGAGTTAATGATATGAAAAATGAATATTTATGTATTATAGTATTGCTAGGTATTTTTAAAAGTATGATAAGACGGTCCCGGAACTCACGACGATCATATCATATATATCATATCATATATCATAGTACTTATATATTGAAATCAGTATGACGTTTTTAAAGATCTTTTAGATTACTCCATCAAGAACATATACGATCGTATTATGACATTTTAAAACTTCGCAAAAATTATATTGCGCCAGAGCAATGACTGGACCCGAGAAGTCTGGAGTTTCCGAGTGCATGTTTTTTCTTCTCGAAGTTGCGACCAGTCTGATCCACATAAATAGCGTAACATTCGTCACAAACAAGTTTGCAAACAGCTAACTTTTGACGTATATACAGCTTATCTTTATTAAGTATTA
Organism: Parnassius apollo; assembly: GCA_907164705.1. NCBI lineage: Eukaryota > Metazoa > Arthropoda > Insecta > Lepidoptera > Papilionidae > Parnassius > Parnassius apollo. The sequence continues at coordinate 27,684,466 of CAJQZP010000693.1, forward strand.
CAGATATTCCTAAGAGGATTGTTTGTTTTGAACGCCACGCAAAACCCGCTCTGTCGAAGAGTATTTTAACCTCTTCACATTTACACGCGAATCGCGAAACACCGTGAACCGCGGCAAGAATTGTTCCGGCTCGCAATGGTTAGTTTTTTCTTTTTAATTAAAATGTCAATGAGATTTTTTTGAAAAATCGGCAACTTCGAGACCCATTCCATTTTGCTAAACATCTCTTGGGCACTTGAAACAACCAAGCCAACACCACTGAACTCCACTCCTTTGAAGTATTACATACTAGTAATAAAGGGATGTAACTGTGTGTGCTGGAAGAGTTAGAGAATTAAAAATTAAAGAAGTGGTAAAATTAATTTTAATTAATATATATAATATATAATTTAATTTTAAAAATAAAATGAGAACATCATCAGTGTATTCGAAGTCAATTAAATACGTATTATTTAAGGATAACTCAAAAACTACTTGTCAGATCTCGATCAAATTTACATGGGTCCACACGAGAAGCACCAGCTATCAGATAAAAAAGAATAATCACACACATACAAAATAACATGCAGACAAATTGAATACCTCCACCTCTGTAAGTTAGTAGAAAAAGTAATGTTGCATTGCTGAATGATCTAAGAAATGTTTCTAACCCCTCTCTTAAGCATCTTTAAGCCTGCTCTCTAATAAAATACAGCCTCCCAATATGGTCGTTCGTCACCCTTACGGTGATCAGCGGTTGGTTGGGTTGGCTGGCCTTTCGCAGCGGTTTGTTACTAATTTTACAGCGGCTGCATACGTGAGGTGCATGTTTAATCGCATGACGTAGTCGTTCGCTACTTATGTTGGGAGAGAGCAGTTGCGTCAGTAAGTTGTATAAATAGCAGCTGTTTTGACTCGCCGCTTTAGCGCCCCCCTTTCACCCAAGGGGGGTCGCGTTCGATACGGCTTAGAGATCTAGTTAGACTATTAAGACAGTCCCTAAAAGGTGGGGTTTAGTGGGTAAAAGTCTCAACATAACCACGCAGCCGGCTGCGTGGTATGCTATGAGCATTCCCCACCTCCCTCCCCCGCTTTCCGGAGGGTTTCCGATATTTGCTTCGGGCGCAAAAAAAAAAACTCGCCGCTCAGTCTACGGCCAGCCATCGCAGAGTCTACTTCACCTGAGGATGCCTCTTGGTGGTGTGTCTTGTCTTTTCGAGGCTTTTCTAAAAAAATGGTAAGATTGCACTGTTGAATGAACAAATAAATGAAACATTTATAACTCACCTCTTTTAAACATTTAAGCCCACTCTCTAAAAAAACAGCCTCGCAATGTGGTCGTTCATCACCCTCGCGGTGGTCAGCGGTTCGTTGCGTGGTTAGAGGGTAGGCGGACGTTTCGCTTTGGTTTGTTGTTTATTATTTTACAGCAAACTGCTGCGTACATCAGGTGGTGATTGGTTGCATGTTTTTATCGCACAACGCGGTCGCTCGCTAGTTTAGTGGGGAGCAGTTGCATCGGTGAATTATAAATAGTAGCAATTTTGGCTCGCCGCTTACTTAGCGTTAGCGGTCAGCCACCGCAGAGTCTACATTACCTGAAGATGCCTTGTGTAGAGGCGAAACACATGTCGAATTATATTCGATGGTGTGTCTTTCCTAGATTGGTGGTGTTGGGAGTAGTGGCGTTGGAAGTAGTGGTGCTGGGATTAGTGGTGACAGCGTTAGTATACGCAATTGAGGGAGGGCGGGAGATGCTCTTCAAACTAGATAAGACACATCATTTTATTTTATTGAGCGGATGGTTGCAAAGTAACTTTTAATATCTTTAGCCTTTATATCACTGGCAGAATATATGAATCCTACGAGTGTGCTCTTTTGTGTCCTTTGTGCGGTTACAGTATTTTTAACAAATGTTAAGTCAAGTTTTCAAGAATTTTCCGACAAACTCAAAAATTTCTTTAGTAACGTACTAACGTACTACTGAAATTTATATATTTTGTTGGAATAAATAATTTAAAGGGCAAAGGAACCCAAGGGGACAGCAGCTTCCTGACTGAATGGAGAAAGAGGGACTCTTTATGATGAACTCTTTCTTCCAGAAGCGGCCCCACAGGATGTGGATCTGGTCGAGCCCCGACGGTTCGACAAAAAATTAGATTTGCTTCATTATGATGATCAGACGCCTACTGTTCAGTGATGTCTCAGTGATCGCGAGGGTGAAAACTGGCAGCGATTACCGAATGTTTAGAGGCACACGTACCTAAACGTTAAGTTGGAGAGGTCTTGTCTAGTGAAGTCAACGCTCCGTCCCCCTCGTGTGCTAATCCAGGTTCCCGATAACTTTCAGCTCGATTTACAAAACCGTTTTCAGTGCCTAGAAGACTGCAATACAGTGGACGATATGAATGACAAGCTCGTGGAAACTGTCCATGCGGTCGGAGATAAGTTCTGCAAGCCCCGCCGCAGAAGAACACAAAAACTCTCCGATCACAGTTTTAATCTTATGGCTGTAAGACGGGAAATAAAGCTGCAGTCTTCAGCAGATTTGGCAGCATACAGGCAACTGAACAGACAGATCTCCAAATACATGTGGCGGGACTTACGCAACTTCAATACAGCTCGTATTGAAGAAGCGATTGAGCGTAACAAAGGCTCCAAAGTCTTTGCCAGGGATCTGTCTGTCAGAAAGAGCCAACTGTCGAAGCTGAAGACCGAGTGTGGCAGCATCATTTCCGGAATACCTGAGATTTCGAGTGAGATTAAGAGGTTCTACGCAAGTGTGGGTAGCAATCCAAGAGCAAGTCTTATCCGACACTATTCCGATGATATCCCGGAGTACATAACCAGAGTACGAAACCTATCCAACTGCAGAGAGGTGAAAGACAGGGTGACGTTATATGATCAGGAAGACTTGAAGAAATCTCATCTGGCAGAAGATATCGTAATTCATGTAGATGACGATGACTCTGAAGATTCTGATGTAGAATTTTAATGTAAATAGTTTTAGATTTAATTTTAGATATAAGTCAATATCTTTATATATATATATATTTAATATAACTTGTTACATGAAATACTAAAAATACTAAAAATTTGTACTTATAGTTTTTTAATACATAGATACCAAAAATAATAAATACGTCGTTTTATCTATTTTTTTTATATTTTTATCACTAATCCACATAATGACAAAACTAAATACACCATCGATAACGCTTATCGACAACAATAATGCGCATCACTATGCTCGCCCCGAAGGCCCGTGAGTGGGAGAGAGAGCGAAATACTCTGATGATTTATGACCCAAACTGCACGGACAGAATAATTCTAGTGTAGTCGAAAATCACAATTTTGGTCGCTCCGATTACTTTAGAGTTAACCTAAATAGCTAAAAATCGCCTAACTTGGCAACACTTTCAAATGCTTGCACCGAATTATGTACCCCACACTAAAAACAATTCATTCAGATCATTCAGGATACGGTCGGTTTTCGACTCATTCACAATTCACAACAATCACGAGTTAAAAAGTTTCAATTGTTTGTGATTGGTTGTACCGGAACATTAAAACAGATGAATGAACCATAAATATACTTTTAAGTGTACCAGTTAAAACGAACGGATTGTTTATGATTGACACATGTCTACTCGCATAGACATGTTTCAATCATTGATTTCTAGTGACAGATTCATTACAGTACATTTCGATCGATCATTCAAATGGATCATTTTGGACCGCAGTACTGAGTGTGAGATCCATTGGGAACCGAAAATTTTCTATTTGAGATTTGTAATAGCGCCATCTACTACATGCTATAGATAATAAAGTCATTTTATCGAACCAGAACTTATTGACTTTCAAGGTGGTTCGACGCTAGATGGCATAAACACAAAAACCTCAAGTTATTCAATATTTTGAAAACTATCACATTAACGTGATTCGTCGTTTGCCATGAAATCTTTTGATGTGTTATTTTTAGTAAACTCTACGAAATTATATGTTTAACTCATAGATGTAACAAATAAATATAATAAAATGTTAAATTATTTTAAATTTAGGTAACAATATTATAATAAAACCTTTAAATAATAAATACTCCTATATTCTACGGTCTGCATTGTTTATTCAATTCGCCTGTATATTTAGATCATTCGGGATTCGGTCGGTTTTCGGCTCATTCACAATTTAAACAAATCGCGGGTTAAAATTAAAAAGGTACCGTCGATTGCTTGTGATTGGTTGTACTGGTACATTCAAAAACAAATGAATGAACCATCAATACTTATATGTATACCAGCTCAAACGAACGAATCATGCATGATCGCCACATGCCTATACTCGCATTCATTTTAAAGTGGGGGAAGCTGTCAGTCATTAGTCAGACTTTTCGCTATGCAGTTCTTTTACCGGCGCCTCTACACGTTGGTCAATTGTGCCCTTCTTTCTGCTGCGCCCTCCTTTCTGCCGAGGAGGGTCGCGTTCGTATACGGCTTAGAGATCTCTCGTCAGATCGGTAAGCCAATCCATAAAGACGGTGTTTAGTGGGTAAAAGTCTCCACATAACCACGCAACCGGCTGCGTGGTATGCTATGAGCGTTCACTGCCTCCCTCCCCCGCTTTCCGGAGGGTTGCCTATATTTGCTTCGAGCGCAAAAAAAAACGTTGGCCAATACAGTGGCCAATAGCATTCGCCAACATGTAGAGGGGGTGTTTGCGCTTCATTGGTATGTATTGGAACAATGACCCACAAGTTGGCGCGAGATCCGTGTCGTGTCGGTTTTTTACAAAAGATCAAAGGATTGTTGGCAGAGTTTGGTCGCCGCGTCCACACGTTGGCCGCGCGTTTAGTTTGCTACAAGCTCCCAGAGTGATTACACGCATCTGATTTAAATTTTATATTCAAGATTTGTAGGGTGGATGCCCCAATTACCAGCCTTTTAGTGCCAATTTCAACTTTAAACATTCTTACCTCTTTAATCAGCGCGATTTAATTATTTTTAAACATTTGTTTTAATCGATAAGCTATTTATCAAAAAAAAAAAATAACGAACATTTATTTACAATCAGATTATTACGAGAACAAATTTATACGTGGTAGAACCATGCAGTTATATTAGAAGTATAGTTGTAGTACGAATGGGTCGGCTCAACCGGGGAAGGACCACGCTCTCACAGAATATCAGCGTAAAATAGTAGCTTAATGATGCTGTGTTTCGTATAGTGAGTGTAGAGAACCAGAGACCCTTTTTAAAGGAAACGAGGCATTTCATCTTAGTCCTCACGGGTGACAACGCATCTGCATTTTGGATTCGTAATCGAGCATAGATGTAGATATCTGTGGGCCACATTAACCACTTACCATCAGGTGAACTGTGTGCTCGTTTGTCACCATATCCTATAAAAAACGTCGATTTCTTATAATTTAATCGTGCAAGTTTTCGAATCATCATCATCATTACAGCTACTTAAGTCCACTACTGAACATCCTCCTCCACAGACTGCCGCAATCATGGTTCTGAGCCACTTTCCTTGTCATGAGTTTTTCATTTATGTTCCAAGTTATAATTAGTACCTATTATTAAGTCAGTGTTAATTATATTTGTTGCTTGTTTTGGTCTTTTTCAAAAAATAATTAATTTACCAAATAAATTACGAGGTGTTTTTTTTTGTGACCTGTCAAAGAAATTTTGCAGCTTTTTTTAAACATAGAATGTCTAATAGAAAAGCAAGTACATCTTTAGCTAAACTTTACAATCAAAACCCAATTTTAAAACATAGGCGAATCGATTGTAACTCCTTTAACTTTAAAATAAGTTAAGTTCTAATTAATGATATTTATTCCAGTTTATGATGCATGTAAGGAATAAATAAAGCTAAATAAATAAATAAAATTCCCGTTTATGACAGCTCCGATTTATATTACATGGCTGAAATAAAGTATTTCTTATTAGGTACGTAAAACCAAATATATGCACTTCATACATTTCGTACGAGTATATCTATTTACAGGCCAATTAATATTTGCTATTCTTTTATAATTCTTTTATAAAAACCTTAACCCGTCACTAGGATTTTCTCCTGTATCGCGGAGGCAGTTTACAAACATAAATTGCACAAGGAAACACATCCTGACCCGGAACAATTATTTGTAGGACATACAAATACTTGTTTCGTGCGGGATTCAACTCCGTGGCCCCCGGCGCAGCCACTCATTGCTAAGCTACGGCGCCACGGAGCCGTCGTCTAAAAATTTGTCCGCACATTGGCCTGAACCGAAGCAAACTGAACGACCTTCCAACGTGTGGATGCCGTCAAAAACTCTCGGCCAATATCTTCGCCACTACATTCACCACTATGTTGGCCAACGTTTAGAGGCGCCGTAAAATAAAATAAATTCGTCCGCACATTGGCCCGTTCCGCCCGGTTTCCCCGTAGAAGCCGTGCACAAAATGCACAGTAGAACGGGCAAGAGGTTCAATCTAGCCCTTGTCATCCTAACCAACGTGCCGGAGGCAAAAGCCATCTTCCGGCAGGTACGCACAGAGTGTGGCCTGTCGAGAGTGAAGGTTGAGCCCCCACATAGGCGCGGATTCCCGGCACAGTGCCACCGCTGCCAGCTATATGGCCATGCGGCGGCCAACTGCTCCGCCCCACCCAGGTGCGTTAAGTGCCTTGAACCCAACAACACCAAAGAGTGTCCTCGGCCCAAAGACGCCGAATCCCCACCCGCATGTGTCCTGTGTAAACAAACAGGCCACCCGGCTAACTACAGAGGCTGCCCCTGCGCACCTCAACCTCGCCCCAGTAGGCAAGCTCCACCGCCGGTCAATGACCGCTCATTCCCGGCTCTCTATCAACGGCCCCGTCAGGGCCTTTCTCAGCCCATCCAGGGCTTCTCTCGGCCCCCTCAGGGTCCCCCTAGGCCCCCCCAGGGCATTATTCGGCCCCCTCCGGGCTTCTCAAAGCCTATGCAGCCTCCAGTCTTTCCCTGGGGCCCCAATAAGGCAGACCCACCGCGGACAACCCCCGCCCCACAACAACAACAATCACAGCCCACTATTGAAGACCTAAAAACGATCTATTCCGCTATTAGGAACATCGAAGTTAGTGAAATCGCGGTGTTAGCACGCAAATTGCGCGCTGCGAGGTCCTCTCAGGACCGTCTTCTCGCTCTTACAGAGCATCATAATCTTTTGTGCTCGTTGTAAGTTAAGTTAACTTAATTAACTTAACTTCAATGACAGAGCAGTTTGCTCTACCAAAGTCTCAGGGTCGTATCAAACCTAAGGGTTTATCGCTTGTATTCTTTAATATTCGCGGTTTGCGAAATAACCTCCCAGAGCTTAAGCTCTTTCTTCGGAATCGTGAAGCCTATTTCCTCCTCCTACAGGAAACTAATCTCAAAACTAAGGACACTAAAGGCCTTTCTATTAAAAACTTCTCTCTTCTTCGTAATGACGGACCCGACCGCCGAGGCGGCGGAACGGCCATCTATAACAAGAAGACACTTCACTGCACGCCCATTTCTACTCCCCAGCTTACCAACATGGAAGCCACAGTATGCAGGCTAGCTATGACAGGACATCAGTCCATCCTCATAGCCTCCTGTTACATCCCTTCAGGAACCCATCCCCTCAAAAAAGATTTTGAGGCTATTTTATCTTTAGGCAATTCAGTCATTATGTTTGGAGATTTTAACTCCAAGAATACTGAATGGACATGCCGTACTACGTCCCCTAGTGGCAAGATACTGCTCGATATCACGCAGTCTCTTAATATTACCGTCCATAGTCCCCTCGGTGTTACTCACTTTCCCGATAACACCGATCACGCCCCCCGATGTACTAGATTTTGCGTTACTCCTAGGAGTTTCTCTCAACCTCAGAGCAATCGAGACACTAGACGATCTAGGATCCGATCACCGACCGGTCTCCCTAACTCTTGGCCATCAGCCACCTCCCCCAACACACACGAAAACCTTCACTAATTGGAAGGGATTCAAGGAGTCCCTAGCTAAAGCTCTTGACTCACAGGACTCTACCATCTCCCTACCGTCGGACTTAGACAGTCCCGAAAAAATCGACACCGCGGTCGATTCACTCTCCACCCTTATTAAATCCTCCCTTAAGGAGAACGAAAGGGTCGTCCCGGTTGCTAACAATAGTGGGCTTCCCCTACATATTAGCAACCTATTAAAAGCCAAAAAAGCTGCTTTCCGGAGAGCAGCAAAGTATCCCACTCCCGTATATAGGCGCACGGCCAATCGTCTTCAACGAGAACTCCGTTTCCGCCTCTCTGAATTTCGAGACCTCGAAAAGAGTAAACTCATGGAGAATATCTCTCCATCTCATACAGCGTACTATCATATGGCTAGAGCCCTCCGCATAGACGCTATCACCCACACTCCTCCTCTCTCCCGTCCCGACTGTACGGTTGCCTTCGAGGACGAGGAAAAGGCTGAGTGCTTTGCAGATAGCATTGCCGCACAATGCTCTCCTAGCTCTCAACCCGTCGACCCCTCACACGTCCAGGCAGTGGAGGATGAGGTCCGCCGCCGGAACTCACCCCCTACAGCCTCCGAACCTATCTCTGTGTCCAATGATGAGATTTCATCCCTCATCAAAGGACTTAAGCCTAAAAAGGCTCCAGGCGCGGATGGCATCTCCAACCAAGCCCTAAAACACTTTCCTGAGCAGGTGTTAAACTTTTTATCTATTATCTTCAAGGCCTGCTTCAACCTTAGTTACTTTCCCACTACGTGGAAAGAGGCAACTGTGATTGGTATTCCCAAGCCAGGCAAGCCTCTCAACCTCCCCTCCAGTCATAGCCCCATTAGCCTCCTCAAGGCAATGGGCAAGCTCTTCGAAAGAGTCATCCAAACTCGTATGAGGCGCTATCTGTTTCCCACAGACGGTGACCCTCTTATCATTCCCCATCAATTCGGTTTCCGAGCGCAACACTCATGTCCCCAACAAGTTCACCGTATTGTGGAATATATCCTCAGCGGTTTTTATCCTCGTCGTCATAAGACCATCGCGGTCTTTTTCGACATAGCTAAAGCCTTCAATAGAATCTGGCATACAGGCCTTATCTAAAAGCTGTACAAAATAGGTCTCCCCGATCGTCTAGTACGTCTCGTGGCCTCTTACTTAAAGCATCGTACCTTTCGTTTTAGACACGAAGGCACGCTATCTTCACAGCGCCCTATCCAAGCTGGTGTCCCTGAGGGCTCAGTACTTGCTCCTCTGCTGTACGTCCTGTTCACCAACGACATTCCCATCCCGTCGAAAGGTGTTCAGCTCTCCCTCTTCGCAGACGACACTGCTATCTACTGCAAAGGTATCTCGCTACCTTTCATACGGAACAAGATTCAAAAGTCAGTTGACGACCTAGGAGCTTGGTTCAAAAAATGGCGCATCGATGTGAACCCGGAGAAGAGCTCCGCGAATATAAACGACGCCGTCTCAAAAACACTCCACCAATACGTATGCTAGGGACCCCTGTCCCCTGGCATACGACTGCCAAATATTTAGGTGTCACTCTAGACACAAGGCTCACTTTCAGGCCCCACGTCAAAAGAGTAACCCGTCACGCACGTTTTTACCTAAGTAGGCTCAACAGTATGTTGGGCCGACACAGTAAAATGTCCCTTAGAAACAAGCGTACCCTTTATAAGGTCTGTATACGACCAGTCATGTCCTACGCGGGCCCCGTTTTTGCCCACGCCGACCCTAAAATTATTAATGAACTCCAAATAGTTCAAAACCTTTTCTGTCGTCGAGCTGCGAACGCACCTTGGTACGTCCGTAATGCCGACCTTCATCGGGACCTAGAGCTCCCCACAATTCAACAATTTCTCAAAAAACTCTCTGAGAACTTCTTCAAAGCCTCAGAGTCGCACTCAAACCATTTAATTCGTGAGGCAGCTACTTATGCAGCCCCACCCCCCCTCTCGCTATCGAGTCCGCAGGCCGAGAAACTCTCACTCGGACCCGCCTAATAAACTATCAAACGACCTGAACCGCCTCCTGGCGGCTCAGGCCAACTCTAATTAAATTAAATTATTTACTCATAATTAATTTGCCTTCGTAGGCACTCTCTCAGCGGCTCGTAGCCGTCTGCGCCCTCTTTTCCCAAAAGAGGGTCGCTCACGATAAGGCACAATAAAGCTTAATCAGCCAGTTACCCGCCCCTAAAGGCAGTTTTTAGAGGGTATCACTTAGGTTCCCCCGGTAGGATGCGAGTCGCTCATAACCACGATAGACTGGCTATCGTGGTATGCGTAATGCATTTTCCGCCTCCCTACGTATAGGGTAGCCCTTTAATTGCTACGGGCGCAAAAAAAAAACATGCACAACAAAAACGAACCGAAGTAAACTGAACGACCTTCCAACGTGTGGACGCCGTCACCAACTCTCGGCCAATATAATCGCCACTACATTCGCCACTGTGTTGGCCAACGTGTAGAGCCGACATATTATTGTCTGTGAAACGTTTCGTTAGAAGTGTGCGCGTTTTTATATTATTTGTAAAGCAATAGTTTGTCTTAAAACTGTCTTGAATCTAGTCTGTGCTCAGCCTAAAATAAATAACGAAAATTGTCTCCAATTCATAACATTCTCACGGAAGCGACAATTTTTGTTAAGCTTATCCAAGTTTTTATGACTTGGTGTAGAACTAAAACATTAAATAGTGTAGTCAAAATTAAAGATTACATCAAGCAAGATATTTTTATATAAAATAAGCACTGCTTTTTTAGAAATCTCATCAATTAGTTTCAACAAATCATTAAATAGTGATTAAGCAAAGATAGGTTGTATTTATAAAATAACGTTTTAATTTCGTCGATTATGATTGATGTTGAACGATTAATAATTAATATAAATAGGTTGTATATTTCTAGTACTAAACTGGTGATGGAGCTAGTTTTATTTAAATTATGTATATGATGGAATAATATGGGTCCATTATAAGACGCAAGGAGAACATATTTCAATGCTTTACTCGTACGGCGGTTTATTCGCAGCTCGCTACTATTTTTATAATTGGACATATTCAAAATAGTTATTAGAATAGTGAAACATGTATGTGTAGTTGAATACTGGCTAGAATTAATTGTACTGTGATATTTTATGTATGCCTGTATATTTGTACGTATGTATGTATGTAAATATTATATATGTATATTTTTGTATTGTATTTTTTTAAATGTCCACTGATGAACATAGGCTGCCTTCATAGATTACTTCATAAGGGGATATTTGATATAGTTGCCACCGCGCAGATATTTGATATAGTTGCCACCGCGCAGATATTTGATATAGTTGCCACCGAGCAGATATTTGATATAGTTGCCACCGCGCAGATATTTGATATAGTTGCCACCGCGCAGACATTTGATATAGTTGCCACCGCGCAGATATTTGATATAGTTGCCACCGCGCAGATATTTGATTTAGTTGCCACCCATCCACCGCGCAGATATTTGATATAGTTGCCACCGCGCAGATATTTGATATAGTTGCCACCGCGCAGATATTTGATATAGTTGCCACCGCGCAGATATTTGATATAGTTGCCACCGCGCAGATATTTGATATAGTTGCCACCGCGCAGATATTTGATATAGTTGCCACCGCGCAGATACTATAATAATAGGGAGCTGTTCTAATTTGCATTGTATTCGTTGGATGATATTTGTACTCCAAATTAACCCAAAATTGCACGACTCAATCTGTGAATGTTATGTACACTTGTTACTGATATACATATCGGAGAGTATAGAAATGTGTATATTTTGGTGATTGTCAAATATGTGTATTGTAAGTGTACTTGTTAAATAAAATAAAATAAAATAAATAAAATACTCTTAATCTGGGCATTTTCAATATATCGCCAATTTGGTCGATAAACTTTCGTCTGGGGCCACCCTTCAAGACTGCTGTTCACATTTGCAACATAGATTTGCTTTGTCTCTCTTTCCTCGGTCATTCTTTCTACATAAACAAACCACCGAAGCATTCCTTTCTTAATACTGGTAAGAACATCATTTTGCACACCAACATTTTCTCTTATCGCACAATTTCGCACCCTGTTATTCAGATTCAGCCCGAACATATTCATTAATGACCGCATTCTACAGCATTTATTCTACTCTCGTGTTTCTTTTGCCACACCCAACTTCACTACCATACATTAAGATCGAGACTAACACAACATTGTGAATTACCATACGTTTCTTTTTTTGACACGTTATGACTTCCCGCTGTATATATATATTAATTGATGAAAGGCCCCCCAAAAAAAAAAAAAAAAAAAAAAAAAAAAAAAAAAAAAAAAAAAAAAAAAAAAAAAAAAAAAAAAAAAAAAAAAAAAAACCACACCCTAAATTTATTTTTATTTATTTTTAAAATTATTATATTTTAATTTTTTATTAATTTTATTTTTTTTTTTTTTATATATATATAGTACAGTGTAGAGCCCCATTTATTTTATTTTCTGCGCTCACCCGTCGTTCTCTATTCTTGCCATATCTACTATCTTTGATAAATACATATACCAAATACACAAATTCATCCACTCCCAAGTACAAATTCCCTATAAAGAGGCTTTAATGCCTGTATCAACCTAGTGCTCAACACAAATGAGTTCAGTGTAGGTAAAACAGTTTAATAAAGAAGTTAAAAATATAAGATTAAAATATGTTAAAAAATGTTAAACGTTAATGTTATGTTAATGAGCTCGCGTCCTTCGCGGTTACGGTGATTACGTGAACTAACTCAATTTTTATAATTGTCGAACTATATCGATTGCAAATTAATGAGATTAAATAAATCACTGATCAGGATAGCAACAAGTGCTATTACAGGACACGGATCTTTTATCAATAATTTATTTACCAAGGTGTTTTGTTTATTATAATATATAAATTAATCATTTGGTTACATGGTTTACCATACCTGGTGTTACAGACAGTCCTCTGTGTAGAGCATACCTACATGAGGGAGGAAGAAATTGCGTCCCACAAGTTGCTGGCATATAGAGCTGAACATGTTGGCACGCTAGATCATTCCTCAAACTTGTTGGACTACTAAGCTTAATCAAGGAGATTTCATGGCTCGAATAATTACGATATTCCTGCCCACATGCAAAATACGCTCTTAGGCGTTAAGTTGCGGAAAAAAGCCTGTCATAAACTAAACTAGGCACACTAGTTGAATAATATTTAGCTTAGGATCCTGTTTTACACCCCCCTCCCAAGCTTGAAAATTATGGCCCCTCGGTACAAGGGACGTGCTGTACGAAGTTAGAAAAGCTCTTTATTAATTTAATTTGATATTGACAAGTTATATATGTAGTTATAGGTCATCGTTAAGGCTGAGTGTTTTCTGGGAACTGACATTTCCTCGTACGTAAATAAATAAGTCCCCGCAATAACCAATTATTTTTCCTCGTGGGAAGTCCTACATAATACGACTAATATTTTATTACAAATTTATTTTACTTTAATTAGAATCCTTTAATATGTACGAAAACTATTCGCATTATTATGATTGATTATTGAAAAATGACTAACATTTTCTGAGATATTATTATACATAGAAATATTTAGTAACAACTATCGATACGAGTTAGTTGTAATCCTAAAACAGAATAGATATTTACTAAAACCAGAATTAACGTACAATGTTTCTAAATAATAAATTCGTTTATGTAGTTGCTTAAAGGAAATAAGAGTCATATATTTTTATGTATTATAATTTATGTAATATATTTTGTCAAATCAAAATAAATAATTAATGGGCTCATTTACTTGCTTTGCCTATATATTTTAAGACAACTCTTTTTCAGGAGTAAATTTCAGTCACGCGTCGAAACCGACGCGCAATTTTTTCTCTTATTTTTCGGTGTATAATAAAGCGTATTTCATTTAAAGTATCTACCAGAGGAGAGCAATAATACCATATTTTAACAAGACAGAGCTCTAGCCTTTATTAGTAGAATATCGACTGCTTAATATATAAGATGTCAACGTCCGGACAGTTACAAACGGTAAAATAAAATGTTTGTAAGCATTTGTTCTAATTATATGCCATAAAGAGTTATCTATCTAGGTACGTGTCCTTTAGATTAATTCGATGGTACAAATAGCTATGTATTTCATGGTCTCCTTATCTGTAAGATATTATGTTTATTCGTGAAATTTTATCGATATTATAGACCCTGTCGTTTGGATCAATAAAATAGTGACAATCAATTTTTTTGCATTTTTAGTTGGCTCGATTCCTGGCTCACGTAAGCTTTTTTTTTAAATGTTTGAATGTGATGATTTATATTTTTATAAACAAAGGAAGGTCTGTTTTGAGTGAAAATTGATATACTATAATATTTAATCACCAAGCAACAATCACTTCTTTTTGAACTTAAAAATTACAATAATAACGGCCATGTTACACACGATCGGTCGACCGACTGATCCGAGTATCGACTCTGACTCGGTGACAGCTACAACTCGGATATAGATATCCGAGTTGTAGCTGTCATCGAGCGATATTGTTATAATGTATCTATGCGTGTGTAAAATTGTAAGTGTATTGTTTAAATGGCTATGTGTGAGTTTCGTGGTGACAGACGATTGTTTTTGTGTGCGTAGTTTTTCACCCCTAAAAATGACAAACAGTTCTGTATTGCACGTGGTAGAGCCATGCTGCAGTTATATTAGTAGTATAGTTGTAGCACGGATGGGTCAGCTCGACCGGGGAAGGACCACGCTCTCACAGAATACCAGCGTCAAATAGTAACTTACTGTGTTTCGTATGGTGAGTGTAGAGAACCGGAGACCCTTTTACTGGAAACGAGGCATACCACCTGTCCTCACGGGCGACAAAGCCTCTGCATTTTGATTCGTAATCGAGGATAGATTTAGTTGTCTATGGACCACAGCAACCACCTACCATCAGGTGGACTGTGTGCTCGTTTGTCATCCGCTCCTATAAAAATAAAAAAATTGGGAAAAACGCAATGGCTCCGGTCTGCCGATAGCCCGTATTACTCTATGTATCTCTAAATATTATAATACAAAGTCGCTTCCCGCCGTCTGTACGCCTAGATATTATAAACTACGCAGCGGGTTTTTATGAGGTTTTCATCAATAGAAAGAATTATTCAAGAGGAAGGTTTATATGTAATATCGCATATGTTGTCGAGATCCAAAAATCAGTAGTGCGAAGCCGGGCGGATCGCTAGTTTAATATACTTTATCCTCATGTTCCGCTTTTTTCCCACGTATTTAAAATAAAATTTTATTTAAATTTTATATATAATAAATTTTACTACGATAAATAACTCACTTTTGTCCGCAACAGGGACAATTTTAGTTAGGTTTATTATTAATATATCTTTACCTTTTTCACAACTAGTGTCAAAGAATTAAAAAAAAAGTTCATAAATAAAACAAAGATATGTAAGGAATAAAATTAATTATCATAGTAAGTACTGTGCGTTACGTTATGTACGAGTACCATAGATGATAGTTCAAATTCAAGAAAATATTTAAAAATAGTTAAATTCGTTACGGTTAAATAAAAAATTAAATTAAACAAAATAAATACTTAACTAATAAAGCTGAACACGCTTTAAACGTCTTTCGCTCGTTCGCTCATTCGCTATTGCACGCCCTTGCGCCGGTAGCCGCTATTGGAAGTCAGGTGAGAACGTCGAGTGGCAAGGTCGCTTTCTTTACGGGGAGGATGGAAAGGTACGTCGTGAAAAGTGATCTATATACATCATGTGCAAAAAATACTAAAGCAAAATAAATTTCCTTGGTCAAACTAGGTACTGAATGTACTTGTATTTCATTGATTTTTTATGTACGATAAATATTATAGAACGCTATCTGATATCGTTAATTGTGTTTAACGTAGTGCCACTTTGTATATAGACGGGCTGTCCGGTAAAAAACAGTGTTGTTTTTACCTTTTTTACATTCTTCTTCAATATTACCACAAATGAATGAATCCACTCAATGATATTCATAGAATATAAAAAGAATAGTGTTAATGTTTTATGGCATTATCATCTGGGGTTGACAATGCCTAACTAAATTTAATTTACATTATTATAAATAATACAACATAATAAGGTCTTAAGCCTTAACACATTTTATATAAAAATAATTATTGTCATAATTATAAATTGACATAGTGTGTGCATGCTTGCACATGTAAGCCTCGAGAAATCGTGTTTTCATTCATTAAATTGTAGTATTTTTACTCAAAAAAAAAAAAGAGAAAAACATTTCTTTACATTTTCCGTTGGTGTTAAAATAAGAAAGGTTCGCCGTATACTGCTGATGAGACCTATATACTATAGTAAGGTATGTGAACCGGAATATCGTTTTAATCTGCTGTTCTGAAAAAAAAATTTGCCCAAACTTGGCTAATAAAACCAGTTACGATCCATTTCAGTTTGTTTTGACTGTACAGATTTAGTGTGACTGTAATTTACGTAGTTTTAATTATGGGATAAAAAATTACCTATATTAAAAACGATAGGAATCGATTCAGTAAACGATTCTGAACAACCTACTTTCTTAAAGTGCGTTAATTATGTTATTTATCTTAATATATATGAATTACGTGTCACGTTGTTGGTCCGCGATGGACTCCTATCGCCTATCTATTTAAGTATATCAAATTTGCACACATTAGGACATGACAAAGTGTCGCCGAAAAGGGCGGAATAACGTCTGCCTGGCAAGCTAGTATATACACACACACACACACACATATATATATATATATATATATATATATCTTTGAGATAGCATTCAAACAAACAAAATATTTTACTCCTTAAAACGACCTTCAACATATTGATTTTCATGGACGTATGGGTCATTTGCATAAAAATGGATAGAGTCCTAATCGACACCGGTTTGACGACAATTGTCAATGTAAAGCATGCATTATCGCTATATTAGTTCAAGCACTAAAATACTAGTATATTTTGTGTTGTACAATATACAACCATTCAGGCAACTGCAAGATCACACTGATCACAGTGCGCGTTCGTTTTCTGCGCGCGCTACACGTAAAATTACTTCATCGTAACGACCTTCGGGTCTAAATAATACAATCACTCGGATACATTTAGTCCTTTTTAAGTAACAAATCATGTCAAGAACTTAAATTATTTTTAAATTTTTTAAATCTTGTGATATTTAAAAGTGATATTTTAATGGTATTTAAATTAAGTATTAACGTGTGTTAAATAGTAAAATGGAGATGTACAGATTTATAATGGTATTAGCTTTTTTAATTTGTGAGGGGTAAGTTGTTTAATCTTATTAATATTATAAAAATAAATGTTACAAATATAGATTGTTGTACGTCTAAAAATTTGTAGAGTATTAGAGTAGAGTTTACTTTAAAATGAACATGTTAAGTTACAACTTGGGTTCGGAATAAATTTTTCCTAGATTACTTTGTTTACCGTTCACTGAACTTCATTTAGCATTTAGTCTGCCTGAAGTTGTTAAATTAAAAGTTTAAAAAATTATAGTTGTAAAATTTCTAATGTTGTACATAATTCTTCATAAAAAGTAAATCCGGCATCATCATCAAATTCAAAGAAGAGACAGATCCAGCAGTATATAATTCTGCTGTGTCTTGTCGGTTTTTTACTCACGTAAATTACATTAGGAAGGATCTAAACTCGGAACTTTATTACTTTTATTACTTGTAGGTTATAATATAAATTCTTCATAACACTTAAACTACATATTAATTCTGGTCGTAGCGAAACTCTTAGCCACTGCTCTACTGATCCGTCATATTTTACTTATCATAAAAATATATGTTCCTATGTAGTGAATAATGATATCTACAATACAATAGTGATAAGATATACGTACCTATATGATCGTCTGGTATGAAAATGCTATGTGCAAATGCATTTTAAATTCCCAATAGCAGTTCCAATAGAAGGAATTATTATGTCAGCTTTAACAAGATGATCACGATTAGAATAATTAAAATAACAATAAATTATAATTTTGTAAACTCGTTATTGATTGTATTCCGCCGTGTAGCGGCGGTGTAAGAATATCCACTACTCCATATTATCCCGTAGGTATCGTAAGAGGCGACAGAGGGAAACTGAAACATGAGATGAGCAGCAGCATCATACTGATAACAACTCTAATCAATAAAAATGTATGCGGTTATCAACCCGCTTGTTTAGCATGTCAACTATGGTCCCTTATGAGCCCCTCCCCTGGGGGGAAGGCATAGGCCTCATTCGTTCAGCACTGATTATTGATTAACAAAAAAGAAAACAACGTGGCAAACAGTAGGTATATAGCACTTCCATTTTTAACTTGTTGACTTTTTGCATTTTTTTTTATTAAAACAATTATAATTCGTACTTTATTGGATATTTCGTTTTGCATATCTTGAAAACAAATTACGATATTAAGTTCATTCGACACAGAATTGATAAAGTTTTCTTTGCATTCGATTCGATTCATTCACACAGCAGTTTTTCGAGCTCATATCCATTATTTGATGTCTGGTGGCGGTTAAAAAATTCATACCTAAATATTCCTGGTACCGAAATTTTCTTCCGATTTTTAAGAAAACCAAACAGACTGCGACAAAACACTTACCTAAGAAACTTGTATCCATTGACTCTTAATGGTTTGATCAGGTTTTTACTTCATCTAATAGAAGTGGTCAACAAATTGCGCTTTCCAGTTCGAGGCTATCACTCGAGAACCTTTCTTCAACATCGGTTGTCAGTTCGTCAATCTATTTGGTCGACTCTTTGCCATTCAGAGTGCTTTTTCGTTGTGGTTATGTTAATTACTCTTGTTATTCTGATTATAATTTTTTTATAGAATAAAGGATGACAGACGAGCACACAGTCCACTTGACGGTAAGCAGATGCCGTTGCCCATAAACATCTACATTTATCCTCAAATTGAAATGAAGATGCGTTGTCAACCCAGAGGACTGAACTTCTTGTTTCGGATATTGTCACGTTTATAATTACAAGCTGTGAAATCGGAAATCGCAAAATGGATTTTTGATAAAATAAAATATAATAAAAAATCCACTTTATAATATTTTATTGCACTAATAACCACAATAATTCTGCTAATCTCACAAATATATTTAACTTCCCGCTAAGAAAATTGAAAATTTTCAAAAATAGGGTAGTTATTGGTTTCACCCCGATTTTCAAAAATCGAGTTTTCATCAGATCTCGACATTTTGAGATCCCAGGAAGCTATTACAATTTTTGTTACTATATATGACTAATTTCACGTGGACGTCCGTACGGATGTATGTATGTATGTATGTGTGTGTGTGCGTGTAAGTATGTAAACCTTTCATAACTTTTGAACGTTTTAATCGATTGAGATGCAGTTTGCGGCGTTCAAAAGATCTCAATGTGGAATAGATTTCGTGATAATATGAACTGATTCGGTGAAGTAGATTTTGAGAAATCTCAAAAACAAAAATTATGAAAAACTGTTTTTTTTTTAGAATAACTTTTATACGGTTTTACCGATAGATTTCAAAACTAATCAGCTCTTAACCTCAAAAAGGTTGGAAAATAAAAATCGGTTCATTCGTTCGTGAGATATCGAAGGAGAAGAATTAAAAAAAATGTTTTTTTTTTCAACATAACTTCGAGATTTCACAACATAATTTGAAACGATTTGCATTTGAAATTAGCGGGAAGTTCCAGGGATCAACCAATTTTTTTTAAAAATATAACTACCTGCTCTTACGTGTCGCCTATACATTCACACCACAACAATATTTTTATATCTTGATATCAATATTATATAGCAACGTTATTCAATATAATATTCATTCAATACAGCCTATTACAGATATCTATAAAATAGTCATTCATTACAGCCTATTACAAGTCCACTGCTGAAAATCGGGTTAAAATAATAACTAACGCAGTTTTTCTAATATTGATAATAAGTTGTTATCAGGAAGGTTCTGCTACCCACCTCGTGTTTTAGTTTCCCTCTATCGCCTCTCGCGATACCCACTGGGTAATGCGGGATAGTATTTTCTCTTGCGCCGCCACAACACGGCTCTTGACATAGTCATAGAATCACGAAATTCTCAGGTGACTAATCCAAAGTCAGACGTATTTTTCCACATTTCCATAAATGCTCAGTGTACTAAAAATAATTAGGTATTTGTTACAAAACGATTTTAACAGAAAGCATAAACATCTAAAATTTTAGTTGTGTTATTTAAAAACAGAAATTTCTGTAAAGAAGCTAATCTTTTAATGGTTTTTCTTTGGAATTAGACTTGGCGTGAAGCTTCTGTGGGACTCCCATCTAGTAATTAGGTATGCAGCAGCATTAAAAAAAATGAAATATAATATGTGTTGAAACAAGTGGATTTTTTTTAAATAATTCCCATAGAAAAATGTCACAACGGTAATTTTGATAATATGGGGAATCAAAGCAAAAGTAAAACAGGTTTATCACGCTAGTAATATCAGTTGCTTGACCCCACGGTCAATAATTTGATGGCTTAAATATAATATACGCTACGCTCTGTTATCAAAAAGTCGTCTACGGGTGCCTCTACAGGTCCCATAGCGGTAATGCTGAAACAGACCGACTCTTCGACCACGTCCAAATGGCTACAGATTCGTTGCTACAGCAGATCCCCTGCGCAGAGATCGTGATCCTCGGCGACTTTAACGCCCATCACGCCGAATGGCTTGGTTCACGTTTAACCGATCATGCGGGGGAGATCTGTTCATGATTTTGCCTTGGCATATGGTCTGACACAACTGGTTACTTCGCCTACGCGGATTCCAGATGTGGAGGATCATACACCTTCCCTGTTGGACCTTCTGCTGACCTCTCACCCGGACGGATATCAGATTTCCGTCGACGCCCCTTTAGGCTCCTCAGACCATTGTTATGTCCGGAGTGTGGTGCCACTCACGCTGAAATCGCAGTTGCATTCTGCAGGCTACCGCCGTGTTCACTATAGGTCAGCCGATTGGGATGGGATGCGGTCTTTCTTTGCATCCTACCCTTGGGGGCGGGTTTGCTTCTCGCCGGACAATCCCAACGTTGTTGCAGATTCTGTCGCTGATGTAGTACTTCAAGGTATGGAACTTTTTATTCCTTCCTCTGTGGTGCCCATTGGAGGCAAATCTCAGCCATGGTTTGGTCGCTCCTGTAAAATAGCATCATGCTATAAGCAGGAGTGCTACCAAGGCTGGGCTGACGCATCAGCGTCCCGGGATGTATACACCAGCGCTCTAAACTAGTTCGCCTTCCTTCTGGAACCCGTGCATTCTGGTCTCTCGCCAAGGCTGTCCAGGGGAATTTTTGTCAGCCATCTCTTACATCTCTGCACAGGGAGGACGACTCACTGGCCCATGCCGCAAAGGAGAAAGCCGATCTTCTAGGCTCTTTCTTTGCGTCCAACTCGACTCTCGATGACGGGGGGAGTACGCCGCCGACCATCCCGCGGAGTGAGTGCTCCATGCTGGAAGTGCAGTTCACACAGCGCTCGGTTCGCAAAGCACTCCTCTCCCTGGACATCCACAAGTCAAGTGGGCCTGACGGAATCCCCCCAATTGTGCTGAGGACGTGTGCTCCAGAGTTGGCGCCGGTCTTAACGCATCTTTTTCGGTACTCCTACTCCCTAGGCGTAGTCCCAAAATCATGGAAGACGGCTTTCGTCCACCCGATCCCTAAAACGGCGACCGCTCAGAACCGTCCAACTACCAGCCTATCGCCATCACCTCCTTGTTCTCCAAAACAATGGAGTCCATTGTAAACTGCCAGCTCATGAGGTACCTTGAGGATCAGTCCAGCTAATTAGTGACCGCAAAAACGGTTTTCGCCGTGGTCGGTCAGCTGGTGATCTTCAGGTCTACCTAACTCACAGATGAGCGGAGGCAGTAGAGTCCAAGGGGGAGGCATTGGTCGTTAGTTTGGACATTGCGAAGTCCTTCGATCGGGTTTGGCACAAAGCGCTTCTTTCGAAGCTCCCTTCCTATGGGCTTCCCGAGAAATTGTGCGATTGGATCACCAGCTTTCTTGCAGATCGGTGCATCAAGGTCGTTGTAGACGGTGCAAGCTCCGATTGCAAGCCTATTAATGCTGGTGTTCCACAAGGCTGCATGCTATCGCCAACGCTGTTTCTTCTGCATATCAATGATATGTAGCAAGCCCGTAACATTCATTGCTATGCAGATGACAGCACTGGTGATGCTCTTTACACCGGCCGAGCCAACATTTCTCGGGAAAACGTCTCCGAGTGCCGGGACAAACTTGTGTCTGAAGTCGAGTCTTTGCTGAACATAGTCTCGGATTGGGGGCGACTAAATCTAGTCCAGTTTAACCCCCAGAAGACACAAGTTTGCGCGTTAACCGCTAAAAAGAACCCCTTTGTCATATCTCCTCAGTTTCAAGGCACTCCCCTTGTTGCCTCAGCCAGTATAGGAATCCTCGGCGTCGACATATCGTGTGACGTGCAGTTTCGTGGTAACTTGGAAGAGAAGGCCAAATTGGTCTCTAAAAAGCTTGGCGTGCCCACAGAGCGGGACAGTATTTCATGCCGGCACACCGCCTGCAACTTTACAAGGCGCAGGTTCGGCCGCACATGGAATACTGTTCCCATCTCTGAGCTGGGGCTCCCCAGTACCAGCTCCTTCCACTTGAACGCATCCAGCGCAGAGCGGCTCGAATCGTCGACGACCGAGTGCTTTCCGATCCGATCGGCTCGATTCACTGGCGCTGCGAAGAGATGTTGCATCTGTTTGCATTTTCTTTCGCATATACCATGGAGAGTACTCTGAGGAATTGTTCGGATTAATCCCAGCCGCAAAATTTCGTGAACGCACTACGCGGCAAAAGTCCCGATTCCATCCACACCATCTGGATGCTTGGCGGTCCACCACTGTACGTTTCAAGAGGAGTTTGCTTCCGCGTACAACCTCTCTGTGGAATAGTTTACCACCGGCGATTTTTCCGGACCGATACGACCCGGGGACCTTCAAGAAAAGAGCTTACTCCTTTCTATAGGGCCGGCAACGCATCTGCAATTCCCCTGGTGTTGCGGTTGATCATGCGGCGGTAGTCACTTAACATCAGGTGAGCCGCATGCTCGTTTGCCCCCTCTTCTATAAAAAAAAGGAAGCTATCGGAAGCCTTAAAATTTCCCAGGCATTTACTAAGACAGCTCTTTCGAAATTATGTGTAAACGTGATGGAGTGATGGATTCTCTTACCACACCACATTTTTTATTGTATAGGGTAACATACGAGGACACATTGCACCTGATGGTAAGTCGATGCTGTGACCCATAGACTTCTACATTTATTCACAGTTAAAAATCAAAATGCAGTTGCGTTGTCACTCCTGAGGACTAAGATGGAATGCCTCGTTTCCAGTAAAAAGGGTTCTTTACACTCACCATACGAAACATAGCAGAATTAAGCTGCTATTTTGCTCTGGTAGCCTGTGAAAGCATGGTCCTTCCCCGGTCGAGCCGACCCATTCGAGCTACAACCATAATGTACCACGTAAAGCGTGGCTCTACCACGTAAGAGCCACTACAAGATATTTTATTAAATTGTAATAACAAATTAATTTTATCTTTCGTTTTAAAAGTTGACAGAAAAGCACGTGTTACATTCGGCCTTCTTTGAATCATTATAATTTAATGGTATTTATCGAAATTGGTTATACAACATGTTTGATACATATTAAACATGCATATATTTAGAGGTTCTGGCGTAAATTATTTGAATAAGTTATGTTCGTGCTTAGTGAACGAATCCTGTCTTGAAGTACTAATATGGGAATTATATATACCTAAAGTCCGCAAGTAACCTACAACCTTGTTAATTGCAATTTAAAAGCGATGATTTACTACATGATCGACGGTAAAGGATCGAAGAAATTATGAAAATTTCGATTGCTTGATGTAAAGTTTACCAATCCTCGTCAATAGGAGTGCGGCGGACTTTTTTTGCCTTAAAAACCCTTTTTTTTAGATATAGGCTGTGCCCGTTGTAAGAAGAATATAGACTGTTCATTCGCATTACCCTTACTTTTATAAGATAGAAAATGTAATAACACTGTTAGTATTGTGATCATGGTTACAACGTGATCTTATTCTACATTACTTGTGACAGAATAAAGAACAAGGTTGATTCCTATTACGAATTCGAATTACAAAATACTGTATCAGTTGATATTTTAATATGATAAATAACTCACATTGGGAATTTAATGAGAATTAAATAATCGCTTGAGCGTAACATACATAAAGTAGTCTTACGAGGTCAAATTTTATTTGCAACATGGGTAGGTGTTTTGTAATTCATCTTCCTTAAAAGGGCCAGGTCACAGGTAGAAGGTTTTCCTCGCGGAAATAGAACCGCCCTACAAATGCGTGGCAATGGTCGAATCATTTTATAGGGAAAAAAATAACGTATAACAACTTTAAAATAAGTTTAATAACATATATTTTTTAATTTAGATATTAGAATTTACCATGATTGCGACATTCTTTCTGCAATCTTTTACTTTTCATCATCAATTTGTATAAAAAAAATATAGTATAAAGTCAGAAAAATAAATGGCTGAGTTGTTGAATTGTTAATTTAATAATGTATCTAATCTAATATCTTTAAACGAGCAATTCTTCTCGAAAATGGCTCCAACAATTTTCATAAACTTTAGTGTCCAGGGGGTTTCTGGGGCAATAAATCGATCTAGCTAGGATTCGTTTTTAGAGAATGTCGTTTTATTCGTGTTTTCATGCAATGCAAAACTGCTACAATATCATTAGAATTAGAAGGAATTTTTTACGTGGTAGAACCATACTGCAGTTATATTAGTAGTTAGTTGTAGCACGAATGGGTCGGCTCGACCAGGGAAGGACCAAACTCTCACAGAATACCAGCGTCAAATAGTAGCTTAACGCTGCTGTGTTTCGTATGCTGAGTGTAGAGACCGGAGACCCTTTTTACTGGAAACGAGGCATTCCAACTTAGTCCTCATGGGTGACAACGCATCTGCATTTTGATTCGTAATCGAGGATAGATGTAGATGTCTACAAATACTTACCATCAGGTGGACTATGTGCTCGTTTGTCACCCTATCCTATAAAAAAGGGAAATTTTTGGCAATGCGTTAATGACTAATAGCTCAGATGGGATCATGGGATCACTCATGATTTTTTATTCAATTAACCAGTTCAGTTTTTTTCTATTATGTCGGTAAGATCAAAAATATTATTCATATTTCATCAATATGTAATTTGTATTTAAATATAATTTCCAAAACACACGATTTCTCAAAAAAAATAAAAAATACTGAGCAAAACTCGGTCATCCAGGTATTTTTTCTTATTCTACCAATACATAATGAAGACATAGTGAATGGCTAAATTTGTGTGTGTTGGGAAATTCGTATTTTAGGCTATGGCAGAATACCAGGGTCTGTGGGTCTCCTACATTCACTGAGCCATAGACCATTTTGTCTCCAACTAGCGTAATAGGATTTGTTTACGTTGATGAATTTGTAATTTTTTGAGACAAATAAATTATGAGATTATTATTATTATTATTATTGTAGGGTAAAAAGCAATATGTACAGATATAGATTCACTTTGATTAATGCAAATTTTATGAGTAATGCATAGAATTTCAGTCTAAAATAGCTACTTAATACTGTTGCGCGCCTAAGTTGACGTCTGGCACTAGCGCCATCTGTGTCGGGTATCGGAGCGAGGAGAGCTTTCCAGAAAATGACATCACTAATCTTTCAACCGACAGCGCCATCTACTATCGAAATGTAAAACTAAGCTTTCTAGAAGACCGACACTCGAACTTTCGACGCCTGATCGATTGGCGCGCGTATTTACTTGAATATTCTGGATGTTTCGGTGATAATGTGTATTTAAAGGCGCTGCAAGATGCGATCGAGGAAGTATTGAATTTGGCGAGACAAGCGAAGCTTCGGAGCGAAATAAAGTGATCAGTGTGATTAATTATTAGTGTTTTAAGTTTTAATTGGTGTAAAGAAAATTAAAGGTGTAATTTTTGGTAATTCAATTGGCAGTTTTTATTGTCACAAACCTCAAGCTCGTAACAATACTGCTAGTTTCGTATGGTGTATTTAGAGAAACGGAGACACCTTTTACTAGAAATGAGGCATTCTAGTTAGGCATTATAGTTCTCAGGGGTGCATTTTGCATTTTTAATTTAAGATAGATGTATATATGTCTATAGGCTGCAGCATCTGCTTACCATGAGGTGAACTGTGTACTCGTTTGTCACTCTTATTTTATGATGTTGATCTAAATACTTTTCATTTTTCAAAGCAGTGATGAGGATCATCTAGTTAATTACGTTGCCTTGCTGTCTAAACACAACAGTATTTCGACAGAAAGTTAGTCAAGCCTTTTTTAAGTGTGCCTAAAATTTTACTAAAGAAAAAGCTTTCTCATGGTTTGTGATAACATCATTGGTATTCATCATTACTCATTTTCGGATTATATGAGCATTATGGCAGAACTGCTGGAAGACCTTAGTAACCTCATTAGTGTCTCCTATCCTAACAGCCTTCGTATTTTTGATCATTGATATTTCATCTAATTTATGTATCAATAAATACTTCTAAGGCAATTTTTATAGAGCATTACTTTGCAAAAATTCATTATATTAATGATGTTCAAAATGAATTTGCTATGATCGATCGTAATAAAATAAAATGATGTGTCTTACCTAGTTTGAAGAGCACCTCCCGCCTCTCTTTTGCGTGCACTATCCCCGTCACAGCTAATCCCAGCACCACTGCTCCCAACACCACCACACATAGAAAGGCACACCACTGTCGATAATACACTTGTTTCGTCTCTACACGAGGCAATCTCTGGTGAAGCGGTGGCTGACCGCTTAGATTATTCTTCTTTAATGTATTTTTTGACTGTAATGTACTGACCTTCAAGGTCGAGGGCGATACAAATTCATAAATACTTGCTACAGATAAAGCACATGATTCAAAATTATTTATTATTAATCTCTTTAATATATTTTTATTAAAGTAACAAAGAATATTCAAAAATATAACAATGTCATGGTTATTTATCGTTTTATAATTTAACACAAGAGCCGTGGTAGCTCAGATGGTTAACCCTCGCTGTAAATATAACAGAACGCGAGTAACTCGGGTTCGATCCCCGCCGGCACCAATGAAATAGTTTAATTGCAATTTTAAGTGCTGATTTACTACGTGCTCGGCGGTGAAGGAAAACCTGCATGTCTGAGCAATAAGAAAAAAAATATTACGAAGACAAGTGAAGTTCGCCACACGCATGCACGCGACATTACTTGCCCTGAAACCCTCTCAGAAATGAGGGGAGGCCTGTGCCCAGATGTGGGACGTATATAGGCTGTAACTTTAAACGAGCACACAGTCCATCTGATGGTAAGTGGGTGCTGTGACCAATACCATATCTTTCTTCGATTAATAATCAAAATGTACGACTAATTTCAATTTCGATGAATTGTCACCCCAGAGCACCTAGGTATAATACCTCGTTACACGTAACAAGGGTTTCCTGTTCTCTACACTCACCATAAGTAACACAGCAGAATTAGTCTATGTTACGTATCGTGAGTGTAGTTAACTTTCCAAGTTTATCTTAATAGGTGTCATCCTTAACAAAAAAATCTCACAATTTTTTTTTCTAATGCTGTGTAAATGACGGTCGCCGCAGTTAATTTGTATTGCACTCGCATCTATTAATGTTTCGTTTTCATATCAAACAATATTTATAAGTGTACAAAACCTTTATCGTAAGTCAGTCTGTCATAGGTGAAAACCGTATGAAAATACCCAACAGCAGTTCCTAAGATTAGCGCTAACATATATGCGGCGGGAGATTTATATGATAATCTAATATATAAATAATAATGTTTGTTTGTTCGTATTTTATACGTTGCCAAACCGTTCATCCACAAGTAACACATCAAATCAGTATTAGCATTTCTGTATCGTTTTCGCATTTTAAGGTAGTTCTATAATAGGATTAATACAAACGCTTATACGACTACTGTAATGCTTATTTGCGCACAAGTTATACAGATTTAGATTCTAAATAGGTTCACAATAGTTTTTAATTGAATTACAGGTGCATTAGCATTATTGTGGTCAAAGAAGGTATCAATTGCATTAAGGAAACATTATTATAGTCAATGAAGTTGCCAATCGCGTTAAAGAAGCATCGTTACTGTTAATGAAGTTGCTAATTGAATTACAAAAGCATTATATCAGCAATATTATTGATAACACAGTAGTTTACTCTTCAGAATAAACTAACGCACTCGCAATCATGTGGATAGCGAGGTTTGATTCCCAAAATCAAGCCAAACGCTTGTAGAGATTTAAAATTCACGGCCAGTGCCAAGCATGTGGACGTGGCATAAAATTATATTTTCACCTCCTGTGGCAGCAACGTGCTGGGTACAAACTAGTTTACAATCATTGAGTTATATGTACTACGTACTAGAAAAGCTATTCCAAACAAAAAAATGTGCACTACTCTGTATCCGCACATGCGCGGGAAACAGTAGAGTTGTTCATGCGCAGTTAATATAAACGCGAGAAAATTGTCATAATAAATAATTGTTTATTTAGATTGTATTGTTAATCGAGTACATTTTTTTAATTTTCGTTCATTTTGCATATGTGCTAATTTAATATAAAATTATTATTAGCGCCGCTCCGCACTGCATGAATATAGAAGCCACGATAACAGGTATACGGATTGCAGTACAGTTGAACATAGTGAGTGTTCGGAATGCCAAATCTAGTGCGTAGTACATATATATCGATGTTTACAATAATTTATAAATATACGATGCATTTTATGGTTCGTTTGTTTTTATATTGCTTGTAATAAACCGTGCTAAGAAGTTTATATAGAAGTCTGCTTTTTGTAAACAAGTATTTATTATTAACTTATCTATATCCTTTTATAAATAGAACGGAACGGTATGCGCATCATACACATAGCAAAAGCATCTTGTAAACTTATATAATGCAATCAACGGTAGGTACGAAGTTACACAATATTTAATTACATTAAAATAGACATGTTTCTTATTTAAACTTGCAAATTCAACAATAATTACTATGTTATTTGAGTTTTATGACTCTTTTGGAATGTCGTTTGAAAGCGACCATAATTTAGGATACAATGTTTATGATAAAGTCAACTATGACTTCACGTCTTTTTGCAAATAAATAAAACTATTACACAAAGTGTGGCCAACATATTTTTTTACAGAAGAGGGTGGTAGGAAATGAACACATAGTCCACTTGATGGTAAATGGATGTTGTGGCTCATAGACATCTATATCAAAAAGATACAGAAAGAGAATCAAAGCGTTGCTACCGTTGTGAGCGTGGTTCTTCACCGGTCAAGAATTAATTCTGATGCGAACTCATGTTACGAGATAGAGAAGCAAAGATTCCGATAATCTCTCTTTATTTCTTAATAACGTAAGAATTAAATAATTTAATTTTTGGTTAGAGCATTGATTATCGCCATGTATCTAGTTTTGACATTGATTTAATAAAACTGACCCAAAGTAAGACAAGGAAACGAATCAATAACGTAAATAATTCACAAGTTGTTGAGATGGATGTATGAACTTTTATGAACTTAATTACGGTAGTGCCGATGCAAAAGAAGCTATCAATATATTTATAATGCTTCGTTTTTTGGCTGTATCAAAATATAGGATATCTTAGAAAAACTTAATTATCTAAGATTATCATGAAACAACAGGGTTTCCGGATCTCTACACTTCCCATACGAAATACAGCAGCGTTAAGCTACTATTTTACGCTGGTGTTCTGTGAGAACATGGTCCCTCCCCGGTCAAACCGACCCATTCGTGCTACAACTATA
This sequence comes from Parnassius apollo, assembly GCA_907164705.1. Taxonomy (NCBI): domain Eukaryota; kingdom Metazoa; phylum Arthropoda; class Insecta; order Lepidoptera; family Papilionidae; genus Parnassius; species Parnassius apollo. The sequence continues at coordinate 27,714,448 of CAJQZP010000693.1, forward strand.
CTACTAATATAACTGCAGCATGGTTATACCAAGTTTATACCGCGCATATAGGCTGTTACTTTACTTTATAGATACGTATTCCTTGTTCTAAAGAATGGAATACCTTAATTTAACTGGCTCTTTATATCCATCAAATCTAATACAATAGTGCTACTTTTTGGCAGGATTAGCAGTGAAAGTCCAGGCAAAGATGGCACTAATAAATGCAGAATGCGAATTCTACTCAGGATATAGCCGCATTCATAAAATTTATTCGCCATACCACGCGTGCGAAGTGACAGACATTCGGCAATGTATTTACTATTTAGCTCACGTAATTTTTTAAAAGTTTAAAAAACTTTTACATATGAGACTACTCGGTTTTATGTTAAAACCATTTCATTGTTTTTTATACGTGGTAGAGCGATGCTGCAGTTATATTAGTAGTATAGTTGTAGTACGAATGGGTCGGCTCGACCGGGGAAGGACCACGCTCTCACAGAATAACAACGTGAAATTGTAGTTTAATGCTGCTGTGTTTCGTATAGTGAGTGCAGAGCACCGGAGACCCTTTTTACTGGAAACGAGGCATTCCATCTTAGTCCTCACGGGTGACAACGCATCTGCATTTTGATTCGTAATCGAGGATATATGTAAGTGTCTATGGGCCACAGCATCCACTTACCATCACGTGGACTGTGTGCACGTTTGTCATTCTATCCCATAAAAAAAATTGTATTGGAAAAAAAAGAAACGAAAGAATTTTTTATTTCTATAAAATTGCAGTGAGAAACGAACCTCATATTTCACCTGATGTCAAGTGGTTACTGCAGCGCATGGATGCCTGTATTCAACTTAAAACACACCTCTGAGGACTTAGATGCAATTCCCCACGGCCTGTAATTATTCTCGTACTGGCTCTCTATATCCTTTAGCCAGCAACACACGTACATTGTACGCACTGCTGCTTCCCGCCAGAAATGGCTACCTATACCTATTACTCCCAGGTTGAAAAGAAGTCCTACCTACTACCTATTAAGTCCACACTAAATTTTGTCTCGTAAGTTGGCAAATCTTTCATAGATAGAGGCTAGTATACTGTCTACTGGTTTCAAAAAAAAAAAAAGAAAAAATAATGGAAAATAACGTAGAATAAATTATATGAAGTTACAATAAATTATACGAAATAAAATAAATTAAAAATTATATAAATTATTAAGAATAAATTATACGAAACCTGTGCATTCTAGTTTCTAACATTATATGTTAGAAACTAGAATACTAAGTTTCGTAAGAAACCTGTGCATTCTAGTTTCTAACATTATATGTTAGAAACTAGAATGCACAGGTGTCGTGTAATTTATGAGAGGTTTATGAAGCAGTCAGTCAGCCGCGTTTCTAGAGTGAAATTCACATGTTCTTGAAACATGAATGACTGTCATGAGCAATTGACGTCTGTCAGTTGCTCATGACTAATGATGGGACATAATTAACACTATTATTTATTTTTTAACCAACCCAATAAAAAAGTAACTTAAGTTTTATTACCTACCTTTTTGTCTGATGCTAATATCGGAATGTAACTAAAGGTATAAAGAAAATAAAAATGAGATAATAATATTCAGAAATGTTTACTAAAAATATAACTAGCAGCAAACAAATTTCATTCGATTCCTTGATTCGCTTGATATGCATGTATAATTATTTATGTATGTATACATATATATTATTATCAATGATGGTATCAATTTTGATATCTATGTCGAAGTCTTTGAAAATAAGATTTTTAGTTTTTCCGACGACCTTCGCCCAGTTATCTTTTGTGACTTTCCTTCTTTTAATAGGCTTGTCATGTTTTTTGTGCCCAATGGCGAAGAAGTTTTGTGGCGGGCTGCGTTACCTTTTATTTAAGCCTAGATTAACTCAATCGCATTGTAGGTACTGTAAATGATAGGAAGGAATTCTGAGAACGCGAAACCACTAAGATATCAGTAACAAAAGCCTGTTTTTTGTAAAATAGGCATGTTAAGGATGCAATTGTGTTTCTTCAATTTGTTTCTTTTTGTCTTTGAATAAAATGTCACATTGAAAGTCCTCGCCGTGTTGTTTGCATAAGAATTATTATATCTTCACTGAGAATGTGCCAAATTCTGTAATTATTATAAGTCGAGATTATTTTATAGATTAGATTCATTTCTTCACTTTGTAGCCTTCAACAGGACTGGATTTTTCAGCTATATATTTATTTTAGTCTACTGCTGCACATAGATGTTAATAAAACGGCATCAGTATTCATCTCGCCGGTCGACCACTTTACTTTTTTTTGGATTTTTTAGTTTCTCACTCATAGTTGGTCCTTTGAATCTCGTTCATCAGCTTGCAGAATTCCCTTACAATACTGTTGACCAATGTATATATAACATAATAATTACTTGTAATGGTGAGTAGCAGCTGTGATTTGAGCAACTGATAATATACGCCCCCGTTATTTGTTTTAATAGTAATTGTATCGATATTATATTAATCAGGTATATGAATATAAAATATAATTTGATTTAGTGCCTTTTATTTGTAAGTAAAAGTTGAATCCAATATGACGACACTCGTGTATCATATAACAAATTATATTCTAAATTATTAATATTTTGAATCTTGTATTACAGAAATATGGAGATTATTAATTTTTCTGGCGGATTGAAGTCCAATTATACCTTTCCGAAAGATTTTGTTTTCGGTGTATCAACCGCAGCTATCCAAATAGAAGGAGCTTGGAACGAAGACGGTAAATATAGAAAATACTATCAAAAGAAAATTTTGAATAAAATTACATTTCGTTTAAAATTGAATATTAAAAGATCAAATTTACTCGTATTAATACAAGCTTCCGAATTAATTTTAATAATGCAACCAGCGTATTGTTATTGTTTTGTGATAATTCGAAGCGTGCAATTCAAAATTTGTAGCTTATTGTTATAAATACTATTTTTTGATTTCGTATTCAATGTATTAAAGTCCATTTTATATAAAATAATTTGAATAATATCTCAATATCAACTCAAATGCTTGTAAGTCAAATGTACTATATATGTGTTCTTATGTATATATGCTACAGTTAAAACCAGTTTTTAGATAGAATGCCTTTTCCCTAGTTAAAAAGTTTTTACTTAATGCCTTTGTTATAACTAGAATTAACTAATGCTTAAAATTGAATATCAGATTAAATTAGTTCTTACCAGACAAAACACGTTCTTCCGAAGCGAGTCAGTTAGAACTGTTTTGACCGAGATTAAACGACCGAGGCTTTGGTGGTGAAGGAAGAGCTGCACCGCTCGCTGTAGCATAGGAGGGCGAAAGGGCTGTACTTCCCGTAGCGCCGAAGCCGTTGTATATAAGTAACTGTGTCAATAACCCTGTGTAAAAAAACTTTTAATTAATATTTAGTAAGTATATTTTGTTTTCAACCCCAAATTCGTTTCTCTAGTGCTAGTTTTGACTAAAGGTTGGAGTGAAAACTAGTTTTATCTGAAAATCAAACATATCAGTGGTAAATTCTAGTTTTGACTAGGTATTTCCATTTTTCACAAAGGCATTTAGTAAAAACTAGTTTTAAGTAGGGAAAACGCGTTCTATCTTAAAACGTGTTTTAATTGTAATATATATATATATATATATATATATATATATATATATATATTGGCTTGCCAGGCAGACGTCGTTCTGCCCTTTTCGACGACCCTTTGTTATGTCTTATTAAAAATCCTTAAATTTGCTATCTCTTAAGTTGGACCAAACTGCACACGACGTGCAAATTTGATTAAAGTAAAGCAATAAGTAAGAAATTTGTTAAGTAGTTTAGCGGACAAACAACGTGACACGTAATTTATATATATGTGCTAGCATCAAATATTTAATTCATCACCGCATTCCTTCTCGTGGTTGCCGCAAGGGGCGGCTTAGCTATTGCTTTGCATATGAAATGAAATCTTTCTGAGATATAAGCTCTGTAATTTCATGACCCCTGATAGTATAACTATGTCACATATTGCCTAGTACTTTCGTCCAGAATTCGAAGAAAAATATTTCCACCAATACTAAATAATTTAACTTTATTTTCAGGGAAGTCTGAAAGTATTTGGGATCATTTAATACATACGAATCCAGGATTTGTAAGAGATGGATCAAATGCAGATGTCGCTGCTGACTCCTATCATTTGTATAAAAGAGATGTTGAAATGGTTCACGAACTTGGTGTAGATATATATAGATTTTCGATATCATGGGCTAGAGTGCTGCCTACAGGACTTGCTAATGATGTAAACCCTTTGGGAATTCAGTATTATAGGAATCTTATAGAAGAACTTCTGAAGTACAACATCACACCAATGGTTACGATATACCACTGGGACTTGCCGCAAAAACTGCAAGAAGTAGGTGGCTGGACGAATGCACACATCGTTGATTATTATACTGATTTCGCTAAGGTTTTGTTTGATAACTATGCTGATAAAGTCAAGTATTGGACAACTTTCAACGAGCCGATGCAAACTTGCTTGGAAGGCTATGGTGGTACTTACAGAGCACCTGCACTAAACCGTCATGGAATCGCAGAGTACCTTTGTACTCATAACCTTTTAAAGGCACACGCTAATGTTTATCACTTATTTGATTCTAACTATCGGTCGATTGCTGGAGGTAACTATTAAAATTGAACATTATAAGTTCATAGTTTATTAATTAATTTAATTGATTGATGTCTCATTGTAAGTTAAGATTAAAAGAAATAATTACATTGTAATAGTCCAACTAAATATTGTAAATAGTTTTCAAATGGCTTGCAGTAAACAATTTGACTCTAAATGCAAAAAAATAAAATGGTAACACTGTCAAAGTCGCTGTGCCATTATCTTTACAGCCCATCAAAAGTCCACAGCTGAACACTGCCCCCACCACAGAAATTAGATTATTTACAAAATTTATTAAGTATATATAAAAGGGATTTGAAAGTGTGACCGTATTTTTCACAATTTATATCTACTGATATAGTTTCTGTCATGCTAGTTTACTAGTAAGTATATATTGATAAATTAGTGTAAAATTTTAGTTAATAGAAAGATTAGAGATCTGAATGTTTTATAGAATAAGTGTGTCAAACGAGCACATATTCCACCTGGTCACAGATTAATAAATTGACCTGGTGGTAAGTGGATGCTGTGGCTCATAAATATCTACATCCAACTTCGATTTAGAATCAAAATGCAGATGTGTTGCAACCCCTGAGGACTAAGATGGAATGCTTTGTTACTGGAAACACCATACAACATAGTCCTTCCCCGATAGTAACTGCAACACGGCTCTAACACGAAAAAAAGACATGTATTTACCACGTAAAATTACTAATAAAACATCATCTAAATTAGTTTACCTACTTTGTTTACTTTCACAGTATCAATTCCTGTGGTGTATTACTGTGGGGATCTATTTATTCATTTAGCATAAGCAAGCGATACAGGCAACCTATAACTTGGGTTCTTGCGAGTCACTATGCGACCATTTTAAGGAGAATAATATATTGAAACTTCCGTCGTTGTTTTTTTTTTAAAACATTCCAACATATTATTCCAAAGTTATGTAAACCTATAAAGGTTTCTATATTACATATGTCCAAAACTTGTTTATATGTATTGGTAAATGTACAAGCTGTAGATTTTGTTTCAATAAAAAAAAGTTCCTTGTAGGTTCTGCTCTGAAAAAGTCTTGTTCTCCGAATCAATGCAGATTTGTACGTTCTTACTAGTTTTTTCTTACTCAATCGCTTCCTTAATACATGTTGTATTGAATCTGCGTTAGTCTCGCCGTATGCATTTGGAGATCTGTCTGCTCAGTTGCCTTTACGCTGACATATCTGTTAATAACTTCGGTTTGATTTCACGTCTGAAATTCATGGGATTAAGAGGATGATCAGAAGTTTTTTGGTTTCTTCTGCGACGGGTATGCTATAATTTAGATTTGACCGCATGGATAGTTTGCATAAGCTTGACACTTATATCGTCTACTTCCAGTGTAAGAATATCCATTACACTGAAATAAACAAAAAAAAAAAGCGGCAGCGACTTCTTAATAACAACGGCAAGCAACTTTATTTAATAATTTTCATAGAGGATAAATTTGCTCCGCAGCCATAATTTTACCTAACTAAACTAGTCGAATGAAGCTTGATAAATGGATTTTAAGCAATTTTTTAAACTAATTCTTATAATATATTGTTTCAGGCAAAATCGGTATATCACTAGACTCTAATTGGGCTGAACCGAAAACTGATACTCCGAAGGACCGTGAAGCTGCTGAATTATATTTAAAAACGCATGTGAGGTTTTTGTACCGATTTATAAATTTTCACCGTAAACCATTTTTTTAACTATTTATATTGTCATTTCTACAAAATAGTTATAACTTTTTATTTCTATTTTCACCATTAAACTATTTTAATTATTATAAAAAAAGCGATCAGTGGAGACTACAAAAAACAGGCAAATTTTAATTGAAATAGTTTCGATTCAAAATATCGGTTCGGGTATTCTTAGAGAAAGTCAGATGTCTCGTACTTTTGACGCTACTCCCAGTTTTTATGTGGTGGAGCTACGCTGCAGCAATATTATGGTTTTAGCAAGAGTGGGTCGGCTCGACCGAGGCAGGACCACTCTCTCACAGAATACCAGCGTAAAATAGTAAAATAGTGTTTCGTATGGTGAGTGTAGAGAACTGGAGATCCTTTTCAGTGGAAACAAGGCATTCCATCTTAGTCCTCAGGGGTGACAACGCATCTGCATTTTGATTCTTAGTTTGGGATAACAACATCATCTACCTCAGATAGACTGTGTGCTAGTTTGTCACACTTATTCTATAAAAAAAATGACAAAAAATTATCGTGCCTGGTTTTTTTATTGATTCTTTCCTGCCCAGATGTATTTTCCACACCAATAGTAGCTAAAAAATGACATTCAATAACTTTTGTATAAATCTATATTGAACAATTTTGTCGTACTTTAACGGAAGCTCCGCAGCACTGTGGCTAAGAGTTTGGTTGCGTCACTGTTACAAATAATAAAAAAAAATATCTATGGTTTGTCCATATACTATTTCTATGTGTAACATGCCTCGTAGAAACATGTGAAAATTCTAGTTTTTTTAAAAATCCTAGTTATATTTATAATGTTAGGTTTATGTAATATATTTGATATTATAGTTTTATTACTAGATGGTTGGACTACTTTACTGTCTAGGAGTCGGTCTCTTACCTATTTCTGCTTACACTGCAACGTTCCGGTCTGAAGGGCATTTGAGAGAGTTACAAGCCATTGGCATTCCACCTTGTTCCTCGGATGTGGCAAATGACTTTGTCAGTGTCTATGAGCTGCCGTAGACTTACCATCTAGTGGCATGTTAGTTAGATTGTCTCTAAAGTTTTATGAAAAAACAATAATGATTATCTATCAAAAATTAAGAAAAAAAAAACGTTTTAAAAGGATTCATCACATGCAGACATATTACTTTATTATTATAATTATATTGACATCGTTTTGAATAACCTTGGGATATCTGCTAACCTTGAAATCGACCTTCTTTAAAAAAAATTGTAACTGGTAGTATTGATATAAAAATAAATTGTAATAAACCGATGCAAAAATTTGCAAATTACAAAATACTTCTGGTGAAAACTGTTGTGCGTTTTATACCTTGACACCCATATGAAACAAGTATAATCAAGGCTTATTTTAACGGATCAAAGAAATAAGACCTTGTTTTTAGTAGTTTTTTTTAAATATTGTATTTGTGTACCTACATAGTATTTTTTACAAGAATTCTTGAATCATTTATGTACAACATAAAATGTTTCTTAATAAAAATCAAAAGCAACATTATTATTCATGATCAAGCAGTTTTATTGTGATTTGCATAATAAGAAAATTAACCTATATTAAAGTTCCAAGATCCACCTAGCAAAATATTTTTTAAATTAATGTCTAATGTCAGGCAGGTTAAAGTCCGATTGAATAGGGCTGTAGAAACAGCTCTACAACATAACGTAAATATCCAATATTAAATTATTAATGAAATTATATTTACTATTTTTTTTTCGATTAATACCGTTTACTTACTTACATTTAAAATTTTACTCCTTCCGGTTTCACTTTTTTATTGTTCGTCTAACCGGAGAAGAAACGAGAATGAAACTCTGCAGGTATACCCTTTTTATATTTTTGAGCCTAATGTTTTAAAAAAAGCATTATTGTATTTTTAAAGATTTTACCCAAGTGAATTGTAATCATTATTTGTCTGATACAGTCCTTAGTTCGGAGCTACATTACAATCATAATTTATTGTTTCGCAATTACTGGGCACCGCAAATTATTTAACGCAATTTGCCGACATTGAGAGACTGGGAATGTTAATTGTTTGAGAAAGAATTTTGTATTCAATAATGCCGTAAACCTACAAACTAAATAACCTTACTAGTTTTATTTTATTATTTAATTACAATTAAATTTTATAATATTACATAAATATGTAATATTAACTTATTTCGTTTTGATCATAATATTTAAGAAAATATTTTTTTTAAAATCTTTACCATTATGGCCGCTTTGTAACGATTTAAAGATCTACTGCGACAAAGTCTTTCAATAGTGTTGCAAGATTTGGTTAAGGACGAGGGCCAATAAATAAAAAGGGAACGATTCAGCATAACATGTTGTTGCACATTATTATTGTTAAACTATTTTTCCAAGCATCTTATATCTAGGAGAGGCTTACGATAATTTATGTACGAATGATAAATCATCGCTTTATATCAGTAGGTACTCAGTTTTTTCATCTCGTTACAGGTGGGTTGGTATGCGCATCCTATTTATTCAGCAGAAGGGAACTATCCCCCTGAGCTTATTAAGCTTGTAGATGAAAAGAGTCGACTCCAAAATTATAGTCGCTCAAGATTACCAAAGTTCACTACTGAAGAGATAGCATATATTCGCGGCACAGCTGACTTCTTAGGCCTAAATCATTACACGACATACCTTCTCAGTATGGCGGATAAAGAAGTCGGCTCTATACCTTCGCATGAAAACGACGTGGGCATTGTGAGAGTTCAAGATCCTAAGTGGCCTTCAAAATCTTCGTCGACGTGGCTAAAGGTGAGAAATAATTATTTCTTTGAACTTGCATTATTATAATTACTTAATGATTTTTTCCCACTGGAAAAACCTAACTTGAACATATCAGGTCACATTGAGAAGTTTTTATGTAAGCTGACTTTGAATATAAGATAAAATGTAAATCTACATACATACATACAGTTGATAATTTTATTTTATTATGTTAGTTACCTTGATTTGTTATCGAGATAATTTGAGTTACGACTGTATGCATTTGCACGTCTGATTTGTTCGCCCCTGGAACTTGTTATTCTGGGTATTACATGCTCATCCGTGTTATTAATGTCGTACAATATAAATAAGTTTAAATTTTTTGTGTCATTGATATGACTTATACCCACAAAGATTTAAGATAAGAAAAACATCGCTCATATCTTGTGTTTAGTTTTTCTTTATTAAAGACCCAGTTAAAATTTAAATAAAGAAAGTTTAAGTTGCAACCTACATATGTCCGTCCCACTGCTGCGCACAGACTTACTCTCATTTGACCCTTAATTTGATTAAATTGTCATTTAATTAAGAAATGACATAATTTCATTAATTATGACATTTTTAGTGTTCTAGTAAAATATAGATCTGAAATATAGATATCTTGTCGGTTGCGAAATATTATGGCAATTTCACAGGCAGCCTGTAAACCATTTTCCAAAATGGCAGGATATCACAATAAATGTTATAATTATTTTATTATCTGTACAAATCGGAGATCAAGAGCTGGTCTTATGGTCTGTAGCGTTAAAGTCTATGTACGAGTACGCAATATATTTTGAGGATCATAAGTGAATTCGCCTTTACAAATACGGGAAATCCTCTAGAATTACTGGAGACTTACTTTAACACGTCACTACGTTCATTCACCAGCCTACACAGGCAACATTTTGTTGTTTGCAAATTTCCATACTTCTAACAACAAAAGCAGTAAAACCGGAGAATATCAGTATCGAAGAGTAGAAGGTTTTTAGTGTATATTTCATTTAAAAGTTAAAAGTTATAGCGTTCTGTTTCATTTCTGAGAGAATTATGGAGTAAATAGTTATGTAGTGAGGAAATGGACTTCACTGGTCCTCGAAATATTTTTTTCAGACATGAGGGTTTACTCTTTATATTTTTCTTCACCGCCAAGCACATGATAAATCTGCACTTGAAAAAGCGATAAACAATTTTATAAATACTTCGCTACGGTAGTTTGCGTATTCGAAATGTATTGAGCTAGCTTAGCTCCTTCATTGATTTATTCATTGTCATTACCATCATTTATTATATTTTATATGTGGTAGAGCCATTCTGCAGCTGTATTATGGTTGTAGCACAAATGGATCAATTCGCCTGGGGAAACCACGCTTTCAAAGATTACCAGCGTGATATACATTTACTATATATTTATCGTATGGTGAGTGTTTTTGTGAGACAACCGGAGAATTTTTTTTACTGGAAGTGATTCATCCCATTCATTTGATTTTTAATGAAGGATAGAGTGTCTACCACGGCATCTTCTTAACATCAGGCGACTGTGCATACGTTTGTCATGTTTATTCTGTAAAAAAAAGGTCATGTGGGTCAAGTGTGCGCATTTAAACTTTGACGCTTAAAAAACTTGAAAATTATTTGTAGAATGAAATAAAACTGTGTTAAGGGGATAGAGTAAGTCAGCTCAAATTCTAATTTCGTTCCCACTTGCCCGCGCATCGTATGCTATGTACCGATATGTTTGTAATCACTAATACTGTAAGTAGAAAGGTCATTAGACACTTATTTCATTAGGTTTATCATATTTATGCCTGTTTCTTAACGCCAAGCCAGTCGCTTCTTATTTTTATTACGGTTATTTCCCATTTTAATTTTACGTCGTCCTGTTGCGTAATGTATATTATGATCGTAAGCGACACAACCTCCCCGTTCAAAGGCCGAAGCGAAGTGACCGTGCAGCAGGAATCACGCTTCAAAAGGCCGATAGTTTAGGTAATTTCTTTTTACAGTGAAAATAATAGTATTTAGAAAAAAGTAAATAACATAAGCACTGCTTTATAGTTAGTTCAGTTAGTATGCAAAGTTTCATGATCTTAATGATTTCTTATATTTACGCGAACACTACACATTGAAATAATACTAGTTTTTACGGAATTTATCGCGTGTATTTAACTTTTTAATTACCCGACGTTTCGAACGGTTTTGATGGTCTCTCCTACATAGGACAAAATAAAAGATCAATAAAAACCCGCGTTAAAGAACATATAGCTGATGTGAAGAATCGACGCTCCGGGAAGTCTGCAGTCTGTGAACACGTACAGGATCGCCCCCGTCACTACATCAGATTTGATAGACCGCAGATCCTCGCTAAAGAACACCGATTCCTTCCAAGGATGATTCGCGAGGCTATTGAAATCAAAAAACATCCTAATTTCAATAGAGAAGATGGCTGGGTGCTACCATCTGCTTGGGATCCTATAATAAATAAAATTAAATCGCAACCCAAGCATACAACTGCAAGACTTCAAGATACCATAAGTTCATACTGCATAGATCGGAACAAAAGTTAAATTTACGAGTAATCTATGGTAACCGCGGTTAACTATTACATATGGACGTTGAACATCTCAGTCCTGCCCGTGACCATGAGTGCTGTAAAGCGTTCGAAACGTCGGGTAATTAGAAAGTTAAATACACGCGATAAATTCCGTAAAAACTAGTATTAGTTCATGATCTTATTTAAAGTACTTTATGAATAACAGCGGTTTATTGTTTATTTTGGAGGTAACTTTGGATTTTTTTCTATCGAGAAAATTTTACGAAATCGTGTTTTCGTCTAACATAATCCTTAACATTAATCCTCAACTTTACCATATATTTATTTCAAAATTAATGCTGCAATATTTTCGGCATAACAAAGGATCTTGCTAAGCCATTTGAGATTATATTTCCCCTTAATTAGTAAGACTGTTTATTTTTAATCAACTTAGACACAATGACTTTTATTTCGTCATAGACAATAACAGTATTGTCAGTAGCTTATATTTTAAGAAACTATAGAAAACAAAGACCTTTGCATACGCGCACACTTACCCCAATATACACAGGGTATGTGTACGCAGCACTGTAGGTAAGTGTACGCAACAACAATAAAATAAATATTGAGTTATATATTTTTAGAACGTAAACAGTATTATATAATTATTAAATTTTTTATCATAGGTACTTAAAGTAATCAGCAAAATAATCATCTTAAATCTAAATATGAGATCAATTGGAACTTAGAAATCATTAGTTACTTCATCATACATGTATCACAAATAAAAGTGCCGTGTTAAAACCTGGTGCACTGTTCGTGCCACGAGCCTCCACAAAGGCTACATTCAATCCAGTCTTCAGTCGGTGGATCAGAATACTTTTCGCCACATAAGGGGCAGTAATACTCATTTTCGTTATTTTTTGGTTTCTTAAGAGTCTTATTTTTAACATTTTTTTGGCAATACTAGTTGGGACTGGCTGTCGCAATTTCAATTCAGGAAACCTTTTAAGTTATCCATATACTCAGTCTCGGCCAGCTAATTTTGAGGATGTGTTGAATCTATGCCTAATTTTATTTACTTCAGCAAACTCATAAATAAACTTCTGGAGGTTCTGCACTGTGAGACCATTATTCACCACTTTGTTTATATACTTGTATATATCAGTCTCTTGCTCCTTGGTGAATGTCAAAGAAAATCTCCCCATGCTGGTTGCTGTCTTCCCAGCTTTTAAACATTTTCGCAGAGTACTTTCCTTAAGTCCGACTTGAGATGCGGCATTTCTTTTACTGGCACGCTTTGAAATTAATAATTTGGCGGCTTCCAGTTGTTCATCTGTGATGACGCATCTATCCGAAGCTTTTCTCAGATAATTTCGAGGCATTTTAAATTTATATTTGTGCTCTGAAACAAAACATTGCAACACAGGTACAAAGATATGCAAGCGGGATAAGTGTGCGCATGCGCACGCTTACACGACAGGCTTCTGCGCACACTTAACCCAAACCATCGAAACAGAATTGTATGAATGTCAATGATTATTGTGTCATCATAACATCTGAAACACTGGCAAATAAAAAACTAGACATTATGTTGCACTCGATAGCAACTAGCATATGTTCAAAAAGTTTTCATGACTACAAAAGATTACGCGTCAAATGTGACAAAGTATCATAAATATTTCAGCAAAAATCTTCGTTTACCTGTCAGAACAAAACGGCGTGCTAGCAACCGCTGCGATACGAGCGCTTTGCAGGACGCGAGGTACTCGAGGTTGCCGTTTTTTAGCTCTTTATAGTTTTCGAGATATTTTGAATGCGCACACTTAGACGCTGCGCACACTTGACCCACATGACTGTAATATATATTTCTATTTCTTTTAAATTTACTGTACGACGTAAAGAGAAATATGCCATATTGAAAAAATCCAATTTTACCTCCATGCGTAGCAACATGTTGATAAACGTTTGATGACCGACCGAGAGCGGAAAGTTGATCACAAAATGCCTTATCCAAATTTCACGGAGCTGTGAAGAAGAATATTACCGTTGTTCTAGTATTGACTATCTGCCCCGTGTTGTGAGAATATGGACAAATCTTTTACTTAATGTTTAATGTAGATAGAAATGTAGGTAGAATATAGATCTCTTTTGACCAGCGTCCACTCACCATCAGTCAAGGGATTTGACGATTCAATTATGCGATGATGAAGATACTTGCGAATATACGTCGGCAGCACCGCTTGCTACGCCACTTCATCATCGATCATAGGCCTTCAACTCTTTTCGTCTGATGGCCAATTACTCAATCGATACCTACTCAATTTTAAGATGTCGTTAAGTCTCGTGGTGTCACAGTCACATTGATTTAAAGTGATCGAGACAGCACGAGACTTAACGACATCTTAAAATTGATGCTCTTTAAATGAAATGGGGTAATGAAATCTCTCATGCCGGCACCACATCATAGCCTATATAATAATACAAACCATAGCATATACAATATTATTTAAATCTCTTTAACCGTATCCGAGAAATCGGTGATTAAAAACATTCGCGTCGATTATTGAAAATCATTACAGAAATATTAATGATAATAGAATAAATGGGGCCCTACACTCTATTGTGAAGAGTCAAAATGTGTCGATAAAAGCACGTATGGCAATTCACAATGCTGTGTTGGTCCCTACTTTAACGTGTGTTAGTGAAAGTTGGGTGTGGCAGAAGAAGCACGAGAGTAGAATGAACGCAGTAGAAATGCGGTCGTTAAAGAGTATGTTAGGGCTGAATCTGAATGAGAGGGTAAGAAATTGTGTAATAGGAGAAGAGTGTGGTTAACAAGATGATGTTGTGACCAGAATTAAGAAAGGAATGCTTCGGTGGTTTGGTCATGTGGAAAGAATGAATGAGGAAAGAGTGACAAATAAAATTTATGTTGCAGAAGTTAATGGCAGAGTCGGAAAGGGACATCCTAGGCAAAAATTTATCGACCAAATTATTGAAAACGGGCCAAATTAGGAGTACCCTTAACCGACGGGCATGTATGCGTAGGTGTATGGATGTGAAGGAGGCGAGAGAGGTGTGTCAGGATCGTGCCAAATGAAAGTCTGTAGTCTCTACCTACCCCTCTGGGTGACAGGCGTGAGTGTTTTATTTATTATGTATTAATGATAATATATTATAAGATACTAATATTATATTATATTTATAAAAACTTTCAGGTAGTTCCATTCGGTTTCCGGCGGTTACTCCAGTGGCTCACGAAAACCTACAACAACGTCCCAATTATAGTGACAGAAAATGGTTTCGCTGATTTTGATGGCGAAGATGACAAAGCTCGGGTGTCATATTACAGACATTATTTGAACGCACTGCTGCACAGTATCCACGAGGACCGTACCAACGTGCGTGGTTACTTCGCATGGAGTTTGATGGACAATTTTGAATGGGATGAAGGTTATACGTAAGTGTTTAAAGCTTAATTTCCATTAAAGAAACGTCTATGTTGGGCATTATAAAGCCATTTTGTAAGTAGGAATTATTGCAATCGTAAGTAGTAAGTGGTAGGTTTTTTGTAAATAAATTACAATAAATAATCCTAAATTAAGGTAATACTTTATAAAGTGTAAAAAATATCGATTTTGATATCGAAGCTTGATTTTAATTTCGCATCTACATAATAATATCTAATATCATTAACCGGCCTTTTTTTTTCATAGGATTGCATGTTCTTGACTTTTTATAATTCTGTTTAAAATTAGTTTTTTTATAATTGTTATTACATTGTACACTATTAAGCTTGTCAGCATTCTGGGACACTACGGAACAAAACACATGTTTTGTTCCGTAGAGTCTTTGTTTGGTTTTCTTTTTCATTGGTCTCTGTCGTTGTTTGGAGGATTGCCTTAATATTTGGTGGCCTGACGATTGCAGCACCAGACGTCGCTCTCCGTCACCGGTCTAGTGGTTTTACGCGTTATGAAAAGAGAAAACCTCTTCAAGGTGCATGTTAACAGGCTTCTCCTGGGAAAACTTGCTTCATCGTAGATCTCATCTTTGCCCTTCGGCCAGATGAAGGTCAAGAGTGAACCTAGTTTAATAATAAAAAAAGATGGATGTTCCACCATCAATCTGAAGACAAAATTTTCTTCCGAATTATTTCATGTTCCACCTTAACATTCCGGTCTCATATTAAACCACTATGTGGTGGAGTGCGTAAATTGGTTTTTATATTTAAAAAATTAAGAAATGTTGCTAATAGAGAAGTCTTAAAATGGCCTATTATGCCTTGTGTCAATCTTTATTAACATACGGAATTGAAGTCTGGGGTGGAGCATCCAAAACACATATTATTGAACTAGAGCGTGCGCAAAGATCAATTTTAAAAGTTATCCATTTTAAACCCTACTTATATCCAACTTTAGATTTGTATAGAATTTGCGAAGTTCTTACAGTTCGACAACCATTTGTGCTACATATAGTTTTAAGACAACATACAATTTCAATAATAACTCAAAAGGAACATTGCCGCCGTAATAATCTGGTAGCTCAATCAGTGCCTTTCTTCACATCTTTTGCTAGGAAATTCTTCACTTTTTTGGATCCGTATTTATATAATAAATTACACCAAAAATTGTCTATTTATGAAGTCAACAGATGGTCATTTAAAAATAGACTCCTGGAATATCGTCAGACTGTTTCATACACAGATACTGAACAATTACTCCAAATTATCTCATAAATATTCACAGACAGACATGCGAAATGCAAACTCTCATACTTACGCTACAAAAATACATGGTTTTTATTTTTGTTTTATATTATTTATTTTTTATTTCTATGTATCCAAAGTGATAAATCGCTCTTTATAATATTATTTCTAACCATAACATAAGTGATCTCTGTATAATATTATACTTATTGCCAAGTAAATTCGGGGGGGCCTGGTGACCTGTAATACGGGTCTTTGAAATTACACGGGCACCAGTCTCCCATGAATGACATAATATTGTTAAAATAGAGATGTAACACTAATGTATCTTCCATGTCGTTTGTGGTGAGAAATAAATAAATAATTATAAATAAAATGAAAAGATAAATATACATAAATATCAATAAAATAAAATAAATACAAAAATACATAAATAAATAAAAGCTCAACCAGATGGGAGCCCTCGGCAGGGGAGACCAAACGGCCGAGGGTTAGGGGGAAAGGGAAAGAAACCGGCGGACAATACGGGCAGTATCGAGGAGCACCGCCTTCTGCATTTGAGCCCGGAGCGGTCCGTCACGGAGTCCCAGTCGCCTCAGATGACCCGAGAGGCTAACTGGGATTAGCTCATTCGCAGAGACGACTACAGGAATAATGTCGGTCGGCAAACCACCCCACATGTCGGTCACCTCGTGAGCCAGGTCCAGATATTTTGATTGCTTATCTATTTCGGCTTTCACGAGGTTCTAGTCATACGGAATGGTAATATCGACCAAAAAAATCCTAGACTGTGCCCGATCCATCAGCACAATATCAGACTTATTCGCAAGAATAATCCTATCCGTGATGATGGCCCGGTCCCAGTAGAGCCTGGCGCGGTCATTTTCGAGCACGGCTTCCGGCAAGTACTTGTACTAAGGCAATTTCCGGTCCACGAGATCGTATTTCAGAGCGAGCTCCTGGTGTAGAATTCTGGCTACTAGGTTGTGCCTGTGCGAGTACTCAGAGTTAGAAAGCGCCGAACAACCGGAGATGACATGCCTAAGCGACTCACCGGAATAGCGACACTCTACAGACGTCGACGGTGCCATCCTTTAGGATGTATAGATTATTATTATTATATTATAACATCTAAAATAAGAAGATAGTGAGTAATATATTGTTACGGGCTTGAGGTTTGTGACAATAAAAACTGCCGATTGAATTACCAATTAAAACTTACAACACTAATAATTAATAACACTGATTCACTTTATTTCGCTCCGAAGCTTCGCTTGTCTCGCCAAATTCAATACTGCCCCGATAGCGGGCTTAAATACACTTTTTACAAAGCTTCTAGAAAGCTTAATTCTTCTGTTCGATACTAGATGGCACTGTTGGTCGAAAGTCGAGATTGACATTTTCTAGTAAACCCTCCTCGCTCTGGTCCCCGACATTAGATGGCGCTAGTGTTAGGTGCCTGACGTTGTTAGGCGCTCAACGCTGCCCCCTCCTAAGACATGCTCGTCCCGAGCACTATCGGCCCCATAATATGTATTATTTCTCAATGATTGTTTCCCCTACGCATCTACGTAGCTGCTATTACGAGAACATTTTATTTTTATTTTTATTTAGACTACATTTCATTTCCATTTTATTATTAGGTTACATTTTATTTTTGTTAAGTTGCTTTGCATACGTTTATGGAGTATGGAGTAAATTTTTTGTCTGTTATTTTGTAGTTACACTTTTAATATTATCACATTTATTCTTTGTCTTTTGTTATAGTGAATATTGTGACAGGTTTAATGTTTGCTTTCTAACGTGTAGCAGCATAACGGGAAATGGCGACAGGATATTGTCGGATAATATATTCGGAAATCAATTATGTTTATTTATAACTTATAACTGTGGCCCTTACATAGAAATGTATGTATTTGACAGTACATAAGCAGTGGTATCATAGTCTCCTTTATTATGGTTTTGTTTGGGTTATTATTAATTTTATAACGTTTTCGTATTATTATAAATTCTTTGAAAATGACTAAATTAAATAAGTTGAAAATTGGCTTCTTGAACCCCGGGTCCCTTGGTACTAGGCACGACGAATTCCTAGCTGCTATGGCGCATCACTCTGTAGACATAATGACTATCAATGAAACATGGCTTCGGACAGGTGAGGAAGGCCGGGCGCCTTCTGTTCCAGGGTATCGACTGCTTCACGTACCCCGACCTCCCGAAGAACGTGCGCGTGGCGGCGGTGTGGGTTTTTATTTGAAACGGGGCTTAAAATTAACGGCAAGTCCCTTGTCTTTGGTACTGCTTATCGTCCCCCATGGTTGAGCGTGACATTATTTCTGGACGCGCTGAGCGAGTCCTTAGGTTCTTTTGTAGGCTACGATCAAACAGTACTGCTTGGGGATTTTAATATCGACATTTTAAATAAAAATTGTGTTAGTACCAAAATGCTTTCGGACTTCCTAACATGCAATAACCTCGTGCAATATGTTGAGGAACCAACACACTTTACTGAATATAGTGAGACACTGTTAGATGTTATATGTTCAGGATGCATCGGTGTCATATATAAGTGTGGACTATATTAGTGACCTCAGTAGTCATGCCTTTATTGCAGGTGAACTTGACATTCCCAAGCCTAAGTTTCAGCCTGAAAGCGTCACGTATAGACCTTTAAGGGATATGGACATAAACCTTTTCAACCAAGATTTAAAACAAATTAACTGGCGCTGTGCATCGTCAGATAACATAAACGATATGATTGATTCTTTTAACAAAAATTTATTAAATATCTTTAATTCTCACGCCCCTCCTAAAACTGTCTATATAAAAAAAATTATCTATGGATAACGCATAACATAAGATGTATGATGAGGACACGCAACGAGGCTCAATTGAGAGCCCGGAAAACAAAACTTACTCCACATAAAGATTATTATAGGGAACTAAAATCAATAGTTAATAAAGCGATAGTTTCAGAAAAGATTGCCTACTTCAAATTTTATATTAATTCAAAACTAAATCAACCTAAAATAATGTGGAAGCACATTAAACGCCAAGTTCAAATAAAAAGTAAGGATACTTCTTTGCCATCCCATTTCAGTGACCCTGATGCTTTAAACAATCATTTTCTTAATATTCCTGGTAAAAATGACGTCTCATTGTCTCTTCTCACTTTCTTTGAATTTAATGGCACTAATGATAACTCTTTTTATTTTAAAGAAGCCTCGGAGGATGAGGTGGTTAAAGTTATAAACTCTTTGCAGTCTAATGCAGTGGGGTGCGATGGCATTTCTCTTGATATGTTAAAGTTATTACCTAAAGATGTTATTACAGAAATAACATACATAATTAATAAATCTTTTGCGACAAATACCTATCCGGATCTCTGGCAAAAAGCCATCGTTAAACCTATACCAAAAACTAGTAACCCTGTTTGTATGTCGGATCTCAGGCCAATTAGTATTCTACCGTGCCTTTCTAAAATAATAGAAAAGATTGCATGTAATCAGCTAATAAAGTACCTTGAAGCAAATAACATCCTTCCTGAGCTGCAGCCTGGCTTTTGAAAGAAGCACAGCACTACCACAGCGCTTATAGAGGTCGTGGATGATATACTGACTGCACAAGCCATTGGTGAGGGTACTATTTTAACATTACTTGATTTCTCGCGCGCCTTTGAAACCCTCAATATCCCATTACTTCTTTCAAAATTATATTTTTATGGTTGAAGCAGAAACGCAACCCAATGGTTTGCCAGTTACTTTAAAAATAGGTCACAGCAAGTTGAAATACAATTAAATGGAAAAGGTAAAGCTATTTCTGGGGAGCGCCCTGTGAACCGAGGAGTACCGCAAGGATCCATTTTAGGTCCCTTACTTTTTATAATATATAGTGTAGACATTATTAAAAATATAGAGTATTGTAAGTACCACATGTACGCTGACGACTTACAGATATATATATCGTTTAAGCCTTGTGATGTTCAAGTAGCAGTGACAAAATTGAACTTGGATTTGGGTCAGATATCTTTGTGGTCAGAGCGTAACGCATTGGTTCTCAATCCAAAAAAGTCGCAGTACCTTATTCTAGGATCGCCAAATCAAATAAAAAAGATCACACTAAGCCACCCTGCCATTATTGTAAACAACGAACCTATTGTGAGAGTAACTGAAGTCAGAAATTTGGGGGTAATAATGGACGACAAACTTCGTTTTGAGAAACATGTAATGGATATTGCACGTAACTGCTTTTATAGGTTGAAAGTACTTTACCGTATTCGCGAGTACCTAAGTGTCACCTTACGTATACATCTCTGCGAGTCTATCGTGCTTTCAAAATTCAATTACGCGGATTCTCTCATAGGCCCACGACTATTATCTCGAACACAGCAAATAATACAGCGGGTACAGAATGCCTGTGCACGCTTTTGTTTCAATGTACCACCACGTGCACATGTAACCCCTTTCATTAATATCGCTAATATTTTAAAAATGGACTGTCGCAGGCGACTACACTTTGCCTCACTTTTGTTTGGAGTTATTAAAAATAAAGAACCTTTATATTTATATAATAAGTTGATTTGGTCTAAAGATCAAAATAAGCAGTATAATACCAGATCATCCAATTACAAGTTAGTATATCCTTTCTACCGCTCGGCCGCTTTCAGAGGTAGTTTTAAATATAATGCCACTAAATGTTGGAATAACCTCCCGCCTCCACTGCGTGACCTGAAAACAATTAGTGGGTTTAAAATCAAATACAGGTTACACTTACTTTCGGAACAAAAAAAATACCGATCTCTAAAATAAACTGGTAGGAGGTTAAGTTCTTTCAACACGTCAGTAATCTCAGTCCCATAAATTATGTAGATATTTTTAATTTTCACTTTATATAATATATAAAACTATTTTATTTAAATATTTATATAATAAATTTACTTTTTCTGACAATCATTTTCTTACCTTTATTCTTTAGCCAACGTTTATTCCGCATTCTTAATAAATAAAATTGATATATTTAGAAGGAAAACGTTAATTCTATTTTGTACTTACCTTCATTAGACTAATGATATCCACTATTTATGTCAATTAAAATTTAAAAACATATATATTTTTTTATATATTCCGCGTCGCATTATAGCATGTGCATTGAGGCAGCCGTCCGAGTTACGTCGGAGTGCGGGCCGGACTGAAAACCAGTGTCGGGATCAGAGCAATTCGTGTTTCTGTATCTCGATTTTTACTGAGTCCTGTCCATTTCACGGTCTTATGCTGCTACACAGACTCATTTTAATATTATTTTTACATTTTTGTTAATTTAGGGAAATATTGTTTATTTTCTGTTTAATTCCAATTTCTTGCTTTGTTTTGTATCTATTGTGATTAGACCGTGAATAAATGTTTTTTCTTTCTTCTTTTTCTTTCTTTCTTTCTAATAACGCGCCAGGCGATCCACATGGACGATCTTAGGAGTCCCTCTTGCGCCTTTCTGTATCCGGTAGGTTACATCGTTGATCCTGGTCACATTCCGGTACGGGCCGTCCCATTTAACTTGAAGTTTAGGAGATTTCCCTTTGCTACGGATTGGATTGTGCAACCACACTAGTACACCTTCGTCGAACCCTTTGTTGTTCATTTTGCGGTCATACCGGTTTTCATTTTTTCAGACTATTGCTGGCCCGATTGTCTGACGTGCTCATAAATGTCATTCATTTTGTTCCGTAAGTCATTTGCATAATCGGTTATACTGCGTGGGGCATCAGGTTACATCCCGGTGATTAGGTCTGCAGGTAGCCGTAATTCTCTTCCAAAGTTTGCGAAAGCTAGTGTCACTGCTGTACTTTCGTGAACAGCGCTTCGATATGACAACAAAAACGGTTGTACGTGCTTGTCCCAATTTCGTTGTCGATTATCTACAACTTTTGCTAGGTACCTCTCCAATGTCTGAATAAATCGTTCTACCATTCCATCAGATTGCGGGTGATAAGAAGTCGTTCTTGTTTTATGACTATCCATAATTCGGCAAGTTTCCTGGAATATTTGAGACTCAAAATTTCTTCCTTGATCGCTGTGAATCTCTAAAGGTACTCCAAAAACACACAGAACACGACAGAAGACTTCATGAACTAGTTTATCTGCAACTGTTGAGGCTTCCCGATTTGGAATGACGAAGACTTCTGGCCACTTAGTGAAGTAATCCATCACAACCATGAAA
This sequence comes from Parnassius apollo, assembly GCA_907164705.1. Lineage (NCBI taxonomy): Eukaryota > Metazoa > Arthropoda > Insecta > Lepidoptera > Papilionidae > Parnassius > Parnassius apollo. Next base: position 27,737,063 of record CAJQZP010000693.1, read on the forward strand.
TACTTGTTACCGCTTTCACTCTCATGGTGCACCAACATTGTACAACTTCAATGCGCCTCTACTACGAGTCTGAGGTCCCTTTACAGCCGCACAACTTGTAAATTTGCGACACCAGTCCTCGACATCGTTTCGACAGTGGACCCAGTAAAACCATTCTCGAATCTTCAAAAGAGTTCGTTTAACTCCCAGTTTGGCCTCCTGAACAATCATTATGGTACAGCTGTAGAACATCCGGTACTTTAGCTTTAGGGACAACCATTTGCAAATGACAGCTGTCTCTCCGAACATTTCCCATTTACGGCACAGAACTCCATCCTAAAGCAGCAAGCTATCCCATTGGGCACAAAAGCTTTTAGTGGTCGAACTCATCGTTGAGACGTCGCTCCACTTGGGCTTCGGAGCACTGGCCTTCATCCATTGCAGAATCGGCTTGATGTCCGGATCTTCCTGCTGTGCATGTTGTAAGCTGCCCTTCCACTCGTTGCTGAGGTGGTCTGTCCTGAGCATCCTCACGGATACCACTTCCATACTCTCTTGCCAATACAATGTTTGCAATCTTCAGGACAAGGTCTTCTTGAGAATGCATCTGCGTTGTCATGAGATTTCCCGCTGCAATGTTTGATCTCAAAGTCGTATTCCTGCAGTAGTTCAATCCACCTCGCAACTTGTCCTTCTGGATTTTAAACTGCAATAGCCATTTTAGTGTAGCATGGTCAGATGTAAGTGAAATTTCCGCCCCAGAAGATCCGACTTTACCACAGCTAGCAACTCGCGTCTTGTGACGCAATAGTTCCTTTCTGGTTTTGACAACGACTTGCTGAAGTACGCTATCACGACCTCTTGGTCACCATTCCTTTGAGACAACACACCGCCAAATCCTACATCACTTGCGTCTGTGTCAACTATAAATTCTTTGCTTGCTTCAGGGTATCCCAAAATAGGCGTTTTGCACAGACGGTCTTTGAGTTCCTGGAATGCGATATTGCAACTTTCATTCCAGCAGAAATGTCACTTCTCCTCGGTTAGCTTGTGCAGAGGTTTGGCTATATCTGCAAAGTTCTTCACAAATCGCCGATAATAGGGGCACAAACCCAAAAATGCTCTAACCTGCGTCTTCTCTTTTGGAACCGGCCAATCCTTGACAGCGGTAATTTTCTCCGGATCCGTGCGGATACCTTCTTCCGACACTACCTACCCCAAAAAGTTGACTTGCCGTTTGAATAGTGAACATTTCTTTGGACTCAACTTGAGGTTGGCACTCTGAATCTTCATGAACACGCGTTCCAAGTTTTGAAGGTTTTTTTCAAACGTACGGCCCACGATGATGATGTGATCCAAGTATACCAGACAGGCGTCGCCAATTAACCCGGTAAGTACAAGCTTCATCAGCCTTTCAAACGTTGCTGGAGCATTGCACAATCCAAACAGCATTACTTTTAATTGCCACAGACCCTTTCCCGTCGAGAACGCAGTTTTCTTCTTGTCCTTAGGGTCAATTTCAACTTGCCAGTAGCCACTTTTTAGATCCAAGCGTACTAAACCACTTTACTCCTGTAAGCATGTCCAGCGTGTCATCAATTCTTGGCAAGGGATAGCTGTCCTTCTTTGTAACGTCGTTCAGATGGCGGTAGTCAACACAGAACCGCATGCTGCCATCCTTCTTCTTTACTAGAACCACGGGTGAATACCATAGACTAGATAAAGGTTCAATAACACCAATTCCCTCAATCATGGTTCCCACTTCCTTTTCACGTGCTACCGGCAATCTTCTTGGCCGCTGACGGATAGGCAATTCTTCTCCTGTGTTTATTTTGTGTTGAACTAAGCCTGTGTTTCCTATGTCAGCATCGTTTGATGAGAATACATCGGCGTACTTGAGTAACAACTTCTTCACCTTGACCATTTCGTTCGAGGAGAGAACGCTGCGACAGTCTTCCAAAAGTGTGGTCACTCTCGTTTGTGAATCCTTGCTGGGGATCCCACTCGATAGATATTGGCACCGACGTAACCACTTCGTCACAAGTACCAACCAGTGTGCCTTTTTCTATAATCTGTTCCTGGTCACAAAGGTTCAGCATACGTACTCCTGTGATGTCAGTGGTTCTGACCAAGGTTCGAGCTACTTTCCATGGAAGGTCATTGTTTACCCTTTCCACAAGTACACAACGGTGAGCTTGCCCAGGGTTCCGAGGAAGACTAACCGGCACAATCGTTTTCGATCTCGGCGGAAGAACAATCTTCTTAATGCTGTACACGTTCCCTGGTAACGCACCTCCCATAAAAAGTTCCTCTTGTCCACATTTCAAAACACCTTGCTTAACGTCGATCTCACAACAATTATTCCTCATAAAGTCTAGGCCCAGGATGCAGTCGTCCATTATATCAGCCACGATGACATTATGCAGGTAGATCATGTTGCCTAGCTTCAACTCCATCTCCTTCTCTCTACGGACGGGTATACGCTGACCGGTGGCTGTTACCAAATTAATGCGTTCTCGGTTGTATGCGGAGTCCCTAAGGAACTGTCTTATAAGCTGGGAACTAACAACCGTGCGAGAGGCTCCAGTGTCTATGGTCAGTTTACACGGCATTCCGTTGACCTCGCTTTTGATGATTAGACTGTTTCCATCATGGGTTTGTGAGATCGAGACCCTTGGGGCTCTTTTTACATCAGCCAGCACCCGCCCCGCAGTTCTGGTTTTTACTCGTTTCCCTGCTGCTGCTGGGCGGGGCTGTTAGCCGCACCACCCTCCTGATATTGTTCACCTTCCTTTTCTACGGTTCGCTTAGGGCAGCTGGATCGAAGATTGCCCCTTTCCCCACAGCCATAGCACCTAGGGCTGTATCCGTTATGCGGTCGCGAACCGTAGCTGCTGCAACCCCCATGACGTGATGGGAGCGAAGATCTTGTCGCACGGCTTCCACGTCCAGTGCATATGCCAAGGCGTCCTTAAGCGTCTCGTGGTGCCCGAGCCTCACAGCAGCTCTGACTTCAAGGTCGCGGATGCCGTCGATGAATGTCTGCACCAGGTTCCCTTCAATGAGCGCAGGTACAGACTGGTATGCTTTTTGAACCATCTTCTCCACCTCAAGGGCCCACTGCTGCAGGTTTTCGTTGCTGCGTTGCACGCGATCTTTAAGCTGCGCGCGAAAGACGTGTTCCAGGTGAGCGTCGCCATATCTCGCCTCCAATGCCTAAAGGAGCTGCTCGTAGGTCACTTTCTTACCGAGAGCTTCCAATACAGTTAAGGCTTGGTCGCGCAGGCCTAGGGTGAGTGCAGTCATGGTCTGGCTTTTATTCCAGCCGTTCGCCTCCATGACGGCCTCGAACCGGATTTTGTAGGCCGACCAGGAAGAAGTCCCGTCGAACGGCGGCACTTTAAATCCACGTAGCGAAGGTGTTGTAGCTACTACGGGAGCTGTAGTTCCATCCCCAAGTTTAAGTTCGTCCAGTGATTTCTTCATGTCAGCCATTACGCTGCGCACTTGGACGATTTGGGTTTCTGCTTCCGACAGGCGGTTGTCATGTTGAGCAACCCTATTCTTCACCTCCCTTATCTCTTTCCCAAAGGTAGCGTGAGGGTCCTTCATGAGGAGCATCTGCTCTTCCGACCGACGAGCCTGTTCCGCCTGCTAATCTTCCTTCTTTAATCGACGGCCTTGTTCCTCCTGTCGGCCGGCCTGTTCCTCCTGTCGCGAGACTGTTCCTGCAGTAGCATCGTGAGAGCACCTAAGTCAGGTATTGCAGGTGTAGGAGCTGCTGACGGGCCAGCCTCCGTAGCTGGCAGATGGCCCTCCGACGCCTGTGTCGTTGCACCACCAAATCTCCTCTGGTCCGTCTCCTGCTGGCGTTGACTTCGGGTACGGACACCCTCCGTTTCCTCCTTAGGTAAAATCAGCATGATTGTATCCCACTTTTGACACCAATTGTGAGCTTGACTCGTAACAATTGGTGTCAAAAGTGATGTCAGATTGATGATTTTGACATTGATTGATGTTTGGTTCAGTTGGTTCGTGACAGTAAAAACTGCCGATTGAATTACCAATTAAAACTTAAAACACTAATAAGTAATCACACTGATTCACTTTATTTCGCACCGAAGCTTCGCTTGTCTCGCCAGATTCAATACTGCCCCGATAGCGGGTTGCGGCGGCTTAAATACACCTTTTACACAGAAACATCCAGAATATTCCCGTAGATACGGGCGCTGACCGACCAGACACAGAAAGTTCGAGTGTGGGGCTTCTAGAAAGCTTAATTCTTCTGTTCGATACTTGATGGCGCTGTTGGAAGCCCTCCTCGCTCTGGTCCCTGACACTAGATGGCGCTAGTGCCAGGTGCCTAACGTCCTTAGGCACGCAACAATATTATACTAGCGATCTGCCCCGGCTTAGACGGCTGATATCTAGATTCTACAGCAGCGCCACGTACCGGGTCTAAGTATGCCCATAACCTTCGCGGAAGTGCAAGCAATATGTTGACAAAGTTTTACCGCAATATGATGAACGATATGGCAGCACATAAAATACGAACAAACAAAAATTATTTTTAAATATTACATTGTCTAAAGGAGAAGTATATGGAAACGTTTGTAAAGAAATTTTTCGAAATGTAAGCATACGACTACGACATGTGGTATGACAATCCTGCATAGTACAGTAATTTACTAGGTGGTAGCATTACTTTCCCGTCTAAGAGTTCGTCTATATAGATACCAACCCCTATCATGTATTAATTATGCTGCCAAGTAGCAGTGCTCGCACTGTGAGCTATTACATCTTAGTCCTCAGAGGTGAAAAAGCGTCTGTATTCCTCTTTATTTAAAGTTGACTGCGGGTATACATGGACTGTAGGAGCCACATAACGTCAGGAAGACCGTTAGTTCGTCGAACACTTCAATTTTATAAAAAACATTAATTATCCGTAACCGTATACCGGTAACCAGATGTAAATTCTCGCCTTTTAATAAGTAATAGCCAAATAGTAATTACGTGCTATAGCCACGCTGCAGCTATATTAGTTGTAGCACGAATGGGACGGCATAACTGGAGTAGGACCACGCTCTCACAGAATATCAGCGCTAAATGGCAGTTTAAGGCTGTTGTGTTTCGTATGTTGAGTATAGAGAACCGGAGACACTTTTTTACTGGAAACAAGTCATTCCACCATAGTGCTCAGGGGTGACGACGCATTTGCATTTTGATTCTTAATCGAGGATAAAGGAGGATGTCTATGGGTCAAAGCTTTCTTAAAATAATTATGTAGTAAATAACGGGAATGGGAGTAAATAAAACATATAGCCAGTTAAATCTGTGATATAATTTTACACGTCATGATATTGTAAATGGATTTTGCAGGTCCCGCTTCGGTCTATACCTGGTCGACTTCAAGAGTCCGAATAAAACGAGGACGGCGAAACGTTCGGCGAAACAGTATGCCAGCGTTGTGGCGTCACGAAGGCTGCCGGCCGACTATGATCCAGAAGACTTCACTGCCTTCTCTGGCGCCAGTGTTATGATCCCTACAGTCCTACCCCTCATACCCCTCTACAGGCTAATTGTTTAACGTCTTCCGTTAGTATATAGTATATAAAGGCCTGTATTTATTTTGAATAGTGCGAGTGCAGGTGATTAGTAATTGCGGGTGATAATTGCAGGTGTGTATTGTAAGTAGTGTCCAATTCTGTCTAGTGGCTGTGTTTAGTAAATTCAATTGTTAGCCGTTGAAGAGGAAGTACTCTGTTTAACTTTCTTAACCTCTTGCGAATATGTAGATCTCAAGTTTCTTATTTTAGTACAAACTTCTTTACTTTTGAACACCGGTATGTTTATAGCTTCACTTATACGTAGAAATGCCACATCTCAGGCTCCTTTAATTTTGCAGTTAGGGTATTTACTATTGTAAAGACATTCACGTTTTTAGATACTCCTGCGCAAAATTATAGGTTATTTCTTCGGTCCACTTTGCCATTTTTGCAACACGAGAGAGCGTCCGAAGCTAAATGCTAAACACTAAACACTGTTGTCCGTACGTGTTTAGTGAAGGACATACTGCGAGTGATGGGGAAGGGAGGACCGCGGGACGTGGATACTCGCAGTCCACACGCAAAAAAAAAAACAGAACACGCTTTTAATCACTTTACTATGCAGATTATTAATCACTTGCACTGATAAATTTACACGTGTTTACTCCTACTCACTAAGCACCTAGACTAATCACCTGTAGTAATCACTAATCAAAGTGAATACAGGCCTTAACACTAAGTATGTATGTAAAACTATCATTAAATCTTAAGTATCAATATTCTTAACACTTATTCAATTTGATCCCTATAGCTTATATTATAGAGCTTGCTGGGGTTATCTCGAGCAACATCAGAAAAAGACTTTCCTTTCGTCTCTGGTACTGCAATGAGCATTTACGCCAGACCGAGGAGAGAGAACGCTGCAAAGCCCCAGAACGCTGTCATAATAAAAAGAGAATGGTAGGGTATATTTTAAGAAATGTACTGAACGCCGTAAATGTGTGTGCGTGCCTGGTACGTGATAGTACGGACTCGTGCGCACGAGTCACAGCACATACACAACGTTACTTGCTCAGTCGGAAAGATCGGACGGATTCGGCGACGCCCACCGCCGTGGTCCACAATCACCTTTGCTTGAGACTTTGTTGACTTTTAATAAAATTTGGCTAGCAGTCTTTTTTTCGTTTCATTTTCTCTTTTTGTAAAATAAATTGATATATGACTTTGTTTAAGTAAATTAGCTTTTTATTAGTAGGTTATATTGCTATATCTATACATAGATACATACCTCATAAGTACATTAATTATCGTACTACATTTGATCAAATTAATTTTAAACATTAAATATGAGCTGACACCATATACTTAGTATTAATTTACTCGTATTTTAGTTCTTTGACAGTTGTTGTAATGTAAAGCTGGATTTTTTTGACAAACATTGTTTCTTTGAGAGGAAACTAAAGAAATTATTAACAAATATGATGCATAGGTACGTATCTATACGTAAATATTATAATTACTTATAAAACTACACTACACATTAAATTAAGCTGTTAAACAAAAAGACTGTGACAACCCTGCAACAATAGGCATTTAAGTCTCGCGCGACGCTGGAGTTATACAAATCCTACTATTGTGTTTTTACTATGATGCTGCTTAGATATGCCAGGAATCTGTTATAACGTGAAATCATAGGCAAATGGTAATAAATTATCTAGTTGATATCATTGCTTGTAGTATATACATTGGTAAGTGAATGGAAAATGATATCTAATACACACAGTTACGACTATTATTAGAAATGAAAGTAATACTACCTATCTAATTTATTTTGTACGCACCGAGTACACATCATGTATAAATTTAAATTGATAAATTAAAATAAAGATTTGCATCCAATATCGTATCAAGTTACCATACGAGTAATCCTTAATTCTTTTCCTAATCCTCGTAATCCTTTTTGGTAGATTTCGCAGTCAGATATAGATCTTTTCAAGAATACGCCATAAAGCTATGCAAATACTCACACCATTACTACTACTACTATTACTACTACCATTCTTTTTTTTTCTTTTTTTTTATAAAAAAATATTAGTAATCCTATTAATTAACATTACTAATATTCCCTTTAACCCCTGCTGGTAAGCTGAAAATGCTTGTGTTAGGAGTGGTTCACGACAGTAGTCGAATGGTGGATTCGAATCCACGACCTTCTGAGTTTGCGGTCCGCGCCCTGCCACTAGGCTACTGTCGCTTAAACCACCATTGCTACTACTACTATTACTACTACTACGACTACAACTACTATTATTATTACTACTACTACTAATACGACTACTACTATTACTACTTCTACTATAACTACTATTACTACTACTATTACTATTACTACTATAACTACTATTACTATTAGTACTACGACGACTACTATAACTACTACAACTACTATTACTATTACTACGACTACAGCTCATCACAAGTTCACTGCTATAAATAGGTCCTCCAAATATTATCCCAATGTAAATACTATACATTGGGGCAATTTATGAGTCACTCGCTCCCGACGACTGTCTGCGTGTTTCGTCAGGCCGTCACTACATCTATCGCATACGCTGGGAAGGAGGATTTACACAGATGAACACAGAAGGATCGATCGATACATTGTACCGAGGAAGTATGAGAATTTCATCGGCGCAAGGTGTCGGTCGAATTGGAGCAAATGCTACCTTCCCTTTCAACTAACGTTCTATGCACTATGATATGGGCATTAATATGTATGGTACAAAAAATAGTGAAGAATAATATTTTTATTATGTTTACAAACAAAATGCAGACTAATAAATGAAAATTTTATTCTTTACAAATATTCAAGTCCGAGTTAAAAATGCGGGGTCCTATATTCGACGCGTATGTTTTTAACTAAGTTCACCGATAAAATCGGTGGAATCAACTGAACCGATTAAAATGGTTTTATTTCCACTAAATACTTTTATACTTCAGGTATAGTTAATACTACGAAAAACTTCAAAATTAAACTCTACCACTGCGCGTTGTTGTCTTACGTAAACATTAGGCTCCGTATTAATTTCGTTTTAAAAATAGTAAATCTAATACAGACAGTTACGACTATTATTTGTTTGATTATAAAAACTGTACATTCAATGAAGTTTAAGTGCAATACCCATGAAAAAGTGTAATCTTATAGTGAAGTGAGCCAAAAACTTCATTATAGCCGATACAAAAGTAATATTTTTTCTTGTCGATAAAAACTGTTTACATCTGTATATACAATCGAAACTCGTGGGAAAAGGTAAAGTTACCAGTAAAAAGAGAACTGTGTAAAATATTTGTGCCTAAAATGCTTTCAAGTGAACCTAATTAGTTTTTCTCAACCGTTATTTTAATTTGAACACCAAAACGGACTTTGACTCTAGTGCTTAAACTAACATCGCAAATAGCCAATTACATCTATCGTATATTGCATAAACTATTTCCACCTGCAACCAGCTAGCGCCCAGCACCGATAATAACCGTCACTCCGCGTAATTGCTTAACTAGTACGCATGTTAACTGTTCCTGGTACTGACGGAAAGATGGCGTTAAATTGCATTAAGTGCAAAAAATCCATAGTAAATAAGCAATTTTTTAAGCGTTCAGTTTGTGAAAAGCACTACCACATCGATTGTACTAACGTATTATTCCAACGCTTTCGAATAATGACAGCGGAAACGAAAAAAGCTTATAGATGCGTTCCATGCTTAAATAAAATGAAATGCCCAGCTACCACTAATGCAAAGGTGTCGTTACAAAATAGCTCTACCCAATCCTATTCGTCTATACTAGATGCGTATACGCCCCTTAATAATACCCCATCATCGCCGGAAACAAATACTTCGACACAGGATCAGGACTACGTCACCTGCCGCAATAAAAACCGAGTAAATATTCCCACTGATAATTCTTTTAAGGAACTAAACAATGAAAAGAAGTTCTTGTCGACGGCATCAAATCCTACTAAAGACACTCAAATTCTATAAGAACCAAAAACTAAAAAAAAAAACACATATACAGTTGAAGAATTATTAGCAAAAATAGAAAACCTAGAGTGTAAACTAAAGAGCGCAAAAAACGAAATATATTGTCTGACGACAGAAAACCGTTCTTTATGGTAGAAAGTAGGTGAATGTGAATTAAAGTTGAATAAACTGACATCTGAATCAGATATCATTACTTTTAAATCGCCAAAACCAAATTCTAAAGAAAAGTCGATAAATAGTGGTAACTTAATTCTTTCACCGAAAAAAACACAACAAGCCCAAAGTAGTGAAGGAAGCTGCAAACAAAATTTGTCTATTCAGTACGTCCAGATTTATGAAGACCCGAAACATATTACAACATAATTTACAAAACAACTATGATATATGCCACTATCTACTGACTGATCATGGCATAAGACCACTTCTACTAGACATCGAAAAAAAACTTCAGACTCCCTTAGAACTACTGCATAATAGTCATGGGCAAAGAGGATTTTGAGGCCACAACTAATTATTTTGAGCTTATTACCTACATCAGAGAAAAATTACTACAAATAACACATACAAATATTATCTTGTGTCTGCCGACATTCAAATGTAGTGGATTTGTAAACCTATTTAACAAGAGAATAGAACTGTTCAATAGCCTCCTTTATTTGGACAATATGACGTATGAATACTCATATTTTATTGAATCCAACTTGAACTTCGATTACAACCATACCATGTTTCATAAGCGCACAGGCCAGATAAACGACTACGGCGTGCAGATCATATTTAAAGACGTCGCTGATCAAATAAAGAACATAGAGAAATACCAAGAAGAGGATTGTGGCAAAATTGTGCCAATAATTTTAAAACCTCTGAAATTGTCTAAAAAAGGAAGAAACCCTACCGCTAAGTAACTAACTGCCTATCATCAAATCAAGAAACAGGGCCTATAACCAAAAGTAGTATTCCCGACAAGACATTTCGTTAACAGTTTTAAATTAAGTTTCCAAAACATTCAGAGCTTAGGAAATAAAGTAGACTTAATTGAGCATTTATTAGTTGATACAAACATTGACATATTATTATTGTTAGAAGTATGGAGATGTGAGGACTTTTGTGAATCTATAGTAATACCAAATTATAAAGTAGCTTCAAAATTTAGTAGAAAAAAGCATGGTGGGGGAACTAAAAATGTATATTGAAAGAATAGACTTGGTTAGTTTTTCCGTAGACTTTACGTAATACCGAAGTATAATATTGTTTTAGCCAGCTTATACAGAGCGGATCGTAATATTAATATCTTTTATGAATAATTAAATAAACTACTTAATAGAATACAACTAAAATATGGTCATAAATATGTCATTATTGGGGGTGATTTTAATATAAATGTTAACGAAAACAACAGCGATTCTCAGGAACTCTTAAATTTAATGCGTTCTCATAATTTAGCTCAAATTATAAAAGAACCCACTCGAGTCACAAATAAAACAGCCACCTGTATTGATCTAATCTTTACAAACTATATATCTTTAGTAAAAAATTGCTATGTTATTGATTATGGTTAATCAGATCATAAAGCAACAAATCTAGAATTAAATTTAGAGACGGCGATGAGCAAACAGCAAGTGTTATTTACAAGAAAAAGGTGTTTTACAAAACAAAACATTAATTCATTCAAAAATTCATTAAATAACGTCGATTGGAATAATATTCTAAAAAAAAACCAAACTGTAAATGAGAACTACAATATTTTTCTTAAAATAATATCAAATAGTTTAAACGAACATATACCTATGATGAAAGTAAAAATAAAAGAACAAAACAATAAAGGCTGGTTGACAACTGGATTAAAAAAATCTTGTAAGCATAAAAGACTTTTAAGAATAATCCTTAATGAAACAAAAAGTCTAGTTTTTCTTAATTACTATAAAAATACACAAAAATTCTTAAACGTAGTATCAAATTATCAAAAAAACTACAATACATTAAACAAATGAAAAATTCGAGTAATAAAATAAAGACTATGTGGAACATAATTAATAATAAATTGGGTAGACTGAAAACAAAAAATCGCAAAAGCATGATGTTAAATATTAATAATAACACAATAACGTATCCCGTACAAATTTCTAACCTATTTAAGGAAAATTTTGCAGCAATTGCTAAAACTAATAATGTTAATAAAAATCAGAAACAATATAAAAATTCTGTCGAATTGAAAGCGACATGCTCCACGTACCTAAGCTCAGTTGATGAAAAGGAAATCCAAAATAGTATAAGAAAATTAAAAACTAAATATAGCTGTGGTGTAGATGATATACCACCGGCGCTTGCTCTTTTAGTAAACCAAAGTTTTCAACATGGCATATTTCCAGACCCTCTCAAAATAGCACTAATAAAGCCGCTGCACAAAAAAGAAGATAAAAAAACCCTAACAACTACAGACCAATAGCCCTATTGCTCACATTTTCAATGATTTACGAAAAAGCAATGTGTAATAGACTCTACTCATTCCTTGAAAAGTATGAAATACTAGATGATAGCCAAAATGGATTCAGAAAACCAAGATCAACCACCCTAGCTGTATATAAGTTCATACAAATGGCCCTACAAAATTTAAATGATAAAAAACATACTTTTGGTATTTTACTTGATATGACGAAAGCATATGACAGGGTGCCCTATGATAAACTACTTTTAAAGCTTATGAATTCGGGTATCCGTGGGCCAGTAATGGTTCAAATCCTATTTAAATAATCGGAAGCAAATAGTAGAAATTGAACACTACAACCAAATTACAAATGAAATAATAAAAGTTCGTTGGGATACTTGCCAGAATTGATAAGACACATAGCTGTCGACCCTACTTCATTAAAATTAAATTATTAACCTTAGTTTCTATTTACATAAAAGATATAAGTAACTTCTTATTTAAAAATAAACACTTCTTCACTCAGATAAAAGAAACACACAATGTAAATATTAGGCATAAAGATAGGTTATATTAACCCCCATCTAGAACTAAAATGCTTAATTGTAGTCCATATTACATGGCAATTAAAATATTCAATAAACTAACAATAAATATAAAATCTGAAGTTAAATTAAGTTCATTCAATAAAAAACTTCATGATTATCTTATTTCCAAATGCTTCTATACGCTCACTGAATTTTTTGATATTTTGTTAATTACTAAGTATTAAATAAAAATTTTGTTTTCAAAATAGCCAAATATAATATAACGATGTTACATAGTTATAAGTCCATTTAATTATTTTATTGTATATTTCTAGTATATTGCAACGCCCGACAGGGTCTATAATGGTCACTGTAACTGCTAATGTACTGTACATTATAGAAGCAATAAACGATTTGAAATTGAAATTGAAATAATTGAAAGGAAAGTCAAGTTGTTACCATGAACTTGTGATATTCCTAACGGCACTCAAACGAGTTAAATATTTACTTATGTACATTTTTAATAAAATAAGTCGATTTAAAAAAATTCCAACAAAATCTCGGACGGGCTTACTTGTGCTTTACTTGTTATTCTTAGAACACTAAGTTTCCGTACCGACTTCAGAAGCAAAAACGTAAAAACTATTACATTTTTGTTTTTGAAATCGGTTTTATTTTTACTGAAAGTTCAATTGAAATAAAACATTGTTATACTCCTATCACGTGAAACCTACCTGAAACAATTTCTGAACTGCGAACATTGTCAATGTTTGTAAAATTTTCTAATAAAAGTTTCGGAAGGGCTTACTTGGGCTTTACTCCATATTCTATGTACATTAAGTTGCTGCACCGATTTCAGAATCAAACACGTAAAAAATATTATATTTTTGTTTTTGACGAATTCAAACACTTGTTACTTTTTTTCAAAGTTGAATTGAAATAAGATATTGTTATAATACGTGAAACCTACCTGCAACAATTTCTGTACTGCGAACATTGAAATGCCGGTGTAGATATGGGCAACGCAAGATGCGTGGAGTTTGACATTTGTAGGAAACATTTTTCTAATGACGACATATGGTACTGTAGATAAGCCAATAGCGTAGCATATAATGTAAATACAAATGGCTGCAAGAGGTATCCAGTGAAGGTTTTCAATCGAGGACTTGTACCAAGTAGCGAAGTAGAAGTAGGTATCAATCGTGCCTTTCATTAAACCGACACCGAGGTACGACAGTAGCAGAAGAGGTTTACGTTCTACACGATCCACCAGAAGCAAATGTGAGTAACGAGCCAAAAGCAAGTCTTATAGACAGTATTCCCAATCCCGGACGTCAGTCTGAGCAAGATTAGAATGGCTATTCAGCACCCTAAAAGCGGCAAGGCCCCAGACGAGGATGGAATTACAATGGAGCTTCTGAAATCAGGTGGAAAAGCGGTACGTAAAGTCATTCAGAAGCTCTGTAATTCCGTGCTCCTTGGTGGAACTACTCCGGAGACAAAATGCGGTGGTATTGTTTTCTTGAACGTTCTCTTGGTAGAACTACAGACTGCTTTCGCTTCTGAGCCGCGTCTAAGTACTGTTTTCGATAGTCATTACGAATTGTCTCGCACGCAGATTCGATGACTTCTAGCCTCCCGAACAAACCGGTTTCCTTTCCAAAAAGGCTTCAGTACCATAGATCACATACATACCCTGTGGCAGATTGTATAGAAGACCGAAGAGTATATCTGCCACTTTGCCTTGTATACGTGGACCATGAGTAAGTCTTTGATTCCATCGAAAGGGCGGTGCTACAGTCCCTTCAGCGGTGCCAAGTGGACTGTCGGTATATCGAAGTACTGAAGTGTTTGTACAGTAGGGCTACGATGGCTTTCCGAGTACATAACCAGAGTACGAAATGTATGCAGAAAGAAAAGATATGCAGAGAGTCTTAAGTCAGGGTGACGTTATATTCCTGAAACTCACCGTTGATTTGGAGGACGTTTTCAAGCTATTGAACTGGAAAGGATACGGTATTAACATCATTGGCGAGTGTATCACCTTCTATTTGCCGACGATATAGTCCTTATGGCAGAATCGCTGGAGGACCTTAAGCACTAAGCTAACACTCTAAGCCCGAAGTTGTTGACGACTACGTTTAACTGGGACAAATAGTCCGACTAGATAAGTCCAACTTCGACCGAGAGGCCACCGATGGATTCAACTAAGCTGAGCAACGTCTGGGAAATTACGACCTGGTGATGGACTATGGTCAGATATACTTCAAAACCTGAAAACGAGATTTTACAACCAGTGCGTGTTGTCAGTGATGACTTATGGAGCTCCCAAGCAGCATGCAAGCTATATTATGTACGAGCTGAATTGAAGTTCTTTTTATACTATAGGCTGCATTTTGGCTCTATAAAGGCTGTATATGTGCCTATACAATTCTTATAAGTAATATATTGGCACAAATTATACAGCTTTATTCGTTAGTAGCGCTGTACAGTAGCTGCACAAGCATAAAAGAGCCTGTATAACAAGTGTATTACAGCTGTTATCTGTTGTGCAAAGAAGCTAAAAATAAGCGTTCTATATAAGAGTTTGAATCGAATTACAAATTAATATAAAACAAAAAGAATTTGATGGCGACATTTAATGTCTGAGTAAAACAAAATAATAATATATTGATATATATTCGAATTGGAGTTAAATTTTGATGGTGACAGTTCGTGAAATAATAGTGCAAAATTGTAATTACGGTCATCTTGTATGTGTCTTCTATCAAAAAATTTCCGCACCCGCAAAATAACCAAGTAATATAAGGACAAATTACTAAATATCTGTTGTATAGGTTAATATCGATTGTATAAAATAATGGTATAGACGAAAAATAATTTTTAATATTCTTAAAATATTATAAATTTTGTTTGTATGGGTTCTAAATGGCGACAATTTGCCAAACAGCCTGAACGATATTTCGAGGGTCTTATAGTCTTAGTAGCTGTACTAAGTATGTTATGGATTCTATCATACAGCCATTGGTTTTTTGGATTAAAAACAAACGAATATTTTTATTGCTTACGCTGTACACAAATATATTTAAATATATATAATAAAACCTTGTCTTGGGAACAGTGTTGGATAAATTTTATTTAGATTTAACGTAATCTTCTAACCACACTAAGTCTTTTTATTTTTTCAACGTAACGTAAACGTAAACGTAAGTAGTGGCTGGATTTGTGTTCCAACGAATCCAGCCACTTAGGCTGGATTCGTTGGAACACAAAAAAACTCAACAATTTGCAGCAAAATTTTTCTTGAGAAGTGTAAAACAAAAAGTAGAATATAACCAACTATATTAAAAGGAGTCATTTCTACATTATTTGTAGTATAATAAGACTTCAAAAACGTTTGATAAAGATGGGTTTTAATGCATTATAAAACGTAAAAACGTAAAACGTAGTACATTAAAGATGTATCTATTTATCGACCGAAAATGTATAACCTGAAGCGCCGCTAGACGCCCGCACATGACGCGTGGTTCTGCTTCTGTGTGCCAGGATACTATAAATTCCATAACATTTGATATTGAGGGCTTAATAGCATGGTTCATCACGTCGTAGAGAAGAGGAGCTCGTGGTTAAATAATAGCTGCACGGATCAAAAGATCTGTCCATGTCCATGGATAGTTGACCGTTTTTTTAACATGCATATGATATACCTACATATAACATATATTAAAAAAATAAAGTGTACATAATATGTATCCACTCACTTGGTTCACTTAAATCCTGCGTATTTGGCTAGTCTCTTTTAATATCGTTATGTTTTAAAATTCATGCAGCTAAAATGATAATAAGTTTATTAATACTTTATATTTTTCAGGGACAGATGAGAGAGAGAGAGTAGCCGCATAAGCAGATTGACCTTTAAACAGAGCAATCTTATTTAACTGATTCCTATAAGTTTCCTTACTTAAATTCTTAAGGTTACACTCATATTTAAGTCATATGAAATAAACCTCTGTAATGTATTTAACTGTTAATTATTAAATGTATGTAATTATTAAAAGTAATAATAAAAATATGAAAAATAAAGCAGCCATTAAGTACTCTATGCACCCTGTTTTTGTTTTAACCAGCTAAATATTTTATAAAATGTAAATATGTGTTAACTTAATTTTCTACCTATTTATATTTGATTAAAATTATGTTGAAAAATAAATTCCGAGGAAACTGTCCATTTACACGATACAGTAAATATTTTTTTTCTAAAGGTCCAAAATATAACTTTCCGATCTGATCATTGGAGAAAATTGTTTGAGTTTATTCGGTAGATTCACTCTTCAGAGATTTTTGGGACTCTATACATTTTGAATTAAAATCCAACAAAACGCAGGTAGGTGCTGCTTATTCTCGGGATCATGTTAAAAATTCAGTAAATTTTTGAAGTTATTCCGTTTCGTGCACTAAACTAGTTTTTTAATCTTTTTACCGCTTTCTTAACAATCATTTTTCGATAAACCTTTTAAGTAAAATGTACATCCCTAGCTCAAAATTGTTCACGCGTTTCCGGGCTGTCAGGTCGTCTATACGACAGTATATTCTATGATACACACACCACTGTTCAGAAATAAAATTTGAGTGATACCTACTATAATAACACTTAAGCCTATATACTCAAACGCCACTTAATTTTAATATGCCGTTAAATCTCATGCTGTCTCTATCACTTTAAGTAAAAGTGACTGTGACACCAAGAGCATGTTACATCTTAAAAATATGAGTAGCGTTTGAATATTTGACCTTTAGGGCTGTAATAAGCAAGTGAAAGAATGCAAAAAGTAGCTGCTATACAGATTTAATAATAAAATCAGATTCAAGTGTTGCAAAATACTATGAATACTAGTGTTTTCATAATCTGATTAAGAACCCTAAGGTTACTTAGAGCCCATAATAGAGACTTTATACAGCTTGAGCTATATAATAATTCATAAACCACTCTTATAAGGATACAACCCCTTTTCTACACTTTTGTACGCTGCTAAAAGAAATCTAAGTTCTATGTGGGCTGGTATATTGATGTTCATAACGCTTGCGTGCTGCTTGGGCTAAGACGTGGTCCTTAACTGCTGGCCGTATGAGGACGCTCATCAAGGTAGCTCAGCGAGCAATGGAGAGGGCTATGCTTGGAGTTTCTCTGAGTAATAAATTTACAAACCGCAGAACCAGAGTAAACGACATAGCCCAACGGATTAGTAAGTTGAAGTGGCATGGGCCGGCCTTATAGCTCGAAGAACCGACAACCGATGAGGAAAAAAGTTCTCGAGTGGCAGCCTCGTACCAGTAGACGAAGTGTGGGGCGACTCCCCACTAGATGGAGTGACGAGGTGGTAAGAAATGCAGGAAGTCGGTGGATGCAGGTGGCTCAGGACCGTGCTTTATGGCATTTCTTGGGGAAGGCATATGTACAGTAGTGGGCATGTGATACGCTGTAATGATGATGATGATGAAATTAAAAATTAATCCTTTATAAAGTAAAATGTATATTTTGAAATAGAAGCTTAATTTTAATTTCGCACGTGCATAATAATATTTAATATTATCTACCAGCCTTTACTTTCATAGGATTGCATATGTATTTATTTATAATTGTTATTACATTATTAAGATTGTCGGTATTCTGGGACACGACGGAAAAAACACAAAGAGTCTTTGTCTGGTTTTCTTTTTCATTGGTCTCTCTCGTTGTTTGGAGGATTGCGTTAGTAATTGGTGGCCTGAAGATTGCAGCACCAGACGTCTCTCTCTGCCACCGGTCTAGTGATTTTACGCGTTATGAAAAGTGAAAACCTCAATATGCATATTAATAGGCTTCTCCTGGGAAAACTGGCTTCATCGTAGACCTTATCTTTGCCATTCAGTCATATGAAGGTCAAGAGTAAGCCTAGTTTAATAATAAAAAATATGGTTTTGCCACCATCACTCCGAAGACAAAATTTTCCTCTGACTTATCCCATGTTCACCTCTTACGAATCATATGATGAAATGGGGACGGATCCTCATACGCAGCTACCACACGGCGGTGCTGAGAGTAATGAGTGACAGTGAAAGTGTCCAACCTAATTCAAAAATTATACAAAATAAATTATGATGACATAACTCAATGTTCTGTCGAACATTGTAACATCTAAAATAAGACGATAGTAATATATTATACTAGCAATTTGCCTCCGTTTCGACGGGTGATATCTAGATTCTACAGCAGCGCCATCTACCGGTTCTATGTGTAATCTTCGCGGAAGTGCAAGCAATATGTTGACAAAGTTTTATCGCAATATGATGAACGGTGTAGCAGCACATGAAATACGAACAAACAAAAATTATTTTTATATATTAGATTGTCTAAAGGGGAAGTCTATGTAAACGTTTGTAAAGAACTTTTTCGAAATGTAAGCGTACGACTACGACATATGGTATGACAATCCTGCATAGTACAGTAATTTACTAGGTAGGATCACTTTCCCGTCTGAGTTCGTCTATATAGACACCACCCTATCATGTATTATTTATACTGCCAAGTAGCCGTGCTCGCACTGTGCACCATTACATCTTAGTCCTCAGAGGTGAAAACGTTTCTGTATTCTTCTTTATTTAAAGTTGGCTGCGGGTATGGGACGGGTATTGGTACGGGTAATGGACTGCAGGGGCCACCTAACATCAGGTAGACTGTAAGTGCCTCGAACACTTAAATTTTATAAAGAACATTAATCAGCTGTAACAGTATACCGAGAACCAGATGTTAATTCTCGTCTTTTAATAAGTATTAGCCAAATAGTATTAACGAGGTAGAGCCACACTGCGGCTATATTAGTTGTACCACGAATGGGTCGGCTCAACCAGAGTAGGATCACGCTCTCACAGAACACCCGTGTAAAATAACAGCTAAAGGCTGTTGTGTTTCGTATAGCGAGTGTAGAGAACCGGAGACCCTGTTATACTGGAAACGAGGCATTCCATCTTAGTCCTCAGGGGTGACGATGCATCAGCATTTTGATTCTTAATCGAAGATAAATGTAGATGTCTATGTCTCACAACTTCCACCTACCTTCAAGTGGACTTATTCTATAAGAAATAAAAATATAAGTCGACATTTAATAAGTATTATTCATATCCTATGTTGAATAAAATCTTCAAATCGGCGATGGGGAGAAGTCTTAAAAGTGGAAGACGTCTGGTACTGCGGTAGCCAATTCACTTGTCAAGCTCCCATAGTCAATTACTGCTTCTGATTTAACATTTGCAGTAATCGTCAAATTTGGTACTGCCAATTCTAGTCCCCTATATTGTATAATCTATCACCGGATGACCGTGTGGTCAGTTCCCACATCGATCATTAATCAAGAAATATTTGGGCTGTCACAAATCACCCGGATTCTCTGATTCGTATCTATATATTACTAAGCCACAAAAACAGTACATTTATTTTGTTTTTTAATATTAATTTATTGCGTTTAAAGAGAGCTAAAAGTTTGGATTTTTACAAATTCTTCTCGTTTTTTATGGCATTGTGTGACAAACTAGCACAATTTACCTGATGGTAAGTGGATGCTGTGGCCCATATACACATTTATCCTCAATTAAAAATTAAAATGTCGGACTAAGATGGAATGCCTCGATTCCAGTAAAAAGGGTCGCCGGTTCTCTACAATTACCATACGAAAAATAAAATTTACGGACAACTTGTATTATGTTTTCTATCAAAAAATTGCCACAACCGCAAAATAACCAAGTAATATATTAATATCGGTTGTATAAAATAATGGTATAGGCGAAAAATAATTTTTAATATTCCTAAAATATTACATTTAAAATATTATAAATTTGGTTTATATGGGTCCTAATATGGCGACATTTGCTAGACAGCCTGTACGATATTTCGAGGGTCTTATAATCTTAGTAGCTGTACTACGTATGTTATGGATTCTATCATACGGCCATTGGTTTTCAGTTTATTATAAAACTAATTAAATACAAATGAATATTTTATTACTTACGTTGTACACAATGAGATTTAAGTATATATACGCTGTAGCTGTAATATATATACGCTGCAGTTTTTTCAACATAACATATAATTCTCTTTAGCTATAGGTATTAAAAATGTAAAACCTTGCCTTGGGGACAGTGTTGGATAACTTTTATTTAGATTTAACATAATGTTAATGATTATGTTAGAAGACTTAGTGTAGTTAGAACTACATTAAGTCTTTTTCTTTTTTCGACGTATTGATAACAAATTAATTTCGTTCATAAGCACAACATAATGTTGCAACACATGCAAAATGGCGATATTATGTCACTTATAGAGCTTTAAATTGTACTAAGACTGTTATTTATTTTTTTAGTTTTATATCACCCTCATAGACAGTAGTAATAAAACTACTGTATTTGTAAGAGCGTACAATGAACCATATAAATAAGTTTTAAAAGGCACTATGCGTACCATAAACTTAGGATAGTAATAGACGAACTTTGTGTGCAAGTGAGAAGAAAATTCCTTATTACAATATAGCAAAATAGAAAAGGATAGCTAATCACAAAGCTTTGTAACCGATTTTGAATGACAGATCTGCGCAAGTCGGCACGCAAGAAATGAGTTTCTAGATACATATTGATAATTGCACATTTCTCAGACAATTCTTAAGACGTCGTCAATAATAAGACGCGTCTATTTTTGGTTAAAATTTATGTTATATACTGTTTAAAATATAGAATATTTTCAATTATTTTATTAATTTTGTAATTTTGCAAAGAAAAATGTCACCTTGATGATAATTTGCGTGAATTTGGTAAATAAAATTTTAAACAAATTATTTTACATGTACTATGGGTTGACTTAACTATATCAAAATTAATATCGATATTTATTTTGAATGTTTATAATTTATCGATAGACTAACCCACACAACAACAAAAGGAATAAAAAATTAATGCTAGGTTTGCGTCCTAAAAACGTAATTTTATTTTGCCGTTTGTCAAAGATTTTATCTGGATTCTATAACAAGAAATAAATGGTCAAGATAGAAATAAATGGAAGAGATAAGTAGCTGGGTTGGTTGGAACACAAAAAAAAAAAACTAAACAAATTGCAGCAAACATTTTCTTGAGAAGTATAAAAGAAAAATTAGAACTTTATTAAAAGGAGCCATTTCTACATTATAGTATAATAAGACTACAAAAACGTTTAATAAAGATAAAGATGGATTTTTATGCATTATAAAACTATAGTACATTAAAGATGTATCTATTTATCGACCGAAAAAATGTATAACCTTCTGAAGCGCCGTTAGATGCCTGCATATGAGACGCGTGGTTCTGTGTGCCAGGATACTATAAATTCCATAACATTTGATATTGAGGGCTTAATAGCGTGGTTCATCACGTCCTAGAGAAGAGGAGCTCGTGGTTTAGTAATAGCTGCGCGGATCAATAAATCTGCTAGAAAAAGGTGCACTTGCCGCGGTCAGCCCATGGATGGGTGACCGTTTTCTCAACATGCATATGATATACCTATATGTAACATATATTAAAAAAATCAAGTGTACATAATATGTATCCACAGACACTTGGTTCACTTAAATATCTCCTGCGGCTAGTCTCTTTTAATATCGTTATGTTTTATAATTCATGTAGCTAAAATGATAATAAGTTTATTATTATTTTATATTTTTCAGGGACAGATGATAGAGAGAGTAGCCGCATAAGCGGATTGGCCTTTAAACAGAGCAATCTTATTTAACAGATTCCTATAAGTTTCATTACTTAAATTATTAAGGTTACACTCATATATAAGTCGAATGTTAAAATAAACCTCTGTAATGTATTTAACTGTTAATTATTAAATGTATGTAATTATTAAAAGTAATACTAAAAATATGAAAAATAAACACCATTACTACCCACCCCTCACCGCAAATATTTTATTTTATAAAATATATAAAATATAAAGAGGTGTTAACTTAATTATCTACCTATTTATATTTGATTAAAATTATGTTGAAAAAGAAATTCCGCGGAAACTGTCTATTTATATCATACAGGGTAGGTAATCCTTTATAGAGTGAAATGTCTATTTTGAAATAGAAGCTTAATTTTAATTTCATAATAATATCTAATGTTACCTACCAACCTTTACTTTCATAGGATTGCATGTTCATGCCTTTTTTATAATTCTGTTTTAATGTATTTATAATTATCATTACACTGTACACTATTAAGATTGTCGGCATTCTGGAGCACGACAGAACAAAACACAAAGTCTTTGTTTGGTTTTCTTTTTCATTAGTCTCTCTCGTTGTTTGGAGGGTTGCCTTAATTATCGGTGGCCTGTCGATTGCAATACCAGACGTTCCTTTCCGCCATCGGTCTAGTAATTTTACGCGTTATGAAAAGAGAAAACCTCTACAAGGTGCATGTTAACAGGCTTCTCCTGTGCAAACTTGCTCCCTTGTAGATCTCATCTTTGCCCTCCGGCCAGATAAAGATCAAGAGTAAGCCTAGTTTATTAATAAAAAATATGGTTTTACCGCTATCAATGTAAAAAATTCCTCTGACTTATCCCATGTTCACCTCTTACGATACTCATATGATGAAACGACGGGACGGATCCTCATACGCAGCCACCAAACGGCGGTCATAAGAGTAATGAGTGTCAGTGATAGTGTCTTCTAATGTTAGTTGTATAGCACAAATGAATACAAAATAAATTATGATAACATAACTCGATACTCTGTCAAATATAATAATATCCAAAATAAGAAGATAATGAATAATCAAAATTCAAAAGTGCACGTTGCTCTAAGTAACAAAATTATTTTTTATTGATATTTTAAGTAATTTAGTTTCCTAGTTTACAGTTTTTACTATTTTTGTGTATTTAAATACATACATTGTGGGTTTAACTCCCCTTAATGGTTAAACTGTGATAAAGTTACATCACCCTTCCACCGGTCACTTTCAACTCTCACAACACACCAGAAGACAATTATTCCATAAAATGTCCACTATTGCCGAGTTAGCAAATATCCAAAAGGCTGCTTTAACTTCTCTCAATCAACGTATGATGGAATTTGAAGCACTTATGAAAAAATCTGCCACCACGGCTCCTGACATGAAATCTCTCTCAAGTGCTGTCCGAGTTTCTTACTCGTCAGCGTCAAGGTTTATTCATAGTATAGTAGGTATTAGACAAGTTTGGTCACTCGATGGTAATATACACGTCAAATTGCCTTGTGGTAAGCGGCACCAGCTGACGGACACCAAGGACCTCGATGAGCTCATTACACAATATGAACAGCCTGCTGCATCGGATCGACCATCGGATTCTACGACGAAGAAAGTGTCACCAAATGATTTGATTATATACTTGTCTAGATAGAGTGTTGCGCTGCAATCGCAACAAAAACAACGGGCCAGATTTGAAGCGCTTGTGTGCGAATTACGCACACATGTATGCGTAGCTACTATTGTTCAACAAGCGCCAAGGACGTCACTGCTGATGCACGTGGGCGAACTGAGTGATTCCAGCTCTTGAATATTTCCCATAAAAGTAGGGGGAAAATATATAGTTTTGAACGATCTCTAATTTGTTTTAAATTTATGTGTACATAAAGGAGTTTCTACACATGAATTACTAGTAGGTAAAATATATTTGAATTAAAAATAACACTATTTAATGTTATTTATTTTTAATATTCTTGTTTTGAATCATTTTTTACAAGTCATTAAACTGAAGAATCATTGTTACTATTGGATTTTTAATATTTGTAATAATTTTTATATAACAATTTAGTGTGTGTATTTAGACAATTGCGAAATATTTAATAACTGAAATGTACTACTGCCTTCATTTTCTTTTAAATTTTCGGCGATATTTAACTTTCATCCTCTTCGTTGTCATCTTTTCTCACTACTGGAACAGTCGCATTGATGCATGCAGAACCTCTCCGCGGCTTTTACTTATTTTGTCTATTCACTTATATCTGCAAATAGATGTATAAATAAAAAATTTAGATGTCACAGTATGTATTTATAATTCATATATATACGTTTTGATCATGATAAAACATTTCTTTTAAATTAGCTAACGGTCAATTGGGAAAATTTAAATCAAATAACCGGCAACCCTGTGAACACGGCGTTACATTTTAGGATAAAACTACACTTCATTAATTTAATTGTTTTCATAAATGTATAGTTATTTAAAGTTTACTTACCGATAAAAGGTAATTTGTTTAGTTGTTTTCAATCATCTATTGTAATTTCTGCACATTTTTATAGCGCAAATCGTCATTTTTATATCCCACAGAATACGTGTTTACAGTACAATGACAGTGTCGTCACTGAGCGGACGGTAGGGTTGCCGTTCTACAAATTTTAAAGTCCCTAGACTAACAGAAAAAATCCGCCAGAAACAGGATTTTTCTTTTTCTTAAAATCCGCTAGATGTCCCTAGATACATTTTCGTGGTACCGTTGGTCTAACTGAAAAATCTTGCCAAATGGTATACAATGAATACCGAAAATCTAAATCTATAAATTCAGAAAACCTTAAAAAGAGCGGACTCTATTTCATATAAATTACTTATATATAGTGTAGGTTAATGACATGACAACCAAAACAAAAATTATTCATTTACAAAATAAAAAATATTGTAAAAAAAATAAATCTCTTGAAACCGCGTTTAAACATTAGTCATCTTATTAAAAATAAAACAATTAGCTCAGTACGTTCTTGTACCTAAATTTCAAAATTAATAGCGAAGTATGGATCCAGATCTTCAAAAAGAACTTCAGCGGAAGTTGAAGCTTCGCCAATGTCTAGAGTTCCCATCTTTGGTTTATCTTTACCGACTTGGTTGACAAGATCTTCGGGAATATCATACGTTGCGCAATTCTTTTTTAATCCTTAACTGATTTCTAATTAGACGAATGGAATTTAAAGGTTTTTCTGATTGCTTGTTTCACAGTTTGCTTTTAACTACATTCATAGCACCAAATACGCGTTCAAATTATGCATTTGAGATCGGTAGTGATAATATTACTATTGCAAAATTACATAAATCTTCGAATATGTTTACTCCTGCTGCATTTTTGTATGTCGAAACCTTAGAACATGGTCTCAGGTCGAAATAGGGAAAGTGAATTAACGACATTGGATTGTTAGTTTATGTTCGGGAATTCCCGTGAAATTATATTATATATAGAGTATTACCAACGGTAGATTACAAAATTGGACATATGATAAATTACTTTATTATAAATATGAAATGAATTACTTCATTAAAAAAAGTCGCCATCTCAAAACTCCAAATGTCGCTAGAAGTCGCTAAATAATTATTTCTCGCTAAAACGATTTTTTTATCCGGCTAAACATTGTTAAAATCCTCTAGATCTAGCGAGAAAGTCGCTAAAACGGCAACACTGGCGGACGGGACGAGCTTATAAGCCAACAGTTGGCTGATAATTTTTTGGACGTTTAGACGCTCGGACTCTCTATCTAGACAAGTATATAATCAAAGACCAAATGTAGTACACCAAAATCGACGGTGAGGCCCAAGCGCATAATTCGCAACAAATAACTCTCATCGACTTCACTTTATTCTCATGTTGGATTTAATTTCTAAGCTGTCATGTATATTTGTTATTTGTCTTATTATTATTGATAACAACTGGGCATATTTGTTATGATACTGTAATAATGGTAGCATAATAACTTTTTTCTTTATTAACTAGCTTTACGGTTCTGGTTTCTGACCTTCTGAGCCTATCCTTTCTTTGGGAATCTTCATTTTATGTTCTTTTTCTTCACAATATGCTGATGCGTCACATTGCGAAGCCCTTGGGAGATTTTGACGACAGCTCAACCTAGCGGGCAGTTGATGACGACAGCCACTCAAGTTCATAAGGCGCCCAAATCTCAAAGATCAAAATAACTTGAGGTTTATATCGACATCAAAGCACTTGTTTCGTCGTTTTCTCTAATAGTTCACACGCGCGGACACTTAATTCACAAAATCGCATCACTTTTACGAATCAAAATCCACTTCAAATCATTATTCAAGCGACAAAACAGGAGCGACAATCCGTCTACGGCAAAGTTCCCGCCAAACCTCAATAACTTTTGTTTATACCTACATCGCAGAGTACTTTTATATATATATATATATATATATATATATATATATATATATATATATATATATATATATCTACATATTAAGTAATATTTTTTTATTAACTGGGTTTATGGCTCTGGGTTCTTCTGGTAGCCCTTCTGAGCCTTAGTAATATTTTGCTGAACTAAGACCATAGATAACATATTATATAAAAATATTCACAGATGTCAGATGACAGTGACAGATTGTTATGTTGTTGGCTTCGGTTGCATGGCCTTTTGCCATATTTATTTGATATAATTTTATTATTTTAAATAATTTTATTTAATGTCAGATGATGAATCTTTTTATTCCACTTGCAACAGCTCCTCTTCCCTTTCACTTGTTGACGCCACGCTACGTACGCTAATATACGAAGAATCTCAAAAATTGTTAAACTGTTTTCACATTTGCCATTTAAATGCGTAGTATTCCTCAACATCATACGGAGCTCCTGGATACTTTCTCTTCTAATGCAGTTCATGCTATACTCATATCCGAAAGCTGGCTCAAGCCTGAAGGTTCCAGGTTATATTTTACACCATAACGACCGCACTCGTAAAAGAGGCGGAGGTGTCGCTATCTATCTGCGTAGTAATTTACCTTATAAAATATTAAACACATCTTCTTCCCTATATTCCGGTTCAATGGAATACATTTTTGTTGAAGTTAATGTCAAGATTGTCAATTATAGACAATTCCCTGCTTCTGGATTTTCACGGCATGACCTGCTTTATCTGTCATATAAATTAAAGTCTCCCAAGCCTTTATCTGTGTCCATCTCTATTCGTAGTCTTGCTAGAATAGATAATGGACAAGCTTAAATGCGATGCAGATGCTATTAACTGGTCATTTGTATGTACTGCTTTCACAGTTAAAGAAAAAGTCGACTTCTTTAACAGCAACATATTAGGACTGTATAATAAACATGCTCCTTAACATGTTGTTCGACTGATTCCTCGTCCTCCTATTCCATGGATCACGATTGGGGTAATAATGGCTATGGATAAACGCGATAGAACTTTCCGTGCTTTCAAGAAGAATCGCACTGATATAAAGTGGCAAGCATAAAAAGCTCCAAGAAATCGATGCAATCAGATGGTGACAGCTGCTAAACGCCGATATATCCACGAACAACTACTTAATTCATCTTCGGCTGATATATGGAAGTTTCTGAATACGCTTGGATATGGAAAATCGCAATTTGACTATAATAGCGTCACCTTTTCTCCTGACGATTTTAATCGTCATTTTCTGTCTTCTCAAATAGTTTCTGATGATTCTAGAGCTAATGCTATCTCTTTTATATCTTCCATGCCTCCTTATTCCCATGAAACTTTCACTTTTACTCCTGTAGACGAAGACGAGGTACGCAAAGCACTTTCCTCTATTAAATCGAAAGGCGTTGGATGTGATTATGTGAGTAGGGTAATGGTTTTCCACGTGTTGGATTCTGTTTTACCCGTGATAACTCATATAATTAACTTTTCGCTAATGAATGGTGCTTATCCAACGCTCTAGCGTAAAGCATTTATTATTCCCATCCCGAAAGCTACTGAATGCAGCGCTTTATCTAATTTCAGACCAATTTCTATTCTGCCTTTTCTTTCCAAGGTTCTGGAAGCCGTTGCTCATAAACAAATTTATGCTTTTGTTTTCTCAAAGAATATTCTTTCCCCTTATCAGTCTGGTTACGGAAGATATTCGTGAGGGGATGGAAAAATCAAAACTGACTGTTCTCATCCTAATTGATATTTCTAATGCATTTATTCTGTCAATAATGGTATCTTGTTAGCTCTTCTTTCTCATTTTATTATCTCTTCTTCAGCTCAGGAATGGTTCTCATCAAATTTTTGAGGTTGCCAACAGGCCATGCATACTAACCATATACTATCTGACTAGCGTGATATGTCAACTGGCGTCCCTCAAGCCGGTATTATCTCTCCTCTTCTGTTTTCCATTTTTATAAATCTCATCACACTAAATCTCAAGAGCTCTTACCATTTGTATGCTGATGATCTGCAGTTATATGCGCAAGTGGAGCCTTCAAATATCCTAAGTGCTATTTCACTGTTAAACGATGATTTGAAATATATTTCAGAATGGTCTACTGTGTATTGCATAAACGTGAACCCGTCTAAATGCCAAACGATAATCTTAGGTAGCTCAAGATTATTATCTAAACTGGATATTCCCACCTTACCATCAATTATGTTTAATAATAATGTCATACCATTTTCTACTAACGTAAAGAACCTTGGTCTGTACATCGATGGTTGCTTAACATGGAACAAACATATACGGGAGGTGAGTCGCAAAACTACTGGAACTTTGCGATCTCTATATCGATTTAAAAACTTTCTTTCCACCAATACCAAGATTTTACATGTCCGATCACTTATTGTACCGATTATTGATTATAGGGGTCATTTTAGAAGCGTGCTCGTCGCGACCCCTCCTAGCCCTTTCCAGGGCTGCAATTATACACAGCTTCGCACCCATGCAAACGAGGGTTAGGGCGTCCCCCCCAAGGCGACGCACACCAGCTCGTCCCCGTTGGTGTGGAATGCAGCGCGCAAAGCGGCGATGGGGACCGCCACCCGTCACGCACAGCCCGACACAGCGGAAGGTGGAGGACGGAGTGCAGAGTTGGCACGTGGAATGTTAGAGGGGGCATGAGAGATAAGACGAATGAGTTGATCGAAATAATGAAAGAAAGAGAATTAGATGTCGTGTGTATGTCAGAGACCAAACGGAAAGGCAGTGGTACTGAAGAGCTCCCTGGCGGGACGTTAGCTATATGGTCCGGAGTCCTGGAAAGCGAGAACACCTGTCAGGGAGTGGGGGTGCTGTTGTCGTCCCGGTTGGTCCCGATCTTATGACTGAATATAAGGTTGTGAACTCAACACTTCTCTGGGTTCGCTTTAAAGTGGGACTGACGAAGATATTCCTTTTGGCTGTTTATGCGCCGGTAGCTTCGTCGTCCAAGGCTGAGCTGGAGGAGTTTTGGGAAAATGTAAGAGAAGTTCTAGATTTGGTTAAGGAAAACAAAAGAACTGTTGTATGTGGTGATTTGAATGCACGAGTCGGTGCTTGGAAGTTTGGCGATAAAAAGGTTAATGGTGCTGGCAAGCTTATACTGGCTGTATGCAAGGAAAAGGGTCTTCTTGTGACAAAGACTATGTTTAATCACAGGAAAATCCATATGTACACTAGAGAAAGAAATAATGAGAGAAGTATGATTGATTTGTTCCTGGTGGATGACCGACTGCGAAAACAGGTGATGGATACACGAGTGTTGACCTGGGAACGGATCACTATCTAGTAATTACTAGATTTAGGGGTTTGTTCGCGGGTTGGCGATACCGGACGGCAGTAACAGAACCATAGTCGGTCTGTCGCATCCGAAGCTGGAAGCTTCAGGAAGCGCATACTAAGGACAAATATCACACGAGGATAGCCGAAAAGCTTGACACCATCGATGGCAAAAAAGAATGTGTGGAAAGAACATGGCAGAACCTTATGGATGGAATGGTAAGTGCTGCGGAAGAAGTATGTGGAACGACAAAGAGGTAAAGTAAAAGAAGAGATGCATGGTGGAATGATGAAGTAAGAGAAGCTGTAAAGAAGAAGAAAAAGGCATGTTTAGACTACTTGGCCTCTAGTAACGATAAGCATATGAGAGAAAAGATGAAAGAAAGATATAAGCTGTAGAAAGTTCACGCGAAAACATTGATTGAGGAAGTACGTGAAAGGTGTAGAATAGAAGCGGACGAAAGGTTGTCGAAAAAAGGACCTCGTTGACACTGAGGTCACCATGAAAGAGATTGAACGTGCGATTCAAAGTTTGGAATGTGGTAAGGCTGCAGGACTAGACAGAGTTACTGCTGAAATGGTCAAGTACCCACCGTACTACGCCTCGCGTCTGGGACAGCTTTCATCTGCTGTGCAATTTGTGCTGGCGGACGTGAGGTGTCCCGGATGATTGGCAATCCGCGGTCATTGTCCCTTTATATAAAGGTAAAGGTTCACATTTTCACTGCGGGTGCTATCGGGCGATCAGCTTGACCAGTTTAGCAAGTAAAGTTTACTCGAAGGTTTTGACACGTAGGATGCAAGAGAAATCGGAAAGATTCTTATGGGAGGCACAATGCGGATTTAGACCTGGAAGAGGATGCACGGATCAAATGTTTTCTCTCCGTATGATCACGGAAAAGCTTCTGACTGTTAGAAGGATTTTCTGTGCTTTTGTGGATCTGGAGAAAGCATTTGATAAGGTCATAAGGAAGAAAATGTGAGAACTGTTGCCGGAATATGGTGTGAATGGTCGATTGTTAAGGGCTATGCAGTCACTTTACTATGACTGTAAAGCCTGTATGCGGGTGGGGCATGACCTGTCACTCATGTTTAGCGTCTAAGCGGGCGTAAAACAGGGTTGTGTCATGTCTTCCTGGCTGTTCATACTGTATCTCGACAGCTGTTTACAGAAGCTGAAAAATAGCTGTTTGGGTGTGAAATTGGGTGACATTAAAGTAAATTGTCTGCTGTATGCTGATGATGCAGTGCTTATTGCACCATCAGAAGTAGAACTGCAGGCATTAGTCACGTGTATGAAAGAGGAATGTGAAATTAAAGGTCTCCGTTTGAATGCTAATAAAACTAAGGTTCTGGTATTTGAAAAGGACGAAGAGAGAACGAAATGTGAAATATGGGTAAATCAGGAATGTCTAGAACAGGTAAATGAAATTGTATACTTGGGTAGTGCTTTTAGCCGGGATGGAAGGTGTGATTTAGATGTGGACAGGCGTGTCGCTGCCGGGAACAAAGTCAATGGTGCCTTGAATGCGTTAGTCAAAAGGCAAGGCGTAGTGAAGAGTGCACGCCTTGCAATACATAACACAGTGTTGGTACCGACTTCGTTATATGGCAGCGAAACCTGGGTACGCCAGAAGAAGCATAAAAGCAAGTTGAATGCAGTGGAGATGCGATCTCTTTGTAAAATGTGCGGCGTTACCATAGCCGACCGAAAGCGAAACGAAGAGATTCGCAATATGGCAGGATTGAAAGATGACATTATCACAAAAATTTATAGGGGCGTACTCCGATGGTTTGGGCACGTTGAGCGAATGAGTGAAGACCGAATGGTAAAGAAAATATATAGTGCTAAATTAAATATTAAAAGGTGTTGAGGTAGACCAAGACTAACTTTCGAAGACCATGTGAGCAAATTGCTCGAAAAGGGGAAGGTCAAGAGTACTCGGATACCTAGACGTGCACATATGAAGAAGATAATAAACCTGAAAGAAGCGAAAGAGGTATGTAAGGATCGTGACACTTGGCGATCTGTTCTCTCTGGCTACCCTGTTAGGGTTTGTGTGTGAAGATAAGTAAGTAAGTATTATTGATTATATCGATGTGTGTTGCTCAGACCTGTCTCAACTTCATCATATCGTCTGCTTAACAACTGCATCAGATACATACATTATGGTCTTCGTAAATACGACCATGTATCTTTCTTTCGTACACAGCTAAACTGGCTGCCTATCCGTCAGTGAAAATATGTTAGAATACTCTGCACCCTTTTCTCAACTTTGAACGATCCATGTGCTCCCGAGTATCTGAAATCTAAATTTCAATACCTGAGAGATTCTCATAATTTTTCTCTTCGTTCCTCGGCCAATCTTAAGTTGCTCACTCCTTTACACCGTACTGGTTATTTATCCCACTCTTTCGCCCTCATGGCCATCAGACTCTGGAGCGACATCCCTCTTGACATTAAAAAAAACTCACAACAAAATCGTCTTTAAAAAGCAAGTCAAAAAGTATATGATTAAATCATTAAGTTTGAATTAACTCAGCTCTTTTTTTTTCGTATATATTTTATAGTTGTTCTGACATAGATAATATTTATACGAACCTATTGGGTGCATTCGGCAGAAAAAAGCGCTAGCAAGCGCTTGTAAGCAAAATGGCGATCGTAAGCGGTAAGCGCTGTCAAATCGTAAGTAGCTATTTTCCTCCAGGACACGATGTTAGTTTTAACCGGGGAATCTAACCTAATTTAAATATATGTTTGTAAAGTATTCATATTAAAAACTTACCAATCATGAGTTTTTAATAGCATGTATATGTTTATTCATGTCATTATATTACTTAAAACTAATATTGCACAAAACAACTTATAAACTCTACTTCAAAACAAACAAATTAAATAAGCAAAATGGCGGATTGTGTCAGCGCTACTGAAGTAGCAATTGTGTCCTGGCCGAAAACTATTTTAGCGCTTATAAGCGCTTGCTAGCGCTTTTTTCTGCCAAACGCACCCATTGTGTATGTATATATAACTAATTTGACAAATAATCACTGCAAAATAATGTTTAACTAAAGATTTAGTGTATGTATTATGATTATAACATAATATACTAATTGGGGTGTCTGAGGGTGTGCGTTAATTACGTTACATATTATATATATATATATATATATATATATATATATATATATATATATTACTTTTTTATCCTCTCTATTTGATTATTGCTGCACCGCCTCCATAATGTCTATCTCTGTTTAGCCTAATGGTTGACTGGGGGGAGAGAATGCCCTATGGCATTAAGTCCGCCATATGTACTTTTTGTACATGAAAGCATAAATAAATAAATAAATAATATATTATACTAGCAATCTGCCCCGGCTTCGACGGTTGATATCTAGATTCTACAGCAGCGCCACCTACCGGGTCTAACTATGCCCATAACCTTCGCGGAAATGCAAGCAATATGTTGACAAAGTTTTACCGCAGTATGACGAACGGTATGGCAGCGCATAAAATACGAACGATCAAAAATTTGTTTTATCTATTAGATTTTCTAAAGGAGAAGTATATGGAAATATTTTCTCGAAATGGCTCTATTTAACATACGACATGTGGTATGACAATCCTGCATAGTACAGTAATTTACTAGGTGGTAGGATCACTTTCCCGTCTAAGAGTTCGTCTATATAGACACCACCCTATCATGTATTATTTATGCTGCCAAGTAGCAGTGCGAGCTGTGAGCCATTACATCTTAGTCCTCAGAGGTGAAAACGCGTCTCTATTCTCCTTTATTTAAAGTTTACTGCGGGTATATATGGACTGTAGGAGCCACCTAACGTCAGGTAGACTGTAAGTTCGTCGAACACTTTAATTTTATAAAAGAACATTAATCGTCTATACGGTATACCGGGAACCAGATGTTAATCCTCGCCTTTTAATAAGTATTAGGCAAATAGTATTTACGTGGTAGAGCCACACTGCGGCTATACTGCCGCCATAAGGAAAAAGGACGTTTCTACATAAAGTACGAAACTGAGAAAAAAAAATAAAATGTATTTAAAAAACAAAAAAATGCGCTGTGTGAAAGGAAATAAACCAAATAATAATTTTGTGGTGTGAAAGTTTGTATCAGTGTTCGATCTATCAGCAATTATATGTAAATTTTAATTAAATAAATTTTATATACTAAATAAATAACTTTTTCTTTTTCTTTTTAGTAAAAAAAATGCAAGAAAATACTTGATACGGCAATGAAAAGACGCTTCTGGCTAGAAACGTCCTTTCAACTTAGTATTTTTTAAACGTCTTTCCTACTTAGTGATAATGTGTTACCAGGTTCTAGTTAACTAAATAAAAAAGACGTTAATAGCCATTTGATGCTTTTCAACTTAGTAATACTAATATTCAATTAACTAAAAAATAATAATAAGTACGTTTTAACATGATAATTATCATGTATTAAATAAAACACAAAGTATGAGAATCAGGCTTATATTTCTTTTTTAAAGAATATAAAAATAGCAATTACAAACCTCTCATAAAATAAAGTTAAACTCTAAACTCGCGTTAAACCCTTCTATTAGAAACACAAATTAAGTATCAAAACAATCTAAGTTTGTATTTATAATTAATAATAATAATCACAGCTTTTTAAGGAATCTCTTATATTGAAGTCTTAATCTTATACTTGAGTGAGATCAAACTAACACTACGACTTATGTGTTTTTCATAAAATAAAAAAAAACAATAATAGCAATAACAAACCTCTCTGAACTTATAATAGCTACTCTAAGTAACTCTTCTAAAAACAAATATTAAAAAGCTATCTAAGTTTGAACAAATTATACTTAATATTAGCAATAATCACAGCTTTATAACTCTTGTAAATTTAGTCTTCATCAACTTGAGTCAGATCAACACTATTTTTATTAGTAGGTAGATTATACCAAAACAATTTTCTGTTATCTGGCATTAAGGGTGTCAGTTTTTGTATGATCACTGTCTTGCGTTCTTGAGTAATGCCTGATTTTTTGGTTTTGGAGGTGGTATTCCAGATTTTATATTTTTTAATCTCAGAAAGTCAAGTGAGTATTCTTCTTCATTGTGGAAAGCAGTCTTATAATAAATGATGTGGGTGCCTCTAAGGAATGTTACTTCACACATATCACATAAATAAGCACGAGGGGAAGAATTTTGTAGTTTGTAAATTGAAGAACAGTCTTCAAACTCACAAAAATTATCCATATTCATTACTTTAACGATAATATTTGTTCTGGTGTTTGATACTGCTTGATGAAAGTCTTCGAAATCATAGATGTGTTTCTTCCTCTTCATAGATTGCTCCACTTGATGATGGAATTCGTCTGCTGCCATGTGCGTGTGGCCTACCTCTAAATATTTTAATGTAATCGTTTCATAATTGACTTCGAGTGAATTAACAAGATGGAGCAAATAAGAATACAAACTCCAATTTTTATTCTGGGCTGCACAGTTATCTAACCAGATGACTACATTTTTCAGCTCTCTATTTGCCTGCAAAAAAGCTCTGAAACAGCTTATTATGTCACTCATTTTGCGACCAGCAATTGCTTCATGCCATATCGCGGCATAGGTTTGCAAAGTAGCATTGTTTTTTTTTGTCACCTATTGGCACAAAACTTTCATTGAATACGATTACTCTTGGGCAAAACATTACAATTTTAAATTCTTCAATGCGTGGGAGCATAATTACTTTCTCTAAATCAGCTGCAAAATAGGCAGTATCTGAGGTGATGTTTGCGTTATTTTGTTTTTCTACATCTTTTTTGTATGCTTTCCTGGCTGATGTATATTTTTCCCTGTGTCGTTCGTAATCTCGGCATTCTTGACAATTTCTGTGTCTTTTCTCCTTGTATTCCGGATTGTCGATAAAAAACTTTTCACACGCCTAACACTCTTCATGTCCAAGTTTTGTAAAACATATATTTAACTTCTTCACAACTTTTCTGTAGTAGTCATAAGAAATCTGTTCGTGAACAGGAAGGTCTTTCATGTTTTGTTGTTCGTAAAAGTCTCGATACATTCTGGTCACTGTTAGGTCAGACGGAAGATATTTTCTATTTGGATCGTGCGCTCGTCTCTAGTGCGAAATTGAAGGATTAAAAGAATTTATATGTTCTACAATTTTAGTGTCGTCCAACTTTTTTGGATTAGGATTGGTTCCTCGCTTATCAACTGGAATGTTGTTTGTTATGGTGCATAAGGCGTTTCTTACAGATTTATCATTTTTTCGACTGTAACCCAGTGTTTCTAGAAAAAATACTTTGCAAACATTCACTTTTACCCCTGTTTCATTTGTCAGAAAATATAATATGCTTACGTTTCTTGGCAGTTTTCTGTTTTCTTTAACGGTTTTTCTCTTAGGATCTTCTTTGGATGTGTTATTTATTATGAAATACTGTTGCTCTTTCCAAGACATGTTTCTAAACTGATGGTTTAGGTTTTGTCGTGCTTCTTCTGTAAACCGGGTATGACATTTTTTTTTACATCCATCATTACACCCTGGCTTAAGTTTATATTTAGATTCCATATCTTTCAGTTTTTTAGTTTGTTTTCTCTGCGCCGGTGATTCATAATACTTCTTACGTTTTCTGATAGTCCCCTTTTTTGTGAAATTTTGTGGCGTATCTTCGTCGCTTGAGACTTCAGGTGACTCAGGAACAGTGACGTTAATTGACGGTGATTGGGGGATGGTATTTGTAGAAGAATCTGAATCTTGTGAACATTTTGACTGATCTAAACTTGAGGGTAAATAATTTTTATCAAAAACTGAATCATCTGAATCAAAATCCAGGATGCTGTCTGAGCTGTTATGAAGATCCGCATTATTCAAAGAGTTATTTTCGTTCGTAGTAGATAAAGGCAGCTCATAATAATTAGTGTTCAGGTTTGACTCCTGGGAAGAACTGGTTGATCGTACCATCGAAATTATTTTTGAGCATCGATTATGTCGCATTTTGTCACACTGAAACAAATAAATAAACAAAATACTTAGAAAAAATCACCGGCGCAGAAAAAATAAATGAAAAACTGAAAGATATTATCTGAATACAAACTTTCATATCCCACTATATACAAAAAACTCATTATGGTAATAATAAAACACGGTATAAAATGTATAAATCGAGGGTTTACTGCAAAAACCTGCTAAATGACAATTTTTCAAAAAATTTGTTAAATACATGAAGGTACTAAGTTTTTTGAGCTGTATATGCTGGTAAAACCGGCTAAGTGATACGTTAAGCCGTTTATAATTTATTTCATGGTAAAACCAGTTAAATCAAGCAAAATGGCCTATACTTAATAGCTAAAATAACATAAAGTTCTTTACTAATAAATTTCCATTTAATGTTATCCCGAAAAAAGTTTTAAGTGTTCTTAAATCCTTTCTCTTTTTGATAGGTTACGCAAAATGTTCTCACGAACAATCAGTAAAAAAGTACTAGAAATACATAAACGTATATAATAGAATATACTTGTTTATCATGCCATTAAAACATTACTGCAAAAACCGTCTATATAACTTTAATTGTAAATACTTGTACTAAAATATTCCATTTATCTCGGATCGTTAGCATGTAAAACCGACTAAGCGATTCTAGCTTGTTTATGCAATATACTTCGATTGAATTGTCGTCATGTGACACTATGGAAAAAAAAAATAACCGCGGTCAACACGTTTTAACAGGTTGCCGATGGCTTAGTTCGCTTGGAGTGTTTACCGCGAAAAGACCGTGAATGTATCGGGCGTAGTATTTAAATTTAGTTTTTAGTAATTGTAAGTGTTGTGACAGATTATATTTGTTAAGATAATGTCAAGAGGAAAAAAACTAGTATCTTTAGTGGCCGTAAATTGTGAAAAGGTTTCTGGTAAGTTAAATTTCGAGGTTGTGTTTTCTAACGAAGTTTTATTACAATTTCTGTTCATTTTTTCTTATAGAGTTGTTTATTTTTTAGAAAATGAACAAAGTTCACATGCAGGCCTGGTAGATATTCAAGAAATTCAATCTACATCTTATAACAACGCGGATGCTATAGACTTTCATCATTCACAAATTCATGGTAAAATATTAAGTACTTAATTTATAATAGTACATACTACTATAGACTATTATATTATCACTCGCGTTTGAGATCGATAAAGACGACTTTTTTACATACTTTCTAGTATTCAAATAAACATGGATGGCTTGTGTCAAGGTTTATAAAAATGACAAGTCAAATGCCAACATTAAACGTTTAATTAAACGTTTAAAAAAAGATTAAGATCCAATACTAATCAAAATGCTTAAACTTTATACTGTATTTTTAGATGGTCCGGGTAATGAAACGTTCTTCAATACTCTCATTAAATCTACGGCATGCTGTTCTAAATACCAAAAAGGTAAAAATACTATCTTTTTCTTAATAAAGTACATGCAAAATTTATAATTTAAGACCTCTTAATCTGAATCTTAACTTAGCATTTGTGTCTCTTTTAGGCGAAGATTCTGATGATAATGTTGAAACAGAATTGGAAAGTTTATTTGGAGATGTTTCCGATGCTGACGACCCAACTTATCGCCTGCCAATTTTCTCTCACCAACTGGAAAACGAAAATTCCAACAATCTTGTAACAGATTTACTAGGAAACAAAGAATATTTTAATGCTAAAAAAGTTTGATGTAGAGCACATACAGAACAATATTGAAGTTTTTGACCAAGGTTATGAACAACATCGCGAAATTACAGCTATAATTGAAGATATTTTGGATGAGGTTTTTAAAAAAGCTTGGTTACTTATTGAACCGTTAAAAAGATGGCGAAAATCAGACCCAAGCAGTTGGGCTCGTAATGTAGTTAAGAAAAGACGAGCAGATGGTTTGCCTTATAAATCCAAAGCTAACATCAGACCAGCTAAGGTACCAAAAGAGATAGATTGCTCCAAGTGTCAATTTAAGTGTACTGATGTCTTTGATACTACTGATAGAGATAAGTTTTGTAGATTCTTTTGGAACTTAGATTTTCTGGGCAGAAAGAATTTTATTTTAACCAATGTTACCATTCAAATGCCAAAAAGAGTTCTCTCTGTGCCTAATCGACGTCGTCCAGAAAAAAAATATAGAAAGAGGTGTTTCTTTACTAAACAAAATTTAAAAAAAACAGGTATGTCAGAAATTTTTTTGTAATACTTTAAGTATTTCTCCTGCAGTAATAACTGATGCAATCAATAAACGGAATGACATGAACTGTTTTGATGTAAATGACCAAAGAGGTGCACACGAACCAGTTAATAAAACGAAACCTGACATTATCCAAGGAATAAAAAAAACACATCGAATCATTTCCTTGTATGGAAGCGCATTATAGTAGAAAAGACACCAAACGTAGGTATTTAGATAAAAATCTTAATATTCGAAGGATGTATTTATTGTACAAAGATGAGTGTTTAAAAATGGTTCTGAGCCAGCTTCTGAAATAACATACCGTAGAATATTTTCAAAAGAGTATAATCTGAGTTTTTTCGTGCCCAGGAAAGATCAATGCTTAATATGCACTAATTATGCTAAAGCAGATACAGAGAAAAAAAGAGAACTTGAAGATGACTACCTAGCTCACCAAGAAAGAAAGAAAATTTGCAATCGAGAAAAAGAGAAGGATAAAGTTAGATCAAACACAGATGAGCATTTTAGCTCTGTAACATTTGATTTGCAAGCAGTACTTCAAATACCTGCCAGCGACGTAGGTCTGTTCTATTATTCAAGAAAGTTGTGTGTATAAAACCTCACAATCTACGAAGCAGCTCTACCCAATAATGCCTTTTGTTTTACATGGTCAGAGGTAAATGGAAGGAAAGGCAGTTCTGAAATTGGAACCATATTATTACACTACCTTTTAAATTGTGTCTGTGATAATGTTACAGAAATTAGCTTATTTTCAGACACTTGTGGTGGCCAAAACCGAAACCAATTTGTAGCTGCTTTGCTTCTTTGGGCAGTCCAAAAAATTGACCACCTTAAAGTCATAGAACAAAAGTTTTTAGAATCTGGGCACACGCAAATGGAAGCAGATTCTATGCACAGTAGTATAGAATTTGCAAAAAAAAAATACCTCTGTTTTTTCCATGATGGAATGGATTTCTATTTTCAAACGTGCTAGACGCAGGCAAAGTATTAAAATTGATGGTAAGAAAATGACAAGAGAACCATACCATGTAAAAGAATTTAAGTATGATGAGTTCCTTGACCTGAAGCACCTTGCAGGTGAGATTATGAAAAATAGAACGAAAGATGAGAAAGGAAAACAAGTTCAATGGTTGAAGATAAAGCGGATAAAATATGTTAAAGGGGGAGGACAGAAAAATTTATTTCAACTATGACATGAGCGACGAATTTAACGTAATGGATATTGGAGACAATCCATCAACTTTCCAATTAGATGGCGCGCAGAATCACAACTATTCAACAAGGAAGAAGAAACGACTTACTGAAAATGATTTACCTGTAAGTTATCGATTTCCAGATCAATTAAACTGCTTTTATAAAGAGCCACTTAAAATAAGCGCGGCCAAGAAAAAAGATCTTTTAAATCTATCTAGGAAAGGCATCATACCAGAGGAAGTTCACGGTTGATTTGAAAATTTAAATGTTGACAGTCAAGCTATTGATAAATTGCCAGAACCAGCAGTAGATGAAACTGTAAGTGGAGAAGAAGAGTGATTTCTTAATAATTAAGATATTTGTTAAATTTAATGAAAATACTATAGTAGTTACACTCCACACTCTTCTTCTCCACTTTCAAACTGATTCTATTATAATTTTTATTAGTCAATAAAAATAATATTGTGAATTTAACCTCTTATTTTACAACACTTTTATCCTAAAAGTTAAAAAACATTTACAGATAAAACCAACTAACTTTTTTCTTTCATAGCTTACACAATAAATTATTTCTTTTATGATTGTATCAGTATTTAAAACGTAGTTATTTATTATCAGCTACCCATCATTAATCACAAACCATATAAAACATCAATTATCTCGGTAAAACTGCATTTTAGCAATTGACATGTAAAACCGACTAACTGCACGCCTTTACTTGAAAAAATCCTTATTTCAAGATTTCTGTCACACATATTTATTCAGACTTCACATAAACATAATCTTATATAAATATTCTAACATATGATTACTAATGTATGTAAGACCTACCAAAATTTTAGTGATTAAATTAGGTGTAAACTTTTAGAACTCTTTAACTCAAAACTAACTTCGCTGAACTTAGCTGGTTTTTGCAGTAAACCCTCGAAATGCAAACCTCTTCATTGTGATAGTTGGTACTCAACGGTGTAAACAAATTCGAAAAAAAGCGTTTAGCTAGATTAAGGTGTTGTTTTCTAACAGATATATTTAATATTGAAATATTTTAACATAAAAGTAGGTATATTTATTTGTGTCACCTGTTAGGTTTGCAGTTTTTTCAATCTTAAATTACTCATGGGTATGCTTAATAAATTATAATTCCAGGAAGTTTGACTTACGATTTTTCCGTAGTTATAGCTCGAAGAGCCGCGCGCGCATGTTGTCACTCTGTCTGCCTGGACGCAACTGAAGCACAGTATACCAACCGCGAGCCCCACTTCACCCCGCACAACTAGCAATACTAAGTAGGAAAGGCACTACTGCCACTTGCGCCTGCCCATTTTTCGTAATACTACGCTAAAAAGGCACATCTACACAGAACAGTCTTTTCTTCTTATGACCATGCAGAAGTGTCTTTTCATTTTATGATGAATTAAATATTTTGTAAATAAATAAGACGCTACTACTAAAATGCGTTTTTTCAACTTAGTGGAATTCAGAAACTTTCTATTTAGTCTTTTCTATTTAGTAATATTTGATTCATATCGTAGATGCGTCTTATTTAACAGTAAGATTTATAGGGTTCCGCTTAATTTATGCGAAATATAAAAATACTGGTGGATGCCATTTTTTTTACTGATTTAGAACATTTATGTAACTCCATTTCGAAAAAAATGTTAGATACGTCTTTTTTCCTTATGGCGGCAGTATATTAGTTGTAGCACGAATGGGACGTCACAACCGGTGTAGGACGACGCTCTCACAGAGCACCAGTGTAAAATAACATCTAAGGCTGTTGTGTTTTGTATAATGAGTGTAGAGAACCGGAGACCCTGTTTTACTGGAAACGAGGTATTTCATCTTAGTCCTCAGGGGTGACGGTGCATCTGCATTTTGATTCTTAATCGAGGATAAATGTAGATGTCTATGGGTCACAGCCCCCACTTACGTTCAAGTAGACTTATTCTATAAAAAAATTTAAATATAAGTCGACATTTAATAAGTATTATTCATATTCTATATTGAATAAAATCTTCAAATCGGCGATGGGGAGAAGTCTTAAAAGTGTAAGACTGGTACTGTGGTAGCCAATTCACATTTCAAGCTCCCATAGTCAATTGCTGCTTCTGATTTAACATTTTCAACAACAACTGTACTGTACGGTACTGCCAATTCTAATCCCCTATCTTGTATAATCTATCACCGGGTGACCGTGTGGTCAGTTCCCACATCGAACATTAACCTTTTGAGCGCCAAAGTCGTCTATACGTGACCAGCACCCGCGTGCCCTGAGCGCCAACGACGTCTATAGATGACAAAAACCCCAGCCCACAAAAATTTGAAATATAGACATTGGAAAATTATTACTCGTATTTTAATTCTACACCCCTCAAAAAAAGAATAACCCAGCAACATGTGAGTATAAAAAACAAGTCTTCTAGAGCCACAAGTACTAAGAAACATTGAACTAAAAAAAATGGATTTTTATCTAAGCAAATACTATGTCCAGCACGCCAAAGTCGTCTATGTTAGACCGCTAGTGTTGTAATGCGTTAGCCATAAATTTATTTAAAACTATTCAAAATTAAGCTCAAACGTGTTATTTTTTTCTATTATTATTGATATTTAAATAAAACAAAAGGTTAGAAATATAAAACTATAATTAGCTACATGAATTTAAAAAAAAATAACAAATTATCTTCGCATAATAAATCTAATATC
This sequence comes from Parnassius apollo, assembly GCA_907164705.1. Taxonomy (NCBI): domain Eukaryota; kingdom Metazoa; phylum Arthropoda; class Insecta; order Lepidoptera; family Papilionidae; genus Parnassius; species Parnassius apollo. Next base: position 27,780,199 of record CAJQZP010000693.1, read on the forward strand.
TCAACTCTGGCGCATCCTTAGCGCGACATCGAAAATCAGTTCACTGGGCGCCGTGGTCAAGTATAGACGACACACTGATGACGTCATAAGCGATTAGCGGGAAAATTAGTGCAGTGCAACATGAACGATTCCTCAGAACTCATTCGGATTTTGGAAAGCGTCGACGATGATGAATTTTCGGAAATTTAAAATTATCGTGAAACCAAAGTTTTTCGTTTTCGATTAACTCTACCTCAATGAGGTAGGAATACACTTTATAGTCTTTTTACGGTTAATTTCTTTTTTTATAGCATAGGGTAATAAACGAGCACACAGTCCACCTGATGGCAAGTGGTTGCTGTGGCCCATAGACATTTACATATATCCTCGATTACGAATCAAAATGCAGATGCGCTCTCACCCGTGAGGACTTAGATGGAATGCCTCGTTTCCAGTAAAGAGGGTCTCCGGTTCTCTACACTTACCATACGAAACACAGCAGCATTAAGCTACTATTTGATGCCCATATTCCGTGAGAGCGTTTCTTCCCCGGTTGAGCCGACCCATTCGTGCTACAACTACTAACTCCCGTAATATAACTGCAGCATGGCTCTACCACGTTAGAAAATTTGCTTTGGCCAGCTAAACATTTATGTTTTATTATTCCATAAGATTTTTATTATTTTAAGACTAATATTACCTATAATTTATTAATTATTTTTAATTGTTGTTTTCTATTTAAGTACTGATTGAGTTAAAGACCAAGATTTTAATATTTTATGACTAGACCTAGTGCAAATAATTATTCACAATTGTTGAATAATTATGTACCCTTTGTTGATTTCTGTAATAAGTACTGATTTTTTTATTCCATGACCAAGATTTTAATATTATAAGACTGATTTTTCTAGTGCGAATAATTACCTATATACAGTTGTTGATTAGTGAATAATTACGTACCTTTTCTATTTTAATAATATAAAATTACAAATAATAAATGTGTTTTCTTTACTTAAGGTATGAAGAGCAATTTTCATTTTGTGTTGTGCGATTTTCTTTCTCAATCTCAAAATCATTTAGCAACATCAGTATCATATGAAACCCCCTTTATCATAAGAGCGTAAGACTTTTCTTCTGTGATTCACTTGGCCTACGCCTTGCCATAAAATATTTTGAATAGATGTCTGTATATTTTGGTTACATCGATTTTGAAATCGATACACAACGTGCGACACGGCTACATCTCTAAGAAAGTTTCAAAAAGAAAGGTCAGCTACGCCGTTGTCGTCCAGTCGTGACAGTGACGTCATCACGACGGAGAGTAGTGTTGTGGTTTACTACTACTTTATTGTTATTGTTTGTTTTTTATTTATGTACAAAGTACATATATAAAAAGAGTGGAAGACAGCACAAGATTAAATAAAACATACCCGATTATAAAGACTCATTTATTGTATAAAAAACCAACAAAAACAAGTTATTTTGTGTTATCGATATATCAACTCTTGGCAGCACTGTTTTTTTCGTAGGTATTTTTGTTTACTTTTCGCTTTGGCGTACAGGACACGGTAGTGAGTTTTTGGCGTGGCGCTCAAAAGGTTAATCAATAAATGTTCGGGCTGATCAACCGGATTTAAGTCAATCGGCCGACTCAGAATATATACTCTTTACATTCTGATCCTATTCCAGTCGTATCAATATATTATCAAACCACAAAAACGGTTCGTGTATATTAATTGTTTGTTGACATTAATTTATTGCGTTTAGAGACCCTCAAGTTCAGATTTTTACAAATTCTTCTCGGTTTTTTATAGCATTGTGTGACAAACGAGCATACATTCTACCTGATGATGTGGCCCGTAGATATCCATATTTATCTTCAATTAAGAATCATAATGCAAATGCGTTGTCACCCCTGAGGACTAATATAGAATGCCTAAATTCCAATAAAAAGGGTCGCCGGTTGTCTACACCTATCATACGAAACACAGCAGAGTTACGCTGCTATTTTACACTGGTATTCTGTGAGTGTGGTACTGCACTAATCATGCTACAACTATTAACTTTTTTCCTCCTACCTGAACCATTCTCTCTGCTATTAAGGTTTTCTTTTTTATAAGTTTGGGTCTAGATTTTACAATCAAAATTAAAATAGTGCAAAAGTTCATTCTTCATTGATTTCCTCCCCTTTGCTCTAAATGATGCAGATTTCAGTTTTGGTTTTGGCTGGTTTGGAAGCTCGCTGAACTGATCTTTTTTAGTCACTTTTTACGAAACCTACATAATGAAATAAGGTGGAGTATTTTCCGCCACCGTCCGTAAATAGGATTTTTATTAAAATAATTGCAAACAATAATATGCAAGATAGCCTACCCATGATTAGAAGTTTTTGACTGCCTGTATGTCAAATAGTATCTTATCAACTAACTATCACGAAGCTACTAATTCCTTAAAATGGGTATGTAAATGTTTGTAAGATAAGTTTTATTTTAAATCCTTTTAATATCTAAAAGTGTTTGATATATTACTGTTTACAAGTTAAATTTAATTTACTTTTATATTGCACCATAAAAAAGTGGTTTAGGTAAGTCATAAAAATTTCCAAAACAAATTATTATCTGTATTGTTTATATTTCTTGAACTGTAAATTAAGCATTCAAAATATCTACGATAAGAGATAAAAGTAGCGGAAGACACTGATAACTGATAACGCTAAAAGGTTCTAGTAACTTATCACTTTGGACTACTTAAGTAAAGCGATAAACTAGTGAAGTTTAAAATACAAAATCAACATGATAATTTCTATACCGTTTGTTAACTTTTAATAAACAGAAGTGCTCGAAATCATATTTTATATATATATATACATATATATACATATATATATATATATATATACATACATATATATATATATATATATATATATATATATATATATATATATATATATATATATATATATAGTATATATATACCTTAGTTTTTGTATTAGAAGCATTACATTTAAAGGCCGATGACAAGCACGTAAGAACACTATCTCGATGTAAATGAGGTCCAGCGGTCCAGAGTCCAGAGGTCCAGTGACAAACCGTTTTGTATCGCATGCCAGGGTCCTGAGATACAAGCTGCCCTTAGTTTAGGACCCGCAGCTACCTTTGTTCTTTATACTGTCACTTATTGTTATATATATATATATATATATATATATATATATATATATATATATATATATATATATATGTATGTGTGTGTGTGTATATATTTTAAAAACTTGTGTCACAGTCACATTCTTTGTTTCTAAATAGCGGGAACGGGAATAAATAAAACATTTAGTCAGTCAAATCTGTGATATAATTTTACACGTCATGATATTGTAAATGCATTTTGCAGGTCCCGCTTCGGTCTATACGTGGTCGATTTCAAGAGTCCGGATAAGACGAGGACAGTGAAACGTGCGAAACTGTATGCAAGCGTTGTGGCGTCACGAAGGCTGTCCGACGAGCCGACGACTACCACAGAACACTATTACACCGGTAGGAGTACTGTGTTACTACTACTCTCCGGACGACTTCACTGCGTTCTCTGGCGCCAGCATTATGATCCCTACCGTCCTACCCCTCATACCCCTCTACAGACTAATTGTTTAACGTTCTTCGTCAGTGTTATAGTTTTTTTGTGTATATAACGCTAAGTACGTATGTAAAACTATCATTAAATCTTAAGTATCAATATTCTTAACACTCATTCAACTTGATCCCTAGCTTATAAGCCTAAACCCCATCGGCGTTTAATACTCAACAGTCATCAGCTTGCTGGCGTTATCTCGAGCAACATCTCTTTTAAGACCGGCTTGGATATTAGCAAAAGACTTTCCTTTCGTCTCTGGTAATGCAATGAGCATGTACACCAGACCGAGGAGAGAGAACGCCGCAAAGCCCCAGAACGCTGTGTAAATACGCCAGGAATCCGTTACAACCTGAAATCACAGAGAAATGATAATAAATTAGCAAATACATTGTTAATTGATAAGACATGTCTAGGATGTAAATAATAAAACAATTGAATGGAAAATAATATCTATGACAGATAGTTACGACTATTAATAGAAAAGTAAATAATACTACGCACCGAGTATACATCATGTTTAAATTTAGATTAAAAAATAGAAATAAAGATTTTCTTTCAATGTCGTCAAGTTACAATATTTTTGGCAGGTTTTAGGTGTAGTTAATACTAAATAAAACTTCAAAAATAAAACTTTACCACTATGGGTGAGGGTAATTTAAAGGAAATGCCAGTTGTTACCATGCACAGAAATTGTAATACTTAATAAGACAATAGAAGTCGCATATAGGCGCATGACCTTGTCGCCGCTATCATGTGTTGACGAACATAATTCACCATTTTGTGATTTAGTTGCGTGGGTACGTCGTACGTGAATTTATGTTATTATAAATGTATAATGGTGAACTGCAGCATAATCAGTTGTAAAAACTCATCAAGGACGTGTAATAAAGGCATATAACATTTCATCTGCAAGTTGATTATTTACTTATTATCATTGTTTTAACTAATTTACATCTAGATGAATACTTTACTATGATATTTACTCTTTTAAACTTTCATTTATTACTTTTCGTATGCTATTACCATTGCTGCTTTTGTTCTACGTTGACAAACTCGCCAAGCAATGTAATGTGAAACATTAGATATCATTGTGCATTGCGTATGTTTATATTACGGTAAGATGTGGCGACATCGGTTTTGGAAGTAATCGAGCGCTAATTCATTTCTATTGTCTTATTATCACTATTTCTGTGTTAGGATGAACTTGCGATATTCATAACGTCAATAAAACGAGTTAAATAATAACTTAATTTTTTTAATAAAATAAGTCAACTTCAAAAAATTTCAATAAAAGCTTCGGAAGGGCTTACTCTGGCTTTACTTCTTATTCTTAGAACACTAAGTTTCCGCACCGATTTCAGAAGCAAAAACGTAAAAATTATTATTTCTTTGTTTTAGAAATCGGTTTTACTTTTTACTTAAAGTTCAATTGAAATAAGACATTGTTATAACATGTGAAACCTACCTGAAACAATTTCTGTACTGCGAACATTGAAATGCCGGTGTAGATATGGGCAACGCAAGATGCGTAGAGCTTGACATTCGTAGGAAACATTTCTCCAATGATGACATATGGTACTGTAGATAAACCGATAGCGTAGCATATAATATAAATAACAATGGCTGCAAGAGGTATCCAGTGAAGGTTTTCAATCGAGGACTTGTACCAAGTAGCGAAGTAGAAGTAGGTACCAATCGTGCCATTCATTAAGCCGACACCGAGGGCCGACAGTAGCAGAAGAGGTTTCCGTCCAACACGATCCACCAGAATTACTGAGAGAGTACAAGTTGCTACTTGTACACAACCAAGTATAATTGACTCTTGGTATGGATCAATTTTACTCTCAGTGCTTTTGAATATTATTTGTGCATACGCCACAACGGCGGCACTGCCGCACAGCTGCTGAATAGTGAATACTCCAATACTTATCCACATGGCTTTTCTGTTCGTAGCTTCAAAAATTAAATCACCCCATGAACCTTTGTTCTTCATATCTTCTTGAACGTTTATTTCTATGTTCTTAAGTTCAAGTCTTATGTCGCCAGAACGTAAGTTTCTCAGCGATCGTTCAGCTCTTTCGGATCGTTCAAATTTTAAATAGTAGTAAGGCGATTCAGGTAGAAAGATGAAGGTAATTACGAAAGAAATTGGCAGGACCAAGTTGATGGCAGCTAGCGTGCGCATTGATACGAAAGGTCCAATGCAGTACTGGGCAAGAATACCGACCTGAAAAATAAATCAAAAAATAAATAAATTTGAGTAATACTACTTTATTTTTATCAACAGAGATTTAAACACGTGTTTTATAATCAATTTCTATTAATATAAATTTATAATTAACAAATTTACAGCCTATATACGTCCCACTGCTGGACAAAGGCCTCTGCTCATTTCTGATCGGGTTTTAGGGCAAGCAAATGTCCGCTGCGCTGCCCTAATGCGTATTGGTGCACTTTATACGTGTCTTCGAAAAAAATTTTTTCTTATTTCTCAGACATAGGGGATTTTCTCAGGATGTTTTCTTCACCGTCGGGTACGTGGTAAACATAAACACTTAAAATTGCAATTAACAATTTGTTTTGTGCCGGCGTGAATCGTACCCGGGTTGTTCGCGTACTGTGAAACAGTGTGAATAGGGAGTGCCTTGAGCTATTACGGCTCCTTTTTTGGTGGTTGTATAGGTTAGGAAAATTATCTTTTAGAATTTTTAAGAGTGGTTGTAACTAACTGAAATAAATTATAATTAGTAGGGTTTTAAATGAAATACTTTTAGATGTAATATTAGGAAGTAACATAAATAAAAACTGTAAAGATTTAAAAAAATGGTGTAAAAATTTTACGTTGCATTTGTAGGATGGTCACTTTATCAGCATTACAAAGTTAAAGCAAATAAAACAGACACAGATACTGACACTTTAGTGAAAGCTGAAGCGCAATATGACTGCAATGGCAGCAAACAAGTAAATATTGCTCATGTTTAAATAGGCAGAATTATTTTACTATTGTCACATTTTGCCACCTTGTCAAACTTGATTGTAAATGTTAATTTTAAATGAGCATTAATATCAAGGAAAATAAATAGAATTAATTTATTTTAGAATCAATATTATTTTAAAATGTTTAATTTATAGCAGCTCTTATCTAATATATAAAAATTTATATTTGTTTGTTCGTATTTTATGCGATGTCATACCGTTCATTAGATTGCGGTAAAATTTTGTCAACACAATGTCGTTTCAGAAAAGCGCAGCGTAAATAAAAAAAAAAAAAAAGGAACTGCTTCACGCACCCAGCTTGCACATCCATGGTTATAGGTATAGGTGGACCCGGTAGATGGCGCTGTTGTAAAATCCAGATACCTCTCATGCAAAGCCGAGGCAGACATATAACGTAGAAGACTCAAACTCTGCTAGAAGCTTCAATAAACAATTTGACAAATGACCCTTGTATTATTGTATATGAACAGGCGTTACATCTTTAACCTAAATTTCAATAACGTATGTTTAATTACCTTATTCATTAAAGTGATTAGAGTAGAGAGGGCGCCTCTGACTTCATTGGTAGCGATCTCTCCAGTGTACATCGGAGCAACTGTGTACACTATTCCATAACCTAAACCAGAGAACATTCTGGCGACGTACAGGACCGCCACAGATTTAGCTACGATGATCAGCACCCAGCCGAGGATAAACGGAATGGCCCCAAGAAGCAATGTAGTTTTTCGACCAAATCGATCAGCGAAGTATGCCGAGGGAATAGGTGTGAGTGCGGAGCATAGGATCATGAGTGAGACTATCCATGATCCCTCGTCTTTTGAAGTCGGTATAGAACTATCTTTTGATTGTAAGTAAGGTAACGTCGGTGATGGCCAACCGTAGCAGGTTCCCGCTGTAGCGGTGATAAGTGTCGCTGAAATAAAAAAAAGATAATATTATGTCACCAAAGAGCTTTGAATACTATTTTTTTTAATAGAATAAGTGTTACAAACGTGTACACAGTTCACCAGATGGTAAGAGGATTCTGTGGCCCATAGACATCTACATTTATCTTCAATTATGAATTAAAATGCAGATGCGCTGACAACCCCCGAGAACTGAGATGGAATGCCTCGTTTCCAGTAAAAAGGGTCTCTGGTTATCTACACTCACCATACGAAACACAGCAGCATTAAGCTGCTAATTTAGGCTGGTATTCTGTGAGAGCTTGATCCTACCCCGGTCGTGCCGACTCATTTATGCTGCAACCACAGTATAGTTGCAGCATGACTCTACCACGTAAAATAATATCATGTACAATTTGGCCAAAAAAAAATTAAGCGCATGACAGGAATTCGATTTTGGCGGCCGCACCCTGCCTCTATCTCCGCGCTTCCTCTAGTGACTAATCACCGTTCCGGTGTTCCCTACTTACTTCTAATGGCGTCTTAGCTGTCATGCGATGCGTCTAATTGTTTTGGTCTCGTAGTATTTTATTCGCAATATAAATCAATATTGTATATAAATCTGATTAACAAGAGATGATATAGTAATCAGTAGTATAGTAGCAATAGATGCTAAGTGGTAGGTACGAGTATGTGGTGCGAAATAAATTGATTCTGATGAACAATTATTGCGGGTATTGTTAGATACATTAGTACATTATCAGTCTAAGAGCAACGACCTTCATTTTTCTGCGGTACTATATGATGTACTTATCAGAGTTTACCTAGATAAAATAGCACTTGACTTTCAAGAAGATGTTTATTATCCTCTGTAAGTATTATGTGTATTATTTTAAATCATTGGGTGACGGCTAATACTTAAACTAATCCTGTGGGTTATACGAGTCAATCAAAGAAAGAAAAGAGAAAATCGTTTGCATCCCGACTGATGCCGACATCACTGACAGTGTTATTTATAATTTGATAGTTCGATAGCGTCGTGCCTAGGCGTTTGTTTGCGGAACTGCAGGGCACAGAATATGAGTTTTTATGGCATACAAATAATTGTTCCGGGTCTGAAGGTTGTCTATGTGGAATTCACGTATGTAAAACGTTTCCGAGATACAGAAGAAAATCTTACTGTGAAGACTTTTCTATAAACAAATACAACTGTGAGTTTTTCTGATTTGCTCAGCACCGCGAACCTTGTCGATATTTGGTTTTAATCTACTCTCAAAAACAAAACGTGTGTGTGTGTGTGTGTGTGTGTGATCATTAGTAAAATCCCCCCCCCCCCCTTAACTTATTGTCAATAGCTGTAATGACGTTACCGCCATAGTATAGGTTACTCCAGCTCGGGGCCGCTAAATCTGCCAAATATGCCGCCTCTTACCCACCCCCTCATTATTGCCAAGTAACGTAATTTTTTTTAAATAAGGGTAACAAACGAGCACACAGTCTGCCTAATGGTAAGTGAATGCTGCGGTCTATAGATATCTACATCTATCCTCGATTACGAATCAAAAATGCCTCGTTTCCAGTAAAAAGGATCTTTTACGCTGGTATTCTGCGAGAGCGTGGTCTTTTTCCGGTCAAGCAAACCCATTCGCCCAACAACGATATAATATAACACCAGCGGCCTTGTTCTATCACGTACTATATAGTATATTAGTATACTCGTAATAAGAAATTAAAAGTTTTCCTTAGTATACTAATGAAACAATATATAATATACTTTTTATACTTGTCCTTGTCCACACGTTTGTGTGTGCAGACAACTCTATTTTCGGAACTTTCGATGCTACAATGTTCGTTGAAATTAATCTTGCAAGCCGCTGATGATTTTTAAACTTAAAATTGTTATGTTGTTGTGGGTATTTAGTCGATTTATGTTTATGAATGTTTTTTTTTTAATTTTAATACAACGAACGACAAGTCAGCGAGTGTTAAAGCATCGTTTACAAATTTGACTGCTTATCGCGCTGGCCTCTTATCGTTCAATTTATGGAAACTTTTGATCATTGCCAGTGCGTTTGAATTGTTCCCAAGTAGCTTTAATAACAACAAAGTGTATACGCGGAAATACGTATCAGTTCATTTAATTTATGTCGTTTTATTTTTATTTATGTCAATCTTAATAACAACTTAAACGATAGTATTAAATACACATCGAATTTAAGCTTACTGTGACATCGCCAATTATTTTTATAATAATAATTTAGTGACAATATTTTGTACTATTTTAGTGAGTATCTAAGGAAAATAGATTGTTTAAGAATAATGACAACCAGTTTATTGATGCTAAGTCGTATAGAAACAGAAATATTGCCCGCCTATTCGTATTTAAATATGACATGACTAAATTATTTGATTTCCTGTACAAGTACCCCTGCCGACTGATGCCGACATATTATGTATATTGATAGAATCAAATGCAGCATGCCAGCTGGCAATGATTATACATGCTTGTAAGAACTACGTACCTAAATATATATCTACAGATGTTATTAAGGCAGGGTGTTGTGTCGTTACATTTTTATATCATTTTTATTATTTTCATTGGTATTTGGTTATTGCGATAAATTTAAGCTTTTAGAAACAGTTTTAAAGGTCTTGTGATTCAAGGAAAACAAGTGTTATGGGGTTAAAAAAATAACTAATACTACTAATAACTAGTAATGCACTTGTATTGATTCAAAAACTCACAGAATATTTTTTTAAAGTTACTATAATATTTATATAAAAATAGCTATTGCTAGCTTGTTTATTTATAAGATGAAGGAAAATGTTTTAAATTAGTGGTACATACATGTATAAAATGTTTATATTAATTATGTTAAATTATTAGATCTTAGTGATAGCTTTTTCCCATGTTAGTCTTAATGTAACCTTTTTAAGCCTAGATTCGAAATCCGCCTAGCCTTCCGAAGATCTTACTATGTATGATCTTATATCCCAATATCCCTATTATCTAAATATAGGTCGCTTTTAACGCACAAAGTATACCCAGCCATTATTCTGCCTTTCTCAGCAATCAAAGTACGTACTCATCATCTTGATGCTTTCGTCAAAACGATCTATTTAATACTAACTACCTATTTATGTTTTAATTCGCAACGATAAAGTGGGCAAAGGTAGTGGGTGGTAGGTGTTGTTGCTATCTATTTATGTACGTTCGGAAATTCCTTACAAGGTTATTAGGGTGCTATCTCAATCAATTTACTTCAATTGCACGGAACATTATTTTTGTTACAATACAAAAAATTTCCTTGGAGTTTTGTATAGTCCTATTCTTTATATCAATTACTTTGATGCATTAGACAAACTTCTTAACAATTTATGTCCTGTATATAACCATGTTATTTCGATGTTAACACATGTTTATTTAGAGATGATTTATGTTGCAATCTCTTACGTCCTATTTTAGTATATATAATAATTTTAATTCTATCTAGTACTCACCACTCGCATCATGCCTTAATAAATGTGCAAAGCTCGGTCTTATATGCGTTTTATTCCCATATCACAATCTTATTTACCGTGTCCATCCACTTAAGCCGAAGCCGTATTTTCGATTTCTTAGAAGTTATAAGGGCATTAACTTGGAAGCATTGGTGTAATTTACTGGACACTGGTTGTTTGTTCTAACATTGAGGACAAGGTAGTTAACTTCAACTATCTTATTTTGAATCTATTTAATCACCATGCACCATTTAAATATGATAAAATAAGACATAGCCCTGTGCGATGGGTATAAGACATGATGGCGCGTAGGGACTAGGGATAAGAAGGTATAAGCGACATCCCCTAGAAGGTAATTTATAATACTACATAATTACTGTAATTGTTTGAGTGGAGATGCTAAAGGACCTATTTTTATGAAACAAGCTGTGATACTGCAAAAACCTGGAGTGTATTGAAATCTGTAGGAATTGAAATATCGTCTGCTTGTGTGAAGAGATAAATTAACTTAGTGTAAAAAAATGTTATGCTAGCTATAAGCAGGTTAACTGTAAAATCAGGTGATTGAAAACAAGCTTTAAAAAATCATTCATTACCATGGTTCGGAGTTCTGCGTAGAACAAATCGTAAATTTTGTCCATAGAGTACAAGTTCACCATTTTGATATCAGCTGTCAGATGTCTCCAATGAATAACTAGATAACGTAGAAGCGCATTTTGTTATATTTTTTCTTGGAAAAACAAATCCGCAGGGAGATATTATGTGACCTTTTGGTGTGGAAAAACAAAGTAAGTACGCATTACCGATTATTTTATAGCAATGATAAGGATCACGAGTAATATTTGTGCATGTATTTTAATAGTTATATTATATTACTTGCTTATATTATATATAAAATATATATATATATATATATATATATATATATATATATATATATATATATATAAAAAGTACGTGTCACGTTGTTTGTCCGCGATGGACTCCTAAACTACTTAACCGATTTTGATCAAATTTGCACAACGTGTGCAGTTTGGTCCAACTTGGGAGATAGGATAGCTTACATTTCAATTCATATTCGCAATATTATTTTATTCCAAATTATATTTGTATATAATTTGACAGTCACAATACATACGCTTTCAAGCGCATTGACGCATGCGCAGTTCGTACCCGTACTGCGCATGCGTCAATGCTACGTTTGAAACGGTTCCTTTAAAAAAAGAAAAAAGTCTCAATAAAGCAATTTACATTTTTGCAATACGTTAGCGATGACATGTTTTGTCAAACTTACAGAAATAATATTTTGATTGCTGAAGTATAAATTGAATTCATATTATAGTGAAGATAATACAGTGAAATTATTCCTGCTTTTTAATTATTAATGCTTCGTTGTTCAAAACTCTTTAATTAAAATAATATATTATACATTATTATTAGTATTATCACATAGTTACATTATTGTATTTGCAGTGCATAGAATTACTGTATTTTGATGGTTATTGTGTGTTGCCAGTGATGACTTACGGATCTGAGACGTGGTCCTTCACTGCTGGCCGTATGAGGACGCTCAAGGTCACTCAGTGAGCTATGTAGAGGGCTATGCTCGGAGTTTCTCTGCGTGATAGACTCAGAAATGAGGATATCCACAGTAAAACCAGAGTGACCGACATAGCCCAACGGATTAGTAAGCTGAAGTGGCAATGAGCCGGCCATATAGCTCGAAGAACCGATAACCGATGGGGAAGAAAGGTTCTCGAGTGGCAGCCTCGTACCGGTAGGCGTAGTGTAGGGCGATCCCCCACTAGATGGAGTGACGACCTGGTAAGATATGCAGGAAGACGATGGATGCAGATGGCTCAGGACCGTGCTTTGTGGCATTACTTGGGGGAGGCCTATGTACAGCAGTGGACTTGTGAAGGGCTGTAATGATGATGATGATGATGATGGTCATGAGGTACTAAGGCTCCAAGAACTAAATGAATCTGGTTATTTGTCACAAAAATGTTTGGTATTTATTGTCCGCTTGCTTCTCATGTTATTGATTTATTAATATTTTTTATTTTTTTTTATTCAAAGTTTATTAAAAATTATTTTCAATCCTTATTTCAATGTGATATAATAGCATCATTTTCAGTTTTTTTTTAATTTAAAAGTTTAAATTATTATTTTCAGTCAAATGCCACCGAAAAAAATCTAATCTCAATAACGCGAGGGGCAGAGAGGCACGACGCAAACGTGTTGAAAGTGTTCATCTGTCGGCAGAACAATTCGAAACAAGAAATGCAGATCAAAGAATCAGGACAGCAGAGAGTCGTGCAAAAGAACATCAAGAACAGCGTGACGAACGTCTGCGACAGACTGTTATGAGAACAAGAGCAGCACGAGAGCAAAACATAGCTAAAGCTCGAGTACAAGAACGACAGAGGCAGCGGGCTCATTATCATTATTACGAGCATCATTTGTTCGTCTTGCTTTCGAATATGCACCAGATACGAGTATTAACTACTCTGCGCATTCAAAAATCGCTATCGGTACAATGGATAAAGTATGTCAATATTGTCAGGCATTGAAATTTCAGAACGAAATACGCGGCATGTGCTGCGCATCGGGAAAAGTTGTGCTGTTACCTACATCCACTCCGCCGGAACCTTTATTATCCCTTCTTGCTGGCGATTCAGATGATTCAAAATTATTTTTGCGTAAGATACGCAAATTTAATTCTTGCTTCCAAATGACGTCATTTGGGGCAACTAAAATTTGCGATTTCGCATCTGATGGACGTAATTTTGAAACGACATTTAAAATACAAGGCCAGGTGTACCATCAAATCGGTTCATTGATGCCTGGTAATGATCCGAAATTTCTTCAAATTTATTTTATGGGCAATTGTGAAGAGCGCATGACAACTCGGTGCCAGTATAATTTCATTGAACAAGCAGAAGAAAGAGCAATTGTGATTATGCTGGAAAAATTTTTAGAAGATCATAATGAACTGATTCGATTGATTAAAAGAGTTTCGCCACGACTGCAAAATGACAACTATCAAGTCGTCATAAAAGCCGACAAAGTACCATTAGGTGAACATGCTGGCAGATTCAACGCTCCAACTGTTGATGAGGTCGCTATTATTATGGTTGGTGATCCAGTTGACAAAAGAGCTATAAAAATTACACGGCGAGACGAGAGCTGTCAGTACGATTTCGGATCTACACCGTTCATATGACGCACTACAATGTCCATTAATATTTTGGCAAGGACAAGATGAATATCACCTTAACCGGTGTTAATCACACTGTTTGATAAACAGTGTGATCCAAATACCGGTAAATTTGACAATTAACTATTTAATATCTTACTGTGTGTACTTATTTTAATTTCTTATTTTATTTTATTTTTTATTGTTTTTAGGTGCTAAAAGAGATAAAAACGTTAGCACAATGAACTACTACGCACACCGATTGATACGACTATATCAGGACAATTATATCCTTCGATATCGTCAGCTATTCTATCAATACCTACATTGTTGATATGTATGCTAAGGTTGAAAGCGAACGCTTGCGATTTTTATTCGATACAACCAGGCTAAATTAGGATCGGAAGAATACATTCACTTACGAGATGCTGTTGTTGGAAAAATCGACGGAAATTTAAATCCCAAAGACATCGGTAATGCTTTCATTTTACCTTCAAGCTACATCGGCAGTCCACGGAATATGCAGAAATACATACAAGATGCGATGACTTACGTACGTTATTACGGCCGACCAGATTTGTTTATTACATTCACATGTAATCCGAATTGGACAGAGATACAAACTTGACTATTACCAGGACAACAAGCAATTCATCGTCATGATATAATTGCACGTGTGTTCAAACAAAAATTGAAATCCTTAATTGATTTCATTGTTAAATATTCAGTTTTTGGTATCACACGTTGTTGTCTATATTCGATCGAGTGGCAAAAGCGAGGTTTGCCTCATACCCGCATTTTAATTTGGCTTCAAGATAAAATCCGTCCAGAAGAAATAGATCAAATAATTTCAGCCGAAATTCCAGACCCATCATTTGATCAAGAATTATTTGATATTGTTACTAAACATATGATACACAGGCCATGCGGTGCTTTCAATATGACGTCACCATGCATGGAAAATGGAAAATGTAAGAAACATTTTCCAAAGCCGCATACGAATGAAACTATCACGGATATTGACGGTTATCCAATGTATCACCGCAGAAATACTGAGAACGGTGGACACAGATTCACAATGCGACTGCCGAATTCTACAAATCGAGTAGAACTTGATAATCAGTGGGTGGTACCATACTCACCATTACTTTCAAAAACTTATGAAGCTCATATTAATGTCGAGCTTTGCAGTTCTGTAAAATCAAAAGTACATTTGTAAGTATGTAAATAAAGGCAGTGATTTATCCACATTTGAAGTACAAAATATAAATAAAAATGACGAAATAACACGGTACCAAATGGGTACATACATTAGCAGCAACGAAGCTATTTGGCATATTCTCAGCTTTCCCATACACGAAAGAAACCCTCCTGTACAGCATCTAGCAATACATCTTGAAAACGGTCAACGTGTATACTTCACTGAAGAAAATGTTATCCAAAGAGCGCTTGAGGCTCCAAAAACGACACTAACTGAATTTTTTACATTGTGTCAAAAATCTGATATTTTTGGCCAATTCGCAAAGACATTGATATATACTGATGTTCCACGGTATTTCACATGGAACAAATCCGGTAAAAAATGGGAGCCACGAAAACAAGGAAAACCACATCCTTCCATTACAGGCATATTCAAAGCTAAGACATTGGGGCGACTTTACACGGTGCATCCAAAGCAACGTGAGTGCTTCTATTTACGTTTGTTATTGGTGAATGTTCGCGGAACAACGTCTTATGAATTTCTGCGAACAGTTAATGGCCAAGAATTCAATACATACCAAGATGCATGTCGTGAACTGCAATTGCTAGAAGACGATAACCATTGGGACTTAACGCTTGCTGATGCTGCGTTGACATCAACGCCCAATAACATTCGTCAGCTGTTTGCAATTATTTTAACAACATGTTATCCATCGCAAGCACAAAATTTGTGGGAAAAATATAAAAATTATATGACAGAAGACATATTGCACCGAATTAGACAAAGAGATCAATGCCAAAACATAGATTATACGTCAGAGATATATAACGAAGCGTTAGTATTGGTCGAGAATTTATGTCTTTTAATTTCAAATTTACCACTTAATCATTATGGTATGCCATCACCTGATCGCCCAGCCACCGACTTAGAAAACACCGATTTACAGCGAGGAAAACAATATGACCACGGTAATTTAGCAACATTTATAGCGAACAATGAGCCATTACTGACAGCAGAACAAAAAATTATTTATGATCGGATTATGCTGACTGTTGCTGCTGAACAAGGCGGCTTTTTTTTCTTGGACGCACCTGGTGGAACCGGTAAGACATTTTTAATATAGCTGATTCTTGCCAAAGTACGATCACAAAAGAAAATAGCATTGGCAGTTGCATCGTCAGGCATTGCAGCTACTTTGCTAGGTAGTGGGCGCACGGCACATTCAACATTGAAGTTGCCATTGGACATTCAGAATAAACCAAACGCAATATGTAACATAAAAAAAATAGTGGAATAGCTGCAGTGTTGCGGAAGAGTTCAATCATAATTTGGGATGAGTGCACAATGGCTCACAAACATTCACTCGAAGCATTGCATAGAACTATGCAATGGCAATTTAAACGGCAACGATAAACTTTTCGGTGGTTCTATCTTACTTTTGTCTGGTGATTTCCGACAGACCTTACCGGTTATACCTCGCTCTACTTTCGCTTACCCAAATTTTAGATTTCGGCCCACAAGAATTTTAGTTTTCGACCACTGTATTAGAAGTACAAACGTAAAAGTGTTTTTGTAAAATCAGAAAATGGCAAAACGGTTTGGGAAATCGATGTATTTAGTTTTTTCTATCGGTGGTTGCGATTTTTAACCGTAACGTTATTTTGATATAAAATAATAACCACGATTAATCATTTTTCTTTGAATCATAATCCAATAATAAAATCTTTTAAATACAGCAATCAAATTTTCACATATACGAGTATTTCGTACTTCCTCATAAGTATTTTAGTTCAACAAAATCTGTTACCATCTCTAACCATCAGTACATCTCAAATCCATTTGGTGCAAAAGTCACATCCAATATAATGATTTCTTATATTTACACGAACACTACACATTGATTAAAACTACTTTTACGGATTTTATCGCGTTTAATTTTAATTGATTTTTTCATATCACATCCAATATTTTTTCCAGATATTCTTCTGTATCGTTTATTAAAATACGAGTATTATGACACAAAGCGCAATTTACTCTTTCCCTATTCTCCTTCATAGATATCTTGGATTTAGCTATTTTTCGTATTTGAACTTTAGCACTCTTTAATTTTTCTTTTTCTATGTTTTTCTTTTTCAAAATATTTTAGTTCTTCTGTATTTTAACTTTCACTTATCTTCATAAAATTTTCGCCACACCGCTGATGAAATTGCTGCGGAAGAAGGTGCACGTGTACTGTAAGCAGTTAATTTTTTTTACGGGTTACGGTTTAATTAAATGTTTTTTCTATTGCATATCTATATTCTTTATTTAATAGTACTGAAACCAATGTTCCACTAGTTTGTAGAGGTGTACTAGTCTGTTTAGTTGGAATATAAACCCACACATTTTCTAAAGTTTCAGAGATCTTTTTTATTACCGTCGGTGTTTGTAGTGGTATCATCGTGGTGATTTGAGTCGTTATTGTTTCATTACTGAAATCTATTATCATTTCAGGCATTGTCAGTACTGTTGTCGTTGGAAGGCTTATTTGAGTTTGAATTACAAGAACATCATATAACGATACTTAGGAACCAATATCCAAATAACTTCCTGACAAATGCAATGTTGAAATTTTGTTATCGATTAACGATTCTGATGCATCGGTAGATGAATAAATAGTTACCACAACATCGTGAGTTATAACATTTTTATCTTGATCTTTGTTGCACAGACTTTCTGGAGACTTAAATGGACTTAGCGGTCTTATATTGCTTGATTGGAGAATTTCCAAGTCTGCGTTGGCCTGTCTGTGTGGAACAATATTGATCTGAGAAGACTTTCGTTTCAATTTCCTTATCTCATTCACTATAATAGCAACCTTTATGTTTTTTTTTCTGCCAAAGTTGATTTAAAATGTTTCTTAACTTTTCTAATGGAAACTAAGTCTACGTTAGTTATTTCTTTAGAAATATTTATTATTTCTTTCAATTATCACTGATTAGTCTTTCCAGGGTTTGCTGGACTCAATTTGAGTAATCCACTGCATTGAGATCTATTTAATAAAGTCCGCATTTTCTGAAGCCATTTACTTATTATACTTATTTGGAGAAGCCATCTGAAGAAATTTTTTTCTTGTTGAATCTTCTTCCTAAAACGCAATGTGAATAAAATATTTCATGAAATGGTCGTAAACGTAAACTAAGACAGCAGTGGTAGAGCCACGCGGCAGCTTTGCTGTCGCACGTATGGGCCGGCGCAAGCCGGGGGGGTACCACGACCTCACAGAATACCGGCGGGAAGTGGAAGCTCTGTTTCCGCGTTTCGTCTGGTGAGTGCAGGTGGCCGGAGGCCCAAATCCCCCCCCCCCCATCAACATGGTAGCGGAATTAAATGATAGACTACCCCAGGAGGGTACCAGCACCCCTGGAGAATCCCTCGCTGAGCATCCACGACCATGTTTCTCCACTTCTGAGCGTGGGTGCTCAGGCTGCCCCGCGTATTCTGGGGGGGGGCAATATTCCGCTCAAGACTAAAACTGCTCGGGGCAAACGGAGCAACAAGACCAAGGCGACCCCTGCCACGCTGTCCGTGAATTTCTGCAATATCAGGGGACTTCACTCTAACCTAAACGCCGTCCACTACCATCTCGAGACGGCGAGGCCGGCTCTGCTCTTTCTGACCGAGACGCAGGTGTCCTCTCCGGCTGATGTCTCGTATCTCTCCTGCCCGGGGTACAAACTGGAACACTCCTTTGTGCCTCGGGCTGGAGTTTGCGTTTACGTCAGAGAGGACATCTGTTCTCGACGCCTCGGCAGACTTGAAGATTCGGACCTGTCCATCCTTTGGCTACGCGTAGACAGCGACGACCATCCGCGCATCTACGGGTGCCTCTATAGGTCCCATAGCGGTAATGCCGAAACAGACCGACTCTTCGACCACGTCCAAATGGCTGCAGATTCGTTGCTACAGCAGATCCCCTCCGCAGAGATCGTGATCCTCGGCGACTTTAACGCCCATCACGCCGAATGGCTCGGTTCACGTTTAACCGATCATGCGGGGAGATCTGTTCATGATTTTGCCTTGGCATATGGTCTGACACAACTGGTTACTTCGCCTACGCGGATTCCAGATGTGGAGGATCATGCACCTTCCCTGTTGGACCTTCTGCTGACCTCTCACCCGGACGGATATCAGATTTCCGTCGACGCCCCTTTAGGCTCCTCGGACCATTGTCTTGTCCGGAGTGTGGTGCCACTCACGCTGAAATCGCGGTTGCATTCTGCAGGCTGCCGCCGTGTTTGGCACTATAGGTCAGCCGATTGGGATGGGATGCGGTCTTTCTTTGCATCCTACCCTTGGGGGCGGGTTTGCTTCTCGCCGGATGATCCCAACGTTGTTGCGGATTCTGTCGCTGATGTGGTACTTCAGGGTATGGAACTTTTTATTCCTTCCTCTGTGGTGCCCATTGGAGGCAAATCTCAGCCATGGTTTGGTCGCTCCTGTAAAATAGCATCATGCTATAAGCAGGAGTGCTACCGAGCCTGGGCTGACGCTTCAGCGTCCAGGGATGTAAACACCAGCGCTCTAAAAAAGAAGTATAATTCCGCCTCTAGGTCCTTCAAAAGAGTCATTGCCAAGGCAAAGTCAGAGCACATAGGCAGAATTGGCGAGAGACTAGTTCGTCTTCCTTCTGGAACCCGTGCATTCTGGTCTCTCGCCAAGGCTGTCCAGGGGAATTTCTGTCAGCCATCTCTTCCATCTCTGCACAGGGAGGACGACTCACTGGCCCACACCGCAAAGGAGAAAGCCGATCTTCTAGGCTCTTTCTTTGCGTCTAACTCGACTCTCGATGACGGGGGGAGTACGCCGCCGACCATCCCGCGGTGTGAGTGCTCCATGCCGGAAGTGCAGTTCACTCAGCGCTCGGTTCGCAAAGCACTCCTCTCCCTGGACATCTATAAGTCGAGTGGGCCTGATGGAATCCCCCCAATTGTGCTGAGGACGTGTGCTCCAGAGTTGGCACCGGTTTTAACGCGTCTTTTCCGGTACTCCTACTCCCTAGGCGTAGTCCCAAAATCATGGAAGACGGCTTTCGTCCACCCGATCCCTAAAAAAGGCGACCGCTCAGACCCGTCCAACTACCGGCCTATCGCCATCACCTCCTTGTTCTCCAAAACAATGGAGTCCATTGTAAACTGCCAGCTCATGAGGTACCTTGAGGATCACCAGCTGATTAGTGACCGCCAATACGGTTTTCGCCGTGGTAGGTCAGCTGGTGATCTTCTGGTCTACCTAACTCACAGATGGGCGGAGGCAGTAGAGTCCAAGGGGGAGGCATTGGCCGTTAGTTTGGACATTGCGAAGGCCTTCGATCGGGTTTGGCACAAAGCGCTTCTTTCGAAGCTCCCTTCCTATGGGCTTCCCGAGAAATTGTGCGATTGGATCACCAGTTTTCTTGCAGATCGGAGCATCAAGGTCGTTGTAGACGGTGCAAGCTCCGATTGCAAGCTTATTAATGCTGGTGTTCCACAGGGCTGCGTGCTATCGCCAACGCTGTTTCTTCTGCATATCAATGATATGTTGCAAACCCGTAGCATTCATTGCTATGCAGATGACAGCACTGGTGATGCTCTTTACACCGGCCGAGCCAATATTTCTCGGGAAAACGTCTCTGAGTGCCGGGACAAACTTGTGTCTGAAGTCGAGTCTCTGCTGGACAGAGTCTCGGATTGGGGGCGACTAAATCTAGTCCAGTTTAACCCCCAGAAGACACAAGTTTGCGCGTTAACCGCTAAAAAGAACCCCTTTGTCGTATCCCCTCAGTTTCAAGGCACTCCCCTTGTTGCCTCAGCCAGTATCGGAATCCTCGGCGTCGACATATCGAGTGACGTGCAGTTTCGTGGTCACTTGGAAGGGAAGGCCAAATTGGCCTCTAAAAAGCTTGGCGTGCTCAGCAGAGCGGGACAGTATTTCATGCCGGCACACCGCCTGCAACTTTACAAGGCGCAGGTTCGGCCGCTCATGGAATACTGTTCCCATCTCTGGGCTGGGGCTCCCCAGTACCAGCTCCTTCCACTTGACCGCATCCAGCGCAGAGCGGCTCGAATCGTCGACGACCGAGTGCTTTCCGATCGGCTCGACTCACTGGCGCTGCGAAGAGATGTTGCATCTCTTTGCGTATTTTATCGCATCTATCACGGGGAGTGCTCTGAGGAATTGTTCGGATTAATCCCAGCCGCCAAATTTCGTGAACGCACTACACGGCAAACGTCCCGATACCATCCACACCATCTGGATGCTTGGCGGTCCACCACTGTACGTTTCAAAAGGAGTTTTCTTCCGCGTACAACCTCTCTGTGGAATAATTTACCACCGGTGATTTTTCCGGACCGATACGACCTGGGGACCTTCAAGAAAAGAGCTTACTCCTTTCTAAAGGGCCGGCAACGCACCTGCAATTCCCCTGGTGTTGCGGTTGATCATGGGCGGCGGTAGTCACTTAACATCAGGTGAGCCACATGCTCGTTTGCCCCCTCTTCTATAAAAAAAAAAAAAAAAAAAAAAAAGCATTTTATTTTCCGCCGTCGTATTCTTTCATACAATTTTAAGTTGGCCGAAAACTAAATAAATATTTTTCCATTTATATATATTATTCCATTTATCCAGTTTCGGCCACGACTGAAATGGATATTTTTGTTTCGTCCCTAATTGTTCAAATTGTAGTATTTATTGGCCGAAAACTGAAAGTTAGCGTCTACGCACGCTACGATTCAATATAAGTAAGAAAGATGAATTATAGTACGTAACCAAATAAACGAAAGAGAAAAAGTATTTAGGCTAAACTCAGGCTACTTTTCGGCCGCATGGCCGACAACCAAATAATAAGACAATTTTATGTGTCACTTTTCGGCCACTAAATTTATTAACTTTATTAATAAAGTATATAATAATCAATTTCAAATAATTGTATTCGGTTATTTATAAAGTGAAATTTAAGCACAATATTAAATAATCATAGTAAACACAGCACGAAACTTACTTTTGAATGGAACGCGCGCCACTATTTTTTTGTCCGATCTTACACGCTTTGACATCTGTGGCGGCGTCAAACTAAACTATTTATTATAAATCGCGTGTTGTGTTTACCTGATTTGTTAATGTTACCATATATAGTGCAACTATTTACAAGTGCATTAAAATTCATTTCGTACGATAATATTTATTAAAACCGTTATTAAATCAAATTTACTGCATCATTTCGAGCCAAAGCCCGAAATCTAGACCCGGCCGGCTTACCGGCGCATCGACCCTAACTCAACTGGCTCCGAATCCGACTTCGTAGTAATAATACCCGAACCCTTTGGCTGCTCTTTAATGTTGAATATCCATTAGTGGATTCAGAAAATCTTTAAAGAATAAATAAACAAGAATGAAAATCAATTTCAAGTAGGATGTACCCATTTCTAAGAGTGATCATTATGTATTGATTTAATTTTGTTGTAGTTAATAATGTCGAAACAAAGTCACAAATTAATTATTTCGTTTCAAAACGGAATTTAAAACTGAATAAACTTTATAGTAGGTTTATCTTTTTATAACCGCCACAAAAAATATTGCGTTTGCCTCCTTATCTAATTGTATCCGTATCTTTAGCATGCATGCGCTAGGGATGCCATCAGACCGTGTTTCCACGGACTTGCCCTAGATTGAGGGCGACCGGGTGCAATCCAGAAATTTCACACTTTTAAATAATAATTATTTTTTATTTAATAATTAAATAAGCTACCTAGATAATTTACTTAAGTACCTATAACTAAGTCTACTATACAAGTATGAGAACAAACTTAAAATGTTATTATTATGATTACTTATGTACCGTCCAATCAGTGTCAATCACTGTCTGTGCCCAAGTCACTTTTATAACTTGTCCCGCACAAATTTCAATATACTATGATACTGGTTTAATTCTTTTGACAAAATATTAAAAAGCAAAAACAGTAAATACAAAAACCAGAAGGAACTTCCAAATTAATTTTCAATATTTTTATTTATTATGGTAACCCTAGCTTCATAAATGAAATATTTGTTGATGCGACCTGCGTGCGAGGTCGAAGCGGGCGTAATAGGGGTGACAGTGTGGTGAGGGGAGCAGCAACGCCACGGTGCGAGTCGGTGACGCAAGCCCCCGTGCCGTCGCGTCTTAACGAGTGTTCACAATTTACATCGTTTTTTTAAATATCTACATATAATTCAAAACAAATTAAGGGCAAATAAATCATTTGAAATCTTTAAACCACAAGTTATATGTTTCTTAGATATTTTGGTTTTCTGTGCTTTTTTGCCATTAGATTAAATAGAAAAAAAAATACTTCATCATAATTAAGTAAGATGAATATTCAATTTACTTGGTTTGTCTTAATTACAATAGATGTCCTCAAAAGAAAAAAGAATTTAAGTAATAATAGGTATAAATTTTAATTAAACTTGTGATTAAATTAATTTTTAATCAGATGACATTTAAGAAGATTATAAAGCTGAATGATATATTAGTAGTTCCTATTTGATACAATGGGCTGAATAATATTGTAAATTTACTTCACCAACATGCAATGTACTGACCAAAACAATTAGGCGCATGCGCATGACAGCTAAGAGCTAAGTCGTCATTATAAGAAGCGCGGGGATGGAGGCGGAGTGCAAGCGCCGAAACCGCATTCCTGTCATCACGTCATGGGCCTAATTGTTTTCGCCAAGTTATACACTCAATTAGGTTTAAAAGAAAAACAATTTAAAAGCAAAACATCATGTAATTTACATATCTTTTTGTTTTTCAACTTTGGAAAATCGTTAAGTTATTTATTTTTACAAACAGCGAAATTATAGCACAAAAACGCTTTTGCTATGGCCGAAACTTTACGATTTTACAAATATTAATAGTTCAGTTGCACGTGGCCCGGATCACGTACCAATGTGCCAATTAAAGTGTTTTTACAATGTTCTGTACAAAAATACTAATTTAATTATTTTAATTTAAATATCTTTTATTTTATGATTTATGTGAAAAACGAAATAAGAAAAACATATTTTTAAGATCAAAAATATTTTCTTAATATTTATTTTATTATTGTAGGGTTGTATTTTTAACAATTACTGTGTAAATATTTTAAAGGATTTTTTAAAAGATATGGAGAAGAGAAGAGTACGTCACGCTGTTTTAGCGCTTTTGCGGACTCTCCATAATATCGTCGAAATATAAATAAGGTGGATACCACTAGTAATAGATATTTAGTATCTACTAAATTTAACTTTGAAAAAAAAACTACTACAAGATTTGTAAACATTGGCTTTAACGATAGGTTATTTAATAAAAAATGTAATGCATATTATTTCACAATCATATTATTTCAAGAATAATTTAAAAAACGATGATAAATAAAAAAGGCGTTTTGGCAAATTTCTAGAGCCTTTAATGACGAATTCGTAACAACTTCTTATTTTAAATCACTTCACGAGTTTGAATTAAACCAGAGTACAATAATTATCTCATTTTTATTATTTTAGTAGGTATTTATTTGCCCATGTTTTGGTTTTAAGATGTCAGATTTTTTAACAATTTTGTACGTGGTAGAGCTATAATACATTTGTAGCATGAATGGATCGGCTCGACCGGTCCACGAAAGACGACGCTCTTACAGAATACCAGCGTAAAATAGCAGCTTAATGCTGCTGAGTTTCGTATGGTGAGTGTAGAGATCCGGAGGCCCATTTTACTGGAATCTTAGTTCTCAGTGGTGACAACGCATCTACATTTTGATTGTTAATCGAGGATAAATGTAGATGTCTATGGGCCGCAGCATCCAGTTACCATCAGGTGGACTGTGTGCTCGTTTGTCACCCTTATTCTATATAAAAAAAAACTAAGCAATTACTTAAAACCAATTTGTAATTGCTTTCTGTTTCTCTGTTCTTCTGTCTGTTTTTCGTTCGCTGAGCATCCACGACCAAGTTACTCTACTCCTGAGCGTGGGTGCTCAGGCTGCCCCGGGTATTCTGGGGGGGGAGCGGGGGCAAAATTAAATTCCGCTCAAGACTAAAACTGCTCGGGGCTAGCTGAGCAACAAGACCAAGGCGACCCCTGCCACACTATCCGTAAATTTCTGCAATATCAGGGGACTTCATTCTAACCTAACGCCGTCCACAACCATCTCGAGATGGCGAGGCCGGCTCTGCTCTTTCTGACCGAGATGCAGGTGTCCTATCTGGCTGATGCTTCGTATCTCTCCTACCCGGGGTACAAACTGGAACACTCCTTTGTGCCTCGGGCTGGAGTTTGCGTAAACGTCAGAGAGGGCATCTGTTCTCAACGCCTCGGCAGTCTTAAAGGTTCGGACCAGTCCATCCTTTGGCTACGCGTAGACAGTGACGACCATCCCCGCGTCTAGGGGTGTCTCTACAGGTCCCATAGCGGTAATGCCAAAACAAACCGACTTTTCGACCACGTCCGAATGGCTACAGATTCGTTGCTACAGCAGATCCCCTCCGCAGAGATCGTGATCCTCAGATATTTTAACGCCCACCATGCCGAATGGCTTGATTCACGTTCAACCGATCATGCGGGGAGATCTGTTCATGATTTTGCCTTGGCATATGGTCTGACACAACTGGTTACTTCGCCTACGCGGATTCCAGATGTGGAGGATCACCTATTATTATTATGAGCAGTGTCAATCTTGTATCGAGAAAAAAGACGAATTAAGCGTTACTTCATTGGTGAAGTTTAAAATCTCAAAATAAGTTACGTACGTTTAATAACTTATTTTAACTTTTTTCAATCCCCGACGTTTCGGGTGATTTACAGTACACGTACTTTATAGGTCACGGGGGGGAGGGGGGGCTGAGATGTTTGACTTCCCAGTGTCATAGTTACCCCGGCTACTTTCAGTTTTTGAATATCCTGCGTAGATCGGACCAAAAATTAATATTCAAAAACTGAAGGTAACCGGGCTAACTACAACATTGGGACGTCAAACATATCAGTCAATATCTAAATTAGCTGGCGGACTGAGTTCTGCTACATATGCTGCAAGAAATATTAGCACTCTAACCTTTTTAACCTAAAACTGTAGTACAGTTGTAGCTCGAATGGATCGGCTCGACCGGGGAAGGACCACACTCTCACAGAATACCAGCGTCAAATACTAGCTTAATGCTGCTGTGTTTCGTATGGTGAGTGTAGAGAACCGGAGACCCTTTTTACTGGAAACGAGGCATTTTATCTAAGTCTTCACGGATGCATTTTGATTCGCAATCGAGGATAAATGTAGATGTCTATGGGCCACAGCAACCACTTACCATCAAGTGGACTGTGTGCTCGTTTATCATCCTATCCTAAAAAAAAAAATTTAAACATTTGATAAAAATCATTAATTTCATTTCAGTCCCCCCGTGACCATAGGTGCTGTAAAGCGCCCGAAACGTCGGGAATTAAAAATAAGTTATACGAAAAAATCCGTAAATATAGTTTTATACAAACTCAATAACAAAAAAAAAACGAGTGTGCATATGACCACAAGACTGAAGTAAAACTTCTTTAGCTCCATCTGTATATATATGCATATATGTATAACATACGTGCATATACATACACATATAATAATTTTCTACCAATATTTAAACTTATTATCGGCTTCCTTCCATAATTTGTTATTACTCATGTAAAAATTCACAAAACATGAACTATAAATGGATTTACAATTTTATTCACTTTAAACGTAGAATATTTAATGTATTGAACAAAATATTAATTCATAAAATTATTCAAAACGAAAAATAACTGACTATGAGAGACAGAAAATGTGCGCGCGCACTGCTCTCTTGATTATATCCTCCACTCAACTCCCGTTCGCCTCGCCCGATCACACTTTTCGTAACGCTTTCGTCACGCCAGCTTACTTACCAAGTCAAGCGTGCATAAAGAAGTTTTACTTCAATAAAAAACTGCGTTTGTTAACCCGCTCAAGTGTAGCTGCTATGGTAAATAAGGGGAATCCCTTTCGAGACAATTTATGGGGGAGGCTTATATTTAGTAGTAGTTCATTTTTCATCGGCTGTAATGAATTAATATAATAAATAATAGATAACTACGAAGTGTATTTCCTCGTGTTGTTTAACTGACTTTGTAATTGTTTATAGTTAGAGACTGCTGTTTATTAACTGTCAGTTATTTATTGCAAAACTTGGCAGTCTAAATGACTCATAAGAAAATAAATATACATTCTAATTACTTATCATACTAAATATTGCATTATTGTTAAAGACGTCAAAGACGTTGAAAGAGCCCTGTCAAGAAATAAGTACACTTATATACATATGAATATACTGATAAGAGATTGTGATAACCAAACGCTTAGAAATGTAGTATCGGAGTAAAGTATTTAATTTTACTTATTGTTTAGTTAGAACCCGATTTTAAATATATACGAGGTAAGATACAAATGGTTGTAGCACAATGTCGGCTCGAACTAGGAAGGGCCACGCTCTTACAGAATACCAGCGTGAAATAGCAGCTTAATGCTGCAGTGATTCAAATGGTGAGTGTAGAGAACCGGAGACACTTTTTACTGGATGAAAGGCATTCCATGTTAGTCCTAAGGGTATGACAAAGCATCTACATATTGATTCTTAATCGATGATAAATGTAGATTTCTACGGGACACAGCATCTACTTACCATCAGGTGGACTGATTGTTCGTTTGTCATTCGTATTCCATAAAAATATAATATATTATATATATAGTGAATTTGTTTACAAATATATTTTTTTCTGTATTGATAACCTGTGCCAACTTCTCACCACTCCATGGCTTGACTGGTAGAAAGTCCCTGATGACATTAAGTCCACCCCTTGTATTCGTTTGTGATAGCATATGTGATGCAATAAAGAATTAATAAGAAGTTCTTGTTATAAATGACCTTTGCACTTTATATCATATTGAAGGATAATTCAAATAGTTCAAATGCTTAACAAGATAATCACATTGACAATAAACTTTAATGAAATAAACCCTAAACCAATTTCACTTTAAAGATGAAAGTGGACAGAAAATTTCTCTCGCTTAATCTGCTATTTCCTATTTAACGAGTATCAAGCAATCAAACGTGTGCTTGAACATAATTCTGTTGCTATTTTGAAATATAAAAATGTATGCAATGCATTTGTTTTAAAATTAATTACAAGAATCCACCTGATAAGTAAATGCTATGGCCCACAGAAATAGATCTATAACTATTATCGACTATGTATCAAAATGCAGATGAGTGGTCAACCCTGAGGACTAAGGTGTCCAGCCTCGAGACCAGTAAAAGGGCGTTTCCAGTAATAAGGATCTCCGGTTCTCTATACTCAATATATGAACACACACACATTATTCTGCTATTTCACGCTAGTATTCCGTGAGAGCATTGTCCTACCTCAGTAGAGCCAACCCATTCGTGTTCCATTTTTTTATAGCTAGTATAATTGAAGCGTGGCCTTACCATATATATGAAATGATATTTTTTATATATTTCCTTAGGTTTAGGTTTACAGACATTTATTCTTATAAAGACATTATACACGCCACTTACATGAGAACATAAATAAAAGTAAATCTAAATAATAAAATTCGTTGTACCTACGTTGTTGAAAAATAAACATCAAAAACGGGAAAAATCTATACAAATAAAAGAAAAGGTATAAAATGACAACAGTCACTAACAAATTCTGGAATTCACTATCACCTTAACAACACAACACAAACCAAAACTGGAACAAACCCGTCCAACGCATTCAGATAGATATGTTTGTGATTATATGATTTGCTAGTCGCTTTTTGAATACATACAACGTCTACATTTTTTATTTCCAAGGGTATCTTATTAAAAAGCACCTTCGCATGTAAATGTGGTCCAGCCGTACTTTGTTCGGGTCTTAGGCAAAATGATGAAACTCGCGAGTCGAGTGCAGATGCGCCCAACTTTTTTTCGTTTGGTGAATTGTAGGTCCGTGCGGACCTTCTTGTTCATGGATTTACGAATACAGATAAAGGTGTTATAAATGTATAATTGTTTAATGTTCATTAGATTCGTTTCGTGGAAAATTTTTGAAGTTGATGTTCGGAAGTTGTAGTTGAATAGCATTTTTATTATTTTATTTTGTAGGACTAGTAATTTATTTAATACTATACTGGCGGCGCTTCCTCACACCTCGAGGAGATATAATAGGTGTGGTTTTACTAGGGCGTTATATACTGCGAAACGTAGTTTCTATGGTATGTATCGAAAATTTGTCCGGAGGGAGGTGTGAAGTGACATTAGTTTGGTTATTAAATATTTAATGTAAACATTCCATGTTAAATGGGTACCCAAATAAAGGCCATTTTTCATTGCTTTTTTCTTGCAATGGTGTATTGTTTATTTTGAGAATTGAGTAATTGGGTATAGGTTTATTTTTTTGCTTTTAATAATATTATATAGCTAGTTTTGGAAATTTTTCTTGATAGTTAATAAATTGTATTGTAAACAATCGCGAAGAATGTCAAGGTCCTGCTGGGCTTAAGAAACAAGATCATGAATTGAAGAACCAAAGTAAAAAAGAAGAAATTGAAGAACCAAAGTAAAAAAGAAGAAAAGTAGAAAAGTGACATCGGCGTAAAGTGTGATATTGCCATTCAAGCCCAACTCGTTCATATTATTAATAAAGACTAAGAAGAGCAGAGGACCCAGTATTGAACCTTGTGGAACTCCATAGGATATGGATTATGGGGGGAGTTTGGGTGCTACTTTCTAGTTTTACGATCTGTTCGTGAGGTAAGTATTTTTAAGACTATGCCAGTAATACCAATTACTTCCAGTTTTTTTTTAAAGCAATTTGTGATCTACGGTGTCAAACGCCATTTTTAAATCAATTATGGTGTAATTACCTTCATTACACCTACTTATTTATATGTTTATTATATTATGATGTATTTAAAAAAATTCACAACTGGTTACGTTCTTTGTAATTTACTTGCAAACCTTATCTTAACTAGAACTTGCCAGCCACCTAGAAGTAGAATGCGATGTAAATTAACAGCCTTGTCCCATAGCTGCGCATAGACTTCATCTAATTTCTGAGAGGGTTTAAGGGTAAGGAAGACTCCGCCGCGCTACACCAACGTGTGTTGCCAGAATTAACATATGTTAAGTTTCCTCGTAAAGTTTTACTTTAATGACGAGCACGTGATCAATAAGATTTAAAATTACAATTAACAATTTAATTGTTGCCAGTTGCCACTGAGACTCAAACTTAGTTTATGACAAATACGCAGCAAAATTTGAAAGCGAGCACATATTAAGCTCGACCATGACTCTGCAGAAGTATACTTTACAACTGTGTTTAAATTAGTATTTAAAAAGTAGTTATTATCAGTGATGGTTTGTCATTGACGTTAGTTTGCTAATTACTCAGAAAAATGTTGATAATGCTGGCAAGTTTCCGCCACCAAAATGCAAAAATAAATAGGTTTATTTTAATATTTTTTCTTTGATTTTTTTTTAGGTTCTTTCAGGTTAAGTAAATGGTGTTTGTCAACGTTTGTCGGTTACGTCACCTTGGTTTTGTATGAGTAAATATTATTTACATTACATCATACAATACACATCTTTTTATACAATAATTACAAGAATAATTTAATAAAAACCTAAAACTAATAATTGAAATTGTCATACAGTTCTACTTTCCGGTTTAGTACCAAGAACGCTGGTTACGTTTTTTTTTATAAAACTGTGACAGGCGAATCCATAATCCACATATGATGGTAAGTGACTACAGCGGCAGCTCCAGACACATGCAACCCACTTCAAGCAAAGAAGTCTACAGATGCATTGTCACCCCTAAGGACTAAGATGAAATACCTCACAGACTATAATTATACTGGCTTTCTATACCATTCATACCAGAATTCTGCAGTGCGAGCACTGGGATTCGATGGCGAAAATAACCAACCTATTTGGTACCAACCCAAACGGACCCTTAGATAGAGAGGGAGTCCTGCCACCTAGTGTAGTTTCCTAGTTGAATGGCTATGCTTAGCCTTTGAAAAAAAGCTAGCTCGTTTGTCACCGGTGGCGACGATTATTTGGACGTTAGTCGTTATACGTTGGACCCCAAGGAACGTCTACAGCAAATGTCACACATAAATATGTAGTTTTATTTTATGATACTCTTATCAGCGCCATTTACGCAACTTAGCCACTAAAACAGTATGAAAGTCTTAATTTTGAAACATTACGCAAGTCGATAAAAAGTGTTGACAAACGAAAAATAAAGGGGTTTCAAAGCAATGCAATTGAAAAATATTGACTTACATTTTCTGCCACGCGCTTACGTGTTATGTACAAATATTGCTTTATATTATTTATAATCAGGAAGACCATATTAATTAATACATTCACTACGCCTGTTGTTAAACTAATTTCCTTGAAAATTCACCGAAGTGATGACGCAAATGTAACTTTATCAAAATGATGTCAAATGATCATGAAAATAGGCTTCACTGAATACACTGAAGCTTGTTGTCTATTAACTGCAACCACAGAATAATAGTTCAAAAACTGCAAAGTAAAATTATACATAAGCATTATTTGTAATGTGACAACTTAATAATTCCATGAAAGACAAGAAAAAAGACAGAAAACAGACAAGGAAATGCGAATAAAATGGAAAAGTTAGTGTCCACTATATTTCTATAATACTGATAAGTTTTTGGCAAGGGATCGATCATGATGAAAATATTCTTAAATTAGCTTTGTAAAACTAACACAAGATTGGTAACACTACAATGTCATCAGTACGAAATACTTGGCTCTAATTGCTACCTACCTTGTTTACTTTGATTGCACAATTAATAAACTCTAGGTCATGATAAATTTAATGAAGGCAACACATCACTTCATGTTAAATGTAAACTGTTTTCCGTATTATATTATTTTTGGTAGGTACTATATTGGAGAAATAGTTTATTAAATCATTGATATTAAATGGTTGATAAGTATATCGAAAACAGGAATGTGAATGTGTTCTATATCGTCTATAGTACATATAAAACAGTATATATAAAACATATATACATTTTTATTAAAGTTGTAATGAAATATCTTGTAAAGCGATATTACAGACGTTTGTTATATTATTTTATATAAATATTTGCTACATTAAAATAAGATAATGAAACCTTGTGCGTAAATAATGATTGCGAAATTGTGCGCGACTAAGCGAACAGCTTCGAAGAACAAACGGCTGGAGTGTGAGCTATGTATATAAAAGCGATGTTTATGAAGTGCGACTGTATGCGGTTTGTGACTGCTCTCTCTTGTTTTTCAACGAGCGTAGCGAAGAAAATCGACACACGATGTCATTGACACAATATGCTATAAGCTCGTACCGCTTACCTACTACTTACTAGTCCCTTAAGAATTTCTTTATTTTTTTAATTGGAGAGCCGCTGAGTCACAGAATTTATACGCTAATAAATACGCAAGTAGTCCGAGCTTGATCCCCGTCTACGCCACTGAAATTTAAGTGTTGAACTACCAAGTACTCGGCGGTGAAAGAATACATCGTGAGATATGCTACATGACTGCGAAATACAATAAATTAATGTCATTTTAAGTTATCACGCAGTGAAATTGGTGGAGGCCCATGATCGGCCTGTGGGACGTATTATAGCCAGTATTTTTTTAAAAATTTGACGACTCTATAAGACCCAGTTTACATTTTGAGAAGTGAATTTTATTCACAATTGTCACTTGTCACTGCCTCTTCACACGCACTAAGCACTTGTCATTTGTCATTTGCACTTGCCATTCGCACTTGTCACTTCTTGAAATGTAAACCAGACCTTAAGCCTCGTTTACATTTTGAGAAGTGACAAGTTCGAGTGGCAGGTGAGAAGTAACAAGTGCGTATTTTATTCCCTTTATCACTTCGCACTGCCTGTTCAAACGCACTAAACACTTGTCTTTTGTCAATTGCACTTGCAA
Source organism: Parnassius apollo (assembly GCA_907164705.1). Classification (NCBI taxonomy): domain Eukaryota; kingdom Metazoa; phylum Arthropoda; class Insecta; order Lepidoptera; family Papilionidae; genus Parnassius; species Parnassius apollo. The sequence continues at coordinate 27,813,629 of CAJQZP010000693.1, forward strand.
CTCGCACTTTTCACTTGACAAGTGCTTAGTGCGTATTCTATTCACACTTATCACTTGTCACTGCCTGTTCACACTAATGTTGCCCAAAATCGTCTTGGTCTTGCAGTCTTGGTCTTGTTCTCGTATTTTTGCAAGACCAAGACCAAGAACAAAACCTAAAATTATAGCAAGACCAAGACCAAGACTGTCCGTGCAAGATTTGAGCAAGAACAAGACTAAGCCTGCGAGACTCTTGCGACTTGCAGTTAGGAATGAGTGTCGTTTCAGGGAGTATGGAGATGCAAAAAATATATTAAAAAATTTTGGAAAATTGGACTTATGCGCATTACGTACAATACCATAAACATACATAACGGATGAAAATATCCATTAAAAGAAAAAACAGTGCATCCCTAGTTTTGACCATCGGCACTTTAATAGTGCGCGGCGCCTTGTCGGCATTATCAAAGGTCGAATACTGACCTGTCAAAGAAATTTTGCCATTCGGAAGTACAAGGTCAAGATACACGCGCCGGCGGCTTCTATTGATATCGCATTCAATCGTCGCAGCCGCGCCGCACGCACTACATTTGACACTGTTTGAATGCCGCCACAGAGTACATGTTCCAAAGAATAAAATAAGTTTCCGGGTGCTCAGAATGGACACGAATACATAATGTATCGCTGATCTCGCAAGGAATATTGTAATTAGATAATGGTAAGGATAGGTAGATACCATAATAATTTATTCTAGTAAGTAGTTATTATAACATTAACTATATGGGTTTATAATAATTACTTACTATTATTATTATTACCTAATAGATAAACATGTTCAATAGGTTCACTGCAAATCTCGATTTTTGGAAGTGTGTGTTTTTGAACACAAAGTGTTCGAATATGTCGAACCATTTGATAAATTTTGTAGACACTTTTAACACACTTGAAACGTGTAAACATTTTGTACAATGCTAATCGAATAATATAAAAAGTGTGCATATTAAATAAAAAGCGTAAAATAAGATCTATGTACTTTTTAGGAGCCCGAATATCTCTTAGAGAACCGTTTAAAGAGATTGATTGCATCGAATTGATGTAAATAATAGTGGTTTGCACAATTTTAATAGTAGAAATAAAAATAAAATCACAATACCTGCTTTCCGGTTACACAAAGTATATAATGCGTTCTTGGGTAGAGATATACGCTTTTATAATAAGATTCCAAAAGAAATGTTAGATCTTTCACCTTTTCAATTTAAGTCAGACAAAAATGCTTGGAACTGACCTCTCGTACTACACAGGACTAACTAGAAATTTCTAAACCGATTTGGCTTGAAAGAACATATAGCTGACGTGAAGCACCGACGCTCCGGGAAGTCTGCAGTCTGCGAACATGTTCAAGATCGTCCCCATCATTACATTCGTTTTGATAAACCACAAATTCTCGCAAAAGAACACCGATTCCTACCAAGGATGATACGCGAGGCTATTGAAATTAAAAAACATCCAAATTTCAATAGAGAAGATGGATGGGTGCTGCCACCTGCTTGGGATCCTATAATTAACAAAATTAAACCCAAACCTAAGCATATCACAGCAAGACTTCATGATACTATAAGCTCGTTTTGCGTAAATCGGACCAAAAATTAATATTCAAAAACTGAAGGTAGCCGGACTAACTATGACATTGGGACGTCAAACATCTCAGTCCCCCCCGTGACCATGGTTGCTGTAAAGCACCCGAAACGTCGGGAATTAAAAATAAGTAAAAGTAGTGAAATAAACGCGATAAAATCCGTAAATTTAGTTTTATTCAATTTTCATTTGTTTTTATAATCGGCGAGACACATGATTTACTGTTTTATTTCAGTCTGAAAATAGCAGTGACAACATCACGACAGCTACAGTTGATTGGATGGTTAAAAAATATCTTTCCTTCTCATTTTTCGATGACGAAACTACACAAGTATATTTTCGATCAATTTGCCCAAATATGGTGTTTCCTAAAAGGTCCACACTTAGAAGGAAGGTCAAAGAACGGTTTGAAGAGTTTCAATTAAATCTTAAGAAACGACAACAATTTTCATCTAAAATGTCAACCAAATAAACTGGTAGGAGTTACTACGGGGTCACTATTCATTATATAGACAACGAATGGAAGTATCGATCTGTAGTCCTCGATTTTATACCATCACGAGGTCGACATACTGGGGAAGATATTGCAACGATTTTCCACGAATGTTTTTTGGAATATGGCATAATTGATAAAATAAAGGGTATCACGGTCGACAACGCAACTGCAAATACCAAATTTATGTATGAATTGGACAAACAGCTGCCACACTTTGATTCAGACAATCAACATTTCCGGTGCTTTGCTCACGTTTTGAACCTTGGTGTACAAGATTTATTAAAGACCTTAGCATTACACAGTGAAACTGACAATAAGGGACAAGAACAGCAGTATGAAGATAATGAAGACGAAACTGAGGAAGATGAAGAATATGCGGCAAATATTGCTGACTCACGTACAGCTGTAACAAAATTACGCAGTATTTCCAGTAAAATAAAAAGAAGTGAGATATTGAAGAGGAAGTTTCAGTATGCTTGTGGAGCAGCTGGCGTGCCATCAAATCTGAACCCCATACTCGACTGTCCAACAAGATGGAATTCCACACATGATATGATTGGATTTGGTTTAAAAGCGAGAACTGGCATTAACATATTGTGCACTTCTGTCACCGAATTGAATGATTTTCAAATAACAGATAGTGAATGGCAAATACTCGAAAAAATACATAAGTTTCTAATAAACTTTAAACTTCTATCAACGAAACACGATGGAGAAAAATATGTTACATTACCGCTAGTCATTGTATCATTCAATCTCTTGCTCGATAAAATTGAATCCATGCTAAAACAATTAGATGAGAAACCTAATCGATCCGAAGTGGATGAAAGGTTCATTCTGGGTTTTCAAGCAGCTCGAGACAAAATGCTTCAACATTATAAAAAGAGCAACTGGATTTACTGTACCTCTTTAATTTTAGACCCAAGGCATAAGACTCAGACTTTTGACATGACATTATGGGGAAAGCAAATTAAAACAGAAAGCCTGCGCAAATTTAATGAACTTTATAAAGAATATAAAAGTCTACACTCAGTGAATACATCTCTAGAATCACCAAGAAATGAAAAGAAAGTATCTGAATATGATGAAGATGAAGACGTAATAGACTTTGAGAAACTGTATGCATGTCCCTCGACGTCATCTGGATCTGGATCAGACTGTAAACCCAAAAGAAAAAAAATCAGCAAAAGCATAAAAAAAAAAGGGTCCAAAGGAAAAAAAAAAAAATTATTTTTTTTTTTTTTTTTTAAAAAAAAATTCCAAGGGGCAAAAAAAATACAGTCAAGTTAATGTCATTAATTAGTTTTTTATATGTTTTGACTAAGTTTTAGCACATGTAAGCTTATTAAACGTAAACGTTTATTAAGAAACAGACTAACTCCCGTGGCCGTGAGACTTGGTAGACAGCTCAGTTGGTTAGAGCATCGGCACGGATCGCTTAGGTCGTGGGTTCAAACCCCACTCGGTATTAGTTGATTTTTCGAATTTCTCATTAAATGTTTAGACATTTATTAATTTGGTTGGTCTTTCTATGGCTATGTTAATTCAAGCTCAAAATGTGCCTACTCTGTTAAGTTGTTCTAACGTAACGTTTAATAAATAACAATAGGCTAATAGGTAATTGCGAGACTTGCGAGACTCTTGCTGCAAGACCAAGACCAAGAACTAGACTGAGAGCGCAATTTTTTTTAAGGATTTTTGATAAAGTCGTGGAACTTTCATATTAAAAAAACGTTTTGTACGTGGAGGAGTCATGCTGCAGCTATATTATGGTTGTAACACTATGTTCTCACAGAATACCGGCGTAAAATAGCTGCTTACTGCTGGTGTATTTCGTATGGGGAGTGTAGAAAAATGTAGATATTTTACTAGATATGAGGCATTCCATCTTCGTCCTCAGAGGTGACAACGCATTTGCTGCACATTGACTCTTATTCGAGGATAAATGTAGATGTCTATTGGCCGCAGTACCCACATACCATCGAGTGGATTGTGTGCTCGTTCATCACATATATGCTATAAGAAAATCGCTCTTTTTTGTGACCCTTAGGTTAAAAAATGAACTAAATCTGACATTTTTGATATATAAACGTGGAAATAATAGCATGTTATTGTATGCATATTCCTTATATTAGTCACGTGGGACAAGTGACGTAAATACAAACGACTCATCGGTTTTGCATGGCAGTTTTATTCGGCCGTTAGCGAACAGATTAACGGGTCAATTGTTGAAGAGGTTATCCACGTTAGATTACTGATGTCTACACACGTCCGTTCACTAATTGTTCTAGAGTTTGTCTCAATGTAAACTTAACTAATTTTAATTTATGTATAATATTTTAAATAAGACTTTACGGTCGGGTGAATATTATTGTAGATCGTAGAAATCACACAATTAAGACTTTCATTTTATATAGTACAAAAAATATATAGACAGATCTCAAGTTGTAACCATAAATCTACTTAACCGATTAGATATATTTTTTATAATGTCCTATTGGCTTCTGTTCCATATTAAACATCCTTTTAACTTTTTTTATTTAATACATACTCAATAATTAACCCAATAGATACCCATATAATCCGTATCTTTACATATACCACTGTAACTATAATTTAATTGAATTTAATCTGTATTTGATATAAATTTTGTAGTAATAACATGTTATTTATAGTACGAGAAATGTGTCTATCACTGTAATGTTTAAAGAGTATTGTAATTAAAATATTTTGTGGGATTAACGTAATTGTATTTTAAAGATCCAGCAGCGTGCAATATAATACATTAAGTAATAACATTAACTGCAATTTGTTCATAGCATTACTAGAATGGCATGTTCAATGTGACGTTATTTATGTGATTAGCGATATAAAGTAAAAATATATCAACCTATTAATACAAAAACCAATCGCACATTTGTGTTAATTTCTAAAACTATTGTGAGTTGCAAAACGAATCAGATTAAAGTAGGTTATCTATGAATTTCATCACCTCTTGTATTTTATTTTTAATTTAGGGGCCGTTCAAGTATTACGTAAGCAGAATTTTTTGTAGCTTTTGACCTCCCCCTCCCCTTTGTCAGCAAAAGTAAGCAAAGCTCTTACCCCTGCTTCCCCGTGCTTACGTAATCATTTATATAAATATTTTTTAATTTGTTCTGGTTTATAGTCTATAAAGAAATTATAGTGGTTTGCTTTTAGGGCGATGGTAGACTAGTGGATAAGACTGCGCACTTCACATACGTGGAGTTGAAAGATCAATCAACCTCTGGATTTTCGAAATCTCAGTACGGATTTAGTATACCACTATCTCAGCAGTGAGAGAAAACATTATGAGGAAACCTGCTATACTATAATATCTAGATGTATAACTATGGTCCAATTAGTCTGCTTCCCCTGTATAAGGGTAACGAAGGTCAGATGCCAATCGATTCAATGTAATAACCAGACTTGCCAAATCCTAGATCATGATCGTACCATGGGACCCGAAGCGAGAGCTTGGAGTGCAACCGCCATAAATGCTAAGAGACTTACTTATTCTATAGAGGAGTTTAATGCACTTTATTTTAATTTTAATTCAAGCAAATTATTGACATGGTATTTAACCAATAATGAAGCATTATTGGTTAATGAATAATTATTAATGATTAACAAGGTAATTTATTTTGCTCTATTAAAATGTAACATAATTTCCATCAGTCCATGACACTTGAATCCATGACTGTTTTTGACGACATTGTATGTAACTGCTGCTCGATGTTATGTGTCTGTTTACGTTCGTGTGATTTTGGGATATTAACATCATCCTCTTAGAGCCACTCAACATCTCGGTACTCGTCTAAGTTTTGTATTATGCATATCAATTCGTTAGCACGACGAACAGCCACTCTTATAGGCCTTATTCTCGTTTCGGTGTACGTGTTTACTTCTTTATGGATTTTCTGAATGTGACGATTTATTGACTTGACAGAAGCATGACAAATACCATACATTATCTGTGATCGACTTGATAGCTTTAAGTTTACAGTCCGACATATATAATTGTAGGGCATTTGTAGAAAATCTTTGAGTGAAGAATTTAAATGTAGAACTAAATTGACTGGAAGACTGAGAAATTGTCCCCCTTTTGCTGGTGGTAGGGGAAACTTTTTGTTCAGTAATTGAAATAAGCCACTTCTTGGCCGCTAGCATTCTTTGTTTCTACATTTTACTATTTGAACTAAGTATTGGCTTTCACGCACATATCATTTGATGTTTGGGAAACAAGGAAGATTCGATTCGCACGACGCAACATATTTTGTAGAGACATGATAAGCATCAATCGCCATTGAACTTCATATATCCGGCAAACTCATAATTGGATCTTTCTAAATGTTCACTATTTTGTAACACCACGGTCGTCTAAATGAAATCCAAAATGATCATGAGGCAATATTAAACCAGTCAGTTTTCGACTAAGTGGAGCCATTCTGAGCTCTATTCGGTTATATGCACTTCTACCAGTAGCATTTGTATTTCAGCTATAAACAATGCATCGAGATAATGCACCACCAGCATAAACTGATGGTATGGTATATAGTATATACATATATTAACCAGCCGTGATCAGGTAATTTGACTCTACATTCCATATGCGTTAAAGGAGGTGCTTGCTTATTTGCCGCAGTTACAATAATAGCGACCCGACTGACCCGAGCTTTATCTTCTTGAGATATAAAAAATACTTGATCTGGTCCAAGTATTGATGCTATGTCCTACTTAGGCTAATTTCAAATTCTATTTCAAGTAATTATCATGTGTGTGTTCATCAAGAGTTTTTACACTACGAATAGATTCCGTCCATCTTCTATCATCCGTTGCACTTCCAAATAAAGCAAAATCCGCTATTGTTTTTCTACCGACTTTAAAAAAGGAGGAAGTTCTCAATTCGCCGGATTCTTTTTCATGTATGTTCACCTTACTCGAAGACGCCTGAAACGATTTCGAAAATAATTTTTTTTTGTTTTAGTTAAAGTATACCTTTCCAGGTGGTTCCATTCAAATTTTATTTTAATCAGTGGAGCAGTTTTTAAAAAAAATCTATAATAAATTATATTTATATTGAAGTTGTTTGTACAAAATTTTTAATTTCACGACTTGTAATATTAATGGTTGATCATTCTCTAAGCTAGGACGTCCCACTGAATCCCTCTTCGATAGTTTTCTTCAACCCACTTCAAAAAAGAAGGAGGTTCTCAATTCGACTGTATTTTTTATGTGTGGTACCTCAGAACTCTTCTAGGTGAACTGATTTTGATGATTCTTTTTCTATTTGAAAGCTGGTGCTTCTCCTGTGGTCCCATATAAATTTGATCAAGATCTGACCAATGGTTTTGAATTATCTTTAATAACGCGTATTTAATTAACTTCGACTGTACTGATGTTTTCATTTTATTTATATTGAAGTTGATTGTACACAATATTTAATTTTACCACTTGTTTATTTCTGCATTTTCTTGGCAAATTTCTTCAAACTTTATTTTCATACCACATCTGTATTTCTTCTAGGCAGCTGCGTTTTGAATCTTCCTCATTAAAGATTGTTTCGCAACTTTTATTCTTCGCGTAACTTAATGATCTGTTTATCAAATGTCGGTGTATATTAGACGACATTATAAACCATTCGACAGTAGATCAGTGGTAAAACATTAACTTACAATACGTAAAATCCAATGATACCGAATCGAACCAATAAGTGGCGTAAATAAATTTGGATAAATGAATAGCGCGTAATTCCCATGAGCGAATAAAGGTAGATTCACAATGCGTTTTGTGGAATCTTTGTCGGTCTCTCTGTCTGAATATGTGTCGCTATCGAGCACAGACAGGTAAGGTTGCCATATGTTTTCAAAACCGACTAAATTTTGCAGATAATTCGAAAAAGTAAATAATAAATATTCCTGACGTAATCACCATTTTTGCGTTTTGTGGAATCTCTGAATATGTGTCGCTATCGAGCACAGACAGGTAAGGTTGTCATATGTTTTCAAAACCGACTAAATTTTGCAGATAATTCGAAAAAGTAAATAATAAATATTCCTGACGTAATCACCATCCCTCCATCCCCCATGTCACCAAAATATGTGTAAATCAAATATCCCCCCGCCCCCCCTTTAGTGCTTACGTAATAAAAGAATGGCTCCTTAGCAAATGATTGTTCATAATTCATAACAGCTAAAAGTTTTAAGTCAGTAGATAAAGTATTTCAAGGCTAACATAATTGTACGCAATATAACAAACGAATATATAAAAAAAATCTGCTTTACAATAACAATGCCGAACTCGAAACACAATGAAAAAATATATTTCGATACATTTATTAGTGTTTGTGTCATAAACTACTAATTCTTAGTCAGTCTTTTCATAGTATTGCTAGCGATTTGTCTAAGCTTCGCACTGGCGCTTTCTGAATCTCGACAACAGCGCTACTTATAATAAACCGTTCTTGAATCAACTTATCACAGTCACACACACACACACACACATCAAAATCGATCGAGCCGTTTAGGTGATCAGTCACATACACACGGACGGTAGAATTTCATATAAAAATTATTTTCTGGTTGAGACTTATAAATACGTGTAAATATTTCAACTTAATATATACACTTATTTATAAGTCTCAACCAGAAAATAATACTACAACATATAAGTATAATAATAATATTTAGATATTTAATCATCCCAACCAGATAATAGTATTTAAATACTCCACTAATAGTAATAATGAATTAATACAGATAACATTGATCCATTACATAATTTAACACATTTTACATTACTTAAATAGTCATTATTGAATAAACAAATAAAATCATTAGTTAGTATAGTTTAAATATTTTTTATTCTTCGCATTAAAATTTTGATATATTATTTAAAATCCTTATCTTATTATGTATTGACCTACTTATTTGTAACAACAACAATAATTAATAATTGTCATTCCCTTTTTAAATATTGTCTTTTGTCTAGAAATATCTCAGTGATGCAGTTTAATATATTAATTTGTATGTATTATAAAAAACATGAATCAATGAACATTGGTTCCGACGGCATTTAATATTGTTACTTTGCTCAGTGAAGATAAAAAACAACGTGATAACATTTCTACATGTTCAACTTAATCTTCTTGGAAGTGTTGTAATACATGACGTGTCTTTTTAACTTTTTTTTAATAATTTAATATTTATTGTTTTCATTACGATTAAATTACTCATATTTAATTTTCTTTTGTTTTTCTGTTTATTTTTATTCCATTTATAAGGTAAATTAAAAGTGTGATTCTGTTAAATCGCTAGAGAACAGTCTCAAGTTTCAAATAGAGAGTATTTCAATAAAGAAGTCCTCTGGAAAATATGCGGAAATAAAACGTAAAAAAATATTTTTTCAAAGACATGTTAAGTTCGCCAACACGCATTGGGACACTGCCTTGCCCTAAAACTCTCTCAGAAATGGGAGGAGGCCTGTGCCCAGCAGTGGGACGTATAGCATTTGATAGCAAATGTTAAATTTCGCGGAGGCTGTGGAGTCGCGGTCAAAGGATTTTTTGACGAAAAACACTTCCTAAATTATAGCTTAAGCCCCAGCCCATAAATAAATCACGTTCTGTAATAAGATGAATCAGTATTTAATAATTTTAGTATTTGAAGCTTCTAGAAGCAAAAGCTATAAAACATTGCGGCCTGAATTTCGTTTCACACTTCAGTGTGTAAGATAATTCTATAATCACGTCTTTGATTATATACATGTCATGTGTCAAAAATGACCTATTTTGCTACTTTTGAATTTTTTTAACATTCAAAGTCTACATTAAACTACTTCTGTACTATCTCTTTCTGTACTTTTATTCGTGGTAGAGTCGTGCTGCAGTTATACTAGTAGTATATTTGTAGCACGAATGGGTTGGCTCGACCGGGGAAGGGCCACGCTCTCACAGAATACCACCGTGAAATAGCAGCTTAATGCTGCTGTGTTTCGTATGGTGAGTGTAGAGATCCGTAGACACTTTTTACTGGAAACGAGGCATTCGATCTTAGTCCTCACGGGTGACAACGCATTTGCATTTGGATTTTTAATCGAGGTTAGATGTGGATGTCTATGGGCCGCAGCAACCACTTACCATCAGGAGGACTGTGCGCTCGTTTGTCACCCTTTCATATAAAAAAATGTCACCTGATGACAAGTGATGATGTAGCCGAAGACAGTAAAATCCACTGGCATATCATAATGCATCTTTTTTAACGTATAACTTTTAGCATTTAGCATTTACTCGATTTTGAAGGTAGCTACATTTATTTTGCCGTGGTAGCTCAGTGATTAACGCTCGCTGTAAATATAACAGAACGCGAGTAACCCGGGTTCGATCCCCGCCGGCACCAATGAAATTGTTAATTGCAATTTTAAGTGCTGATTTACCACGTGCTCGGCGGTGAAGGAAAACATCGTGAGGAAACCTGCATGTCTGAGGAATAAGAAAAAAAATATTTCGAAGACATGTGAAGTTCGTCAACACGCATTTGGGCAGCGCGGCGGCACTTCCTTCCCTAAACCCTCTCAGTAGGGCCGCCATATAACAACTTACTTTATTTTACTTACATTTATTTTGACCTTAAGACAATATGGGTGGTTTTACCAACGAAAGAGCCCAATTGTTCAGGGGGGGACAACTTAAGTATATTTGAATCCTCCTTTCGACTATTTTTTGAATCGCTCGTAACAAACGCGTTTATGTTTACTTCGAGTAGTTAAGTGTTATTAGCATAGCATTCGAGAATCATCGGAGAATTGATGGTATCGATAGTATTGTCGTGCTTCGTAAGCTTACCTACTATTCGTTGTTACTGACAGTATCGATGGTGCGGATAGTAACATAAAATCGATTATTGCCTATTTCACGAAAGTATAGTACAGTCATTATGTAATATCAAAGTTATATACGAGTGAGACGAAAAGTAAATTTTATTGAAAGTAATTCAAGTAATAAATTTTAATAATAATTGTCTTTTAACACGGCTATCAATTGTTATTGGCTTCGCGTGTCTATCTTTATTGTTATCTATCTTTGTAACGGAATCTTGTAATTTTCACCATATTGCAGATGGCCGATTGACTTGAAAAGAAAAAGAAAAAAGAAAAGTAATTTAATAACTTTATCCTAGTATTGTGATCGAGATTACCAGGATAAAAAATTATCAAGATCATCACAGCTTGTGTTGTTGTGTCATTGTCAATATGTGTTAAATGTTTTTTGAAACTCTTATTTCGTTCGCTTTGCGTTATCGATGTATCGATACTATAGATTTTTTATAGATTATTTTTTCCTTTTCGTCATGCCTTTTTCTAAATATAAAATATTGATATCTTCTTGTTCGTGGAGGCGTTTTACATACATGGATATACATCGTAATCGTAATTTTAAAATAATATATCTTACAAATACTTCTCCGTACGGAATTCTTACCGGACCCCCGATACTATCGTCGTCAATATCTTTACAATAATAATAATAATTTATATAGTGCATAACTGTGTACAATAGTTAAGGATGAATATTATTAAAGGATTTAAAAAATAAATACTTACAATACTTCTCCGTACGGAATTCTTACCGGTGACCCCCGAATAGCCTACTGCGCTACTGAATCGTCAACAGCTACGTTTCAAATTTACTAATAATAATAATAATTTATATAGTGCATAACTGTGTACAATAGTTAAGGATGACATATTATTGAAGGTATCAACAGTAGCCTCATCGGGCGTGCAATAGATTTGGTTTTCATTTAAATATACATATATACTATGTTAAATACATAGTATATATGTATATACTATGTATTTAACAGATTACATTTTTACAATTTACATTTAACAGATGATAGATTTCAAATTAACTTCTATGATTAAATATTTAAAAAAATGCTAGTATTAGAATAAAGATAGAATTCATTTAGCGTATATAACGTATATAACATAATCCAAAAAACTGGTTGGTGGAACAACCAACCAGTTTTTTAGATTATGTTTGAATTTGGGCCCTTTTATTGTTTTAATACTATTAGGTAAGTGATTAAATTCTTTAATTGCTGTTATGTATACACTATTGTCAAACAATTTATTTTGAATTTGAGGTACTGAGATAAAGATTGTGTTCGTAAAGGTCGTAGATTTTGCCGCGTGCAAAGTTTCGGTTCGAATAAATCGCAATTATTTCTAATAAATAGGCACAACTCTAAGATATATATTCCAGTTAAGGTTAAAAACGTTTTTTTTAAAATTAAATTCCTAAGGCTGTCCCTATTTATCTTATGGTACTTATATGATACGCAAACATCGTTTCTGTAGTATAAACGTATATATAAAACAACTATTATGCAAAATCTGTGTTTCCAACGTTCATTAATTTTTCTATAAGAAAATCAACTATGATAATATGTATCTTCATGTTAATGTGCTTTATGAAAAGAATTTTATAGTTTATTTTGTTTCATACGAGGGCGGCACTGAAAATTTCGGGAATCAAGGAATTGACACATTACTATTTAAAAATGTATTTATCGCTTTTCGAAGTATTCTCCGCGAAATTTGACACATTTTTCCATACGATGGAACCAATCATTGAAGCAACCATTCCATTCGTAAGTTGGGGTCTCCAAAATGGCCGTTTTGTAGGCGTACACAGCTCCTTCAGGTGATGAAAATCTCTGTCCACGCAATTTTTCTTTATTTTAGGGAAAGTATAGAAATCATTAGGGCTTAGGTCGGGGCTGTACGGCGGATGGTCTAATAATTCTATGTTTTCTTGCTCTAAAAACGCTTTTGTTCTGTGTGCGGTGTGAGAACTCGATGGAGAATGATGCGGCGGTTGCAGTTCTCTTTACGGAGTTCAGAAACGACCTGTGGCAAACAAATGCTAGCATACCATTCTGCATTAACCGTTCTTTGTCCCTCAAGAGGAATAGTCGTAACGTGGCCGGTTTTGGAGACAAACGTGGCCACCATTTTTTTTTGCAACACTCCGTGAATGAACAATTTTTGTTGGCTTTAACTCATTTTCGAACACCCAAACTCGTGACTGGTTTTTTGTTTCGGGTTCGTACGCGTATATCCAGGATTCGTCTCCTGATACGATGTTGTATACATCATATGAGTTCTGAGGCACCAAGTAACGCGAGCCGCTTTTTTGCTCTTCACAGAGCGAATGCGGTATCCATCATGAAAACAACTTTTTACACCTAATTGTTCATGCAAGATTATTTCTATTTGACTCATGCCAATGTCTAAAGTTGCCTGAATTTCGCGGTATGTCACATGTCGATCTTCCTCAATCAGCTTACGCACAACATCAACGTTTTCTTGGGTGACTGCAGTTTTTGGACGACCTTGACGGGGATCATCACTGAGCTTGACACGTCCACGTTGAAATTCAGAAAACCAGCGATAATTTGAGCGAGAAATTGTGGTTTTGGATGGGGCTACATCACCAAATGCAGAAATCATCCGGTCAACACACTGTTTTTGTGTTAAACCACTTCGAAAGTCATAATAAATCATCGCTATTGAATTTTCTCAACGACTAAACAAGTTTGACAAAACCTTGTGACAAGACCGAGAATGTTTTTTAAATAAATAAATGGTATTCGATTTTTAAAACCAAGGAGTTTTCAATTAAAAAGATTTTAATATGACAGGAACAGTGGAAATATTCCATTCCCGATACTTTTAGTACAGCTCATGTACCACATTAATACACGTCGCACAAGTGTTCTATGGAACACTTTTATACCTGGGTGTCCTACCTGGAAACTGTTGGTCTTTTAATGATAACAACCATTTTGATTGCTTCCTAGTTTCGACAGGTCTCAACTCAATGAATTATTTTTTATTCATTCTTCGGTTTTATCACAGTTTAATTTAAAGGGAGTCTAATAAACTGTGGTTTATCGCAACATTATTTTAGGTTTGTTGTTTCTGTTGTTTATATTTTATAAAATCAGAAACATCTATTTTCGGTATTTTGTATGCACACACAGAACGCATTCTACGCCTAGCAATGACTTCATTGCATGAGGTTGTTGTTATTAATAACTACAATTATATCGTACTTACTGTTGAGTCAAACAATAGTGTCTTAAATACGTATAAACGATATCATTCAGATAATAAAACAATTATTAAAACTGTTTCTGGTAAGTACAAAATTAATAATGTTGGATGTAAATAATACATGATTATATGATTGCCCACTTTTGTATATTGGACAGACATTTTTATGGTTACTTTATCAAAATCATAAATAATAACTCCTGCACATTATCATGCTAACAATAAATTTTTAAATGCATTTGCATTTCACTTAATGGTAAGTAGATAAGTAGAAAATGTTTACAGCCCGTGGACACTCACACCTGGGGATTAAGTTGGCTTGCATCATAGCTCAAGCTTTTACTCTTCTACATTTACAAATGGGATCACAACATTGGGTACACTGCTACTTGTCGACTGGAATAGGCAGAGTGGAATTCATACAGATGGAATCATCTCAGTGCAATAACGATTAAAATTAAAAGTTTATTTAAAATGTTTCTAAACTTTTCTAGTGGAAACTAGGTCTGCGTTAGTTATTTATCTAACTAATACTGAAATCTATTATCATTTCAGGCATTGTCAGTACTGTTGTCGTTGGTAGGCTTATTTGAGTATGTATTACAAGAACATCATATAACGATACTTAAGAACCAATATCCAAATAACTTCCTGACAAATGCAATGTTGAAATTTTGTTATCGATTAACGATTCTGATGCATCGGTAGATGAATAAATAGTTACCACAACATCGTGAGTTAGAATATTTTTATCTTGATCTGTGTTGCACAGACTTTCTGGAGACTTAAATGAACTTAGCGGTCTTATATTGCTTAATTGGAGAATTTCCAAGCCTTCATTGGTTTCTCTGTGTGCAACAATATTGATCTGAGAAGACTTTCGTTTCAATTTCCTTACTGCAACTTTTACATTTTTTTCTGCCAAAGTTGATTTAAAATGTTTCTAAACTTTTCTAGTGGAAACTAGGTCTGCGTTAGTTATTTCTTTAGATTTAAAAAGATTAGATTTATATTTATTCTTTCTTTCAATTATCACCGATTAGTCTTTCCAGGGTTTGCTGGACTCATTTTGAGTAATCCACTGCATTGAGATCTATTTAATAAAGTCCGCATTTTCTGAAGCCATTTACTTATTATTTCTTTGGAGGAGCCATCTGAAGAAATTTTTTTCTTGTTGAATCTTCTTCCTAAAACGCAATGTGAATAAAATATTTGATGAAATGGCCGTAAACGTAAACTAAGACAGCATTCTATTTTCCGCCGTCGTATTATTTCATACAATTTTAAGTTGGCCGAAAACTAAATAAATATTTTAGAGTCAATCCAGTTTTCGGCCACGACCGAAATGGGTATTTTTGTTTCGTCACTAACTGTTCAAAATGCAGTAATTAGTGGCCGAAAACTGAAAGTTAGCGTCTACGCACGCTACGATTCAATATAAGTAAGAAAGATGAATTATAGTACGTAACCAAATAAACGAAAGAGAAAAAGTATTTAGGCTAAACTCAGGCTGCTTTTCGACAGGCCGACAACCATATAATGGGACAATTTTATGTGTCACTTTTCGGCCACTTAATTTATTAACTTTATCAATAAAGTATTATAATAATCAGTGTCAAATAATTGTATTAGGTTATTTATACAGTGAAATATAAGCACAATATTAAGTAATTGTATTAAATATAGCACGAAACTTATTTTTGAAGGTAACGCGCGCCACTATTTTTTTTTTTGCTCGATCTTACCTGTTTTGACAGCTTCTGTGCCGGCGTCGAACTAAACTATTTATTATAAATCGCGTGTTGTGTTTACCTGGTTAATTAATGCTACCAGATATAGTGCAACTATTTACAAATGCATTAAACTTTATTTCGTACGATAATATTTATTAAAATTGTTATTAAATCAAATTTACTGCATCACCTCCTGCTAAAGGCCGAAATCTAGACCCGGCCGGCTTACCGGCACATCGACCCTATCTATACATTGGTCAGTTTTTATAAATTACCACCCTGATTGCTGCTTTTTTGCAATGTTTGACAAAACCATTAAAAACGTAAACTATGGTTAAAAATACATTTGAATAATTACGTCCATTTACAAGTTAATTTGGAAGCAAAATAAGTTAGGAATGTTATTTTTTAGCAACAAATGAAATAAAAATGCAAATAGTTCTCGGTGGGCTCAGTAACTTTAAAATTTTAGGTTCTACAATTTTAAGTCTGCCTGTAAGGTGGATGATGGTAAATATATAATAATACGTGGTAGAGCCATGCTGCAGTTATATTAGTAGTATAGTTGTAGCATGAATGGGTCGGCTCGACCGGGGAATGACCACTCACAGAACACCAGCGTAAAATAGTAGCTGTGTTTCGTATGAGTGTAGAGAACCGGAGACGCTTTTTACTCGACACGAGGCATTCGAGATAATAAGTGAAATAAGCCTAATTTTATCGGGACTATAATTTTATCGGGACCATAATTTTAGCAGGACTATAATTTTATCGGGACTATAACTTATCAAAAAATTAGGAAAATGAGTGTTGTCCATTGCGTCAGGCGTTTTGATTTTAAATTTAACATTGAGATTTATAACTGTGTGGTAATATTTGAAATACACTTTCCTCTAATTACGAATAAGTTTTGGTTGACAATATTTATAAGTAGTTAAAACTACCAATAACCTTATTTTTGAAGTAAGAAGGCCAAACGGCTGGTATTAGGGGCATCCACGGTGGATGATCCACTCTTCTTGAGAGTGGAGTTGGGGCCTTATAATGTGATCGTTTATGGCGTTAAGAACTACTGCCTTCCTTAGGAGGCTACAGTAGAAGATGGCCGTGACAGTCAGAGACTCCAAACCAACTCCTATGTGGCGGCCTATGTATTGGTAGTCTGATTTCTGGGTCTTGTTGTAGTTCTTTGCGTTCAGACATTATAAGTTGGCTCTGGGACCTCCGGCTCTAAGAGTATCATCATAAGCTCCCAGGGAATAATAAATGTGGAGGTTCTACGCTCGTGAGTTAATGCAGTAGTGTCGAGGCTGTTTGTCCAGCCCTGATAGATGATTGAACAGACAATTGGTACAAGTGCTTCCGGGGCATGGGTGCTACAGCCAACACCTGGACCCAGAAATGACAAAAGTAGGACAAATCCGGAGAAACCCAAACGGATGGTAGTTCTAAATAGGTCTTGTGGAATATTAAAATATTATTAAACATGATAACCTATTTCTTTTTTTACTGTTCTGTGAAATAATATTGCAACTACTAACAAAACGCGTAAAGCAATAACTATATTATTTTAGAAGAAATTTGCTACCATGACTTGACACGTTTCACAAAACGGCGGAAGGAGATGACATTGTACAATAACAAAACTATCCGTCCGTCGCAAAAATGAATACATTTTTACCTATATTTAAATGCCTCTGACACCACACATGTACCAAACAAAGTAGTATCAAATTTTGTTTTACATATTTCTTGATTAGATAGACACATGGTTAGGTCCCATGTAACATATAGGTTAGAATTTTACTTACCACATAGTGCTGTTCCATATTCCTTCCAATGCGAACGAGTTTTGGCTGTCATTGCAAACGTTGTAATATTATATGATAATTCAGACTAAATTTCGATTACTGGGTCTTGGAATGAGATTTTCTTGAGCACTGTTTTTATTTTATTATTAAAAAGACTACATAACAAAATTCGAACCCATGGTTATAATATAAATATTAACAAAGGAGGATACTAACTAAATATCACAATAATAATATTCGATCTAAAATTAAGTGGTTTTTTAAAAGTAATAATAAATGTTATATCCGATTCGACTTCATTTTGAAAGATTTATGTGTTGTTGGTTTGCTGGTACATAATGCGAGGAGACGCGTGCGAGAAGTATCAACGCGACGACGGCGAGTGAACAACTGAACGAAATTCTGAACGAAACGAGACGAACGAACTATTCGGAGTGCTTGGAGCAGAACGGAATGAGGCAAAACGGCGCGGGCGCACGTTTTTGCTCTCTGTTTATCGCTAAAGATTAGTTCGATGTTACGTCAGATGGTTCTTATGTCTATGAAAATAAGGTTTTTATATTTATACTGGTACACGCGGTTACGATGCACATGTGTTCTTTAGACACGCGTCTGAGGACGGCGAAGCGATGGAACGACCGTGCCTCTGAAATATTTGCAGAGACACGGTATTTTTAGTCCATGTAATGTCAAAAATAAAACGAACAATAACTCTACACCACAGGAGACTATGCTTATTGCCTCTCATACAGTTCGTATTTTGTTTAGTTTAATTTAGTGTTGAACGCATTTTACGCATAGCATGTTTAGGTATATTGGATGGATGTAGGTGGCGCAGGAACGTAATTTGTGGCAATTTATAGGGGAGGCCTGTGTTCAGCAGTGGATTTGTGGTGGGCTGTAGTAATAGTGATGGTTGTGACAAATGTATCTACAGTTCACCTGATGGTAAGTGTTTATTTCAATCCATGGATAATTGCAGTCAACGTAAAACTAAGGAAGCTACAGATGTGTTGTCACTTCTAAGGGCTAAGGTGGAATAATCCCTTTAGACTGGAATTCGGAATACAGTAGTGAAAGAACTGCTATTTGGGTAGCAGATATAGGTAACTGACGCATTCCCTGGCAAAAAGAGTCCGTTCACCTAGTCGATAGTGATAGTGATGCTTATTCTAACCGATTACCGATTACAATTTGCTTTTGTATTATATATACAGAAGTCACTACTAGGTATACACACTTATCACTACTCCCCATCATAAGTCCATCGCATCGGACTGCATCGGACAGCAGAGGACATCTGATCTGCGTCTCAGTCAAGAAGAGTAAGTGCGGCTTGTCAGTCTCAAGGTGGTAGTGGACTGCATTGAGATTACAGTGCATGCCTCGAAAGTTTGTGATGTGCACTTTGATGGAGAGGGAGGGAGTGCAACCGCTATGCAAACTTACTCTTTTCTTCATTATTGGTTGAGTGATTAGGTTGAGATTATGGCAGTTGGACGAGGCGTCACACATATAACCTAGGGACGCAAACGAGTCACAGCATCGATGCTTCCTAGTGTGGAGATCGCGGGGACGCCCGAACCCCCCTGAAAATCCCCACTTGGCCGTCTCCTCCGGGCATGGTGGAGCCATCCCAGGTTTTTGTAAGATGGCGGGGCAGCCTTTCATGAGAGACTGACTCATTAATTGGGCTCCCAACTATCTGCGGTCGGCCAGCGGTGCAACCGTACTTCGGAACCCACTAACCTTCATAATGAGGCACCTGACACTGTGAAACAGCCGTGTCGCAAACGGTTCTCATGCGCAACGCAACTGTCTAGACCCATTCTCTCTATGACACGTGTTTCACCTAAAATCACACCGGAACACGACTTTCATCATAACATACATATACATAAACACTCACGCCTGTCACTCAGAGGGGTAGGCAGAGACTACAGACTTCCATTTGGCATGATCCTGACACACCTCTCTCGCCTCATTCAGATCCATATATGCACGTCGGTTGAGGGTACTCCTAATTTGGCCCGTTTTCAATAAAAAGCCAATTTGATCGATAAATTTTCGCCTAGGATGTCCCTTTCCGACTCTTTCCTCATTCATTCTTTCCACATGACCAAACCACCGTAGCATTCCTTTCTTAATCTTGGTCACAACATCATCTTGCAAACCACACTTTTCTCTTATCACACAATTTCTAACCTTGTCATTCAGATTCAGCCCTGACTGTCATTTGGCGGTATATGTTTGCAGGCGGTATATGGTATATGTCAGCCCTCGGAAGGGCCTCTCACTAGTAGAGGACCAACCTACGAAGATTTATGGCGATTCATAATTTGTGGCAATCTATAAAGATTTTTTCAAACTTCAAATTGCCATAAATCCAGAGCTACCTGCATCCATGGACTTCCTCAACGTTTCATTAGGTCTCTCTATCTGAGTGTGTCCCCCTACCTTTTTCGCTTGATAGTACGAGGTTGCCCCTCGTGATTAAAACATAGGGCAAAGAAATTTACTAGAGGTGATGAATTTTTTAACAAAAATATATAATTTCTCTACCTGTCATTCCTTAAAATGAAACAACTTAGAAGTTCTTCCTTTCACGTGCTGATAATATAAAGATGCCTAAAGTTTCTGATTTAGATTTCGATCTTAGTTCTGATTCTAATATCAGAACCTCTAAATACGACCGCTAAATTTCTGAAACATTTTCAATCTCTGAATTATATTCACCAATCTGTAATTTCAAAATCGTAATTGTTAATTTGTTGTGTACTTAAATTGCAGTAGGTATGGTTAAAATTTTAAAATTAAATTAGGTATAATGAAAAGCTACGTAGATATACATATGGTTACGCTCAGAATATTTGTAATAGATTTTAGTTTGAAGACGTGATTCGACTACGTGGCAAGAGCGTGGTGACGTTCATTTACGTTATAAAAATGCGCTACATACTTTACATTTCTCTTGCCTAGTGCGCGAAAGACGTGCCTTCCTAAATACATAGCTTCAACAACATAATTAATTATCTTGACATTTATTTCATCTCACGTAATTTGTGATAAGTAGCTATGTACAATTATGTATATTCTTAAAACATTCCACGTTCTAGCAAATTAGAATCTTGTACTCTCATTTTTATAATTTTTGGAAGCCTATAACCTATTGATTAATTAAATCGGTTCTGTAATTTTCAAAATTGTTTTATAATTTGTTTTATCGTGATTCCTCCTCTTCGTGGGTGGATTTTAATTCATATGTATAAATATTATTAGTTAATATAATGGTACTATGATATATGTAGTTATAATATGTGATTCAAATAATAATAGGACTGACCCGACGCCACATTGTGATGTCATAGCTGTCAATTCAAACCACTCAGGTAGGATTAGCAAAACAGATATATTTTTGAAATAATATTTATTTGTAAATGAATACAAAAGAACCATGACAGTAAAAGTTTTAATCGGAATATAGCACTTCGATTCCGCTCATCTTTGTACCACTGTCTCAGTAATCATCATCGTCGTCGACAAGATAGCGTCCTCATTGCTTTTTGGCGAAATGTTGAAACAATTAAAATAGAAAAGATAAGTTACAGGCTATATACGTCCCACTGCTGGGCACAGGCCATTTCTTAGAGGATTTTAGGGCAAGGAAAGCCGTGATCGCAAAGCGCTCTCTGTAAATTTACAGTAGGCGAGCGAGTAACCCGAGTTCAATCCCCGCCGGTACCAATGAAATTTTTAATTGCAATTTTAAGTAAGAAACATCGTGAGGAAAACTGCATGTGTGAGTAATAAGAAAAATTTTTTTCGAAGGCGTGAAGCTCGCCCATACGCATTGGGGCAGCGCGGCGGGAATTTTTTTTGCCCTAGAAAATAAAACCAAGTTTTAAATTATTTTTAAAACTAATTATGACTTCAATAGATTTGGCAATACTCAGATAAAGACTCTTAAATATGAGACAAAAAAGTTTTTATACTTTTTTGTCTCATATGAGATGAAAATTAATTTTTTTGCAGTTCGTAATTTTCAGTTTACAGATCGTTCGGGGTTCGGAAGGTCATTCGGGGTCATTGACGTTCCTTTCCATAATCGCCTTACGGCGCCTCTACACGTTGGCCAATACAGTGGCGAATGTAGTGGCGAATATATTGGCCGAGAGTTGGTGACGGCGTCCACACGTTGGAAGGTCGTTCAGTTTACTTCGGTTCGGGCCAATGTACGGACGAACGACGGCTCCGTGGCGCAGTGGCTTGGCAATGAGTAGCTGTGCCGGGGGCCGCGGGTTTGAATCCCGCACGGAACATGTATTTGTATATCCTACAAATAATTGTTTGGGGTCTGGATGTGTGTCCTTGTGCAATTTATGTTTGCAAGCTGCCTCCACGATACAGGAGAAAATCCAAGTGTGGGGGGTTAAGTTTTTATAAAATAATTATAAAAGAATAGTGGATATTAATGGGGCTGTAAATAGAAATACGATATACGATTGCTTTATTTATTCTTTACATGTATCATAAACTGGTATAAATACCATTAATGAGAACTTAACTTATTTTAAAGTTAAAGGAGTTATAATCGATTAGTCTATGTTTTAAAATTGGGTTTTGATTTTAAAGTTTAGCAAAATATGTACTTGCATTTCTATCAGACATTTGATGTATATAAAACACCTTATAATTTATTTGGTAATTTAATTATGTTTTGAGAAAGACAAAAACAATAGCAATAAATATAATTAACACTGACTTAATAGTAGGTACCAATTATAACTTAGAACATAAATGAAAAACTCATGACGAGCAAAGTGGCTCAGGACCATGCTTTGCGGCATTCTTTGGAGGAGGATGTTCAGTAGTGAACTTGTGAAGAGCTGTAATGATGATGATGATTCGAAAACTTGCAAGATTAAATTATTGGAAATCGACGCTTTTTTATATAGGATAGGGTGACAAACGAGCACACAGTTCACCTGCTGGTAAGTGGTTACTGTGGCCCACAGACATCTACATCTATCCTCGATTACGAATCAAAATGCAGATGCGTTGTCACCCGTGAGGACTAAGATGAAATGCCTCGTTTCCTTTAAAAAGTGTCTCTGGTTCTCTACACTCACTATACGAAACACAGCATCATTAAGCTACTATTTTACATTGATATTCTGTGAGAGCGTGGTCCTTCCCCGGTCGAACCGACCCATTCGTGCTGCAACTATACTTCTAATATAATTGCATGGTTCTACCACATATAAACGACGTGCTTCATTTTTTTTTTCATTTTAAAATTGTTCTCGTAATAATCTGATTGTAAAAAAACGTTAATTTTTTTTTGATAAATAGCTTATTGATTAAAACAAATGTTTAATAATAATTAAATAGCGCTAATTAAAGTAGTAGGAATGTTTAAAGTTGAAATTGGCACTAAAAGGCTGGTAATTGGGACATCCACCCTACAAAGCTTGAATATAAAATTTAAATCAAATGCGTGTAATCACTCTGGGAGCTTGTAGCAAACTAAACGCGCGGCCAACGTGTGGACGCGGCGACCAAACTCTGCCAACAATCCTTTGATCTTTTGTAAAAAACCGACACCACACGGATCTCGCGCCAACTTGCGGGCCATCGTTCCAATGCATACCAATGAAGCCCAAACACCCCGTCTACACGTTGGCCAATGCTATTGGCCACTACATTCGCCACTGTGTTGGCCAACGTGTAGAGGCGCCGTAATATACGATTTTGGCGGGACGTACATCAATGTGGACCATGAATAATACCGCTTTATTTGAATTGTATTGTATATAGTTAATTTCTGTTCTTTTTAAAAGGGTAACTAATGAAAAATATATTCTGTTTTTATTATGTGATAGTCTCAAAATATAGTATTTTTGTATATATTTTTCTCATATAAACTATATTTAGTCAGTAATTTTATGTACATACCTAGTTAAAATTCTTAAAAACTTTTTCGAAACCTTATTTTATCGTGGGCGGTCATAAACTACACCGTGAGAAGCTGCCTTCTCGCTTGTGAGTCTATACTACTCTACTAGCAATAAAATTGTTATACTTATCAAAAGAAAACGTTTACTGAAATATTTTCTTTTTCCTTACAGTTAGACAGTTAGACAGACTTAAGATATAACTAGATTTCTTTGTAAATACAATAATTTAAAAAAGTCGCGATGAACTAATTCACGAAAGGAGACTCTCGAATTAAGGTTATTTAAATGAATAAATAATGTTGTTTGATTAATTCTTAAATAATTAATGTATTTAAGGTATGTATAGAAAATCAAATAACGTAAAACAAAGATTTTTAATAGGTTTAATTGTGATCTTAAAAATAGTATTTTTAATATTACTTTGATGTGATGTTTTAGGGTTTTTAAGGTACCTTCAGGGTAATTTTGTTTTGTTTTTATCCTGAATGATAACTCTGATATTGTTGCTTTATATTGCATATCTACATAATAATCTATTAGAATTTCTTTATCATAATTTAGAAATTAAAGTGCTGGAAAATTTATTGTATTAATTTAAATTATGTACTTGATACGAAATAAAATCTTGAATTTTATTAATATGTCCCCAAGTTCATGAAAGATAAAATGTAAGAAGGGTGTACTCGAAGCAAGATAGGGCAAGGCAAGAGAAGTTATAATATGTATATGGTATGGCGTATAACTAGATCGGGGATAAAGACGACGATGATGTTTATAGGTACCTGATGCTGATACGAATTTTTTTAAAAGGTTTGTGAAACAAACTCGGCAAGTTGCTTTACCCTTCATCAAGAACGTTTTGTATTATTTGAACAGGACTTTTGTTCATACGCTAATTACAATTATGTAGTAAAATTTATGGCTAAAATAAAGTTTAAATCAGAAATCCCGATATTAGTGATCTTTTTATAACTGGCAACGTGTGTGGAACAATTTTCCTCAAATGTTGATTATTAACCGAATTATTGCCCTTTTCCCAGTGAGTTTTATGTGCTAGCAAATTAAACATAAAATATAGCCGTGATAGGTGGTTTGGAGGCTTGGGACTTGTCGTCAAATGGCGCGGGCCACCTAGGCAAATCGAGTCCTACCGGCACCAATTAATTTGTAATTTGCAGTTTTAAGTGTTGATTTACCACGTACTCGGCGGTGAAGGAAAACATCGTGAGGAAACCTGCATGTATGAGAAAGAAAAAAATATTTCGAAGACATGTCAAGTTCGCCCACACGCACTGGAGCAGCGAGCGGGGAGGCAGGTAGCGAGGAGCAGCAAGGAGGCCTGTGCCTGGCTATGAGCACTGGTCTGGGGCATATAAAGGCTGTAATTTTTTCTTTTCATTTTTATGTAGTGCATTAGCAATCGTTACAGCCGTGAATTATAAATGATTATGAATTTCTGCAACTTTTATTGACGGTTGAACGGTGTATACTGACAACCTAAAAATTATTATTCAATCTTCGCAAGAAAATCTTAAATATTGAACAAACCAAATGAAAAACCATGCCATCGTCAATTCTAGATTAATAGTGAGAAATGATTAAGCCCAGTGCCGGTTTATGCAAGCGCGGGACCCGTAGCAAATTATATCGAGGGGCCCTTGATCTGCCATAAATAAAAAAATTCTTCGTTTATGTGCCTGTTGTATGTTGCAAGGCACGTATCAACTCGTACTTCACGCTTGCGATCATAGAGTTGACGGGGCACCCATTTGTCAAGCTTTTTTACCTTGCGAATTTGACAAAAATGGAACAACATTGTTTTGATGCTAATGTCAAAAACTAGTGCTAATTCAGCCGTAGATTGAGTATCTATCACACCTTGTTAAAATGTTCCAAACACACCAGTTAGATTTTGATATGCTTTGACGCGTTTATCTAAAGCAGATAGCAAGTTATCAATAATGACAACAAATACTTCAATTTAAAACTGTTTACTAGGCGTTTTTGTTTCGCTTGCGTTCTTGAAGTTTGTTGCTGATATAAATGACAGCCTGTCAGATCTTTGGCTTTTGCTTCAATATCTGAAAATGTTTATCACGTTGTTTGGACATATCTATATAATGATTCATAAAGGGTGTATCCCGTATTAAGGTCTACGTTAGACGATTACAGCGACGCACTTGTCGCTTGCATGCGTTATAGTTGCGTTATAGATGCGTTATAGTATTCCATTCCACGTAATTGTCAATAATTCCGTTTCACGCATTTGATAATGTTTTTTTGTATTTTATATTTGTAATTTGGTAATGCTTGCTTGATGCAATTAATTTGATAAATTTCTCACATGTTATTTCAGATAAATATAATATGTGTCCTTTTCCTTTATGTAAATAAGTTTGTCGTATTGGTCAAAAAAAAAACCACGGGAGACAGTGAATTTCATAGTTTAGTCGTGCGAAGCAGAATATTCCGCGTAAATCACACGGTAGTGGACCGCCAGCCATCGGGATAATGAAAACAAGTTCACCAGATTACATGTGATTTGCAGCTTAAATTAATAAGCTAATACTGGGGTGCCCCGACCCAGAGGTTAGAACTGTAGTCCATATGAGGGTGAATCTGCGCTTTCTAGAGCAGCAAGCGGTAGTCGGCATGAAATCCTGTCTCGATCTACTGAACACTTTAAGTTTTTTTGATGCCAGTTTAGCCTTCTCTTCAAGTGCCTCTGAAACTGTACATTTCACGAAATATTGACGCTACGGATCCCGATGCTGGCTGAGGTATCGAGGGGAGTGCTCTGAAGTCGAGGAGATACGGAGTTATTTGTTGCGGTAAATGCGCCAAGCTGTGTCTTTTGGGGATTAAACTTTAGTCACCCACAATCCGAGACATTATTCAACAAAGACTCGCCTTTAGACACAAGTTTGTTCCGATACTCAACGACGTGTTCACGGAAAATATTAGCACGGTCGGTGTGTAAAGCATCGCCAGCGCTGTCTTCTGAATAACAATGGATATTACTAGCATGCAACATATCATTGATTTTGCTACAGGGCAGGTAGCACGCAGTTTTGTGGAACACCAGCATTCACAGGCTTAGTGTCGGAGCATTCACCATCGCCTACGACATTAATACTCTGAACTGTAAGGAAACTAGTAATCCAATTGCATAATTTCTCGGGAAGCTCATAAGAGGGAAACTTTGAAAGAAACGCTTCGTGCCAAACCTGATCGTAGGCCTTCGCTATGTCCAAACTAACCACCATACATCCTCCTCCCTTGGTCTCGACTGCCCATCGGTTATCGATGAGTCGGGAGACAAAAAGACCACTAATTGAGCGACCTCGACGGAAACCGTATTGACGGTCACTAATCAGCTTATGCTCTTAGTGGTACCGCATGAGCTTGCAGTTAATAATGTATTTCATTATTTTGGTGATAGCGATAGGCCTGTAGTAGACGAGTCTGAGCGGTCACCTTTTTTAGGCACCGTGTGCACTAATATTGTGTTGTATTTGTATTCCATAAGCCTGAAACGATGCCTATAGAGTAAGAGAACCGAAAATATGCGTTAGAACCGATGCCAACTCTGTAGCACACGTCTTCACCACAATTTGGGGAATTCCATCAGACCCACTCGACTTGTGAACATCGAGGGAGAACACAGAGAGAGAACAAGAGTGCCTTACGCACCGAGCGCTGTGTAAACAGTACACCCGGCGTGGAGCACGGGATGGACGGCGGTATAATCCCCCCGTCGTTGTGAGTCAAGTTGGACACAAAAGAGGACCTAAAAGATCGGCTTTCTCATTTGCAGCATGGCCAAGCGAGTCATCCGTCTTGCGCAAAGATAGTAATGATGGCTTACAGAAATTCCCTTGGGCAGCCTTGCCGAGGGATAAGAACGCACGAGGTCTCGAAGGAAGGCTAACTAGTTTCTCACCAATGCACCCAATGCACTCCGACTTTGCCCTAACTATCGTTATTTAAGGACCTGTAAGCAGAGTCGTATTTATTTTGGAGTGCGCTAGTGGTGGACAGTTGGACGTAGACGCTGATGCGTCAGCCAAGGCCTTGTAAGACTCCTGCTTTTGCCGCAACGCTAATTTGCAAGAGCGTCCAAACCAATACTGGGAAGTGCTGCCGGTAGGCACTACGGATGATGGAAACAAAAGTTCCATCACCTGAAGCACCAGATCGGCGCCAGACTCAGCAACGAATTTTTTGAGATTATCTAGCGAGAAGATAATCCGCCTCCCGTGGGTAGGATGCGAAAAAATCCCACATACCATCCTAATCAATCTATAGCGGCGGCAGCGTACAGATCGTGTCTGAAATGAGCAAGTGATAGACAATGTATTCCGGATCAGGAAATGATCCGCAGAGCCAAGAGGGGCATCGACAGAGATCTTATAGCTAGGATGCTAGTATGAGAGGTCAGCAGAACGTCCAACAGGGGAGGTATATCATCCTCCACATTTTTAATCTGCGTGGGCAGTGATCAGTTGTGTTAGACCATATGCCTAGGCAAAACCGTAAACAGATCTTTGATCAGTAGTATGAGAACAGCGCCATTCGGCGTGTTGAGCGATGAAACTTGTGAGTTTACTGTATAAAATTATGTGTTTCATTTTCACCAATGAAATAATCAGTTACCGATTGTCATTTGCAACGTTTCACGTTTATGTGACATCAAGTAAATTGAATGTACCGTCATAATAAGTTTTACTTAAAAATTTACGCTTAGGCGATAATGGGATGCTTGGATACGCGGGGCCCGTAACAATAGCTACTCTTGCTACGTGATTAATTCGGCACTGATTAAGCTCGGTCTACCTCTTGTATATTCTTATTCCCTCTAGTACTATATAATACAATATAATATAATACATCTTTATCAAGCGTAGTCAAATTTATCAAACCTACCAAAAACACATAGATACTTTTGTGCGTTATGCGACACTATTTACAATACATAGCTTCGGGACACATAACTGTTTAACTAGTTTCAGGGCCAACAACAAACCAGTAATTTTTGTACAAACTTGATTTTGCGTAATCAGGTTTACATTTCAATGAAAAGAGAGAAATGAAACAAAAGTTATAACATGTTACAAGAGCATTGCGCATATTGTTTCTTTCGCGCTGGTACATTCATCATTATCATCATTACAACCCTTCACAAGTCCACTGCTGAACATAGGCCTCCCCCAAGTAATGCCACAAAGCACGGTCCTGAGCCACCTGCATCCATCGACTTCCTGCATATCTTACCAGGTCGTCACTCCATCTAGTGGGGGGTCACCCTACACTACGCCTACCGGTACGAGGCTGCCACTCGGGAACCTTTCTTCCCCATCGGTTATCGGTTCTTCGAGCTATATGGCCGGTCCATTGCCTCTTCAGCTTACTAATCCGTTGGGCTATGTCGGTCATTCTGGTTTTACTGCGGATATCCTCATTTCTGAGTCTATCACGCAGAGAAACTCCGAGCATAGCCCTCTCCATAGCTCGCTGAGCGACCTTGAGCGTCCTCATACGGCCAGCAGTGAAAGACCACGTCTCAGATCCGTAAGTCATCACTGGCAACACGCACTGGTTGTACACTTTAGTTTTCAGAGATTGAGGTATACCTGACGAGAAGATGTGTCGTAATTTCCCGAACGCTGCCCAGCCGAGTCGAAACCGTCGATTGACCTTTAGGTCGAAGTTGGACTTACCTAGTCGGACTATTTGTCCCAGGTAAAGGTACTCGTCAACAGCTTCGAGCATAGTGCTCCCAACAACTACCGGCATAGGTGTGACATGGACATTAAACGTGATCTTTGTTTTGTCCATGTTCATCTTAAGACCTATCCGTTGGGAGACACCATTGAGGTTATTGAGCATAGTGCTTAGGTCCTCCAGTGATTCTGCCATAAGGACTATATCGTCGGCAAATCGAAGATGAGTGATGTACTCGCCATTGATGTTAATACGGTATCCTTTCCAGTCCAGTAGCTTGAAAACATCTTCCAATGCAGCGGTGAAGAGTTTCGAGGATATAACGTCACCCTGTCTTACACCTCTCTGCAGTTGGATAGGTTTCGAACTCCGGTTCTGTACTCGGATAGCCATAGTAGCCCTACTGTACAAACACTTCAGCACTTCGATATACCGACAGTAAACTTGGCACCGCTGAAGGGACTGTAGCACCGCCCAAATTTCGTCGGAATCAAAGGCTTTCTCATAGTCCACATACGCCAGGCAAAGTGGCAGATTGTACTCTTGGGTACAATGTGCCGCAGGGTATGTATGTGGTCTATGGTACGGAAGCCTTTTCGGAAACCGGCTTGTTCGGGAGGCTGGAAGTCGTCGAGTCTGCGTGCGAGACGATTCGTAATGACTCTCGAAAACAGCACGTAGACGCGGCTCAGAAGGGATATCGGTCTGTAGTTCTTCAAGAGGGCGTTGTCACCTTTCTTGAAGAACAAGACCACCGCACTTCTGCTCCACGCCTCCGGAGTAGTGCCACCATAGAGGGCGGAATTAAAGAGCTTCTGAAGGACTTCAAGTACCGGTGTTCCACCCGCTTTCAGAAGCTCCGCTGTAATTCCATCCTCGCCCGGGGACTTGCCGTTTTTAAGGTGCTGGAGAGCCATTCTAATCTCGCTCAGACTGACGTCCGGGATGTCATCGGAATAGTGTCGGATAAGACTTGCTCTAGGATCGTTACTCACACTTGCGTGTGGCTCCAACGATGATGTGTACAGCTGCCCATAGAACCTCTCAATCTCACTCAAAATCTCAGGTGTTCCGGAAACAATGCTGCCACACTCAGTCTTCAACTTTGACAGTTGGCTCTTTCTGGCAGACAGATCTCTGGCAAAGACTTTGAAGCACTGGTTCCGCTCGATCGCTACTTTAATACGAGCAGTATTAAAGTTGCGTAAGTCTCGCCGCATGCATTTGGAGATCTGTCTGTTCAGTTGCCTATATGCTGTCAAATCTGTTGACGACTGCAGCCTCATCTCCCGTCTAACAGCCATGAGATTAATAGTGTGATCGGAGAGTTTTTGTGTTCTACTGCGGCGTGTCTTGCAGAACTTAGCTCCGACCACATGGACAGTTTCCAGGAGCTTGTCATTCATATCGCCCACTGAATTGCAATCTTCTAGGTTTCGGGATTCTGGATTAGAGCACGAGGGGGACGGAGCGTTGACTTTATTAGACGAGACCTCTCCAACTCAACGTTTAGGTTCAGTATGCCAAACCATTCAGTGATCGCTGCCAGTTTTCACCCTTGCAATTACTGAGACATCACTGAACAGTTGGTGTCTGGTCGTCATAATGAAGTCAATCTCGTTTTTTGTTAAACCGTCGGGGCTCGACCAGGTCCACTTTTTGTGGGGCCGCTTCTGGAAGAAAGAGTTCGTCATATAGTCCTTTCTCCATGAAGTCAGCCAGCTGCTGGCCCCTTGGATTCAAAGGAAATTTGGGATAGGGCAACGGCCCTATCCCAAATTTCCCTACCTTCAGCTCATCGTTCTTTCTTGTGCCCAGTTTTGCGTTGAAGTCACCCATTAACGCCGTATAGTGAGTTTTGGAGGAATGCATGACTCTAGAAATGTCCTCATACATTTCCTCCACCTCCTCATGGGGATGTTCCGACGTTGGCGCGTAAACCTGTATGACCTTCAGCGAATACCGTTTGGTGATTCTGAGTATAAGGTACGCAACCCTCGTCGATACACTCCCAATCTTTAAAACGTTGTTAACGAGAGACTCTTGGACGATAAATCCAACACCTTCTTGGGACAGATGGTCGCCCTCCCGGTGATAGAACAAGTTGCCGGATTCGAGAACACCGTGTTCTCCCCCTCTCTTCGGACCTCGGATAATCCTATAATATTCCAGCGCAACTTGTCTATCTCTTCTTCCAGCTCCAGGATCTTCTCGTCAGTCCTCAGGGTGCGTGCGTTAAATGTTGCCAGGTCGAATCGTCGTAGGTGGCAACCGAACCTCCACCGGAGATTCTTAGCAACTCCTATATATATAATAGTTAAATAGTACCGTCCATAATATATTTTGTTTATATAACTGAAAAACCTTTAATAGGCCTTACATTTAAGTTGTATACTTTAAGTCTTTACAATTGTTAAATCGCTGTTGTTGTTTTTTTTAAATAAATAAAAAAATGGCATACGTTGCTAAGGTGAGTGTTCCACGTTAGTTTTTGGTCGATTGTTCCGCCCATGTACTTGACTTCAGTGAAGAATGGTACTTGTTTCCCATTGAGTTTTGGTGTGACTAATTTGTCCAACTGTCGCTTGGTAAAGGGTATTATAACAGTTTTATCAGCGTTAACGGATAAACTGTTATCCCTACATCAGTTATTTATTGTGTTTAGGACTCTTTGTATGATAAATGATAAAATACTTTGGCAAAAGCCCCTCGCAACTATGATTCTATATTCTATTATTTTCAACTATGATTCTATCCAATTTATATGTATACTATATTCATTCTACCTTTATCTAGCTACACTATACGTATAGCATATTTATTATATGTAATAGTTTCAAAATATATATTTGTACTTTTATATATTTATATTATATAAAAATATATATGTATATTATAATAAAGCGCCGTAAAGGGTTAATATAATATATTAACCCTTTACGGCGCAAGAACTAGTTTTTGACGTAAAAAAGTATTTATTTTTGGAGAAATACAACGTGATGCAGATGTGCATCATGACGTGAAAACAAATAAAAACGTTAGTTGTGAATGGATTCCGTCTTTTCGTAACTTACGAATTGTGAAAGGAACGGAAACAGTTGTTATTTCTGTTGAAACATAAGTCTACGCCACACTTTTCACATTCGGTTTGGGCTGTTCCAGTACAGCCTAGACATTTACACCGAAGCCTTTTTTCCGTCCAAACTGGCCAGTGCCTTAACTGTTCTAGCCGAACATCTTTCGGCGGGATGTGGTGACAAAGCCCTTTTTTCTTATTGTCTTGGAAGAGTGCTTCCACGTCACTGGTGCGCTTCAGGCGGTTCGTCTTTTTATATCTTACTAATGTTTCAGCAATTTCAAGTCGAAAATCTGCAGAACTTAGCAGCTTCTCAGTATTTTCAGTGTCAGTATAAATCCTTCTAAATAATAACCAAGAATTAGTCATGGTCATGTCGAGAAAATGATAAAAGAGTCTTGCTATGACGTTTGCTACGAAGTTTTATTTTATAGTGACCCATTACACAGTCCATAAGGTCTACACCCCCCATGTGACGATTATACTCTGCCACTATAAAAGGCCGTTCCACATTGATGTGTTTCTTTTGCGACTTGTCGAATCTACTCACAACAGATGTGGGATTTTTGACAGCAAAGTTGGATACTAGGTTCACAATTTTATTATCTCGCCAGGCCACCACTGATATGTTAATACCGTTATAGCTTGCAACCTGTTCGACTGACGTGCCTCTGGGTGCTTTTTTCAGCTGTTTCTCATCTGGGAGCTTACATTTAGGGATGCAGTTTCTCCTAACGGTGCCCAAAGCTAATATACCACGGTGTGATAAGAACTCCATCAAAGGTAGGGATGTATAGTAGTTGTCAAAAAACAGTCTATAGTTTTGGTTGACAGGAATCTCTCTGGCAAGTCGGACTACTACATTGGATAAGGCACCTAATTGAGGCTCGCCATCTGCGCATATATTCTCC
Source organism: Parnassius apollo (assembly GCA_907164705.1). Classification (NCBI taxonomy): domain Eukaryota; kingdom Metazoa; phylum Arthropoda; class Insecta; order Lepidoptera; family Papilionidae; genus Parnassius; species Parnassius apollo. The sequence goes on from CAJQZP010000693.1 coordinate 27,847,095, forward strand.
TGGCCACTGTATACTTCAAACTTGTAACCGTATCCACTTACATCACAAATCGCAAACAGTTTGAAGCCCCATTTGTGGGGTTTTTCTGGCAAATACTGCTTTAGAGCACTCCGTGTTTTGGTTGAACACATTTGTTCATCAACAGACAAATGTTGTTCTAGTGGTACTTTTCCAAAGTTGCGGTTCAGTTTTTGTATTATGGGTCTGATTTTATACAGTCTGTCAGAGTTTGGCTGACCATATGGTAGCATTATAGAATTATCATTGAAGTGTAGTACTTGCCTCAGAAACTCGAACCGTTTTAGCGGCATCGTCTCGCGTATGTGGGCATAGCCATATTTTTCTGACCAGTACATTCGCACATTAGGCAGATGAACTATGGACATGAAGTAAGTAATTCCAACAAACTCCCTTATTTCCTGGCTTGTGACGTTTATAGGTTTATTGGCATCTTTTTGCACGCTGTACAGGTTAGTTTCGTCTCTAATCAGAACCACAATTTCGTCAGTAAATAAATAAGAAAATACCCGATAAAGCGTCTTCAATTCCAGTGTTTCATTTGGTAACTTGGAAGATCCCCGAAACCTCATCTGGTCTTCATTCAGCTCTAAGTTTTTAGTTTTCCATTATGATACTTGTTTTAGGAACAGGTTGTGCTTCGTGGTGTGGTTCCAATTTCGGAGCTGGTACTGGGTAGTGGAACGGCAGCTGGTGTCTTACATGGTTGAGCTGAAGCGCTGGTATTAGCCTCAGAGTTAGTTATCAAGATGTTATCGTCCTGATTTCCTGGGTAGTGAACTTCGAGCACGTATGCGTCATTTAAAGGAGGCGAGAGAGGTGTGTCTGCGTTAGGATCGTCCCAAATGGAAGTCCGTCTCTGCCTACCCCACTGGATGACAGGCGTGAGTGTTTATGTATGTATGTAATATTTTTCCTAACTGATTTTCATTATCATTCGCCCGGTGTATTCCAATGTCAACTGACCCTAAATTACAAATAAATATCCCATCATAAAACGTTCATCCTATTATTAAAACTTGTTTATGACATTGCATATGATAAAAAGATAAAAGTACAAACGTCACAAGTCTTTTGTTATTGCTGCTCATTTCAAACACCTTCACTGCGAATGATAGGTATTTGATGTTTTGTTGTAACGTAAAAACTCTAATTAATAAATAATTATATTTAAATAAATCATGTCTGTGGTTAAACTATGCCACTTACGCTTTGAGTATTAAACCAATGTTGAATACTCTACTGTAATGTTGGTTGAATACTCAAAGAACTTACGAGAATCTGAAAGTAACTTTTGGAAAATTATGTTTATAATAAAACTATAGGTTAAATATGTAGCCCTCAATACTCATATCCTCCTGGTAGTCCTGGCAAGTGTATGTTTTTGCTACACATTTATAATGAAGGATGTTCCAAGTTCTAAATCCTGTATATCTAACAAACATATTATTATTGGATTTAATTGATAGTACTTCAGAGGACGATTCCGATACTGAATTCGATATGTACGTTGCCGGGAATAAAAGATGAACTACCTAGATTGAATAGCATACAAAGAATAACTACAATTTCGATTACGACCAATCTGGAAAAAAATTCCAAGAATTTAATAAATTACTTACGCTTATGTTCCGGCAAGCAAACAGTAGGGCGGTGAAAAACAAATGAGTAACGACCTGGTAAGAAATGCAGGATGCAGGTTGCAGGATGGATGCAGGCGGTTCAGGGTTCAGGCCCGTGCTATGTGGCATTCCTTTGGGGATTTATGTTCAGCAGTGTACTTGTTTTGGGCTATAAGGATAATGATGATGATTTAATAAATTTAAGGTTGATATTGTATATTATGTAGCTTCATACATTAATCGAATTGACGATGTATTATAATAATCTCGAGAACGAATTTCAGTCACGGCGGCTAGTTTTAATGGAGACTAACCATTCGTACATCTGCATCGGACCATGAGGAAGGAGGACACTTTCATAGTTTTTTTTTATAGCATTGGGTGACAAACGAGCACACAGTCCACCTAATGGTAAGTAGATGCTGTGGCCCATAGCCATCCAAATTTATCCTCAATTAAGAATCAAGATGCAAATGCGTTGTCACCTCTGAGGACTATGATGAAATGCCTCAATTCCAGTAAAAACTATACGAAACACAGCAGTATTACGCTGCTATTTTACGCTGGTATTCTGTAAGAGAATGGTCCTACCACGGTCGAGCCGATCCAATCGTGCTACAACTATAATATAGCTGCAGCGTGGCTTTACCACGTAGAAATAGTCCGATGGGACGGCATTCTGATTTGATCAGAGGAAAGTCAGGCGCAGGCCTAACGGCTTATAGTGTTTTCAAACATGGCCTATATCGCAATTGATATATTTCAATATAAGTTAATATCGTAGTACATGTGTCATATTTTAAAATATGTATTATAGCTGCGTGTGAGGTTATTCAAAGATTATTATATAAAATACATCGTAATATTACATATTGCTATATTTTATCTTAACCGCGGTAGAGTCATGCTGCAGCCATATTGTAGTTGTAGGTTGGCTCGACCCGGGAAAGACCACGCTCTCACAGAACCAGTGCAAAATAGCAATCAAATGCTGCTGTGTTTCGTATAGTAAGTGTAGATAACCAGAGACCCCTTTAACTGTAAACAAGTCATTCCATCTTAGTCCTCAGGGGTAGCAAAGTATCCGTCCGCATTTTGATTCTTTATTGAGAATAGATGTAGATCATAGATGTCTATAATCCACTTACTCTATTAAAAACTTATATCAAAAAAATATATATATATATATATATATATATATATATATATATATATATATATTATACGTGTGTGTCGACTGGCCTGTGTAAAATAGAATTAGTGTGTGCATATTTATAATCCGATAGGACGGCATCTGACTTTGACTTTGATTTTTATTAGTTGAACTTACGAATCCGCTCGTACAGAATCTTTCACACTTTGAACACTTTCGAATCGAAGTTTTTCGAGTTTTAAAATATAAATATAGGTTAGTTTCTTGTTATAATTTTATCTGTAATTGTATCTTGTTGTAATTAAACGAAATTATTCAAAGTGAGAGTGCGACATTATCAATAGTTTTTAAAAATGAAAGTACATTCCAACGACTAATATGTAATAGTGGAGACGAACTGTCCACTATTAACAGACTCCGAGTGGTTTTCTTTAAGGTGGAGAAATGAAACTACTGTTTATAAGCAAAGCGGAGTATGAATTTAGAATGTACTGTCGAATGGGATTCGGAATGGAATATCTTTTGCATCAACCTTGCCTATATTTATATGGCTGGCTCACTATTGATTTGCCAATGGTAACAATTAATATTTTGCCTAGCCAATTATATTGCTTATTTTATGACCAATGAAAACTATTTAAAATATACAATTATCTACGTTTCGTTTCCCGGCGTGAGACTTGTTTGTTGTTCACGAAGCTACGTCGCTGGACCGGGCTATATAAGACATGCAGATCGGTGCGCACGCGTAGTCGGCGGGCGGCGGCGGCGTGGAATACAGCTCCGGAACAGCAAGAGGAAACGAACTGCGGCGTTGAAGAAACGGCTCACCATTGGTCGACGGATACGTGACGATAGCGGCGTGTGAAGTCGGTGTGGCGCTGAATGATATTTGCGGCTGCTTCTTGTTTCTTTATAAGAACGTCAAATTATCTATATACAGTCCGCAGTATCTCAGTAGCCAAGAATAATTAGGAAATAAAATGTTTTTTTATTTATTCTCGCCTTCCGCGTTATGGTAGCAGCGGAGTATATATTATTTATTCCCGTTTAGGTTTGATTAATCTGGCTGCTACAAATACCTTATAGAAGAAACTTTAAAACTAAAGTGGCAATAAGCTGATCACAGCTGTCGCATAAGTGTGATCTGTTGGACTAAACGTGTCATAAACTGGAGACTGTGTTAAGGTTAATGCAATGTGGGAATACAAAGGGGTTTCCTTTTGCTAGATGGAGCGATGATCAGCGCATGACGGCTGATAGCAAATGGATGCGTGCAGCCGAAGATCAGCCTTGGGAAAAGCCTATGTACAGCTGTGTGTGACTGCCGCTGGACTTTAGCTGGTTGATGATTATGGTGAAGCTGCAGGCAAAGGCTTGTAGGAGGTTAATCACATAATAATAGTAATAACATGACATTTATTCACCACATAAAATACCCATAGACATAAAAATAACTTTTAATTTAATATGAAGCTAAACAAAAAAAAAAACCTTGCGACGTGTGATAAATTCTTAAAAACATATTCTTTATTATATCGGTAGACATCCCTTAAGTTTAAAATTTGATTTATCTGTAGGTATTTAGCGATTCTAGGAATTACTTAACCTAGATTTCAACGTTTGGAAATATATTTATTAAAGTGTTGGTTTCTTCCGATGGCCTTTTTTATGAATGAGCACTATAAAATAGCAATTAACAATTTCATTCTCGTCACAGTATGCATTTTTGAACTGAATAATCTTTATTAAACTGCAAAAGACATCATTGTTGTTAGCAAATAAATAATGTAGGCACTTTAGTGTTTTTTATGTCGTTCGTTCCACTGCTTTTTACATATATTTACTCTAGGATATATCAAAAATAGTAGGTACATATACTTTAGGGGATATTTTCTAGTAAGGGCCGATTTTTTGATCCTTGGATAAACGTTTATAGGATCAAAATATAACGAATCGAATCGAAAATATAACGAATAACTCGACCTCTACAGAGAGAGTGTGTTCTATGAACTCGACTATCTGATGATAATGTATCTGTCCCTTGGACGACTAAAGATAAACAATTGATATTTTCATTATTAAATTTATGATAATGAAATATATATTATAAGTTCATTGGACAGACGACGTATAACAAAACATTTTACTTTTATATGATTCTACCGATTCACCCGGCTTCGCACGGGTGATATCTGGATTTATTTATATAGAAGAGGGGGCAAAAGAGCTGCGGCTCACCTGATGGTAAGTGACTACCGCCGCGCCGCCCATGAACAAGCGCTACACCAGGGGAATTGCAGGTGTGTTGCCGGCAATAACGCTACGTACCGTGTCCAATTGTCAATTTAAACCGTGCAGGGATTCGCTCAAACACACACTAAAAATTTCATAACAATCGGTCCAGCCGAGGTTTTTTGTATTTTAGCGACACTAACGGACAGTAATTGATTTTTATATATGGAGAAGATTTCTTGATTATGCGTTACTAATGTTAAGTGATATATTTTTTATTTAATTGAGGAAAAAAATCAGAGAAATGTATTAATAAATCTGCTTGAAGTTAAAATTTTCTACTAATCTTTAAGTATTTAAACCGCAATCGCTTGACTCATAATGGGATTCAAAAATATTTCATCCTCCAGTCAGAATTTTAAGAGTCTGTTAAACATTTATTTAGTATTAGTACCTATATATGAATATTAATTGAAAAGTAATAAAGTTCTCTTAACGCTTGATTACTACAATATTGATCCATTCGCTTGAAATAGGTTAAATAATAAAAACTGGGAAATAGTTGCCTCAAAAATTAACTGATAGGAAGAGAAGCGTACGCATTGAAGCTTGCGTTGTATAATGAGTACGTACAGAAATGAAGGGATTTTGGACTAAATTGTGATGAGTGGTGAAAAGTAGATTTTCTCCAATAATTACAAGCGAAAAATGTAAAGGCTGAACCCACATAAAATACCGGAACAATTCCCTAAAGTGAAGACCACCAATAGAAAAGTACTGGTTACTGTTTAATGGTCACTTCCTGGTGAAATTCACTATAGATTTTTGAGATCAGGTGTATCAATAATAGCAGATGTATATTGTGAAGAAATTTCAACACTGATGATGACGTGAATGATTTTGATATTTAACGGAACGCATTTAACGGAAACTACAGGGTTTTTGTTACCTATTGTATGGATAACGATGGTAAATACTTGAACTAAAAAAATATAGGTTATTTTTATCTCCATAAAAAAGTTGAATTGAACTTTATCTTAAAAATTTCATATAAAATAATGATCATTTTTATACAGCTTTTATTTAATAAAACTTTTAAACTATTTGATAGATAAGCCCTACTATATTTTTGGAACTATGTTGTATGAGCATGACCACATAGAATTAATGTTTATGCATGCATAAACATGCAAAATATACATTAGAATTAGGAACCTCATTAGGAACCGAAAAATAATAAAAAATGAATAAAAACCGTTGTTTTTATTATTTTTGATTTGTCACTAAGGCACTGAATTCTTCTCCTGCCGTCACCGAGTCATTACTAAAACAAAATGTAAATGCGTGTACAAGGAATTTTACATTTCATAAAGTATCATCAAAAGATATTGTAAAATATTTTAGGACTATTGATATTAAGAAAACCTCGGACCTTTATTAGATACCATCGCAACTCAACTATCTACTATGTTTAATAATAGCGACGAATCTGGTGTGTTTTCATTGAACCCCGCTAATAATAGACCTATTTCTGTACTGCCAACACTTAGTAAAATTTTTAGAAAAATTATTCTTGATCAAATGAAAATTTTTTTATGTAAGTGATTTACTTCATAAAAATTAATTCGGTTTCAGAAGGGGTCACTCGACAACTGATTCTGGTATTGAGCTGATTGAATATATCTTCAATGCATAGGAGAATTCACAGGATGCTTTGGGTATATTCTGTGACCTATCCAAACCCTTCGATTGTGTTCACCACGAAACATTAATAAGGAAACTTCAACACTACGGTGTAAGAAGTGATGCTCTTAAATTAATTATTTCATGTTTATGTAACAGAACACAAAATGTTGTCATTAATAGTATGAGTTCCTCCGGGTCGATAGTACAAATGAGCGTGCCTCAAGGCTCAATTCTCTACCCCTTACTGTTTCTTGTATATATTAGTGACTTACATAGCCGGGGATAACCATGATATAGTATTATTTGCTGATGACACCTCATTAATTTTCAAATTAAAACGACGGTTACTAAATACGATGAAGTAAATAATGCTGTAGCTAAGTTAGTCAATTGGTTTAATATTTTAATAATTTGCATTATAAATAGAACTAAAACTAAATGTATGAAATTCGTAACTCCGAATGTCAAAAATTTTAATACCAGGCTGCACTAAAACTATCGGGAATGGAATGTTTCCACTGTTCCTGTCATATTAAAATCTTCTTAATTGAAAATTCCTTGGTTTTAAAAATCGAATACCATTTATTTATTTAAAAAAAGATTCTCGGTCTTGTCACAAGGTTTTGTCAAACTCGTTTAGTCGTTGAGAAAATGGAATCGACTCGAGAAAATTCGAGAGCGATGATTTATTATGACTTTCGAAGTGGTTTAACACAAAAACAGTGTGTTGACCGGATGATTTCTGCATTCGGTGATGAAGCCCCATCCAAAACCACAAATTATCGCTGGTTTGCTGAATTTCAACGTGGACATGTCAAGCTCAGTGATGATCCCCGTCAAGGTCGTCCAAAAACTGCAGTCACCCAAGAAAACGTTGATGCTGTGCGTAAGCTGATTGAGAAAGATCGACATGTGACATACCGCGAAATTCAGATAACTTTAGACATTGGCATGAGTCAAATACAAATAATCTTGCATGAACAATTAGGTGTAAAAAAGTTGTTTTCCCCATGAATACCGCAATTGGTGCGTCAGAACTCTCGAAAGATTCGACGCAGGATCCTAAAATGCTGTATACAACATCGTATCAGGTGACGAATCCTGGATATACGCGTACGAACCCGAAACAAAAAACCAATCACGAGTTTGGGTGTTCGAAAATGAGTTAAAGCCTACAAAAATTGTTCGTTCACGGAGTGTTGCAAAAAAAATGGTAGCCACGTTTGTCTCCAAAACCGGCCATGTTACGACTATTCCTCTTGAGGGACAAAGAACGGTTAATGCAGAATGGTATGCTAGCATTTGTTTACCACAGGTCGTTTCTGAACTCCGTAAAGAGAAATGCAACCGCCGCATCATCCTCCATCACGACAATGCGAGTTCTCACACCGCACACAGAACAAAAGAGTTTTAGAGCAAGAAAACGTAGAATTATTAGACCTTCCGCCGTACAGCCCCGACCTAAGCCCTAATGATTTCTATACTTTCCCTAAAATAAAGAAAAATTGCGTGGACAGAGATTTTCATCACCTGAAGGAGCTGTGGACGCCTACAAAACGGCCATTTTGGAGACCCCAACTTCCGAATGGAATAGTTGCTTCAATGATTGGTTCCATCGTATGGAAAAATGTGTCAAATTTCGCGGAGAATACTTCAAAAAGCAATAAATACATTTTTAAATAGTAATGTTGTGTCACTTCCTTGATTCCCGAAATTTTCAGTGCCACCCTCGTACTAATGTAATTTTAAACGGATAGGGGCTGAGTCTTGTTGATACCACCATTTGTTTGGAATCACACAAGACGCGAAGCTTCAATGGGGCCCTCATATATCAAAACTAGCTAGCAGATTTAGTTTTGCAGCATATGCTCTAAAAAAAATTAGAACTCATAACGGTGTTGAAACAGCTAGAGATTACTTTAGCTATTTTCATAGCATAATGTCGTATGGTATTGTTACGAGCTTGCGGTTCGTGACAATAAAAATTGCCGATAAAATTACCTAAATTAACACTTTAATTTACTTTACACAAATTAAAGTTAAAAACACTAATAATTAAACACACTTATTCACTTTTATTCCGCTCCGAAGCTTCGCTTGTTTCGCCAAATCAACACTACCTCCATCGCATCTTGCAGCGCCTATATATTTAATTTAGCAAAGAAATATCCAGAATGTTCAAGTAAACACGCGGAAGGTACCGAGCGTTCGAGTTTCGACTAGGCGCTGTCGGTTGAGTAATTTGTGATGTCATTTTCTCAATGCTCCCCCTCGCTCTCGTTCCTGACACTAGATGGCGCTAGTGTATCGTTGACTGGAGCGCGTAACACTGCCCCCTCCTAAGACATGCTCGTCCCGAGCATTATCGGCCCCATAATAACGCGCCAAGCGATTCACATGGACGATCTTAGGAGTCCCTCTTGCGCCTTTCTGTAACGGCTCCACAATGTCAAGGGCTGTCCTATCCCGTGGTGCACTAACATTGTACAATTTCGGTGCTCCTCTACTACGTGTCTGAGGTCCCCGCACGGCCGCACAACTTGTACATGTACGACACCAATCCTCGACATCGTCACGATAATGGACCCAGTAAAACTGTTCTCGGACCTTCAGTAGAGTTCGTTTAACTCCCAGATGGACTCTTGAACGACCATTATGGCACAGCTGTAGAACATTCGGCACTTTAACTTTAGGGACAACCATTTGCAAACGACAGCTGTCCCTTCGACCATTGTCCCATTTACGGCACAGGACTCCATCCTGAATCAGCAAGCTGTCCCATTGGGCCCAATAGCTTTTCGTGGTTGAACTCATCGCTGAGACGTCCCTCCACTTAGGCTTGGTAGCACGGGCCTTCATCCATCCCAGAATCGGCTTGATGTCCGGATCTTCCTGCTGTGCATGTCGTAGGCTGTCCTTCCACCCGTTGCTGAGGTGGTCTGTCCTGAACATCCTCACGGATACCACTTCCTTACTCTCTTGCCTACTACAATGGTTGCAATCTTCAGGACAAGGTCTTCTTGACAATGCATCTGCGTTGCCGTGAGATTTCCCGCTGCAGTGTCTGATAGTAAAGTCGTATTCCTGCTGCTGCTGGGCGGTGCTGTTAGCCGCACTTCCTTTCTGAGACCGTTCACCTTCCCTTCCTAGGGTGTGCTTAGGGCAGCTGGACCGAAGATGGCCCCTTTCCCCACAGCCATAGCACCTAGGGCTGTATCTTTTATTGTGGTCGCGAACCGTAACTGCTGTAACCTCCCTAGCGTGAGGTGAACGATGATCCTGTCGCCGCTAGGCAGTGCCGTTAGCTGCACTACCCTCTCGAGATCGATCAACTCTCCTTTCCATGGTTCGTTTAGGGCAGCTGGATCGAAGATGGCTCTTTTCCCCACAGCCATAGCACCTAGGGCTGTATCCTTTGCTGCGGTCACGGACTGTAGCTGCTGCAACCTCCCTGACGCGATGGGAACGATGATCCTGCCGCACGGCTTCCACCTCCAGTGCATGGGCCAAGGCGTTCTTAAGCGTGTCGTGGTGCCCGAGTCTCACAGCAGCTCTGACTTCAAGGTCGCGGATGCCGTCGATGAATGTCTGCACCAGGTTCCCTTCAATGAGCGCAGGTACAGACCGGTATGCTTTTCGCACCAGCTTCTCCACTTCTAGAGCCCACTGCTGCAGGTTTTCGTTGATGTGCTGCACACGATCTTTAAGCTGCGCACGAAAGACGTGTTCCAGGTGAGCGTCACCATATCTCGCCTCCAATGCCTCAAGGAGTTGCTCATAAGTCACTTCCTCACCGAGAGCTTCCAGAACTGTTAAGGCCTGGTCGCGCAGGCCTAGTGTGAGAGCAGTCATGGCCTGACTTTTATTCCAGCCGTTCGCCTTCATAACAGCCTCGAACTGGATTTTGTAGGCTGACCAGGAAGAAGTCCCGTCGAATGGTGGCACCTTGAACCCACGTAGCGAAGGTGTAATAGCTACTACGGGAGCTGTAGTTCCATCCCCCAGTTTGAGGTCGTCCAGCGTTTTCTTCACGTCAGCCATCACGTAATCAACCCGATTGTTTACTTGGTCGATTTGGGTTTTAGCTTCCTTGATTTGGGTTTCAGCTTCCGACAGGCGGTTGTCATGTTGAGCAACCCTATCCTTCACCTCCCTAATCTCTTTCCCGAAGTTAGCGTGAATGTCCTTCACGAGGAGCATCTGCTCTTCCTGTCGGCGGGCCTGTTCCTCCTGCTGCTCTTTCAACCAACGGGCCTGTTCCTCCTGTCGGCGAGCCTGTTCCTCCTGGCGGCGAGCCTGTTCCTCCTGTCGGCGAGCCTGTTCCTGCAGCATCACCATCAGAGCACCTAAATCGGGTGCTGCAGATGGAGGAGCTACTGACGGGCCTGCAGCCGGCGGCTGGCCCTCCGACGTCAGCGGCGTTGCACCACCAAATCTTCTTTGGTCCGTCTCCTGCTGGCGTTGATTTCGGGTACGGACACCCTCCGTTTCCTCCTTAGGTAAAATCGGCATGATTTTATCCCACTTCTGACACCAATTGTTACGAGCTTGCGGTTCGTGACAATAAAAATTGCCGATAAAATTACCTAAATTAACACTTTAATTTACTTTACACAAATTAAAGTTAAAAACACTAATAATTAAATACACTTATTCACTTTTATTCCGCTCCGAAGCTTCGCTTGTTTCGCCAAATCAACACTACCTCCATCGCATCTTGCAGCGCCTATATATTTAATTTAGCAAAGAAATATCCAGAATGTTCAAGTAAACACGCGGAAGGTACCGAGCGTTCGAGTTTCGACTAGGCGCTGTCGGTTGAGTAATTTGTGATGTCATTTTCTCAATGCTCCCCTCGCTCTCGTTCCTGACACTAGATGGCGCTAGTGTATCGTTGACTGGAGCGCGTAACAGTATGTTGCTATGGGAACACGCGACTGACACTGAAATTATATTAGTTTTACAAAAGAGGGCCCTATGAGCAGTATATGATTTAATTTTTTGCAATTTCAATTTGCAAAGCATTTTCTGGGTTTTTGTATATAATAAAGAATATTTTATTTCTTAGATTCCTTACCATGCTTTTTTTTTTACGGCCGAGAAAGTGGTTAAATCAGCTTTTTTACAGAATAAGGGTGACAAACAAACACACAGACCGCCAATTGGTAAAAATATCATTTGTCCCAGATTAAAAATGAAAACGAAGATTCGTTGTCACTCCTAAGGAGTAAGATGGTATGCCTCGTTACCAGTAAAAAAGGGTCTCAGATACTTTACGAAACACAGCATTGAGCTAGTTTTTTATGTTGGTATTTTTTATAGGATAAGGGTGACAAACGAGCACATAGTCCATCTGATGGTTACTGGTTACTCTAGTCCATAGACATCTACATCTATCCTCGATTATGAATAAAATGCAGATGCCTTGTTACCCGTGAGGACTAAGATGGAATGCCTCCTTTGCAGTTAGAAGGGTCTTTGGTTCTCTACACTCACCTAACGAAACACAGCAGCGTTAAGTTGTTATTTTACGCTGGTGTTCTGTGAGAGCCTGGTCCTTCCCAGGTCGAACAGACACGTTTGTGCTACAACTATACTACTAATATATCTGCAGCATGGCTCTACCACGTAAAACGTATTCTATGAGAGCGTGGTATTATCCCGGTCGAGGCGACCCATCCGTGTTACAACCATAAAATAGCTGCAGCGTGGCTCTCCTACGTATAAAATTGCGATTAGAAATTTCGGGTTACCCGCATACTGTGAAATTTAAGGGCCGCCTTGCCTAATTTTGATAAAACTTTTATATTTACCGTTTGAGGTAAACATTTATCTACCGATGACTGATTATTTGGCTCGTCAAATATTTATATTAAGTTTAATATTTCATTTTATCCTCTTTTGGGCATATAGCCACCAGCATAATTAGGAGTAAGTCCTTTTAGAGCAATGATTACGTTTTATCTTGTAAGCACTTTAATTCCTTTTTAAGCGAATTATACAAAGCTTCGGTCGCTCTTCTTGGACCATTTTGATGAATATAGTCTGACATTTGGTGCTTTTAGTATTTAAGAATAATCTTTAGGTTTTATTATCTAAATCCAAGGTCGTATACGAATATTTAATTGTAGCTGGAGGTCTTACTGATAAAACTAATGGGAAGTTTTGTCCTAATATTGTTACTAGTAAGACTACTGGGAATTTTCGTGGCGTGGTCATATAATAATACAAGCAGTCTTACCAAATAATCTTATTAGTAAAACATTCAGCGCATTAAACGCATCTGCAATTACCCTGATGTTGCAGTTGTTCATAGGCGGTAATCGCTTACCATCGGGTGAGCCGCATGCTAGTATGCCTTATATATAAAAAAAAAAAACAAATGTTGAAAGATATAAACAAACGTCCAATTACATTTCATCATTACAGTTCATCACAAATTCACTACTAAAGATGGGCTCGTCACTCCATAGGTCGGAGGTCGCCCAAACGCGACGCTGATCAGCAAGAGGCTGCCCTTCCCATTTGTTTATTTACACTTATTCCACTACACTTGTTTCCAGGCTGTGAGCTCCGAAGTATGTTGCCATTTCCCGAAAGTGGTCTAGCTCAGTCAGTAGAACCATTGATTAAAGTTTTATTTATATAATTGAATATTTCCTCCCAGCTCCCTCTACCAGGCAAATCTTGTTCACACTCCGATATCTCACAAATTTGTTAGCTAGAGACTTTATCATCACCATCGTTACTGCTCTTCACAAGTCCACTGCTGAATATAGGCTTCTCCCAAGGAATGCCATAAAGCACGGTCCTGAGCCACTTGTATACATCGACTTCCTGCTTGTCTCATCACTCCATCTAGTGGCGGGCCGCCCTACACTTCGCCTAGCGGTACGAGGTTGCTACTCGTGAACCTTTTTTCACCATCAGTTGTCATCAGTGTCATCGATTGACCACTCGATTGAAGATGGACTTACTTAGTCAGTATTTATCCCAGTATGTTTACATATTACTCCACAACTTCAAGCTTAGTGCTCCCAATAACTACCGGCATAGATGTGACATGGACGTTACATATGATCTTTGTTCTGTCCATGTTAATCTTAAGACCAATCCGTTGGGAGGAACTATTGAGGTCATTAGCATAGTGCTTAGGTCCTCCCGCAATTATGCCATACGGACTATATCGTCAGCAAATCGAAGGTGAGTGATGTACTTGCCATTGATGTTATTACCATATCCTTTCTAGTACAGTAGCTTGAAAACGTCTTCCAATGGCCATCGTAGCCCTACTGTACAAATACTTCAACATTTCGATATGGATACCAACAGCCAACTTGGCACCGCTGAAGTGACTGCTGCACCGCCCAAATTTCGACGGAATTAAAGGCTTTCAAATACCCACACCCGCAAGACCACATACGCAAGGCAAAATGGCAGATTGTATTCTTTAATCTTCTGTACAATTCTCCGAAGGGTATGTATGTATTCTATGGTGCTAAATCCTTTTCGGCAACCGACTTGTTCAGGAAGCAAAGTCGTCCAGTTTACCTGTAAGACGATTCGTAATGACTCTCGAAAACAGCACGTAGACGCCACTCAGAAGGGAAATCAATCTGTAATTCTTCAAGAGAGCATTTAAAAAAAACAAGACCAAAAACAAGGCCTTTCTTAAAAAACAAGACCACCGCACTTCTGCTCCACACCTCCTGAGTAGTGTAACTATGGAGAACGGAATTAAAGAGCTTCTGAAGGACTTCAAGTACCGGTTTTCCACTCGCTTTCGGAAGTCCTGCTATCATTTCTCCTCGTCCGGGGACTCGCGATTTTTAGATGCTGGGGAGTCTTTTTGCAGAGAGAGAAATCTCGCTCAGACTGGCGTCTGGAATATCCGGCCAGCTGTACTAACTCGGTAATATGGAGAAGCAAAGCTTCTACTTCTCGCTGGTATTCTGTGAGGTCATGGTACTTTGGTTCGAGCCAGCCTATCCGTGCAACAGTCAAAGCTGCCGTGTGGCTCTACCACTGTTAAATTAAAATAAAACTTATTCTCATTACTCCATTATAACATTAAATTTATTTTTATTTAATTACAAAATAAAATACTTATTAATTTAATTTGAGCGTTCTTCGCATCCAAATACATCACTGGAAGTTATTGCAAAAAGCAAGAAAAATGTCAGTTTACAATAAAGCATACATATTTTTATAGTAGTGTCAGTGACAACTAGCACACAGTTCAACTGGTATTTTAAGTGAATGCTGTGGCCCACAGAACCTGTACCTATTCTTGAATATAGATCGGAATTCAGATACGTTGTCGCATGGGAATAGTGTTGGATAAGACTTGCTGTTGGATCGTTATTGACACTTGTATGTGGCTCCAATAATGACGTGAACTGCCCGAACAGCCGCCCATAGAGCCTCTCAATGTCACTCAATATCTCAGATGTCCTGAAAATGGTGCTGCCACATTCGGTCTTCAGCTTCGACAGCTAGCTTTTTCTGGCAGACACATCTCTGGCAAAGACTTTTGAGCCCTGGTTCCGCTTTTCAATACGAGTTGTTTTGAAGTTGCGTAAATCCTGCCGTATGAATTTGGAAATCTGTCTGTTCAGTTGCCTGTATACTGTCAAATCTGCTGAAGACTGCAGCTTCATTTCCTGCAACAGTCATGAGATTAAGAGTGTGAACAGAGAGTTTTTGTTTCCTTCTGCGATGGGTCTTGCAGAACTTACCTCCAACTGAATGGACAGTTTCTACGAGATTGTCATTCATCTCATCCACAGTGTGCCCAGAAGACTGCAATCAGTCTTTTAGGCCCTGAAAACGATTTTGTTACTCCAACCGAAAGTTTTTGGGGCTTTTTATTAGGGTACGAATGAGCCAGAGCGTTGAGTTCATTAGACGTGACGTAAGTTGTAGAGAACCTAAAGATTAGGTTTAGTGTGCCTCTCACCATTTTCACTGTCGCGATTACTGAGACATCACTGAACAGTTGTCGTCTAGAAAGGTAGAGACTTCTTGACAATAAATCCGGCATGGTCGCCCCCTTCCCTGTGATAGCACGAACTACCGTATTGGAGGGTTTACGTTCGTGTAGTTTTTTTTTTAAATAAAAGAGATAAAAGCGAGTAAGCAGTACATACTCGTACAGTGCATACACCTTGGATATCTACAATTATCTTCTAAGGAGTTACCGACTCTTCTAGCGTTTTTGACCAGAAAACTACAAAATTAGTTTCGAAACTGTAAAATTTTACAAAGATTAAATTTTCTTTTCGTTCTAAATTAAAGAAAGTATTTTCGAAAATGTTCGAAATGTAAGGCAAGTATTTAATGTAATGTCGAGATAAAATTGGTTTAATGAAGTGATATTCTTTTTCATATAATTTGACACTGTATTCGGAATGTGAACGTGTGATCAGGCGTCCAATGCGTGATTTTTGATTGTATGTACGCGCACAGATTGGCAAGTATGCATATAATCCAAGTAGTTATTTAATAATGTTATCAACTAAACTTATGTGATCGTTTCTATACAGGTTACAAGCGAATAATAGTGACAGATAACCATTAGATGATACATTGTGCGTGAAATAATAAAAAGCTAATAAGCTGAAAATTGACTCACCTTTATTATTATCTAAAATCAATTTCATCACTAAAGCACCTCGCCTTACTATTCGTTCCTCGCAGAAACTCAATATTTTTTACCTCCTCTTTTACATAAAAATTACACAGTTTTATCAATCGCTGCTTGAATATGGCTAATGATGACTTTTATGATATATACAGAGTGCTAGTGTAAACACCGTTATCCTTGAAACCAGTGGTTTGTTTTCACTTATAGAACGTAAATTCAATGAAAAATAAAATTTTTTTTTAGCAAAATCTCAATTTTTCCTTAATTCCTCAATTTTTGCATATCCTAAGCCAGGTTGAAAGTATGAAGGAAAAGTTACATCACATGTTATGTTTTTTTATTTGAATGTTGTGTAGGTAACTAGCGCGGGTGGTGTAACAGTGATTAGGTCACTCGCGCATAGGGTATCCACGAATTTACGGACGGTGTCGGACAGAAACTTTTTAAATTTTATGAAAGAAAATAGCGTTTTTTTTTAAAATTCATTGAATTTACGTCCTATAAGTGAAACCAAGGTTTCAAGGATAACGGTGTTTACACTAACACCCTGTATAATATAGATCAGATATCATAATAAATTCATAATATAGAAATATAGAAAATGTATTAAATTCACAACATTCGATATCAAATAAGTAAATACTAGCGTGTTTTCAAATAGGGATGAGTCTTGTTGAATCCACCGTTTTTCTTGAATATAAGCGATGATCTGTGGGTACTGAGTAAGACCCACATACTCTAAATTAGCTAACAAACTTAGTTCTGTAACTATATTTTTAAAAAGATTGGAAGGTTTACATGTGTTGAAATAGCTAGATTAGTTTATTTTAGTTCTTTTCATAGCTTAATGTAGTATGGAATCTTGCTATGGGGTAATGCGACTGACATTGAAACTATCTTTGTTTTGCAGAAGAGAGCCATATGAGCAATTTTTACAACTTATATTCGAAGAAGTGTTTTTAAGAAAATAAGTATATATAAGTGTGTTAACTTGGAATTCATAGTATTTTTACGAAAATTTAATGTATGTTTACAAAATCAAAAATAGATTTATTAAAAATGGTGATCTACATTATGAAAATACCAGAAACGAGTAAAAATTACAAGTTACTTAGCTCTAGAGTAAGTAATTCATTCATATTACAAACCCTTTTCTAAAAATGTACCAGAAAAAAATGCTGGACCTATCAATAAATAAGTTAAATTTTTAGTAAGCAATAATTGTTTAGTAAGTGTGATCCTACTGTGCTAACGAGTCGACAAAATTTGGTAGACTATATTGAATTTAAACGCCAAAGGACCAAAAAGTAACAACTTCAAACGTTACTAAATACTTATCATTTAGTTCTTTGAAGACTTCTTCTTCTTCTTTACCCTCGCCTCTTCCCGTTACGCGGGGTCGGCTTTCTTAATCCTTCGACGCCATTCAATTCGCTGGTAAGCATCATCTTCTGTAAGGCCGAGCTTTAGCATGTCCTTCCGGACATTTGTCAACTAGGTAGTTTGCGGTCTACCTCTCCCTCTCCTTTTTGTAGCCAAGGAAAGACACTTTTTCACGACATGGTCATCGGATCTACGCATAACATGTCCATACCACGTTAGCCTGGACTATGTAATCTTATCAGTGATAGGCGTTACTTTGAAACTCCCCCTTACGTGTTCGTTACGCACTTTGTCTTTGAGAATGACTACACCCGCCCAACGTAACATGCGCATTTCAGTGGCATGAAGTTTTCGCTCATGGATTTTCGTCGAAGCCCACGTTTCGCTACCATAGAGTAAAACAGGCCTCACAGCTGTTTTATAGACCTTGCCTTTGGTTCTTATTGGCATTTTTGGATCGCAGAGGACTCCTGTTAATGTACGCCACTTATTCCACCCAGACATTGTTCTGTGCGTTATGTCGGCTGTTATCGATCCATCTTCCGCGATTATTGATTCGAGGTATTTAAATTTATTTACTCTAGGTAAGGCTACCCTATCCAATTTGACTTCCGCGCTTGATGGTATAGTTTCGTCGGGGTTGAAGTTGCATACCATGCACTCTGTCTTGGTTCTGCTTATGCGTAATCCGTTTAACTCTAGAGATTTCCTATATTGCTCCAAATTTTCTTGTATCTCGATTACACTGCCTGAGATGAGCGCAACATCATCCGCATATAAAAGGTTCCATGGTGTGGGTTTCTGGATTTTCTGGGTTAGGTGATATTAAATAGCAAGGGAATTAGTGCGCTTCTTTGATGAACTCTTACTTTGATATCGAAGCTCTCCGACAAGCCGGCTGGACTTATGACACAGGTTTGTACATTATGATACATGTCATGTGCTCAGGGACAGGGACAGCGTCTGTTGTTCCCCTCTCAGAAGTAAAACCGAACTGATTTTCTGATAAATTAATGAGGTTTTGAAGGCGTTCACTTAGAACTCGTTCCCAGATTTTGAGTGTGTATGATGTGAGTTTTAGACCTCGATAATTTGCACATTCCCGTACATCTCCTTCGTTCTTGTAGAATGGGACCAATACACTCTTTCTCCAGGCATCTGGCATTTTTTCGCTTTTCATGATGTTATTAAATAGCTCACAGAGCTATGCCTCTCCTACCCTTTTTAGAAATGTCCAGAGCTTAACAGGAATATTATCTGGGCCTACACTTTTATGGTTCTTCATTTTAGATATGGCGCTACCAACTTATGTAACAGTTATTCTATTTACAGTTCCTTGCGTCGGAGGTAATTCTGTTTCTGACTGTCTAGGAAATTCTTCATTGAGCAGCTCCAGGTAATACTCAAAACATTTTTTACATATATCCTTATCGCTTGTACTTACAAACTTGTGCCTTCTTTATTTTTAATGTATTTTGTACTTTTAAAGTCTTTACAATCATTATATATATATTTAGCTATTTTGTATATGTCATTATCGGTGGCTAGTTATAAACGATGGTAAAGACCAGATTTAGATCAGCTTTTTCCTTTTCAATAGCTACTGTTCTTCTTTGCTTGAAAAAAGTCTTCTTTGCCTCTTTGTATATTTCTTTATCTTCATGCATGTTTCTTGCCAAATTTTAAACAAACGTTTCTTTTCAGCAACACCGTGTTTGTTGTAGTCGTTCCACCATTTTGTATCTTTTGCATTGTGCAATGGTCCTTTGCTTATCCCTAGCTCACGTTTTGATGTAGTGATACATAGTTTCTCAAAGTTTGTCCATGTTTCTGTAGGAGTCTGATCTCGAAGGGGGTTTTTGCTCATGTAATTCACAACATGCTTTCCTAGGGTACTCCCTTTATCCGTTTTTAGTTCATGCCATTTAATTCTCTCCACTTTAACTCTTTTTATCTTAATGGCCGTTTTAAGTTTCAGGGCTGTTAGTAGAAGCCTATGTTGGGAGGTGAGGGGTTCCCCAGGAATAACCTTGCAGTCCTTAATTTGTTTCAAGCATCGTTTATCTATTAGGATATAGTCTATCTGCGTCTTCGATTTTCCACTCTTATAGGTTATTAGATGTTCATCCTTCTTTTGAAAGAACGTATTTACTACTGCAAGATTTTGAGAAGCTGCGAATTCCAAAATTGTTTCATCTTCACTGTTTTGCTTTCCATATCCGAAACCATCATGATAACCCTCAAAACCGTCCTTGTCTATCCCCACATGACCGTTCCGGTCTCCACATACGATTCTTTGTTCACTTCGGGGTACTGTTGTTAGATGATGCGGTCGTTGATTCTGTTTATTTCTATAAGTTTTTCGCTTAGATGTTGATCCAGGATAATTCCAATACCATTTTTAGAATTGTCTGTGCCATTGTATATGAGTTTAAACCCGTTCCCGATCTGACGTGATTTGGCGCCTTTCCATTTTGTTTCTTGCACACAGCAAATGTTTATGCGTCGTCTAAATAGAATATCGCTGATTTCAGCACTTCTTCTAGTCATTATGCCAATGTTCCACGTTCCTATGCGTAGTTGAGACATTGGTATAGCGTTTTGTTGTTTTGATCTTTCGTCGCTTCCGGGGGACGCCCTAGTATTCATCGCATTCGCATCGCCGTCGCTTGAGGGGGACGCCCTAGCCTTAGAAATCTTTCCTTTCTTGATATGCCTCATGATTAATATAAAAATTGGCTATTAGATTTTACGGTCGGTTGCCACCTGACACCAAAATCTTAATCTTCCTGGAAGACTTGAGAGCCGCCGTTGACCAGAATAGGTTCATCCGCCGCCTTCTCTAATGAACTCTCAGACCTAAGAGTCCATCACAAACGAGTACCTCTACTCCGCATATGTGATGAACTCTCAGACCTAAGAGTCCATCACAAACGAGTACCTCTACTCCGCATATGTGGGAAAAGCTCCTCTATTGGGTTTGATAACGGGTATTTTATTTCCCTCCTATCCTTCAACAACTGGAGGCTGTTGACGGGCATTCCTTGATCCGCCGCCTGAGGACGCGCTGTCTAGGGTTAAGGCTCCCCCGAAAGAGAGTAGAGAGAGTTCTTTGAAGACTACTTGTAAAAATTTTGGCAAAATTTTTCGATTAATATTGCACAGAGAAAGCGGGGTACAGTGAATCCCCTTTTTTAAAGACGACAAAAGGCAGTATATGGACGATTAATTATATTTTTTTAAAGCTGGATTGGTAGTATTAGATGTTATTATAAAATTTTGATCTCAATTTTGGCAAACACACCAATCGTTTATAGCTACCGAGAAATAAAAAAGGGGGAATCGATCCACTGTACCT
The DNA here is from genome assembly GCA_907164705.1 of Parnassius apollo. Taxonomy (NCBI): domain Eukaryota; kingdom Metazoa; phylum Arthropoda; class Insecta; order Lepidoptera; family Papilionidae; genus Parnassius; species Parnassius apollo. The sequence continues at coordinate 27,868,196 of CAJQZP010000693.1, forward strand.
CGCATTTGGGATACACTGGATCTACTTGTGGATCGTAGCGGTGCACAGTCAACCAACACATGAAATTACTATGATTTTTAACCGGAGTAACAATTTAATGATACAAAGCGTTAAATAAAATATTTGTCAATTTAATTAATAGCTCTAATCAACCTTATTATACAATCATCGTTTTGTATTTAATAAACTTTAATCACTCTTTGGGGATTATTGTCTTAAAAAATACTGAATTATACTGTACCAAAGAGTGACTATATATTATACTTTCATACTTGAAACTATTATAAACCTATTTAAGTTAAAGTTCTTATTGTTTGTAGTGGTATGTTTAAATAAAATAAATAACTCTTGTAAAAAATAAACAAAAGTAAATTTATAATTTTCGTTAACCATGTACCAGTCATCTCAAATAAACAAGAAAAATCTTATAAAAATACAAAAATTAAAAAAAGAACGAAACAATTAATGCCAATTCAATCAAGAAACGCTACTTCAGAATATATGATAACATCGCTGCCCTCTCCACTCGTCTTACTCTCTGAAATTATTCTTAATTTTGCACTTCGCTGTCTCCGTCTTAGCTTTTTCTCAGATTTTTTATTCCTCTTTTATTTTTTATCACATCGATTCGAACTGTAAAACCTTTTTTTAGTTCTCGTGATGTCTTCAGGTATTCGAAGACTCAAATCTCCATGTCATTTTGTAAAGTCATAATATAATTTTGCACCAGCTGTCTGTGTGTCATACCATTTTCTGGTATTTTAATATTATTAGTGACGACTATGACATATGCAAATTGCCTAACCTCTGTTGGAGTTAGACTATCACTATCACCAACGCTTCCTGTCATTTTTTATACAACCCCTACAGAGTAGTGTACGGAATATTATAATTTTATTACTATCTAAATTAAATTCAAATGCACGTTTTATCTTTTGTCTCACTCATGGGGCCGATATTAGTTTTTCTTTTTATATTGCGAGCCAGGTTATTACTCTGAAACAAGTACCGAATTAAGTGCTCTTAATACTTAACATTTTGGGGTACAGTGTACTAGTGACATAGTGGGTACTTGGTGCGATCCACAGCAAGGATCGGTCCACTGTTGGACCACACACAACATATTTTCAAATCTAATGCATTTCTTAGCTCCTTTACACGATGGGCCAGCGAGATGGCCATGCGATGGTTGAAACGCGACTACACGATGGCGACATTCAGTTATGATCTAAAACGTTTTTTGAGATGGACGTGGATGAAGTAGCTGCTGCGACAATATATATATACAACACGTACTGTTATTTTCTTAATGTGCACAAGAATAGAGTTATCAAAAAGAAATAGCGTGGAAAAAGATGGTGGACGTTATCTATCCATCGCAATAGAACTAAATATATCCTAAGTCAATTTAGTTTTCTTTAAAAACAAATAATTGAATAATTATAATTTAATAAATAATTATTAATTAATTATTCAAAATAAATAAAAAGCAAATTATGTATATTATGTTCTGATTTTAGTAGGTCTATGATTATAATTTTATAACTTCATTATGAGGCTACATATTCGACATTTTTAATTCGTTAATTAATAAACAAAACATGAACGTCCACACTCAACCGTCGAGCGCTCAAATCTGTGGAATGGGCCACGTGTAGATGCGTACCGCCATCGCTGGCCCACTACCTTTGATGTGCGGCGGAAATACCGACACCGTCGTCATCCCCAAGACCATCGCACGCGCCATAAGCCATTCGACACAACTATGCCCTCCACACGCTGGCCCATCATAGGGGGCCATCGCGCTGGCCCATCGTGTAGAGGGCCTATCTGTAATTAACATAACCTGAAGTTGATGTCTTTATTAAGAGAGCTTTTTATATTGTTTTTTATACGTAGAATAATAATATCTAAATAATCTACGTATACTTATAATAAATCTGTAGAAAAGTCATATCTATAATTGTAAAATTTTTATGAAAAAACCAATTCCGGTGGACTAAAGAAAGGGAATTAGCTGTTTTCAGAATTTTTGTCTATTTTTATGAAATTTTGTACGTAGGTAGTTACAGACCCGGGGTACTTAAAAGCTACTTTTTATCCTATTACGTTTCTTAAAAAAGGAGGGTTAAGTATTTTCCTTCCTTTAGATGTAAATTTCCATTTTATGTGATTGATGTAGTTTTTATAATAAATAAAATATTTATAAATAATGCCTATAACTAGTTTTAGAGAGCAGAGCTCATTACGTATTTGTAGAGAAGCATATTTTAAAAGATTCTACATAACTTTATGTCGTTGACGCAGTCTTTATTACTTTTGATTAGTTTGTTATTTTTTGTTGAGTTTGAATTTGCTTTCATATTATCAGATATATCTATTAAAATTTTTGTGACACTCCCAGTTTCATACCTCACATGATTAAATGAACAGGCTCTTGCGAAAAAGTAGCTACTATAAATATCGGGTTTATGTTAATGTTAACTATAAGTAACTGCATTGATAAATTCTTGAAAGTCATCTGTCAAAGCCGTTAATCCAACCGAACCAAATGTAGGTAAATTTTGTATTAGGTAAGCAACCCAAATTCGATACGCTCCGATTTTACTCATATTTTATTTGCAATTTGAAGTTCTCAATGGTGAAGGAAAAAATCGCGAGAAAACCAGCATATCTGAAAAGTTAAAAAATATATTTCGGAATAAGTTTTAGGTATATGTGAAATCGGTCATCCCATATTGGAGTCAATCCATTCAACTACTTTTTGTCCTGAAACCCGATGCGGCTTCTGCCCAGTTGTGGGGTGTACTAGGCTGCTACTTTCTTACTTTTAATAGGGCTATCCACTGTTGATCATAGGCTTCCCCTATTGTTTGTAAAAAGACTGGATATTTGCAGTAGTATTCACGCTTGGCAGGCGGGTTGGAAACTGCAGGTTTTTATTAGTTTCCGCTGTTATCAGGTAGATGTGGCCCCATCTGCTGTTTCAGTTTCCATTTGTCGCGTCTTACGACAACCACGAGACGAAATAAAGTACCGGTTTCTTTTTTGCCACCTCTACATGGGTAATATATTTCTACTCCTGTTCATTAATTGGGTTCCTTCCATAGATTGCCAAATAGGTTGCATATTTGCCGTAGTTGCCTCGCTTGGCCGAGCTGCCAACTGCATATTTTATTATTTTGAGCTATGATCAGGAAGAAGCTTACACCCATCTTCTGTATATTTCTACTCCTGTCTATGAATATAGTTATCGCACTTTCACCATGAATAGAACTACATTTTTGGAATTTTGAAGTCTACTTGAACGGACAAAACTTGCATGCATTTATTGGTGCCAATCAATATTTAGTGGGGTCAATATTAATAAATATTGACAAAATAATGTTGAATTTCATGGTAAATTCAACATTATTTTGTCAAAATTAAATCAACTTTAATTTTGTAATTATGTATGTTACGCATTCCTGATTCCAGAGTAATTTTCCCTTCATAAAGACACTTCAGAAGATATGCCATACAAAGAAGGTGTTACGAGACTTATATTAACGAAATTCTGATAAACTAACTTATGTGTTTCTGTAGCATATTATATTGCCAAATTTCAATAATTTCCTATGTCCAATATAAACACGGATACCGAAGTGTCTCTACAAGTGATCCAGTTTTGCTAATTTTAGCAGGCAATAGTATTATATTATGATGTTTTTTTAATTCAAGTCCACGCGAGCGAAGCCGCGGGTAAAAAGCTAGTTATAAATAGTTTTGAGTAAAAATATTCATTATCACAAGAAAAAAATATATGTTTATTACTTACGGATAGCGCGATGGCGGCGACGCATCCATCCACAGTGACAGAGTGACTACCATGGTACTACTGGTGCGGGTGGACGTAAAAATTAGATGGCACGATTCATCTATGTTTCATGTGTGCATAGTTAACAGACTATGAATTATACGTGTTGATCTACTGTACTTAAACTTCAGTCCAGTGTATTCCACCTAACCCGATAATTTTTTTTAGTCAAAATTGATATACCTATATACTTTGTGCGATTACTTATCACAAAACGATTACGAGAGCTGGGGGCACGGTAGTGCTCCCGCCAAGTTGAGAAAACGAGTAAAAAAGTAGCACATCGGTGTCATACTTTTCTGGAAGCAGTTCAGGCCATTTTTGAACCCCCTATAACTTCGTTGTGGATGCAACTAGAAGCCTGAATTCAGTAACCAAGCAGGTATTGTATAAACATGGTATATTTCAAATTTTATTCAATTTGAACCAGTAGTTTAAGAATTATAACTTGAATGAATCAGTTTACTTGTATATGTATAATAGGTGTAGATAGGTACGTTGTTGGTATTCAAGAAGTAGAAGGTACCGGAAAGGTAAAAAAGTAAGACTATCTACAAAAATAAATGAGATGCCATCAAAAACATAACTTGTAAAAAAAACAAGTCTCGCAACAGCTTAGTGCGATTGCCAAGTCAATCTATTTATTTAAAACATAAAAGATTTTTATCATTCATATGTTTTTTACGGTGGAAGAACTGAGTTGCGAGACTTGTTTTTTTTACAAGTTATGTTTTTGATGGCATATGATATTTTAAACACAGCAAACTTTTTATAATATCGCATTTCATGAAATAAGAAACTTAGTTCGTTATGGTAAATTTTGAATAAGGCGTTAAAGGCGTTACAGGGTTGCTCATTTCAAAGTTGTCACTTTATTTTTTGCAATTAATAAGTACTGCGCACTAATGAAGGTAGTTATTTTATTTATTTACAAACAAAGTAAATGGAATATTTAAATCAATTATTATCGTATCCGTTTGAATTTACGCAAAATAATATTTGTATGTAGAAATTGTCTCTAAGATGTCTCTAAGAAAATATGCCCAAAAAATCAGTAAAATTCATTAATTAGCCCTGAAAATATGGAGTGGCATACATTAAAATTTCGTCGAACACAATGTGTCTTTGAAGTTGGTAAAATTAAAATAAGCTATTGACAACGTCTTTGTTTTGCCATTCGGAGAATCGTCGTATGTACTTAATAATAACCTAACCTCATATAAAATATATTTTTGAACACTTTAACAAATAAAAATATATTTCAATATAATTTCAACCATTATATTTCCTGAAATCATCACATTTTTTCTATGAATCTACAATCTATCACAAATTTAACTACGTTCTTAAAGTCAGGAAAATATTGCATGTGCTCAACAGTGGGACTATGTTACTTAACCTTACTTTTCACTCGTAATGTTTACAACAAGAAAATAAACAACACAATTAAACAATGAGAAAAACATAATACGCATTAATTTAATATCATAATATGATATCAAAAATCAACTCAACCTCATTAAATGACAGTTGCACAATCCAGTGACCTCCGTATTATTATTATACAGAGTAATGGCACAGCCAATTGGAATGTTAGCTCTTATCACAAATACAATACAAAAATAAATAAACAAGCGCTTTGCTATTCGCGTATACTTATAGACTTATTAAAAGATGCTGAAATATCATTATATTTTCATTATTTTTATCCTTTCACGCATCCGCTGCTTCCTAAACTAAATTGTAATAACAAATATGTTAGACCTGTTTTATTAAAAACGCAGTTTATTGATAGTCTCTGGCTTGAACTATGGTTTAGAAAGAGTCTTTTTCATAAACAAGTCCCTTATCTAAGGCGCCACATTCTTCGGGAATATTAGCATTTGCTGCCAAATTTCATAATTTAGATTTAATTTCGCAGATTTTTCGCGAGACTTCTTTTTTAAAACAGACTCTAACTTATAACTGAGAATAATAATGATATTTTTTTTTTGTATAAGGCGGAAAATACTTAAGTGATGTTTCCATTTCAACATATAACAATATCTATAAGTACCACAGTTTTAACACTGTTTGTTTGTTATTAACAAGAGATTCACATATTTTATATAAAAAGCTAATACGTATGTAATATTTATACAATAATAAAACTATAATAAATATAAAACAACTTTATCCGTAAAAATGCATTACGACTAATTGTGATGTTTTTAATTTTGTTTAATTATACAATTTTTACCGTTTATTCAAAATACAGCGATTTTAATAATGAACCCCTATATATTTTAGTTAATTCTTCTTAATCTTATATATGCTTTGCAATAATTGGTTATTAAACTATTAAAACTTGCTATATTTGGAAAGTACCGCATGTGATATAATATTAACATTATTTAAATAATCAATTGTAAGAGAATTATTAAAAAATATATTATGTAATAAAGGCGCACTTGCAACAATGGATGCAAATTTAAGATAATATTTAAACAAACAGGGTCGCTAATTTGTGTTTTAGAAACTTTTAAAAAATTTAAACAATCGTAATAAAGGTATCGATAAAAGAACTATTCTTAAACATGAAAACACGGAATGTTCCCAAAATGTAGGACGGAGATATTAAGTACAAACGCTGTTTTGAAACTGAATGTCAATATTAGGTCTTTACTTATGAAATTTCTGTAGATCTATGATTTTGTTGGAAAATTCAAACACAAATAATTTTTTACCTTTAAGGTACGTTATTTCTTTTTCAAAACCGGTTATTCATTTATTTCTTTGGGATTTGTATTTTGTGCAATATCTCCATATTTTTACAATGGGTTCTAAGAAAATTCGTGTTATATTTGAATATAAGTCTCAAGCCGAGCGCAATATCAATGAGATACTTGCGCATTACCTTTATACTTTTGTATTACTATTGAACGAACATTTCAAATATTTTCGTTAAGAAAGATTTGATTCATAACTGAACTCATGGCCGCCCCGAGAATGTTGATAACGATAAACTGAACCCGATAGTGAAAGCAGATTCGTCTCAAATCACGGCAACGCTAGAGTCGGTTTTTGATGAAATTGTCAAAGACCTACTATTTAATTGGTTATCCAACAATACTAAAAATTTGCTACCTTATATACTTATTCTGACCCTGCTCATGTCTTCATCTTCCTTCTCATAAACCACTTTTTCGTTTGAATACAGCTTATCTTGTATTGCAGCAAAAGATTGTCCCTTTGTTTCCGGTAGCAAAAACAATATGAATATAACACCGCCTACAGATAATAATCCGAAACACCAAAACGCGACATAATTTCCTAAATTGTCTGCAATCACTTGGTAAAGCTTAGTGACAGCAAATGTCATTAGAGCTACAAATATTTGTATCACACATGTGGCTTTTGATTTAATATTAGTTGGAAATATTTCCGAGGTAATAGCAAAAGGCACTGTAGCTAATCCTATTGTATAAGAAAATATAAATATAGGTATCACAACAATGGGAATAAAGCTTATATTTATTACTAATTCACTGTTTTTTTGTTTCATGAAAAAGTAGGCACCTATAATTATATTTGCTAGGCCAACACCACACGAGGACACCAATAATAGAGGCTTTCTTCCTAATCTATCGACCAGTTGAGAAGATATTGCAGATGTTAGCAATTGCACCGTGCCAAATAAAATGCACGATTCCTTAGCTCCTAGTCCACCTTCAGCAGCTCCAAATATTTGTTGCGCATATGCTATTATAGCAGTGCTACCACAGAACTGCTGAGTGAAATATATACCTAATAATATAATGAGTCCTTTTTTATTTCCTCCTACTGCCACAAGATCCTTCCATCTGCTTTTTTCCTTCATATTTTCATTTACTAGGTGCGTCATACACTCTAACTCTTCTCTCATGAATCCTCTGCCCCGCAGTTTCTTTAAGGATAATTCCGCCAAATTTTGCTGCCCAGATTTTAAATAGTAATATGGAGACTCCGGCATTGCGCTAAATGTAACTACGAATAGTATTGGGATGGCGATATTGAAACTCGCTAGTCCAAGCATCGACACGTACGGCCCGATGCAATACTGTGACAGGATACCAAACTGAAATTTAAAAATATGTACATTTATTAACAGGAAACATTTTCACCTCACTGCAAATAAAAATTGTTAGTTATGTTAATTATTAGTCGGTGTCATCAATCCAACATTTTGTAGTCTGTGACTGGTCGGTAAACGCCCAAAAAAATTTATATGTCGTAATAATCATTTAATTATAAAATTCCTTTCAATTGTCTTTGACCTGTTTTATAATAAAGCTTGCAATTTATTCAGTCGTTTCGTAAACAAATAATCTCTTTACAAGACAAAAGAAGCATACTTCTAAAATAAAATCTGATTCTGATCTGATTATATTCATTATCCGCTTTACTACATTTATTGTTCATCGCTTATACCTAACGTTGGATAAAACGTAAATACTTATAGAATTATTTTCATGTCCGCCTGCGTTTAAAGCTCCTTTTGTCTAGAACTTTTTTGAGATATCAAGTCAAAATTAATAACAAAAAAAAAACAAGTAAGTTCTAGCTTAACGTATTTAATACAACCGTTCAAGGTTCTCTAACTTTGAATAAAATTTCCACATATTACGGATTTTACCGCGTTTAATTTGCTAGAACGTCGTGTATTAAAAATAATATTAAGGAAATTAAACGCGATAAAAGACGTAAAAGTAGTTATATTCAATGTGTAGCGTTCGCGTAAAGCTAAACGCATATTTGTCCCATCGTACGCGTCGTACGCGCCTTTCGCGTCGCATTTTCGGATGGCCTTGCACATTTGTACATACGCGCCGTACACGCCGTAGGTACGTAATTCTTTTGTATCGTGTGAAACGGTAAAGTGACATTGATCGCTCACATCGTTATGGAAAAAAATGTTGTAATAGCCTGCTTATTGGCAGAGGAAGAAAATAATAAAATTCGAAGAAAAGCAGATTCTGGATTCATAATATTAATTTAAAAAAGCAGTTGTGTGGAGAATATACGTTATTACACGCCTCATAATCGAAGCGTTGAGGTTGTGCTCTACTTTCACCTAATGGAAATTCAGTAATTTTCTGAGCTAAAAATGTCTTTATTTGATAATAAACATACACATATATCGAGAAAAATCACTCATTTTCATGTTTCTATTATTTTTAAAAGTAATTTTCTGTATTTAGTGTAAAAACAAACTAATTGAAAAAAAAAATTGATATCCGCATACAGACATGTGAATATGGCGCACGATTACGGTCGTTAGAATTAATGTGTCAAAATAATTATTTTTTTAATAGGTTTAGAATCTCAACGCACAGGTTCCTTTTAAAATCACTGAGTAATTTGCTCTTGTTCAATTGTAATTAATGAAAATGTAAAAAAAAAAACTGGTACCTTTCTACAAAAAAATATTCTCATGGATCTCTTCTTTCGTCTCAAATATGGAAAAAGAGATATTTTTCTGTTTATATCTTCAAATGAGATTATGAGGCGTGCACTTTTGGATTTTTCAAATTTATAAAGACTTATTAGATGATGATAAACGATTTTTCAAATATTTGCATTTAACATACAAGAAATTTCAAGAATTGCGACATAATATTTCTCTATGGAAAACTCAAGATTTAGAAGGCCTTTAGAACCAGAGTAAAGACTTGTATGTTTTAGGTAAGTATTTTTATTGCTAATTAAATAATCCCATTTAAATGAGGTTTAGAAATAAAAATTGACAATTTTTTATCCCCTCATGTCACTAAGTATTCATATTATAATCGATGCAATTTTTTAAAATTAAAGTAATTACTCGTAATAACGTGTTAATTAAAAATTATAAAAAGTCTTGTGTGACGACTCATTGTTGCCTACAAAGTAAAGGAATGAAAGTCGAAATCACCAGTTTTAGTAGAAAATCCACTAAGGAAACATTAGACAACACTGCGTTTCAGCACGCACCGAACGCGCCGCATTACATGACGTCATCAGCATGCAGCCTTCAATACGTACGGTGCGGCTGTAATATGCAAGGTTTCATATGATTTCATACAACGAATTCTAAATTGCGGCGCGTACGGTGCTGACAAATGTACGTTCAGTTTTAATATAAGTAATCATTATTTAAATTATATATAATTTATTTAATTAGAAAAATGTCTAAAAAAATTCTTACGTAACGTTTAGATTACGTAAGTAGATAAACGGAACAGAGATAAAGCTTCATACAACCGCGCGAATCGGTTGCACTACTACAAGCACGCGGGGCATGTGTGCGTGACCACTGGCCGCTTGTCGCGTACACGGCGAGACTGAAAAAAAAACCGGTTACGCTAGCGCAGGCAGTTGACAATTCTCAGGGTCAGTGCGGCGCACATTGTTTGTTTTGTTAGTTGTAAGTTTGAATATTTTAATGTAAAATAGTGGTATTATTAATAATGGTTGTTTATTAACTATCCCAAGGGGTACAACCTTACTTACCCTTTTTTAATAAGAAGAGGGTACACGGTGAGTTTTTACCTTTTTATTGTTATTATAATATATTACTAAACATTTGTCGGTATGTGGATGGGTCGGTATGTAGTAGGTACGCGGGTTAAGTTCACATATTGCAAGTAAGATTTGAACCACTTTCGGATGTCTGATTGAGTTGAAATTTTGTATACCATAACTTCAGTAAGTAAAGTTAAGTAAAGTTACAGTCTATATACGACCCACTGCTGAGCACAGGCCTCCCCTCATTTCTGAGAGGGTTTTAGGGCAAGGAAGTTTCCGCCGCGCTGCCCCAATGCGTGTTGCCGAACTTCACATGTCTTCGAAATAACTTTTCCTTATTCCTCAGACATGCAGGTTTCCTCACGATGTTTTCCTTCACCGCCGAGCACGTGGTAAATCAGCACTTAAAATTGCAATTAACAATTTCATTGGTGCCGGCGGGGATCGAACCCGGTTAACTCGCATTCTGTTATATTTACAGCGAGCGTTAATCATCTGAGCTACCACGGCTCTTCTATATTATTCTTATTATTATATAACTTCAGTAACGATGCAATAATATGATAGATATAACCTGGTGCTGCAGCCAAGGATTGTCGCCTCATTAGGGAACTCTTCAATGGGTAGTAGCAGGGTCACGAAATTTTGCTATTATATGTTAGTTTAATTTTGATAGTTTAACACGATTTTTATCATGAACTGCTGCTTCAGTCAGCATTGTCTCCTTACGAGACTTTTTAACGGTTAAAATAGACTCTAAACTTTGTATTTAAATTTAATTTTTTTTGCTAAACATGATCTTCACCATAAACTGCTGCTGGAGCCAGGATAATTTCCTCACGAACGAACTCCTCAACAGCTATAGTAAACTTTTTTACTCTTATTTACATATTGTGACAACCCTACCAAAATAGGTAACAGTTTTGCTCGTTCTTAAGAAGCTTTCTCTTTGTTCCGTTTGTCTACTTATGTTGTAGAGATATTCGCCGAGCACAGACGAGTAGGCACGAGTACGAACATCTAAATGCTTTGTTCGGGTGCTCCGCCCGAGTAGATTGTTCTTCACTCAATGTCGGTTTTTATTAGGCATCAAAAGGTTTGTGTGTATAATATATTGTATTATAGTGTAAAATATTATGTTTATTACTGTTTACATACTCATCATTATTCAGTTGACCCGTGAATTTATTATATTTCCATTAAACGTTATAATTTATAACGGTCTGTAAAAATGTCTATAGAATACATAAAAAATATAAGTAGGTACTCGGTTCAGATAAAATTATATTTCACAAGAGCGAAACTCGGTTTCGGCTGCGGTTGACAGTGGTCATACATCAACTTAGTAGCCGTCTTTTCTTCTTTTTTCATTTAAAATATTTTGACGCTATAAAAGTTAAGTAGACACAAAATCGTAACAACGAGACCCTCGTTATCCGTGTATAAAAGATCAACGTTGAATGAATACAGAAGATTATGTAAACGTCACGAAAGTGCAACGCACTCGCTCACGTAAAACTCTGCGAGTTATTTGGCGAGGTGTTCGTCCGATAATCTAAGCGTTCCATAAAATTAATAAAATTGAGACCTAAACCGAATAAATGAACTTCAAATATTTTAATATATCCGGTCAAAATCACCAGAAGTTATCGCATTGTGACACAAGAAGGATAGAATGAAATCATAAGACTTCCACGTAAGTCAGCTGAACCCTAAAAATTAAGGAAAGAACATGTTGTCCCTTAATGATTTCTTATTGTTACGCTAACGCTACACATTGAATGAAAGTAGTTTTTATGGATGTTATCGGGTTCCATTAACTTATTGTATATTTGCGGTGTCGAGTACTTTACAGCAACCATGGTAAGGGGGACTGAGGTGTTCGGTATCCCAATGTTCAATTTATAATTATAATTTTTAATTTTTGGTACGATCTACTCAGAAAAAAGTAACAATATTATCTTGTAGTTGCATTGGTATGTTGGGGTTGGGATTTAACTTTTTTTTAATAACATAACAAAAACAACGTGCCCAAAGTGCTACTTGCCTAGCTTGTCGTAAAAGGTGACTAATGGGATATTAGTTTTGTGTCCATGTAGGCGATGGGCCTTGGACTAGCAATCTATCACTTTTTTCACAAATTTCAATCTACACCCTTATTTTTGAATATATTATGTGGTCCGAGTAGCTCGTCGCTCTTTAGTATTTGCTTACCCCCTCGGGCATTACAGGCGTGATAATGTAAACAATATAGAAACCCTTTATTCACGTTTATAAACTAGTCTGAAACACCTTGTTCATTTCTGTGTCTTATTATTTTTTACTTTTAACTATTTCAATACGCGATCAATTAAATACGATGGAGATAAACTTATTCTCACCTTTGACATAACAGTGATGAGTGTGGTCATTGCACCTCGAACCTCATTGGATGCGATTTCTCCCAAGTACATAGGGGCGGCAGTGTAGGCGACACCGTAACCAAGGCCTGAGATAAGACGCGATACATAAATTGTTGGTATATTGCCGGCGAGCATAACCATAATCCAACCGATTATATATGGAATTGCCGCTAATAGAAGGGTCTTCTTTGTACCTATTCTATCTGCAAGGTATGATGCAGGAATAGGGCTGGCCGCTGAAATAAGGATTGAGCATATTAGGTAATTTTGAGTAAACTACTAAAGTATAAACCGAATTATAAAACGCTTGATAGATCAATTTCATAATATGTTATTGTAAAATAAAATAAAATAGTAAAATATCAGTGCCGTGGCTTCTATTACGTTCACCTGTTACACCCTATTTTTTCCAGACGCGTTAAAAACATCACCAGTATATATAGATTATTAACTGCACTTAATTATTTTATACGTGGTAGAGCCATGCTGCAGTTATATTAGTAGTATAGTAGTAGCACGAATGGGTCGGCTCGACCGGGTAAGGAATACGCTCTCACAGAATACCAGCGTGAAATAATAGCTTAATGCTGCTGTGTTTAATATGGTGAGTGTAGAGAACCGGAGATCCTTATTACTGAAAACGAGGCATTCCATCTTAGTCCGCACGGGTGACAATGCATATGTATTTTGATTCGTAATCGAGGATATATGTAGATGTCTATGGGCCACCAGCTACCACTTACCATCAGGTGGACTGTGTGTTCGTTTGTCACCCTACCCTATAAAAAAAACATAATATTATAACGATTGACACGTTTTGATAGATGCTAGTAGTGACTGGTGTGTTTTTTTCTCAGACCTAAAACGTTCATAGTTGCCGAGTGAGGAAACTACACATGATTATAAATATATATTCAATATGTGTATATGTACGAGAATGTTGTTAGGCAACAATTATAATTGATTTTACGTTTAAAATTTGCAATTTTTATTAACAAGAATACGATATTTGTGACGATATATTGATATAAAAAGTTATTTTTGGAAACTTAAAAGATGCCGATAGAGTGCCGTTCGATACAAGACCAGAAAATTATTTAAACAGTAAAACTAGTATCTCAAATAAATAAATAATATTGAAACTTTCGCTTATTACATTTACCCACTCTTAAACAGCCACCCTAAGAAGTTTGGAGGATTTTTGGTTCATTCAGACCAAATAATTAAATTATAAAGTAAAAATTAAAATATACCTAAATGTGACAATTTTATTCTGTCATCTTAGTCATTTACATTCCATTTCTCACAATGTTATACTTTTTACTTTTTTAAATTGATAAAGCCGTATACATATATATCTAGTATTACCAAGGTGGATGTACGTAACAAACCCCCTCCCTCTCGACCTCCCCCACGGAGATATAGAACATAATATGAACAAAATAAGATATAAATTAAAAACTATATTATAGTATGATACTATTAACCAAGAACAAAAAAATTTTACGGCTCCGTGGCGCAGTGGCTTAGCTATGGGTTACAGCGCTAAGGGCCGCGGGTTCGAATCCCGCACGGAACAAGTATTTGTATGGCCTACAAGTAATAGTTTTGGATCTGGATGTTTGTCCTTGTGAAATTTGTGTTTGTAAACTGCCTCCACGATACAGGAGAAAATCCTAGTGTGGAGGGGTAACGTTTAAAAAAAAACCAGATTATACATAAACATCAAACAAATTATTTAAATATAACACGCCTGCCAGACCGTGTGTTATATGGGACGGGTGATCGTTCTTGGTTATGTGCTGGCTAAGTTTGAAGTGACCGTTGTGGGAGCGGCCATTTTGATGTATCCTACGGCAATTGCGAAAATTACTTGTTTTACCTTTAAAGGGTCAAGGGTTATGGTATTGTTAGCAGCAGAGCGTTGTATGATGTACGGACTAATATAAGGTTACAAAGCATGTCTAATGGTATCGTCACGAACAAAAACTAGGTAATTTAAAAAAAAAAAAGATAAACGGGACCTGATTTGAATGTTGAGAGGCAGGAACAGGTTGCAATGACAACATTTTGTTTCGCAATTGTACACAACTAAATCAGAGGGGTCTTCAAATTTATTTGATTCGGGTGCTAAAACCAACAATACGGAAGTAGTAGAGCTTTCCATAAACCATTAACATATACTCGGAAACGCGTGTCCGTGCCTCCAACCCGAAGGGTTGGATTAAAGGAATTTAATTGTGATTATTATTTCGATTTTTTACCCCAAGTGCCCGTAGTTAAACAGAAAATATACCCGTGTACACGTTATTATTGTATAGGTGAAAGGTATGTCTGAAAAATAAGAAAAAAATATATTTTGAAGACATGTGAAGTTCACCAACACGCATTACGGCAGTGTGGCGGACATTTCCATGCCCTCAAACCCTCTCAAAATGAGAGGAGGCCTGTGCCCAGTAGTGGGAGGTATACAGGTTGTAACTTAAACTTTTTAGCTAATATTTATGCAAATATTTCAAAGAATATGTAATCCTGTGTAATTTTGCGAATGAATTACAAACAGCCACACTCTGTCCCTAAGCCAATTTTTTTCATAGTATATTTAAATGTATAAAAAGATTATATACATTATACATACCCTTTGAGTATTCAACCAACTGGAGGGGCCATGCGCGTTAATTCCTAAACAAAAGTCTGTCAATTTTAGGGGGAGGTAAGGAAAACACTCTACTGTATACTTCACTACAAATGCAAAATTGAATCGCGTCAATATTATACACGCACGTAGTGTGCATTGTGTTTGTGTTCAATAAATTTATACATACCATCTAATTGTACACGTGTCGATTCACTGGTGCCGCTGTCGACATGCGCAAGCAAAGTAGGGTGAGGACTATGCCGATATTTTAATTGATAAACAAGTCATCATAGTCCGCATAAGTTCAGCGTTGGTAAAAGTGATTTTTAGTGTTTTTTTCATTCATTACAGCCCTTCACATGTCCACTGCTGAACATAGGCCTCCCCCAAGGAATGCCACAAAGCAAGGTTCCAACCCACCTGCATCCATTGACATCCCGCATGTCTTACCAGGTTGTCACTCCATCTATTGGGGATCACCCTAACTTCGCCCACTGGCAACGATACGAGGCTGCCACTCGAGAACCTTTTTTCCCATCAATTTTCGATTCTTCGAGCTATATGGCCGCCCCATTGCCACTTCAGCTTATTAATCCCTTGGGCTATGTCGGTCAGTCTGATTCTACTGCGAATATCCTTATTTCTATGTTTATCATGCAGAAATCTCCGAGCTTAGCCGTCTCCGTAGCTCGCTGATCGACTTTGAACTTCCTCGTACGGCCAGCAGTGAAAGGTTTTTAGTGTTATATAAAATTATGATTTTGTTAGTTAAAATAGAATTATGGCCAGTTTTTGAAAGACTAATCAAACTCAGATTTTAATTCAAATTTAATCAAAAAGTGGGCCATGGGTACTTTTCACGTAGTGTTTATACCAACCAATAAAAATACTAATGCGTCAGTAGCTTTATAGGAATTATCATTAGATGAAACATCTTAGCTCTATGAAAAATTTATTTCTGGCCAGTTTTCCAGACTTACATTTAAGTAATTGTTCCTATCTTTTCTCGTACCTGTTTGTTTTCTTTATTTATCAAAGACATTTCTGTCACTGAATCTATAGTTTCTAATTGTATTTCTTGCAAACTTGTAACTTTTTTTTGAATACCGTTACTGCGATTGAAACCTTTTTTATGCTATTGTTTTTATTTCGAGGCGTCTTCTTAGTCTAATTTTCCTTGGTGCACAGTCTGCTCACTCAGATATGGTCTGTTTTGTACCGCACAGCCTCAACACGTGCCACATTTTGTCAATGGAGCGACATTAAAGTTCGTGCTGTAAAGCACCCGAAACATCGGAAATCAAAAGACAAAATTAAACGCGATAAAATCCGTGTTCGCATAAATATAGGAAGTCCTTATTTTAAATTCATCGAATTCTAAAATAATTTAAAATGGTGTCAATGGTAATAATAAAGATATTTAATATATTGGTAAATAATGTCCTCCAGACCAAATTTCGGTCATGGCGGCCAGCCTCAATGGAGACTAGCCATCGGCACAGGACAGGATTATAGTGCCAAAGAGTATACGCAAGCACAGCTGCACTTAATATTCTCAACCGGAAAGAGATCAGACGCAGGATCAACGGTTTTACGTGATTTCCGAGGCACGGAGGGGTGAGACAACGTCAACTTCCTGACTCCGGGCAGCTACTGAGAATTTCTTAATACAAAAACTCTGTAACTGATATTTTTTAGCTGACCCAGGATTAGAACCCGGGAAATCGTGATCAGCAGTCACCCTACTACAAACACTAAACTAACGAGACAGTCAATCTATTGATATAATTACAGCTAGACACCACCTCCCACAAGTTCATGGTTGATACAGCAATATTGGCTAATCTTCTTTTATTGATAGCTTACTTTATAAAATATGAGTTATCAAAATACTCGGAGCAAATGGTGCTAGTCTGTTTAGGTATACAAGATTCACGATTTCTACAAGCTGCAATCCAAGTCTGCCACCTAAGAGGATCTCTTGGAAATATGTAAAATAAAACCAATAATAGAAAAATTTACTACTTTTTGTAATAGTTTACTATAAAATTTAAAAAATAATAAATAAAAACCTGTTCGGCAGATAAACCCGAATGGTTAATTATAGTCAACCAAATCTAGGAAATACCTTTTGACGTTTCACAATAATCATTTCGCAATAACTTTGCACAAGCGTACTCACACTATTAAAAATAACCTTTTACGTAAACCCGAAGAATTATGCAGTCATCTATATTTCATTACAACGTGTATAGTTTTTTATCACTAATTTAAATTTGAATCTTTCAAACAAAGCAAAATGTTAAAAAAAAAACAGTATCAACCTTTTTACTTGACGTCCTTTCAATGATATGTCGCTATGTATCTTACCGTAGTGTTAGGATGATTAAAATTCATTGTTATGCGAATAATAGGCAAAATATTCAAATAATCGCTAAAAATATTCAAATAATCGATCCTCAATTTTTTTATGAATTATTTGTTTAGAAAAAATTTTATTTTTGAAATTCCTTATATTACATTAATCATGAATAAAACAATTTTTTTTTCTTTGTTATCGTAAATTTGTTTAGGCGAAAAAACTCATATGCAAGGTGGCGCTGAAAAAATCACTACGTAATTTCAATCTCCCGCCATTTCAGGAGCTTACTGTGCGTAATTTTGTGTGTTTTGTGTATATAGAAGAAACTTTTTGGACTGTTTCTTCTACATTCGTTGAAGCATGTGCCCATGTCATAAAGGATGATTGGGAAAAAGTGGTAGAATAAACAAAAAAATGATTATGGATGACTTTGAAACAGATATTAATTTTGACTGCATTATTGAAAATCAAATATTAATCAAATCGCCGTGTAGTGGCGGTTAAGAATATCCACTACCCCATATCTTCCCGTGGGTGTCGTAAAAGGCGACAGATGGAGCCAGGCAGGAGATGGGCAGCAGCATCTTCCTGATAACAGCAACTGTACGACGAAAAAAACTGCGGTTGCCAACCCGCTCGCCAAGCGTGGCAACTATGGCAATATACCCCCCACGAACAATTACACAAATAGACGGCCCCCAGTCCCCGGCAGCCCCGCTATTCCTGGTTACGGTGGCGACCATGGTAACGGCGGGGCAGGGGGGTGCTAAGAATCTCCGGTGGAGGTTCGGTTGCCACCTACGACGACTCGAACTGGCAACATTTAACGCACGCACACTGAGGACTGACGAGAAGATCCTGGAGCTGGAAGAAGAGATAGACAAGTTGCGCTGGAGTATTATAGGATTATCCGAGGTCCGAAGAGAGGGGGAGGACACGGCAATCCTCGAGTCCGGCAACTTGTTCTACCACCGGGAGGGCGACCATCTGTCCCAAGGAGGTGTCGGATTTATCGTCCACAAGTCTCTCGTCAAAAACGTTGTAAAGATTGGGAGTGTGTCGACGAGGGTCGCGTACCTGATACTCAGAATCACCAAACGGTATTCGCTGAACGTCATACAGGTTTACGCACCAATCTCGGCACATTCCGATGAGGAGGTGGAGGAAATGTATGAGGATATTTCCAAAGCCATGCATTCCTCCAAAACCCACTACACGGTGTTGATGGGAGACTTCAACGCAAAACTAGGCACAAGAGAAAACGGAAAAAGAAAAGAGCTGAAGTTAGGGAAATTTGGAGTGGGGCAACGGAACCGAAGGGGCCAGCAGCTGGCCGACTTTATGGAGAAAGAGGGACTCTTTATGATGAACTCTTTCTTTCAGAAGCGGCCCCACAGGAAGTGGACCTGGTCGAGCCCCGACGGTTCGACAAAAAATGAGATTGACTTCATTATGACGACCAGACGCCAACTGTTCAGTGATGTTTCAGTGATCGCAAGGGTGAAAACTGGCAGCGATCACCGAATGGTTAGAGGCACACTGAACCTAAACGTTAAGTTGGAGAGGTCTCGTCTAATGAAGTCAACGCTCCGTCCCCCCTCGTGCTCTAATCCAAAATCCCGAAAACTTTCAGCTCGAGTTACACAACCGCTTTCAGTGCCTATAAGATTGCAATGCAGTGGACGATATGAATGACAAGCTCGTGGAAACTGTCACATACAGGTCAGGTCACATACAGACATGTAACATGACAGCATACAGGCAACTGAACAGACAGATCTCCAAATGCATGCGGCGAGACTTACGCAACTTTAATACTGCTCGTATTAAAGAAGCGATCGAGCGGAACCAGGGCTCCAAAGTCTTTGCCAGAGATCTGTCTGCCCGTAAGAGCCAACTGTCAAGGCTGAAGACTGAGTGTGGCAGCATCGTTTCCGGGACATCTGAGATTTGAGTGATATTGAGAGGTTCTATGGGCAGCTGTACACATCATCGTTGGAGCCACACGCAAGTGTGAGTAACGATCCAAGAGCAAGTCTTACCCGACACTATTCCGATGATATCCCGTATGTCAGTCTAAGCGAGATTAGAATGGCTCTCCAGCACCTTAAAAACGGCAGGGCCCCAGGCGAGGATGGAATTACAGCGGAGCTTCTGAAAGCGGGTGGAACACCGGTGCTTGAAGTCCTTCAGAAGCTCTTCAATTCCGTCCTCCATGGTGGCACTACTCCAGAGGCGTGGAGCAGAAGTGCGGTGGTCTTGTTCTTTAAGAAAGGCGACAACGCTCTCTTGAAGAACTACAGACCGATTTCCCTTCTGAGCCGCGTCTACGTGCTGTTTTCGAGAGTCATTAAGAATCGTCTCGCACGCAGACTCGACGACTTCCAGCCTCCCGAATAAGCCGGTTTCCGAAAAGGCTTCAGTACCATAGACCACATACCTACCCTTCGGCAGATTGTCCAGAAGACTGAAGAGTACAATTTGCCACTTTGCCTGGCGTATGTGGACTATGAGAAAGCCTTTGATTCCGTCGAAATTTGGGCGGTGCTGCAGTCCCTTCAGCGGTGCCAAGTTGACTGTCGGTATATCGAAGTGCTGAAGTGTTTGTACAGTAGGGCTACGATGGCTATCCGAGTACAGAACCAGAGCTCGAAACCTATCCAACTGCAGAGAGGTGTAAGACAGGGTGACGTTATATCCCCGAAACTCTTCACCGCTGCTTTGGAAAACGTTTTCAAGCTACTGGACTGGATAGGATACGGTATTAACATTGATGGCGAGTACATCACTCACCTTCGATTTGCCGACGATATAGTCCTTATGGCAGAATCGCTGGAAGACTTAAGCACTATGCTCAATGACCTCAATAGTGCCTCCCAACGGATAGGTCTTAAGATGAACATGGACAAAACAAAGATCATGTTTAATGTCCATGTCACACCTATGCCGGTAGTTGTTGGGAGCACTATGCTCGAAGTTGTTGACGAGTACGTTTACCTGGGACAAATAGTCCGACTAGGTAAGTCCAACTTCGACCGAGAGGTGAATCGACGGATTCAACTCGGCTGGGCAGCGTTCGGGAAATTACGACACATCTTCTCGTCAGGTATACCTCAATCTCTGAAAACTAAAGTATACAACCAGTGCGTGTTGCCAGTGATGACTTACGGATCAGAGACGTGGTCCTTCACTGCTGGCCGTATGAGGACGCTCAAGATCGCTCAGCTAGCTATGGAGAGGGCTATGCTCGGAGTTTCTCTGCGTGATAGACTCAGAAATGAGGATATCCGCAGTAAAACCAGAGTGACCGACATAGCCCAACGGATTAGTAAGCTGAAGTGACAATGGGCCGGCCATATAGCTCGAAGAACCGATAACCGATGGGGAAGAAAGGTTCTCGAGTGGCAGCCTCGTACCGGTAGGCGTAGTGTAGGGCGACCCCCCACTAGATGGAGTGACGACCTGGTAAGATATGCAGGAAGTCGATGGATGCAGGTGGCTCAGGACCGTGCTTTGTGGCATTACTTGGGGGAGGCCTATGTTCAGCAGTGGACTTGTGAAGGGCTGTGATGATGAAATATTAATCTAAACAACGACAGCTCAACTAGTTGTACTGAAAGTGATTGAATAATTTAATTTTTAATCTAGTTTCAGTCTTAAATTTTTATAACTATGCCTCTAGAAATAAGCAGTAACAACAAATACGAAGAATGATAAATCTTTCCAACCAACCCTAAATAATCGATATCATTTTTTTTAAGAATCGAATATTGTACGTTCCGATTTTTTTGTTGGCATGCTTGGTGCAATAAGTCTGACAGCTGTCAAAATGTATTTCTTAGATTTGGTTGACTACAACTTATCGATAGCTGAAGTTGTGGCGTACATCACTACATTGCAGTACTTTCAGTTGCAGTGATACCAGTTTATCATATAAAATTGCATACATTTGCCACGAAGTGGCAAGTTTCGATTCGACTTATTTGACCTTTATTTTGTATAATATTTTGATAAATACTAGTTATCGATTATATTAAATTCTAATTTCTAATACAATCAGAATCGTGTTGAGATTGAGCTGAATATTTAAATTATTTGACAAAATCCATTACAGATCTTAATGTAATGAATAATGATTATTATTCATCACAAACTGATTTAGTTAATATGAAATTAATTTTCTTTACTATATTTATTTCGTGTAGTAAATTATATTTATTTAAAAATAAGCTTATTTTTGACTTCAAGAACCATGATGGCAACACTTTGTATTACACGAAAGTATTCAGAAAATACGTTTTTAACGATAATATTATGTTCACACATGAAAAGTCTCGTTGCCCTTTTGTAGATTTGACGGTTTTGATTGTTTTTTGCATGTAAATACACTGCATTTCTGCATTTTTGTCGGGCACGATTACTTGCGGAATGGCACACGACTTTTTTTTTGCACCCAGAAGAAAAAGTAAAGGGCTACCCTCCGGGAATTGGGGGAAGGAGGTGCTGCATGCTGTAAATACACTGCAATTCGGCATTTTTGTTTGACACGATCACTTGCGGAATGGCTCACGACGCAGAGCAAGAGCAACTAGTTTTATATAACTGGCATGAGTCGTACTCTCGTACCTTTGACAGAGGTGTATGCCTTGCGACGCCGCCTCCTTTGGTTTAATACTCAAAGTAAATACCTATACGTAATTGTACACATACATCCTATGTTTGTATTTTAGACAAGTCGTCTCAAAACTACATAGTCGCAAGAGAAAATTGAAAAAAGTAATATACGAATTTCGTTTATTCACCTCGTCCAAGGTGGATGCACGTTTCCGAGTATACACCTTAGGATGGCTGTTTAGAGCGGTTTAATGGATTGTGCGGAGACTTTAAACAATGAAAGATACATTACAAATATTTCATATAATAATAAACTAAATCAAAATAGAATCGAATAGAAACTGACAAAAGTGAATTTGATGATGAATTATAATACTCTGTGTACAATACTGGCCAGATTTCAAAGAGCTACAGTAATAGAAAATTCGTTTGATAAATGGAATTAAAAAATTTTCTAATTCTATACCAAATCAGAAAACTGCAGGAAACATTACAAAATTTAACAAATATATTGAATTTTTTTTGTTGAGTAAAATATCAGTTCCAAAAATTAACATAACACAAAAATGTTAACATAGCTACCACTACCAACATTATCACCAGAATTTTACCTAAATAACTTATGTTGGTTGTGGATGGTCATGTTTGATGAAATCTGTTCAGTTGAGCCTTTGGTTAAAATTTGTTTTTTTAGTTTTTAAGCTTTTCAATAATTTTAAAAACTTTAAAGTTGCGCCACGCAAGCCGACACTTAAATTAGCACATATGCAAAATAAACGAAAATTAAAAAAAATTACTCGATTAACGATACAGTCTTAATAAACAATTATTTATTATGACAATTTTCGCGCGTTTCGTCGACTACTGTTTCCCGCGCATACGCGGATACAGAGTAGGGCACATTTTTTGTTTGGAATAGCTTCTCTAGTAGGTAGTTCATATAACTTAATGCTTAGCACCGACTTCAGAAGCTACTATGTGAATATGATTTTTTTTTCTATTTTTATTAAGAAAAATAATAATGATTATTATGAGTTTAGGCAGAAAATATTTATCACGAGATGTATACGTGACTACTATCTAGCGTACTATCGTTTCTTTTTTCGGGAAATTCTTTCTTTTCATATATTATAATTTTGTGATGAAAATGAAAATGCCAATATTTAGAAATCTAAAGCATCTAATTGATTAGACAAAACACAAAATTAATTTTTACTCGCGTACACGCATTAATTTTTGACTTTTATCGCTCGTCAAAACTACATAATGCCAATTAATTAAATTATCTTAATAATGTAATTTATAAATTAAAGTTGCAATATCAAAACTGTTATTGTAGCTGTATTGACATTAGAAATTTTGCTTAATATATTTTACTTCAGTATATCCAATGATTTCAAAAGGAATGATAGGCCAATCTCAATATTTTACTCATAACTTTTTCATACAAGAAAAAGTAGCACATCTGTCATAACACAAACGTCATATCAAAACACGACGTAACCAGGGTCGTATATCGTAGTATAATTATCCTAATTGTACTATTATTTCATAGTTTGTAGTACATAGTATCGTAATAATACTAAGCGAAAATACCATAATTTTACCTAAAGGTCGACTTGTATTATTATTAGGTCCATTTACATTATATTAACCCTACGATATCGAGAATTTCTGTATTGTACATAAGTACCGCGTTTTTTTAATAAAATTAGAATTCCTGTCTGGTCAATCGATGCTCGATCGATGCATTTATGTTGCATCTTCTTGTTTCTTTTGTACTCTTTTCGTTTTACCCTTATTGAATATAAAATATATTAGGTACCAACATTTAAAATTTAACTCACACTAAGTTCTTTATACAAAAATTAAACAGAAATAAAAATAAAACCATCAAAAAACGAAACGTATAGATAAACTGGACGCGTGACGCCAAAATCCCGGCACATGGGAAAAATAAACATGAAACGTCAGACGTGATATAATTTTTTTTAAAATAGTATAATTTTATTTTCCATGTACAATATTTTTGAGGGTCTAAATCCAATCCTGGCCTAATTTTGCAAAGTAACTAAACTAACTGTAAAATAAAACTTTAAAAATGCGTTTATATAACAATTAAACTGTAACAAAATTAATATAAGGTTATTTATTTAATGATTCGAGATCCCATGTTTTTTTAAATGTTTGTATATATTTATCTTTTGAATCTTATTTATGACAGGCAAATCTGTCCTGCGCGCGCACCACTGTCGACGGATTCGCGTTGGCCCTAAACTGTAATTTTAGAGCCAGCACACTGGTCCGTTTTCGTTGTTCGGTCGGCCCGGTCCTTACGCTAGTAATATATAAGTCAATGAGTATATCACATTTTACTGTAGTGTATTTTGATCCAAATCTCTCTTCACAAGTAGATAAGGTTGCTAGACAGATACATAATGTAGGGTAACATAAGCAGTAATAGGTAACAGAATAAGTGTTATGTTGTGGCGACAGAAAATAATCGATTACCGAATTTCATTCCGTGGGTTTCGTAAGTCATGACTATCCGAAATGCTAGAAAGATGTAATTTGTCCTATGGATGTCAGTTTAACCACCTTGCTTGCGATCTGAGATATAAAATACCAGTAAAAGGAAACAGCGTCGAAGTTATGACATAGCTGGTATTGTAAGCGATAATCCACCTGCCAAGTGAACTCTACGAAGGGAGATAGGCTCAATCTTTAACAGTGGGCTTTTGCGGGTGCTGATAAGGATAAAATCGTGTATAAAATATAGGATGAGGTCATTAATACATAGGAATTTTATATTTACCTGAGCAAAGTATCATGAGTGACGCAATCCATGAGCTCTGATCGGCTGAGGTCTGTATGGGGGAATTCTTTGACAGTAGAATAGGCAAAGTCGGCGAGGTCCAGCCCACCGTGGTTCCCGCCGCCGCCGTGATCAGCGTAGCTGAAAGGTTCAGGTTGCCAATGTTACTTAAGAACGTACAATTTTTTATAGAATAAGGTTGACAAACGAGCACATAGTCCAACTGATGGAAGGTGGATGCTGTGGCCCATAGACAACTTTATTTATCCCCGATTAAGAATCAAAACGGAGATGCGTTGTAGCCCCTGAGGAATAAGACGGAATGCCTCTTTTCCAGTAAAAAAGATCTCCGGATCTCTTCACTCACCATACGAAACACAGCAGTGTTAAGCTGCTATTTCACGCTGGTATTCTGTGAGAGCGTGGTCCTTCCCCGGTCGAGCTGACCCATTCGTGCTTCAACCGTAATATAGCTGCAATGTGGCTCTACCACTGCATTTAATTTATTCAATTTTGTTTTTTAAGAAGTGTGAAGTGTGCATATACGCAGCACAGTAAACTTATTGCTCTTGAAAAGAGGCCTGACGTATTAGGCTGTAACTTCAAAGTTTTTTGACTTTTTGTTACCCGGAGTTAATATTTTCGTTGTATTGAGTATTGTTAAATAATAGTTATAAATCGTGTAGACGCATAACAAATGATATCTTTTATTTACTGACTGCAAACTCGTTCTGCGTAGATCGGATCAAAAATTATATTCAAAAGCTGTAGGTTAGTCCTTAATCTACCCGTGACCAAGAAACGTCGGGAATTAAAACGATAAAATTAAACTCATTCATCATCATCATCATCATTACAGCCCTTCACAAGTCCACTGCTGAACATAGGCCTCCCCCAAGTAATGCCACAAAGCACGGTCCTGAGCCACCTGCATCCATCGACTTCCTGCATATCTTACTAGGTCGTCACTCCATCTAGTGGGGGGTCGCCCTACACTACGCCTACCGGTACGAGGCTGCCACTCGAGAACCTTTCTTCCCCATCGGTTATCGGTTCTTCGAGCTATATGGCCGGCCCATTGCCACTTCAGCTTATTAATCCGTTGGGCTATGTCGGTCACTCTGGTTTTACTGCGGATATCCTCATTTCTTAGTCTATCACGCAGAGAAACTCCGAGCATAGCCCTCTCCATAGCTCGCTGAGCGACCTTGAGCGTCCGCATACGGCCAGCAGTGAAGGACCACGTCTCTGATCCGTAAGTCATCACTGGCAACACGCACTGGTTGTACACTTTAGTTTTCAGAGATTGAGGTATACCTGACGAGAAGATGTGTCGTAATTTCCCGAACGCTGCCCAGCCGAGTTGAATCCGTCGATTGACCTCTCGGTCGAAGTTGGACTCACCTAGTCGGACTATTTGTCCCAGGTAAACGTACTCGTCAACAACTTCGAGCATAGTGCTCCCAACAACTACCGGCATAGGTGTGGCATGGACATTAAACATGATCTTTGTTTTGTCCATGTTCATCTTAAGACCTATCCGTTGGGAGGCACTCATTCTATTAATTAAAAATAACTGAAATAAATTAAACGCGATAAAATCCATTAATTTGTACTAATCTTCGGATCATTTATTAGCAGATATTTTGACACAAAAATGCTTGTGTAATAGCAGGAAGTCAAATAATTTTCTAATTATCTCTTATAATATGTTAATATCATGCATGGAATTGAATTAAATAATCTAAGATAATAAGTATATCGTGAGATCCAAGAGACAATGAAGACACTGAGTGATAACTGCGTAACAAGTGTATTGACATGTTGTTAACTACAAATAGAACTTCCTATTACAGTACAGCGCAATAGCCGTGGCAATACTGCTACAGCGTCATCATACGTAGTATAATATACATAATATACTTATTCTTTTGTCATGCTAATTCAAAAAGGTATCATTTCGTTGCTGCAAATTTTGTACGTAGATATATGTGATGAATAATTAAATTAATTAGGTAATTGATAAAGTAATTGACGAAAATGATTATGGTAATAGAATTACGTCAGAACCATTTTATAATACATTAGACACTTATTTAATTATTAAATTACATGTATTACGATGATCCATTGACTGCCACATTGCCTAGTGGTTATAAATGCGACTGCTGACTATGAAGTCTCGGATTCGATTCTCGGGTCGGGCCTAAAAATTAACTATTGTTTTTTTAAATAAGTGTTACACAATACAATAAAACAGAACACGACCTCAAAGTCCTATCTGACGGTAAATTTGTCACCCCTGAGGACTACAATGCAATGCCTCGTTTCCAGTAAAAAGGTTTCCGGTTATCTAAATTCACCAAATCGGGAGGAATAGAGGATGAGCCGTGGTAGCTCAGATGGTTAACGCTCGCTGTAATATAACAGAACGCGAGTAACCCGGGTTCGATCCCCGCCGGCACCAATGAAATTGTTAATTGCAATTTTAAGTGCTGATTTACCAAGTACTCGGCGGTGAAGGAAAACATCGTGAGGAAACCTGCATGTCTGAGAAATAAGAATAAAAATATTTCTAAGACATGTGAAGTTCGCCAACACGCATTGGGGCAGCGCGGCGGACACTTCCTTGCCCTAAAACCCTCTCAGAAATGAGGGGAGGCCTGTGCCCAGCAGTGGGACGTATATAGGCTGTAACATTACATTACATTAGAGGATACATTTGAGCTTGCGTACACACTCTCGTAATGCTGTTCTGCGCAAATCTCTGTTGAGACTGGAAATTCGTGTATCAGAATATCCGAATGTGTATCAGAGTATAAGATGATATGCATACGTGCTACAGGTGTTTTTTAAATAGAATATGGATGACAAACGAGCACACAGTCCACCTAATGTTAAGTGGTTACTGAGGCCCATAGACATCTATATATATCCTCGATTAAAATTTAAAATGCAGATGCGTTGTCACCCCTGAGCCGCGGTCGAGCCGACCCATTCGTGCTACAGCCATAATAACATAGCTGTAGCGTGATCATCATCTACCTAAAGTACCTAAAGTCTAAAGTTAATGCAACATCAAATTTTTACAAAAAAAAAAAATTCTGCTCGGCATGTCTTCCTTTTTAAGAGAGAGTTGCGATATTCATCTCATTAGTTGACGGATTTTACACAAATGCAAAATATGTTTTATTTCTTGTGACTTGCACTTTATTAATAATCTTACCAAATTAATCCAGTACATGGCAATGTAGCACTCAAAATTGTAATTAATTCACTATTGAAATATTATTTATATTTATGTTTTTAAAATATGTATGACTTAAAAACTATTCGTTATTACGTAGTTGTATAAACCGTAAATTTATTTCTAAATTGAAATTATTAAATTTCACGGTTATAGATTCATGTGTGACCGCGAAATTTGATTAATTTTATTATGCGAAAGAGGCATAACATGTACGTTGTTGACATTTTTTTTATAAATAACATTCAATAGAGAAATTAGTTCATGGAGTGTTCTCACGTAGCGCTGCTTCAATGCAGCATAGTTGGATTTAACATATCATGTTCTTGATTTTAAATTTGTTTAATCATAGAAAATTCGTCGACGACGTGATGAGACATGCAGGAAGTCGATAGATGCAGGTAGCTCAGGACCGTGCTTTGTGGCATACCTTGGGGGAGGCCTATGTTCAGCAGTGGACTTGTGAAGGGATGTAATGATGATGGTGATGATAGGAAATTCGTCTATCAACATCGAAATGTTGATAGACGAATTTTGATCGAATCTACAGGGGAATAATTTTTCATGTATGTAATACCGATGGGATGCTTGTCTTTCAGAGGCTAGTTAGCTGATCTAGCCGTTTTTATTTACTGATAAGGTATAATTATCAATGTTGATTAAAATATTTAATCGACAGTAGCCTAAAGGTAAGGTGCGGCCTGCAAACTCAAATGGTTGTGGGTTCGAATCCAGCATTCGACTACTGTCGTAAACCACTCCTAAAGCAATTATTTTATGATTACCCTCCTGGTTCTTTAATATATATTAATAATGTTAACAACATTTCTAGTATTTTTTGTTGCAGAAATAAAATTCAATTGGATCTAGATATAGCAAGACAGTTTTATTAATAATCCTATAATTGGTAAACATGACAATATTTCTATTTGATTTTAAATTAATAAAATGTAGGTACAATTACAGATTTTACGATTTTTTCATGATATTTTTTTAATTCAATAGAACAAGACTTGTGATAAAACATTTTAACCATTATGAGGTTAATAGTGCTGTAAAAAAATTGAAGAAAGAGTTTTGAAGGAACTACTGATGTCTCTCGGGTACGCCGAACAACCGAAGTTAATTTAGGTTTATTTTCATTGTGGCTGCGGAATTGAACGTCACTCGATATGTCCTCGATATACTTCAAAATGAAGAGATACTAGAAAATGAGTTCTTTTTCTTGGAGTCGAATGGGACTAAACTTAGGCGATTTTTTTAAACTGAGATTTGATTTCAAACACAAGTTTGTTTCGGCACTCGACGACTTGTCCCCAAAAAATATTAGCACAGTTAGTGTAAACACCATTTTCAGTGCTATCGCCTGCACAGATATGAATGTTACTGGCTTGCAACACATCATGACCATTGGGAGGACATATTTATTAAAATAATTAAATTTTATATAAAGTAGTCCATCCGTAGCCTTTCTACTATCAAGTTAGTGGAACCTTTCTAGACATTTTCCACTTAGTGGATCTTGAAAATATCTTCAAATATAGCGGTAAGCTCTACAGTTATGTAGACTTCGTACTTTGATTTAGTATTCAGATAGTTACAAATACAAATACTTAAGCATTTTAATATACCAATAGTCGGCCTGTTCGTCGCTGAAGGGAATTTAAATAAAGTTATAAAAATTTTTGGTTTTTCTTGAACTAATCACATAATATAATATTTTTTTAATAGAGTAACGATGACAAACGAGCACACAGTCCACCTGATTGTAAGTGGACGGGTTTCCCATAGACATCTATTTTCGATTAAGAATCAAAATGCAGATGCGTTGTCACCCCTGAGGACTAAGATAGAATGCCGCGTCTCCAGTAAAAAGGGTTTCCGGTTCTCTACAATTACCATACGAAATACATTTAGCTGCTATTTTATGCTGATATTCTGTGAGAGCGTGGTATTTCCCCGGTCTAATAATATAGTTGCAGTACGTAAAAATTAAAAATAATAATAATAAAAACTATTACTTATGCCTTGTTAAAGTTATGAAATATAATAATTCAGTCTTGTATTTTTGTAAGTAGACTTTAACATTCCATAGATTCCCAAATAATAAAACGTATGGCCTTATGGCTGCGTAAAGTTCGACACTTGCCTAACTTTTATTAAGTCACATTGAATCACGCGTCTAGGTCATACGTGCATTTAAAAGCCTATGTGACATTTATGTGTATTTTTTTAGATTCTGTAATTTATAATGCTGTTCATCATCATCATCATCATCATCATCATTACAGCCCTTCACAAGTCCACTGCTGAACATAGGCCTCCCGCAAGTAATGCCACAAAGCACGGTCCTGAGCCACATCCATCCATCCATGTTGGTCACTCTGGTTTTACTGCGGATATCCTCATTTCTGAGTCTATCACGCAGAGAAACTCCGAGCATAGCCCTCTCCATAGCTCGCTGAGCGACCTTGAGCGTCCTCATACACCCAGCAGTGAAGGACCACGTCTCAGATCCGTAAGTCATCACTGGCAACACGCACTGGTTGTACAATCTAGTTTTTAGAGATTGAGGTATACCTGACGAGAAGATATATCGTAATTTCCCGAACGCTGCCCAGCCGAGTTGAATCCGTCGATTGACCTCTCGGTCGAAGTTGGACTTACCTAGTCGGACTATTTGTCCCAGGTAAACGTACTCGCCAAGAACTTCGAGCATAATGCTCCCAACAACTACCGGCATAGGTGTGACATGGACATTAAACATAATCTTTGTTTTGTTCATGTTCATCTTAAGACCTATCCGTTGGGAGGCACTATTGAGGTCATTGAGCATAGTGCTTAAGTCCTCCAGCGATACTGCCATAAGGACTATATCGTCGGCAAATGCTGTTGCATTTATTAAAATGAATATTCGTATTTTCGTTTATGTTATGGCTAAGCAAGCTATCGCTTATACTATGCCATAATTACGAAATCTTTCCATATTAGAATTTAATTGTCACAAACCCATTCAACAGTAAATAAACTAACTCTCATCATCATTACAGCCTTTCACTAGTCCACTGCGGACTACGAGTGAGTGTTTTTTTGTAATTGCACGCTTTAATTCCTCCCTCTCCTTACTACCATCGGACGACCAGGCGGTCGGCGGGTCTTCACCCCTTTGTTGTTGATATTCCACGCATTAGAACGAAATAGTTTACTTCGACTTTTTTAATGCGTACAGCAAAGGTGTGGAATAATTTGCCGGCGTCTATCTTTCCGACCGAATACAATCTGGGCGTCTTCAAGGCAAGAGCGATTTTTGTTATGCTAAGACAGTGCGATTTACCATCAAAGGCTGCGCCATCATTTACCACCAGGTGGGATTGTGATCAAACACTGGCTTATAAAAAGTTAAAAAAGAGAATATTTCGTTATGCTCGGGAATTCCCATACTGTTACTGTTATAGCCTATCAAAAGTCCATCGCTGAGCATAGGTCTCGCCCATAGATTGTCTCATAGGGGAATATATGCTATAGTTGTTTAAGTAATAAGTTGTTGTAAGTTGTGTAATAAGGATGACAAGCGAGCACACAGTCCACCAGATTTAAAATGCATGACGCGGGCCATAGACATCTACATCTATCCTCGATTAAGAACCAAAATATAGATGCGTTATCATTAAAAAGGGTGTCTGATTCTCTACTCTCTAGCTGCTATTTGAAGCTGGTATTCTGTGAGAGCATGGGGCTACCCTGGTCGGACCGACCTATTTGTGCCACAGTCATAATATAGCAGCTGCATAACTTTACCACGTCAAAACATTCTGGTTGGTTTCTAGCAACCCATCAGTCTTACTCCTATATATTATAATCCATGTAGGATGTGTGTGAAAAATCTTGGTCAGTATATTGATGACTGTCTGAACTAGAGAGTCAGGGAACTGGTACAAGTTGTAAAGTCGTTGCCACCTTTAAAGGAACGCATCCTTTAATCGTCTATCGTCTAAAATATTTTCTTCATGTTTTAATCCCAACTTATGCTTATCTAAACCCTCATTTTACCCATTATTGATTACCTAGATGCGTGTTAGCTAGAACACGCCCAATATTATCTACAAACAACACAACACACAATACACAACAACTCAACACATAATAATCTGCAGCACCTACTTATGA
This sequence comes from Parnassius apollo, assembly GCA_907164705.1. Taxonomy (NCBI): domain Eukaryota; kingdom Metazoa; phylum Arthropoda; class Insecta; order Lepidoptera; family Papilionidae; genus Parnassius; species Parnassius apollo. Next base: position 27,900,819 of record CAJQZP010000693.1, read on the forward strand.
ACTGAATAACTTTTAAGAAAAAGTAAAAAACGACTTCAAATTGCTAAAAAAGAACTTATTTATTTGCAATCCTTAAGAGTAGAATTTTTTCTCCAAATTTATACGGGACCACCCTTGAAATATAATCTATTTTAAAATTTTTTATTAAAATCAGTTCTTTATATGCGATCATATGAAGTTCCTTAAAGTCCAAAATGAAACATTTCCCCCCGTTTTTCAACCGTGGGGCGGAAATTTTTTCTTGAAAAGTTAATGGGAATACTCTTAAGGTAAAGTCTATTTAATAAAAAAAAAGAATTATCAAAATCGGTTCACTATCTGCGAAAATATCGCGTAACATACATACAAAAAAATACACTCGCATTAAGAACCTCCTCCTTTTTAAAGCCGTTTAAAAAGTAGGACACATTTCTCAATAGTTAAGGGGAAATATAACCTCAAATAGCTTAGCAAGATCCTCCGTTATGCCGAAAGTATTGCAGCATTAATTATGAAATAAATATACGGTAAAGTTGAGGATTAATGTTAAGGACCATGTTAGACGAAAACACGATTCCGTAAAATTTTCTCGATAGAAAAAAAACACAAAGTTACCTCCAAACTGAACAATAAACCGCTGTTATTCATAAAATACTTTAAATAAGATCATCAAACTTTGCATACTAACTGAACTAACTATAAAGCAGTGCGTATGTTATTTACTTTTTTTAAAATACCATTATTTTCACCGAAAAAAGAAATTACCTAAACTATCAGCGTCTTGAAGCTTGATACATGATTCCTGTCGCCCCGTTAGTGCTTGGGCTTTTGAAGGGAGAAGTTGTGTCGCTTACGATCAGAATACATATTACGCTACAGGACGACGTAAAATTAAAATGGGAAATAACCGTAATAAAAATAAGAAGCGACTGGGTTGGCGTTAAGAAACAGGCATAAATAATGATAAACCTAATGAAATAAGTATCTAACGACTTATCTACTTACAGTATTAGTGATTACAAACATGTCGGTACATAGCATACGACGCGTGGGGCGAAATTAGAATTTGAGCTGACTTACTATATCCCCTTAAACAGATCTCAGCTCGAGTGATTCACCATAAGGCAAAGGCGCAACTCAAATGTTTTGCTTGTTTTATCTTCATTATATTCTTTTTAGTTTTGACGCTCGAGAACTGATACTTCTTGAAATAATATATGAAATACTCAATTAAATTCCTAATCAGATAGGTTTTTATAATGATTTATATCATTCGAGATAAAAAAATTATAATTCAATCCCCGGAAAGAAAGTTTTACGCATGTTTTCTCGTTTTTGAGCAATAACCATTATATAATGTTTTTCGAATATATGAAATGCATGATATTGAATTGTATATTTGATCGGCTACATTTTTATTACTATGGTCAGCAATTAAGGATTAAATTTATTACTTCCCCTCTTGTCATGATAGGGGTTTTTCAATCTCTCTCTAACAACGTTTTACGTTAACTCACTGTTCAGGCGGCACATACATGTTTTTACTTTTCCCCTTCAGTACAGAGAGACATAAGATACAGCAATATAATCCTGCTTAGCGTAGTTGTAAGTAGTATAGTAGTACTCATCTAGCCAAAGTTCAAGGACAAAATTCAAAGGTAAGAAATGAATACAATTAAAAAAAAATTGAGCTACAAGCTTAGAAGTTTGTTTTGTGTTTTTGTCCAACGTTTATAATAAACATTAAAAAAATATATTGGCAAAGCGATATCTTTAGGTATCACAAGGTGAACCACACACATGTTCGCTTTATTATGAAATGACATCTTGTGGTCAGAGACGTTGAGTAAAAATAATGTTATCTATTTGTATACTATTTATAAAACTCGTATTTCCTAAGTATTTTACACACTTCAGCGAATCCAATTATTTTTATAGTCTATGAGACACTTAAGAGTATTAAATGAATTCATCGACAGGTTCCAGCTTTTTTCTAGATCTAGATGTTTTGTGCACTAAGTATTTCCGACTAGATAACCTCTAGTGAGCGCTACTAGATTTTTTTATTAATACGATTAAATGTTTTTGACAATAACACAGGGTAAAATTGAAGTCATAGACATCCATTGAATCAATTATTCTACTCATATTGAGGAACATCGTTTAGTTAATAAAATAAGTTTACCGTGTATTGACGGTGCAAGAATATTCACGACATATTATCGCGTGGTTGTCGTAAGAGGTGACAAAGGTAAAGAAATTAAAAGATAGACGGCAGCGTCTTTCTAACAACGGCTAAAATAAAAAAATGTGGTTGTCAATCCGCTAGCCAAGAGTGGCAACTATGGCAAATATATATAAGGCAATAGTTGGTGGAGGCCATGTCTAAGAGTGGACTTTAATAGGCTGTTACGGTGACGGTAACTAACAGCAGTCAAATAAGTAACGGCGCGAAAAAAGGTCACAACAAAAAAGTAAAATATAAGCATAGTACTTGTTCGTCGCCAATTTGGCTTATGTTGCTTTTAAGTTAACGATATATTGGTGTTATTATGTTATTCTTTATTATAAAACATTTTTTTTGTATTTTTTTTGTAATAATGTTCAGCTTGAATATTACTGAAATTATATTTTAAGATTTTCCCTACTTGTAATATTAACATTTTTATTATATTCTGGATATACATAAACATACACAACTTATAGCAATTACTCATTTTAATTTTTGAAAAAAATTATAAAAATGTAACCATTACATCAGTCATTTACAAGTTTACAGATGGATAAATAGAATAAAAATAATTTAAAAATGAGAAAACATAGGTCAAAATAGATAAGAAAACCCTAGAGTTAAAAACAATATTATGAATAAATTAAAAATTTAAGGTACTTTTGGCCACACTCGGGGAAGTAGTGCAATGCTTAATGATTTTCGTTATTTTAGTCCCAAAGGAATTTTGTATTATAAGGATATTCTTAGCATAAAAGAATGAACAAGGACTACATTTATTTTATGCTACAAAATGGTAAGTGCATATTTATATTACATAGCATCAATATTGCAGAGGCAAATAGGCATCCGACTCCGCATAAACTTCACAAGCAGTTTTCAAACATAAGTTTTCTTTCTCGGTCTTCTGTACAATTCGCTGAGGGTATATGTCCATGGTATGGTCCGTGGTATAATATAGTCCATGGTACCAACATTTTACGCGGACCTAATCAAAGAAAGAGAGACGATTGAATTTAGAATATAAATATATTTTTTTTTAATTTTGTACATAGTTTGTTTATACTTTGTTTATGCTTTTATTTTGTTCATGTATTGTATTGTATGTAAATATCTTCTATTTTCGCTCAAGCAAACCCAAACGGCTTTTTTCAAAGCCACCGAAGATATGCAATTGTTGATATGTCATACAATCCATCTAGCAGAAGTATGCCTTCTGTGTGCTTTGTTAAATACGTCCTCGACAGCACTGAATATGAAACCGAAAAGTGGAGACAGATCAAGAATGGTGTATTTTTATAAACTGCTAAAACAACAAAACCATATCTCGGGCTTGCCCTAGCTTGGAGCCCTAGCTTCGCCACTGTCTGTCAATCTGTCTATTGGTAAAAAGCGAATGAAAATCCCAATAGAAGTTTTTAAGGTTGGCGCGAACATCCATACAGACAGACGTGGAAGGGGATTTTTATTTACGTGCTGTTTCCAAAAGTCAAACTTGACGACTTTGAGCCTCCCGAACAAGCCGGTTTCCAAAAAGGCTGTAGTACCATGGACTACATACCCATTGGCAAATTGTACAGAAGGCCGATAAGTACAACCCGTCTGATGTCTTGCGTATGTGGCATATGAGAAGGTCTTGGATTCCATCGAAAATTGGGTTGTATTACAGTCCCTTTAGCGATGCCAAGTTGGCTGTCGTTATATCGAAGAGTGCTGAAGTATTTGTACAGTAGTGCCACGGTGGCTATCCGAGCACAGAACCGAAAATGAAAACTATTCAACTGCGGAGAAGTGTAAGGCAGGGTGAATTTATATATGCTTTTGACTTTAAAAAAATAACGTATTTATTTTCCTTTGTCTATGTAAATGTCACTTTCTCGAAGATAAGAGAACATTTCAAGTTTAGAGGGGTATAAAACACAAGAGGTACATTAGCATTTCAAAGAATATTCAATCAATCATAATGCTTTGATTTCTAGATCTGACTGGAATGTTACATCATCATTTTCACTCGTGCTTATTGTGTTTGTTTAATCAGGTCCACATTATCCTCCAACCGAATCAATTAGTAGCCTTCCTATTCTATATCTTAACCTAATTACAGTTTATAAAGAGTTTAGACTGTGCCCTAATGTTGTATACATTCAAATGACGTTGCACTCAACGCGAATTTTTACTTGAGTGGTAATAAAGACATTTTGATATCTTTTAAATTTTGTGCTGGTTTTATTTTTTCTTTTTTATTTGTTTGTGTCTCCTTATACTTCTTTAATGGTATATCATAATTTCGGAATGCTTATAAAACCCTAATACGGTTATAAGCTTCTGCATATTGCGTAGCTTAAATAAATTTCACGTCATGTTATGGTATTGTTTACCTTTTTAAGTAATAGTTTATATTATATTATTTATTGAATTCTTGCGCAAGGCTTTGCAGAATTTCATGTCATAAGATGTATACGATTTTTTGGTAACGTAAAACAACAATTTCGTGAAGTTAGTTGTCTGAAATGCTCCGTACCATACCGTGGGTGTCGTATGAGGCGACAAGTAAATCAGGAGATGGGCAGCAGCGTCTTCATAATAACAGCTAAAAACAAAATACTACGGTTGGAACAAATAGTCCGACTTTTTAGTTTACCTGGGACAAATAGTCCGACTAGGTATGTCCAACTACGACCGAGAGGTCAATCGACGGACTCAACTCGGCTGGGCAGCGTTCGGGAAATTACGACACATCTTCTCGTCAGGTATACCTCAATCTCTGAAAACTAAAGTGTACAACCAGTGCGTGTTGCCAGTGATGACTTACGGATCTGAGACGTGGTCGTTCACTGCTGGCCGTATAAGGACGCTCAAGGTCGCTCAGCGAGCTATGGAGAGGGCTATGCTCGGAGTTTCTCTGCGTGATAGACTCAGAAATGAGGATATCCGCAGTAAAACCAGAGTGATATAGCCCAACGGATTAGTAAGCTAAAGTGGCAATGGGCCGGCCATATAGCTCGAAGAACCGATAACCGATGGGGAAGAAAGGTTCTCGAGTGGCAGCCTCGTACCGGTAGGCGTAGTGTAGGGCGACCCCCCACTAGATGGAGTGACGACCTGGTAAGAGATGCAGGAAGTCGATGGATGCAGGTGGCTCAGGACCGTGCTTTGTGGCATTACGGGGGGAGGCCTACGTTCAGCAGTGGACTAGCTTTGATGACGGTTGGAACCCACTTGTCAAACGTGGCAACTATGGCAAAATCCCCCCCATAAAGAAGTCTACGAGTAACAGATGTTTACGAGAGTAGACTTTTATGGGCTGTAAGGGATGTATGTTTACTACACAATTTATAAATATAAAAAATCTCGAATCGAGGCTGTAGAAATTTTGATTTTTTTAAGAGTAATTTTAGGATATACGTCAAATTATTTTGAAATACTCTAACATTTTTAGACTAGACTCTATTAAAACAGACAGTATTTTAAAATAGTAGGAGTAATGTGGGGATTTAGGATAAATAATGTAACGAGGTATCCAAAATAAAATCAGTTTTTTGAAAGTATTTTCTTTACGCGGCAGTTATTTTTTATTCAATTAGCGCGTTGGAAAAATGGTCACCCAATCAGTTGTGTTTTTAATCGAGTTATTCTTTTTAAAATACACATTCAATAGACAAGTAACTTTTTCGAACGAGTGTGTAAACACATCAACAGAATCTAGGGATATTTTATATTTCATCAAATTTTAAAAATCTATGCAGAATTTTCTTATATAGTAAATGGAAGAATGATAGGTTATTTATTAATAAAAAATAAAAAAAACATTATTAATAAAAAATAAAAAACATTCCGTAATTTTTTTGTTTTAAATAAAAATGTTTTTTTTTAATCGCCGTAGAAAATTAGTATGATAAAAACTTAATTTCTTTTAAAAAAACTATTAATTTTAATTAAAATTAAAAAACTTAAAAAAAAATTACTCCAAACCTCACATCATTGCTCATATTAAAATTAAAGTCTTGCTGCCCCATTTCTTTGCAAGTGTTAAAATTACTTTAATACAATGGATGGCAATTCCTAGCCTATTTGGATACTGTGTGGGACAATACCAGGCTCTACTACCTCCTTGTGGTATTTTTGTGCAGTCATGCCTTGGATCCAAGCGAGCTGGGTTCGTCCGCCAAGACGAATTCCTGCCCACACGATGATTGTCACGCCTTAGTATGAGGGACCTTTTGGGGCTGCCGTAGATAGTTAACTCTATTTGAAGTTCTCCAAACGTAAGTTTTTTGTGAATCCGGATGAAACCCAAACAGGGACTCATCGGTGAACAGCACCAAAAGACCATTGTTCGTCACTTCGTCACATGGTAAATGCTCGAAATGCTCGAATGCAAGAAAGTCACCGATCGAACGGTCTTCGATCAAGAAGAACAACTTCATGCAACCTCCTTCGCTCGGTTTGGTTGCTTACCAGCAGCTGGGAGTCCTCCTGGAGCCCTTGTAGTATTTGCATCGCTGGGATATTCGGTTGTCTTCTGGCTGTCATTTGGAGAAATCAATCTTGTCCCTGCGTAGTAACACGATATCTACCCGTGTGCCGTTCAGCCGCATACCCAGTACTGCGATAACGAGACCACAATCTTGATATAACGTTTTGGCTGGTGTGTAGGGCCTCACCAATGACGCGTTGCATAGCACCATTTTCTAACATGCCCACGGCTCGTAACATCTCGACTCAAATGACGTCATAAAATTACTTTTAAAGCTCACACGGCACGTTAAATTAAAAAAGGAAAAACAATGTAATCCTTTTTCATTGATTAATATCAGTAGAACAATTTTCATTTACCTGGACGTAACGAATTACTAAGGTATCCCTAGATTCTGTTAACGTTTTTACTCTAAAACTAAACTAAGAAACTAGACTTTTTGTAAGTATATGTTAATTACAAAAAAAAAACGCGAAATTACAAGGATTCCTCTTTGAAATTATATACCTTCCGTTTGTTGCTTGACAAACCAATTACTTGTTAAAAATACTTCGTTTTCTCTATCATAATTAGCAGGATGAGGCTTGCTCTGAACTAGATTTCCTAGATCGTTACTCACTCTTGCATGTGGCTAAAACGATAATGTGTACAGAATATGCACTGATGTCCGTAGAACCTATATATCAATCAAAATTTTAGCACTGAGTGCATCAGCATGACTTTTTTATCTCCAATTTATTTTTTCAAATATTGTTAGTTTTCATTTTAATCCATCACTTAATAAACACGATTTTAATATATACTAGCTTGCCAGGCAGACCTCTCCATCCTATTAAAAATCCTTAAATTCGCAAAAAAAAATTGTGGGCACTCATGGGCAAAAAAACTATCCTATCTCTCAAGTTGGGTCAAACTGCAACGGTGTGCAAATTTGATTAAAATCGGTTAAGTAGTTAATTTATAAATATTAAGATATATATTTATACATGCGTTCCTCAAAATAAGTGTACATTGTACACACAAAGTTAAAATGCTTTTTATCAAATTATCAACTTGAAAACGCATTGTTATCAATAATCTTGCTTAAAGCAAAATTAATTTAATCTTTATTTGAAAGATTAGAGACAATATAGGTCAAGGTACTAATGACAATAGATTATTCCAATTATGAACGTTATATTCGAGTTTTATATGAAAAAGTTCGGAATAACAGATAGTGAGCCGCTCATCACCATCATCATCAGTATATCCTTCAAAACACGACTGTTGAAGATAGACCTCCCCCAATTAAAAGCCTGTATCCATCGACTTGCCGAAAGTACGACCAACTTATCACTGTAGTGGTGGTCTGCGCTACAATTCGGTTGTCGGTACGAGACTACAACTTCATCAATGCTTGTTTGATTCTTTGAGTTATATGACCGGTCTTTTGCCGTTTTAGCTTACTGACTGTTGGGCTACGTCGTTTGCTGTTGTTTACTGCGGTCTCTTTATTAATCTTCTACTATTGCGAATATCCTCATTACAAACGCAAAAAGCTCCGAGCATAGCCCTCTTAGTTCGCTGGGCGACCTTAAGCTTCCTCATACACACCTAGCTGGTTGAACACGTCAATTGACACACAAAAGACATATTGTTCAACAAGAATCGGGAGTCCTTGTTGAACAATATGTCTTAGACAAAATCTTCGCCAACAGCAACGAGCATAATATTCCAAGCGGCTAACAGCAATTTGTGACGAGAACGCCACACATAACATTTGTTTTGAGTCAAGTTAAAAACTAACTATGTTTGCGACTTCGTTCGCATGGATTTTTTTCACGAGGTAGAGCCATGCTGCAGTTATTTAGTAATATAGTTGTCGCACGAATAGGTCGGCTTGACCGAGTAGGGACCACGCTCTCACAGAATACCAATGCAAAATAGTCGCTTAATGCTGCTGTGTTTCGTATGGTGTGTGTAGAGAACCAGAGACTCTTTTTACTGGAAACGAGGCATTCCATATTAACCTCACGGGTGACAGCGCATCTGCATTTTGATTCGTAATCGAGGATAGATGTAAATGTCTATGGGCCACAGCAACCACTTACCATCAGGTGAACTGTGTGCTCGTTTGTCACCCTATCCTATATTAAAAAAAAAATGAAAAGCAAGACAATAGCCAGTAGACAAAGTTATCTTTACAGTTATTTAAGTTTCATATTATACTGAGAGAAAACTTAATTTGTTCCTGGGTTTCTATTCAGTTACTTTCTGTGTAAGTTTTATGTCAATAAAATTAACAGCCTGAGTAAAATTTGTTTGTGTAAAACAGCATTTTACACAAGATTCGTTATAAAATTAAAGGAGAAAAAGTATTGGTAACAAAAATTCAATAATTATAAATACAGCTTGCATTGTTATTTTCAAGTATAGGTAATACTTTAAATTACATAGTATTTGATCGTAAAGTAACCTTAAGGTAATGAGTGAAACAAATCGAAATTAGCAGCAATAATGCTTTAACAATAATTGAGTATTAAAAGTGAAAGCAAACACTGTTTTTCTTTTTACAATGAGGGCCGTAGTCTTTATGTCAGTAACACGGGGTTTTATCTCAGTACATATAAGAGACAATGACACCAGCTGTATTTTGCCCTAGAATTCACCAGAGTTCTTTTAAAAATAATCATAAGCTAATCCCTATCGTATTCTTGATAATACGAAAACGAGTAATAAATTACTGATTGATTGAAATATACAAGTTTAAATTATTATGTAGAAGACTGATGAAGAAGAATGTTCTGAATACCCATAGAAATATAAAAAATATATCTATTTGAATACCTAATAATTTTACTGTATGTGACAAAAGCATGTCAACATAATGTGTGACACGATAACATATTAACATATCGTATAATAAGTTAACACATTTAAGCAAATTTTAAAATTAGAAAGGAATGAAAATTGGGAACAACAATTTTATTTTTGCATAAATTTACTTGTCACATTAACATTAACGAGGCATTGACTTCTACTTATAGTACCTATTTCACAGACTGAGCAATATAGATAGCGTTGTTGATATTCCATGCTATTATACCAATGTTTAAATTAGGATCAAATTGAATCTATGTATTATAGCATCGTAATGTGACGTGTTCTTTGCGAAGGTAGTCTTTACATACGACAAACTTAATTATGTAAAATCGGTCAAGAGCGTGAACTTGATATCTTTGCAGGATGCTGAAGGAAATATAATATAATCTAGAAATATGTCCCGACTAAATGTAAATGTCAGTTGCAGATCGGAAACATCAAAATATCTGGATAAAATTTGATAATGTCGGGATTTTGGGGTTGTTGTCGGGAGAAATAAACGTTAAAAATAAAAATGTAAAACAAAAATATTATTTTTTAAATTAATGGGCTACAAATATTATACTTAACATTGTTGACAGATAATTAATGTAACTACACTTAATTTGAGGGTTGCCACAGGTATTTGGCATTGGACTTCCTGAATGTTTGGTACATTTTAGTTGGATCCTTTAGTAGAATTAAGAAAAGAATTAAGAAAAATTTAAACAATTTTATTTTACTAAATCAATAGCCGTACGATTTCTCTCTTTGGTATGTAAATTATTTAGTAAACTAAACACCCTTTCACAGTAAGCATTGCTTACAAGAATTGAGAACACAAATGATATAATTTTTTTAATTTTTGATTTCGTTTTGGTTTCATTTTAAAAAAAATATGCCAAAAATTTTGTCATTTGACATGTATTTGTCTTTCGGAAGATGTTCAAATATATCTCGAAGACAACAATAATCAATATATAAAGAGTCTTGGTCAATATCGTTTGAAATATTGAGAATATTGGGCAACGCGGATAGTTCTTCCCACGTAAATAAATTTGCACTTTTTAGAGACAATATAGCGAGTTTTTTGTATAAAGAGTTCTCAGAAAAATCATAGCGTTCTTGTAAATATTTAATAGCTCGTTTTAAAAACTGTTCAGCTACAACGCTAAAAAGGTTTTTCTCACTATCAGAAACATTTCTTAATAAGTTTCTATTCTTACTACCAAAGAATTTGTCGTCGAACCTGTTTTAAGATGACTCAACAATTTTTTATTACACTGTCAATTTTGTGTTCAAGTGCATGCATCACTTTCCAATGCTAAAATTGTTGCTCGGAACTCCAACATTGCGTTGTGTACAAAGTATAAATACGCTTCCGAAATTCCTTCCCGTTTGTATTCGTCGACTCCTTCACTATTCATAAGGCTGTCAATAAGGCCTAGGCTTCTGATTATTGAACTCCCATATCTCTTTTCGACATTCATCTTTCCCTTTCAATAAAAAATACTGCTTTACAGCTGGCCAGCTATACAGTAAACGATCTAAAGCAGGCAAAAGAGAAGACACTTGCAAATAAGAAACATTCTTTTAGTTTCTCAGTCTTTGTAGAAGATGAACTGAACTTATTTAATGTTTTTATCACGATGCTCTCGATATCTACCGACAAGGCTTTAAGGGCGTATTTGACGCAATTATTAATAACATGGTAGTTACAGTTTGCTTTAGTCAAATTATCGTTTGTATCTTTTAATTTTTGGAACACCGAATTATTTACTTCATAATTTACGAAGCGTTATCCGCGCTGTACGCAGTCAACTGAGTCAATTGTAAATCGTTATCTTCTGTCACTGTTTTGATTTTTTTATATATATCTTTTGACGATTCAAATGGATCCTCATAAAAATCTAGCAGCTTTTTAGATATCCCTATCTCTGTATTATAAAATTGCACAGCGTACGGATAGGTTTTGATGTTTCCAACATTAGAAGCATCGCTTCCTACCCAAAAATACTCAGCGTCCTTAAGTTCAGTAACGACTTGTTCCTGTGCATATGGGGCGAGCAGATTTCGGGCTATTGCTGCAGTTTTTGTACGTCCACAAGATATTTTAGCAGCAATTTTGCTATCAGAATACACAGTAAAAACTAGTTTCATCTGGCAGTCGAGGCTGTTATAACTTATACCATGAGTTACGTTGCGAAATACAAGCATTAATTAAGCTTTTGAGATCTCATTTCCCTCATCGCTATCTTTCTTTACCAAGAAATTTTAAAGATTACCTGATACTTTCTGTGACCAGTGTGTCCAGTTTACCGTGTTTTTTTGTCTGCTCATGTTTGTCTAAACCACGACTCTACTTGATTAAAATATCAGTTTGACACAATTTACATACAACAGTAAAATCATCTTTTTTTTGTATCCACTTGGAGTAGTCTGGATGATTTTCCCAGTTATTAGAATAAACTGTATAAAACTTTTTTTCTTAGATGTCCCAGGTCCGGTCTCCTTGTCTATCTTTTCTGGTGATTTAGATGCCGACATTATCTAAAACAAAACAGCATTACCGCTAACGCCACACTAACAACCAACAAGTCACATTACATCTTGCCAAATACACTCAAGTGCCACCAAGCCATAAAAATAAAATGATATGAATTTAAATAAAATATTTAAATCTTCTAGAGATAATACGTAGCGAAATTAATTAAAAATCTTAGACAACTATGATTTGACCGCGATAGTATCATAAATGATCTCGTTTATTAATTTGTAAATTTATTTATGTATTTATTAAAATTTTAGAACTTTTCAAAAACTTAAAAAATTAAAAATATTATTATACTAGTAATGATTTTTGATGGTAATTACATTTTAAGTATCAATAATTTATTATCTAAAAACAGACGATAACGGACCAGTTTTAAACAAAGAAAGAAATACAGGTAGCTAAATTCGACAATTAATACTTGTCGATCAATTAGATTCTGTAAGTAGACACGAGGGCGGTACTGAAAATTTCGGGAATCAAGGAAGTGACACAACATTACTATTTAAAAATGTATTTATTGCTTTTCGAAGTATTCTCCGCGAAATTTGACACATTTTTCCATACGATAGAACCAATCATTGAAGCAACCATTCCATTCGGAAGTTGGGGTCTCTAAAATGGCCGTTTTGTAGGTGTCCACAGCTTCTTCAGGTGATGAAAATCTCTGTCCGCGCAATTTATTCTTTATTTTAGGGAAAGTATAGAAATCATTAGGCTTAGGCCGGGGCTGCACGGCGGATGGTCTAATAATTCTATGTTTTCTTGCTCAAAAACTCTTTTGTTCTGTGTGCGGTGTGAGAACTCGCATTGTCGTGATGGAGGATGATGCGGCGGTTGCAGTTCTCTTTACGGAGTTCAGAAATGACCTGTGGCAAACTAATGCTAGGATACCATTCTGCATTAACCGTTCTTTGACCCACAAGAGGAATAGTCGTAACATGGCCGGTTTTGGAGACAAACGTGGCCACCATTTTTTTGCAACACTCCGTGAACGAACAATTTTTGTTGGCTTTAACTCATTTTCGAACACCCAAACTCGTGACTGGTTTTTTGTTTCGGGTTCGTACGCGTATATCCAGGGAACGTCACCTGATACGATGTTGTATACAGCATTTGAGGATCCTGCGTGGAATCTTTCGAGAGTTCTGACGCATCAAGTAACGCGAGTGGCTTTTTGCTCTTCACAGAGCGAATGCGGTATCCATCGGGAAAACAACTTTTTTACACCTAATTATTCATGCAAGATTATTTGTATTTGACTCGTGCCAATGTCTAAAGTTGCTTGAATTTCTCGGTATGTCACATGTCGATCTTCCTCAATCAGCTTACGCACAGCATCAACGTTTTCTTGGGTGACTGCAGTTTTTAGACGACCTTGACGGGGATCATCACTGAGCTTGACACGTCCACGTTGAAATTCAGCAAACCAGCGATAAATTGTGTTTTTGGATAGGGCTTCATCACCATATGCAGAAATCATCCGGTCAACATACTGTTTTTTGTTAAATCACTTCGAAAGTCATAATAAATCATCGCTCTTGAATTTTCTCGAGTCAATTCCATTTTCTCAACGACTAAACAAGTTTGACAAAACCTTGTGACAAGACCGTGATTCTTTTTTTAAATAAATAAATGGTATTCGATTTTTAAAACCAAGGAGTTTTCAATTAAAAAGATTTCAATATGACAGGAACAGTGGAAATATTCCATTCCCGATACTTTTAGTGCAGCCTAGTATTATTTGTCAATCGCGCGTAAATACATGCGTAGGTACTAAAATTGATCTACCTTATGATCGTTCGACAATATGACATGCTTTAAAATTGAAATCATAAATAGCGAAAATAAAACACAAAAAAATACTTATCTATTCGAGTTCAGTGTCAATAATTTCCTTAAGCCAATTTTCTTGCGTCCTGATACCTATCTACTTACGTTACCATCAGAAGCTGTAAAAGTAGGTACTATTAGTGCGCGCGCGACGAAGTAAACCTAGGAATCGGGCGAACGCGGGGTTACAGCGTTCCACCGTTCCACGCCACGCCACCCGTCGTTTAACATGGACCGGGACCGGCGTTCTGTTTGAAAATGGAGTAAACTTGAAAGTGCGCGACAATTTTAAATTATTATTTTGTATAGAACTTTTCGAGGAGCTGTTTGTCGGGAGATTTTGAGTTTTATCGGAAGTCGGGAGATCATTTAAAATGTCGGGAGAATCCAGACGAATCCCGACCATCTGGCAACCCTATGTAAATTATTCGATCGGAAACATCAATAATAGTTCTCATTTTTAGCCGACTTAAAAAAACGAGGAAGATTTCAATTTTCAGTTATTTACGCTTTGTATATTACGCGATATCTTAGCCAATTGTGAACTGATTTCAATATTTTTTTTTATTTTAAAAACATTTTTTATAACATTTATACGTGGTAGAGCCATACTGCAGTTATAATAGTAGAATAGTTGTAGCACGAATGGGTGTGCCCGTTTGTCACCCTATCCTACAAAAAATGCTAGTTGGTACTTTGAGGTTGTGATTTTGCGTAGTCAATATGAAACAGCAATATTAAGCTGCTATTTTACTCTGGTACAGTGTTGCCCAAAATCGGTCTTGGTCTTGCAAAAATGCAAGAACAAGACCAAGAACAAGACCGCCTAATTTTAGCAAGACCAAGACCAAGACTGACCGTGCAAGATTTGAGCAAGAACAAGACTAAGCCTGCGGACACTTGTGTCTTGCAGTTAGGAATGAGTGTCGTTTCAGGGAGTATAGGAGTTCGGGTATACGCTTAGGGACTCTATGAGACGCAAAAAATATATAAAAAAAATTTGGAAAATTGGACTTATGCGCATTACGAACAATACCATAAACATACATAGCGGATGAAAATATCCATTAAAATAAAAAACAGTGCATCCCTAGTTTTGACCACCGGCACTTTGATAGTGCGCGGCGTCTTGTTGTCGGCATCATCAAAGGTCGAATACTGACCTGTCAAAGAAATTTTGCAGCTATTCGGAAGTACAAGGTCAAGATACACGCGCCGGCGGCTTCTATTGATATCGCATTCAATCGTCGCCGCCGCGCCGCACGCACTACATTTGACAATGTTTGAATGCCGCCACAGAGTACATGTTCCAAAGAATATAAAATAAGTTTCCGGGTGTTCAGAATGGACACGAATACATTATACTGATCTCGCAAGGAATATTGTAATTAGATAATGGTAAGGATAGGTAGATACCATAATAATTTATTCTAGTAAGTAATTATTATAATATTAACTATATGGGTTTATAATAATTACTTACTATTATTATTATTACCTAATAGATAAACATGTTCAATAAGTTCACTGCAAATCGATTTTCGGAAGTATGTGTTTTTGAACACAAAGTGTTCGAATATGTCGTCACCCATTTGATAAATATTGTAGACACTTTTAACACACTTGAAACGTGTAAACATTTTGTACAATGCTAATCGAATAATATAAAAAGTGTGCATATTAAATAAAAAGCGTAAAATAAGATCTATGTACCTTTTAGGAGCCCGAGTATCTCTTAGAGAACCGTTTAAAGAAATTGATTGCATCGAATTCATGTAAATAATAGTGATTTGCACAATTTTAATAGCAGAAATAAAAATAAAATCACAATACCTGCTTTCCGGTTACACAAAGTATATAATGCGTTCTTGGGTAGAGATATACGCTTTTATAATAAGATTCCAAAAGAAATGTTAGATATTTCACCTTTTCAATTTAAGTCAGACAAAAATGCTTGGAACTGACCTCTCGTACTACACAGGACTAACTAGAAATTTCTAAACCGAATTGGTATCTACATATACATTTGACATTTTATATTAGACTTATCGCTTTACATAATTATAGAACTATTGTAAAAATATTTTGAAAAGAGCAACTACCGAGTTTCTTACTTTCTTCCATGATTTTTCTCAATAGAATCAGAACCCCTGGACATGGAAAAGAAAAAATTGGGGAAAACAGTGATTATATGACTATTCAAAAGTGTATTTTTAATGCCTACTTGAATAAAACATATTTGAATTTTAAATTTCAAACGAGTGAAGGCAAATTTAATTTAATTAACGTAGATTAATTCAATCACAAGGAGAACATAATATACATAATTTTATTTACATATTTACATTTCATTTTTACGTAGGCACACTATACCTATTTGGCAACGCATCTACTTTATTAATCTTCTGAAGAATCATTAATTTTATCAAAGGATGCCGAACTTTCCTGTGTCGGTCTTTCGGCGTGTACTTACAAATAGTATTTATTTTAAATCCAGTCATTCCCAATTGAGCTTTGCTTCGAGTCTAATGTATTAATTGTTTTTACTCTAATCCTTGTTGTTCTCGGAGTGATATGTTTACAATTTGACGACATGAGTGACGAAGAGTCGAATAGTTCTAGTTGGAGTAGTGAGAGTTGGGAGTTATAGATCTAAAAGACCTAAAAGTAAATTTGATGAGTTTTTCGACATAACTCATGCATCCCAAATTGCTTTGTGTAAATTATGCCAACATAAAAAGGTTGAAATAAAAATGAAAAACAGAAACACTTCAGGCTTAGGAAGCATCTAATATCTTTCCACAAAAAAGGAATCACAAATATTTCTTCCTGAAAAACCAAAATTAAGTGGAGATATCACAAGCTTTTTAATAACCACCGGAAAAAGTGGACAGGTAAGAAAAAATATACTTATTACACAATTACATAACACATATATTATGTAACTAGCGACCGCCTGCGACTTCGTCCGCGTACAATATCTGATTTCCTGTGAGATTTTGAAATTTTCTCGCTGCAAAAGTTTTACCTAAGTATAAAGAGGCTATATAGGTAAAGCTTAACTATGCAAGTATTTATTATTTAAAACTAATAAAGTAAATGTCGATCTTCATATCTATACCTTAAAAATATAGGACTTACATGTAACCATTTTACCCCAATTTCACCCCCTTAGGGTTAGGATTTCGTAAAACAGCGTATTCAGGATTTTATTATTGAAAACTTATAACTTTAATGCTGATTTTCGTGTCTCTAACTTCAAAAACGTAGGATTTTCATACAAACTTCCAACTCCCATTTCACTCCCTTAGGGATAGATTTTCTCAAAACCGTTTCTTAACTGATGTTTATGCCATAAAAGCTTACAAACTTAAGTTAACTATCTAACTTCAAGTTTGTATGTTTTATAGTTCCTGAGATATCGTTATAGTCAGTCAGTGAGTGGTAGTTATATATATAGATTATAGTGTTAAATATGTATTTATAATTCACTCATATTTTCATTTGTTTTTATAATCGGCGAGACACATGATTTACTGTTTTATTTCAGTCTGAAAATAGCAGTGACAACATCACGACAGCTACAGTTGATTGGATGGTTAAAAAATATCTTCCCTTCTCATTTTTCGATGACGAAGCTACACAAGTATATTTTTGATCAATTTGCCCAAATACGGTGTTTCCTAAAAGGTCCACACTTAGAAGGAAGGTCAAAGAACGGTTTGAAGAGCTTCAATTGAATCTTAAGAAACGACTACAACAATTTTCATCTAAAATATCATTTACCATTGATGGATGGACGTCAATTGCAGGTAGGAGTTACTACGGGGTTATTCATTATATAGACAACGAATGGAAGTATCGATCTGTAGTCCTTGATTTTATACCATCACGCGGTCGACATACTGGGGAAGATATTGCAACGATTTTCCACGAATGTTTACTGGAATATGGCATAATTGATAAAATAAAGGGTATCACGGTCGACAACGCAACTGCAAATACCAAATTTATGTATGAATTGGACAAACAGCTGCCACACTTTGATTCAAACAATCAGCATTTCCAGTGCTTTGCTCACATTTTGAACCTTGGTGTACAAGATTTATTAAAGACCTTAGCGTTACACAGTGAAACTGACAATAAGGGACAAGAACAGCAGTATGAAGATAATGAAGACGAAACTGAGGAAGATGAAGAATATGCGTCAAATATTACTGACTCACGTACAGCTATAACAAAATTACGCAGTATTTCCAGTAAAATAAAAAGAAGTGAGATATTGAAGAGGAAGTTTCAGTCTGCTTGTGAAGCAGCTGGCGTGCCATCAAATCTGAACCCCATACTTGACTGTCCAACGAGATGGAATTCCACACATGATATGATTGAATTTGGTTTAAAAGTGAGAACTGGCATTAACATATTGTGCACTTTTGTCACCGAATTGAATGATTTTCAAATCACAGATAGTGAGTGGCAAATACTCGAAAAAATACATAAGTTTCTAATAAACTTTGAACTTCTATCAACGAAACTTGGTGGAGAAAAATATGTTACATTACCGCTAGTCGATAAAATTGAATCCATGGTAAAACAATTAGATGACAAACCTAATCGATCCGAAGTGGATGAAAGGCTCATTCTGGGTTTTCAAGCAGCTCGAGACAAAATGCTTAAACATTATAATAAGAGCAACTGGATTCATTGTACCTCTTTAATTTTAGACCCAAGGCATAAGACTCAGACTTTTGACGTGACATTATGGGGGAAGCAAATTAAAATAGAAAGCCTGTGAAAATTTAATGAACTTTATAAAGAATATAAAAGTCTACACTCAGTGAATACATCTCTAGAATCACCAAGAAATGAAAAGAAAGTATGTGAATATGATGAAGATGAAGACGTAATAGACTTAGTGAGAAATTGTATTAATGTCCCTCGACGTCATCTGGATCTGGATCTTTTCATCAAGGCTTAGTTATAGACGAGTTAGAGGAGTACCTAAGTAAACCCAGAGCCAAACAGTTCGGAAGACATTTTAGAGTGGTGGAGGACGCATGAGACAGAATATCCGACTTTATCGAAGATGGCCCGTGATTTTCTTTCAATACCTGCAACTTCAATACCTGCTGAGAGATTATTTTCTAAAGCATCATTAGTAATTAGAAAACATAGAAATAGGTTAAGTGATGAGTCAGTCAGATGGTTACTTTGTATTAATTCTTGGTCAAAAGAATTAATATAAAGTAACAGTAATGTCAAAGCTGTTGTGTACTGTTATGTAATTTAATTTGTATTGTATTTTATTTTTTTATTTAAATAAATGGTAAATTGTATTACTCCTTTATTCCATTTCATAAATGTCTATCAATCTCTTTCTAGACAGATAATGTTCTTTATAATACAGTCAAGTTAATGTCATTAATTTTTTTTAATAGGTTTTGACTAAGTTTTAGCACATGTAAGCTTATTAAATGTAAACGTTTATTAAGAAACAGACTAACTCCCGTGGCCGTGAGACTTGGTAGACAGCTCAGTACGTTAGAGCATCGGCACGGATTTCTTAGGTCGTGGGTTCAAACCCCACCCAGTATTAGTTTATTTTTCGAATTTCTCATTAAATGTTTAGACATTTATTAATTTGGTTGGTCTTTCTATGGCTATGCTAATTTAAGCTCAAAATGTGCCTACTCTGTTAAGTTGTTCTAAGATCTAAAGTAACGTTTAATAAATAACAATAGGCTAATAGGTAATTGCGAGACTTGCGAGACTCTTGCTGCAAGACCAAGACCAAGAACAAGACTGAGAGCGCAATACCAAGACCAAGAACAAGACCAGCTGTATTGACGCAAGACCAAGACCAAGACTGGCTAAGTCTCGTCTTGTTCTTGCATTTGAGCAACACTACTCTGGTATAGTGCAAGCGTGGTCTTTCACTGGTCGAGTCGGCCTATTCGTGCTGTAGCCATATTTTTTTATACCACTATATAAGTAAGGCTAAACTTTACTGCTCTAGCTCTTGTTATGAAGTTCTAATAAAACGTACAATTATGTTCAGTCTATTTCAAGTTCCTTTCACAAAAATCTCATTATAATTCCTATAGTCAAATTTAATTTAAATGACGGTTGACTGGTAAATATGCTTGATTAAACGAGAGCATCTTGCTTCTGTATATCAACTATATGAGAGTCCATTATTCTATAAATATTATATAATTTTATAATTTAAAACTCACTTTTTAATCGTAGTTCAGTCGTATTCTGCAGGCGCTTTGATGGTAAAACAAAATAAATTTAGAATTGTTGTGCGCAACAAAAATCGACTTAGCTAGGCAAAGGGAAAGATTTCTCGTCATAATTTATAAAACATTTTTTTTAGCTTTTGATAAAAGTTGAATGTGAGGTGAAGAAATATAATCTTACAAGCTAAAGTAAAATTTTATATTAATTGGTTGAAGATTTTTATATTATTGGTAAAATCGATATCCCTTCAGACACTCCAATTTACTACTCTTCCTTTAGGAGACTCAAAAAATATTATATTTTCCTCAAAAATACAGCAGTTATGAGAATACATTGTTAAAACTTTTTTTAATTATGAAATACTTAAATAACCTCCTAACAAATAAATTATATATTATTATGTGTTTGTCAATCTCTATAGTCTAGAAGTATCTTAAACAATGATATTATAAGAAAAACTTATAATATCATTGATCTTAAATTATTGCATAATCACTTTTGGTGTAGAAAACGACGTTTCCATTTTTTCATCATCATTACAGTGCATTATAAGCACCACTGCTAAACGTAGGCATCCTCCAAGAAATGCTGAAAATTTATAAAAAATAAAATTTGCCTTCATTTCCTAAATAGAAAATAGGCAGGTTATATTAAAAGTGATAACATTTTCACTTATATCGATACAGTCATAGACATAAAGCATAATACACTGAACTTACAATGGACTAAGTGACATGGATATAAAAACCGAGCCAATTGTCATGCAATGCAACAAAAAAGGTACACGGTAACGTTTTTTGTTCTTGGATAACTTATCACAATATCATTATATTATTAATCTTTGACAGTGAGCTAATTGCTAGAATTTGACTGTATGATAAAAATTCATATCAATAAAAAAAAAACTTGTATCTAATACTGATCCGCGTTAATATGTTCCGGCGTTAGATTTAAGAGGTTAACTGGTTTAAATACTTATACCACAAGCAATAACTGACAAGCTGACAAGAGCAATACCTAAGTGTAGATTTCCAAACGAATTCCCGTGGTGCTTCATTAGATTTTTTTTTAAAAACTACAGCTGGTCAAAGGTATTAATGAGCACGTAAATATTTTGAAGTATGGCTTATGGATATGTATATTATTTTCAGAATTATTGTTGTGATATTAGTATAAAATATAAGACAAGTATTTTGTTTACCTATGAATAAAACGAACTTTAAAAACGTTCTTTAAAAAATGTCACAAGCATCCAGTTTTACTAGACAGCAGAAAGTAAAAATATTAAATATATAAAAAAATTGTAAACATAACCACACATGTTACTGACGTTTTCAGTAGTCAATAATCGGGCACGGAAATGTTGCCAGGCACATAAAACACATATTTATATTAAAAGTAAAAAATACACACTGCATTGTAAGAAAACAAATAAACACTAACCACTGAGTGCGGCCATATATTCTCTCCACTTGCTCCGGATACTCATTGCGCCTTTTCATAGAATAAGTCGAATAAAACATTTATGATTTTTGTAATGAAGTTCTGTCCATGTGGGCGCACACTGTTTTGTAATGTAGCGGTAGGAAGACACATATACTTCAGTCTAATATTAGAAGGCCACGTGCTGTTCGCGTTTCGTTGTAATCGTGAATGGTCGGCTGATCATATTAATTCAGACATATATAAAGTTTTGTTGACAGTTTCAGATGACAATATACGTCAGTCGGCAGTAGACGCCGTGCGCTGCGGGGCGCTGCCGGCGGGCTTGTGTTGCCTCTGTCGTTTTAGATAAAGCTACACATTGTTATTTGGTTTATCATTCATTGCGCTACGTTCTACCGGAATGATAACGTCATTCTGTACAGTGACTCCCATTGGTTCATTTAAAATAAACCTTTGCAACGTAAAAATGCACTTTACTTCAATTTTTTGTTGTTTAATATCGTTGTTATAGATTTGTATGTTAAAAGCATTGAAAAAATATGTAGAACACAACGTAACTGAAATATTTTTTGATAATTTTATTGATTCCTTAAATGTATCAAGAAGATAATATTTTTGTTATTAAAATATTCATGAATAAAATAAAATAAAATTTAATGACATTTTATTATTAAACTAACATCACTAGCATCTTTAATTAATCATTCAAGTTATTATTAAAAGTAACTGTAAAAGTAAAAAATAGTTTTCAATATTATAACCATTTTTATTAATTCACTCACAGAAAGTTTAACTACTAGTCTGATTATTCCATACAGTCAGATATATATAAATATAAGACCTCGCTCGTGGTTGAATAGTTTAGGTTGTTCAAAACTTATCCGTAACTGAGGCTTATGTTCGGAACATAAAACTTGTATCGGAAATGCCCCGAAACAAGTTTTGAAGTTTTCATTTCAACTACCGGTATATACTCGTAGGTTTGTTGCTAACATCTAGTAAACACATTCATGGAAATTACGTTGAATTTTATTTACAGTTGAGTTAGATTCTTCCCAATTTTATATTACATATTTAAGAAAAATTGGTACTGTCCGACATTTAATAGAAAATGCTGTTGATAATAAGCAAAGAGTTAAATACTATTTACTTTTATTTCTTAACAAAGCGAAATAACTAGAAAATTTGTTGTAATAATTTATTTATGCTATTGGAATAAATGAGTGTTATCCATTTATACATCATAAAATTAATCATAACGTAATGTATTTTTAGATATGATAATGGAAGTCAAATCATGTAAGTTTTGTGGGATTTGACAAAGGATATTTTCGTTTCCATTTAACATTATTGTGTAAGATGTTAATTGGAAACGGAAACCGTTCATTGTATATGTAATAAACACATGTAATAAACATCTCAAGACGAGCTGGTAGTAATAAGTACAGTAAAAAGTATGTTTAAATTTTTATCATACTTGGACGAAAAATATTTTAAGGAACTAACTTAACTTTTAAGAAAGAGAGCTATGCTATTCAGCACTAATAAAACTAGACTTTTGATTTGTTAACTACAGTTTTGGTATTGATTTATCAAAATAATTAATGAAATTTGCGTGAGTGACCTTTAAGTCGAAGAAATAAAAAAATTTTTGAGGACATGGAAAATCTGTCAACACTCCTTGAGACAACACTGTGGTCTTAGAGATCCTAGAGATCTGGGGGATCCTAAAAGTTATAAACGAGAAATACCGTGTATAACGTTTATAACGTGGTAGAGCCATGCTGCAGCTATAGTATGGTTATAGCACGAATGGGTCGGCTCGACCGGGGTAGGACGTAAAATAGCAGTTTAATAATTAATAATTAGTATGATAAATGTAGAGATCCAGAGACCCTTTTTTATTGGAAACGAGGTATTCCATCTTAGTCCTCAGGGTGACAACGCATCTGCGTTTTGATTCTTAATCGAGGATAAATGTAGATTGGCCACAGTATCCACTTACCATCAGATGGACTGTGTGCTAATTTGTCACCCTTATTATATAAAAAAAACACTCACCATACGATACACAGCAGTATTACGCTGCTATTTTACGCTAATTATATATTATAATAGTGTTCAATTCTCTAACAAACAATATCTATTTAATTTTTAATCGAGGATAGATGTGGACTGATTGTTCATTTGTCACCCTGAATTCTACTAAAAAACATTACATTTTTAAAGAATGAAAAAGGTTACAGTTGAGAATAAATATGAATACAAATAAATAAAATTTAATTCTATGTTTGCAATATCAAAATAACATCTTTTTACTCAATGCATATGAAGGTATAAACTGTACTTATAACAAAAAACAATTATTTAAATTTTTGTCTGTCTGTCTATCTGTTTGTTCCGGGTAATCTTCGAAACGGCTGGACCGATTTTAACGGGACTTTCACTGGCAGATAGCTGATGTTATAAGGAGTAACTAAGGCTACTTTTATTTAAGAAAAATAATTAGGGTTCCGTTTACAAAAATTAAAATCCCAAATCACACGCGGGCGAAGTTGCGGGGAACAGCTGGTGTTACATAATAATTAATGTATGATGTAATCCAGTGTGCACGTACTCTGTATTTGAGGCGTACAATCTTGATGGAATTCACATATGCTTTAATGAGATAATATGTTCTAAAGTCTAATCTATTTCACAACGTTTAAATACTCAAATGTTTGGCGTATGCATAGCGTTAATTTGATTTAATTTTTTATAGGTGAAGGAGCAAACGAGCATTCGGCTCACCTGATGGTAAGTGATTACCGCCGTGCATGACCAACTGCATCAGCTGAGAAATTACAGATGCCTTGCCGGCCTTTTAAAAAGGAGTAGGCTCTTTTCTTGAAGGTCCCTAAGTCGTCGTTGGTAGTCCATTCCACAAGGAAGTTGGAAGAAAACTTCTTTTAAATCCCACAGTGGTGGACCAGTCATCCAGATGGTATAGATGGTATTGCAAGTTTTGTCGCCATGTGCGATGGTGAAATTGTGCGGCTGGAATTAGTCCAAACAATCCCTCAGAGTACTCCCCGTGGTAAATGCGACAAAATACGCAAAGAGATGCAACATCTCTGCACAATGCCAGTGAGTCAATCCGGTCGGAAAGAGCTCCGTCGCCAACGATTCGATCAGCTCTGCGCTCCTTCCTTTTGAACGAAGGAGCTGGCACTGGGGAGCCCCAGCCCAGATATGGGAACAGTGTTCCATGTGCGGCCGAACCTGGCCTTGTAAAGTTGCAGGTGGTGTGCCAGCATGAAATATTGTCCTGCACTGCTGAGCACGGTAAGCGTTTTAGAGGCCAATTTGGCCTTCTCTTCTGAGTGACCACGAAACTGCATGTCACTGTATAGGTATGTCTATGAATATGTATATCTTAGTGCTGATTCACTATTTTTTGAACTCTGTTTGATTTGTAATTATCTCGAGGTTATGCTATTCATAATGCGTTAATTTGGTGTACAAAAAAATTACACATTTGACTCGTATTAGAGTTTGCCAGAAAATATCTTTTTTTTGTCATATTTATGTAATGGTCTTAAAAAATCTTTTAATATTATTTTTACTTATGAAATTGCCGTTTTTAAGTTAACGTAATTTTTCTATATTTTTTATTATTATTAATTAAGTAATCAGTGATCATTCGTGGAATTGAAATAGTTATCAAAAAGTTATCCAAGTTCTGGAAAAAGTAGAAGTCTGCAAGCGCAAGGTCTGTTGAGTACGGCGGAAGACGCAGAGCTTCCAACCCCAGCTCTTGTAACTTGGAGACCAGGAGTTGTGCAGTATGAGGTCACGCTTTGTCGTGTAGGAGCAGCGGAGACGAGCGATTGACAAAATCTGGTTGGAGACGTGCGAGCTTCTCTATCATTGTGTTCAGTTCTTCACAGTACACATCTGCAGTAATTCTCATGCTTTTTGGTAAGAAGCTGTGATGATATTAACATCGGCGCTAGACCACCAAACAGTGAATATATCTTTTCTAGGGGTATAGTTTTCGTTTAAGGCATTATTTTGGTGCTGATCCAGTATCCAACTAACTTGCTGAGCACTTGCAATTGTCAAACAGAACACATTTTTCGTCGCAAGTAACAATGAAAAACTCCTTCGTTTGTCTGCCTGTTGAGCAGTGTAAGGCACGTCTCGACGCGTAATTCGCGCTGGTCGAAGTGGATTTGAGTTCGATGGACACCTATTTGTCAAGCTTATTCACCTTGCCAATTTGTCGCAAATGAACCAATATGGTTTTGATGCTAACGTCGAAAGCTGCTGCTAATTCAGCCGTAGATTGATTATCATCAGCTTCCACAATCACCTTTAATTTATCGTTGTCGACCATTGAAGTAATATGTACTAGAACAGCTATTTCAAACAAAAAATGTGCGCTACTCTGTGTTTGCGCGGTTGGTTTTTTATCATAGAATAAACACAGTAGATGATCCGTAGGTAATAGTAGATTGTAATGTTAAATAGGTAAATTATATCGAGAACAATACCTAATTTTTTATATTATATTTATTTTGTATATTATATTTGCTTATTTAATATAATATTACATAATATTATATCACAATTACATTCTAATGATATTTTTATCTGAATATTTTAAAAGGTATCTATGTCAAATATAAAAAACATACTAAATGTATGTTTAAGAAAACTTATTAACATAACATTTAAATTACAAATATATTTATTTAAATTAGGATAAGATTCGTTCATAAATGATGGGCACGCGAGAGTTAAAAATGGACGAATTTATTCCACTTTGACTTTGAAGTGGAAACCTAAAAAAATAATAAGCAGATTATTTAGCCAGAAAAATTTAGCCTTATTATAATAACTTATATATGTTTCAAAAAAATGTGTATAATAATATATTCGTCCTATACTTAAGTACCCACAGAAATGTCGCATCTGAACATATTAATTTCATAATCTATATTCCATGACACGAGATGGCGTCTTAGGAATAATTTGTTTTATTATTAATTTACAATACTTCTTTTATTGATTAAGTATCTTATTAACCGATGAATTGTAATTCCTTGGCTTTAAAAAAAAATAACAGGTGGTGCGTTCGTTTGTAGTATTCGCTCCGTAAACGTCGCTTGTGCCGCGTTGCTACCACCACTGTACTCATATTCCATAATTACTCGAATTTTTAACGTATCCACGATCCACACTAATCAATAAACAATGTTTTTAAAATAGAATTATTTAGAAATTACAATTCTTAGCCAAACAAAAATTATTTTGATTTTAAATAACCCGTACTGCAAAATGGCAATTTCATAGGTATTTATTTAGGCCTATTATATAGGTTTACGTTCAATACATCCTACGAGTCTCACTTATATTATAATTGTGAAAATTCGTATGGATGTTTGTAGCTCAATCATGTTTTGCAATTGCACTGATTATGATGATACTTGGCAATATTATAGATAACAAATCATAATGACCTTTCCTATTTTACAGTATTTTATTCTATCTAAAAAAAGTCAGCATCAAAATTTCATTTTTTAGCATTTATATATTAAGAGAATTTAGTTTGACGGAGGATGGTAACTAAGGTGACTGTGATGATGTCACCTTTCTTATGACTGACTCAGAAGGTGGGTAAAGGATTTCAGTGATGCTACGAAAAAAATACGATGCTTCTAGCATCGTGTTATTTTTCAACTCATTTTAAAAAAGATTCATGAAGACCTAGATGACTGTGATGATATCACCTAGCTGATGGTGGACTCCGAAGGTGGGTTTAGGATCACAGTGACGTCACTCTATAGAACCATTGTGTTTGAACTAATTTGAAAGGTACTCATGAAGACCTAGATGACTGTGATGATTTTACCTTTCTGACGCTGCAATCCGAAGGTTTCAGGATTTCAGTGACGATACTAGATAGGACGATCGTGTTTGAACTCATTTGAAAGAGCTCATCAAGACCTAGGTGACTGTTATGATCTCACCTTTCTGATGGTGCAATCCCAAGGTGAGTATAGAATCTCAGTGACGGCACTATTTTTGTATTTTCATTATTTTTAATTTATAGGAGTCACGCAATTTTATCTGTGACACTTCTAAACTAAAAATTGAAATTTATGTAAAACTGTGTACCTATATGTGTTATGTAACTTATTACAATACAAAAATTTATTATTTTATAAAACTTAATATATTTGATTATCAAACAAATCAAATAATTATTTCATTAATTCTAGTCTTTTGTTTATTTTATCATTTTTGTATAATCCTGGCGCGCTCGCTCGATGACGCAGCCATACCACATGAGTAAATAAACCGACGGACATACGATGGTCGCGCGGTGGGCAAAGCAGGTATAGATATCGACAGTCGATATTTTACAATAATGTTTTAATTTTTTATTTTTTCTCGTAAATCATTAAAACTACTACTACCCACCAATCGACTGTACTGTATTTATATACATTATATTATGCTTTTAATTTTTCTCCAGGTAATTTATTTGCTTATTATCTAAAAAATAAATGTAATTTTGAATATCTCTGCGGTATTAAAATTACTATAATCTACGAAACTTAGTACTATTGTGTGTTTTGGCGAGAAATTGATCGTCAACGGATTGTTTCTCCTATTTTATCGTTTAAATAATGGTTTGAAGTGGATTTTGATACGTAAAAGTGATGTGAATTTATATGTTAAGTGTCTGCGCATGTGAACTAATAGAGAAAACGACGAAACAAGTGCTTCGATGTTGATATAAACCTCAAGATATTTTGATCACTTAATCGTCGTATGAACTTCGGTGACTGTCGTCAATGACTGTCGACTGAGTTGAGCTGTCGTCAAAATCTTTCTAAAACTTCGCAATATGACGCATCGGCATATTGTGAAGAAAAAGTCTATAAAAACGAAGAATGAATTGAAGACCTTGCTTAAGATTTTTGGCTCGGATGCTTGTCCTTTACAAGCATACGAGCCAAAAATCTTAATAAAATTCATATTTTTGTATGAAATCACATGTTGACTTTTACCCCAGTGATACCATCTACTGGGGTAAATGTCAACATCATTTGAGGTAAGTGGATATTCTTGGTGACGGGTAACTGAAAACTTTTTAGGTACACATCGTGCATAGAAATTATAAGAAATTAAAAAAATTCTATCACAGTTTGTAACAGGTATTCAAAGTTCGGTCAAAGATGTAAAACGAAAAGATGTAAAGAAAACATATCGAAAGGCGGATACCACGAGATTCCATCTACTGCTATATTTTACAAATTAAAAACAGACAATCATGCCTACATAGAATAAGTGTACCAAAAGCTCTACCTACTACGAAAATTCTCATGTAAAGGCAAATATGAGTACGATGGAACAGATAATTTATCAGGCAGCACTGTGACTAATTAAAATAAAATGAAATCGCCAAGTAAAGGAATCTTAAATAATATTTGGTACCTATACTTACTAGTCTACAGAAATGTAAAAAAAGCAGTAAGTAGTGTTGAGTTTAAAGTCTAGAACTTTTGGAAAAGTTTTGACTAGCTATGGAGAAATTCGGCGGTTAAAAAAATAGAGGTAAATAAATCGAAACCTATATTGAATGCTCATAGATGCAAGAATAGTATTAGGAAAATCGTAAAATAATAAAAAGTTTTTGAGAAATTAATTTAATAATTAGAAATTAGAAATTCGTTCAAAAAATATTAAAATATAATTATCCTTTATATACGCACTCCACGCTCACCCATCCGCACACGCATACGCACACGCACAAGTACACGCATCCGCACACGGAAACACACGTGTACATGCACACGCAACACACACATAAAGACATAATGACATTTTCGTAGAAATAGTCAGAATAGCTTCCTGGGACCTCAAAACGTCGAGATCTGACGAAACCTCGATTTACGAAAACTGCGGTGAAACCAATGATTTCTCGTTTTTTGTTAACCATTGATTTTACCAGCGGTAAAGAAGAATGTGTTACGCGATATCTTCCAAAATTATAAACCAATTTTATGGTGAGTTTTTTGTTGATTAAATAAACCATAACCAAATTAAATTTGAATAATTCCGCCTGTTAAATAAACTTTAAGAATGTTTAAAAACCGCTTTCAAAAAAATAAGCAGTGTAATTCCTACGCTGCTAAGGCATAGTGGATTCAAGAATTAAAGCCAAGAATGAATTTAAGAGCTATAAAATTTTGCGAAAATTACTGAATTATTAGGTTTAGCTTCCTCAAGTTAATTTTTACTTTTTTACTGCTTCATTTAATTTTATTCAAGATTCGAGTAGAGCAACTGTAAGCGTTCCGAGCTAA
This sequence comes from Parnassius apollo, assembly GCA_907164705.1. Classification (NCBI taxonomy): domain Eukaryota; kingdom Metazoa; phylum Arthropoda; class Insecta; order Lepidoptera; family Papilionidae; genus Parnassius; species Parnassius apollo. Next base: position 27,930,779 of record CAJQZP010000693.1, read on the forward strand.
GATCATAAGCATTTTAGCTGAGGGAAGCCTATTTATTCGTGGTTTGAAGTGACATTTGGATTACCAGGTATCGAAAATCACCGGTAGAGTTCCAATCCTTTGTTAGTCGTACTAAAAACGACGTCACAAAACGTTTTATGCACGGCCGAACTAGAATATCGCCTAAATTGTCACATAAAAAATTTCATTCCCAATAAGGCAGCTTATTCCGAATATTGAAGAGGCCATAGTCAAGAGAAATCTTACTGATTAAATAGGATAGAATAATTTTTATTCAATATAGATTACAAAATAATTATTGACAATTATTTAAGCTTTACCATTGGTATGCAAAAATGAAACGGTTGTCATGGGGAGAACTAGCAAGAAACCTATTGGGACTTTTTTAAACATTGATTAACAATGGAATATTAAGTATAAGCAATTAAGAATGAAAACATATAGAAACAGTATAGTAGCGATCACCTCATACCAGAATGTATTAAGTAGTACCTACATTAAGCCCTATTTAACTAGTTTTGCTTAATTATTTTTTTAAATTTTCTATTATCTATCAGCAGGACAGGACGTACTGACCTATATTTTCTAGGACTTTGATGTAAAAGCGAATACACTGATTACTCCATGAAGGAATTACTGACTCTTTGATGTAGTGTTATTGTTGTAATTGATAAGAAGGAGATTGAGTAAGTGCCTAATCGAAAAAAAAAACGGTTTTAAGTTTTACTCGGAGTCCGCCAGACTGCTACATTGCAGGTGGACGGTGGATTTAATGGATGCCAATATAATATATTTTTGCTTTTCTTCATTTGTTTAATTCTTAAAGAGACTTTAATTTTATCGTACATCACTTAGTATGGAAATAATCTAAAAAGAGAGGCGTAATTTAAAGTGCCTCTTCAATTGCACAAAACTCTCATAATATTGCAGGAAATCATTTTATAAATGGGTCATATATATACAACTAAATACATAACACTATTAATTTATCTTAGTATACGTATAGTTATGAGCAAATTTTATATAAAAATCTTCGTTATATTTGGCACATAATTTTACACTTGAGCCAAATTAACAACACTCGATTGATATATGTAATGTAACCGATATCATTATGCTGTCATTTTGTTTGTCATAATATTAACTTGTGTCTGTGTGTGGTTGGGCGGCGGGCCTAAGGGTTCCCGAGTTCGATTCCCAGGTTGAGCCTTGACCCTATTGTGCGAGATGTGACGATATACTAGGTGGACTGTATACGCGTTGGCTTCTTATGCCTCAACAAGATGGCGGACGTGTCACGCGGCACCATGGACAATGCACTCGCTCTTCCAAATCTATTGCTTGCCAAGGTTAGGATGGAATTCTACTTGAGCACATTAGGTGAAACAAAACGGGGTGAGTTAACTAACAAACAAAATGCTCAAGTAGGAACAAAATTACGGGAAAACACACTTACCGGGGTGTGATTCTGATGCGGCGGACGACGCTTCCGTTGCGGTGATGCGACGTGAGGTGGGTTCTTCTGGGGCACCCCAGAGATGCGATCCAGGCCAGTGGTACGAAGGAAGAGGGCGGTGCGCGACGATATCTCACACTATGTGAGGCGGTTACTTCTGAAGCGCGACTGCTCCAGGTGATGCGGTTCAGACTAGCGGCGCGTGGCAAGAGCCCGCTCGATGGCAGCGCGCGAGCCTATATTGCCTTGGCTTTCCCACCAATTCACCTCGGTTGGGCGCGCTTCTCATTGGTCGAAAGAATCGCGTCACCTTCTAGACTCCCCCCTTTCCCCTTTCAGTGTGTACGGAAGGGATATTAGGTCAAAGGATGGATAAACACTTGGAAAATATACCCTCGAACAAAATTAAAATACACGAATCGTTTCCGCGTAACCATCCCCCCAGGCTTGAAGGGTCCCCTTCAAAATAACGAACGCTAAGATTAAACCTAATTTTCGACTACAATTTCTAATCTAGAAAGCTAATTCAAACTATTGAATGGGCAAAGGGCACAAACGGACAACAGGGCGCATGTAAGACCCAGTCGTGGTCCTAACGCGAGATACCCTAGTTACCCCGTCGGAACCGGGAAAAACTTCTTCGACGATCCCTAATGGCCAATGGAGAGGCGGCGTATTCTCTTTGGTAAGCACAACCACAGTTCCGATAGTTAAAGGTTCAGTTGTGGTGTTCCATTTTTGCCGAGACTGAAACGTATGCAAGTATTCCATCTTCATCGTTTCCAAAACGACTGCACCAACCGGTCCTATAATTTATGGCGTGCGGAAATACTAAGTTTGTTCTCGTCCATGTCTATGGCGGGCAGATATTTCAAAGGCGTTAAATTCAAAAAATGTTTTGGAGTTAGAGCCAGCGGCTCCGAGGGGTCACTTGACAACGTACGACAAAGGGGGCGACTATTCATGACGCACTCAATTTGAGCGAGCACAGTACTTAACTCTTCGAAGGACAAAATTTGATATCCTATTACTCGGTATAAATGACTCTTTAGACTCTTAATATTAGTCTCCCAATTTCCCCTAAAATGGCTCGCGGCCGGGGACGTTCAGAGACCACTCGATGCGGTTCTCGGCTAGGATGTGAGCGAACTCCGAATTATAATATTTACTGGTTAAAAGCTCATGTAGTTCTGATAAAATACGTTTCGCGCCGACGTAGTTTGTACCGTTGTCCGAATACAATTTACTTACAGGGCCATGGCGGGAAAGAAATCTTTTAAATGCACCCATGAAGCCCGCTGTGCTTAGATCACCAACGAGTTCTATATGCACAGCCCGAGTAGTCAGACATACGAAAATGCAGACGTAAGCTTTTGTGGATCTTATACCACGCCCGCGAGTGAGCGTGACCTTAAACAGACCAGCAAAGTCACACCCGGTGTGCATAAAGGGATTTATGGATTGTGTTACTCAACAAGACCTAAGTCCACCATTTCCGGAAATGACGGCTTAGGACGTACTCGAAAGCAAGCCATCTGTACACCCGATTGCGGATTAAATTACGTGTAGAAAGAATCCAATAATTCTGACGCAAGATTGACATCAGCAAGACGGGGCCAGCGTGAGAATTCAATTTATGGTGGTAATCAACTAATAAATTCATGATATGGTCCTTACGCGGTAAAACTATAGGGTGCCATTGGTCGAAACTGAACTGCGAGCTAGACAAGCGGCCGCCTACCTTGACGATTCCATCTTGTAAAAATGGCTTAAGAACGTCTTAAAAAGCATGACTACAAGTTCTATTCGATTGTAATCTTGTAATTTCATCAGAAAAATGCGCACGTTGAAGTTCACGCAATACTAGCAACTCGGCACAATGATATACGAACAAACACTACTTATTGCCCTTTAAACTACAAAGGCTACATTGTAACGACAAAAAATGATTTAAATGCAACACAGCGTCAGCGTACTGCTTTGGCGCAGCTAAACTACACTATTTTATTTTATTTTTATGGAACACTAACAAGCTAAACAAACACTAAGCAAATACTAATATATAATTCTGTCAACGACAAACTAATATTTAAATAATAAAACTATCTAATCACAAGTATGCAATTTCTAAGCGACTAAACTATAAGTATTAATAAGCGGTAAAACTATACGATGAACGCTTCGGAACAACACTGCTTATGGCTTGTTGCTCGCGAAGCCTCACTTCCTCTCGCCAAGCAAGATTGGCCTCAGCAGGTCTATTCCGTAGCCTCCAGTGAGGCACGCTTTCTGTTACAGCGGCTCGGCGTCTCCATACGCTGTGACCGTTACCGCGATCCGCGCCGCGCGCGTTCCACTAACGAGATCGATTCGAGTCCCGGGTTGTGAAACACATGCACTGAATATTTCACCTGACGGGTTGCGTAGCGATCTAATTTTGCTAATTTGGGCCTTGTTCGCGGTGTCGGTAAACCTAGCTCCAGGGCTATCCCTACTCAGCGTTCCCTTCGGCTGCGCCGCAACTACACCAGGTTTACTAACAACAGACTCTAACATCTTGCTTCTCAACCCTTCGCATAATTTATTACCCGAGCTAAGTAAAAGCGGGATGTTCCCCTCCTCTATTTCCCGAAAATTGCGAGTCAATAATTCGGGAGGTTCGACAGCGACGGTGCAACAACAGGATGTTGCCGAAATATTATCCATGATAGGGGCGCAACCAATTATGACGTAGTCCAAGGCGGTCTCCAGTGCGTAAGGCGCTGTATACGAGGGGTTGCCCCTGACCTTATTGTGTAACAAAAGATGAGGGAAAACCGATGCTCCAATGAGCGTAAGGTATCGTCTGCCAGAGTCAAATTCTCAAAATCAATCATTGTCGAGGTATCGACCAAAACGGTTGGTAGACGCTCGGTGACTTTATCTACTACTAATGCATTTTCTTCACATCTAGCCGAGAATAAAATTTCAAATTTACAGACCCCTGGGTAATTTTATTAGTACAGAAGTAGTAGACATGAAGGTATCTTATTTATTAGCAATCCTAAACGCTGGCAACATTGTCGCGTTATAAAATTACTCTGTGATCCGCTGTCTAGTAACGTGCGAACACTTTGTTCGTTTCCACGCGAATCCCTAACTACGATACGGGCTGTACCCAGCAACACGGTGGAAGGAGACTGCGTTCCCGTATTCGACAGTGAGCACAGGGCGACGTCACCCGGTCGACCGTTAGAATCGTCGACATTAGTATGTGTAGTTTCCTTGTCCGATTTACTCGACGCGAATATGTTGCCACTCTCGAAATGTAATAACGTGTGATGTCGTTACACACGGAACTAGAATTGCATTTAGCAACTAAATGTCTATCGCTTAGGCAATTTAAACATAAGTTGTTCGTCTTTACTATTCTATAACGTTCGCTGGGTGAATGTTTACGGAAGGTCGCACAATTATACAAATTACCGTGTTGTTTATTCTTACATAGGACACAGGCGATATGAGGCGATGTAGGAGCAGCGGTTACGTACGTCAAAGACCCAGCGGTCCTAGTTGATGAGATCTGTCTGCGATCGACACATTTCTTAACTTCTTGTTTGACATTCCAGGAACGCTGTATCACTTTAATTTGATCTCGTACAAAGGAAGCTAAGGAGTCGAATGACGTTAACTCAGAACAACGATGTTCCATTTCAAACGCACGCACGGTGTCCGAGTCTAGTTTCTTTAAGGCGATATGGAGAAACACCACGTCCATAAAGTCATTAAATTTCGGGTTCTTGAGCGCAGCCACCGATGCTACAAATTTATCTAAAAACTGCTCTAAGCCAGTGATGTTCGCGGATGATAAAGCTTTAAGATCGAATATCTGGTCTAAATATGAAGAGGCTAACATTCGCATATCTTCATATTTGTTTTTAGGCGATTCGAATATTAACGAATAATTGTTTGCTGTTGGTGTGAAACTCGAACAAATGGACTGTGCCCTACCACTCAATTTACTAATTAAATAATACAATCTTTCAGCGTCCGATAACGATGGATTATTATGTACGGTGTTTTGAAAGCTATTAATAAACAACGACAAAGTTTTAATATCTACATTGAATACTGGAATATCTATGGGGGGCAATCTAAGTGATTCACGTGGGCGTACCTGGCTGGATTTCTGGTTTTGCTTCGCTTTGGACTGGAGACTGTAAGAGCTTTGCCGTCCTTTTTATGCGACACAACATATCTTCAAATGATAGAAGTAGTTGATAGTTCACTGTATACTTAGGGTCGATTTGTAATTCTAAACTATTAATTTTGTCTAATATATTTTCGTAATCCGATTGCAAAGAGTCCACCGTTTCGATTTCACATAAAAACGTTTCTCGCACTGAATATACGTTAATATTTTTATGTGATCACTTATATATTGTACACGTGAAAAGAGTACGTCCCTCTTGGCTTAAAGAGTTTTAACCCTAGAGTGGGCGCGCTATGAGCATTTTGCCGACCGCGCTAAAAAAACGGTTATAATTTCTAAAACAACTGCCCGTTAGGTTTGCGCTTTTTAGTAGCTGCCCCCATTCTCGCTTGCAACGCGTGCCGAAAGGCTGGACGCCGTCAGTGCGTGGGGGACCGCTTGTGGAGCAAGTTATTACAATCAGGTTTCACCGGACGGCGAATCGCTTACCGTGCTCTCGTCACTCACGTAAGTAATATTGTGTAATGTATATTTTGCAAACTTGAAGGGTAGATTATATTTTATGGTGCATTTATAATTAAAACTGAAAAAACATTTTTGTTTTAGGATTTAAAAGTATCTATTAATAATAATAAATATGAATAACAAAATGGACCCTCAAATTGTATCTTGGCTAGAGGAAATATCTGATTTTGAAGATGCTAGTACACAGATGTTGATGAATATGTGTCAGATAGTGATCGATCTAGTCATCATAGTGAGCACAACGCGAAAACAGAACAGTCAGCAGAAAGCGACGCTTCTAACAAGAAAGTATCTTCTCCAATTGTTGTGCCTTCCGAAATACCACCTATTCGAAGCCAAAGGACATCCATTTCAGATATAAGTATGAAGGAAGAATATTCTGTTGGGAGAATGACTCGCAGATGGCCAATGAGGTTGATTTTTTCGATGATGAATATTGCTGGTATAAACAGTCAAATTATATATAACGCAAATACTGAACAATTGATGTTACGCCCAGAGTATTTGAAAAAGAAATTTCCATTGTACTTGTCAAGCAATATATGATCACAAGGTCTTCTATAGACACTTTAAATATTCTTCTGAGGAACCAAATTTTTCGCTTTGTACCAGCAGAACAAGCATCTTCTTCAAATCAGGAGGGCACTCGTATGTCCCTCAAATAAAAACAGAAGGAAGAAGAACAGAAGAAGAAGAAACAAAGGGTGTTCAAGGTGCCCAAAGTTACTGTGCAATGAACATTGCACATACCTTTGTGAAGACTGTTTTGATAAATCATATCCTGTAGATTTAGAAAATATATAATTTTGTTGTTTTCTTCTTTTTTTAGAGGCGGTTACTTCTGGAGCGCGACTGCTCCAGGTGATGCAGTTCAGACTAGCGGCGCGTGGCAAGAGCCCGCTCGAGCGCAGCGCGCGAGCCTATATTGCCTCGGCTTTCCCATCAATGCACCTCGGTCGGGCGCGCTTCTCATTGGTCGAAAGAATCGCGCCACCTTCTAGACTCCCCCTTTTCCCCTTTCAGTGTGTACGGGAGGGATATTAGGTCAAAGGATGGGTAAACACTTGGCAAATATACCCTCGAACAAAATTAAAATACACGAATCGTTTCCGCGTAACCAGTGTGTCTTTGTGATTTTTTGTGTTTTTACGTAGTAAACTTTTTCTTTTCACCTGTTTCGATATTAAGAATTGTACATTATGTGTCACTGACTCCAAATTTAAACCATTTTATTCACGTTATTATGTATTTTATTAAATAAAAGTTTATTTAATATGGTTTATTTATTATACTACTAAAGAGTACACGATTGAGGAATGAGGAGATCGCCACCACGCTGTTTCTAAATGTTTACATACTTAATTTTGTAAAATTTTATATTGTAAATTAATGTTTAAAAATTTTCCTTGGGGTTTCGTGCTGGTGCTTCCCTGAACAGATTTTTTTCGAACCAGTAGTAAACCTTAAATGACTTTCAGTAAGTTTTCCTGAAATCCATATTGAGTATAAATTCTATTCGTAAAACTAAAATTTACAAATATTTCTTAAATAGAAAGTTGATAGAGTGGCAAAATCGAATCGCACTAAAATTTCAACAAAAAAGTAACACGGAACGTTACAACTTTCTTCGTCAATATCAACATCGGAACTTTAATCTGATTTCTTTGTCTACTGACCTCTTCTGTTTTCTTGTAAACTGACCTATTTTAACAACTACTCCTATTAAAGTAAATATTATGAACTAAAGTTTGTCTTCTGAACCACCTACGAAATATAAATGAAAATACATTTTTCTGATCTTTTATCACCTTTTATCAAATATGTATGTATAGGTGTCGTCATTTCATTGTAAATATTTATGACTACAGCTTTACCACACATTTGTTTACACTTTCAACATCATGTAAATTATTATATGTGTGAATTATTCACACTATTCATGAAACTGAAAATTTACCTTGAATGTACTTTGTATTTTTCTTTTAATAAATTGATAGTAAGTTTAATGAGGCATTATAAAAATATTTTCTTCAATTGTTACTTTTTCAAATCGAATTAAATAGCTGCAACAAAAGAGATAAAATATTTTATAATTGACAAGTGATTTACAGTTATGACAAGAACATTTTTAAGTAAATTCCTGACTTGCATCGAATTTTTATTGTTTAATTTTAAATGGGATGTATTCTTGATACTTTTTTATATAAGATGTTAATTAACGAACCGCGCAATAATCACAACTAAGATGACCTTATTTAAAAGGAAAAGTGAAATTACTTTTTTAATAATTTTCCTTATTATTTAGAAAACGTAGCACGTCAATCGGAAATTTAAGATACAAATAAAAAGAAAATGGTAGAATACATAATCTTTATCGTATTAAAGCATAACTATATAAGACAGGAATTTCATCTTGTTATCTCTTAGTTGAAATACGATATAAACCTATATCGAAATGAATTGCATAATATAAGAAATTATAAAAAGATAATTAATGGCCTTACTTTGCGGAAATCTATTATATTGAATTAGTTAGAACTTGATTTCCTCTTTTCCGCGTCATTAAATAAAATGATGTATCGTGCACAGTCTATCTCCGTCACCACAAATATCAGAACCACTACTTCCAGCACAACCAATCAGACAATCACCACTCCCAGCACCACCACTCCCAACACCACCACACTAGAAACGACACACCACCCCCCTCGATAGTACGACACGTGTTCCGCCTCTACACGAGGTATTCTCAGGTGAAGTGGACTCTGGGTAGGCGTGGGTGCTTAGCGGTCAGAAATGAGCAAATTAGTTTTATAACAATTTAATTAAAAAAAAAAATTATTACAATACTTAGTCAAATACTAAATATCAATTATTTGCTATAAATAATTAAGCAGGCTTTTATATAAAGACTAGGGATTTGTGTTGTTGTTATTACACGGAAAGAAACAATATCGTAAATTGTAAGGATACGATGATAATGCGATCAAATTGATATCGATACTTTAACTATGCTTGTTGTTAGACCAGGAAACCAACCTTATATTCTAACCGCATCAGCGCTAGTTCTGCCCCCAACATGAAGCTTCCTACTTCATTTTAGGTAAATAACAAATAACGACGTGTTATTAGATGAAAAGCAGAATAAAATAATTTGAAAATGAAAAGTGGAGTAAGATAATATTTAACTTAGGATGGATTCGCTCAAAGTATAAATTTTATTCTTGGAATAAATCGCCCCTTATTCGAGAATAAATCAATTTTACGTTTTACCATTTGCAATTCTAAGAAAAGCAAGCCTATTCGAGAATAGTTACTAAACCACCCTCCGCACGGAATAACAAAGTTATATCATGCATATTTAAATGACGTCAGAGGTTTTTTCGCTGGTGTTACTGTTAATGTAATTTTCAAGCTTATTTTGTAAGACATATTATTATACTACCTGATACCCGCTCGCTTCGCTAGGCATACGATTATATTTTATTGCGGAAACTAGATGTAAAATATCAAGAATTTTTTTTGATGGGACTATCGCAAAATCTGTTCTTAGTTAGCATCTTTATATCAAAATGAGTAACTGTACTAAATTTCAAGTAAATCGGGTGTCGCAGCAAATTAGCTTAATCAGCCCTTCAGTTAACAGCTTAGACTTTTAACTAAACGGCGCCGTTTAACTAGCTGCCTAAATGATATTCAGCCGTAGCGTTTGTTATAACATTTTAATAAACTGGCTGGCTAATGCTTAGGCCATTCGTACAATAGGGTGAAATAGCCCCGTTTAACTAGCGGCCTTAATAATATTCAGCCCATGCGTAGCCGTTGCGTCTAATACAACATATCATGCCTAATTTTTTAGATGGTAGAGCCACGCGGCAGCTTTTGCTGTCGCACGGATGTGCCGGCTCAAACCGGGGTGATACCACGACCTCACAGAATACCAGCGTGAAGTAGAGATTTACCTTCTGCGTTTCGCTTGATGAGTGCAGGTGGCTGGAGGCCCAATTCCCCCATCCTCTTAACACGGTAGCGGAATTAAGTGAAGAACTACCCCAGGAGGGTACCAGCACCCCTAGTGACGGAGAATTCCTCGCTGAGCATCCACGACCAAATTATCCTACTCTTTCTTAGCGTGGGTGCTCAGGCTGCCCCGTGTATTCTGAGGGCGCAATTTTTGCAACATTAGGGGACTTCATTCCAACCTTAACGCTGTCCACTACCATTTGGAGATGGCGAAGCTGGCCTTGTTCTTTTTAACCGAGACTCAGGTGTCCCCTCCAGCTGATTCTTCATATATCTCCTACCTGCGGAACTATTTAGAACATTCCTTTGTGACATCTGTTTTTGACGCCTCGGCAATCTTGAAGGTATGGACCTGTCCATCCTATGGCTGCGCGTAGACAGTGATGACCATCCCCGCGTCTACGTGTGCCTCTATAGGTCCCATAGCGGTAATACCGAAACAGACCGATTCATCGACCACGTCCAAATGGCTACAGATTTCGTGCTACACAAGATCTGATCCGCAGACATCGTGTTCCTTGGCGATTTTAATGCCCACCACGCCCAATGGCTCGGTTCACGTTTAACCGATCACGCGGGGAGTCTGTTTACGACTTTGCTTTGTAATAATATGATCTGCCACAACTGGTTACTGCGCCTACGCGGATTCCAGATGTGGAAGATTATACACTTTCCCTGTTGGATATTCTGCTGACCTCTCAGCCGGACGGATATCTGGTTTCCTTGTCCAGAATGTGGTGCCATTCACATTAATGTCGCAGTTGCATTCTGCCAATTGTGGAAATGCCAATGGAATGCTCCCCAACATGATATAATTTAATAAATCTTTCTTCAAATGTAATTTTTCACCACGACGTTGTGTCTCAGAATTAGATTTCCAAAATTTTTATCAAAACACATTTAAATAATGTTTTGGTGGATAAAAAAACTATTATCGATACTTAGTTCTTATTTTCTTACAGCATATATAATTAGCTGTTTCATTTTGCCCAGACATACTTTTTTAAAATGGGTAAATAGTAAAAATAATTTGTAATTTTCTTTGCCATCGTTTGTCCAATATTGTCCTTTGTTTATTCTAATCAGTAGACATAAAACGTGTTTGCAATAATAGAAAAATTTATAAATGACCAACAATGAGCACGGTCTAACCACTACTAATCTTCTTATGCTGTGTTATTAGTAAGTAAAACACATTTTACGAGCGTCTTTGTCACTATGTAATATTGTAGTAGGTGTTTTAATGCAACCAATATAATGAAAAATAAGAGAGAAAAAACATTTATCTTACAAACGGTAGGGCTATGGCTGTAAGTTATTTTTTCTATGAGCAATTAAGTGGGACGTCTTTTTTTTTCGTCTAAGCGTTTACCCGACTTTTGGCAGTGTCCGTATACTTACTTATTTTGTATTTATTTTTGTGGTAAGCCTCTAACATCTGATCTGACTATGTCGAGTTAGTCTTTCTTAATTTGGCACTTGGTGATGCGCTTGTTATAACTGTGGTCTGTATCTACCAAACTCTATCGGCTTACGCAAAACGTAACATTCCTGTAGCTTTCCGATCCCAATCCCTAATAGAGCATTAATTCAATGGACGTCTTTTTCACTAATAATAGCATACAGTCCATCTAATTGTCCGTGGATACTGTGGCTAAATTTTGCACTATATCCGTTGTCAACAGTGACGACTACGACGGAATACATTGTTAATAGCTGAAAAAATATTTTGGTTACTCGCCATACGAGACACACAACCGTATTACTCAGCTATTATTCTGTGAGATGATAGTTCTATCCCGATTAAGCCGACCCATTCGTGCTGCTGCCATGATATGCTGTAGTTTGACTATCTAACGTAAAACTCGTAAAAACCTTTATTTTTTAATTAGATTTTTGATTTTAACATTCATATTTGATATTCAGTACCCAAATAGCGACTATATAGTTTGAACTTTATTTTTGAATCTCGGACAAGTAGTCAATGTTAACACAATAAACCTTGCAATGGGAATAATCTTCTCACCTTTATAAGTAGATAAACGTATATTTTTAACAAAAGGAGAAATTATTGATAGAAATTACATAATGTTTGATGAAAACCAATAACTTAAAAATTTGTAATTATAGCACAAATGGTATGCTGGTGATAAATAGTGTAAAGAATTAAGAAGTCCAATTTTTTATAGAGGAGGGGGCAAACGAGTATGCGGCTCACCTGATGGTAAGTGACTATCACCGCCCATGAACAACCGCAACACCAGGATAATTGCAGGTGCGTTGCCGGCCTTTTAAAAGGAGTATGCTCTTTTCCTGAAGGTGTCTAAGTCGTATCGGTGCGGAAAAATCGCCAGTGGTAAACAATTCCACAGAAAAGTTGTACGAGGAAGAAAACTCATAGTAAAACGCACAGTGGTGGACCGCCAAGCATCCAGATGTTGAGGATGGTATCTTGAATTTTGACGCGATGTGCGTTCATGAAATTTGGCGGCTGGGATTAATCCGAACAATTCCTCGGAGCACTCCCCGTGATAGATGCGATAGAAAATGAAAAGGGATGCAACGTCCCTACGCAGCGCCAGTAAATCGAGTCGATCAGAAAGAACTCGGTCATCGAAGATTCAAACAGCTCTGCGCTGGATGCGGTCAAGGGAAAGGAGCTGGCACTGGGGTGCCCAGTCCAGAGATGAGAACAGTATTTCATGTGAGGCCGAATTTGCGCTTTGTAAAGTTGCAAGTGATATGCCGGCATGAAATACAGTCTCGCTCTGTTGTCTCGATATGTTGACGCCGTGGATTTCGATGCTAGCTGAGGCAGCAAGGGGAGTGCCTTCAAACTGAGGAGATACGACAAAGGGTTTTTTTTTTAGCGGTTAACGCGCAAAAATTGTGTGTTCTGGGGATTGAATTGGACATTCAATCCGAGACTTTGTTAAGCAAAGACTCGACTTTAGACACACGTTTATCCCGGTACTCGGCGACGATTTTCCGAGAAATATTGGCACGGCCGGTGTGTAAGGCATCACCAGTGCTGTCGTCTGCATAGCAATAAATGTTACCAGTTTGCAACATATCATTGGTATGCAGAAGAAACGGCGTTGGTGATAGCACGCTACCTTGTGGAACACAAGCGTACATATGCTTGTAATCAGAGCATGCATCATCTACTACGACTGAAATACTGGTGAAATCAATTTCATACCTCAAATAAAGTATAGGACAAACATAATGAATAATAAGTTTATACAAAGAGCCTTTTATTGTCAAACGGTTTGTCTTACATTTCGATCGATGAAATTGAATTGCTTTTGCAGAAAATACGTATGGCTCGCTTTAAATCTAATAGACCAAGTAAATGTGCAACACTGCTGCATTTCTGTTACACTAACGCTTTGGGGAAGTTATTTCATTTGAACAACAATTTGGTCGAAGAATGTTGTGCTTGAATTGGTTTTTAGTTTCCTTTTTCTGAAAGTAAATGTATATTTACTTTATTCGGAACACCAACAACTTTTTTACTTATTCCAATACTTTTAATCTAAACAGCTATTAAAGGTGTAGAAAAATAATAGAATATAATAGAATAAGAGCAAGGTTTTTAGAGCAGCACTCGTCAATTTAAAACAAACAATAGGACAAAAAGTGGTTTAATTATTGAATTCATTTTAGGTTTAGGTTATCCTTCTTTGTTTTTAGCAAAGTTCAAAAAAAAGAGGAGTTTTACACTTTGATTGTATGTTTTATTGTATGTATGTGATATAAATATGACGCATTATCTTCGTCAATTGTGAGCTGATTTTTACCGCCTTGGTGAAAAGGTGAGGTTTTCAATTCGACTGTATGGTTTTTATGTGTGTTACTTCATTACTTTTTTCTCTAGGTGAATCAATTTTGATGACTATTTTTTAATATAAAAACTAAAAAAAGAGTCAACATTGTGGATTCTGACGTTATTTATTTCACTACAGGATTTCATTAATAACTTTTCAAAAAAAATTATATCTCTTGAATTTATGAAAGTAGAACTGACTTCAAAGTACCGAAAAATAGAATAATTCAATCGGTGCTAAGACAGAGTGTATTAACCCCGACTTCAATATGTAAAATTATTTTACTCATTTTAGTTCCTTAAAATCGGCTTTTACTTCCAATTTAAAATTAATATTATAACACTTTCGAATGTATAAAGAATATCACAATCTAAATGTCGTCTGAACAGTTATTTTAAAAATTTCATCCCCTTTTGTCACTCTTAGGTCCACCCCTATGGGGTATTACTTATCTCCAAAAATATATGAAACACCCCTGAAATATAACCTATTTAAGTAAAATTAATTATCACAAGTGGTAAAATTAAAAAAAAATGTACAACCAACTTCAATACGACCGAATCAATGTATTCGTAGCAAAGATAACTCAAAAATACTCAAAAAAAAGAAAAAAAACTCAAACAATTAATTTTTATTTTATTTACTCATCATTTTAAAAACCCAAACAAAAGGGTAATTTAACCATTTTGCTATTATTTAATTTTTTTAAAAACCAGGATGAAATACAAGACGCTACACCGACACGCATATCATTTTTAGAAGAGCGTTTTAGCCGTTTTCAAGTTAAAACATTTGCATTCTATGCCCCTTTTAGGTAATCTCCATATTTTCAGAATGTACTTGTTAATACTTTTCATTAGATATCAAATACGATATTAATTTCAATTTTTATATTTAGTGACTGTTTGTTAGCTTTTCAAAAACTTTGCTTAATTATTCAAGAACTAATTTATTGATTAAACTTATTCGTAAGCGGTTTTGGTGCCCTGTAGTCAGCCTATTATTGGTACAAATAGGACTGAGCTAATCTGAGCAACATTTGATTTCTTAAATGTCCTTGCAAGTGATGAGCCTCACAAAAGGAATGCGAAAAAAAAAACGTTCTTGAGCTATTTATGAGAGCATTCATCAAATAATAAATTAATATTTAATGCTAATATAGAAGGTCAAATGTGTACTTGTAACCTACACTTGTAACCAGATTTAACAGCACTGACTATAAAAAAATAATATAGTCTTCAGATACTCGCATGCACATATGAAATGTGTCCTTGTTTTATGAGATATTATAATGATGATGATGATGAGTCATTGTAAAAAACTGGTAATTGAGATTAATCCCTATCGCCGCAGTCCACCAATATACATCTGGAGTAGTCTCCCCAAGGCTACTCGGGCCCTGCCTCGGGCTGTGCCGTGCCTCGGGTCTTTTGTCCTGATATATCACATTTTTCAGGACCTACCTAAGTGGTAGGTAGGTTTGTAGTATTTGTACAAACACAGTGTATCATAGAAAAACATACTTCGTTAGGAACGGAAATATGCATATCATTTTTTCTTTCACAAGCACTTACAAGGCCAACTTTTGAAACAACTTTGCATATCAAAAAGGATTTGTTAATGTTATTAAAAATATATCAACAGATAGAAGATGATGCAGAAGGAGGCACCTTTCTATGTTATTTATTCCTAAAACGATTGAGATCAAACAAGATCAAAAAAATTCCAGGACAATTTTTTTGTTTAGTGCTGAATGTTTTAAATTGCAAAATTATTTAATTTTCTCCAAAATAAAGTAACGCAATCGGTCATTATTTTATTGATTTTAAGATGTGTGCTGTGTGTGTTATGGTATATATAATTTATAATTTTGATACTATTGTAGGAGTATTTTTTTTAACTTTTCTAAGCCAGCACTTAGCTACAATCCCACCTGATGGTAAGTGGTGATGTAGCTTAAGGTGGTAAAGCGCACTGACTTAACAAAAACCCATTCAATCTTGCCTTGAAGACATACCTATATTTTTACTATAACCCACATTGTTCCTGCAGCAATCGGATGGAAAAACAGATGCTGGCAACTTATTCCACTTCTTTGCTGTACGCATGACGAACGACGTAGCAAACCGTTTGGTTCGAATGCTTGGTAAGTCAACAACAAAAGGTTGGAGACTGGTCGAAAGTCTGGTTGTCCGATGGTGCAAGGGAGAGGGAGGAATAATTAAATTATGCAATTCCTGCGCACACTCTCCGAAACGCATCCTGTAGAAGACCGAAAGGCTGGCTACTTTGCGCCGGTGGTCGAGGCTGCTAAGATTGGTTTCAACCAAATTCGGGTCACCAATAGCCCTCTTAAGCACGCCTTTCCATTGAATCCAAGGCTGCTACGTCGCATTTTGCAGCACCAGCCCATATATGGCAGCAATACTCCATGCACGACCGGACTTGCACTTTATGTAAAGTAAGCATCTGTCCCGGCGTGAAGTATCGCCGCATCTTTGCAAAGGCTTGTAGCCGCTTTGGCCTTGAACTCAATGAACCGTCCGAAGTTCAGATTTGAGGATATCTCAAACCCCAGCAATTGGAGGTGGCCGGTGTATTCCAGTAATACATTTCCGAAAGAAGGAGCCAAGGTGAGCTGACTCCTTTTTGTAGTGAAGAGACACGCTTGTGTTTTGGAGCCGTAGGAATTCATTTAGGAGTGGCAATCTGTTAACCTTATCATGGTCCTTTTTAGCAGTGGCGACGAGTATGGGCTTCATGGAACATCATATAACAAAAGTAAGAGACTCTGAGAGATGACTTGATATTCGTGGCATTTGTAGTAGATTACGGGCTGCGGTCGATTTGCCGGACGACTGTTCATCGCCGTTGAAGACAAGAACTCGGTTTTTCCTCGCCCAAAAGCTAAGAGAGACACACACAGCATTATTATGTTGCAATTTAATGTTAATATTTTGTACGAGAGGAAGGATTCCTTATGGTTCAAGCACAAGTGAACTTTTGTGCTTAAACCATAACGCTTCAGCATGGCGTTACTACTTATTAACCTTGTTCTACATATTGATAAACCAGCTATTTTGCTGTAAACTACGGTCCTGTACCCAGCTGCTCGCCCCTTTTCGAATTAGGCTGTAGGCTGGCTTTCATTGCAATAGGTGTTTGTGAGGCCGTATGCTTCTCCTACTTTGTTATTCACCATTTTCAATTGTGAATAAGCGATCCCTTTCATATATTTTTTGTATATAATGTCTATATATAAATATTGGATCTTGAAATTAACTGATGTAACTTGTTAAAGAATATTTATTTATTCCTATACCACAAATAAATAAATAAATATTCTTTTACACGTTCAACCATTCCGAGAGAAAGGAGGTTCTTTCATCAGAAATTATAATTTTGTTTTGAACCCTTCTCAAGCGGGAAGAGGTTAGCTAAGATATTAATTTGCATTGCCAACAGCTTCCGACTGCTCTAGCGAATATTTATTCTACCAAGAAACTTCTAAAACAACATAATTCATTTTTTACGCTTATTATTTAATTTATATCCATAGTCACTAACCAAAAAACATCAACTACTGGACATTTACTGCGGCCTCTATTTTTTTATAGAATACTAAAGACAAACGAGCTCACAGTGCACCTGATGAAAAGTCAATGCTGTAGCCTATAGATGGCTACATTTGTCCTCGATTAGGAATCAAAATGCAGATACGTTGTCACCCCTAACGACTGCCTCATTTCCAGTAAAAAGGGTCTCCGGCTCTTTACACTCACCATACGAGACAGCACCATCAAGCTGGTATTCTGAGAGGGCGTGGCCCTACCCCGGTCGAGCCGACACATTCGGGCAACAACCATAATATTATGAGATTAGGGTTCGTGACAATAAAAACTGCCGATTGAATTACCAAAATTGACACTTTAATTACCGAACACCAATTAAAGTTTAAAACACACTAATAATTAATCACACTTAACATCACTTTCATTTCGCTCCGAAGTCTTCGCTTGTGTAGCCAATTCAATACTGCCCCGGTCGCGGTCCTACCGACTTTATACAGGACCTTTTCCACCGAAAACATCTAGTGTTTGAGTACATAGTTGAAAGTTCTAGCAAAGAATCCTCCAGAAAGCCCTCACCACTCAACACTAAATGGTGTTAGTGGGAAAGTTCTAGAAAGATCTTGACCTCCTATTTCTGTTACTTGATACTAGATGGCGCTAATAATCACCCACCATATACCGGTAATTAATTATGGCGCGCAACAATAATAAAGCTACGGCGTGGCTCTACCACGTTTCACCTCTTCACAGAAAGTACTAACGCTTTACAGGTGGATCGTGGTCAGACTTTTCGCATCATTAAGGTAACATAAAATCCTATACCTTTAAACGAGCAATTCTTGTATATATATATAATCGGAATCTCGGAAACGGCTCCAACGATTTTCATAAAATTTAGTGTCCAGGGAGTTTCGGGGGCAATAAATCGATCTAGCTAGAATTTATTTTTAAAAAATGTCCTTTTGTCCATGTTTTCAGGCAATAAAAAAACTGCTACAATATAAGAAGGTAAATTTTGACATATCACCAACGATCGTAATAGCTGAGGTGGGATGTCGGTCGGGCGTAATATCGGAGTTCCGTAATTCGCGTCCTCTCTCTGGTCCGGTTTTTTTTACTTTTTTTTTCAAGTTTCCTTCTTTTGTGAGAAAATCTATTATTTCAAGCTCTTTTTTTTAGTATTTTTAAAAATACGAAAATTTTAATAAAACTAAATGTACTCATGATTTTTTATTCAAATAACCAGTTCAGTTTTTTCTATTCTGTCAATAAGATAAAAAATATTATTTATGTTTCATCAGTATGTAATTTATAAATATAATTTCTAAAAAAAAAAAAAAACCGAGCATAGCTCGATCATCCGGGTACTTCCCCTAAATTGAGAGTGAGTGCCATTGCGCTTGCATGTCAACTGGTGGCATTATAATGTGTTTCCTCTTGCAATGAAATGGCTCTGCCTGCGACTGATATTGACCATAACATATCATATCATCATCAACACAGGACCCCACCCCCGCCCCCCACCACCCCCGCCGGGCCCACCTACACCACCGGTACGAGGATGCCACTCGAGAACCTTTCTTCCCCATCGGTTATCGGTTCTTCGAGCTACATGGCCGGCCCATTGCCACTTCAGCTTACTAATCCGTTGGGCTATGTCGGTCACTCTGGTTTTACTGCGGATATCCTCATTTCTGAGTCTATCACGCAGAGAAACTCCGAGCATAGCCCTCTCCATAGCTCGCTGAGCGACCTTGAGCGTCCTCATACGGCCAGCGGTGAAGGACCACGTCTCAGATCCGTAAGTCATCACTGGCAACACGCACTGGTTAACATATGATAATATATAATACAATAGTGTACAGTATACAGTAGTATAATGTAACACAAATATGCTCAATAAAGTAAAAAATATATAGTTTCGTGGGCAACAGAGGAAAACTGAAACAGGAAATGGACAGCAGCATCTTCCTGATAATAACACAAAATAATAAGAAACTGTGGTTGATAAAGCGCCTGCCAAGCAAACTATGGCAACTATGGCAAAATTCCACCTTTGAGGCAATCTATGATGAGGGGAGGGGGCGATGTTCATCAGTGGAATTTTATATGCTGTAATGGATGGATGGATAGATAAAAATTATACAACGTTATGTTTGTGAGTAAACAACATTAACGTTTAAATTTTGCTTATATTCGTACTTAAAATTTTGCATTAAAAAGAAAGAAAATCTTTTCCGTAATCGTTACTAGATGCAAATTACGATAAAGAGCTTTGGAAGTCTCAAAAGCAAAGAGAAGATAAGGACCGTAACGAGATAATAATAGTGATTCCAAGAGTAGCTATCATAAAATTAGAAAAGGAACTGTTAAATTAAAAACCAATTACAGATAATATTGAATATACTTCAATTAACTTTCTTAAGGGTTTCAAATAATGCCACTTAGGGACTAGGCGCTTATATAATTTCATAAAATGAGTCTCCTTATTTAGGTCTCGGATGTCGGTAAAACGTCGTATTTCGAGATGTCATTTTTGAATGAAGATTAAAAACTAATTTACCGCATTGTATTCGGTATATGGCAATAGAGTTAATTTTGGCATCATTTTGGCTCTTTGCTTAGTACTTTGGTTAATTTTGTTTGAAATTCTGAATATAGGTATTTATATCTTTGTAACAAAGTAACATTAATGGTTAGGAAATGTAATATTTCGTTTTAAACATGATAGTCTTAATATTTATCAATAAAACTATCTTGACACAGTTACCATACCAGTGAAGTACACGATGTTACGGTTACTTTGCCAAGGTTTTGTCCAACCAAACAAGGGTTGTCACTTTCAACCTGTATTTTTAAACTATTACGACGATTCTAAGAAAGGATTTAATACTTGACATTCTACGTATATATGGTTGTATAGGTGTTTTAACGTAGCAGCCTGTTAGACCGATTTTAACAAATGAGTTGTTAATCGATTCATCTTTATCAAAAGTGAAGGAAAAGAAAAAAAATTATTTTTGCAGGGTATCATAGAATAATTATAATTATAATATATTATTACTTCCCAGTATTTTTCATATTTTCAACTTAGTGTGTTGCTATTAATTTGCACCCAAAGAAAAATGTAATTTTAATGATAGTGAATGTTTTTCTATTGTGGTAAAACAATATATTATATTTAAATTGATTACAATTATTTTTCCCTGATCGTAATAAAATGATAATGATGACTAATAAGAAAGTGAATACTTGTTAAAAATGATTAGTTACTAGCTTTTAACATAACATAACATAAACACTCACGCCTGTCACCCAGAGGGGTAGGCAGAGACTACAGACTTCCATTTGGCACGATCCTGACACACCTCTCTCGCCTCCTTCACATCCATACACCTCCGCATACATGCTCGTCGGTTAAGGGTACTCCTAATTTGGCCCGTTTTCAATAAATCGCCAATTTGGTCAATAAATTTTCGCCTAGGACGTCCCTTTCCGACTCTGCCATTCACTTCTGCAACATAAATTTTCTTTGTCACTCTTTCCTCATTCATTCTTTCCACATGACCAAACCACCGAAGCATTCCTTTCTTAATGCTGGTCACAACATCATCTTGCAAGCCACACTCTTCTCTTATTACACAATTTCTTACCCTGTCATTAAGATTCAGCCCTAAGATACTCCTTAACGACCGCATTTCTACTGCGTTCATTCTACTCTCGTGCTTCTTCTGCCACACCCAACTTTCACTACCATACGTTAAAGTAGGGACCAACACAGCATTGTGAATTGCCATACGTGCCTTTTTTGACACATTTTGACTCTTCACAATAGAGTGCAGGGCCCCATTTACTCTATTTCCCACATTAACTCGTCGTTCTATATCCTTATCATATCTTCCATCCCTGCTAAATACGCAGCCCAAATATACAAACTCATCTACTTGCTCGATCAACTCCCCTCCTATTCTTATTTCACAAATCGTTTTACTTTCTTCTCTTTCAAAAACCATAACCTTCGTCTTACTTGCGATCACTTTCATACCCCTTTCTTTTAATGATCTGTTCATTAATGTAACCATCATTTGCAACTCGGCCGCCGACGACGCAAGGATAACTTGATCATCGGCGTACAAAAGGCATTTGACGGTTAACTCACCCATTCTTAATCCGCATTCTTCAACTTTCAAATTTTGCAAACAACTGTCCATAAATAGGTTGAACAGCCACGGGGAAGCCACACAGCCCTGTCTGAGACCTTTATGGTACCTTTATGACCCCGTTGATCCAAACACAAGCACTAGAGTCCCTATAAAGGGACTCCAATGCCTGTATCAAGCCAGCTCCCAACCCAAATGAGTTCAGTGTTTGCCATAGCACATCCCTGTTCACTCTGTCATAGGCCTTTTCCAAATCCATGAACGCACAAAAAACCTTTTGGTTTTTGGCCAAAAACTTCTCCGCGATCATGCGCATGGAAAAGACTTGATCTGTACATCCCATTCCCTTTCTAAATCCCGCTTGCACATCCCAAATTTTTCCATCAGTTTCTTTCATGACCCTTTCAATCAGTACCTTAGCATACAGTTTTCCCACAATGCTAAGAAGGCTGATGCCACGGTAGTTTTTACAGTCCTGCTGCGACCCTTTTCCCTTATATACTGGGACTATCACGGCTTTGCACCAGTCTACCGGTACCCGCTTCAGTTCCCAGCATAAATTAAACAAGGTGCGCAGCAGGCCTGCCACTACTTCCTCTCCAGCCCTTAGCATTTCGAGTGAAACTCTATCATATCCAGCAGCCTTACCTGCTTTCATGGTTTTCATTGCTTTCATTATTTCACCTATACTTATCTCGCTACCTCTTTCCTCTTCTTTCGGAATTTCTACTTCACTTAGTACACACGTTGTCTCCTCACTCATAAACACGCTTTCAAAATATTCCTTCCATCTCTTTAAACTCAAAACTTCATCATTCAGAATATAGCCATTCTCGTCTCTTATAGCATTCATCATAGGCTGTTTCGAATGTCCCCTGGCAGTTCTTACAAGTTTCCAGAACATTTTAATATTTGCCTGGAAATTATCCGATATTCTTCTTTCCGTTCATTCTTATCCGTTCTTTCTTGCTTTTTTCTTTCAACTACTTCTTTTACTCTCTTATTAAGATGTCTAAAGACTGTCCTTTTTTTTTCAATGTCCGCAATCATCCGTATCGCTAGATTTACCAGCCTTTGTTGCTAGTAAATCTAGCCATGCTCTCTTCTTTGCTTCAACTTCCATACGTACCTCATCATCCCACCATAACGTATTATTTTTCCTTTCATTCTTTCTCTTACTAACACCACATACTTCGGTAGCTGCATCCACTAAACCTTTCTTTACATTTTGCCATACATTCTCCAAGTCTAACTCCTTCATACATAATTCAACCAAACCACTTATATTTTCTTTCAGTCTACATTTGAACTTGTTTTTTCTCACCTTCATCTTGTAACCTTTCTGTTCTAATACGCTATAACGCAGTCGTAGACACAGATGATCGATGGCGCCAACGCCTGAATAGACCATTAATTCGGCATAAAACCAAATAATGATCCGTTCCTACGTTAGAACCCCGATAAACCCTTGTATCCTCCAGTGCGCCACTCAATCTTTCATCCACAATTATTAAATCTATCATGCTTCTATCGTCACCTCTTTCCCAAGTATACATGTGAATCCTCTTGTGGCGAAAGCAAGTGTTCGTCACAAAAAGATTCTTTTCCATACATACGGTGAGAAGACTTTCACCATTCTCATTTATACTTTCATCACCAAACGTTCCCAATATTCTTTCATAACCAAGCCTCCTCACCCCAACCCTTCCATTAAAATCTTCTAGCATAATAATATTTTCATTTCCCTTACACTTCATTAACACCATCCTTACCATTTCCCAAAACTGCTCTCGGATATAAGTGGGCTTAGACATGTCTGGGGCGTAGATCCCTAACACAAACAACTTCTTTAAGCCCACTTTCATTCGTATCCATAGCAGTCTTGGGCTTACACATTCATACTCTTTCACACATTGGCCCATTCTTTCTAAAGGATGATACCTACTCCCTGGCATGCCCACTCGATCTCGTCTACACCAGACCAGTATGCGGTATACATGCCATGTGTAGTGACATCCTTCCCCTTCCTTTTCGTCTCATTTACACATAACACATCTATTCCTCTATCATACATCATATCGCATACTTCATCCATTTTATCATTCATTGCTCCACATACATTCAACGTAGCCAGACAGGCCTCTGCAATCCACTTTTCGTCTCTCCGGGAGACAGAACGTGACGGGTGGCGAACCTCGTCGCCGGGACTACTAGCTACTAGATTACTAGCTTTAAACAATAAATATTTTAAGCTTATTATTGCAACAATTCAATTTTTAATTTTGTGCAAGAGTATTTTTGTTTGATATATTTTATATTTTAACCTAAGATATTAAGACATAAATATTAAGTACATAAATATAAATATTATATTTATGTATCTAATAAATCATGGAAGAGCCATGCTGCAGTTATATTAGTAGTTTACTTGTTGTACGAATGGGTCGACTCGACCGGGGAAGGAGCACACTCTCACAGAATACCAGCGTAAAACAGTAGCTTAATGCTGCTGTGTTTCTTACGGCGAGTGTAGCGAACCGGAGACCCTTTTACTGGAAACGAGGCATTCCGTCTTAGTCCCTACGGGTGACAACGCATCTGCATTTTGATTCGTAATTCTGTTAGATGTAGATGTTATTGGCCACAGCAACCACTTACCATCAGGTGGACTGTGTACTAGTTTGTCACCCTATCCTAAAAAAAGAGATTTAAATTAAAAAAATAATTGTGCATGTTATTGTGTACACATGTACGAAGTGAAACTTCTTTACGACATATCATTCTTCTTTTATTTTATATTTTACATAAGTAGGTTATATAAGGTTTACGCAAGAGAACGTTACAAGAAAACGTGTGATTTTTTAATCTTTATATTTATAAATTACGTGTCACGTTGTTTGTCCGTGATGGACTCCTAAACTACTTAAACGATTTTAATTAAATTTGCACACCGTGTGCAGTTAATGTCCAACAATTTTTTTTTTTGCGAATTTTAGGATTTTAGGACATGACATTGTCGTTGAAAAGGGCAGAACAACGTCTGCCTGCAGCTAGTAAACTCTCAATTTCTTTACTACATCAATAAAGAAGTTTTACTACAAAATTAAGCAAAGTACGTAATCGAGGATTTTTAACAACTCTGAAACATATTTTCAAGATTGTATGAAAAATTTAATTATGGTTTGGCAAATTTGCCACTAACGTTAACTTTATTACTTGCAACATAGAGGAGCAAATCATTACTCTGTGTTTTGTGTCTTACGAGTATATTATGTTGGTAAGCTAATCTTTATCGTTGAAAATGATGGGAATTATCCTATTTTTTTCATTAAAAACCCCGATGGCAAAGTTGCATCAAAGTAAAGTTAACTTTACCATTTTCTATTTTTGCCTATTTTGTTTATTAAATGTTAGTATTTTTTAAATCAATAAAAATACCAAATTTATGAAGATTATAGTGACCCTGTGTCACATTTAAATTGAGGTCCAGTTTGACAGTAACTTTTATTCTGGAGAATTGGGCCTAAACTTTTCAATCCTTCCTAAAATAGCATAGTTGCCAGGTTTCACGGTACCTCTTGGTTGACGGTGACGGAATAAATATGTCACACAAAAAGAATACAAAAAAAAAAAAAAAAAAAAAAATTAAAAAATAAAAAAAAAAAACCAAGCCACTGCGCAAACCGCCTCAAACGCTGAAGATAGACATCTACATCTATTATCAATTAAGTATAAATATAGGTGCGTTGTCACCCCAGCAGACTAAGACGGAATTCCTCGTTTTCAGTAAAAAGGGTCTTCATACGAAACACAGCAGCAATAAGCCGATATTTTTCGCTGGTACTGAGATGCTGGATGAGAGCGTGGTCATTCCTCGGTTGACCCGACCCATTCGTGCTGCAACCATAATGTAGCTGCAGAATGGCTCTACCACGCAACAAAATATAATAACTTTATAACTACCTACATATTAAAAAAAATCCCGTTACTTTTAAACTAAACTTTTATTAATAAAATGTTACACTGTATATGTTTGTGTAGGTATATCACACTAAACAGGTAAAGAAGATGAAACTTTTACAATTTATGAATAAAAAGCTCTTCTTCTGACTCCGTTATAAGTTTTTTTTACCTTAAAAGCCAAGTTTATTATCCTTAGACACTTATATGGAGTCATATATTATGCTTGTGAGTAGCGTTGTATAATCACCATATGTTACTTTATCTAATTTCTTTGCTTTAAGGTCCACCAGAATCGGATCCCAGGAGCTAGTGTCAATCCCCATATTCAATTCACCATTATGCATTCCATTGGTATATCGTGAAGGTGTGTGACGTAGGCCTAGACAACTGTTTCCGTATATTTAGTTGATTTTTAAGTTTCAGTATGCTTTGTAAATAGTATTTGATGTTGTCGTAGTCATTAATAAATATATTTCATGCGGAATCACAGTTTTCTGAAAAATTTAAATGAGTGTTGTAAATATTAGGCTCTCGACTTTACATTAGGTTTACCCTTTTATGAGCTGCATTTTTTATGTCTTAATCAAAGCAGACTTGTAAACGGCTTTTTTAATCAACATACTAATTCCGAAATTGATTTCTAATTCGATTCGGTTTGCGACTCAAAGTGACGTTGTTTTGAATTAATTTAAAAACTCTCTTATTCTCTTAACTCACTTCCAACCAAATTCGAACAGAGAAACACGATCGAGTTAATATAAGGAGTAATCAGAAATTACGCATAACGTGATATTTTGTTTACCAGAGATCGTTTTTAATAAATTTAAATATCTTCAGTTTAAAAACAAATCATTTCTTAAATTCTTAGATATTTATATTAGTTACATAATTATGAAAAAATTTACTTTTACCGTGTAGTGCGGTGTGAGAATATACGCTACCCCATATCATCGCGTGGCAACTGCAGTAAATATGGAGCAATCCGTGGGGGAGGTCTATGATCAGCAGTAGACTTTAATAGGCTGTAGCGGTAACGATAAAACTCCCTTACCTATCGGTTGTTGAAACCTCGAGCTATTTTACCATAAATAGCTCAAAAAATCGAAATAGATTGAATTTGCCCATCGGTTTTTTAACTTACTGATCCGATTCAACAGACTTCTGTTGCCTTTCTAGAAGAATAAAATAACCAGACTTCTGCTCCAATCTCATACCATTTTAATGATTTTTACATTTCTTTTAGTTTAGTAAGTAAGCAAAACTTTTTGTAATAAGGTTTCTCACAGTACTGTTAGAAGTTGATTAAATTGAAAAGTGCATGACCTGTATTATATTTATTTTGTTGTTCTCGTGGTATACGGAACCATATGTATGTAATTACTCTTAAAATGGAATATATCGAATAATGTAGTGTTACAATGTTCATAAAATAATGAAGTGGCCAACATCAGATCTTTGACATCTCTCTTCTCCCTGACCTCTGACTTGATTGATAGTGCGCACATATTAATTGTTAAAATTGTTACATAGATATACCTGTAAATAGTTAAACAAAACAACCAAATAGCCGAGAAGAAAGGATTCCCAGAAGATTATTATTAATCGGATTTGCGGCTGGTAAAGTAAGACCTACCTATCTAACCTAATACCTAAAATCCCAATATTCCAAGCTGAAACAGGTTTTTAATTACAAAGTAATTATTTATGATTATAAAGAATATTGAATAAAAAAAGAAGAGGTGGATATTATGGCGTGGGTGTGCCATAATATTGTAATTGTAATTGTATATCAATTGTTTAGTTTTAAAAACGAATCAATATTAAAAATAGCCGAGAAAATATTAATTAAATGTCACGAAGATAAGACTAATTTTAAACTGGTATTTAGTTATAGTCCTAGAAAGTTATAAATGAATAGGAAATACGAAATTAAAAACTGAAATATAAGTAAGCTCTATTACTTTTATATTCGATACTATTTGCAACCGAATGATAATGTAAGGCATGAAACAATAAGATAAAACTAACAACAGAATGTAAGAAATTATAATATAACTAAGTACATTTAAGAAATATTTTAATTTTGGACAAGACAATTTTTGACAGGAAAAAAGTAAAAGATTATAAATATAATAGTTAAAGATCTTTATATTGTATGAGATAATAGTAATTCAAATTATATAAGAACTTATTTTCATATTTGACCAGCGTAGCGTCTAGCGAATACTGTATATTGTACAGTATACAAACCAAATTAATAGTTTGATAGTGATTTCACAGTTGCAAAAAATAAAATACTCAATGTATTGTATTTATTTAAAGGAGAAGAATAAAGTAATACATAAATATTGTTGAATAGTTTAATTTTGTCTTATTTTTCAAAATAAGCTATTAATTTTCTTGTAAAATTTAAAATGGAAACATTCAAAATTTACCGATTTAAATACCTAGTAGCTGTAATAATAATGTTTTGTTTATATAAAATAAATGTTTAACTTATGATATCTCTCTTCACTTTGAGACTTTGTATATGAGTACATTATAAAACACAATTAAAAATGATTTTACGGTTCACTGTTAAGAACAGTTCGTATGAAAGTATTCATACTAGCGTATGAATATTTTCATACGAACTTTTTCGTCTGGCATATTTCGAGAAGAAGTGGTGAAATGATGTCATTCGAATTGTTTCTGTAGTTTATAAAAAAAATATCTGAAAAACGCTTGACTCTGCAGGCCATCCCTGGAACTTCCCGCTATGTTGGGTCTAAAAACGCTCGACAAATATTTTTATGAACTGATAGTTAACTTTCTAGAAATTTCTGCTGTAACGAACATCAAAAACGATCAGCAGCCCAGCAGAAATTTCGAAGTTATTAAAAAAAACATTTTTTTGAAATTTTTCGTTATCGATTTGTCGTTAACTCATTAACCGATTTTGAAGCAGTTCTCAGCAATCTACATCGGTTTCAATGTTTAAGAGCTGATTATATTTGGAATTAATCGTTACATCTGTTTAAAATTTATTCCAAAAAGTTTTTTTTTTAATTTTATTTTTGAGATTACCCAAAATCTACTGGTTCACGCACACACGCATGCACGCGCACGAAGCGATTCCGAAGCGAAAACTGGGGTGAAACCAATTACTTCCCGATTTTTTAAAATCATTGATTTTCATAAGGGGATATTAAAAAGAATGGAAATTATTAGTCTCTAAATGGCAAAATTGACAATAATATCCCTCAGACTGAATTTAGGTCACGGCGGCTAGTCTCAACGAACACTAGATTTCTGCATAGGACTTTTTTTATAGGATAGGGTGACAAACGAGCACACAGTCCACCTGATGGTAAGTGGTTTCTGTGGCCCATAGACATCTACATCTATCCTCGATTACGAATCGAAATGCAGATGCGTTGTCACCCATGAGGACAAAGATGGATTGCCTTATTTCCAGTAAAAATTTTCTCCGGTTCTCTACATTCACCATAGGAAACACAGCAGCATTAAGGTACTATTTGACGCTGGTATTCTGTAAGAGCGTGTTCCTTCCCCGGTCGAGCCAACCCATTCGTGCTACAACTATACTACTAACATAACTGCAGCATGGCTCTATCACGTAAAATGGTACGGACTGGATGGTGGTGTACGAGTGTGTGCGCGATGGGACGTCAATCTGACCCATCCGGAGAGAAATCAAATCAAGTGAAAACCAAGAGTTTTGCTTGCTTAAGAGGGATGAAACACCCTCAACTGATAATCTGAGAATTTCTTTAATTGATTTTTTTTCTCTGTTTTCTGGTCATCTACTATTTTATAGTACGCTTTTTGACATTTTATATCAACAAATATTATACTTTTACATACTACATTACAATATCCTGAATTACCGACTAAATCACTACTTGCTGTCAGGAATAATCAATACTGTCATTTAATAGAGGAAAAAATTATGAATGAAAATGTAAATAAAAATGTGTACATAATAGCAGCGATGTTTTAATTGGTTTAAGAATCACGAACTTTATTATGGTTACTGATGCTGACGCATTAATTTAGCATCAGCACAGCCTCCGGCGACCGTCTCCTCCGAGCGTATATTTTAATTAAATTGTGAATTACCGTTTACTTCGGAGTTTTCAAGACAAATTAACAATATCTTTAATGCTATTTTTTATTGCCTTAAGGCAATTATTTATCTATTCACTTTATTTAATTATTTATCTATTCAATTCATTTTTATAAAATATCTTTTTATATAATTTGTATCACTGGTTAGAGAAAAAAATACAAGGAGTTTCACCAAGGTCAAATAATGGATTAAGCTAGATATCCTTAATTTAAGACAGTAGTACTTCCCATTTTTGGCAGCTTTTAAAACAAATAAAATGTATCGAGCTCTAATCCACTTTGCTATAAAATATAGCCATAATTACCATTGCTAATTCTTCATTAGCGGCTTCGAAGTGAGTGTATAAGCGTGAGAAAATATTTCTCGGTGACGATGAACTTTTCAAAGCAACGTTGTTTAGCCTTGAACACAGTAGCACACACACAGTTACATAACTTTCAATAATCTGTAGACTAAATTTCAGAGCGTGATGAGCGTGTACACTGAACTGCACTCTCCGATTTCTTTTCCATCTTTTATTGAAAAGACGAACGAAGAGTTCTTTTTATGATTTCTTATATTTACGCGAACATTGCACATGATTAAAACTACTTTTACGGATTTTGTCGCGTTTATTTTTATTTTTTACCTTTTATTTTTTAATTCCCGACGTGTCGGGCGCTTTCCAGCACCCATGGTCACGGGGGACTGAGATGACTGACGTCCCGATGTCATTGTTAAACCCGGAGTACCTTCAGCTTTTTTAATTATTGTTTATGGTCCGATCTATGCAAAATGAACTGACTATGTCCTGAGGTCTTGCAGTGGTATGCTTGGGTTTAGTTTTAATTTTATTGATTATAGGATCCCAAGCAGGTGGTAGTACCCAGCCTCCTTCTCTATTGAAATTAGGATGTTTTTTAATTTCAATAGCCTCACGTATCATCCTTGGTAGGAATCGGTGTTCTTTCGCGAGGATTTGTGGTCTATCAAATCTGATGTAATGGTTGGGGCCGTCTAGGATATGATCACAAACTGCAGACTTCCCGGAACGTTGATGCTTCACATCAGCTATATGTTCTTTTACGCGGGTCCTAATTGATCTTTTGGTTTGTCCTATATAAGAGAGACCACATTCACAATCAAGCTTGTACACTCCTGCATCTTGTAGAGGAATATAACACTTGACGGATGGTAGGAACTGACTAATCTTCTTCGGCGGCTTGTAGAATGTTCTAATAGAAGCTCGCTTCAAGATATAGCCAATCTTGTCTGTGACACCTCTGACATATGGTAGTACAGCAGGCACACGCTCGACTGTGGCCGGCTTCACTCGGTCACTGTGACGTAGGCGCGGGACCCGAAGCTTGTTGTCGTGCAGAACTTGCTTGACGTGCTGAAGCTCGGCGGCCAGGTGTTTGCTGTCACAGATCCCTCGTGCTCTCTGTAACAAAGATTTGCCCACGGTAGCTAACTGTGAATGATGGTGGTGAGATTGACCGTTTAAATATCGGTTTGTTGGGATCCTATAGTCAATAAAATTAAAACTAAACCCAAGCATACCACTGCAAGACCTCAGGACATAGTCAGTTCATTTTGCATAGATCGGACCATAAACAATAATTAAAAAAAGCTGAAGGTACTCCGGGTTTAACAATGACATCGGGACGTCAGTCATCTCAGTCCCCCGTGACCATGGGTGCTGGAAAGCGCCCGAAACGTCGGGAATTAAAAAATAAAAAGGTAAAAAATAAAAATAAACGCGACAAAATCCGTAAAAGTAGTTTTAATCAAGAGTTTTTTTCTTTTGTTGTACAAATTTACGAACTAGCACTATTTGCAGCATAGTTTTTAGTGCATACAGAAAAGGTTTGGTGCTATATCCCACATACTTTCCGCCATCTTGGGCCCAGTAGGAAAGCACCACACGGCAACAACTTTCGAATCAATGTTGAATTGTTTGTGTTTATTTTAAGACCTGACCTAAGAAAGAAGGACTTTCTCTTTTTCTTTGTGAAATCCAAAACGTATGAAACGTATATAACAGTATGTAGAACACAAAATTTACAATTTTTTTATATTATTTTTCACAATGGAAAATTTACTATTTAATGATAATTTGACACAATCAAGAACTACCCTTGATTTTAAGTTTCCCTGTCCGCGAAAAGTACTCAATAAACAAACAAAAACATAAATAAATAAACAATTGAAATGTTCATTTTTAAAATAATGTAAAATAATACATAAAATATTTTAATAATGGCGTGAAGACAGTCTAGTCAGTGTATGTATTGAATAGGAAGGAAATAATGGATATGCCTTATGATTATACCTTAAATAGTCTAGTAAAGAAGTAGCAATATTTAGCGAGGTATTATTACGAAGGCGATTCATCATAGAAGCGGAAATGTTTCGCAATCCAGGTTGAAAGGTTAATGATGTAGAAAATAGCACCGAAGAGTTCAAGATATAAATAAAATTTCAGCGGTTGATATTGTGTTAACATATAGCATTTGTATAAAGGTGAAAATTATCTTCTCGATCCCATCTGTCGCAACCCGTCAATTGAGTTATATTTTGGCTTGGTGATCTAGAGATCTAACCAATTTAGCCCTACCTATGGTTTTAAAATAACATATATCGGCATCGAAAAAGGTTTTAATTCTGCTGAAGAATATATCGGAGTATAACGTTCAGTTTCATCTGCTTACTCACAATCATAACTACATTGTGCTATTTTTAATTTATTTATATTTATAAACTTTTCCTTACTACATTTTCCAATTTTATTTCAGATTAATTCTTAAAAACTTCTCTTCATCGATGCGACCAAAACAAAACATTTGCATTTGATTTTGATGTAAGGCGAGGGTTTGAGAACACTGAGAAGATGGAAAAGCCAGGTACAAAGTAGTGACCATCAGAAGGGATAAGTGTTGCAGCCATCACTGTAATAGCAGTTTGCAAAGAAAGAAAAAATGGATGCCACCCGACTCGGATTATAAATAATGGAAATAACACAAAATAAAGCGAGGAAAAGCAGTCAGCGTTCTTGGCAGTGGGGAGTAGGACTGTATGATAATTTTAATTTTTAGTTTTTTAACTTTAGTTATTGAATACCATTATGTTATGTAAATAAATAAATGTAAAAAATCATACAGTACCTAATCATATATTATGGTAAACATAATTGCAACGAAATGCTTTAAACTCGACACAAACTATTTTTTTTGTAAACGAATAAACGAGCATGCGTCTCACATGATGGCAGTGACTACCACCGCTCATGAACAACTGCAACACCAGGAGAATTGAAGGTGCGTTGCCGACCTTAAAGAAAAGTGTAAGCTTTTTTCTTGAAGGTCCCTGAGTCAGGCATATGGGTTCGAAAGTAGCACTTTATGCCATAAAGGCCTACGCTACGTCCAAACTAACCGCTAAGGCCAGACCCATTTGGGCTCGACCACCTGCACCCATCGGTGTGTTAGGTAAGCAAGAACACCACCAGCTGAGCAACCTCCAAGGAAACCGCATTAGCGTCACTAATTAGCGGGTGCTCTTCAAGATACCGCATGAGCTGGCAGTTAATGATGTCCTCCATTATTTTCGAGAACAAGGAGGATGCCCTACACTTTGTCTGCTGTTACAAGGCTGCCATTCGAGAACCATTCTGCCCCTTCGGTCGTCGGTTCTTCGAGCTATATGGCTGGCCCATTTCCACTTCAGCTTACTAATCCGTTGAGCTATTTTACTACAGATATCCTCATTCAAAAGCTTATCACGCAGATAAACCCCAAGCATGGCCATCTCCACAGTTCTCTGAGCAACTTTGAGCTTCCTCATATGGCCATCAGTGAAAAACCACACCTCAGATACATAGGTTATCAGTGGCAACACGCACTGGTTTTACAATCTAGGTTTGAGATTTTGGGGTATACCTGACGAGAAGATGTGTTGTGATTTCCTGAATGCTGCCCAGCCGAGTTGAATTCGTCGATTGACCTCTCGGTCGAAGTTGATCTTTCCTAGTCGAACTATTACTTACCCCGCTAGATGGAGTGACAACCCGGTAAGACATGCAGGAAGACGATGGATGAGGATGGCTTAGGACCGTACTTTGTGAAATTCCTTGGGGGAGGTCTATGTTCAGCAGTGAACTTGTGAAGGGCTGTAATTATGATGATGATGATGAACATAATACGTATCAACAGCATTTCAAAAATACACTTTTCAGGATCACTCGCAACTAAGTGAGTGGCTCTCGCCTATGTAAATTAAAGTTTTATCACATGTATTTTTAAACTACCGAACGCTGTCCAGCCGAGTTGAACCCGTCGATTGACCTCTAGGTCGAAGTTGGATTTACCAAGTTGGACTATTTGACCTAGGTAAACATACTCGTCAACAATTTCGAGCTTAGTGCTCTCAATAACTACCGGCATAGGTGTGACAGGGACATAACACATGACTTTTGTTTTGTCCGTGTTTATCTTAAGACCTATCCGTAGAGGTCAGTGAGTATAGTGATTAAGTCCTCAAGTAATTCTGTCATAAGCTCTATATCGTCGGCAAACCGAAGGTGAGTGATGTACTCGTCATTGACGTTACCGTATCCTTTCCAGTCCGGTAGCTTGAAAACGTCTTCCAATGCAGTGGTCAAGAGTTTCGGAGATATAACGTGACTCTGTCTTACAACTTTCTGCAGTTGGATAGGTCACTTCGATACACCGACAGTCAACTTGGCATCGCTAAAGGGACTGTACCACCGCCCAAATTTCGACGGAATCAAGGGCTTTCTCATAGTCCACGTACGCCAGGCAAATTGGCAGATTTTTGTATTCAGTCTTCTGTACAATCTGCTGCAGGGTATGTTTTGGAAACCAGCTTATTAGGGAGTAGTCAAGTCTGCGTGCGAGACGATTCATAATGACTCTCTAAAACAGCACGTAGATGCGGCTCAGAAGGGAAATCGGTCTGTAGTTCTTCAAGAGAGCGCTATTGCCTTTGTTGAAGAACAAGACTACCGCACTTCTGCTCCACGCCTCCAGAGTAGTGCCACAATGGAAAACGGAATCGAAGAGCTTCTGAAGAACTTAATGTATAGGTTTTCCACCCGCTTTCAGAAGCTCCGCTGTAAATCCATCTTCGCCCGGGGATTTGCCATTTTCAAGGTGCTGGAGAGCCATTCTAATGTCGCTCAGACTGACGCCCTTGAAATCATCGAAATCGTATCGAATAAGACTTGCTCTTGGATCGTTACTCACGCTTGCGTGTGGCTCCAACAATAATGTGTACAGCTGCCTATAGAACCTCTCAATGTCACTCAAAATCTCAGGTGTCCCGAAAACGATGCTGCCACATTCGGTCTTCAGCGTCAACAGTTGGCGCTTTCTGGCAGACAGATCTCCGGCAAGGACTTTGGAGCCCTGATGCCGCTCGATCTTCTTCTTCAATAGGAGCTGTATTGAAGCTGTGTAAGTTCCGCTGCATGCATTTGGAGATCTGTCTGTTCAGTTGCCTGTATGCTGTCAAATCTGCTGAAGAATGCAGCTTCATCTCCCTTCTAACAGCCATGAGATTAAGAGTGTGATGGGAGAGTTTTGTGTTCTTCTGCGACGGGTCTTACAGAATTTAGCTCCGACCGGATGGACAGTTTCCACAAGCTTTTCATTCATGTCATCCACTTCATTGCAGATTTCTAGGCACTGAAAACGATTTTGTAACTTGAGCCGAAACATTTTTTTTAAATTAGATTACGGGGATTAGCTCTTTGGATTAGATCACGAGGGAGACGGAGCGTTGACTTCATTAGACGTGACTTTTCAAACTTCACGTTTTGGTTCAGTGTACCTCTCACCTTTCGGTGATCGCTGCCGGTTTTCACCATTGTGATCACTGAGACATCACTAAACAGTTGTTGTCTAGTTTTTATAATGAAGTCAATCCTACTTTTTGTCGAACCGTCGTGGCTGTACCAGGTCCACTTTCTGTGAGGCCGCTTTTGGAAGAAAAAGTTCAACATAGAGAGTCCCCCTTTCTACATAAAGTCAGTCAGCTGCTGGCTTCTTCAGTTTCTTTACCCTATTCCGAATTTCCCTATTTTCCATTCTCTCTTGTACCTAGTTTTGCGTTGAAGTCTTACATTAACACCATATAGTTTTGGAGGAATACGTGGTTCTAGAGATATCCTCATACATTTCCTCCACATCCTCATTGGGATGTGCCGAGGTTGGTGCACAAACCTATATAACCTTCAGCCATCCAAATACCATTTGGTGATTCTGAGTTACGCAACCTTCGCCAACACACTTCCAATCAATAAACCAAGTCACAACGTTGTTAACGAGAGACTTGTAGGCGATAAATCCGACACCTCCTTGGGATAGATGGTTACCCCTCCGGTGATAAAACAAATTGCCCGATTCGAGGATTACCGTTTCCTTCCCATCTCTTCGGACCTCGGATAATCCTATAATATTGTTCTATAACATGTCTATCTCTTCTTCCAGTTCCAGGATTTTTTCGCAAGCCGCCAGAGTGCGTGAGTTATATGTTGCAAGGTCGAGTCATCTTAGGTGGCAATCGAACCTCCACCGGAGATTCTTAGCATCCCCTGCCTCGCCGTTGCAATGGTCGTCACCGTAACTGGGAATAGCGAGGCCACCGGGGACTGCGGGCCGTTTGTTTGTGTTATTGCTCATGGGGGGTATATTGCGATAGTTGCCACGCTTGTCGAACGGGTTGGCAACCGCGGTTTTTCATTTTTTTTGCTGTTATCAGGAAGATGCTGACGCATGGGCGTAGAAGATGACTTATGCTTCAGTTTCCTTCTGTCACCGGGTGTTCTTACCCGCCACTACACGGGCTGTAAAGCTCGACGTAAATCACCCGAAACGTCCAAAATATAGAAG
Organism: Parnassius apollo; assembly: GCA_907164705.1. NCBI lineage: Eukaryota > Metazoa > Arthropoda > Insecta > Lepidoptera > Papilionidae > Parnassius > Parnassius apollo. Next base: position 27,967,525 of record CAJQZP010000693.1, read on the forward strand.
CAAACTAGTCCCGCATTATATTCCAATCGGCCAACCTATAATGCCAAACACGGCGGCACCCTTCAGAATGCAAACTGAAATCAGTGATGGGCGACAGCATCTTTCTGATAACAACTTAATAATAATAATACAAAACTGCGATTGCCTACTCACCTGCAAGGAGGGCTACTATTACAAAATCCCCCCTATGAGGCAACATATGGGAAAGCTCTTTGGGGGGGTTTTATATGAATTTGAGTAAAGTAATTTATAATATATATATATATATATATATATATATATATATATATATATATATATATATATATATATATATATATTCTTTAAAATATTAACGAAATAACTAACAAAATTAAAGTAATTCACAATGTTTATTATGCAAATGCATGCAAGTTATGAGTACTATTTGCTACTTAAATTACAACAACATTCAAGTACCTAAGTAGCTTGCATTTGAAACTAATATAACTAATTAAGCAGTATGCTGAAACGTTATTTCATAAAGATGAGTAGTTTAGTGTTAGAATGTAATATATTCTCCTGATAGTAAATTACAACTTAGTCAGCGGTCGCCTTAATACCCATGATTCACTAAAATTTCTTGTTGAGAAAACCAGCAACATTTTATAGCAAATAGCAATAAGAATTAAGCAATTAGTGTTTCTAAGTAGTTTGTAATAAATAAATACCGCAAATATATATATATATATATATATATATATATATATATATATATATAATAAATTATCAAACAGTGTTTTATAACTAGCGTATTTAATAAACAGCGGAGGCTTTTGCTGGATTCCGTGTTGCTACACAAAATCGTCAGCGGAACCGTAGACTATCCATTTATAACTTCAATAAATTTCAATGTGCCATTCAAGCTAGTGCGTGTCAGCCGATACGACCCTTTTCAGTTAAGGGCAGTAAAACTAATTTGGGTCACCACGCAATAAACAGGTTACAGAGGCAATATAACAACCTGAACAAAAGGCAAGGCATGTGACGTCGATATCTTTGCTGATAGGCCTCAAAAATTCTGGCGAAGAATGTTGCGGTCATTTGCTGTTAGTTAATATTTGGTTCTAGTTTACAAATATATATTAATTATAACTCAAATTGCTAGAATAACTTTAAGAAACATATTTGTAGTACACATTGCATGCCGTGGCAACACTTAATTAAGACGACACTTACATATAAATTTTCCTGTTATTTCTAGTCTACATTGTTTTCGCGTATGTCTTGTTGGTAGTCCTAATAAAAAAAATATTTAAAAGCCAAACTGTGTTGTTGCGGTGTAAGAATCTAATAACCCAAATTTTTCTCTGGGCGTCGTAGGAAGCGACAATGGGAGAGCAATTGGGATGAATTTTAAAAACAGGGGATGAGCAGCGGCATCTTCCTGATAACAAAAAAAACTACCAAACCGCTGGTTTAGCGTGGAAACTAAGACGAAATCCTCCTGAATGAGGCAATCTTTGGGGCATGTTCAACAGTAATCTTTTATAGGCTGTCATGGAATGATGAATTAATGAAATAAATATTATGTTATTTAACATCGTAAGATTTAAACAATAATAAAAATATAAAATCTCAGAACCTTCAAATTTATATGTCCTGTACTGTTGATGATCAATGCTTAGTGCGGTCGGTGATACCGGTGTACCTACTGACTAGCCTTAATAGGTTTATGAGTTTACCGAATTGTGATATTAACAAAAAATATATAGAATTTATAATAAAAATAGCAAACGTTATTTATTTATGATTCCGTGCCACGTGTATTTTTTCGTAATCCCATCCAAAGTATTTTGTTACAAACTATAAATTGTAAAACATACAGGGTAGTAAATGTACAAAGTTTTTTTTAATCAAAAACGGAATAATTAAGGCGTTCAAATGAAATTCTAGCTACGTTTACAGGTTACAACGCTATTTATCACTCTTAAGGCCCATTTACATGATGCCATTTTCTTGTACATAGAGCAATTATTGAATGCAATTAAAAAAACAACAAATGCCATTCAAGAATTGTAAGCAGTTGTAAAAACGTATAAACGCGGATGATTGAATTCTATTATTGAATTCAAGCCTTGACATGAAATAATTGCTAGTGTCTTTTGTTTCCACCAGAGCTATGTTTAGGAGATAATTGTTTTCAAGTTTTGACTTGTCCATACAAAGCCTTGTGCGTGCTTATGCCATTTTTTGACGTGTTGCTTCAAGTACTGCATGTATTTGTTTTCGAATTTTTGATTCCAGTGTTGAACGTTTTAGAACAGAAGTGTTTATTTAAAAAAATGAGTAAAAAGTGTTAAAATTCGGTTCTGCTAATAAAAATAAGTTATCGAGATTTATCAGTCATCAGTATATATGGGATACTGAAAATGTAAATTAGAAAAATCGTTATATACGTAATGCTGCACTAGCGAAATTTGCACAGAAATTTGGAGTTCTAGTTCTGTGGAGTTCTGCGTTCGAGCAGGAATAGTATTACGTATTGTTGTATTTTGCCTTTGTATAGAAGAACGAAAATTATCTAATAAATAATAAAACTGAGTTCTGTTCACACGAAACATCTTAAAATCATCTTCGTTTTCTGTTTGTAGCTCTACGCAAAGATTGTTAGATTCTCCTAGAACTTCCCTTCTTGCTATGCATTTTTTGATCTAACACCATTTTTAAGATGTTATCTCAATATTTATTGCCTCAGAAAAGCAGCAACGATCAACAAACCATGTGCACTCACGTTTGCAAATGAAGAGAAAATTCAATTGAATACTAGAATTGAATAAGAAATTATTGTGTGTGCTATTTACACCAATAAAAGTTTTGAATCGAAACTTTTCCACTAGATCAAGAATGCGACTTAGTTGTTTAGACCATGCAAGTCATTTTTTGCTTCAATTTAATTGTATGTAGCCGAAAAGAAACTTGCATCATGTAAAAGGTCCATTATTTTATGTCAAAATGCAATGAACCAGTCACTACTTAGTGCTATGAAACCATGCAGAAAATTGATTTCTCGCAACGAGTATTATTCCGATTTATGAAGATTAATGTTACCGGTCGCATAGAATTTGTGACAAAGCCTTTTTTATCTTTTTTCTACACTCATTATGAAAATTTGATAAGCAATGGTGATATGCTAAATAAACAAACATTTTAAAAGTGTCTAAGTAAATAAGAGGTAAGGTAATCATTAATTAGCTAATAAACTATACAAATCAGTTTTTGTCATTATTACCTTTTTTTTTTTGGTCAACCCGTAAGTACTACGTAAGATGGACGGACGTCTCAAACGAATTGATAGGCTATTTGATCGTTGTAACTAAGGGCTCTACTTCGACGCGAATATCTCGGAGCACGGTACATTACATGTCGTTCATTGGATAGACCGCGTGCTATATAAGAACATTATTTCGTAATAAGTTGCATTTTAGATATAAAATAAAATAAAGTGGTAAAGCTTACTTACGAGTTTCTATAATCCTAAAAATATTTTAAGGCATGTACTTCTAAAAAACAAAATAAAATTAATCATTTTTTATTATAATTGATGTAAACGTTATTTTAACCTTAATATAAATTACAAATCAATTAAAGGTGTATTTAAAAGTTTATTGATTGTATTTACAAAAATCAAGTATTTACAAACACTATTATATACACTTTTGTATCTATATTTTATTTACATTTAAAAACATTAGTTAGGCTTCTTTTGTAGCGGACAACTGTGTCCTTCGATCACTTATAAATATAGAGTATACAATAACTAAACAACATCTAACACTAAATTAGTTCGCGCGCAATGAATAGCGTGCTGCTACTTAGATTAAATTTGCTTCACACGTCTACTCCCAATAGCGCTGCTGCTAGAACTAATTTCCACTTGATATGAATAGGGCCAAAGCGTCATAGCGTCATAGCGCCATGGCGACTACCTACATATCACGCGCTATGCGTTATGGAGAGATAGCGCGCTATAATATGGCGCTATGCGTTACATTAACCACCATTAGTTCAACTATACAGGCTCTTAGGCTACAATAGCCTAATGGTAGGATGCGAACCGCAAACTCTATAGGGCGTGCGTTCGAATCCGCCATTTGACTACTGTCGTGAACCACTCCAAACACAAGCATTTTAAACTTTCCGGGTGTGGTCTACGGAAATTTCAGTATTGTTATTAGCACTATTAGTATTTTTATTTAAAAAAATGTTAAAAACTATATGAGGCATTCCATAATAAATGCTTAAGCGTAATATATATACTGTCGCCCAGCATTTATTACTCCATAAGCGGGCATAAATTATCATGCTACATTAATTAAAAGGTTATAATATATTACTTAATTTAGAGCAAAATTTATATCAGAATTGTTTAAATACGAGTACTGTCGTGTGGTGGCGACGTAAGAGAAGATCATCACTCTATTTCGACTCGCGGAAGCCGACTGGAATATGCTAGAAAAAAATTATGGTGTTCTGGAGATGGCAGTATAGCCATCTCGTTTGAAATAGAATAAGAATACTCAGGCGAAATCGGATGACAGAAAAAAAGAAGGAGAAAAGTAGTATTATAATTAATAGAATCAGGCGTTACAACCAAAACCTTTGCGGAAAAATTACCTCACCCATATCCGCTCAATAAAATGATGTGTGTTACCTAGTTTGAAGAGCATCTCCCGCCCTCCCTCCCTTGGGTGTACTAAACCCAACACCACTAATCCGAGCACCACTACTTCCAACACCACTAAACTAGGAAAGACATACCATTGGCGATAATACGAAACATGTTTCGCCTCTACACGAGGCATCCTCAGTTGATGTAGTGTGTCTTTCCTAGTGTAGTGGTGTTAGAAGTAGTGGCGCTGGGACTAGAGGTGACGGGATGAAAGCACGCAATTGCAGGAGAGCGGGTGGTGCTCTTCAAACTAGGTAAGACACATCATTTTATTTTATTGAGGGGAAAAGGGCGAGGTAATTCTTACCATCTTAAAGTGTAGTAATAGTTTTACCGATTTCTTTCCGTGGTTCGTGATCAGACATACAGGACCAGAGTTCGAAACCTATCCAACGTGGTCCGTGGTTGTCGTAAGAGGCTACTGTGGGAAATTTTTAAACATATTGAACATCTTCTTTACGCAAGACGCAAAACACCAGGACCGGCGACAAACAGTAGCGTAGGCTGCTAAACGTGATAATTTCGGCAAGTCCACCCTGCAAAGGGAGATGCCCATGACAAGCAGTGTACTTTAACGGGCTGATAAAGAAGACGCAAAAGAGTGCTATATACAATTATATTATATACTCTATATGACGTATCTTCGTCGTATCTTCGGCTACAGCTGTGTGGAACATACACCATGGTCTACTTACTAATACCTAGCTTGGTATTTCAAAGGCTGCGCGCCACAGGCCATCCTAGCGATAGCCTGTGTTAGTGCCCAGTGGACCAGCCGCATCTACTCCACGCTCATAGCATTCAAATTCTTACACGCGCGGAACCAGCTACGGCACTGAAGCTGAGCTTCTTCTCCCCCCTTGCCAGCTTCATAGATTTCCAGGGCTGGTCTTTGGGGGACACCTCAGACTGACTGCGGTTTTTCGTCTTCGGAACCGGGGGAGGTTTGGGCAGAGGAAATTCGTCTCAAGACTTCTGGCAGTGAGAGAGGGTTTCTTCGGCTCCTATCTCAGCTGTCAGCCTTCTGTACCTCTTCCGTGCTGCCTCACTAAGCTTATAAGGCCTAGCGATTTTTTTCTGTGTCCCTCCCTAGTTCGTTTCCGATTGTGTGTATAGATGGTATGTCGAGTGACATCGAGATGTGCGATGGTGAAATTGAGCGACTGGAATTGGTCCAAACAATCACTCTGAGCCCTCTCCGTGGTAAATACAATAGAATACACAAAGATATGCAACATCTCTTCGCAGCGTCAGTGTGAACCACTGAACCAATCAGAAAGAGCTCGGACGCGGTCAAATGGACGGAGCTGGCACTGGGGAGTCCCGGCCCAAAGACGGGAACAGTATTCAATGTGAGGCCGAACCTACGCCTTGCAAAGTTGCAGGCGATGTGTTGGTATGAAATACTGCCCCGCTCTACTGAGCACACCAAGCTTTTTAGAGGCCAGTTTGGCCTTCTCTTCCATGTGATCATGAAACTGCCCGTCGGCTTGAGCTGGCTGAGGCAACAAGGGGAGTGCGAGGAAAACGAAGAGATACGACAAACGGGTTCTTTTTAGTGGTAAACGCGTAAACATGTGTCTTCTGGGGATTGAACTTGAATACCAGCGTGAAATAGCAGCGTAACGCTGCTGTGTTTCGTATGGTGAGTGTAGAGAACCGGAGACCCTTTTTATTGGAATCGAGGCATTCTGTCTTAGTCCTCAAGGGTGATAACGCATTTGCATTTTGATTCTTAATTGAGGATAAATATGGTTGTATATGGGCCAAAGCATCCGCTTACCATCAGGTGTACTGTGCTTGTTTGCTACCCAACGCTATAAAACAAAAACTAGAAAAACGTTTTTAAAATATAAAAATCATTATTTGATTATTCATATGCTTTTCAAAGAAACCTTATACTTCACACACAGCAAATTTGGAGTATTCTAGTTCTGGCATCTTAAAGTTATTAAGTATAAAATGAGTTGATATATATTTTTTTAATTTATTCTTATAAAAAGTGTACATTATTTATATTTTAAATTTTGCCAAACTGTAAGCCAGTTTGTCGGCAACACAACAGTTCATCATTTCACACTCCTACTAACAATATCTGGTACTTATAGCTACTAAATTACAAAATAATTAAAGAAACATTCACCACTATGGACACAACGACAGATAATGTTTCCTCAAGATTGATTTGAGCTGGGCCTTTGTTATGCTTTCTTCATATATATCCGCTTCCTTATTACACAAAGTTGGAGTTATCCATTGCCTTGTACGCCGTCCAAAGTAATTTTCAGCCCTAGGTATGAGATATTTCCTTCTTTGAGTAATTTGGCGCTTCGGCATTATATATGTCCTAGGTGTCTTAAATGTTACCATACCATGCTGTTCTAATATGATAATGGATTTTACTTTCATGTCTATGGGAACAATTTTGCAAATTTTAAATAACATTTCATAATTTTTATCTATAGCAATTTTAGTTTTAGTACCAACTAACAATATCTTTAAAAACCTTATCTGTATAGTCTTTATTTTGTTAAGATATGTTCGGAATGTGAGTCCATATGCACCTAAGCCATATCCGATCGTTGCGTCTGCTAGGGCATAATACAGCATATACATGATTCCTCGATACACAACATATTTTATATGATTCAGTTTACCTAGTACTGTCCTAAGCCTGTTACACACAAATTCAACATGCAAGTCCCATGAGAAACGATTATCTATAACCAACCCTAAGTATTTATAGTTCGTTACACACTGTAGCTTTTCGCAACGGCAGACAGAGCTTGACTGGTCAGTGTGCAGGCAATCGTAAGTGTGACCCATAAGAGCTATATCTACTGTTTTTCTAGAACGGTTATAGGGTGATGATATTACCATAAATTTGGTTTTATTCAAGTTCATAATAATGCCATTGTCATGGGACCACTTTAATAAATTGTTTAAATCCTGCTGCACTTTTAACTGTATCTGGCTACTATTTTTTCCACTATACACAAGACAGGTATCGTCAGCATACATGTATGTTCTACAATTCTTGATGACATTTATCATGCTGTTGACGTGCATTATATATCCGATCGGGCCAAACACAGAGCCAGTCGGTACACCAAATTTTACTTTTCCTATCCCACTATCCACTCGATTTACACGAACAACAATATTTCTATTTTCTAGATATTTTTTAAACCAAGTTTTCACTGGACCTCTTATTCCACATTCATCCATGGTCTGCAACGAGCACTCGTGTTCCAATGTATCGAACGCCTTTTTGAAATCTATAAACAGAGCTACTACGATATTTTTATTATTTAACGAGTCGTTTACATCATATGAAAATGCTGTCAAGGCCGTTGTTGTACTTTTGTTTAATCTAAACCCAAATTGAAATTCTGTTAAAATTTTATTTTTTGTCAAGAAACACATCGATTTGTTTGATCAATACTTTTTCAAATATTTTATTTACGATACTTAAAATTGCAATTGGTCTGTAGTTCGTATATTCTTTGTGTGATCCATGTTTGTAAATAGGTCGGATGATTGCAGTTTTCAAATGATCAGGATAAATACCTTTACAAATGCAATTATTTATTAATGAAGCTAAAATAGGACTGATATACTCCTTTACTAATTTTAAGTCGCGTACCCGTATACCGTCAATACCTGGTGACTTGTTGCAGTCCATGGAGTCAATAACTTTACATACATCCTTCCCCTCGACTTTTCTAAAATAAAAACTTACATTACAATCTTTTACATAACTATTTCTATCAAAGAAATATCTATGACATAAATGGTTCGATTTTAATTGTTCAATTTCTTGTGTAAAAGTTAAGCAAAAGTTATTACAGATGTGTTCCATCGTTACCTTATCTTTTAAAAAGTATTTTTCTATAAAATGATCTGGAGTTGACATTGACGTACCCAACCAATTATTTATGCAGCTCCACACCTTACGCATGTCACCATTACAATCGCTAATACTTTCTCGTTTTTGTGAATTTTTAGTAACATTAATCATCCGACAAACTTTATTCCGATATGTAGTGTACTCTAAGCGCAATGTTGAGGATTTTGGGTTAGATTTCCATTTTTTAAATAATTTATCTTTGTGTTCCATCATTAGACCTAGTTTAGTACTCGCCCAGGCCTTTGTTTCACGGGACGTGCTACGTATTACTTTTCTAGAGGTTGCGTAAATGTTGCTAAAAATTTCACAGAGTTTGTAATATTGCTCAGTAGGATTACTGATTTTAGCGATATCATTCCAATCCACAGTATGTAATTTGCATTTTATAGCATTATTGTCCAATACTTCACGAGGTAATGAAACTTTGTCCCGTCTCCCTCCCACCATAGTAAGTCCCGTTAAGTAGTGATCAGAGACACTGCACAATAATACATACGCAACTAGGCTATTCGGGCTAGCAGTACGCACAAAGACATGGTCGATGCATGACGTTACCCGCCGCTCCGCAACCACCACCTCGCGTGTTACATCTCGAATTCCACACTGTAGGCCTAAGTCACTAAGGGTATTTAAGTAAAGACTTGACGAGTTATCCATTGCATCCTCCAATATATTGATATTACAATCTCCCATAAAGACAATCTCCTTACGAGATGGTATCGTGCGTATTATGGATTCTATTTCGTTAATAAAAGAGTTTTGTATTTATGTGAGTTAAAAAAAAACAAGCCCCCACGGGCCCCCCCTAAAAAAAAAAGGGAAAAACAAGGCCGCAGCAACCCCGGCCCAAAAAAAAGAACATGGCGGTCTATATGTAACTAACATGTATATTTCGCGGTCTTCAATTTTCAACTGCCCTTTTATAATTTCACAATACAATGTTTGGGTATTGTTTTGAAGGATTTCAAAGTGCATGCTATTTTTCACATATATGATAATTCCACCTCCTCGTTTTTCTTCTCTAATGTAAGAGTAACAGTGATAACCTTTCACCTCAAATTGATATACCTCATCCTTTTTGATATTTATTTCCGTGAGACAAATTACATCTAGGTTTGTCAAGCAATTATTTATAAGAATAGAGAGTTCGTTGAAGTTTTTTCTTAACGAACGAATATTTATATGTATGAAATTTATTGAATTATTAATTTTTTACTAAGTAGCTTTGCCATAGTTGTAAGTTAACAAATTTCTTATATTCAATATCTTGAAAGTCCATTAATCCAAGTAAATGTGTAATAATTAAAGACTTACTCAGTATTTTTACTTTCCAAGTTCTTAATAATTGTATTTATATCACTCTCACATCCTACACTTTCAACTTTTTTCTCTTGCTCATTTTTTCGTAATAATATTTTACCATTCTGTATCCAAATATACTTAAACTTATCCTTAAGCTGCACTTTAGTAGACCAAAATAGTTGTCGCGTTTGGCGAGTTAACCGTTCATTAATGTATATACGTAGATTATTATTATTATTATTATTGTATATTGTGTGGTTAGTCATTGCCGTCGCCTTCCCCCTTTTTTAATCCACATTAATCTTGCTTCCCTGATTGTAATGATACAATTATAGGTTTTGGTTTATTATTTAAATGTATTGTCCCTTTATTCTCCATGTTTTAACAATATCCTCATTTTTTAAATTTAGTTTCATGGTAATATCCTTCACCAGTTCTGCAACATTTTCTTCGTCTTTCATTTCCACATTGATCAGTTCAATGTCCAAATCATACTGTTTTTGTTCCAATAACCTTAAACGTTCATCCAGAGACTTACTATATTTATCCAGATATGCACTTTTTTGTGTTAGGTCCTTTAGCACATTTTCTTGTTTTTTTGAATAATCCAAATATTCTTGTTGATTTTGACCTATTTTCGTACATTTATTTTCTATATCTTCCATAGCTTTTTCAGTCTCTATATTTTTTTTTTATTTCCAATATTTCACTTTTGATTTCACTGACGTCTGCTTTTATTTGGACATAGTTCGCTTCCTGCTCCTCCTTCATCTCATTCAAAAGGCTATGCATCGATTTTATCTCCTCACGGAAGGCATTTATTGTATCATTTAACGCGCTTGATGAGGGACAGCATGCGCCTTTATATCTTCGATTGGAGTGCAAAGTCGAGTTGTCACTATCGGAGTCGGACGAACTTCGCTTCTTTTTTTGTCGTGCACTGACCCATTGTTCATGAATATTTGGGTCAGAGCCATACTGTGACTTTTTATCCAATGTATTTGGCATACTAACCAAATACTAACAGTCTCGGCACGCTTCCGTTGGTAGATGCCGGTTTGAATTAGGCCTATTTAGACTGCAGCCGTAGTTGGGGGAGGGATGCGCTGGCGCAGTGTGCCCACGCCCCCAGTTTCGTCCAATCACAGTAACTCACACACTCGTCACAATCCTTTCACTTTCCGTGATGATAATTGGAGGCACTAAGGCACACTCGTTATCACTTTCTATCCTGTAGCAGCGTCCTTGTCTATTCGTAATTAGCACCGTACAATATTTGTTCCACGTCCACCCTTGCGAGCGATCCACGAGAAACCAGAAATTTTCGAAACAATTTTACTGAAAAATTATAAAAACATTAATAATTACGGCGTTGCTAAAAGATTTGCATTTATTATTAAACATAAAAGTCAACCAACTCAAGAGATTCTGTAATTGAATTTGTTGATATTCAATCCAAACCTATCAAAAGTATTTTGGTTTGTGAATTTTTAGTAAGTTTCTGTGAAGTTAGATGAAGAAGTTACTGAATTTTATAGGCTTCTTTTAATTTGTTTCTTAGGTTTTTGGAGCCAGCTAAATCCAAAAAGTACGAATGTACTGACGATTAAAACTAAATAGGTATAAACATAAAAAAATAAAAATAATTATCAATATTGAATGATAAGTTATCAATTATTGCACATACGGTTTTTATTAAATACTATACTAAACTTATTTCTGATACATATTGTTTATTATTAAAATAAACTTAGCATTAATTAAAGATTTCGGCTTACCAATATTAATAGTACTATGTAAAAATTAGTAAAACGTAATACTTTTTAAAAGCTTTTATTATGCAGATGATTTGAAATTTGCAGTACATATACGTTAGATACGAATTATTATTAAATGGAAAGTTAAAAATGAATATAAAAGCACTTAGAACTTCTATTTTAAAAATATATAAAGCAGTAGCTTTTTACCCGAGGCTTCCCTCGCGTGGTCTTGAATTTAGAAACATCAATAATACTATTTCGTTCTAAAATTAGCAAAACTTGATCACTTGTAGAGACACTTCGGTATCTGTGTCTATATTGGACGTAGGAAATGATTGAAATTTGGCAATTTTATATGCTACAGAAACACATTAGTGAGTTTATCAGAATCGCATTAATATCATAAGTCTAGCAAAACCTTTTTATATAGGGCACGACTTCCGATGTCTTTATGAAGGAAAAATTGCCCTGGAATCAGAAATGCGTTATTTCCATACTATAAAAATGAACGTTAGAATTTTAACATCAATTATGAATTTAATTAAATAAACATTTAATAGTAAGTTATTTATATTATTTATTTTATTAGTAACTGGAGTAAAATGTCTTTTTTTTGTATTTTACGTTAGTTGGCATGTCTTTAAAAAGTTAAATGTAGATTGCCGGCGTAGGTACAGACAGACCGACAAAAAATCTAAAAACCACTAATTTGACTTCAGTGCCCTTTATTGTCTAAGTCTATATCAGTGTACTTGTTTTTTTTTTTTCAGAAATTATTAGTATTACAGACACGACTTTTCTACAGATTTATTATATGTATAAAACATAAAATACTATAATATTATAGTATTCTATGGTATAAAAGATCAATAATACATAATACGAGTTATTTTTGAGAGATAAATGGAAAGCTAAAAAGATTATATAAAAGCACTTGGAACTACTATTTTAAAAATATGTGAAGAATTATTTCGTTTTGAATTGTCATTAACATTTTTCTGAAACAAAAATCGTATCTTCAAATCTATCTTGAATAAGAATAATAAGGCAAAAACTGAAAAAATATTGGAAAGTTATTAAAATTGTGTCATTTTCTATATACTTTTTTTTAATAATTGTACGTTTTTTTAATACGCTTGTAAGTAGCAATATCTTAAGTACTAAAATATGTATCAAGAATATTTTTTATATATATTAATTAATAATCAAAAAAGTTTCCCATGTCGAGTTTTTACAAAGTTCTTAACAAGTGTTTAACATTGTGTTAGACTGTATAATGGACTGTTGTCTATCACAAGTTCAGTGCCGAACACAAGCCTCTGCAAGGAAGAAGCCTCCATTTAGCTTTAACAGTACAAAACACAGTTGTGAGCCACATCCCGCGATTTCCTGAATTAGCTTAAAGTTATATATAATACAGCTAGTTTTAGATCATTTTCTATAGAGTTGTAACGAAATTTTTACTAATCCAAGTGCATTTTATAAATTGATCAACTATTACTCGTTAGGTTCTGAATTCTAATTAGCTGTGATAGTTTTTCTTTAAACTATCTCTCTAATTGTATATACTACTATCGTGTATACTTTGACATTTTCAAAAACAAAGATAGAGTTGGTAGAGAGCGAGGACGCATGACTCTAATAAAAAACGCCACTCTAAAGCTTAATATTTAGCCCTGAATAGAAATCTCAGTGCTTTTGAAAGATCTATCCAACGATACCATATAGGCCCTACACAATGGAAAATACGAGTAAAAAAAGTCATCTGCCATTTACATTATGGGAATTACTCAAAATAAAAATGTTTTTTAAGATTTTATTTCGTAGTCTTCTAGGCGTGATTGATATCAGTCTATAACTATGCTCAATTTTTGTAGCGCCTAGAGACTAAGTAAAAACGCGGACGGGCGGACATGGCAAACTATAAGTGTTTCTTGTTGTGTAACTACGGAACTCTGGTATTGTTGATTTGAAACTAAAAATATACACTATATTATACACTAATCAATCAAACTCAAAGAATCTTATTTATTTATTATAACAACAAATGAAAAAGAGGTTATATTAACTACTCTAATAAAATGGCGAAAATGAACTTCCAAACAAATTATACAGCAATCGCAAATATTCGCTAAGAAGGTAATCTAACAGATTTCAAAGGAATTTTCGAAGGAAAATCAAGGTATAATCATATAATCAATCATATAATTAAGGAAAATCAAGGTATATTTCGAAATTTTAAACTTCACTTAGTAAGTTCCTTTAATTTCTTATAATGTATTATTTTAGATAATTGACAAAGCTCTAGAAAAAATTAGCAAAAAAAAAATTATAAATCTGTATAGTTTTGTAGATTTCTTTTTGGATACTTTAATTTTATACTAGTGATCGAAATTTGATCACAATTTATTACATTTTTAGCTTTGCATATTAAGCAAGCTTTATTTAACTTTCAACTGTATAATAATATATAAAACACATATATCTAATATATCAAACAAAAAAAACTCTGATTATATACTCTTCAGTACTTACTCTGAGACATTGGCAGTATGAACGTTAACGTTTTATTTTATTTAATTTGATGTATTTGTAACGCATATTTTAAATATATTGTAACTTTTAGCACTCCTTCATATAAACTTTAAGTATGCCAAAGCTCACACTCTCCAGTGCGCGCTTAAAAAGGGGTATAAAGTTTTTCTTACATGTACAAATATATAGATTTCGTAAAAGCTGAAGCATTAGGATGTATTTAGTATACTCTATCTATTATCTATCTATTAACTATCTATTATCGTCGCTGCTTTCCTAGCCATACGTTTTGCTAGCAACGTAAATTTTCAACAGATTGTTGGGGTGAAAATTTTAGAGCACCTAATTTTTAAACCTGGCACGTAATTAGCACCTAAAAAGCCCCAAATTCCAACTGTTTCTAAATGCAACTTCTGACTGCATTGCTGGTGATGGCGACTCATTCCCTGTATGTTTATTATTTTATTTCAAAATCCTTTTATTTGAATTAAAAGCTTTTGATTGTGTATCTGTTGAAATATATATTCTACATTATTTTCTAAAAACAGTTAAACGAATATTTAATTGTTTTAAGAGTTTAAGTTCCAACTTCAAGGTTTTATTCATTCATAACATCCTATTAAAATTTCGACGCTGAACACACAATTTCCGTTTTTCCTTATAAATGATTAACCCAATACCTTTTTATAATATTTTTGTTACAAACTTACTAAATTTACTATTAGCAAATACAAAAATATGTATATTTGCATACTTCTATTAAGTATCCTTTTCTTTATTTCATTTATTTATTCATTACAGTTCTTAAAAAATTTACAACTGAACATAGGCCTCCCAAGAAGATAGTCTCAATGGCGGATTGTCCTAAAGTTACCAATAGTTAAGAAAATATTGTTGAACCTTAATTTAATAAGCTAGCTAAAGAAACTAAAACTTGTAAATAGAAGATGTATTCATATAAAAAGGGCGTTTTACCATCATATATGTATATTAAACTTGAATAGCCTTAATTAGGGAGGTTTTTTTCTAAGCTCGGAGGATACTGTCAACCGAGGTAACTGATCTGGGAAATATAGCCAGTTATTTGTCCCTCTTGATTTAAGCAACTAGCCCCCAAATACTTAATTTTATTATAACTATGGCAGCAGCTCGAATGGTTTGACTCGACTCGTTCGAGAAAAGACCAAGCTTGTACAAAATACTTGAATATAACATCAGAATAATGCTGCTATGTTAAGTTTTGGCGTTTGTTATTTTTTTGCGGCAACCGAGGACCTTTTTTATTAGTAGAGAGGCATTCCATTTTTAATCGAGTGTTGATGTAAATATCTATGGCCGATCCACCCACCATCAGGTGGACTGTGTAATTCTTTGTCACCCATATTGCTATAAAATATTTCACTAACGCTAATCACTGCATTCATTTTATAGATGAAAAGGACCCTGCCTTGCAATCCACTTCTCTCATTAATGTCACTCCTCTCTCCCTGAGTAAGTTCCAATATGATGTTATTCTGCCATCATGTACCAGTGCATTCGGTGTAATGTTCCGGTTTCAAGAGTATGAAGAATCAGTAATAGGTTGTTATTAGGTGCAACTCATCTTATCAACGAACCTTTAGCATACTTAATTCTTCAAAAATGCTTGCAGTTATGAATGTGCTGAGTGATATATTGTAAAGTATAGTTTCAGCCAATTTACGTTTCACTGTTAGGCACATATGCTGCCCCAATCATGTTGGCGAACTTTACATATCTTCAAAATATGATTCTTTAAATGACTGGCATACGTCTCGTACAGGTATTGAAAGATTTCTCAATACTAACATCATTCAGCAGGTGGATTGCTGAGTACAAAGCCTTGTTTTGGTAATACTGCTTCACATCACATGTCTGTGTGAGATTTAGGTTTGAAATTTTGGAATAAATTAACCAACATTTCTCAGTACAGAATATTACTTCTTAATGTGAATTTGTGAATTTTTATTAAATTGCCTTATAATTTTTTATCGGATGACTTATTAATTTTCGTTTTCAAAAGTACAGATTTGACTTACTTTCTCCACGTTTTTATAACCCCCTCCGATTGACCACTTTTAAATGAAAGTATACGTATCTTTTAATTTTGTTAACTTTTTTAAAAACAATATAAATGATATCAATCCTGTCTGTTTTCAATTCTTAATTTCTTTCGAATCTTAGTTTTATGTTGGACACTTAATACTAATAGTAATTTTTTAGACGTGGTGGAGCCACGCCGCAGCTATATTATGGTTGTAACACGAATGGCTCGGCTCGACCGGGGAAGGACCACGCTCTCACAGAATACCGGCGTCAAATAGCAGCTTAATACAGCTTTGTTTCTTATGGTGAATATTGAGCCCTACCCTTCTTGGCTGGAAACGAGACATTCCATCTTAGTCCTCAGGGATGACAACGCATCTGCGTTTTGATTCTTAATCGAGGATAAATGTAGATGTCTATGCGCCACAGGATCCATTTACTATCAGGTAGACTGTGTGCTCGTTTTGTCACCCTCTTTCTATAAAAAAATATTTGTTAGGCTACAGGACGCATCGCAGGGTCTGAGCAATACCATTGCAGCATTACACATATTAAACCAGATAACACACACCACATGTTGCCCATTGTCGTGGGCAAGGGTTCTAAAGTGACAAATTGCAATACCACATCACGCAATGTGATTTACACAATACTATAATGGCAAACTCGTCAACGTGACGACGTAGGGCAGGTGTATCACATTTTTAGATATTGGTTCACTAGATCACTAGGTCACGTCGTTGTCTTTTTTGTCGCACGGCTAGGATAAGGCCATGTCTTTTCACATTTTGATGCCTAGTCGGGGAATTTACCGATCCTGCATTGTAGCAGCAAAGTTAAGCTGAAATTTAACGCATCTTGTGACTTTTCTCTAAAATTTTATTCAATTCGTTTAAGCAGTTTTTAGTTTGATCAAAAACGAACTAAAACGAGAAGTTGGCACCGATATTTAACGTCGTATTTTTATGAATAATATTATTGATATAATTGAGATTTTAAATAAAATAGTAGAAAGTTTATAAATAAAAATATTTTTAATATCTAAATTTTAGTGCTTTTAAGACGTCCTTAAATAAAACTCGTTATAGTCAAGTGCATTTCCCGACAACAACTTTAAATGAAATTTTACTTCATTCTACGTTACGCGCAAGAAATATAAGATGAATATTTTAAAGGATGGAAACTTGCAGTTATATTAATTAAATAAAAGAGGCAAAATGTTTTACAGAAACAATATGAAAAGGTACTTTAGGTGTAAACGTAAATAATTGAAAATTAAAATGGTATACTAAATAAAAACACAACTATGCTTAGCGGTTAAGGAAAACATCGTGAGGAAACCTGCATGTCTTAAAAATAAAATAGTCCCATTTCAAAGACATTAAGACGCATTGGGGCAGCGCGGTGGACACTTACTTGCCCTTACACCCTAGGATCAAGATAGGAAGGCTCGTTACCAGTAATAGGTCCTCTGGTGCTCGTCACTCACGATAAAAAAGGCAGTATTATTGTGGTATTCATGTAAGTATTCTATGCGATAGATCGCGCGATGCGATCGCATTCTAATTGATGGTTTTCATGGTCATTAGCAAACATTCTTTAACTTGTACTTTTACTAACAAGAATGCTTTTTAATTCATGGACGTAGTCTTTTGTTAAAAATTACTCGTATGTTAAACAATAAAAGAATAACAAACCAGTGGCACACAAACAGCACGTTACATCATGGAATAATAAGTTGCTCACTGGCGGACCACTTCATGCTGCTCAACTACACCCTTGAAGTATGACCTATTTAATAAATAAGAATCATCAAAATCGGTTCACAAGTGACACAAAATGAACAAACTATCCTACTTCCTACTAATATTATAAACATTTAAAGTTGTACGGATATTTGTATATTTTAATATTTGGACGTATTTTATTCCGTTTATACTTGGTGATCAAAATCAGGATATTTCCTTTAAAAATTAAGTAATTCGTGTTTTACAAAAGTCGCGCGTGTAGGTTATAAATCGTGCAAAACAGTTTATATGTAGATGGTTAAAGATTCGGTTAAATTTCCGCATCAGTAATAAAACTTCAAAATAAATTGATTTAATCTTGGCGTATGTTACGTTAACTTTAAATGATAAAATTTGAACTCACAATTTCGATGCATTGCATAAAAGGCCACAATTTTATAAGGAGAAGCGAAGGGGGAGACTGAGCGTCATACCGTACCACACATTCTTATAATACCAAAGCCAAACAACCTACCGTTTAATTTTAAATGATTACGATTTCCATTAAAGTCATTATTTTAAATAAAATTAAAAATATCGTGCTTTATGAGTAGCAGATTTACAAGTAGGTACGGCAATTTTTTCCCATGGTCAATACTGCGTACCTTGCTCACGTGTTTCTAGGGCTCAAAATCTGCTTGTTTTTGATGAGCGAAACAAATATTTTAATATAGTCTGTACAAATGTATTGCAGTAGAGAATTTTGTAACTTTAAGTTAAAATAATTTCAGCTATAAAATAATTCTTTAGGTTTTAATTCGAGTCGAGCCGCGGTTAAAAACTTATTTAAAACATTTTTAAAATAAAGAATTAAAAATTTCGTCTTTACCGTAAACGCAGTTGTCGCAGCGGGTTATATAGCTTGGTTCAATAGCAATTTTCGAAATGGATGCGAAACGTCCTCTTTTCGATCAGCGACTAACTTAGCTTAAGTGAACATTCTGCTCGACATCTTTATCGTGTTTTTCTTGAAAACTTTAGATAATAAAGTTTAA
This sequence comes from Parnassius apollo, assembly GCA_907164705.1. NCBI lineage: Eukaryota > Metazoa > Arthropoda > Insecta > Lepidoptera > Papilionidae > Parnassius > Parnassius apollo. The sequence continues at coordinate 27,986,568 of CAJQZP010000693.1, forward strand.
AACTTTACTGTTTTCAGGTAAGGAAAAATAGGATTCATAAAGAACATACTGTAGAAATAAGTTTGTGATGATTTTGCTAATAGCATTTCCTCTGTATGAACCTTCGTCTTTAGTTTAGTCTGGAAGTCTGTTGGACAAGTAGCAATGCTGAGTGCACTGTTATATTCAGGTAAGTGGAGTAAGGGAACCAATGTGATAACGGGGCTGAGGCGTTGCAGATTAGTCCTCAAGAGTAACAAAGCCTCTGTAGCCTACTTTGTTTGAAGACCATGGACTGCAGTAGCCAAGTTCTAGATATATTTTCACTCTAAAACTATTGAAAAATATTAAAAGGATGATTTTTAATTGCCATATGTGTGCTTAAATATTTGTTAACACGCCCTTAGTCTAAATATTTGTTACTTTATTAAGGAGTAGGTTTTGATAGTTGATAACTTTAATCGGTGAACCATAATGGTAGTCATAGTCAAAATATTTATTTTTAACAGTGTAGTGGCGATATAAGGATATCCACAACCCCATATCGTTCCGAGGCTGTCGTAAAATACGACAAAGGGAAACTAAAACTCGAGCCTGACAACCAAGCATGACAGCTATGGCAAAATCCCCTCTATGGGGCGATATTAATTGGGGAGGCCTATGTTCAGCAGTGGACTGTCATAGACTCTAATGGACTACTACTTTTTGTAAGTCAAAATTACAACTAACGAATATCATTTCGTTTCTTCTTCTTTTTAATTGTATGTTATAAAGAAGTAATTATAACTATTAACAAAAAAGTAAAAACCGACTTAAAATTGCAAAAAATGAAGTTATTTATTTGCAACCCTTAGGAGCGGAAACTTTTCCTTAAATTAATATTGGATCTCCCTTGAAGTATAAACTATTTAAAAAAAAAGGATCTTTAAAATCGCTTCTTTATCTGCGAAGATATCATATGAAATGTCTTAAACAATAGTACAGTATTAAACTTTTTCCCTTATTTTCCACCCTTGGGGGCGGAATTTTTTCTTCAAAATTTAATGGGGCCAACCTTGAGAACCTCCTCCTTTTTGAAGGCGGTTAATTATATGTATAAAAAAACGGTGTACAATCTATATAGACATGGTCTTTTTGTACAAGGCCACACCTGCTGTGACTTTCCTTTCAAATTACATGCGCTCAGCGGTTACTCCCAAGCAGCATGCTGTACACGAGCTGTATTTAAGTTCGTTTTTATACTAGAGACTGTATTTTCTGGCTGCATAAAGGCTGTATAAGAGCTTATACAGCTCTTAAAAGTAAAAATTGGCACAAATTATACAGCTTTATTCGTTATTAGCGCTGTACAAGCATAAAAGAGGCAGTATTCCAGCTGTAATTTGGTTAAGGATCAGCTTTAATGTGGAAATTATTACACTGCAGATATATTTTTGTAAGTGACTTGTAAAGATAAGTAGATAAGCGTGCCAAAGGCTTTTGAACGGAATTACAAATGATATAAAACATAAAGAACTTTATTTTCGGTGACTTGATTGTTTTTATATTATACTTTATTTATCGATGGCAATATTCATTGCAAGAGTAAAAAAATAACATATTAATACTATACTTGGGTAGAGGTTGAGTTTTGACGATGACAGTTTGTGAATTGAAAGTGCGAAATTAGATTTATGGTAAACTTGTGCATGTTTTCTATCTATGTCGTCTTTTGACAACGCATCTGCATTTTGATTTGTAATTGAAGATAAATGTAGATGTCCATGGGCCACAGTATCCATTTACCATCAGGAGGACTGTGCGGTCGTTTGTCACCCATAGTAAATAAAAAAAAATTCCGCTCTAGCAAAATAACCAAATGATATAAGGACAAGATACTAAATACGATAAATAAATATCTGTTGTATAGGTTGTATAGGATCATTAGTCAAACTGAAAAAATGGTATAGGCCACAACTAATTTATAATATTTCTTAAATTATATTTTAAACTTTGTTTTACGGGAAGTAAAATGGCGACAACTTGCTAAACATCTTAAACGGTATTTCGAGGGTCTTATAGCCTTAGTAGCTGTACTATGTATGTTATGGATTCTATCATGCGGCGATTGATTTTAATAAGTTCTATAATAGAATATTTTTATAACTTACGCTGTATAGCAATTAGAAAAAATTGCATAACATATAACTAACACTCTAAAGATTCATATAAAAGATGGAAAATCTTGTCTTGGGAACATTGTTTGATAACTTTTATTTAATTGTATCACCTTCACAGACAAAAGTCATAGGCACGTAGACATTTTTTCGCACAGTGAAAACTTTATTGATGTCTACAGAATTTCACCAATTATTATACCGTACCTAAGTATACAATAAACGTATCCGAAGACCACGACCGAATATTTCTCTTTCCCGAATTCTCTTCATAGATTCCCTAATAGGGGGACACCCGCCACAGCTGCCACGCATGGTTTGAAACTGCGATGTTTAAGTGTAAGCATAAAATTATTTTCCCATTTTGTCTACATACATTATACTTTTTAAATTTATTTCTGTAAATGCAATTTATGATCCTGAATTCCTTCCGGGTTCCTTCCTTTTAGTAAGTTAAAAGAATGCGCCACTACTTGAAAGTTTCCGTTTTTTACTGAGCTAAAAATACAAGAAATTTTTTAAAGATTCAGCGAAGGACTGCGACAGGAAACAGATACCTTTCATATAACATAAAAGGTATCTAAAAAAATGTATTGTAAAAGATTGTATATTGAAAATTACAAAAAAAAAAACAATAAAGTCGTCTGAACGCCGATTTTTCAATCGTTATAAATTATAACTGGACTGAATATAAAACTCGAATTATTAACTGTTTTATAAATAAAACTGTAATTTTATAATATATTTATGATGTATTTTTGCATATTTTATGCTTTTAACCATAAAACTTAATCCCTAAAGCACATTAAAAAATTTCAAGTAGTTGTTACAGTGACAAAAATGCAGTGTGATATATGTATGTACATATATGTATGTATATATATACGTCAGGTAACCGACCATAGCGCACTTATTTTTAATAGGCTTTAAGCGGCCGCCGCAAAACCGGTAGCGGTAGACTTCGAAACGTTTCTTCTAAATTTTCCAGACACGCAGTTTTATTATTTAGTAAATAAATACAACTACCAATTACATCTGGGAGGTGTGTGTTCTAAATTAGACGATCTCTACACAGTTATGACACGGCTGCTTGCGATAGACTGGCCAGCCTGTTCTCCATGTACATTATTTTGCTAAGATCACCTTGTAGGTGCACTGACAAACGAAGTAGTCGTGAGGGATGACAACCGAATGCATTTGCATTTTGATTCCTAATTGAGGGTAAATGTGAATAAACTTAGCAATAATTAAAGATTTTGTCTTACCTATATCATTAGTACCACGTTAAAAAAAACTTTTGGTACAACCAAATATGCATGCCTTAAGCGCTCATGTTATACGTTAATTTTTTAAAATATTTTAAATACACACAAGTTTTCACAAATAACCTTGTTATTATTGGATACTTCTAACTTTCCGATAATTTTATGTCAAACGTCAACAAAAAACAGTTTGGAAAATCCAGAAGTGCACAACTCATATGATCGTGAAATAATGTAGGAAAGAATCTCAATCAATCATGATTTTTTTTATTTGACTGTTGTTATTATTGAGATTCAAAATTTTTTTAATATTGTTAATTGAAAAATATTTTAAAAGAATTATTTTGAAACGATCAGAAATCATCTTTCTTATTACTTTAATTTATCCTATATTTTTATTTATTTTATTCAAGAAATTAACACTTAAAATAATTTTATTAATATTTATTACTGAACAAGTTTTTTCTGCTTATTATGTGCTTATATAAGTTAGTTTATTGCCGAACAAAAAGGAAATGAAATATTACTATGGTACAGTATCACACAACCGTCATCCGATGATGAAGGAAGGTCTCATAAGGCAGCCGTAAACGGGTCATGTGATTAATTGCATTTGTTCTTATCTATGTTATGTGCATTAGCACTGAGGGCCACGTTAGCAATTTGCGAAATAAATTACCTACCATTAAATAAGTATTTAGCAGATTTAAACAATTGGTAAATATATCTTGGAATTCGTTAAAAATTTACAAAATCTAACAGACTTAAGGTGTGGTCTCTTAGCGGTTATGTATTAGCAGTTCGGCTTGTCGCCGAAATATCTTAAAACGTTAACTACACGTAAGTGGTACTTCTTTTCGGCCTAAGAGTCCTCATGGGCAAGTACTTACCCTTTAACCTAATTCTGCTGTTATGCAGCAGAGCTTGCACTGCTGTGTTCTGGTATGAAGGGTACAGAATAGTCCTGTGTCGATCGCGACTGATTGAATCTTTTTGATTCGATTGCAACCTGTACAAGAGTGATCTAATCATGGTCTCTAAAAGATTCGATCTTATTTGACCCGATTTCAAGGGGACAAGACAAACCAAATTATACTTTTTTTTTGGATATTTTTACATACATATAATCGGTCTAATCGTGCAATCAAGCACACGACGACGTAATAAACAAAATGTCTTCTGTCTCCTTCGTTTACACACAATTTAACCGATAAACAAATCGTAGTATGCATTATTACTATTACAGCACCCGTTCAGCATTCTTCATTCGGTGATACAAAGTATACAAAAGAGCTGCGACCCAAATGATCGAAACGATCGAATCTTTTTAACCCGATCACCATACGAGTGGGTCATAATCGACCCGGGTTACAATAAATGATCGATCGACACAGGTCTAGTACAGAGAGCCAGTATAATTAAATGCTGTAGAGAATTCAATAATCTTAATTCTCAGAAGAGACAACGCATCTGTAGCTTCCTTTGTTCTACGCTGGCTGGAGGTGTCCATGAAAAGCTGTACTAGGTACTTACCAGTCCACCTACGAATGTAAGTTCGATTATTTCTTCAAATTTATTGATAATTAAGTAGATGTGATTGATGTTATTACAGTGTAATGTAGAATGTAGTGTAAAATGTAGATAGAGAAGTAGTTAAAAGACAAATCACCCTCTTCATATAAAATAAATATAATATATTTTCGTGTAAAATACCTAAATAAATTATTTACATTATACTTTTTTAATAAAAGTTTAAGTAAAAGCTTTTTGTAATAAAGGTTTTATTAAAATAAAGGTTTTAGTAAAAAATCTAGCAAAAGTATTGGTGAAATTTTAAGATAGCGGTTGTTAAAACTGTTCCATCAATCCACACGTCAGTGTCGCACGTGCGGATCCTTATTAAGTCATGAAACAATATAAAAGTAAATGCACAGGTTACAGGAGAGGCAAGGGGCACCAGACTGCTCCTGTACGAGTGGACGAAATCAAATACTAATGCCGAATACTTTTTTATACAAATAAGATTAATGATCGAGCTCACAATCTACTTGAATGTAAGTGAATGGTAAAGTCCGTAAACAGTTGACCTATATTTATTGTTACGAGCTTGAGGTTCGTGACAATAAAAATTGCCGATAGAATTACCAAAATTAACACTTTAATTCACTTTACACTAATTAAACTTAAAACACTAATAATTAATCACACTATTCACTTTATTCCGCTCCGAAGCTTCGCTCCCAAACCCCCCCATCTTGCAGCGCCTATAAAAGCACGATCAAAATCTAAAGTATTCTTCGGTTCGAGACTAATGGCGTTGTTTGAAATAATCGTTCTTCCCCCTCGCTCTTTCCTGGCGCCTAGGCGGGTAACATTATCCTCGTGCTCTACGGTGAAGGATAACATTGTGAGGAAAACTGCATTTCTTAGAAACTAAAAAAATATTTTTTGAAGATGTATGAAGTCTACTAACATGCATTGGGGCAGCGCGGCGGACTTTCCCTAGCTCTAAAACCTTCTCAGGCATGGGGAAAAGGTCTGTGCCCAGGAGGAGGCTTTACCTTAAGGAATAAAAAATACAAATTCATTTTCACCCTAGAGGCCTAAAATGTAATGTCTCGATACCAGTAAAAGGAATAGGTCCTTTTTCCTCTTACAATACGAAACTAAACAGCATTTTATTGCTATTTTACGCTAGAATATTGTGAGAGTGTAGACTTTCCCCCGTTACTGGCCGGCACATTTGCACTGCAGCACTAATATAGCTGCAGTGTGTCGTCATATAAAAAGAAGTAATTTCTCAGCCATGTTGATTTTCTTAGTTATCATTCAATAAACTTCAATTGAAACGGGAGATGTCGTATTGAAGTGTTAATCCCTTATCTTGAGAGATCGTCTTTTGGGAAATGTGATCTCGTTTCGCATTCTGTGTTCACGTTTGTCACTGTCGAGGAGTCGAAGTTAAGAATTATATCAAATGAACGCTGAAATAAAAATGGTCTAAGTAGAGGTTTTGCTGGTTTATTAGAAGATTCAGTTAGAAAAAAATACGCCAAGTCTTTTATACTTATATTTTGATATTTGTAAAAAGTTTGTTAGGACATACATTATACCTCCAAGCTTAGTTATTTCGCTGCACTTTCGTCTCGGTTTGTCAAGTCTATTTAATTCGATAAAGTTGAAATGATCCTCGAATACTGTGATTTACATCCGCATATTATAACTTTCAGAATAAGAAGAAATTCAGAGAAATAAAGAAGTTTCGGCTCAAACTTCACTTAATTTGTGTAACATATTATGGTCTAGAGACTCTCATTTTAATTATGTAATAGTGAATACCAGTAATAATAAATACAAACAATACGGACACAAATAAAAAAAGTTTGTCAATCTAGAACTTTAATTGTTTTTTATCTCGAATTTGAAGCCCTGACTCCCGAACTAGCAATTGCTGTGTGTCGGGATTCAGTTCCTTCGCATGTCTACAAAGTTACAATTACAAAATGGCTTATCAGCTTATCACAAATCAGAACTAGATAACAAAACTTAACAAAATTTTATACAAAGCAAAGAAAAATAAAAATATGCATGAGTATGTGTTGCATCTATGATGCGTACATGTTGGCGTGTGTAATTGTACATATATGTATGTGTGTATGTGTACATGTGTGTGCGTGTGTTTGTGTGTGCGAGTGAGTGTGTGTAGTTTGTTTATATTATACTCGATAAGAAATGAATCGTAATATTGAGTTATTTTAAATAGATTTTCCGCCTCGTTGTATGTCAACTTACGCAACCATAATGAAAGTTTGGATTTTAGTTGGTACGTAGACAGGTTTCTTACTTTATTATTTATACTAAAGTAATTGTAAAGTCTTGGTGTCTGAAATTGATAATACTGTCGAGCAATCTTACATCTCATTCGCTCGACTGTGAGACGTTCTCGTCTTTTTCCAGTGGAGGGATGATATGGTACCGCAAATTTATGGTATTTTATTTATACAAATATAGATATATATTTGGCACACAGAAACTACGTTTGCCGTTTTGAATAATGCAGTAGTTGGAGCCTAAATGGAAGGTATAATATTACTTTGAGGAGAGATCTTTGTACTCGTTCAAGTTCTATTAAATGAGTTTTAACTGCTGCCCCCACGTACATATGTAATTACACATTCCGCAAGTGCTTCATAAGTTTGTACTAAGAGTGTAAATTCTGAAACAGTGCACAATTCTCTAAACACATAAACTAATTTCCTGAGTCTATTAGCATTAAATGTTATGTGCTGTTTTCAGTTGAGCTTATCATCAATACTTATTCCTAGATATTTTATAACTTTTACTCTTTCAATTAATGAGCAAGTACATGATTTATTCTTTGTATTGACTTCGCCGATTGAAAGGATAAGAATGGATTTCTAAACTAAAAGATCTGGGTGAATTAATATTGGTTATACTGAAGCACATATATTTTGTTTTACTTGTGTTGAGTGTCAGCAAGCTGTTTTCTAACCATGATGTACGAAGACCGTTTTCAACAAGACAATGTACATATTCCCAAGACTCGACATGAAACAGTATCACGGTATCATCAGCAAACATTTGAATATCAGCACCCTTGTAAATTTTAAGCGTAGATGAATAATATTAATTATTAACGTTAATTATAGTGTTAATTATATTATTAAAACATTTAAGAGCTTTATCCTCAAAGTTAACTGGTACACCAAGAAAAGTCCAGAAATATGTCTGTGTTTCGGGTATTTTATAGTTTAATTTTCTAATCGAGAAGGTCAGCATGACCGTGGGAGCGGTGATATTTTATGCGTCGCTAGCTTCTACGTGGTCGATAACTTTCAAGTTAATTAGACACTTATTTTACAGGCTGGGCTCCTTCATGTGGAAAATGTTCCATTACAAGCAAAATTAAATTAATTAAATTTCAGGCTATATATACAATAAGTTAAGCGTTCAATTTAAAACATTTGTATTAGAAAATAATTTGAGGGTTATTATAGAGTATATTATTAATAAATATATAAAATTATAAAGTAACAGCGTCCCACTGCTGGGCAGGCTTCGCTTTATTTCTAAAGTTCTGAAGAAATATATGGAAGACAAGGAAGAGTAAGTATATATGTTCGTGTATTGGCAAATTATTTACTATGAAATGACATTGCTCTGCCTTCTGCCTGACATACTGTTTACTCAATGCTCAGTGCGTAGAGCACTCCTCTCCCTGGACGTTAACAAATTGAGTGGGCCGGATAGCGTCCCTCCTATTGTGCTGAATATGTGTACTCCGGAGTTGGCATCGGTTTTAACGCGTCTTTTCCGGTACTTCTACTCCCTCGGCGTAGTCCCGAAATCATGGCAGACAGCCCTCATGCACCCGATCCCTAAAAAAGGTAATCGCTCTGATCCGTCCAACTGTAGGCCTATTGCCATCACCTCCTTGTTCTCTAAAATAATAGAATCCATTACTAACAGCCAGCTCATGCGGTAACTTGAAGATCACCAGCTAATTAGTGAACCGCCAATACGGTATCCGTCTCGGTTGCTCTGCTGGTGATCTTCTGAGTTACCTAACTCATAAATGGGAGGAGGCAGTAGAATCCAAGGGGGAAGCGTTGGCTGTTAGTTTGGACATAGTGAAGGCCTTCGATCGGGTTTGGCACAAAGCGCTTCTTACGAAGCTTCCTTCCTATGGGCTTCCTGAGAAATTGTGCAATTGGATCACCAATTTTCTTGCTGATCGGAGCATCAAGTTCGTAACAGATGGTGCGTGCTGCGTGCTATCACCAACGCTGTTTCTTCTGCATATCAATAACATGTTGCAAACCGGTAACATTTATTGCTATGCAGACGACGGCACTGGTGATGCTTTATACCCCGACCGTGCCAATATTTCTCGGGAAAACGTCGCTGAGTATCGGAACAAACTTGTGTCTGAAGTCGAAACTTTGTTGAACTTTGTTTCGGATTGGGGGCGAGCAAATCTAGTCCAGTTTAATCTCTAGAAGACACAAGTTTGCGCGGTTTACCAGTAAAAAAAACCCTTCGTCGTATTTCCTCAGTTTCAAGGCACTCCCCTTGTTGCCTCAGCCAGTATTGGAATCCTCAGCGTCGACATATCGAGTGAAGTGCAGTTCCGTGGTCACTTGGAAGAGAAGGCCAAATTGGCCTCTAAAAAGCTTGGCGTGCTCAGCAGAGCGGGACAGCTTTAAAAGCCGCAGGTTCAGCCGCATGTGGAATACTGTTCCCATCTCTGGGCTGGGGTCCCCAGTGCCAGCTCTGCTCTCAGAGCTGTTTGCGTCGTCGGCGACCGAGCTCTTTCCGATCGGCTTGGCTCACTGGCACTGCGAAGAGATGTTGCATCTCTTTGCGTATTGTATCGTATCTACCCCGGGGAGTGCTCTGAGAAATTAATCGGACTAATTCCAGCCGTACAACTGCTCCATCGCATATCGCGACAAAACTCGCGATACCATTAATACCATCTGGATGACAGGCGATCCACCACTGTGCGATTTAAAAGAAGTTTTCTTCCTCGCACAATTTCTTTGTGCAATCGGATAGCACCAGAAATTCTTCCGGACCGATACGACTTAGGGACCTTCAAGAAAAGAGCCTACTAATTTTTAAAAGACCGGCAACCCATCTGCAATTCCCCCTGGTCTTGCAGTGTTCATGGGCGGCGGTAATCACTTACCATCCGGTGAGCCGTATGCTCGTTTGCCCCTTCTCGTATAAAAAAACATCTAATAACGCCAATGGTCACGCCTTTTCCTCCTAGCCGATGGCATATAAAGTTCATATAAAAATAGTTATTAAATTATTATAGTATTATTGCTGGAAATTAAAATAACATTGTGTTGTAAAACGTAAGAATATTCAAGAAATATAAAAAATAAGATTTAGTATTATTGAGTTCATTCCCTATGAATATCGATTGTAACTTCTGTTTACAGTCAAATATTATTGGATGTAAGAAGGCGCCTGATCTTTTCTGTAGAAGATTGAATAACAACAGAATTTTCATCTCATTGCTTAATCACTTAACAATCTTTTATATATTACTCGTTGTGATTATTAAATAATAATTAGACTGGAAAACAAAGTATTTCATTATTGTTTTCGTTCATATAAGCCAACGGATATTTGAATAAAATCATTACATTACTCTCTAAATTGTTTACGAGATTCTGGTGTCCGATCAATTGTAACTATTGATATGTTATGCATAAAACACCAGAAATACCCATGATATAGGTTTTCTACGTGTTGATCCATGAGACCATTTGAGCAATGTCCTTTAAAGCGGGCGCTTAATTGTTACGAAATTAAAGTAATAATTAAATTGCAGTTCACCTGATGGGAAGTAGCTACTGCAGCTCATGGACATCAGCAACCTTCTTCAAATAAAGGAGGCTACAGAGACGACACGTCAGAGAATTTAGTTGGGTTTTGGTAGCTAGGTATTCTGAGCCAGATGATAGAGGGTTAAAGTGTCGAGACGCTCGGGAGAGAGGTACGCTCAGTGCGACATCATTAGGAAGAGGCATATGGTGGATGGTCAGTTATGGTGTATGAAGGTATTTGTATGGGGCACGTACGGAACTCCGCATCATTGACAATGGGTCACTAACAGCTGTACGATGAATAACAGATTTTGGAAGAAATTGTAGTGCCATTTGCCCCTTTTGAGGGAGATAGATTTGTTTATATGCATGATAAAGATAATGCACGCCCTCATACTGCGGCCGCAATTGTCGAATACTTTCGAGACATTGAAATCAATGCTATGGGGGTCTGTGTGCACACCCAAAATTATCCCCATTTATGGGATAAAATTGGACGACGTAGGAAAGAAATCCTGCACCCTCTTATTTGAGAGATCTTAAAACGCAATACAGGAACAATGGAAAGCAACCTCTCTAGATTTTATTGATAACTTGACTAGAAGTATGCCAAGGAGATTGAAATAAGTTCAAAAAGCCAGAGAGGGCAACACTAACTACTGATTAAAGCCTACGTTACAGCCTTTACTAAGCAATTGTGGAAAAAAACATGTTAACTACAAAAATGGTTCTTTCCTGCAAAGTTTTTTCTGATTTGGTTATTTTTTCGTCATTTGATCGTTTGATTTTTCGATGTCTGCAATTTTAAATTTAAGTATAGTAAACAAAATTCAGATCAATAAAAATACATAAAATGATACTTTCGTTTTTATACATACTTTTATACGCGTTCCTCTAAATTATTCCATGAGAATATTGAATATAAATTTTAATATGGTTCTGAATTTTCCTGCTGTTATAACATAATCACAAAGAATATTAAAATTTACTACCGCTTTTACAACCAATAGGGTTTGATTAAATAATTGAATATCTGATGGCTAATTCGGACATGCAGGCCAAAAATCTAACGTTACAGCCAAGTTTATGCCTATTATATTCCAGGAAATAGTATCTACACGTAGCCAGGTAGTTATGGCACACTAGAATGTCACTACGAATGTATATTATATCATTATCCTAACTATTTGAAGTTACTTCTAACCATCATATATAAAAATGAAATTATAGTACGTTTTAACTATCATTAAGATGTTCTAAATCAAAACTAATGGGTAAAACGATACAGGTCTTCATTAATAGAAGTGTAAGCTCTCAAAATAATTTTATAATCAAAGTTTATTCTGCCAGTTGCTTTCCCGGTAATTATTTCTCTTGGGAAATCATGGCGGTTATTTTTATTTAGCTTTAACGTTAAAAACTTTAACTTTAATACAATGACAGTATAAAAATGTATTTATAGCTTCACATTACATTAAAAAGCTCATTGATAAAACATATATGATAGGATTGTAAGTACTCTCGCCAATTTCTATGGCAACTAAATCTGCACACGATACACCTGTGGCGTTTCATATTATGTCATGGAAAAAGGCTAACTAAGGAGCAGTTGACCTATATCTAGAATTATTCTCCGTTCTTTATTATTAGCACGTATCGCTTTTGTTTCGAATTGAATTCGTTGCTGTAAGGATTTGGCTTTATCTCATGCTTGGCAGACAGCTTCACGGTCGCAGTACCACAAGCTTAATTGCTATGATTCTGCTCCGCCGTCATCGATTTGAATATTTGCCGCCTGGTGTAATCGAGATGGTAATACCACCATCTATCGGAAGCCTCTTACTTCTCCATACGGCAAGTGATACCGCCATGAGTAGTAGCGGTACTCGTATATCTTTATATTTTTGTTTATATTATTTATATTTTCGGTAACGCCCGAAGAATTAGTAAACCAAAGCTGAAGTTACATGTTTAGTTTTTGAATAAAGGACGAATAATTCATAGATAATATAAGATATTCACGGCATTTTAGGTAATCAAAGTGCTGCGCAGCCGCTAATTAGACGTAACTGATGTTACTGGATATGTGCTTGTTTATTTTGGATAAATTGAAAAATTTTACAGAAGTCATAGAAATTTTAATAGTTATTTGGACTTCATACTACTCACTGGGTAAACCTTGGTTAACTACTTCATTGGATATTACCCGTAATACGTTTTCTAAAATGCTAAACGTATGTACCTACATCGCTTGGATGTATAGGGTTTTACAACAAGAACTTTGTTTTCTAAAACAAAATAAAACAAAGAGTTTAGATGAAGATGATTCAAATTTTTATTGTATTACGAAGAGAAAAGTTTGGCAATTATGAATGAAAAATGATATCTGGCAAATGTCCACCACGACCACGCTGACAGATGTCGATTCTTTCATCAAAGTTTTTAATCACTTTTTGGCAAAGTGGCGGGTCTATTTCGTTAAAAACGTCACGGATTTTGAGTTTTAAGGCCGCGATCGATTCGATTGGCTCCGTATAGACTCTGTCCTTAACATAGCCTCACAAAAAATAATCCAATGGTGTTAAATCACACGATCTGGCTGGCCATTTAACAGCTGAATTTCGTGAAATTATGCGATCGGGAAATTTGGTTTGCAATAAATTGATCGTTTCGTTGGCTGTGTGACATGTGGCACCGTCCTGTTGAAACCACATGTTTGTGATATCGATATCATCAATAATAGGCCAAAATTGAGATGTTAACATTTCGCGATAGCGTGATCCATTGACGGTTACCGCATTTCCAGCCACATCTTCGAAAAAAAAAACGACCCAATCACGCCTCCAGACCACATAGCGCACCATACAGTGACACGTTGAGCATGCAAAGGCCTGTCAATAATCGCTTTAGGATTTTCAGAAGCCCAAATGCGGCAATTTTGCTTGTTGACGTACCCTGACAAGTGAAAATGGGCTTCGTCTGAAAAAATGATTTTTTCAGAAAAACCAGCGGGCTGTTCCTGAATGAATTGAGCGAATCTACGGCGATGTGAATGGTCGGTCAGCTTCAATTCCTGCACCAGTTGAACCTTGTAAGGCTTCAAAGCCAAATCCTTACGCAAAATTCACCATGTGGTGGTTTTGGATAACCCCAATTATTGAGAACGTCGAGGAATTGACAAATTTGGATCTTCTTCAACACTGTGGCTCACGGCTGCGATGTTTTCGGTTGAACGACCCGGTCGAACACGCGTTGGTGTTGGCACATTTTGTACCGAGTCTGTCGATTCAAATTTAGCGACCAAATTCTTAATAGCGGTCTCAGAAGGACGATTATGTTGTCCGAAAATATCACGAATTTTACGAAACGTAACTTTAACAGAACCACCATTTTCATAGTAGATTTTAATTATTTTAATTCGATTTTCGAGCGAAATTGAATTCATTGTAGCAATTGCCAAAGCATCTACTACGAATAGGTCAAAAAACTAAATGTCAAAACTGTCATGTTGTTGGTGTTGCCCCAATTGAAAAACAAAGTTCTTGTTGAAAAACCCATTACTAAAGGGATTAGTCAAACTAATATCGTAAAAACGTTAGAAATCAAAAGAAAAGTTCTAACCATTCTATATAGGTTGACCAAGGGAAAAAAAGACGAAAAAAAAACGGAGTAATAAAACAAAAAAAAAAAAAAAAAAAAAAAAAAAAAATTAAAACCGAAGTAAAAAAAGCCTTTTAAAAAAAAAACAGCATCTTTGCTTTTTGCTGGGTGGCCGAGACTACCCCCATTAAAACCAAGCACTGTTTATACCCAGCAAAAATTCCATAATGTGTAAAACTTGTATAATGAAAAAGACTTATTATTTTCTGGTCATGTTGAGAATACATTCTACAATAAATTCTTTATTATTCTTTATTCTTCTTCCATAAAAAATAAACAAAATGAAACAGTTAAAACGCTCGCAACCGTCCAGGCCAGTGCCTGCCAAGACATCTATGAATTTTGAGGTAAGTTGTTTATTCTAAAATTATCTCCACTATAGTACTAGTTCGCTCGAGAATTGAGGAGTGTAGTAACGCTATTATAACTTCACACCGTATTGAAAAATAACTAAAACCACAAACCTCTTTACAGAAGACTGAAATGTATATGAAATAGAAAAGTAGTTTACCTCCCTAGAAAAAAATAGAAATTAACAGATTTAATTTAAAGAAATTCCTTTTCATAGTTATGGTTTGATTTTAAATCGAAGGACGTACGACAAAAGGACTGGAGTGTTTTTGTCATAAGAGAACACTGAATAAAATTAATTTAAGTGCCGTATTTGAATACAACGTAAGCAAGGATTTTTCCAAAAATAAAATGTTTCATTTGCGTTGAATGCGAATTAATAGCAATGATATTGTAATCGCTACGTCTAATTAAGTGTATATTATAACGCATTTCAGCCCGATAATAGTTAAACAAACATAGCATAACATAAACACTCACGCCTGTCACCCAGAGGGGTAGGCAGAGACTACAGACTTCCACTTGGCACGATCCTGACACACCTCTCTCGCCTCCTTCACATCGTATAGGGGGATAAGACGCTCGTGTCCGTAGGCTTTGACCACATATTCCTAGGCTCTATACGTGTCCACCGGGTAGTGCTAAATGAGCGACAAGCCGATTCGGCTCGAAGCACAGATTCGGCTTCTCGCCGTGGTAGCGGCGTAAAATATACTACCCCATATTTCGCACCATGAGGAACCGAATAAAAGAAACGGCCCCGAGTTCCCGGCGCCCCTTTAATGGGGCAGGGGTGCAAAGAATCTCCGGGAGGAAAACCGGCGATAAGGTTCGCCACCCGTCAAGTGCTGTATCCCGGAGGAGTGAAAAGTGGATTGCAGAGGCCCGTCTGGCTACGTTAGTTAAACAAATATTAAAAATACGATTTTGCTCGACTGCGGAAATACATATAAGCGTAAAAGAGCAGCATAATTTTGCAGGTTATCTATGGTGGGCATAGAGAACCGGGTACCCAATAATTACTAATGAGGCATTTTACTTTAAATCTAGGAGTCCCACATCAGCATTTTGTATCTTAATCGATTATACACGTAGAGGAAAGTATCTATAAAAACACAGACACAGCATCCAATAAGTAACAGGTGGACTGAGTGTGAAACTCGTGTAAAACACGATTTACGATTATTAATACAATCTCTTGTCACGATAATACATTTTCATGGACTATTAATCTGATGAACTAAAAAGCACGATAGCTTCAATATCATGAAAGTGTTGCTGTGAAGTTGTGTTGTGTGTAGATTGTTGCGAGTTATATATTTAGAGCACTCCTTTATAGAAACATAGTAAACTTTTTTGTGTACAATACTGTGAAACTCAATATCACATAAACTCCATTAGTTTGATGTTTGGTGGTCAAAGAGATTGCTTGTCCTACCTCAAAAAATGAATGTTATCTGGGTGGCTTAACAGGAATACTACTATTATTTTCATATATACTACTAAATTATTATATTTATATACTTGCTGGTATACTAAAAAGATAAACAATAAAGTTATTATTTGGTATAACGTCTTTTAAACAATGCGTAGTGAAAAATCTCCAGACAAGTTTCAGATTATATTTGATGAAAATAATCCGAATCGATGCACACTCAACATTTCAAATACATTCTATCAGAGATTAATCTGTTATTTAGAATCTCTGAATTAATTTGTTAGTTCAGAATTATCCAAAACTTGTTTGGAGACGAAGCTCTATTAGATTTTTAAATAAATATTTAAATATTAATTTGCCTTAGTAGAATTGAATAAACTTTATAAATTTTCGTAATATTAATGTAAAAATTGCATTAAATAAGTTTAGAAAATAAATTTTTAAAAATATGTCTAGATATTTGTAAATACAAATTATTAGATAATATTAATTCTGTTTTAAAAACTTGTATGTGAGTTTGTATGTTTGTTAGAGTCAAAGCATTATCATCAATCATTTGAGTTAAGATTTTGCATACCTACATGTTTACTTTGGATTACAATGTGTATGGTTAGCTAAATAAAGTCATTCTAAATCCAATATAGCGGACCAACCAAGTTAGCGGGCTAGTTATTTCCTATGTATTCCCACGATATGTTTACGATAGAGATGATGAGAAGAATACTGAGTAGAATAAGAAAATAAAATGACGTCACTCTAAATCTAATATGGTGGCCATACAAAGATGGTGGACTAAGTATGTTTTTACATGCAGAGTCCATGATATGGATATCGAATGAAAGCGTTTGCTGAAAAGAATACGAATAAAATGACGTCCGTATTCAATAATGACGTTGGTGAAAACAAAATTCAAAATGACGGAAAACAAGATGGCCGCAATGCCATTTTAAAGAGTTCTAACTCGGCAAAGGTTGGGGAATGGGGATAGGTTGGTGGTGCTCAAACAAATGTAGTGCCTTCAAGGGTCAAGTACTGGAGATGAAAAAATTTAAGATGGCGGATCTAAGACAGCGATCAAAAAAACCAACAATGACGCATTAAATGTAATAAACATACTTAGAAACATCTCCAAACAAAAACATTTATAAAAAATAAACTTTTATTTAAGTGCTCTAAAAAGAAGAAAATAAACTTTAAATTAAATATAAAAGATTGCCGCGAGATTTACCTTTGTACCTAAACAAGAATACAATATGAATATAGTATTGACATAAGGTTGTTTTAAGAAAAAAGAACGACAAGATTTTATATTATACAAGATATTTATGCAAGCGATCCACTCCGGCTTTGCACGGGTGATTTATGTATCTCGACAACAGCATCACCTACCTGGTATTGTAATTGTGAATTTAAAACATCCAGCAACCTACTCAAACGCACACAAAAAATTTCATCAAAATCGTTCGAGCCGTTTTCGAGTTTTAGCGAAACTAACGGACAGAAATTAATTATGAGATGTGTGAGATGACAATAATGTACTAAATTGATGGGTTTAATTTAATTTAAAGATTATTTTATTCTTTTTAGGGCCTTTAAATAAAAGCTTGTTTTTAGAAATATTTTTTTGCTTTAATTTTGATTTTAAGGTAATAAAATATATTATTTCCTAAAAAAACTAGTATTTATTTTACGTAAATATGAATGAAAAATTTTCTATATATGAAAAAAAAATATAGAAAGCTTAAAGTAGCTCAGCGACCAATGGTCTAGAGGGCTATTTTCGAAGTTTTCCATCGATATCCGCAATGGAGCTAGAGTAATCGACGTAGCTTATAACATCAGTAAGCTGAATTAGCAATAGCCCGGCTTCATGGCTCGGAGAGCCGAGACTTGCTGGGGGATAAAAGATCTCGAGCAGCGATAGGTTCCTAGAACCGATGTGTAGTGTTACATGCAGGAATTCGATAGATGTATGTTTCGAACAATAGACTACATTTGACTAAGCTTAGCTTTCGATATAATATTGTGTAGTTTTTATAGTTAGTTTGACATTTTCTTATTAGAATTGAAGTGAATTTAAGACAAACGAACTTATAGTCCACCTGACGGCAAGTGGCTAGTGCATTCCATGATGACTAGCAACCAACTTCAAACGAAGAAGGCTCCAGATGCGTTGTCACACCTAAGGACGAAGATGGAATATGTTTGTGAATAGTTCACAGCCTGCAATTATACTGGCTCTCTATATTCTTTAGACGAGAAAACATCACTTTGGTTGCAGAAGAAATACCTGCCCATAGGGACTCCTAGCCAATAAAGGAGTTCCATTCCCCACAAAACACAACATTTACTGTAATAGTGTAAGGATATAAATATACTTATGTTAATTTTTAGGAAGAAGAGAGAGACTAACCAAACATAAAACATAAACATAAACACTCACGCCTGTCACCCAGAGGGGTGGGCAGATACTACAGACTTCCATTTGGCACGATCCTGACACACCTCTCTCGCCTCCTTCACATCCATACACCTACGCATACATGCTCGTCGTTAAGGGTACTCCTAATTTGGCCCGTTTTCAATAAATCGCCAATTTGGTCGATAAATTTTCGCCTAGGACGTCCCTTTCCGACTCTGCCATTCACTTCTGCAACATAATTAAATTTTCTTTGTCACTCTTTCCTCATTCATTCTTTCCACATGACCAAACCACCGAAGCATTCTTTTCTTAATCCTGGTCACAACATCATCTTGCAAACCACACTCTTCTCTTATTACACAATTTCTTACCCTGTCGTTCAGATTCAGCCCTAACATACTCCTTAACGACCGCATTTCTACTGCGTTGATTCTAATCTCGTGCTTCTTCTGCCACACCCAACTTTCACTACCATACGTTAAAGTGGGGACCAACACAGCATTGTGAATTGCCATACGTGCCTTTTTTGACACATTTTGACTCTTCACAATAGAGTAACCAAACATAATGAGCTCATTTACACAACTGAACAAATTCGTTTTGCATATGTTCTGTTCCTGTAGATTTTTTTTAGGATAGGGTGACAAACGAGCACACAGTCCATCTGATGGTAAGTGGTTGCTGTGACCCATGAACATCTACATATATCCTAGATTACGAATCAAAATGCAGATGCGTTGTCACTAGTGGGGACTAAGATGGAATGCCTCGTTTCCAGTAAATAGGGTCTGCCTACCTTAAGCTACTATTTTACGGTGGTATTCTGCGAGATTGTGATCCTTCCCCGGTTGTGCCGACCCATTCGTGCTACAACTACATATACTACTTAACTGCAGCATGGCTCTACCACGTAAAAACGTGTGAAACGAAGTGAAACGAATAAGCATGTATAATCGACAAGTTGATAAAAATATTAACGATTTTAATTTAGTGCAAAATATTATAAGTAATTTAAAAGAGAGAAAATAAATTACTACTGGGCACAGGCCTCTTCTTATTTTAGAGGATTATTTTTTAATATAGTTTACAAGAATACTTGCTGTAAGTTATTCATGCTTTTACTATTGGTTCGGAAAAAGCTTCTGTCTTGGAAAGAACAAGCAAGAAACCCAGCGTGGCTTATTTTAAGAAGGAACTAGTTTACAATATATATTTTTATATTCTATTTATACTTTAACATATTTATACTTACAATTAAGTATGAAAACATTTAGAAATATGGCATAATTTTGATGTCCGAGAATTATTTGTTTTTCTCAAGCATGCAAGCTTCCTCAATTTCAGTGGCTTCTGCGGGGATCGTATTGTGACGCACGCGTGCTATGAAATTTGAATATAGGTATGTATTTATTCGAAATTTATCATGAATTTTATAATACATCATCATTGATTTTCAAATCAACCCTATTACATAATATCTTATTAAGTGTTTCATTAACAATTAATGCAGTCACATTCACTTTTGTGCAACAAAATGTAATGCCCCGTTACCATTAAAAAGGGTATCCAGTAATCATTACACTGCTTACTCTTTTGTTAAATTCTGTAAGAGTGTGATGTATGATACCCGCATTCTGTCTACAGTATCGGACTTTGTTCGCTTTTTATTGGCGCTAATCATTATTTCCTCGTCACCATTGGTATGATCAGGCTTATGAAGAATAAAAATTATTATTAATATTGGCATGGCATGAGTCATCTTCCAAAGAATAAAATAAAATACCGTATAATCGTAAAATACCCAGAAAGATGACGTCAAAAGGAAACGCCAGAGCTTACTGCGATCGTAAATTTACCTGCCAAGTGTGACGATAATAGGAAATGCCCTCTAAAATATAATACAATATAATAGCTCTACAATATAATGGCTTTGCAAGTGAGTGTGTACGGTATCATAATAAAGTAAACGATGTCTTCTTTTGCCATACATAAAAACACAAAACGATATGCATGAACCCGTAAATGGCCGTTTCATTGCAATAACTTTTTTACATCGCGTGACTTTAGAGTATTCATCAGCTTAACTTGTCTACGTCATCCTCTAAGCGCGAGACGGACTAGTCAGAACTCCAAAATATACATAAACAAGCCAGGCTTATATAACTTTAAAGTCAAAACAAAGTATTCTCTTGATAAAGCTATTTCGGGAAATTATTTAAAATGACATTTGCCAACGTTCTTTAAGTTTTCGAGTGGTTTGCCAAGGTCTTGATGAAAAATATATTTTGAATATATTAACATTTGAAAGAGATATTTGAGAAAATTTAACTGATCGAATAAATTTAATACGATACCATGGCAACCACCGGAGGTATTTGAGGGTTGCTCGCTTAAACCCCGAGAAGGAAAAATACGTAGCTATCTCTCCGGGATCGATCACTCCGGGAGACAGTCTCCTCCAAGCTTGGGAAAATATCTCATTAATTAAGGCTATTCAAGTTTATTATATGTGGTGGTAAAAACGCTCCTTTTATGAGAAAATATCTTCTATTTACAAGTTTTACTTGCTCCAGATGGCGTATTAAATCAAGGTTCAACAACATATTATTAACTATTGGCAACTGTAGGACAATCCCCCATTGAGATAATCTACGGGGGAGGCCTATGTTCAACTGTGAAGCTACGAGCTGAAATGAAAAAAAATGAACAAAAACAGGATATCTATAATAATCATGCAAATATACATGATTTTTGTATTTGTTCACAACATGCTTTCCTTGGTGGTAAATATATTGTTTGTAACAAAATTATCACACAAAGTTATTGAATGGACAATTTATAAGGTAAAAGAAAATTATGTGTTCAGCACTGGACATTTGATAGGATGTTATGAATGAATGAAAACTTGTTTTTCAGTCAGTCAAAACATTTTAAGTAAAATGAAAGGCTTAAGAAGTAAAATAATAAACAACTAGAGAATTTTCTACACAGTAGGTCTTAAGTGAGCGATTGTCAATTTCGATTTTTTTTCAGCCGTTTGTAAACTAATTTTAGTTCCGGTATTTTCTTGAACAAGATTGAATAGGGTTGAATATTTTTGAAGAAGATATTAAGAGTCATAAATCTTATTTAGTTACTGAGCTTAATAAAATTAGTAGCGTAAATTAGATACATTTAATGCTCAAATTTTTATTAAATTTACATATTTATACGTAAAGGGAAAACTTAATAACCCTTTTAAGCGCGCACTGGGGGAGTGAAATTTGACGGTAGTTGAAGGAGTGCTGAAAGTTTTAAAATATGTTAAAAGTACGTGTTACAAATACGTTCAATTAAATAAAATAAAACATACGAGTACGTTTACGTTCATACTACCAATGTCTCAAAGTATGTATCGATGTTCGAAAAGCGTTCATTTTGTTCGGCATATTAGATATCTGTGTTTTCAGTTGAAAGTAAAGTACAGTTTGCTTAACATCGAAACCTAAAAATTTAATGAACTGCGGTCGAATTTCGACCACTAGGTGATCAATAGTATAAAATTAAAATACTGAAAAATAAAACAATATAAATACAGTAAAAACTTCTGTGTTACATATTTATTTATTAAATTAAATATTAATTACGTGGAATTTTTTTATCAACAATTCTAGTGGACAATATGTAATGTTCAAGTAAAAGTCGATGGATTCTTCTTATAATACATGCTAAAGAAAAGTTTTCATCTAAAAGAAGGAAATCAATAAAAATATATCAATAAAAATATATAAATGTATATTTCTTGTATCTGTTCCCGACATGCTTTCCCTGATGACGACAAGTGTATTGTATATAACTAAATCATCATTAAAATACTTAAAATACTTCAAAATTAAAATACTTACCCTAAATAATATTTAAGGTAAAAAGAAAATTGCTAAGCAAAGGATTTGTAAGCTGAAGTGGCAATGGGCCGGCCATATAGCTCGAAGAACTGACAACCGTTGAGGAAAAAGGGTTCTCGAGTGGCAGCCTCGTACCGGTAGACGAAGTGTAGGGCAACCCCCCACTAGATGGAGTGACGACCTGGTAAGACATGCAGGAAGTCGATGGATGCAGGTGGCTCAGGACCGTGCTTTGTGGCATACCTTGGGGGAGGCCTATGTTCAGCAGTGGACTTGTGAAGGGCTGTAATGATGATGATGCTGATGATGAAAGTATTTGTGTGTATGATATACTTTGTATATATTATTAATACATATTGCGCGAGCAAATCAAGGGAATTCCTATTATAATACAATTAAGGTGACAAACGATCACATAGAGCATATATTTGATTAGAGAGATCTATATGAAAAAGATTCGGTATATTGAGAAGGGGAAGATGGAGCCCGCGATGGAGAACGAACTCTTTATTTCAACGAAATCTAAAATGAAAGTAAACGTTTTGAGGAAATTTGCGACGCGTTTGAGTAACTCGATGTAACCATCGTTCTATTAAAACCCTATCAATTATTAGAAAAAAATCCGGTCCAGTGGTGCCAGTCGTAAGAAGTGCATGTGGGGAATATCAAAAAGATATCATAGTTGCCCATAGATGGCATTATTTCGTATAATATCCCAGTTAAATACCCAAAACCATGACGATGGTCAAATCGTTGACACTGCTCACAGTCATGCTTACGTCTAGTAAGCTTAAGAACTGAGAGTTTTTACAGACAAATATTTGGGTGCTATTTACCAGCTGAAAAATATAAAGAACATTTGTAATAAAAATACGTTTGGTTAAGTTTAATATTTATTGCAATGTTGGCTCCAGTTTTCTAACTTTTTTTTTTTTTTGGGAGAAAACAAACACACCCCCCCCCGGTGGTTGGTTCTTGCCGCCGCCCACCCACCCCCCTCCCCTCTAAAAAAAAAAAAACCGACCCCCCGCAGGAGATGTAGGCCGAAAAAAGACTCGCCTCCACACACCAAAAAAAACACAAAAAGCCTCCCCCTGCTTGGGGGCGCCCCCCCCCCCCCCAAAAAAACCCCCCCCCAACTAATTCATATATTTTAGCTGCTGGCCAGCGTTCTACGTTTTGTAAGCTGTTTAAGTGTAGTTTAAGTTCCTGAGGGAAACCTTAAATTGCAAACTATAAACAAATTTTCACTCTGTTAATGCTACAAAGATAGTTAAAGACAGTTTGGTGGATGATTCAACATTCCTAGTTAATTTTAATGCATTTTATACGTGTTAGTCACGCTGCAGCTTTATTATGGTTGCAGTTCTGCAACTAATAACTACCGAACAAATTCTTATTATAAGTATGTTCTATGATAGATAAGGCAGGTTAGACTTATTTCATTTCATTTAAATGTGTAGTGTTCGCTTAAACAGAAAATACCTGCTTAGACCTATCTGCTCCGGTTAGTGACAAAAATGTACTTGAAACCTCGCATATCTTTGCACTCATATTTTTTGAAACGGTTGAAAATTTTCAATAGATACTCGTAGAAGTTGCCAGCCTAGTCAAAATATTACTTATAAATTATTGTACTTACTAAAAAATCCTACTTTCCTCACCGCGGCTAAGATATATTACATGAGAAGCAAATAATGTTTTCGCTTCTTCGCACTTTTTGAAGATCAAAAGCTACGCTATTATTATTATAATAGAAAAGGAGGTGACTATTTAATTTCATTATAATAAACAGTCATCTATTTTATACACAAAAATTTCAACCTTGTTCTGTTCAACAACTTCCATACGAGTCTATATTTATTCGTTATTTAAAGGAAAGTGGAGTAGACAGCGGAGCTTTAATTAAACCTTATTTTAAAATGAATGCAAACAATGAACTGCTTTCTTTTATTAGCTTAACTTTATTTACTTTTTCTTACATCTAGCTCTCGGGGCAATACAATGTGTAAACTTATCGATGATGAATTGATATGGCATTTCCATAGGTCTTTAATATTATATCTGGATTGGACTGTAATTTTCATTAATGAGATTAATTAAGAGACGTTCTAAATTAAAATAAAATCCAAACTCATAATTGTTCTTCTCATAGCATGCGGGTCTCCAACTCGCTTGTTAGTGATTATACTCGTAGTTAGTAACTAAGCTTGTAGCGCAGCTTATACACTAAATATGAGAAGGTACCTATCGAACATAGATACTATAAATACTCTACGCTATGCTATCTTTTCACACTATAAGCGCTGAGTTTACTTTAAATAGAGATAATTGTAATTAATTTCTATTATTTATACAGACATTGGAAAAATTCGACATGACTTTGACTTCGAAAAATAGAGAATGATCTTGTTAAAATATTTTGGATCGACGAAGTCCGTGGCGGTGGACAGCAGTATTAAGGTAATATTTTAATGGATACAAAAATTTTGGGAGTAGTAGAAAATGGGAAGATAAAATAAAATTTCAAATGAATAAGTTTGAGAGATTTGGGTATAAGATAGTCAATATTACGAGAACACTACATTATCTTTTATATTTTTGGATAAAATCAGAAAGAAGCGCAAAAAGAGGGCATAAAATATAGAGAAATGAAAAAGACAACTATACTTTCAATATCAAAACATCAAAGAATACGGAAAAGAGCTTATATTTTTGAATTATGGAAAAAGTTTTCCAATTTATTTATTCGGTATCTTATAATGTATGTTTCCTTCTTATTTTTTTATTATCATTGTTTTTAGAATGATATATCTGCGTCCCAAATGTATTGCTATAATCATTCAAAAGGTTGTTGATATAAGGCTACGTATTTTACATCAGGCATAATATACGATATGGTTATACCGCCCAGCTATTGTACCTACGTAGTTCATGAGATTTTTTGGTGTTCAAAATTATCATACAGTCCTACTTCTCGCAGTTGTTCGCTGAACACTGGCTGCGTTTTTTCTATGTATGGCTATACTTAGCCTCTGGGCGAGGAAGGAAAGATATACTCAAAATTTCATAAGGTTTGTTCTCTGTGGTCTTAGTGAAATTTCCAAATGATTATACCTAATGGAAACTTTTACTTCCGCATGGACCAATAAAAAGTTGAACATTGAAAAGAGTAATACTCATTATTTTTTACAAAACTATGAATAAAAAGGTTATCAATGAGAGAAACTGCAATAAATCTCCCTTCAGTTTTTATATTAAACGTTTCTAATCTAATAAAAATTATATCGAAAAGAGTAATATAATATCGGTGTCTAATATATATATTAAAAGGATTGTTACATTTATTTACTATCTCGTATAAAATTAAATTTTATTATATTTTATGCCGAACTTGTAGTTTAAATTATAATATTAAATAAATCATTTCAAGTTTTTGTATTTTATATTTTATTTCATTTGAAGGTTTCACTTCTGTCGCTTGTGAGCTGCACGTATGTTTTTTTTTAATTGCTCGGGTATATCACGCTAGTTAATTCTCAGAGTTCCTACTAAAGTAAAGTTATATGGTAATTTCAACAGCTTCTCAGGCAAAGACACAGAGGTAAACCAATTATCAGTTATTGTGATATTGCGATTAGAGCCATACAAAGTAGACGTAACTTTTTTTCACAAAAAAGTAGCCAAAAGGTTGTCCCTGAGGGTCAGTTTCTTTCCTCATATACGAGGTTGCATTGATTACATATTTACTGTTGACATCAGCAGCTATTACGAGTTTGATTCTGTATTTATCCGCTTTGTTTGGGATATACATCCTAAAAGGGTAACGCCCTCGAAACCCAACCAGCTGTTCATCTACGGTGATGTATGGTCCCAGTGTTATCACTTTTGAAAGTTGGAAATTAATTTATCCCACAATCCGCGAATGGGCGTAAGCTTGTCGGTCAACTTTTACAGCTTCTCGAGTTTGCTTATCGTCAAAACGAAGGCATTTTATAATGAAGTTGAATCTCTCTGCAGTCAGACAAGCCTTGAAAACTGTTCCCGATCTTCTACTATCGAAAAGCAACCAAGTTGGTAAATGGTTATTTTTCGTAGCCGCTGAAATCAATAATAAACCGAGTAAAGCTTTTAGTTTTACCAAATCAATCAGAGAGACAGTATGCGTTACACACTTGTATTTATTTTTGGTAATAAGTATTTCTACATTTGTAAATGTAACAATTTGGTGCAATATTTCATCAGTAAATAAAGAGACAAGTACTGTATTGATTCATTAGCTTCTCTGGCTTCCTCTCTTGGTCCTGATATGAAATACACTATATTATGTCTCAGTGTACGAGTTGACGCTGGTCTCGGTGTAGACGACCTATTATGTTTATTTTCCCAAAAAGAAGTCGGGAGGCTGACTGAAGAATACGAGGATCACGAGAAGTTGAGTTTTGAGGTTCAAATGATTTTTCGCTCGAAGAATCATCACCGTCTATAATTTGAGTTCTTTGTCTCTTTCTTGGAGGTCTGACATCGTCTTCAGACTTAGAAGACTCATTCACATTATCCTCAGTTTCCAATACTGAGCCGTCAGACAAGTCACATTCTGCTACATTATCCTCTTCGAGCCATTGGTGTATCTGCTCATCTTGTCTCCTCAAGTCCATATAAAAATAAAAAGCGAAACACCCTTATAAAATTTCATATCTACATACATTATATCCACACCTATCTTAAGTAAAAAACACGCAAGTTATAAAAAAAGAGAAAAAAATGCTTAACACTTTATTACTTAATTAATTCAGTAAAATATTTGACTACCATTAACAACACTATTTTCTTTTTACAACTAAAACAGTGACTGTAGTCTAAATAAACAGTAAAATAGATATAAACAGTAAAATATATGTTAATCTTGCCTTTACAAAAAACTTGCGTTATTACTAAACTTTTGTAGAGTCATAGATAAATAAATATGCAGAAAGCTAGAATAGAGATACGACAGTGACTTTTAGTCAAGTTTCCCAACTACGCCTTTTGGCGCTGCAGTCGCCCATTTTGACAGATGAGTAATGACTATACAATTTATGTACAGACAGTACCTGTCAATGTCATACTTTATGGGCATGCACTAATTAGGTCGGCATGCCCATAAAGTATGACATTGACAGGTACTGTCTGTACTACTAAGAAATTCAGGACTTTATAGGCGTGATTTTTACTGACAGCTGTCGCAGAGATCAAGCTATCTTTTATGAACTATAGTATAGCTATGTATAGCTTAGGGATTGCAAGCACACATCCTTCAAATTATCGATGTCGATGTTTAGTGGTGTTCTTATTTTGTCGATATCGACATAAGTGCATTATACAGGAATAATAATATTACTTAATGAAACAATTATAATACACCTACCTTATTTATTTTTTATTCAACCGCACCAACATCATATACATACACACGTAATCTTAGGATTAAATTAAAGGCACTTTAAGCTATATAAACAAATTAGAAAATTGTACATAACATTTTACATAAATAAGTACAATTAGACGAGAAACAGAGCAATATTTATAGTTCATTAAATAAAGCAAATTAAACCACAGGAATCATATTTAAGTGCTTAATATTTTACTTTTCAAGTTATTTTTTATTAGAAGCAATGCTATTTATTTTTCATCTGGGGTAAACCTGGCCATTCTTTTACAAAAAATAAAAAAACATCTTCTCTTATTTAATTTCATTTTCTACACCACGTAACCTGAAAAGAAATAAATAAAAATGAAGTCCAATATTCATATTTTATGACTTAATGATAATCATAAATTATATATTATTTATATTAAGGTAACAAAGAGTGGCTTCATGCAAATAAAATGGTAGATGCAGTAAATAAGAAAAAGAAGTAAATAAGATATAAATATTAACATTTGTTTCACCACATCAGCATTAGATTTCTATTCCTGAAAACCAACAATATTTGTGAATTTTATGTTCTTATACATAAACCCAAAATTAAAGAATAAATATATAATGCATACTTCTGTATTGTATGTATTAAAGCTGTATGGCTACTGTTAACGACAGTTTGGTACAATCGTTTTTAAAAAGTGATCTATATTATCATATTATTAAGTTATATGGCAATTGTACGTGGTAGATCCATGCTGCAGGTATATTACTGGTATAATTGTAGCACGAATGGGTCGGCTCGACCGGGGAGAGACCACGCTCTCAGAGAATACCAGAGTGTAGAGAACCGGAGACCCCTTTTTACTGGAAACGAGGCATTCCATCTTAGTCCTCACGGGTGACAACGCATCTGCATTTTGATTCGTAATCGAAGATAGATGTAGATGTTTATGGGCCACAGCTACCACTTACCATCAGGTGGACTATGTGCTCGTTTGTCACCCTTGTGCTATAAAAAAAAATATAAATTACTTTTAAAAAGAACATTTATCTCCTTGGTGACGGTACTTTCACTTGGAGGTTGTTCCATGATAAGCATCTGAAAAATAAACAAATATCAACATCAATCAGAGATTTTTAGGGAGTAACTTTATTTATTTATTTATTTCTACCTCTGTCTTTACAGGCGTACCTAATACGACAGTGTAGGCACATAATTCTATCTAATAAGGATAGAACACAACTTGTCTACTATTATAATATAATACATATAATGTCACTTTGGTAAATTCACCCAAGGAACAGCAGAATAAATCTACATCCTGAGCTACTTTATTTAGAGTGTGCAGCACTCGGGTCAGTGGGCCTCCTTTAGAAGAATGGTATGGGCGCGTGGTGTCGCGAACAGCGGGTCCGCTTCCGACGCCACACGTACCTGTCCGGCACACACAACATAGCCATCGCCTCGTTATATACTTGCTTTGCGGGGACCTGAAACAGCGTTTACGTTTCAGGAATCGAACATTTTATTTCACCACCGTCATCATTACAGCGCTTCACAAGTCCACTGTTGAACGTAGGCTTCCCCCAAGAAATGCCACAAAGTACGGTCCTAAGCCACCAGCATATCCAGGTCGTCACTTCAACATTGTATTTACTTAAACATGTTTTTAGGCCCAAGAATGTATAGAAACGTCTCCTTCTCCTTTAAGTACCATGATTGAAAGTAATAAAATGACTCACCTGTTGCAGTCAGAGGCACATCATGAGCTATTTCGTTGTAAGCAAGCAAGGAAGCAGCAGAAAGGTAGAATAGAGGCGGGGGTGGGGGATGCGCGGAAGTATATATACTTGACTTTTAGAAATAGTTGCGTAGTCATATGGACGAATGTTTAGTTATCTAGTTTTAAGGTAGATTTTAACTTTTTCTTCTTAAATAAGTAAACTCAGTTATCATCTGTATGTTAACATCACAAATAACTGATATTATCATACAGGGAATTTTCTGATGCTCTATCTTTTGCCACATATACTAAGCCGCTGCTATGGTGCCTTTTATAACAACGGGATGTTATATAAAGTAATGGATTCCTTTACGCCGTTAATACACGGCAATATAGTTTTATTTGAAGTATGCTAATGCGACATGACGTCGGAAGAGACTCGAATGTTATTTAAATGATGGTAATAAAAAGCTCTTATATCCGTATCTATTACATTCCGTGCCAAATAAATTTATAAGCTTTCAAAATCTGATTTAAGGTTTCAATCATCCGGGTTATTTGACTCTCGTACGGACGAGCTGCAGCGTCACACCACCATGACGGTCACCGTGTCGTGTCGGTGACTTTAGAACGTGGGCCCTAGTCAGCGTCACTTACTTCTTTGTTTGTCTACAATATCTCGGTGATTAGGCTGCCATTATGACAACGGTAAGTGCAAAACAAAGCTTTTTAAATAAATTTATTGTTAAGCCGGTTTTAGAGCTCGACCGACCGTCGGTGCGTACGTCGGTTACGCTTGTCATTTGTATGAAAATTCACCAGTCATTACAGTGCTCGACCGACCGTACGCACGCGTATATTGCTACGCACTGCGTACGAGGACCGTCGGTTCAGCGCGTCCGCATGCGTACCGTCGGTCGACCGACGCGCTATAGAAACATATTGATGCGTTCATTGCTACACCGACCGTACGGATCCGTGTATCATCGTCAAGAAAATCGAACCTAAACTTCAATAATATTGTATAATTTTATAGGTATTAAGTAGTGTTAGTGATTTAAGTAATTTTTATCAAACATGGCATATGTCAAACACCGAATGCCTAATTACCGAAGTCGTTCGTAGTTTCGTTCGTAAACTTCTGTGGGACAAACGCCACGTGTTATAAAAAGACCATGATGTTAAGTTAAAGGCCTGGGAAGAAGTTTGTACAGCTTTGTTTCCGAATTTCGATGGATGTACTTGATATCTACGTCTTCTGTTTTTTATACGTTTACGTACATAGTAAGCAGCAACTAAGCAATTTGTAAACGCGTCCATTTGATGTACGTGTTTGTGACTGTACCAGTTCGGCCAGTTTAGTTGCTCAGGAGAGCTCTGAACGCTACAAACTGACGATCGCTTGTGCGTATCGTCAGGACCGATGGTATGCACCGACGGCCGATCGAGCTCTAAAATCGGCCTTAACGTTCCCGTAGATACTGATATGTATTATTTTTCGTACTTTCCGTAGATAACTATTTTAAAGCTTTGGAGACACTACTGCCATCTTGAAAATATGGTTGTCATCCATTTCTTGCATGTCTTACCATGTCGTTACGCCATGTATTATGGGAACGCCCTACACTCCGTTTACCTGTACGAGGCTGCCACTCGTTAACCTTTCTTCCACAAGAAAAGGTTTCATTAATCATTTTTCAAAGTATTTCATAAAAAAGATATCAACAAAACGTTATAACATAATACTCAGTAATATTTATTTCCTCGTGTTTTCTTTATACTACTCACTTCATTTAAGTACTAAACAGGTGACGTCGTTGCCTGAAATACAGACATAAACACAAGATATGGATTAACCTTTATGAAATTATGAAGACTTCATTCTGTATTAATTTTACTTTAACTTGCCTTGAATAGTTCATTCTCTTTCTCTTAATATTTTCTTTAATATAAAAAATAAACTGATCGAAACATTTTAAATGGGGTAGTGTTTTTTACTCGACAAAATCTTCATGAATATCTGATTGCGCTTGGGGAAGGAGATGATAGTTATGTCAGACTTCTTCCAACTAAATCCCACGATGGCTTACTTCAGCGTTAACGAGGATTACGGTATCTCCACACAGAACGTGATGGCGGCCCTGTCACAGCTAAAGTGTTAATTTAGTCAGTCTCCGGGGTGATAATAAATCCTCGGACCCCCGCAAAATTCTTACGATATTTCAAAACCACATCGAAACAACTTCCTCCATGGAGTCATTTTAATGGTCAGAGCTCTTCCATTTATTTACGTAACAAAAAATATCATATTTATAGCTTTTATAAAGATATAAAACTAAAAATTTCAATTATCTCAGTTCCTACTCCCCGCGGTATAGTGTCAAGAACGCTGGCCGCATTTCCTCGTTTGATTAATAAGCCTTTGAGCGATAAAATATCTGCACATCTTATCGCCAGCAACAGTTCGTTTAGAAAATTTGTCACACGTGAACCCCACGGACCGATATTCTCTACAACAAATGGCACTAAAATGTAGTCATCTCTCCGAGACTCATACCAGCGCCGCTTACTCAAAATAGATTTTATTTATGCAAAAACCTACACATGTGCTTAATATCGTGCAGTATTTACTATTTAATTACATCAATTATTTGATCGAAGTAACTTACCTGTAGGTATCCTCCGATCAAAATTATATGAAGTTGAGTCCTCTTCTGTGTTTGTATACTATGTAGTCAATAGTCAATTCATATTGACGGACCGAATCACACGAGACCTTCCGGGGGAAAATAGATTTTTACTGGTATCCCAACCTATATGAGCTCACACCGGCAACACTATACACTTCACAATAGAAATAGGAAAAAATAATTAAAATGCAAGCAAGCACTAACGGCCTGGCCACGGGGAACGGCGGTGCGAACGGCGAAGCGACAGGCGGGGCGAAAATTCGCGCGGCGCGATTTGAGGGCCACGGGAAGTCACGTTTGCCGCCGCGACCAAATAGGCCGAGAGTGAAATGTCTTTATCAAAGTTATCTCGATATTGCTTACTCGGCGTCCTAGGTGGGCGGTTCAAAGCGAACGCGAATACACGCGAATTCAATGCGATGCGGTGCGACGCGGCGGCTATGTCCTACGTGCACGCGAATCGTGTCGCACAGCCGCCACCGACGACGCTGCCGTTCAGTGGGCACTGTGCATTTGTCATGGACGGACGGAAACAAATATTATTGGAAAATTCATTTCTTAAGTATCAAATACTCCAGAAGTATGTACGGCGAAGAAGTGGGACTAATATTGTATACTTAGAAAGGCATATTTATGGGGAATTTCACAATTTGTATGAGGAATTACGGGCTCAACCTTTGTTATTCAAGGAATATTGTCGAATGTTGCCTACAACGTTTGAATATATTGTGCAAGCCATAAAACCTGTTTTGCAATTCACTAGTACCAATTTTCAGCGACCTATTTCTGTAGAAGAACGATTGATGGTGACTTTAAGGTAAGAAAAAAGAAAAAGAAATATTTCTTACATTTATTATTATGTATCATTAGCATTAAGAAGTATTAATTATTTCAATAATTAGTTTTCAATAATTTCACAAAGAAGTGTAATATCCATGTTGAGAACCGGGTTGTGTTGGATTTAATTTTGACAGCTCCGTTAGTAGAAGCTCCTGCATTTGCGTTCTAAAATGTAATTTGTTCATTGACGGTAACTGTTTTATATAAGGTAATATGGATTTGAACCAAAGAATATCGTCATCAGTAGTATCTTCTTGACCCTGGCGAAGAATTTTCATCTTCTCTCTCTCGATGTCGAGGAATGCTTCTAGGTCACTATCTTTTCTTTTGCGTGTTTGTCTTGTGATAGCTGGCAACGAGGGTGAAGGCAAAGGCGATTGATGTGTGTTAATATCTGTTGTATTCTGTGGCATTTCTTGCAACGTAGACATAGATTCATGGAGTTGGGTGTCGTCACTGTCAGCCACGTCCAGGGCCAAATCGTCTTCCAAACTAGCAGCGTCTGTAGATTCCGGCAGATCTCTTGAATTGCTATCTGTTTTTGTTACAATGTTTCCTTCTGTTTTTCGGGGTTTCAAAATTACTATTAAGAATGACATGGACTCAAAATATGGCCACGTGCCTGTATACTTCGGCTCGTTGTCGGCGTCAGCCCCAGAACGAGGCTTCGGAATTTTTTTTAATTCTTTTATAAATGTGTCTCTCAAATTTTTCCATTTTTTCTTCGCCGTTTCACCTAAAAAATGAAATGAATAATTAATTAATATATTTCAATTTTTTCAGGTATTTAGCCACGGGCATACAGTTCCGGCAACTCGCTTACTCGTTCAGAATTTCAAAATCTGCTATTTCCACCATCGTACCACAAGTTTGCAAAGCTATATGGACACAATTAGTTACGAAGCATATGCCCGAGCCTTCAGAAGATAACTTTAAAAACATAGCACAATGTTTTTTGGGACAGATGGCAGTTTCCTAACTGTATCGGGTGTATTGACGGAAAACATATTCGCATTAAAAAACCAAATAAAACTGGTTCTATGTACTATAATTACAAATCCTTCTTTTCGATTGGGTTGTTAGCAGTCACTGATGCAAATTATAAGTTTGTAATGATAAATGTCGGTTCCTATGGAAAAGAAAACGACGCCGGTGTTTTTGATGAATGCCCCTTTCGAAGTGCAATAGAACAAGGGAGACTAAAAATACCGAAAGAACAAGTATTGCCGGGCTCAAATATCGAAGCTCCATATGTTCTCCTAGGAGATGCTGCGTTTCCTCTAAAAGAATATCTTATGAGACCTTTTCCAGAAAGATCGACAACTAAAGGGGATGCAAAAGATAATTATAATTTTCGCTTATCTCGAGCAAGAATGGTAGTGGAATGTTCTTTCGGTTCAATAACTTCTAAATTCAGAATTTTGCATAAATCTATCGAAACAAATGTAGAAAATGCAGTTCATAACGTAAAAGCCATATGTTTGCTGCACAATATTATTCGTGATCTTGAATCAATAAATGAGACTGAATTTATATCTTTCCGGCAAGCATATCAAAATACACCACAATCACCACGACATAATTCACAAAGGAGATTTAATGCTACATCACGAGCAGCCGCACAAGCGAGAGAAAACTTTAAATTGTTTTTTGAACAACATCCTCTACAAAGATATATGTGTAATAGCAATCTATAATAAATAAATGTGTTGTTCTTACTTGTAGTCCCAGTTAATTTGGCTAAATCCTCCCATTCTCGGTACGATAATAACCGGTTGTGATAATTTTTATTCCTTTTTATCCCATAATATAGGACGTTCTTGGATAGCATTAATAAAATTTTCTGACATTATCCAAACAAAAACACGACGACACCGCATCCAGTTCGCGCGAAAATATCAAGCCAACTGATCGCGTTCGCTTCATTTCGCCCGCTTCGCACCGCACCCCACGTGCAGCTGGTCACGTAGGCCACTTCAATAGGTTTCGACTGTTTGTTGTTTTCGCGCCGCGCCGCGACGCTTCGCGTTCGCGTCTAGATCGCTCACGCAGGACGTCGCGTTAGAAAGTAATTGTTTTTTTGATTCAAGACATAATATTTGGAAAAGATTGCGGAGTACATGATTTGAATAGGAATCGGATTATAGATGGAGAATTCCACAACAATAGAATGCATCTAGAAAAAAAATTCGAGTAAATAACAGAATGAGTGTTGAAACCTGCGATTATATTCTTGTTAATATTCAACCAGAATTGGAGATAAAAGTCAATGCGGATAGAATTTTAAGTTGTTTTTGTCGGCCCGGCATTTTTCGCGGCGAAAACAACTAGAAAATATTTTGTTCCCCATACTATTCGCCGCGTCTGCCGCCGCGATTGCCACCCGACCCGTGGCTTGCACCGTACTGATTCATACATTTTTTTTTCAGTCTCGAGCCGCGCCGCCAGTCGCCCGCGCGATTCGCCCGGTAAATTTCGCCGGTCGCATCGCCACTCGCCGCTACGCGTGGCATGCTTCATACATTTCTATACATTTGTTTTAGTCGCTGGACGCCTCGCCGTTCGTGACGCGCGAATTTTCGCTACGGCGAATGTCCCGTGGCCAGGCTGTAAGAGTGGGTAATAATATACAGCAGGGTAGGATTGCACACAGA
Organism: Parnassius apollo; assembly: GCA_907164705.1. Taxonomy (NCBI): domain Eukaryota; kingdom Metazoa; phylum Arthropoda; class Insecta; order Lepidoptera; family Papilionidae; genus Parnassius; species Parnassius apollo. Next base: position 28,022,393 of record CAJQZP010000693.1, read on the forward strand.
GTAGGCGTCAACTTTATATAATTTTGATCTAAGGACACTTACAGATAAGTTATTTTGATCAAATAATCGTATTCGTTGACGTCTCCTCTGTTTTTGTATACTATGTAGATGTTTAAAGATTTGATTGCTTCATTTTAATTACTTACTGTCATAAATTATCATAAGATAAGATAAGATAAGATAAGATGCTTTATTTGTCAGAATACACAGTGGTACATTACTGTTATTACAAAAGAATTTTGATCCTAAATATTCTGCCGTTTCCGGCGTACAAATATTTTCAGATAGATAATTTTTCTAATAAAGTAGAAAACTAAGACACTAATTATTATATAGTATAAAGATACTTGCCGCAATATTTATGGAAACCAAATCTATATAAAACAATCATCAATCAATTCATAATACTTTAGTTAAAAACATTTCAAAAAATTAAATTCAGCAATTCAATAAATACAATTCGAGTCAAATTTATCATTTAAGAAGTCATTTACTGAGTAATAACACTTATTTAAAAGAAATTGAAACAATTTACTTTTAAAGATTCCTATATTCATCTCTTTGAAACAAACAGGCAATTTGTTGTAAACATGTATTGCCATACAATATACATTTTTTGAGTAGAGTTGTATTCTTTGTTGTATTCCAAAGTACACACAATTTATGTATATTTCTACTAGTCCTAATTACAACATCATTGTGTTTTTTCAAATAAATTACTATTTTTGTGAACAAAGATACAGATTTCGTAAACGTATAATGCTGGAAGCGGCAATATTTTATGTTTGCGAAAAAGGGGAATACAACTATCTAATTGGTGTGCTCCGCATAAAGACCGTACACATTTTTTCTATCCACGAAATGCTCTAATTAAATCAACAGAATTACCCCATATTATTAAGCCGTAACGTAGGATCGAAGAAACATATCCATGATAGGCAGAGAGTGCAGCCTCCATGTTAGCCACTCGTCTTAACCGATATAAAACAAAGACAAATTTATCTAACTTTTTACATAGGCTATCAATATGTGTCTTCCAATTACAGAACTTGTCTATTGTTACACCTAAAAAGTTAGTATGGTTAACTTCTTCGATTATGTTTTTCCCATATTCTATTTTAAGTGGTTCTTGTTTACTATTATATGTCTGAAATCTTATCATCTTAGTTTTTCGATGTTAATTTGTAAATTATTATGTCTCAACCAATCTATTATTGTTTCTAAGGTCCTATTTATTTCATGTTCGTAGTCAAAATATTTATTATTATTTTTAATATTAATGGTAATATCATCAGCATATAGCACACATTTATAAGTAGTTACGTTACAAAGATCGTTGATATAGATTATAAATAATAAAGGTCCCAGTATACTTCCTTGTGGCACTCCGCATTTATTTTCGCAATACTGTGATCTATAGTTTTTTCTATTGCGTCCTGAGTAACTTGATACCTCAACGCATTGTCTTCGCTGGCTTAAATAATCTTGTATTAGTTTTAATGCATTTCCTCTTACACCATATCTGCTAAGTTTGTGTAACAATAATTCGTGGTCAACGAAGTCAAATGCCTTGGACATATCAATGAAAATGGATGTTATAGGTATTTTATTGTTTAGGCTAGTTGTTATTAGTTTTATTAAGTTGAAACATGCTAAAGTGGTTGACTTTTTTTTGTAAACCCATATTGCTCTGGTTTTAATATTTCATGTTTGTTAAAGAAGTTATAGATTCTGGTATGTATGGCCTTTTCAAACACTTTTGACAGAACAGGTATCAGTGTTACGGGCCTATAATTGTTTATGTCAGTTTTATCACCTTTCTTGAGTAGTGGTTTAACGACAGAAAATTTTAGTCTAGTTGGGAAAATGCCTTGAACAAAAGATAAATTGATAATGTAAGTTAGTGGGAAAGACAAATATTTGGAGCATTGTTTTAAGATTTTAGTACTAATATCATCATAACCTGTAGAATTTGTATTTTTTAAAGAATTAATAATTTTTATAATGTCAGTGTTATGTATTGGAACTAGATATATAGAATTGGGATAAAATGTCAATTTAGACGCATAGTCGTTATTGGTTATTATTTTATTTGGTGTTTTAATGTAATTATTTAAATTTATAAAGTAATTGTTAAACACTTCCGCTATTTTATCTGGTTGATAATATGTTTTGCCATTAGAGGTTATTGTAGTAATGTCATTAATAACTGCCATATCACTATTAACGTTTTTTATTATTTGCCAAGCTGCCTTACTTTTGTTGTTAGAATTAAGTAGGTAGCGTGTATTGTCCAGTTTTTGGGCTTGCATAATGCATTTTCTTAAAATGTTTGTATATTTGTAATATATTTTCCAATTTCTCTTTTTGTTTGCTGTCGAAAGACGATATTTCAAATACAAACGTCTTTTATTAATGCTACATTTTTTAATACCCCGTGTAATCCACTTACTTTTAATAGATTTATTTGTTAGTTTTACGATAATTTTAGGGAAACACAAATTATAAAATAGGGTAAGAGTGTCATGAAAGTAGTTGAAAGCCAAATTAGTATCTTCAGTCTCATATACATCAGAAAATGATAGGGTCGAAATATAGTACAGAAATTTTTTCACGTTTTCACTACTAATGTCTCTTTTTTCCTCAAACCAAAACGATTTCCTAACATGAATTTTATTTGTGTTTGCCTGAAAAGTTATTGTTTGATAAGTTTCATGATCTGATAGTGCTAAAAAGTGAATATTTGGTTATACATTAGGAAGATTACTGGCAATCAAATCAATACACGATATTTTTCTAGTTGGTTTACAAATGTGATTACTTAAGTTATGATTGTATAAAATAGAATAAAGTTCTTTAGAATGAATATCATTTTTCAAAATATCTATGTTCCAATCTCCACAAACTATAACTCTTTTATTATTTTTTTTAGTAAGTTTACTTAGAAGATGTTCAAACTTTTCAAAAAATAATTTTATATTAGAATTTGGAATCCGATATATATACAACATACAACGCAAATATCTAGTGTAACTATCTCAATAGCACAGAATTCAAATGTATAAATTACCGAGTTGGGTAGGTTTTTTTATGGGTTGATAATCTAATTCCTTCCTAACTAGTATGCAGGTGCCACCTCTACGCTGATTCGGTCTCGAAAAGGCCGATGCTAATTTGTAGTTATTAAGCTTTAAATTAGACTCCGTACCCTGTTTCATAAAAGTTGAACTTTTTCGTTTTTTTCGTTCGTTTTCGAACTGTTGCGTTTCACTAATGCATATTATATCAATACTAATATTTTTATTTTTAAAATCAAGAAGTGCAAGTTCTAATAAGTCTTTTTTGTGTAAAATCCCAGCGATGTTTTGGTGTAGTAAGGTATATTTTTTTTTCACTATCGAAAAAGGATTGAATCATTACAATTATTCATTAAATTTTGTTTAGACTCTACTTTACTTTTCTCTTTCTGTTTGTAGAAATAATATGGGATAGTTCCTTTTATTTTGCTTAGATCTTTTAAGTTCATTTTATTTACTCTACTGCTACCAGGTGTTATACCAGCACACCTTGATCTTAGTAACGATCGAACAAGTCTTTCGTAATTAAAATTATCTATTTCTATATTTAATTTAGAACACAAGAAATGTTTCGGTATCCAATGCGTGTTAATATTCAAATTATTACACATGTCAACAAAATAACAGTTTGAAAAATTCTGAACAAATAACTTAATTTCTCTATTCAACAATTTGACATTTAAAAATTCATTATTTCAATACAAATTTACGTTCAATACAAAGACGTTGTTATTCTTTAACTTGCAAAGTGTAGAACAAAGTTCAGTCAGAAATGTGTATGGATTTTTCTCATTACTTCCTACTCCTAAAATTACAATGTCATCCGTATTCAAAGTCTCCAATATATTATCAATACTGTCAAATATTTGCGCGCTGGTTGCATTTGGTTTGCATATTCCGGAAACAGAGTAAACATTGTTCCATTTATTTTTACATCTCTGTTTATACATTACTTGAGCGAGTCCTCGTACTTGCTGATCTCCTAAGATTATGATTTTTGGTGTTGACGAAATATTTTTAATTTCTTTATAGTAATTTTTTTCTATTTTTGCATATACATGGTCTGAAGTCTCTTTATCTTTGGGTTCATTTTCAATTCTGTATTCATGTGTTATACCCGTATTAGTAGGATTTATATATGTAAGTTTTTTTGCAAATAATTTCAGAAGCGTTCAGTGGTGATATTCTAGGCGACTTAGTTTGCAAATAAATCATTTTTTTGCTTAATGGAATAGGTGTTCGCTTTGCAATGGGTGTGCAAGTAATCTTATCATCACCTATCAGGTTTTTTAAGCAGTGTATAGTTCTGTCTTTCTCTTGTAATTTTAAATTCAATAATTGAATCTGCGAATTTAGTTCTGCAATTTCATTGTGCGCAGATTCTAGTTCCGTTTTTACTGAGGACAATTGTAGGCTTAACTCATCGACAGTTGATTATTTAGGGCGTGGATTAAGTGGTCACTGTGACCAGTTGTATCAAACAGAGTGTAATTTGTTAACGACTGACTCATTTGGAAGTTCTCAGGATCGTCAGAGAAAGTTCTCTTTCTTCTTCTCATTGTAATGTTTTCCATAATTTTATTCGATTTTATTAAATGTCAATTACCTAATAACCTTACAATGCAAAATAAAAATTAAATAAATATCAAATTAAAAAACAAATAAAAATTAAATAAATAACAGAAGTAATGTTCAAAATTATACAAAGTACAAACAAAACAATATAAGGTAATTTAAATAAATTAAGACTAAAATATAATTTAAATTACTACGACATTAAGCAACTACTAAAAACTAAGTCTGATAAAGAAAAGTTATAAACTAATTAGGCTGGTTTAGAACTCAGATTTCTTGAATTCGTTCGATAACCATATTAGTTACAATCCATTACACCAAGCTAGTACCTTATATTACAGTATATAATTAACAATTTACAAAAAAAAAATTATAATATATAAATTTAAATAATATAATTTCCTATTATGAATCATTTATTTATTTATTTTATACGGCATATTTCAAATGCGTACGCTAATATTACTCTTAATTAATAATGGTCTTTTGTTATAAATGGAAATAAGTTTGTTGTCTTTCTAACATTTTCAATATCAATACTACTACTTCTAGGACGAGAAGGGAATGAATGCCTGGTACTATGTATAGGAGTCTACCTGGCAGAAAAGAAATCCTTTCAACAAGTTATACAAGTAGTTAGGGTGAATAATGAGCACGGCAGTATACCTGATAGTGAGTGTATGCTGTCTCCGATAAACTCCACCTATTCTTTATAATTTGTTTCTAAATTCCACATAGACATTTTTATACTTTGAATCTAAAACTACTTTGGAAAAATTTTCTACGTTCCGCGTACTGCGTTTAAACAAACTTTATTTTCATTTAAGTTTTGCAACAAAAAAAAATTGCTTTCTGGTTACCATCGAGGTAAATTAGACTCGGTACTTGATCACATGAACTAAATTTAAACCAGAACTAAACCATCTAGTCCCGTAGTCTTCTTAGACTGCTTTCGAAAGATTAATGATTTAAAGCTTGAACTAATCTCAACTTAATCTTACTCGGGAAGGCAATCACAACTTTAATAGATATTTCCTGCATGCATATAACATCGACGAAGTTTTTAACAACTTTTAACTCACAATTGAACAACAATTACAATTCATTAAATACCATTGGATGAACTATTTTAAATTGATTAATAATATTTGTAATATAAAATATGATTATCAACACATATTTAATACGTGGTAGAGCCATGCTTCAGCTAAATTATGATTATAGCAAGAAAGGGTCGACTCAACCCGGGAAGAACCACGATCTCACAAAATACGAGCGTAAAATAGCAACTTAATGCTGCTGTGTTTCATATGGTGAATATAGAGAATCGGGCACCCTTTTTACTTTTTACTTTTTACTGGATACGAGGCATTCCATTTTAGTCCTCAAGCCGCAGTATCCATCCATCCATCCATTTACCACCAGGTGGACTGTGTGTTCGTTTGTCACCTTTATCCCATAAAAAAGTTAAGCAAATTAAATAGCTGGGGAGTAGGAGTTTCTAGGGGATTTTTTTTTATAAAGAGCGGCGCCACTTAGGAATGCGGTGAAATATTTGACAGACTTCATAGCGGGGGAAGCTAGTTTGTTAAAAAAGCGTACAGGTTAATCTTCTTAAATATTAGTTATATTGATAATAATATTAGTTATGTTGATATATATATATATATATATATATATATATATATATATATATATATATATGTGTGTGTGTGTATCAACTGTACTACTATACAAATGTATCAATGTATTGAAAGTAGAAGAATTAAAATTAGATGAAAAAGGTGTAAAATATTAAAAAATACAGCACTAAGGTATTGTTTTGTGTAGGTATATACACTAGAAATCGAAAGCCTTATAAGTAAATGTAACTTTTGATAATTATGACACTGTGTAATCATTTGCGTAACAACGCCACGTGATATTGATAAATGATATAATATTGACGACATTAGGTCAGTCCAAAATAATTATATAAAGGACACGAACTCTCTTAAATTAGGTTAGTAATCAAATAAGCAAATTATAGCCTATGGTATGTACATGAAAGTTGTTATTGAGTGCATTCCATATGTAAATAATCTATATAGATAATACATCTGAAATTGTCAATCACCGCAGTTCAGTTTAGTATAAGTCACATTAAAAATAGGCCTTTACAAAAAACTATTTGAAGTTTTTGTGTTATTTAAAAAGTTATGTGTACGTTTTGAACGTTTTATTCTTTTTAATGTATCGAGATTACCTTTTCTTTTTTTTTTGTATAATATGACTCCTTTTAATAGATTTATCATTTAAATATGGTATGTACGTATAAACAAGTATCACAAAACATTCTTAACCACATCCCATCAAATTGTTTTTGTTGTATTGCATTGTTGTAGTAGCATGCTTAAATTATAGTCATGGCTCGGTTATATATAATTTGTTGTTTTGCTTTTCTTGTGTAATACAGGAAATGAAAACCGTTTTTCTCTTATTTTACTGGACAAAGATTGAAAAGGATAGTAAATAACATGTATCATAAGCCTGTTAGATATATTTTTTATCCGTTTTCGCTTTATTTCAAGGTTTAATTTTTGTTTATTATCAATTATCAATACCACAGATATATATCAATTTGCCATAATCGCCACGTTTGGCAGCTAGATTAGCAATTGAAACAACAGATGCCCTATATCTTCGACGCTCGTTTCATCGTCGGTCTTCATATTTTTAGTCTGGCGTAAACTAACAGACAATTCTGGCATTTTATTTGACCTTAAAATCAAACCAGGGTAAAAAATGATGTCGCCAACCAGCCGGTTAAGGTATTATGAGGCTATCTATGGGGAGGTCTATGTTTAACAGTGAACGTTGATATGTATAGATATAATGAGTAAAATGAAATTGAATTCATTAAAATGAAATTGACTTCATTAAGACGACTAGACGGCAACTGTTCAGTGATGTCTCAGTGATCGCAAGTGTAAAAACTGGCAGCGATCACCGAATGGTTAGAGGCACACTGAACGTAAACGTTAAGTTGGAGAGGTCTCGTCTAATGAAGTCAAAGCTCCGTCCCTCTCGTGCTCTGACCCATAATCCCGAAACCTTTCAGCTTGACTTACAAATCCGCTTTCAGTGCCTAGAAGATTGAAATGCAGTGGACGATATGAATGACAAGCTTGTGGAAACGATGGTTATCCGAGTACAGAACCAGAGTTCGAAACCTATCCAAATCCAGAGAGGTGTAGGACAGGGTGACGTTATATCCCCGAAACTCTTCACCGCTGCATTGGAAGACGTTTTCAAGGTACTGAACTGGAAAGGATACGGAACTAACATCAATGGCGAGTACATCACTCACCTTCGATTTCCTTATGGCAGAATCGCTGGAGGACCTAAGCACTATGCTCAATGACCTCAATGGTGTCTCCCAACGGATAGGTCTTAAGATGAACATTGACAAAACAAAGATCATGTTTAATATCCATGGCAAACCTATGCCGGTAGTTGTTGGGAGCACTATGCTCGAAGTTGTTGACGAGTACGTTTACCTGGAACAAATAGTCCGACTAGGTAAGTTCAACTTCGGCCGAGAGGTCAATCGACGGATTCAACTCGGCCTGGCAGCGTTCGGGAAATTACGACACATATCATCAGGTATACCTCAAAATCTGAAAACCAAATTGTACAACCAGTGCGTGTTGCCAGTGATGACTTACGGATCTGAGACGTGGTCCTTCACTTCTGGCCGTATGAGGACACTTAAAGTCGTTCAGCGAGCTATAGAGAGGGCTATGCTTGGGGTATCTCTGTGTGATAAACTTAGAAGTGAGGATATCCACAGTAGAACCAGAGAGACTGACATAGCCCAACGGATTAGTAAGCTGAAGTGGCAATGGGCCGGCCTTATTGCTCGGAGAACCGATAACAGATGGGGAAAAAGGTTTTCGAGTGGCAGCCTCGTACTGGTAGACGTAGTGTAGGGCAACCTCCCACTAGAGGGAGTGACGACCTGGTAAGACATGTCGAGGGATGCAGGTGGCTCAGGACTTGGAGCAGGACTTGGAATGCTTTGTGGCATTACTTGGGGGAGGCCTATGTTCAGCAGTGGACTTATGACGGACTGTAATGATGATGATAATGATGAAAAAAAGAGTAAATAAAAATGAAACAAAACAATTAATGGATGATCGATGCATTGCTTCTTAATAGAAATTATAGGTATGTGTCTTAACTACGTAGTAACTTAATGCAGAAGCACCGTATGTACTCATTGATAGTAAGAAAGGTTTATCGTTTATTTAGAGTACAGTTTATTTTAAATAGCCTTCAATTAACAAAATATACACAATTTGACATACACAAAGTTAAAAAAATTTATTAAAATAAGTTTGTATAAAAAGGGTTATAATAATATAAAGGCATTTATAGATGATAATAACGCCTGGGTAGGGTGATCGCTACCAAGCTATTTCTAATTTGTTTTGTGTTGTTAATTGTAACATACATGATTGTTAGCTCTTAATTTAAAAAAATAGTCCCGCTGGGTTTTTTGCTGTTACTTCCTAGGACAGAGATTTTTCTACGAACCAGTGGTAATGGAAAAAAATGACTTTCAATAAGTATTACTTGTAATCCATATTGAATAAGAAAGTTTCTATTTCTGTTTCTATTGATTTTTAAATTTAATCGCTTGACGATTAAGACTGGTTACTTTGTGATATTAGTTTGTTGCAATTCACCCTACGTTATATGATTTTCTTTGTACAATTTAACTGTATGCTGGAATCAACTCAATTTCACTTAAAGACGTTCTCTACAAATTCTTTTAATTTTAATCAGTTTCGGTCTAGGACACTCTAGACGCTATTAAATTATCAGTTCGAAAATTGATTTCTCAGTTACTATCTTATTGCGACATGACAAAACAGTGTTCTAAAGAAGACTGTATATTGAATGCTTAACAGAGAAATAAGTGTTGGGATACTTGCATTTCTGCAACTATATACTATAATATGGTTGTAGCACGAATGGGTACGGCTCGACCGGGGAAGGACCACGCTCTCACAGAATACGAGCGTAAAATAGTAACTTGATACTGCTGTGTTTTGTATGGTGAGTGTAGAAATCCAAAGACCCTTTTTTACTATTTTTTACTATTTGTAATAAAACGAGAGGGACGGAGCTTTGACTTCATTAGACGAGACCTCTCCAACTTAACGTTTACGTTCAGTGTGCCTCTAACCATTCGGTGATCGCTGCCAGTTTTCACACTTGCAATCACTGAGATATCACGGAACAGTTGCCGTCTAGTCGTCTTAATGAAGTCAGTTTCATTTTAATGAATTTAATTTCATTTTACTCATAAATATATATCTATACATATCAACGTTCACTGTTAAACATAGACCTCCCCATAGATAGCCTCATAATGCCTTAGCCGGCTGATTGGCGACATCATTTTTTACCCTGGTTTGATTTTAAGGTCAAAGAAAATGCCAGAATTGTCTGTTAGTTTACGCCAGACTAAAAATATGCAGACCGACAATGAAACGAGCGTCGAAGAAATAGGGCATCTGTTGTTGCAATCGCAAATCTAGCTGCCAAACGTGGCGATTATGGCAAATTGATGTATATCTGTGATATTGATAATTGATAATAAACAAAAACTAAACCTTGAAATAAAGCTAAAACGGATAAACGATATATCTAACAGGCTTATGATACATGTTATTTACCATCCTTTTAAATTTTTGTCCAGTAAAATAAGAGAGAAACGGTTTTCATTTCCTGTATTACACAAGAAAAGCAAAACAACAAATTATATATAACCGAGCCATGACTATAATTTAAGCATGCTACTTCCTGAATAGAATTTTTTGCGTTTCTTATAACAAAAACAATTTGATGGGATGTGGTTAAGAATGTTTTGTGATACTTGTTTATACGTACATACCATATTTAAATGATAAATCTATTAAAAGGAGTCATATTATACAAAAAAAAAAAAGAAAAGGTAATCTCGATACATTAAAAAGAATAAAACGTTCAAAACGTACATATAACTTTTTAAATAACACAAAAACTTCAAATAGTTTTTTGTAAAGGCCTATTTTTAATGTGACTTATACTAAACTAAACTGCGGTGATTGACATTTTCAGATGTATTTTCTATATTTATTATTTTATTTACATATGGAATGCACTCAATAACAACTTTCATGTACATACCATAGGCTATAATTTGCTTATTTGATTACTAACCTAATTTAAGAGAGTTCGTGTCCTTTATATAATTATTTTGGACTGACCTAATATCGTCAATATTATATCATTTATCAATATCACGTGGCGTTTCGGCGATCACTATACCAGGCGTCTCGCACTTTTGACTGCTAACCGTCACCTGTTAATATTAATTATTAACCCCTGAAAATCCGCCACTATGATCTGGTAATTAATATAAAGATAGAAACAAAGGGTGGTCTATAAACTTTTTCATGTTTCAAGAAAATTATGTAATCAAAGGGTAGACAAAATTTTATCATTTTTTATTAAAACTATAAATAAACTATAAGTTCTTGATTATTCACATTTGAACGAAATCCGTCACCACAGAGCCTATTCGAAAATGCTCCTTGATGAAAAGTAAAAAATTAGGCAACCCTAACATTGAACCATTTTCAGCTACATCACTACGTGATGACGTGATGGTAAACTTCGAAAAGTAGTCAAAGATTGGTACCCATTCGTTGTAGAATACAATCACATTCTCTCTCTTACCATCTTAAAATAATTCTGCGTGATTCTGTTGTATAAAAGTTAAAGTAAAGTAGAGTTACAGCCTATATATATCTCACTGCTGGGCACAGGCCTCCCCACATTTCTGAGAGGGTTTTAGGGCAAGCAAGTGTCCGCCGCGCTGCCCCAATGCATGTTGGCGAACTTCACATGTCTTCGAAATTTTTTATTTCGAAGACATGCAGGTTTCCTCACGATGTTTTTATTCACCGCAGAGCACGTGGTAAATCAGCACTTAAATTTGCAATTACAAATTCATTGGTGTCGGCGGAGATCGAACCCGGTTTACTCGCGGTCTGTTATATTTACAGCGAACGTTAACCATCTGAGCTACCACGGCTCACGGCTCTGTTATATAATGATGGCCTAAACCCGGAGACCAATACTGGTTACGGCACATTTCATCTTATACGTATTTCCATTTATTTGTTTATTTAATCTTTATTGTACACCTTATAACAAAGCATATAAATGACGGACTTAATGCATTTTTCGTTGTTGTTTTACTTCACCATTACAATAAATAATCTCTTTCTAGTTGTGTTTTATTTATTGATCCGTCGTAAAATGAAAATATATAACGTTACATCACGTAAGCATAAAACGAAATTTGACAATAAACCGATTTTGTTCATTGGGGTTCAAATATCGTAAAAATAAAAATCTTTTGATGCCTCTGGCTTACAGCTTCCTTTTAAAAGATAAAGCCATTTAAGATGAAGGCGGTAATTGTTTTTTTCATTGATTATCCAGTAGGAAATCCAATCTAAATAAGTAATAATATTCTAAATGATGAATTTAATTATATTTCAACGGCATTCTTCACTTAAACATCGTTTATACTTTCGGTTATCCTCCACTATCCCTGCAAGTGTGTCAGAAAAAATAATATTTTTTATTGCTGATTTACTATAAGCGCTGTGTTTTTTTTTGAGCATGAAACTCTTTAATAGTTTTAATAGAAAAAGTGAACATTTTAGTTCAATTAAGATTAACTGTCAGAGTGAGCAGACCGCTTGTTGTACCGTACTTTACATTGAACGTAACTTGTTTTCGGTTGGTGTAAAATAAAAAAAATATATAAATAAATTTAAAAACTTGTGCGTGTAATTGTGTACGCACGTTCGATGTGAAACTTCTTTACGACATATCATTCTCCTTTTACGTTATACTAGCGATACGCCCCGGCTTGACGTAACGTGGTCAAAACACAGTCACAAAAATTATAGGTTTTATTTAAATATTTATCGTAAATATAAGTTACATTGCACTATGTACAGAATTGAATTTGTTTATACCTATAATACAACTTAAGACGCTTCTTGGTGCTTTAATTAGTTGGAGGAAAGTTATAGACGACATTACGCGGAGAGCTAACTAACTACTTTAATATGCAAACTAGCCATAATATTCTGCTTAGTAAAATGGTACTGACGCCAGAGCGGCAAAAAGATTGATAATTCCTTAAGTTGTTTTAAAACCATTTTTCTCACATTATAATTATAGTCGCACAAACTTTTTTAGCTACATAACCAATGTCATCATCTCAGTATTTGTCGGACTTGGGTATGACGTGCGTGCTTAAAGGTTTTCTCTTTAATATATTGTAAGTATTTTAATTTCTGCCATATGCCTCATACTTGTGAATATGTGTTGTTTGTGGGGGCTGGTCTACTCGGGTTCGCTATACATTGATAAGCTCCAAATTTTGAAGTTCCTTTTTTGAGTGCATTAAAGGACATGCCTCTGTTACATCGGTACAATATAATAATAACAGAGGCATGTCCTTTAATGCACTTAAAAAATACAAACATTTTTATATTTTCCATTCTCTATACACTGTGCTACTGTAACATGTACCACAGAATAAATAATAGTACATGAATGAAATGATCACCCTCTGATAGTAAACTTGCGAGTTTGAACATAGTTACAACGTCGCTGATGTTCATAATACTTCATGAAATTAGCCTATCGATTAAACCGTCAAAAAAATGTATGCATTGTGCGTATTAAATCAAATTGCACCTTGAGTCCGGATGCGGGTGCCTGTAACACTTAGCCGGCTACGTACCTTTGTTTAGGCTGCTCCTAGTGTTAGGTGTAGTCAGGTCTCTATCACTCTTGCTATCTGCGTGAAATAATTACCTAAAATCGCGACGCGTCCGGGCGAAATAACGCAGTCAGGGCTAGCGCATTGAAGGCGATTGAATGTTAAAGTTTTTTAACGTTGTGTACGTATATAGTTTTATGTAAATACTTGTTGGAATAGTTTTTGTTTAGTGTTTAGTATATTTAAATGTAGGTAAAAATAGTTGTAAAAGTTTTAATGTATTTTAAAAATTATATATTATGTATATTAGGTACCTATTTGATAAATTATAATAGCAAAACGTCGTTCCTACTATAACTGTTGCGTGGATGGATACTAAATGAAATGACCAACAAAAGGTTTCATATCATTCTTTAAGTTACCGAAGAATTATAGAAGGAAATTATGAAAGGTGAATTTATTCAATTTTTTTTGTTAGATAGGTACTTACAGCAAAAAAGAATTAAGTAATAATTTTGTCTACAGAAGAAATACCTAAGTACTTAATTACAAAAATTAGTTAAAATTTATTTCACTATCCATCCATTTACTTACATACATACTTATACTTGTATTTTGTAATTCAAATATTTTAAGTTATAATAACACAAAATACTGAAATTAAAACTTGATATACTAAGAAGATATTTAATTAAGTAGAATAGATCACATTTCTGTTAGGAATCGTATTTCAGGTTTATTTGTTTTTCACACTATCTACCTATTTCTTCCGAACCAAGCGTTGCGATTCCCAACGAATGACCTTGCAATTTGCATGCGTTAGGCATTGCAATACTCACATTAGGGGCGAAAGTATGGTCACTCGATCATATTCAGAACAGGTACTTCACCTAATTAACATAATTAACATTTCGCAATGTATTTTTTTACTTTCTATTGACATCCCTTAATAACCACGGAAAGTCCGCCGTGACTTAGGAAGCGGAAAAGATGCAAAGTAATATGACACTAACGCGCAGCGATAAAGTTTTATTTAGCTTGCGTGCGCGATCTATCTGATTAATAATAATTATGAAGGCAATTAAACGTCGGCAAGCAGTTGACATCAAAGGAGTGCAACTTCTGTACGTAGTACTATTATTTATTCTGTGGTGTAGTGAGAAAACAAATTGACTCTTTTGATATTAGTTCGTAGTATACTGTACACGTTGGCCAACACAGTGGCGAATGTAGTGGCGAATATATTGGCCGAGAGTTGGTGACGGCGTCCACACGTTGAAAGGTCGTTCAGTTTACTTCGGTTCGAGCCAATGTGCGGACGAATTTATAAGCACCGTGGCGCAGTGGCTCAGCAATGAGTGGCTGCGTCGGGCGCCGCGGGTTTGATCCCGCACGGAACAAGTATTTGTATGTCCTACAAATAATTGTTTCGGGTCTGGATGTGTGTCTTTGTGCAATTTATGTTTGTTATCAATTTATGTAATATATTTATAATATATTACATATACGTAATCAATTTGTGTCTGCCTGCGCGATACGGGAGAAAATTCTAGTGTGGGGTTAACGTTTTTATAAAAGAATTATAAAATAATATTGGTTATTAATGGGGCTGTAAATAGATATACGATATACGATTAGCTTTATTTATTTTTAACATGCATCATAAACTGGAATAAATACCATTAATAAGAACTTAACTTATTTTATAGTTAAAGGAGTTATAATCGATTAATCTATGTTTTAAAATTGGGTTTTGATTTTAAAGTTTAGCAAAATATGTACTTGCATTTCTATCAGACATTTGATGTATATAAACACCATATAATTTATTTGGTAATTTAATTATTTTTTGAGAAAGACAAAAACAATAGCAATAAATATAATTAAAACTGACTTAATAATAGGTACTAATTATAACATAGAACATAAATGAAAAACTCATTATGAGCAAAATGGCTCAGGACCATGCTTTGCAGCTGTCTGTGGAGGAGGATGTTCAGTAGTGGACTTGTGAACAGCTGTAATGATGATGATGATTCGAAATCTTGCAAGATTAAATTATAAGAAATCGTCGTTTTTTATGGGATAGTGTGACAAACGAGCACACAGTTCACCTGATGGTAAGTGGTTGCTGTGGCCCATAGACATCTACATCTATCCTCCATTACGAATCAAAATGAAGATACGTGGTCACCCGTGAGGTCTAAGATGAAATGCCTCGTTTCCTTTATAAAGGGTCTCTGGTTTTCTACACTCATTATACGAAACACAGCATCATTAAGCTACTATTTTACATTGATATTCTGTGAGAGCGTGGTCCTTCCCCGGTCGAGCCGACCCATTTGTGCTACAACTATACTTCTAATATAACTACATGGTTATACCACATATAAACGATGTGCTTCATTTTTTGTCATTTTAAAATTGTTGTCGTAATAATGTGATTGTAAATAAATGTTCATTATTTGTTTTGATAAATAGCTTATCGATTAAAACAAATATTTAAAAATAATTAAATCGCGCTAATTAAAGTAGTAGGAATGTTTAAAGTTGAAATTGGCACTAAAAGGCTGGTAATTGGGGCATCCACCCTACAAAGCTTGAATATAAAATTTAGATCAGATGCGTGTAATCACTCTGGGAGCTTGTAGCAAACTAAACGCGCGGCCAACGTGTGGACGCGGCGACCAAACTCTGCCAACAATCCTTTGATCTTTTGTAAAAAACCGACACCACACGGATCTCGCGCCAACTTGCGGGCCATCGTTCCAATACATACCAATGAAGCCCAAACACCCCGTCTACACGTTGGCCAACGCTATTGGCCACTACATTCGCCACTGTGTTGGCCAACGTGTAGAGGCGCCGGTAGAGTACACCGAGGTGTTATGTAATGTATGCAATGTACCAGTAATTTGCTGATAATAGAAAAACATTAATGTTCAATGTGAGGCAGGTGCAATGCAAAATCTAGAAAAATTAAATCACAATCACAAATAATTTACCTACTTACCCATTTTCTGTTTCACTTTTTTTTTGCTATTTTTTTGCGACACGCGACGGCGTTATTAATGAATGGCATGGCATGGCATGGCATGGCATGGCGTGGCAATGGGAAGTGCTACTATTTTAAGTCTCTTTCTTTGATTGACCAAGTGTTTAACCAATATCCAGTATATGCAGATCTTGCATTAGTAGGCAGTGACTACTACTGGGAGATCTACTTACACTGAAGACTATTTAAGGTCATTGATATTATACGTGAAAAATCGAAAACTGCGAAGCTGTGGTCGGATCGCTAGTCAAATAATAAATATGTATATGTGTTACCTCATTATCTAGATATACTTATAAATAATAATATCTAACTTTCGATATCGTTAGAAACAGTAAAGAAGGAAAAGTCGAAGTTGTTATTTAAGTACCCGTTTGCTATGCAGTATTTTTAGCTTTTTGAGTGACCATACTTGAATAAAAACACAAAAATAAGCATCAAAAGGTCCTAAATATTTATAAGAGAAAAATATTTCTTTGTTAACGTAACACGCACTACAATTCGAGCGCGCGAGTGATAGCCTCACTGAATTAGACTCTCGTAGGCGGCCGATTATAGTAGAATCGTAGTTTTGCCATTGTAATTTAAGTTAAATTAAAAAATTACATATAATTTTAAATTAAATTATAACATTTCAACTATTTTATCCTATGATTAAATATACTAAACACTCAACGAAAACTATTTCAACAAGTATTCACAAAAACCTATTTACGTAGACAGTGTTAAAAAAAAAACTTTAAAATTCAATCGCCTTCACCCGCTAGCCGCGTCTGCGTATGTAATGTAACCTGAGGTCCCGCGCGATTATGGGTAATTATTTCAAGCAGGTAGCAAGAGTGACAGAAGCCTGAACTCGAAGAGGCCTGCATGGGTTCATCTGTTTAGCGGACAGTAAGACCGGCGACATTCGAGAATAGAAACACGCATCAGAAGCTGCGTTCGTCACAGATCGCAGCATTGATCCAAGCAAATCTCTTCTGAAGTCCACCTCTTCTTATCCAAATCGAAAAATCAAAAAGAGTTAACTATTATTAAGCAATTAATAATAGTTATACTCGTGTTTTTTTTTATAGAAGAAGGGGCAAACGAGCATGTGGCTCACCCGATGTTAAGTGACTACCGCCGCCCATGATCAACCGCAACACCAGGAGAATTGCGAGTGCGTTGCCGGGCCTTTAGAAAGGAGTAAGCTCTTTTCTTGAAGGTCCCCAGGTCGTATCGGTCCGGAAAAATCGCCGGTGGTAAACTATTCCACAGAGAGGTTGTACGTGGAAGAAAACTCCTTGTGAAACGTACAGTGTGTTTCGTATGGTGAGTGTAGAGAGCCGGAGAACCCCTTTAACGAGAAAGGAGGCATTCCATCTTAGTCTTCACGGGTGACAACGCATTTGCATTTTGACTCTAATCGAGGATAAATATAAATGTCTATGGGCAACAGCAACAACTTACCATCAGGTGGTCTGTGTGCTCGTTTGTCACCTTTCTCCTATAAAATAAAAAAAACTTAACAATTGCTCTGTAAAAGAATCTCAATAGTAATCTATTATCAATTTTGGTAAAATATATAACAGTGATATGAAGTAGTGGATATTCTTACATCGCCACTACACGGTAAGACATTCCATATTATGCCCTGGGTGTCGTAAGAAGCCATAGAGGGGTAACATTAGAAGATAGGCACCAGCGTCTTTCTAATAACAAGTAAAAAGTAAAAACTGTGTGGTCGCCGACCCTAAAGTTCTTCTCTTTATTTGTATTATTGAATCTAAATTATGTATTTATAATCATGCACATATACATTTATGAAAAGCTTGACATATACATTCATACTTATACATATACATTTATGTAAAGGTGAATGCAAACCGCTGAATATCAAAATAATGCCGAACAGAAAATTAATTTCCTGACGCCTATTCGGTTTCCGTTCGATTAAAATTGTGTACGCAATTTTATTATTTTGTTACAAACGAAAATTTAAAATGAAACTGAATCTTTTTGTTTTTAGCTGTAATTATTTGCGTGCTATCAGTAAAAGAAAAGTAAAGTTGCAGCCTATATACGTCCCACTGCTGGGCACAGGCCTCCACT
Source organism: Parnassius apollo (assembly GCA_907164705.1). Classification (NCBI taxonomy): domain Eukaryota; kingdom Metazoa; phylum Arthropoda; class Insecta; order Lepidoptera; family Papilionidae; genus Parnassius; species Parnassius apollo. Next base: position 28,041,036 of record CAJQZP010000693.1, read on the forward strand.
CATATCTGAGAGGGTTTTAGGGCAAGGAAGTGTCCGCCGCGCTGCCCCAATGCGTGTTGCCGAACTTCACATGTCTATGAAATATTTTTTGTGCTATCAATACCAGTGCCTAATTTCTAGTTTTTTCTTTATATGACAGGGGGCAAACGAGAATTATCTTTATATAGATGGGTGACAACCGAGCACACAGTCCACCTCATGGTAAGTGGATGTTGTGGCCCATAGACATCTACATCTATCCTCGATTAAGAATCAAAATGCAGATGCGTTGGCACCCCTGAGGACTAAGTCGGAATGCCTCGTTTTCATTAAAAACGGTCTCCGGGTACCATAAAAATACAGCTGCTATTTTACGCTGGCATGGTAGCTCAGATGGTTAGCGCTCGCTGTAAATATAAAAGAACGCGAGTAGCCCGGGTTTGATCCCCGGTGGCACCAATGAAATTGTTAATTGCAATTTTAAGTGCTGATTTACCACGTGCTCGGCGGTGAAGGAAAACATCGTGAGGAAACCTGCATGTCTGAGGAATAAGAAAAAGAAATATTTCGACGACATGTGTAGTTCGCCAATACGCATTGAGGCAGCGCGTAGGACACTTCCTTGCCCTAAAAACCCTCTCAGAAATGAGAGGAGGTTTGTACCCAGCAGTAGGACGTATATAGGCTGTAACTTTCCTTTATTTGCTTTTATTCTGTGAGAGCATGCGGCTCACCTAATGGTAAGTGACTACTGCCGCCCTGGAACAACAGTAACCTATGGGATTGCAGGCGCGTTGCCGGCCTTTTAAAAAAAGAGTAGGCTTTTATCTTGAAAAGTCCCTAAGTCGAATTAGTCCAGAAAAATCGCTAGTGGTAGAGGATTCCACAAGGAAGTTGTGAAATAAAACTTCTTAAATCTCGTAATCGCACAGTGCGATGATGGTATCTCGACTTATGTCGCGACGTGCGATGGTGATATTGAGCTGCTGGCATTAGCCCGAATAATTTATTTATTACAAAAAAAAATAACAGCACCAAAATTACTTTGATCTCCCACCAAAATTACTCTGAGCACTCCCCGTGGTAAATACGATAGAATACGCAAAGAGATGCGACATGTCTTCGCAGCTCCAGTGAGTCAAGCCAATCAGAAAGAGTTCGGCTGCCGACGATTCGACCCGCTCTGCGCTGGATGCGATCCAATGGAAGGAGCTGGCACTGGGGAGCCCCAGCCCAGAGATGGTAACAGTATTCCATGTAAGGTCGAACTAGCGCCTCGTAAAGATGCAGGTGTACCGCCATGAAATACTGTCGCACTCTGCTGTGCACGCCAAGCTTTTTAGAGGACAATTTGGCTTTCTCTTCCAAGAGACCTCGAAATTGCACGTCATTCGATATGTCGACGCCGAGGATTTCGCTACTGGCTTAGGCAACAAGGGAAGTGACCTGAAAACGAGGAGATAGGACAAAGGAGTTCTTTATAGCGGTATGCATGCAAACATGGTTTGGTTGGTTTGTGAATTTTTAGTATGTTTCTGTGAAGTTACGATGACACAAATTACTGAATTTCACAAATTACTGAATTGTCACAAACCAACCAAACCATGGTTGGTTTGTGAATTTTTAGTATATTTCTGTGAAGTTAGATGAACAAATTACTGAATTTTATAGGCTCCTTTAAAATTTTGTTAGGTACTTGTACGATTTTGGTTTTTGGAGTCAGCTGAATATAAAAAGTAAGGATTTAATGACGATTAAAAACTAAATAGGTATACACATAATTGTCAATATTGAATGAAGGAATTATTACACATACGGTCTTTATTAAATACTCTACTAAACTTATTTCTCATACATATTATTTTTAAAATGAACTAAGCATTAGTTAAAGATTTAGGCTTACCAATACCATTATGTAGTACTTGTTAAAATTTGTAAAAGGATACTTTTATACTTTTAAAAAGCTTTGATTACGCAGACGATTTGAATGCATAATAAATACACGCCTTTGATACGAATTATTTTTGAGAGTTAAATGGAGAGCTAAAAGATGACATAAAAGCACTTAGAACTACAATTTTAAAAATATATTAATCATTGTTTCCTGTTAAATTGTGCTTTAACATTTTCTGAAACAAAAATCGTATTTTCAAAGGTATCGATATAAAAATCTTCAAAAAGAACAATAAGGCAAAAACTAAAGAAGATAGGAAAATTATTGAAACTGTGTTATTTTTTAAAAAAAAGTCAATACTTTTTAATGCTTTTGGTAAATAGCGGCTGTTTGAGATTTCTGCGGCTAGAATTGAATGGAATAAGAAAATACATATTTAATACAGATTTCAAAGAATATTTACTGAAAGCCATTTTTCCTTTGCGTCGGGTCTGGAAAGAGAAAGGATAATCCTCTAGTTCGAAACATACCAAATTTAATGGAAATACGTTTTGTAGTTTTTGCGTGAATCGTGAATACACAAACACAAAAATTATAAAAACCACTAACTTGTTTTCAGTGTAATTTATTAAGAATTAAGACTCAGCTTTTCTACAGATTTATCGTAAGTAAACAAAAAGAGATCAATCAAATACATAAAATAGATTAACCAAAGGAATTCTATTTTGTATTATTTTTGTATGCGTTATGTAGATAAATAACTTTCCATTAAGCGGCGGTCAATAGAGCTAATAAGTTGTGTCTGTAAAATAAGTAAAGCTGTTACTGCTGTGAAAGGTTTTACCGTAGATGAGATTTTACTTCTTATTATTTTTAAACCTTGACTTGAGAACAATATTTATTATTTTCAATTATTTTATGACAAATTCAATGACAGAATTTTAATTTTTTGTATGATAAAGTCACGACAGAATAAAACCATATTTGTTGCACATGAAACGTCGGTAATTAAAATATATTAAACGGGATTAAAATCCGTTAAACTTAGTTTTTTTTAATTTTTACCAATATTTCCTATTGGTAAACAGAAGATATTAATTTTCTCATCAATTTTATTACGCTATGTCAAGTTAAGTAAAATTAAAAAATCATAAGCGCGCTCCTGTAATTATGGCTAAAGTACAATAAACGGCTGACACTATTCTAAGAACTAAAATATATTTGAGTTCTTTTAGTTGTAGCTGCAGTAATTAATAAAACACCAGTAATCTTTATTGAATATGTAATCATTATTCATAAAATTTAAATACAAAATATAATTTTAACTTCTATTATTTATATTATTAATATGTAATTTAATTTTATCCCATACTTTTGTTTATACTTTTTTGAAAAAATGACATTTCAAATTATTTTGTTAATATTTATTACTGAACACGTTTCTTCTGCTTATATGTGTGTAAGTTTATTGACAAACACAAAGGAAACGAAATATTATTATGGTACAGTAACACACAACCGTCATCCGATAATGAAGAAAGGTCCTGTTTTGGCAGCCTCGTTCGATAAAGGGCCATGTGATTATTTGCATTTGTCTTCGTGCTCTACGTTGAAAGAAAACATCATGAGGAAAACTGCATGTCTTAGAAAGTAAAAAAAATATTTCGAAGACATGTGCTCACAATTTACTTGACGGTAAGTGGATGTTAAATCCTGTAAACACATATATACCTATATTTTTTCCCATTATTGTTTATATATTTCCTCGTGCTCCACGGTAAAGGAAAACTGCATGTCTTAGAAATTGAAAAAATATAATTCGAAGATATGTGAAGTCCATCAACAAGCATTTGGGCAGCGCGGTGGACTTTCCCTAGCTCTAATACCTTCTTAGTAATAAGAGGAGGCCTGTGCCCAGGGTGGACGGCTTTATCCTTAGGAATCAAAATACAAATTCATTTTCACCCTAGGGGCCTAAAATGGAATGTTTTGGCACCATTAAAAAGGCTGAGGTCCTTTTTACTCTTACACTACGAAACTAAATAGCAATTTACTGCTATTTTATGCTAGAATATTGTAGACATTCCCCGGTACAAGTTAGCACATTTGCGCTGCACACTTTTACAGCTGCAGTTTATCGTCACATAGAAGGAAGCAATTTCTCAGTCGTGCAGGTTTTCTTATTTATCATTTAATAAACTTAAAATGGAACGGGAGATGTCGTATTGAAGGGGTAATCCCTTGTCTTGAGAGATCGTCTTTTGGGAAATGTGATCTCATTTCGCATTCTGTGTTCACGTTTATAACTGTCGAAGAGTCGAATTTAAAAATTATGTCAATTGAACGCTGAAATAAAAATAGTCTAAGTAGAGGCTTTACCGATTAATTCTTATAAGCCGTTTTTTAAAGCGGTTAGAAAAAAATATGCCAAGTTTTATACTCATATTTTGATGTTTGTAAAAAGTTTATTACGAAACAATAATAAACATACTTTATACCTCTAAGCTTGGTCATCCAGGGACCATATCTCTTTGTTGCTTCCATTTTCATTTCACTGTTTCGCTGCACTTTTGTCTCAATTTGTCAAGTCTATTTATCGCATCAAGTCGAAATCAACGTCGAATACTGTGATTTACAACATATTGTGACCCTTAGAATAAGAAAAAATTCAGAGATAATCGCGAGTATCAGCTCAAGCTTCACTTAATTTTTGTAAATTAGTACCAGTAATAAAAATGTACAGCGTGTAATTAAATTTACAAAAAAAAAACGTTTATCAATCTAGATCTTATAAAAATATGTTTATTCCGAATTTATGTATAAACGCCGTATCTCCAACGCTAATTAGCCTAGCAGGATGTTTTATTTGAAAGAGATTAAATATGCACTTTTCGATTAAAAATTTTGGCTATGATGATTATAAATTTCACACCAATCTGACGATAATTTTAAATTAATTTACCAGGTTGCAAAAATTCTTTCTTGCCAGTCCGTTTGGGTAGATACATTCATTTGATAAAAAACATACGTGCTATTTTGATCTCTAAATTTGTCCAAAGCCTTGTTTGTCCTCCACATCATATTCTCTTCCAGGATTTCGACTAATAGAAAACGATCGTAATACTCGGGTTGGTGGTGTTGCCATCTACCTTCGCTCACAAGCCTTAGAACTGAGGCGCTACAGCTTCCACATCAATTAAACTATTCTTAGTAAGATTCTACAAATTTTAAAGAAAATTGATCTGATTAAAATAATTGTTAGTTAAATATTCTTTCGACCGTGTAAGAGTCCGGGCGTTGTAAGAATATCCGCTATCCCAATATCATCCCGTGGGGGTCGTAAGAGGCGCCAGAGTGAAAAAATCAGGAGATAGGCAGCAGCGTCTTTTTAATAAAGACTAAAAATAAAAAAATAAGCGTTTGCCAAGGGTGGCAATACTGGCAAATATCCCCCCTATGAGGTAGTCTATGTGACTTAAGTGACTTATGTTAAGCAGTGAACTTTAATAGGCTATAACGATAGCGGTAACAGTAAATATTCTTAGGATCGTTCGTGTTAATAAACGGCAAAAACAAACAACTAATTTTGTGACTTATCCTAAGCCATTATTCTATCATCGCCTCAAACTAATTTAACTTAGTTAATTAATCGAATTAGATGAATAGTGTAAGATATGGAAGTACAACAAAGGATATTCGTTGATAAATTTAGGCTTTAGACTGAATTGAGCTTAATATAAATAAAATTCCACGGATTTTTTATAAGCTTCATGTCAATTTTATTATATACTAGCTTGCCAGGCAGACGTTGTTCTGCCCTTTTGGACGACCCTTTTTCAAGTCCTATTAAAAATCTTTAAATTCTCAAAAAAAATGTGGGTCACCCATGGGCAAAAAAATTATCTAATAATATCTCTCAAGATGGGCCAAACTGCACGCGGTGTGCAAATTTAATTAAAATCGGTTAAGTAGTTTAGGAGTCCATCGCGGACAAACAACGTGACACGTAATTTATATATATTAAGATTAAATTTGTACAATTAATTTTATTATAACATATCCATGGCAGATTTGAAGCCTATAAACTATTAAAATTTCCAACATCCAACCATCATAAATTATAAACTGCCCTGGCTAAAACCTACCCATATTCCTTTTTTATATGATTATGTCACTGCCTACGCTTACCCGCCTCGTGCAGTCAAGGATGGGGTTATATCGCCGCCTAGAACTCTATGGTGTTCTCTTTCGTCACAAATTTGAAAAGACCACGGGGACGCTTTCGCACACCACCAGAACCAGCTGCCTCATGACAGTCCCTTTTTCGGGAGAAAGCAACTCTTTCCGGGGTCCATAATTGTGCCAAAATTATTGTATTTATATTCTACTTACAGTAGTTAGGAACCTTGATCAATAAACCACACAAAATTGCCATTTATTTAGAAAACGATTTTAGAGAACAGCTTTTTCCTTTTGCAACGATTTTGAATTCGTTATAATGAAAAATCGGTTAAGTTTTTACGATCAGAGATCGAAGTTTAACTTAGTACAATTAATATTATATTTCTTCTTTGTACATAATTAAACACTCAGACCCGGAACAATAACTGTTTGTGATGTTTAAATACTTAAAATTAAAAACAAGTTATGAAAGTTAATAATCATGCTCTGAAGACCGAGTTTCGGTTCGACGGCTACTTTCAACAGAGACTAGCTATCTCAGCAGGACAGGATTATAGTACCCGAGTGTATGTGTTAGCACAGGCGCACTTTCTTTTCCAATAAGGAATATAACCAATAAGGAATCAGGCGTAGGACCAACGACTTTACTTGCTTTTCGAGACCACGGGGATGAAACGCCGAGCTATGTAATTCTAAATTTTTAAAACAATTTAAGCGTTTAAGAATAGCTTTGATTTGTATTTTATGTAATGGTGTTAATAATATTAATATAATAATCTTAAGAGCTAATAATTTATACTCAAAATTAGCTATAACACTGAGAAAAGTCAAGAAATATATCTGCGTTTCGGGTATTTTATAGTTTAATTTTCTAATCGAGAAGGTCAGCATGACCGTGGGAACAGTGATATTTTATGCGTCGCTAGCTTTTACGTGGTCGATAACTTTCAAGTTAATTAGACACTTATTTTACAGGCTGGGCTCCTTCATCTGGAAAATGTTCCATTACCAGCAAAATTAAATATTTGGCCATATATACAATAAGTTAAGCGTTCAATTTAAATAATTTGTGTCAGAATAGAATTTTAGTGTTATTATAGGGTATAAAGTTACGGCTTATATACGTCCCATTGCTGGGCAGGCCTCCTCTAATTTCTGAATAAATATATAGGTGAGGACAAGGAAGAGTATGCCACTATGTCATGTATAGGCAATTTATTTACTACGAAATGACATTGCTCTGCCTTCTGCCAGTTCTACCTGGTTTGCTTACAAACGACTTCCCTAAAAACGCTTTCTGTATTTGGCGGATGAGTGACGGACCGAGTGTAAATATAATTCGTTCCTGGATGCAGAGTTTCCGCGCAACTGCTTCGACTTTTACTACCCAAAGGCCAGGGTCTAGTCGATCTTCAAGGACACCCGATAGTATTGAACTGGTAGAACGGAGTTTATATAAAAAAACCACGACTTTCAATACAGAAAATGGCGCCCTTATTGGAACTTCCAAGAGCCATTATTCACGAAATTTTGAAAAAGGATTTGAAGCTCCATCCTTTTATATTTCATATTGTTCAAGAATTGCAAGAAAGTCACTTTCTTCATCGTAAAAATTTTTGCGAAACGATGTTGGATCGTTTTTGCACGGTGAGTTCCATTTTTTGGAGTGACGAGGCTCATTTCTATTTAAATGGGCACGTTAACAAGCAAAATTGCCGTTACTGGTATCTAAGAACCCGTAACCCTCGATTGAAACACCAAAAACCGTTGCACTGCCCCTGGGTAACTGTTTGGTGCGCTTTATCCACGAATGGGATAGTTGGACTTTGTTTAGAAATACCCGGGGCCACTCGACGAATGTCAATAGTGAGAATTATGGACGCATGATTACGGATTTCTTCCATCCATCGTTCACATCACACACGTGGTTCCAACAGGATGATGCGACCGCACACACGGCCAGAGCTTCGATGAATTTGCTTCTGGAAGCTTTCCTCACTAATTGATTAGTCACTTTGTAGACATCTCGTGGCCATCGAGATCACTCGACTAGGCCCCAATGTATTTTTATGTGGGTACCTCAAAGAGAGAGTATACAACAACAATTCGCGAACTGGAACTGGCGAATTCAAAAGAAAACAATCGACGAGAAATCGGCGCTATTGAACCTAGCTTACTGCAGCGTGTGGTGCGAAACACGACACGAGGCTCCGTTTTGAACATTGCGTACAACTCTAGGGCAGATATATATATATATATATATATATATATATATATATATATATATATATATATATATATAAAATATATATATATAATATATTTAGATGATGTAACCTTTAAAAAATAAAATCTGCACTCTTACACTATCTATCTTTACTTTTAATTAAACGATATGTCAAATAGTTATTTTTTTAAATATACCTAAATCTGCCGCCAGACGACCGGTATATGCAGGATGTTTCAATAAAATCGTTATATTACTCTCTAATCTGTTTAGGAGATTGTAGTTTCCGTTCTATTGTAATGATTGATATGTTACATTAAAAAAAAACAGAAGCAACCGTGTTATATGTCTCTGTGTCCGTGATCCATGTGTCCATTTCAGCAATATCCTTTAAAGCGGTCGCTTATTTCTTTTTCTTACAAAATTAAAGTGAAAAATGAACTTGCCATTCACCTGATGGGAAGTGGCTACTTGCAGCCCATGGACACCTGCAACCATCTTCAAATAAAGGAGGCTATAGAGACAACACCTCTGAGGGTTATTTTGAATTGTGATAGCTAGGTATTCTGAGTTCATCGTTCATCGACATCATTGGAAAAGAGGTATATGGTGGAAGGTCAGTAATGATGTGGGAAGGTATTTGTATGGGGCACGTACGTAACTCCGTATATTTGAGAATGGGTCACTAACAGCGGCACGATATGTAGCTGAGATTTCAGAAGAAGTTAAAGTGCTATCTGCCCCTTTTATAGGAGATATATTTTTTCTTATGCATGATAATGACCGCACCCGTACTTCGGCCGTGGTTGTCAAATATCTTCGAGACGTTGAAATCAATTCTAGGAAGGGGGGAGGGGCAGACTTAAACCCATAGATGTATGGGATAAGATTGAAAGCCAAATTAAGATAGGAAATCCTGCCTCTGCTAATTTGAGAGACTTTAAAAACGCACTACAGGAAGAATGGAACGCTCTCTCAACGAAACGAACTTTCAAGATTTTATTGATAACTTGATTAGGAGTATGCTACGGGGACCTGAAGCAGTAAGAAGAGCTATTAGGGGCAATATTACATACCGATTATAGCCAACGTTAAGCCTTTCTTAAGCATTTATGAAAAAAAAAAAACGATGTTAACTACAAAAATCTTACTTTCTTGTATTTTTTTCTATTTTTCTTAATTTGGTTAATTTTGTCTTCTGATCGTTTGGTTTTTTCGGTCGTTTGCAGTTTTTATTAACGAATAATAGTTTGTCTATTATTCCCAAATCCCATCCACCAAATTAATAAAATTAACTGTCATAAATATATACGTGATCTTTTGTTTTATACATACTTTTTTTGCATTCCCCTAAATTTGACCCATATATATATATATATATATATATATATATATATATATATATATATATATAAACTTTAGTATCTTTCCATATTTTCCCGCTAATGCTATCATTATGGGAAATGTAAGCTGTAAGCTCTCAAAATAATTTATAAAGGAAGTTTATTCCACCAGGAGCTTTCCCAGTAATTATTTCTCGTGGGAAATGATAGGTAGTTATTTTTATTTAACACCTAGCTTTAACTTAATACAATGAAAGTATAAAAATAGATTTATTTATCAACCTTTGTATGTAATAATTAAAAAGTTTCATTGAAGAAACATAAATCATAGGAGTATAAGTACCCTCTCGCCAACTTCTAAGGCAACTTAATCTGCATGTGATACACCCTGTTAAGCAAACACGCATGGCGTTAGATATTAAGTCAAGGAAAATGGCTAACTGAGGAGCAGTTGACTAATATCTAGAATTATTCTTCTTTCTTTATTATTTATGCGTATCCTTTAGTAACCTCTCTTGTTTTTTGAAGAGTTTATCGTCAATCTTGGCAGGCAGAAGCTTCGTAACTTTGATTCTGCTCTCCCGACACCGGTTTGAATGTTTTTCGCCTGGCGTAGTCGATATAGTAACACCGCCATTATCGGAATCTCTTATTTCTCCACACTACTTGTTAAAACGCCACGAGTAGTAGCGGTACATGTATATCCGTTACAGGTAACGCTCGAAGACGTAGTAGGTAAACCAAAGTTGCAGGTTTAATTTTTTTTTTCCTTATGGGTTATTTTAATTAGCATATTATTTGAAAGATACATAGACAGTAATAGTCAACGACTAGAGGAAAAGCCTGAAAAATCTCATAGCAATGCCCAGGAAAAGGCTTGGCGACAAAGCTTATTCCGCGTAATTCTTTCCCTCCAGAGGTGAAAAGTGGCATGTGAAAAACTGCTTGTGCTTGGATACTCGTGTGATTTGGAAATCCGTGTTTTTGTCCACCAATAGGTAGTGAGCATGACCGTTACATCCTATTAAAGTCCCTGCCATTTGCCACAGTTGCCACGCTTGGCAAGCGTTATTAGGAAAGCGCTGCTGCTAATTTCCTTATTTATTTTCCTCGTCGCCTCATACTACCCAAACGGTGATATGGGGCAGTGGACACGTAATATTTTTTTAATAGGATAGGATGACAAACGAGCACACAGTCCACCTGATGGTAAGTGGTTGCTGTGGTCCATAGACATCTACGTCTATCCTCGATTACGAATCAAAATGCAGATTTGTTGTCATCTGTGAGGAATTAGGTGGAATGCCTCGTTTCCAGTAAAAAAAGGTCTCCGGTTCTCCACACTCACCATAAGAAACACAGCAGCGTTAAGCGGTCGAACCGACCCATTCATGCTACAACTATACAACTAATATAACTGCATAATAGCTCTACCACGTAAAAATACGGAGTTAACGTAAGAATATGGAGTAGTGGTACATCCAATGGATGTAGTAAGGATGTCAAGCTAGTATCGCAAAAAATATAACAAAATTTCTAACCGTTTTGTATATAAGTTGACCAAGTGACAAAACAAAGACGCAAAGAAACACGTAACGTTATGATAAATTGTATATTTATGACAATTTTAATTATATTTTTTTATAAAACTAACGCTCATAACTATTTTAAAAGTACATTATATTATTACTGATATTTTATATGATTTTATACGTGGTAGAGCCATGCTGCAGTTATATTAGTAGTATAGTTGTAGTGCGAATGGGTCGGCTCGACCGGGGAAGAACCACGCTCTCACAGAATACCAGTGTAAAATAGTAGCTCAATGCTGCTGTGTTTCGTATGGTGAGTCTAGAGAACCAGAGACCTTTTTTTACTGGAAACGAGGCATTCCATCTTAGTCCTCACGGATGACAACGCATCTGAATTTTGATTCGTAATCGAGGTTAGATTTAGATGTTTATAGGCCACTGCAGCCACTTAACATCAGGTGGACTGTGTTCTTGTTTGTCACCCTATTTAATAAAAAAAAAAGATTTTTTTATAGAAGCAAAGTGACACGATTAAGAATTAAAAGCAGATATATTGTAAGGCCTACGAAGGAATTTCCCGTTGCTAGTTAAAAGAGGTCTCCAGTTCTCGTCACTTAGAATAAAAAAAACACAGTAGCATCGTGCTGCTATTTTGCGCCGGTGTAGTGCGAGTAAGGTTCTTCCCTATTTTGGCCGAAACGTTTGTGCTGCATTGATCGATTGATTTGACTCTGTCCCTCCTAGCGGTAGAGGTTGTTTATAACTTCATTCTATACTATACATAAATCACATTATTGTTTCAAATGTACTAAGATTTATGTATTCATATTATTATTTCATTCCCTTTAAGGTTTATGCCTACAATATTTATTTTTAACTTATTTGAATCTCAGTAAACTGCTCAACAAATACTTAGGCAAGAACATTATTTTATTATTTTTAAATTGAACACATGGACAAGAGTTATATATATATACAATATGTAACATAATTAACGCACTTTGAGAAAGTAGTTTGTTCAGAATCGTTTACTGAATCGATTCCTATCATTTTTAATATAGGTAATGTTTTATCCCAAAAATAATCTGTACAGTCAAAACAAACTGAAATGAACCGTAACTTAAGGCAATAAGACTTTTAAGAGTGCAGTTTTATTTGTATTATTACTAATTCTGTCATTAAATAAAAATGAACTTTATTTCAAGCACGTTAAAGTGTTTGCGTTCGTGGATTTGTACTGTGACCACAACATTCTTCCGGAATTAGTATAACTAATTTGATAAATAATCAGTGCATAAAATGTTTAACTAAAAATTCAGTGTATGTATTATGATTAAAACATAATATACTAATTGGGGTGTCTGAGGGTGTGCGTTAATTACGTTACATATTGTATATAACCACACGTAGATGAAAGTATCTACAAAAACATACACACAGCATCTAATAACCAGCGGGTAGACTGAGTGTGAAGCCCGTATAAAACAAGCACACGATTAACGATTATAAATACAATCTTTTGTCACTATAATATATTTTATCGACTATTAATCTGATAAACTAAAAAGCACGATAGCCTCATTGTCCTGAAAGTGTTGTAGTAAAGTTGTGTTGTGTGTAGTTGGGTTTGATGTTTGGTGATTAAAGAGATTGATTTTCTAGGCACAAGCAATGAATTTTATCTAGGGGGCTTATCAGGAATACTAATTGTATTTATATACCTGCTGGTATACTAAAAATATAAACAATAACGTTTCCATATAAGTATTTTAATATCTTTTAAACAATGTGTAATAAAAAAATCTCCAGACAAGTTTCAGGTTATATTAATATTTGATGAAGATAATCCGAATTGATCCACACTCAACATTTCAAATATATTCTAACAGAAATTAATATTCAATGGAAGTCGCTGAATTAATTTGTTAGTTCAGAATAATCCAAACTTGTTTGGAGACGAAGCTCTATTACATTCTATAAATATTTAAATATTAATTTGCCTTAGATGGAAATGAATAAATTTTTAAAAATTATAAAATTTTCATTATATTAACGTTAGAATTGCATTAAATAAGTTTGTAATATAAATTCTTAATACTATGGATTTGATGTTTTATTGGATGGACATAAATACAAATTATAATACTAACTCTTTTTTAAGCTTTTATTTGTGCGTGTAATGTTTGTATGTCTGTTAGAGTCAAACTGAATTTTAAAGCATTTATCCCCAATCGATTGAGTTGAAATTTTGCATACTTGTTTAGTTTGGATGACAACGTATGCTTGTTTCAGTGACGTCATTCTAAATCCAATGCGGACCGCTCAAGATGTCGAACTAGTAATTTTCTATGCACTCCAACGATATGGGTATCAAATGAAAGGGTTTACTAAAGAGAATAGGAAAATAAACTGACGTTACTCTAAATTTAATACGGTTGACATACAAAGATGGTGGAGTGTTTTTTTTATGCAGACACTATAAAACGATTTGCTGAGAAGAATACGAATAAAATGACGTTGGCGTTCAAAAATACTAGCGATCGTAAAAAAATTTCAAATGACGGAAAATACGAGGGCGGCACTGAAAATTTAGGGAATTAAGGAAGTGACACAACATTACTATTTAAAATGTATTTATTTCTTTTCGAAGTATTCTCCGCGAAATTTGACACATTTTTCCATACGATGGAACCAATCATTGAAGCAACTATCCCATTCGGTAGTTGGGTTCTCCAAAATGGCCGTTTTGTAGGCGTCCACAGCTTCTTCAGGTGATGAAAATCTCTGTCCACGCAATTTATTCTTTATTTTAGGGAAAGTATAGAAATCATTAGGGCTTAGGTCGGGCCTGTACGGCGGATGGTCTAATAATTCTATGTTTTCTTGCTCTAAAAACTCTTTTGTTCTGTGTGCGGTGTGAGAACTCGCATTGTCATGATGGAGGATGATGCGGCGGTTGCAGTTCTCTTAACGGAGTTCAGAAACGACCTGTGGCAAAAAAATGCTAGCATACCATTCTGCATTAACCATTCTTTGTCCCTCAAGAGGAGTAGACGTAACATGGCCGGTTTTGGAGACAAACGTGGCCACCATTTTTTTTTTGTAACACTCCGTGAACGAATAATTTTTGTTGGTTTTAACTCATTTTCGAACACCCAACCTCGTGACTGGTTTTTTGTTTCGGGTTCATACGCATATATCCAGGATTCGTCACCTGATACGATGTTGTATACAGCATTTGAGGATCCTGCGTGGAATCTTTCGAGAGTTCTGACGCACCAAGTAACGCGAGCCGCTTTTTGCTCTTCACAGAGCGAATGCGGTATCCATCGGGAAAACAACTTTTTTACACCTAATTTTTCATGCAAGATTATTTGTATTTGACTCGTGCCAATGTCTAAAGTTGCCTGAATATCGCGGTATGTCACATGTTGATCTTCCTCAATTAGCTTACGCACAGCATCAACGTTTTCTTGGGTGACTGCAGTTTTTGGACGACCTTGACGGGGATCATCACTGAGCTTGACACGTCTACGTTGAAATTCAGCAAACTAGCGATAAATTGTGGTTTTGGATGGGGCTTCATCACCAAATGCAGAAATCATCCGGTCAATACACTGTTTTTGTGTTAAACCACTTCGAAAGTCATAATAAATCATCGCTCTTGAATTTTCTCGAGTCAATTCCATTTTCTCAACGACTAAACAAGTTTGACAAGACCGAGAATCTTTTTTTAAATAAATAAATGGTATTCGATTTTTAAAACCAAGGAGTTTTCAATTAAGGCGATACCTTAAAAATTTGGTGGTTTTTCTATTTAACATATTTTTTTTAAGTTTTATAGATTACAAACCAAAATTTTGGTATATGATTTTTGACTATATGACCTTAGATTGCATAAAAGAAAAACACGATGTCATGAAATTTTCTCGATAGAAAAAAATTTGCAAAGTAGGCTCTAATTATTTACATATTTCTATGACACCACAGTATTCTTACAAATAAGTTCATGGAATAATTTTTAAGGCATAGTAAATAACATAGACATAACAAAAGTCATGTTTAGTGTCCATATCACAGTTATATCAGTGATTGTTGGGAGCAATTAGCTCGAAGTTGTTGACGAGTATGTTTACCTTGGACAAGTAGTCCTACTAGGTAAGTTGCATTTCGACCGAGAGGTCTATTGACGGATTCAACTCGGCTGGGCAGCGTTTGGGAAATTACGACATATCTTCTCGTCAGACGTACCTCAAAACCTCAAAACTAGATTGTACGACCAGTGCGTGTTGCCAGTGACGACCTATGAATCTGAGACGTGGTCCTTCACTGCTGGCCGTATGAGGACGCTCAAAGTTGCTCAGCTAGCTATGGCGAGGGCTATGCTCGGAATTTCTCTGCGTGATAGACTCAGAAATGAGGATATAAAAACCGAAGTAAAACCAGAGTGACTGACATAGCCCAACGAATTAGTTAGCTGAAATGGCAATGGGCCGGCCATATAGCTCGAAGTACCGATAACCGATGGGGAAGAAAGGTTCTCGAGTGGCAGCCTCGTACCGGTAGGCGAAGTGTAGGGCGACTCCCCACTAGATGGAGTGACGACCTGGTAAGACATGCAGGAAGTCGATGGATGCAGGTGGCTCAGGACCGTGCTTTGTGGCATTACTTGGGGGAGGCCTATGTTCAGCAGTGGACTTGTGAAGGGCTGTAATGATGATGATGATGATGATGATGTACTCACCATTAACGTTAGTACCGTATCTTTTCCAATCCAATAGTGTGAAAACGTCTTCAAATGCAGCGGAGTTTCAGGGATATTTAGTCACCCTGTCTTACACCTCCCTGCAGTTGGATAGGTTTCGTACTCTGGTTCTGTACTCAAATGGCCATATAGCCCTACTGTGCAAATATTTCAGCACTTCGATATACCGACAGTCAACTTGGCACCGCTGAAAGGACTGCAGCAGTGCCCAAATTTCGATGGAATCAAAGGCTTTCTCATAGTCCACATACGCCAGAAAAAGTGGCAGATTGTACTCTTTGGACTTCTGTGCGAATTGCCGAAGGGTATGTATGTGGTCTATGGTGCTAAATCTTTGTCGGAAACCGGCTTATTCGGGAGGCCGGAAGTCGTTGAGTCTGCGTGCGAGACGATTCGTAATGACTCTCGAAAACAGCACGTAGACGCGGCTCAGAAGGGAAACCGGTCTGTAGTTTTTCAAAAGTTTATCGCCTCTCTTGAAAAACAAGATCACCGCACTTTTGCTCCGCGCCTCCGGAGTAGTACCACCATGGAGGACGGAATTGAAGAGCTTCTGAAGGACTTTAAGTAGTGGTTTTCCACCCGCTTTCAGAAGCTCTGCTGTAATTGCATCCTCGCCTGCGGCCTTGCCGTTTTTAAGGTGCTGTATCTCACTCAGACTGACTTCCGGGATATCATCGGAATAGTGTAGGATAAGTCTTGCTCTTTCATAGTTACTCACACTTGCGTGTGGCTCTTACGATGACGTGTACAGCTGCCAATAAAAACTATCAATCTCACTCAAAATCTCAGGTGGCCCGAAAACGATGCTGACACATTCGGTCTCTTTCTCTTACAGTTGGTTCTCTCTGGCAAAGACTTTGGAGCCCTGGTTCAGCTCGATCGCTTCTTCAATACGAGCTATATTGAAATTACGTAAGTCACGCCGCATGCAATTGGAGAATTGTTTGTTCAGTTGTTCGTAAGCTGTCAAATCTGCTGAAGACAGCAGCTTCAACTCCCGTCTATCAGCCATGAGATTAAAAGTATGATCGGAGGGTTTTTGTGTTCTTCTGCGACGGGTCTTACAGAACTTAGCCCTGATCACATGAACAGTTTCCACAAACTTGTTATTTATATCGTCCACTTCGTTGAAGTCTTCAAGGCACTGAAAACGATTTCGTTACTTGGTCTGAAAGATTTCGGGACGCACGAAGAATACGGAGCGTTGACTTCATTAGACGTGACCTCTCTAACTTAACGTTTAAGTTCAGTGTGCCTCTCACCAATCGGTGATCGCTACAAGTTTTCTCCTTTGCGATCACTGAGACGTCACTGAACATTTGTCATCTGGTCACGATAATGAAGTCAATCTCATTTTTGCACAACCGTTGGGGCTCTACGGCTCTACCACTTTCTGTTAGATCGTTTTTGGAAGAAATTTTCATCATAAAGAGTCTCTCTTTATTTATACAGTTGGCAAGCTGCTGGCCCATTGTTTTTTTTATAGAATAAGGGTGACAAATGAGCACACATTCCACCATGATGGTAAGTGGATGCTGTGGTCCATAAATATCTACATTTAACCTCATATCATCATGCAAATCCGTAATGAATCATAATGCAAATGCGTTGTCACCCCTGAGGACCTGAGGAGGAGGAAGATAGAATGCCTCGATTCCAGTAAGACGGTTCTCCGGTTCCTTACTCTCAGCATACGAACCCAGCAGCATTAATTTAAATATGCTGCTATTTGGTCTATCCCGAATGTCCCTACTTTCAGCTCACCGTTCTCTCTTGTGCCTAATTTTGCGTTGGAGTCTCCCATTAACACCGTTTTGAAGCTGACCTACTTCCTCATACATTTGCTCCACCTCCTCAGTTGGATTTGCCGAGGTTTGATAATTCTGAGTATAAAGTTCGCAACCCTCGTGGACACACTCCCAATCTTTACAACGTTGTTAACGAGATACTTGGGACTATAAATCCGATACCTTATTTGGAAAGATAGGCGCCCTTCCGATGATAGAAAAACTTGCTGGTTTCGAGTATTACCCTGTCCTCCCCCATCTTTGGATCTCAGATAATCCTATAGTATATTTCAGCTGTAGGATCTTCATAATTTGCAAGTCAATAATATTGTTTGTATTTCATTACATTACATGTTTTTCCTAAAAGAATCTTAAATATTGCTGTCTCTTATTCTCATCATCGAAAAAATTCAAAAAATCATAAGAATTTTAAAAATGTTTGCTGTTTAATTCAAAATAGTTTAAATTAATCTTTACCTAAATCAGAACTGAAAATATTAAGTAATCAACTATTATTAGCACGGCCGTAAGTGGGGTCCGATATTTGTCACTAACATTATATATTCTGCGTGGATATTTTACTATTGTTATGTTTTATTAAGCCCGTTCTGAAATAAATATACAATCGAGAAAATTGTGCTGTCAGGATGATAAAAACTACCTATGTACAAAAAATATTGTATTGTTATAAATATCAGTGCTTACACGACCAATTGTAATTAATCTAATTTGTATTATATTCTTTACTTTCATCAAAACAATTTTTCGCTACGTGTAAGAATAGTATTTTAACGTGGTAGAGCCACGCTGCAGCTATATCATGGAATTAGCTCGTTTGTCACCCTTATTCCATAAAAAATAAGAATTTTGAGGAGAAATCCTCCCACAAGAGTGACAAAATAGGGGATGAAGTTTGTAATGACATAATTATTCAGACGACGTTGAGGTTGTAATTTTCCCATAATCCACTCAAAATCGTTAAAAACATTAACTTGTAGGAGCGGAATTCAAAGTACTAAAAATAGTAAAATTATTTCTCATTCAGATTCAGAAGTCACGGCTTAATCATAAATATATATATATATATATATACGTGATGGGGCCATTCTGAAGTTATATTATTCGTATAGTTGTAGCACGAAAGGATCGACTCGACCGGGGAAGGACCACGCTCTCACAGAATACCAGTGTAAAATAGTAGCTTAATGCTGCTGGGTTTCGTACGGTGAGTGTAGAAAACCGGAGACTCTCTTCATTCCCCCATCTTAGTCCTCATGGGTGACAACGCATCTGTATTTTGATTTGTAATTGAGGATATATAATAATAATAATAATAATATTCCACAACTATCAAACAACGCCATCTAGTCCCAAGCTAAGCAGAGCTTGTGTTATGGGTACTAGACAACTGATAAACATACTTATATATTTCTAAATACATAAATATTATAGATAAATTACACCCAGACACAGAACAAATGATCGTGCTCATCGCACAAACATTTGTCCTGGGTGGGAATCGAACCCACGACCTCCGGCATAGAAGTCAGGGTCACTAACCACTAGACCAACAGGCCTGTCTTGCATGTAGATGTCTACGCCACCACTTATCATCAGGTGGACTATGTGCCCGTTTGTTGCCTTATCCTAATACTCCGGTATGACACATATATATATATATATATATATATATATATAATATTTATGTATAACATATAATGTAATATGTATGTAAATACCCAAGTCCGTCAAACACTGAGATAACGTGACATTGATTATGTAACTAAAAATAGTTTGTGCGACTCCTATTAACATGACGGAAACGGTTTTAAAATAACTTAAGGAAATATCAATCTTTTTGCCGCTCTGGCGTCAGTACCATTTTACTAAGCAAAATATTGCGACTAATTTGCATATTAAAATATTTAGCTCTCCGCGTAATGTCGTCTAAAACTTTCCTCCAATTAATTAAAGCGCCAAGAATTAAAATAAGTCTTAATTTGTAATATAGGTATCAACGAATGATTTCTTATATTTACGCGAACACCACACATTGATTAAAACTACTTATACGGATTTTATCGCGTTTAATTTATATGTTTTGCCATAATGTCCTCGCACGTTTACAGTCCAATGTACTGAACGACTACCTTGCTGAAAATTCATTGATCTTGTCGTTGCCAATATTGGTATTTCGGCCTCGTCCAGAAGCTCTGGAAGATCGATTGTGAGGAATTTCAGGTAATTGTCTCCATTTAAATTATCTGGTAGTAAGTGGAAACCAATCAACGTTCGGCCGATTACCCCTGCCCACACGTTTACTGAAAATTTCCTTAGAAACTACACTTACTGCTTCTTCCACAGTGGATTGTTATTCTTGCCAGCCCATTGATGAGGTTATGAAGGTTGGTACTTCCTTCTTTCGAAAACTATGACTTATCTGTTCACAAGGTAGATTTTAAAAACCATTCATCTTTAATGTCACTATTTAGCATAAAGCGACAGAACTAAATATTTCGTGGGGACGAAAAGTCTTGTACATACGTGAAAAAGATATTTGTTTTCTCGGTGCATCTTATTCCACACCTTCCATATCGAAATGTTGAGATTTTGAGCTATGCTCTGACGCTAGTAGTAGGATCTGCATAGAAAGCTGCAATAATGTCTTCCTCGACACTTGAGCCATGTCTTCTCGACATTAAACAAATTAATAACTGGGGTGTAGGAGTTTCTTGGGGATTATTTTATAATAATATACTCGTAATGAGGGCATCCATGACTTACTCTGCCACTAGGACGGCGCCATTTAGGAATGAGGTGCAATATTTGACAGGATTCATAGCGGAGGAAGGTAGTTTGTTAAAAAATGTACAAATTAATCTTCTTAAATATTAGTTGTTGTTTATTTCTAAATAACTATTATGAAATACCTACAAAGTAGCGGTCAGCCGCCGCAGTCTACATTACCTGAAGATGCCTCGTGTAGAGGCGAAACACGTGTCATATTATAGTCGATAGTGTGTCTTTCCTGGAATAGTGGTGTTGGGAGTAGTGGTGCCGGGATTAGTGGTGTTGGGAGTAGTGGTGTTGGGAGTAGTGGTGCTGGGATTAGTGGTGACGGGATTAGTGTACGCAATTGAGGGAAGGCGGGAGGTGCTCTTCAATCCAGGTAAAACACATCATTGTATTTGATTTAGCCGATAGTTGCGAATGAAATATTAATATCTTTATTAGAAATAAATAAGCCAAACTACGAATATCATCGAAAATAAAAGATTAAAAAATAGGTTTATAATGTGTTAAAAAAAAATAAAAAATACAGCTCTGAGGCATTGTTTTGTGTACTATACATTAGAAACCGAAAACCTCATAATTAAAACACAACTGTTGATGATGACACGGTGTGACCATCCGTGGAAGGAAAAGGGTAGACCTCGCGCCGGACAAAGTGTTGTGTTGGAGCGGCCAACGCTCCGTGCAGTTGTTCTACATATACTGTTTATGATTCGGACCTTCGATAGCGCGATTTAGGCTTCGGTGTGTTTCGCTTGTGACGCGACGACAACGCCGCCACACATCTGCGTAACAAATGAGTTAACCTTTGTTTCAAAAAGCGACATCTGGTGAGCGTAATAATATAAGCCCTCATTGGATCGCTACGCGGTACAACCTGCTGATTATACCAAGCTCTGTTACAATAATCTTCAAGGAACTCCTACACCCCAGTTATTTATTTAATTTTATGTTCTTTTATGGAATGAGGGTGATAAACGAGCACACAGTCCACCTGATAGTTAGTGGATACTGTGGCAAATATACATTTATCCCCGGTTAAGAATCAGTAGAGCCGTGGTAGCTCAGATCAATTTTCACAGCACGCGAGCATCCCGGATTTTAACCCCGGCGACATCAATAAAACTGTTAATTGCAATTTTAGGTAATGATTCACCACTTGCTCGACGGTGAAGAAAAATATCGTGAGGAAACCGGAATCTCTGAGAAATAAAAGTAAATATTTCGAAGACATGTAAAGTCCGCCAACACGCATTGACAAAATCCTCTCAGAACTGAGAGGAAGCCTGTGCCAGCTGTGCGTCGTATATAGGCTGTAACTTTACTTTATTTTAGGAATCAATATACAGATGTGTTATTACGCGTGAGTACTAAGATGAAATGCCTTTTAACCAGTAAAAGAAGTCCCTATACGAAATCCCCACATTCACCATACGACACACAACAGCATAAAGCTGCTATTTTACGTTGATATAAAAAGTTTCGTCTTCTGGTAATTAATGAATTATAATTGTTATTTGATTGTGAGTTAAAAGTTGTTAAGGTTTCCGTTGATGTTATATGCATGTAGAAAATATCTATTAAAGTTGCGATTGCCTTTCAGAGTAAGTTAAAGTTGAGATTAGTTCAAGCTCTAAATCATTAATCTTTCGAAAGTAGTCCAAGGAGACTACGAGACGAGAAGGCTTAGTTCTGGTTAGAGATTAGTTCATGTGATAGAGCACCGAGTCTAATCTACCTCAGTGGTAGCCCGAATACATGCAAATTTTTATTTACTTCTTAAAAAACGGAAATAAAAATGAAAACAAAGTTTATTTAACGCGGTATTCCAATATGTAGAAAAATGTTCCTAAGTTTAAAAAAAAATAGTTTTTACAGATTATATCGTGTGTATAAAATATGCACTCCCATGACATCGGAGTGCATCATAATAATTAGTCCGCCATCTTGAGTGCCGCCATCTATGATTTAGAGTGACTTCATTTTATTACTCGTATTCTTCTCAGCAAACCCTTTCATTTAAATTCAATTCTTCAGCAAAATTCGACCTGAATATTTTGAACCCAAACTCATAATCGGGGAGTCCAAAAGCCCCGGGATAACAAAATTACGGATGGATTGGAACAACTATATTGCTGATCACCAACTCAAATCCATCAGCTTGATTTTTTTATTGCCGGCATTCGACAATTGTCGGTCCCAAAACATTCGTTCGAGCACCACCAAACTATTCCTAATCTTTACCGAGTTGTAACTCTTTGAAATTCGTGTGCCGGCCAATTTGTTTTACGCCATTTTTTAATTTTACACCACCGCCAGAATTTGTGCAGGGTTTGTGCAGGATCGATATTAGTTCAGACATGACTCCGCAAATCTTACCGTTTCGCCGTACAATACACCATATCGTCGAAGAGCTGAACGCGAACGTCATTTTATTGGTATTCATCTCAGTAAACCCTTTCATTTGATATCCATATAATGGTGGTGCATAAAAAAACATAGTCCGTCCAATATGTTGAATATCTTTGGATGTTCAACATATTGGATTTATAGTGACTTCATTTTACTTTCTTATTTTTCTAAGAAAACCCTTTCATTTGATATCTACAACATGGGAGTGCATAGAAAATAACTAGTCCACACTCTTGGATGGTACACCATATTAAATTTATATGAGACCATATGAACAGCCCCACCTTCCAAAAATAAATATATTTACCTAGAAAAAACTTCTGAGGTAACACATAAAAATACAGTTGAATTCAGAACCTTCTCTTTTCTACAGTCGGTTGAATAATAACGACAAACAGTATCTGATCATCATCTGTTGTGTTTTTGGCGTGGAAATTTAACTACGACATTACAGAAATTCTTCTTAGAAAAATATGAAGCAAAATTTAATTATTTTTAAGCATTGTATAACATAATTTCGGAATAAAATATTAACTGAGAATAAAGTGTTCAATCAATTTTCAAACTGGTAATTTAATTGCTTCTAGAGTGTCCTAGAGCGGAACTCGTTAAAATCAAAGGAATTTATAGGGCGCTTCTTTAAGTGAAATAAAGTCGATTGCAGCATAAAGTGAAATTGCACAAAGAAAATCATATAAGGTGAAAGTGCAAAAAAGGAATCCCACAAAGTGACCAGTCTTAATCGTCGAGCGATTCAATTAAAAAATAAATTCAAGGCTATTTAAAATAAATTCTACCATAAAAACCATGCTGTAGCGGCGATGTAAGACTATCCACTACCTCATATCGTTTTTTTTTTTGCGCCCGAAGCAAATATGGGCAACCCTCCGGAAAGAGGAGGGAGGGAGGTGGGGAATGCTCATAGCATACCATGCAGCCGGCTGCGTGGTTATGTGGAGACTTTTACCCACTAAACCCCACCTTTTAGGGACTGGTTTAACGGTCTAACTAGAGATCTCTAAGCCGTATCGAACGCGACTCCCCTTTGGTGAAAGGGGGGCGTTAGCGACGAGTAGCCGCTGGGAAGAGTTGCTGCCTAATTAAGGCAGCTTACGAATGGGACGACTACTTATATTGAGTTTAGAAGGTGTTGGTGCTCGGTAAGCGCAAGCAGACGGTCTTGAGGGGACTGAGAAACGCGCAGTTTGCGTGCTAAAATTGCGATCTCTCTTACGTCGATATTGCGGATAGCAGTGTATACTGTATCTACATTATCGGCGTAAGAGGGTTCCACCTGATGTCGGGGCCCTAGTGGGCGAAGGTGAGGAGGCCTGTAGGGTCCCTGAGGGGGCTGATATAGGTCCTGAGGTGACTGAAAGTTGCCCTGAAGGGGCATTTTGGATGGGAGAGCCGGGAATGTACGGTCATTGACCGGTGGCGGAGCTTTTTTGGCAGCTTTGTTGCCGAGATTGGGGCGAGGCGCGCGAGGGCAGCCTCTGAAGTTGGCCGTATGGCCGGTCTGTCCGCAAAGGACGCAAGCGGGTGGGTACTCGGTATCACGGGGCCGAGGACACTCTTTGGCGCTGTGCCAACATGCACCTCATTTATGGGGAATGCCAATGTAATGCCAGTGAAGCCACTAGACGGTATCGCGAGAGATACCCTGATGCTGATCGCTATCCAGATCACAGAGTTTTTTACCAATGTGCACCGTCTACTCTTTTCTGATGGCCGACTGCCAAACCAAATGCATGGTGAAGGAAGAATTTCATTACCTTACGAGGAAGTAGTCCTTCAAGCAGTTGATGAGGACCCAAGTTGTTCGGTACGTGGAATTGAGGCCAGCACAGGTGTGCCCAAAAGATTAGCTCACCGAATATTACAAAAAAATGAGCTCCTTCCTTATCATGTACAGCGAGTACAAACGTTATTACCTCGGGATTATGAACCTCGGGTTGCGTTTTGCCAAACCATGATTCAAAAACACCGAGAAGACCCACAATTCTTAGAAAAAATTTTGTGGTCGGATGAATCAACCTTTAAAAAAGACGGCTACATGAACCTTCACAATCTACACGAATGGCACGTCGAAAATCCACGATTGATGAGACAAGATAGATCACAGTACCGTTTCAAAATAAACATGTGGACTGGAATTTTAAACGGAAAAGTCATAGGGCCTTTCGAGTTGCCAGAAGTTTTAAATGCTGAAATTTATTTAGATTGTTTACAAAATCATTTACCCAATGCTGGAGACGTGCCGTTATTATCAGAGATATGTGGTTCCAACAAGATGTTTGTCCAGCGCATTATAGCCGCTTAGTTCGAGAACACCTTAACGAGGAATATCCGGACAGATGGATAGGGCGGGCTGGTCCGATCTCGTGGCCCGCCCGCTCACCCGATTTAAATCCTCTAGATTTTTTTACTGGGGAGCAGTGAAGTAAAAAGTATATTCCAAGCCGATTGAAAATGTAGGAAGAGCTTAGACAGAGAATAGCGGAAGCAGTTGAATTTTGTAATAATGGAAGATTCGCCCGCCTGATTTCACGATCTTTTTTAAGAAGATGTCGGGCTTGTATTGCAGCTCAAGAACGGCAATTAGAACATCTTTTGTAAAATAAGTAATAAATTTTATCATAAAAACGAAACTGTCTTAATTTTATAAACATTATTTTATTACTTTAGTTTGTATTTGCGTCTGTGTCTCATAAGCGTCACTATCTGTCTCGCTCACACTTTATGGAATGTCTCTCTCTATCTCATTTAAAACACGCTGTAGTCATTAGGAACGCTTTGGTTGCACTAGAATCATTTTAATATCAGTTCCAAAAATTGTTAAAAACTGACTTTTTTTAACAAAAATTTTTTTATGGCTGATCTAAGAAATAATGGAGTAAGTGTTACGTTATAATCCTTATTAAATGCGCTAACTTTTAAAGCTACTTGACAAACTGGCGTAGTACAATTTTTTTCCAGGACGGTCAGTTGAATTAGTGCGAAAAACTAATTCTGAAAACTTGGTTCGGTATAAATTTACATTTTATTTCAAGCTGGAGTGATCGGCACAGTGTTTAGGATTACAGGTTACAGAAGCACTATTCAGGATGACGTAAGAGAAAAAAATGGCAAAAAGTAAATATTTGTAGCAACAGGAATGAAAAAACTGTCTCATGGTGTACATTTTATCGAAAGAAAAAAATACTGTAATTTCTGAAATACATGGCTTAGATTTTTTTAAATATTTTTCTGGTAACTAGTATGTCCTCGCCATCAGAAAGTTTCGGCTTGACGTCGACTTCTGGGACACTTTCTATATATGACATATATAATTGATAATAAACAAAAATTTAACTTAAAAATAAAGCGCAAAGGATAAACAATATTTCTGCCGTGCTTATAATGTACATATCATGTACTATCATTTTCACTCTTTGTCTAGTAAAATAAGAGAGAAACGGTTTTCATTTCCTGTATTACACAAGAAAAGCATAACAACAAATTATATACAACCGAGCTATAACTATAATTCAAGCATGCTACTTCCTGAACTGAATTTATTGCGTTTTCTTACCACAAAAACAATTTTGTTGGACGTGGTTAACAATGTTTTACATTATACATTATTAAATGATAAATCTACTAAAAGGAGTCATATTATATATTTATATAGAAGAAAAGGAAGAAAAAGTAATCTCGACACACTAAAAAGAATAAAACATTTAAAACTTATACATAACTTTTTAAATAACACAAAAAATTAAATTTCAAATAGTGTTTTGTAAAGGCCTATTTTGAATTTGACTGAATGTATTAAACTAGACTGCATTTATTGAAAAATTTATATTGCAAATTTTTTTATTTATCTAATTTAAGAGAGTTCATGTCCTTTATTTAATTATTTTATGCTGACCTAATGTCATCAATATTTTATCATCTATCAATAGCACTATCAATGCCGGCGCTTCGGTGATCACTGTACCAGACTTCTTGCACTTTTGCCGCTGCCAGCCGTCACCTGTTTGGGCATCTTAACATCTGAAAATCCGCAATTGTGTTGTGGTGATTAAATATAGAAACCAAGGGTGGGCTATAAACTTTTTTTCAAGAAAATTATTTAATTAAAAGTAAAGACAACATTTTTATTAAAACTATAAATTCTTTATGGGATTTATTCACAATTTAAAACTAAGGACAAACTCCACCACCACGACAACTGCTCCTTGGTGAAATGGAGAAAATTTGATAATCCTAACGCTGTATCATTTTCAGCTACATCACTATTTTACCTTTTCGTCAAAAGGTAGTCAAGCATTGGTTTATATTCGTAGAATAGAATAATTTTTATTTCAATATGGATTACAAGTAATTCTTATTGAAAGTAAACTTTTTACTTTACCACTGGTTCGAAAAAAAACTTTGTCCTGGGAAGAACCAGCAAGAAACCCAGCGGGACTTTTTTTAAATAAATTTTACAGTGTCAATGGTCACAAAATATATACAAAATTTATTTTAGAAACAGCTTGAAAGCGACCTCATTCCCAGGGGTTATTATCAACCATGTATTCATTTATATCACAATAACCCAAATAAAATTGTAGAATACAACCACATTCTCTATCTCATCAGCTTAAAATAACAGCATAATTCTGTTGTGCACTGAGGTATA
Organism: Parnassius apollo; assembly: GCA_907164705.1. NCBI lineage: Eukaryota > Metazoa > Arthropoda > Insecta > Lepidoptera > Papilionidae > Parnassius > Parnassius apollo. The sequence continues at coordinate 28,068,622 of CAJQZP010000693.1, forward strand.
TAAACCAGTGACCCATTTTACTGGTAACAGGTTTTTTTTTTATCTTATTCATTTGTTCATTTATTTATTTAACTTTTTTATAGAAGAGGGGGCAAACGAGCATGCGGCTCACCTGATAGTAAGTGACTACCGTTGCCCATGAACATCCGCTACACAAGGGGAATTGAAGATGCGTTGCCGGCCTTTTAGAAAAGAGTAAGCTTTTTTCTTTAAGGTCCCTAAGTCGTATCGGTTCGAAGAAATTGCCGGTGATAAACAAATCCACAGAAGAGTTGTACAAAGAAGAAAACTCCTAGTAAAACGTACAGTGGTGGACCGACTCAAGTATCCAGATGGTGAAGATGGTATCGTGAATTTTGACGCGATGTGCGTTCGTGAAATTTGGCGGCTGGAATTAATCTGAATAACTTTTCAGAGCACTTCCCGTAGTAGATGCGATAGAAAATGCAAAGGGATGAAACATTCGAAGACCTTCGTTATGTCCACATAAACGGCCAATGAATCACCCTAGGACTCCACTGCCTCCACCCATCTACGAGTCAGGTAGACCTGAAGATCACCAGCTGATTCACCACGAAAAACATATTGACTTTCACTAACAAGCTGGTGATAATCAAGGTACTTCATTCGCTGAAGGTTTTTATAAGGGACTCCATTATTTTGGAGAATAGGGAGTTAGTTATAATGGACTTCATTATTTTGGTGAACAAGGAGGTGGTGGTGACAAGCTTATAGCTGTACGGGTCTGAGCGGTCGCCTTTTTGAGATCGGATGGACCAAAGCTGTCTTCCATGAATTTGGGACCACGCCTTGGGAGTAGGAGTACCGGAAAAGATGTGTTTAAACAGGTGCCAACTCCAGAGTACACAGCTTCAGCACAATAGGACGGACTCCATTAGGCCAACTTGTCTTGTAGGCATCTAGTGAGAGGAGCGCTTTGCGAACCGAGCGCCGTGTAAACCACACATCAGGCATGGATATCTTACAGCAAGGGATGGTCGGCGGTGTGTTCTCCCGTCATCGAGAGTCGAAGCCTTGACGAGAGACCAGATTGCACGGGTTCACGAAAGAAGGCGAACTAGCTTCTCGTCAATTTTGCTGATGTGCTCAGATCTTGGCCTGGCAATGACTCTTTCGAAGGACCTCGAGGCGGAATTATACTTCTTTATAAGAGCGCCGGTGTTTACGTTCCGAGACTTTGATACGTCAGCCCAGGTTGGTGGCACTCCTGCTTACAGCGTGATGCTATTTTACATGAGTAACCAAACCATGGCTAAGATCTGCCTCCGATGGGCATCACAGAGGATGGAATAAAAAAATCCATTCCGTGAAGTACCACATCAACGACAAAATCTGCAAAGACGTTGGGATCGTCCGGCGAGAAGAAAATTGGGGACAGGCTCAAGGGTAGGATGCAAAAAAGACATGTCATCTGAAATCCTAACAACACCATAGGTCACATTGTGTATATAAAAAAAGACCCATAAAAACCGATATTTAAACGGTGAATTTCACCATCATCCTTCACACTTAGCTACCATGGGCTAATCAAAGCAAGCACGTCTCTCTGTCGAATCGAGTCTGTGACAGCAAACACCTGGCCGACGAGCTTCAGCAGGTCAAGCAGGTTTTGCACGACAACAAGCCTCGGGTCCCGCGCCTACGTCTATAATATATTCTGAGTGGTAAAATGATACTGAAGCCAGAGCGGCAAAAATATTGATAATTTCATAAGTTGTTTTGAAACCCTGTTTCTCACACTATACTAACAGGAGTCACACAAACTATGTCTAGTTACATAACCAATGTCATCATCTCAGTGTTTGATGGACTTGGGTATAACGTGCTTGCTCTTTAATATGTTCTATTTTAATTTCTGCCATATGTCTCATACTTGTGAACATGTGCTGCTTGTGAGGGTGGTCTACTCGGATTTGCTTATGCTCCTAGTTTTAGTTACTTTTTTGAGTGTATCAAAATAAATTCCTCTGTTACCGATGGGTATGTTTATATTTTCCATTCTGTACATACTGCGTTACTGTAACGTGTACTTAAAAAAAGGCATGAAAGAGGATACCTGCGCAGTTTCTTTCACATTTTCTTTTCCTTTCAGAGGAATCTCAATTCTAAACAGTATTAGATTAAATTTTTTCTAAAAACGAATTTTTTGTTTTTCTACGTCGCAAAAATAAATTACAGAAAAGAAGTCCTACTTACCTACCTAGGTTGGTGGGACTTCTTTTCTGCCAATAAGAAATAACATCTCAAATATGAAGGAATACAAACCAATAGTGAAATAAAAGTTACAACCTAAAAGTGACACTAAACCACAAGAATGCATAGGGCATGTTAACTCATCCAGTTTGTGGCCGCGCTTTCCAGCCCAAGATCAAGTATCTATCAAGAGAAAGTATTATTAAACATTAAGATAATAATATAATTCAAACACTAATTCATCAATGTCTTCTTGACTACTACAAGGATGTTTTTCACTATGTCCACCTTGTACCTCTATACATTTGCAATACTGTCTTATAATGTGTTTTGAAATATCCCGAGGCACATCAACATACTAAAATATTACTCGTTTGAGTAAGACATCGCACAAAGTCACTCACGGCGGATACTTAATTTCGCAATATAAAATACGAATCCGTCCGGAATTAATTTACGCGGGTGACTACAGCTATCAATCTCAACGCTAGCGCACTACTGGTGGTTTTTGTATGTTATGCGTGGACGTGGCAAAGCAACTGTACTCAGTAACATAATGTTGATATTTTTTGAATCGAGGAAATATGTTGTGAGTTTTGATATAATTTTTAATAATAGTTATTATTTATTTATTCACTTCAGGCAGAGCCCGTAAGTGTTATTAACAAATTAAATTATAGCTAAAATTATTAAAAGTACATTAAAACACTACAATAAGCAATAACAAGAAAAATTTATAAACTTGTGGGACAAATCCACACAATAACATATACTTGAACTGTTATGCTGCTGTGTTTTTCAATATCTACTAATTAGCATTTTTGAATCGACCATCGATAAACAATACCTATTATTATTTCTATTCTTGATTACTGAATTGTGACAAAGTTTTATGTTTATAAAACTTCCCATGTTTTTAAATATTACTACCAAATATTAGCACAGAATAAATAATAGACATTATGTAGATCAAATATGTGGATCAAATATGTGGAGTTAGTCAGCATATAGTGGACGCCACATTTGACCACTCAAAAAGTGAATAATTTTGGGTTTTTGTTACGTATGCACCTTAGTCCTTCGTCAGCTTACCGTTTTGAGTTTAAAGAGCGTGAAATAGCGTATTTTATAGTAATTTTATTTTGTTTATTACGTTATCGTAATCAACAATAATATGAATTTAAGAAAAATTATTCCTTTATCGAATAAAATTTCATATGAAAAAATACATACTAAATTTCTCCTACAAATAGTTGCAAAGGAATTAATCACGATATTTTATGCTTGAAATAACCTTTTTCAACTATTTAACCCAGATATATTTAGTAATAAAGTGGAAATTTATAGCATAAGTATTCAAATACAATCTGTATTGGGGTTGAAAGAATATCCGCTAACACAAATCGTCTCATGGGTTTGACACCTTCTTCACAATATCTTCTTAACAACAGTTAGATCCAAAGTAAAAAAACTGCGATTATGAGATTATCTGTGGGGAAGCCAGTATGTTCAGTGATTTTCAGTAGTTGACTTTGATAGATTGTAATGAACATAATTTCAGAAACTGTTAGATCTCGTCAGCACATCGTCGTCTACTTAGAGGGTCTAAGAATCGTTCTCGTTAAGTGATGAGTAAGTGACATAAAATGATATTTGTAAGATATTACAAAATATAAAATAAATATTAGCATATTAAATATTATTAGGTATTCAAGAAGGGAAATGGAATATCCATAAACTGCACATTATTAAAAATATTTCATTATAATTTATGTTATTTTTAAACTTAATATTTCGGAGAATAACTTAGTCTGGTTAGGTATAACTACTTACACAAAAACCTTGGGGTAGGTAGCACGCGCCGCCTACCGGCTTGCTTTGTTGTGGCCGTGTCAGTAACCTCATAGCGGCCGTAGGTAGGTAATATATCGACATATACAATATATATATATATATATATATATATATATATATATATATATATATATGGTTATTTTCAATAGTGAATGAAACTGGCAAATAAATAAATAAAAAAATATACTGACCGACTTACCCGTTGAGAGTTAAAATTTGTCAACTCTGCGGGTTTTATTTCGTCCATTCGAGCGATGCTATCAAAGGAAAATTTGTGTGGTAATAAACTTTTTTTATGATAGCGAATGTAAAATACTTTAGATTATATTACAGTAGATTTGACGCTTTGGATTCAATGGGCTATTTGACAGCGATGTCATATTTTTAGTCAAACTTTTTACTGTCAAGTTATTTATTATTCCAGTCCAAGCATTTTAAACCACTTTACCAATAAAAAAGGATCTCTAAGGCACGCTATAATTATTTTCCTTTACGTTGAACTTTTCCGATTGCAAATGTCGAATAATATTAATGCCGATAATAAATAATTATAACATAAATGAGTAGTGGAAACTTTTAATAAAGTATTTTTATTATATATATATATATATATATATATATATATGTATGTATGTATATATATATATACAAAATATATTGATTTCTTAAATTTACGGGAACACTACACATTGATTAAAACTATTATTTACGGATTTTATCGCGTTTAATTACTTCAATTTATTTTTATTATTATCCCGACGTTTCGGGTGCTCTACAGCGCCCATGGTCACGGGGGGGACTGAGATGTTTGACGTCCCAATGTCATAGTTAGTCCGCTTACCTTCAGTTTTTTTTAATATTAATTTTTGGTCCGATTTACGCAAAACGAGCTTATAGTATCATGAAGTCTTGCAGTGGTATGCTTGGGTTTTGGTTTAATTTTGTTAATTATAGGATCCCAAACAGATGGTAGCACCCAACCATCTTCTCTATTGAAATTTGGATGTTTTTTAATTTCAATAGCCTCGCGTATCATCCTTGGTAGGAATCGGTGTTCTTTTGCGAGAATTTGTGGTTTATCAAATCTAATGTAATGGTGGGGACGATCTTGAACATGTTCGCAGACTGCAGACTTCCCGGAGCGTCGGTCTCAGTCCCCCCCCGTGACCATGGGTGCTGTAAAGCACCCGAAACGTCGGGATAATAATAAAAATAAATTAAAGTAATTAAACGCGATAAAATACGTAAATAATAGTTTTATTCAATACAAAATATATGATTAAAAAAATACAAGATTAATAAAATAGAGTGAAAACGAACCAACGGTCCATCTGCATGTATTCCATGGTACTTGTAGCCGTCTTCAGACACATAAAGACTGTAAAGTTGTTACCACTGAGCACTAAAATGAAGTGCCTCTTAATACATTGCCTCATATTTAAACCGACTTATAGAACCGATATACAGATGCAGGCTCACTAATAAATAGTTAAAAGCGTCGTACCCAGACAACTTTCTGGGTAGAAAAGTTATCCTACCACATCGCAATTAAAGTAAGAAGCCAGAGTCTCGCGTCATTTTATAGAATATAATATTTTGGATATTATGCGCATGCATTTGATGATTTATTTCACTTCATCATTTGTCATGGATTACAGACACGAAAATTAGGTCTATGGACCAGGACGCTAACCGTTACGCCCTCGCCGCCAATGATAGGTGATTGGGCGAATCTCGTGTATTGAGGCAAACAATTATAGTTACTTAATCTTTTAAATTAGTTTTGTATTAATGATAAAATAGAACAGATTGTCCCCTTAACCCTCTCGCCAATGCATATTAAGAGTAACAAGTATCGTTAAACTGTTACCGAGGGCTGCTCATCGAAATTTCATCACTTTATTTGGCGCGCCTTGACAGTAAAACTGTCTCATATGCCGATACGGTAAACACCATGATGCTACTTATGCCGTCTTGCTTCCTCTACGCCAATGCTTTGGATATAAAACATTCTGTTATTATTATTACAATTAGATTGTTAATACATTTTACCATAGACTATGATATAACACATCTGCCGGTGTCTAACGTTACGGCCAACTTTTATAATTTGGAAATATTTGTAGAGAAAATTTTTATCAATAAAATTCAGTAATAAGATATTTAATTGAAAAATCGTGTAGTGCCGAAAAAATAATTTTTACTATCGCATGTCTTTCCGTGGATTTCGTAAGAGGCGACCGAAGCAAACTAAAACGCAAGATAGACATCAGCATCGTCCTAATAACAACTCAAAATTATAAAAAATAACCGTTGCCAACTCGCCTGCCTAAGGTGGCAGTTATGAAAAGCTTCCTTATGGGACAATTCATGGGGGAAGTTATGTTCAGCAGTGAAGTACCTACTGGACAAAATTTGGTAAATATTAAATGATTTGACGATGTTGTTACGAATCATTACATAACATGAATAACGAAATATCCATACAAAAAATGTGTGCGTAATTCAAAGTTCAATTGTTTCACTTGTCATAAGAAAATAATAAAGCCAGCGCATGAAAGCGTTTTACTTCCATTATTTGAGAAGAGCCGTAAAAACGTAAGCTGTATTTTGTTTCTTTAATTCACTCTTTTTGTTGTTACAAAATAGAACTTGATTTAGGATGTGTATTTTATGAATCCATTGCTACTGCTCGATCCGAGTCTCAGGTTTAGTAAACTGTTAAAAACATCGGTCAAATTATACAAATAAACTGAAAAATGAGGAAAATAAAAATATTTATAAAACCCGCGAAGAACATATAGCTGAGGTGCAGCACCGACGCTCGGGAAAGTCTGCAGTCTGTGAACTTTTTCAAGTTCGTCCCCACCATTACATCAGATTTAATAAAACCGCAATTCCTCGCAAAAGAACACCGATTTTTACAAAGGATGATTCTTACAAGTAAAGCGTATCTTTAAAGAATTTTTAGTCTTTTATTTACAAAGTTTTTTTTTACATTTTACATGATATTTAAATAAAAAGTTAAGGAGTGAATCTGTCATTGTCTTGTATTTGACAACATAGGGCATCACCTCTCGGTGATAAGCTTCAATAAAAGATAAAGCTTCAGAAATATCTTCATTCGTGAGGTTTTCGTCTCCGTAATTCGGATGTTTGCAAATTTGCTGAAAAATGAGCCGGACACATTGCCATTATAAACCGGGCATTAAACTTAATTAAATCAGCCTGTGAATACTCGGTCTTACATTGTCTGGGAGCTGTCAAGTGTAACAGCAATATTTTTCAGTTTCCTGTGGAGGGCCTGGGCTTGTTGCTTCAGCGACATGTCATTTACTTTCGATGAAATTGACAAATCTATTATAAATCAGTTGCATTATTTAAACATATATCGAATATAATATGCCAGTTCTCCAAAAAAACTTATAGGCAGTTAGCCATTATGTTTCACCGTACCTGTTGAGGTATAACTATTGCTTCACTATCAGCTTGTTTGTATTTGGCAGATATAATAGATAATAGTAATAGTATTTGAAATAACACATTATTGATTTGACTTTCTCAGTAATATCTTTATACGTGGTAGAGCCATGCTGCAGTTATATTAGTAGTATAGTTGTAGCACGAATGGGTCGGCTCGACCGGGGAAGGACCACGCTCTCACAGAATACCAGCGTGAAATAGTAGCTTAATGCTGCTGTATTTCGTATGGTAAGTGTAGAGAACCGGAGACCCTTTTTACTGGAAACGAGGCATTCCATCTTAGTCCTCACGGGTGACAACGCATCTGCATTTTGATTCGTAATCGAGGATAGATGTAGATGACTATGGGCCACAGCAACCACTTACCATCAGGTGGACTGTGTGCTCGTTTGTCACCCTATCCTATAAAAAAAAATGCAAAAGATATTACTATAGCCTTCTGGAACTTTATTTTAATGTTTTGTTTTAAGAGGCTTGTTAGTTTTTAGATGTCGGAAATGTATTTGTACATAATTAATTACGATAAGAATAAATTTCACTTAAAATTGCTGATAAAGAACGCAAATATGTCAATTTGGTCTAGTATTATGAAGTAGAAGTCCGGTACCTTATTTTTTAAATTTGTTTTTAATTTAGGTTTCTCAAGGTTAACCTTAACCTTTTACACTGTTTTTGGATATCGGAAATGCCTTTTGAATTTATTACTGAATTTGTTTTTTTTAACACGGATACACTTATAAAAAGACTCGAACCCAGACAATCTATTTGTAGTTGAAGACAGGACTCATACACAATAACAACATTTTCAACGAGCTTAGGGCAACCTGGCTAAATAGATAAGATTGCTTGAATCTGTTCTAAAATCGAATTAGCACGCGCCGACTCCACGTAGTCCTTGTTTGCGCTACCCATAGAGTGTTTTTGTATAGCCATAGGCACGGAAGTAGAGCAGCCCCGCCTGCCGCAGCAAATTGCAGGCACCCGTGCGCGCCGTAGCGGCTGAGGCTGGCATGGGTACCTGCAATTTTCTACACAAGGGCAAAGGGGCTGCACTTAACGCGGCACTGAAGCTGTTGCAGAAATAACTTTGGTTCAATATTCCTGTGTAGAAATTTTTTATGTTTTTAAAAAAGTCATTGCTCATAAACTATACATTTCCGCAAGAAGGGAAGGGTAGAGGAGGCTTCTTCTACAGTGTAAAATTGTGGAAATATCGTTTTAAATTTAGAAGAATTATATTGTTTAACTAGGCATGGTATACATTCATTGAAGTTGAATGATATATAATTTTCAAATAAATTTGTCGGTACGATACGCGCACCACCTACTGTAAGTTAATTGTACTATGCCTTTAACCTTCGCGCAAGCAAGCAATATGCTAAGAAAGTTTTAGTGAGATCTTACGAACGTTATGGCGATGCATATAATACGAACAAATAATCATTAATTTTTGTATAATAAATATGATATTACAATGCAATAAACTAAACGTAGTGAAACGAAGTGATTAAAATCAATTTATGAAGGGCTATACTAAAAATTGTGTACTAAAAAACTACGGTTTATAAAATGTATTTCTATGGTAAATAAAATCAAAGCGTTAAATATAATACCATTATATTACATGCTTTCATAATATTACCTACGAGGAAAATGTCTTTTACGAGGAATAACTCATACACTCAACGCGCGTGTAACGAATTGATGTTATTTTTAATGCGATTTTATAAAACTTGCAAGGCTCTTCTGACTGCCGATCTATAAAAATAAACCGACTGCTTGTTTTAAACATAAAACCGAACGAGTTCCGATTATCGCTTTATCTATTTTGAATTTTCTCCTTATCTGCCTTTTTTAGAAAGAACTTAATGTTTCCCGAGTGTATGTAATAAGTATGTTTATTATTATGTGTTTGCGTGGCCTTCTCTAGCCTAAACAAGCAGCATTTTGAAGATTTATTTCTATCTCGGTTATTATTAAATACCTGAATACAACCAATGGAGCTCTTTATTATGGTTCATAAGAATATTTTTAGTGCAAAAAGCAATATCTATGAACTAACTATAGGCACTATTATTACCTATACGTATGCTCTTAAGCTGCTACCATGCGGCTAAAAGAACGACTGAATAAGCTGCGTATTATTCGCTTTACTTGCTTATTACTAGAAAAAAAACACGAGATGTTTGTCCATGAGCAATCAATGTATATAAAACGTTTCCAGTATACAGTATAAAATCCTAGGCTTTTTAGAGAAATTAAACAAAAATGAAACCAATGAGGTGTTTCTTATGCAATTACACGTTGAATAATATTGATTCAAATACAGAATATTTAGACCCCTAGTGATTATACATCGTACAATGTACAACAGCGTTGAAATTAAATAAAAGCTGGCCAAATGTTATCATTTAAATAGAGCTTATTGGTCTCTTCGGTGTTCCTATTTTATTTTATTTTATTTTATTGAAAAAGGTACACAAACATACAATAGTTATATAAAGGTCTAAAATTTTAAGTATATTGGTGTTGATCTAAACTAAAGTGTACGTATCATAATAACATAACTGCAATAGAATCAAATTATTGCCATAATAACCTTCTGACATAGGAGGTGCTATTTTAAAAAAATCACATATTATTGTTACGAGCTTGAGGTTCGTGACAATAAAAACTGCCATCAACTGTGGCGCGCAACATTATGTAAAATGAACAAAGCAGACCTCGGTTTTACATTTGAATTTAGATAATATGTAAAATAGAACCTATCATATTGATTAAAACTACTTTTACGGATTTTATCGTGTTTTATTTAATTAATTTTCTCCTGAGGTTTCGCGTGCTTTCCAGCACCCATTTTCACGGGAACGTTCCGATGTCATTCATCAAACATATAGCTGACGTGAAGCACCAACGATCCGGAAAGTCTGCAGTTTGTGATCAAATCCCAGGCGGCCCCAACCATTACATAAGATGTGATAGACCACAAATCCTCGGGAAAGAACATCGATTCCTACCAAGCATGATACGTGAGGCTATTGAAATTAAAAAAAAACATCCTAATTTCAATAGAGAAGGTGGCTGGGTACTACCACCTACTTCATCATCATCATCAGCCCGCAGCAGTGCACTGTTGGACATAGGTCTCTCTCGAGGAGCGCCACTTAGCCCGATCTTCAGCTTCACCCGGCTTTCTCCAGTTGCTGCCAGCCGGCTTGCGCAGATCGTCGCTCCATCTAGCCAGGGGCGTCCCACACTACTTTTACGGCAAAGCGTAAGTGTGAGATGTGTTCGCTGCTTATATAGATGCCGCGTCCATTCCAGTTTAGCGTCTTAAAAACATCTTCCAGTGCATTTGTGAACAGTTTCGTGGATATTGTGTCCCCCTCTCTCACTCCACGATGTAACTGGAAAGGTTTTATAAGACCACCCTGTACTTGGACGGACATCGAGCTTGTAGTGTTTAAATGTCTCAAGACATCTTTATATCACCAGTCATTCCGGTAACGCTGCAAGGAATTTACAACAACCCAAGTTTCGATGGAGTCAAATGAGTTCTTCATTTCTCACAGTCCACAAAGGCCAGACACAGAGGCTGATTGTACTCATTCGTTTTCTGTATAAAATTCTATGGTGCCATAACCTATTCGAAACCCAGCCCGCTCGGATGGTCGAAATTCGTCAAGTCTCCGCACGAATCGATTCATGATGACCCTCGCAAACAACTTATTGACGTGGCTCAGAAGCGAGATGGGCCGATAATTCTTTAACATTGTCTTGTGACCTTTCTTGTAAAACAAGACTGTGATGCTTCTGCTCCACGCCATTGGAGTTCTCCCATCTCGTAAAACGCAGTTAAAAATTCGACGGAGCTCTTTAAGCAACGGTTGTCCCTCCCCTTTAAGAGCTGTGTTGTAACTCCGTCCTCCCCAGGGGCTTTACCATTTTTAATTTGGCCGAGGGCCAACTCGATATCTCTTCTAGAACAGAGATATCTGGCAGCTGGTTTGTAAAGTGGCGAGTTAGTGTGGCGCTATACTGTCTTATTTGGAGTCAGGTTGCCGATTCTGTGAGGATTTTTCTACCACGTTTTCAGTTTCAGTCAAGACTTAAGGACCCTTGTTTCGCTCTATTGTCTCTTGAATAAGGATTGCACAGGTACCACCGTACAGCTTTCCTTACGAGTCTGGTAAGTGCCAGCTATTCTGATGGCGCAGTTGTTGTTGCCTCATTGTTCGGAGCGTAGACTTCATCTGATGGGCTTTTTAATCTTGAAATTTATATTCAGAGTGCCTCGAACAAATCGGTGATCGCTTCCAGTATTAAACCTTTTGATCACTGAGACATCTCTGAATATGTACTTTTTGTCCGTCATGATGAAGTCGATCTCATTTTTCATCATGTTGTCGGGGCCGCGCCTGGTCCACTTCCTTTGGGACTTTTTATGAAAATAGGAATTCATTAGATGAAGCCTCTCCTTTTCGAGGAAGTTGATCAGCATTTGCCCCCTGTGGTTTCAATTCAACACCTGTATGTTTCCCAACTTTGGCGTTAAGGTTCCCTTCGCTATGTCTTTAAATTTATAGATTCAAACTCATCGTCCGAGTGTGTTGAAGTGGGTGCGTAAACTTCTACAATCTTTATAGTATTTTTCAGTAAGTTTTAAAATATACGCTACCCTCGCCGACACACTGGAGATATCTAAAATGTTGTCACAGAGAACTCTATTGACGAGGAAGCCTACTCCACCCTGGGAAAGATCATGTCTCTCAGGATATTAGAGAAGGTGGCCCGATTCCAGGATTAGTATGTCTTCTCCCTCTTTTTGTACTTCACTCAACCCCAGAACGTGCCATCTTAAATTTTTCAACTCTACTTCTAATTCTGCAATGTTCTCGTCGTGTCGCAGGGTTCGTCCATTGTATGTCGCCAGGTCCAGCTTGTGGTGGTATCTTGCCCTCTCCCAGAGATTCGTAGCACCCCCTGTCTCACTGCCACCACGGTCAGGTACATAGGGGCGGCCGGGAACTGGGGGCCGTGTTTTTTTAGTGCTTAACATTGGGAGGTTTTGCTCTTGATCGCTCCGCTGGGCAAACGGATTGGTGACCTCAGTATCAGCAACGTTGCACCTACGACGCTGCTGCCTGTCACAGATCTAGATATTTTTGGCCTGACCAGAGAACTAAGATGGTTATTCCGTCATCTGTCAGACGCCAAAGCTTGTTCTTTTTGACTTTTCGTCTAAAGTCGCCTCGTACGACACTCAAGGGTAGAGAGGGGGTGGCAAGATTCTAACGCCGTTGCCACACGACCACTTACTTGAGATTCTGTACGAAGGCGGCACTGAAAATTTCGGGAATCAAGGAAGTGACACAACATTACTATTTAAAAATGTATTTATTGCTTTTCGAAGTATTCTCCGCGAAAATTGACACATTTTTCCATACGATGGAACCAACCATTGAAGCAACCATTCCATTCGGAAATTGGGGTCTCCAAAATGGCCGTTTTGTAGGCGTCCACAGCTTCTTCAGGTGATGAAAATCTCTGTCCACGCAATTTATTCTTTATTTTAGGGAAAGTATAGAAATCATTAGGGCTTAGGTCGGGGCTGTACCGCGGATGGTCTAATAATTCTATGTTTTCTTGCTCTAAAAACTCTTTTGTTCCGTGTGCGGTGTGAGAATTCGTATTTTCGTGATGGAGGATGATGCGACGGTTGCAGTTCTCTTTACGTAGTTCAGAAACGACCTGTGGTAAACAAATGCCAGCATACCATTCTGCATTAACCGTTCTTTGTCCCTCAAGAGGAATAGTGCACCCAACCTCGTGACTGGTTTTTTGTTTCGGGTTCGTACGCATATATCCAGGATTCCTCACCTGATACGATGTTGTATACAGCATTTAAGGATCCTACGTGCAATCTTTCGAGAGTTCTGACGCACCAAGTAACGCGAGCCGCTTTTTGCTCTTCACAGAGCGAATGCGGTATCCATCGGAAAAACAACTTTTTTACACCTAATTAATCATGCAAGATTATTTGTATTTGACTCATGCCAATGTCTAAAGTTGCCTGAATTTCGCGGTATGTCACATGTCGATCTTCCTCAATCAGCTTACGCACAGCATCAACGTTTTCTTGGGTGACTGCAGTTTTTGGACCACCTTGACGGGGATCATCACTGAGCTTGACACGTCCACGTTGAAATTCAACAAACCAGCGACAAATTGTGATTTTGGATGGAGCTTCATCACCAAATGCAGAAATTATCCGGTCAACACACTGTTTTTGTGTTAAACCACTTCGAAAGTCATAATAAATCATCGCTCTTGAATTTTCTCGAGTCAATTCCATTTTCTCAACGACTAAACAAGTTTGACAAAACCTTGTGACAAGACCGAGAATCTTTTTTTAAATAAATAAATGGTATTCGATTTTTAAAACCAAGGAGTTTTCAATTAAAAAGATTTTAATATGACAGGAACAGTGGAAATATTCCATTCCCGATACTTTTAGTGCAGCCTAAATCAATAAAAAACCAGTAATCAATAAAATTAAAACTAAACCCAAGCATACCACTGCAAGACTTCAAGACACAGTAAGTTCATTCTGCGTAGATCGCACCATAAGTAATAATTAAAAAGCTGAAGGGACTTCGAATTATCACTGACATCGGGACGCCAGTCACCTTAGTCCCCCGTGACCGTGGGTGCTGGAAAGCACCCGAAACGTCGGGAATTTAAACTTAAGTAACTTAAACGCGATAAAATACGTAAAAGTCGCTTTAATCATTGTGTAGTGTTCGTGTAAATATAAGAAATCATTATATAGAATCTAGTATAGTTAAAGTAATGATGATAATGATATCTTTATAAAAAAGAGATTTACAATTGCACCGTATAATGATTTCTTTTAAGTACCTACGCGAATATTGCACATTAAATAAAACTAATTTTACCTATTTTATCTCGTTTAATTCAAATTTTTCAACTCCCGACGTTTCGGCGCTTTTAATCACCCGTGGCCTCGGAGGGGACTGAGGTTTTTGACGTCCTGACGTCATAGCGCAGGTTACCTTCAATTTTAAATATTAATCCTTGCCGGTCTACGCAGAATGAGCTTGCAGTATCTTGAACTCTCGCAGTAGTATGTTTGGGCTTGAATTTAATTTAATCTCGAGCAGATGGTAACCAGAGTACGAAACTTATCCAAGTGCAGAGAGGGGTAAGACAGGGTGACGTTTGATCCCCGAAACTTTTCACCCCTACGTTAGAAGACGTTTTTAACCTACTGGAATGGAAAAGACAAGGTATTAACATTGTAGGTCACAGAATGATAATATAGAACGTAACCAAAATAAAGATCGTGTGTAACGTCGAACTCCTATGCCGGTAGTTGTTGGGAGCACTACGATCAAAGTTGTCGACGAGTATGTTTACCTAGGACAAATAGTCCGATTAGGTAAGTCCAAATTCGACCGAGAGGTCAAACAACAGATTCAACTCGGCTTAGCAGCGTTTGGAAGATTACGATACATCTTCTCGTCAGATAAACCGTAAAACTTCAAGATTGTACCAACAAGATTGTACAACCAGTGCGTGTTGCCAGTGATGACATATGGATCTGAAACGCGGTCCTTCATCGCTGGTCGTTGAAGAACCGATGACCAATGGGAAATAATAGTTCTCAACTGGTAGCCTTATACTGTTAAGTGGCATATTGGGAATCCCCCTTCCACACTTGATGGAATGATTAACTGGTATGAGATGCAGAAAGTCGATGGATTCAGCTGGCTCAGGACCATGTTTTGTGGCATTACTTGGAGAAGGCCAGCTCTCAGTAGTCGACTTGTGGTGGGTTGTTATGATAATGTTGACGATGTTTAGTAGAATCTATTAAAGATTCAGTATCCGCCAAAACATATTTTTGACACTAACTAATAACGAGCGTTTTGGGTAAAATCGATTCAACTTTGTACATAAAAATCTTGAATTTTTGAATTGAAAGTTATAAACGCCTCTATACACGAAGAGGAAGCTCTGCATAGCCTGTAGATTTACTGGTCCTCAGAGCTACGAGTAGCTAGAGCTGAATTTATGACAGACTGCAATTTATACCAACGCGGAAGCATTAAGCTGCAAGTATAGTGTGATTATGTGAATTTAATTATCAGGAATTAAAGTAGAAGAACTTATTTAATAATATGAAATGATTTATTATAATAGTTTATATATACATATATTGTATTATTATTATATATAAATTCTTATATCATTTGTTAACCTTTAACAGCTGTATATGATTCATGGATCGAAAAACAAGCAAATAGAATAAAACTAAGTTTATACGAAACAAAAAATGGAAATAAAATGGAACTAGCTCAAACCTTTATTACCCTCAACGATATTCCGTCGTTTCATTTGAACAACGAAATCCACCTCCCGTTCTCTCTTTTCGTTGATTCCTTTATTCAAAAACCCTTTTATTATGGTCGACTGACTTAAGTAGGTAATTTACTTTATGTCAAATGCAATCATTGTTTAAAAAACATAAATTTCTTTTCTCTTTATAGGCCCGCTAAAGTCCTCTGCTATACATGCCCTCTCTAGCTAGAAGGATTACCTAATCAAGACGTTTGGCAGGTAGATTGACGACTGCAGTGCCAGAAGTCTCGAACCTGCCGGTCACCGTTCAGGTTATACTCATAAAATAGTGCATTCTTTACAACCTATCAAAATTCCACTGCTGATCAAGCGCCATAGAGCACATATAACATAGAGATATATTTGTCGTGGTTGCCACGTGGCAGACGAGTTGGAAACCGCAGTTTTTTAATTATTTTTGTGTTGTTATTAGGAAGATGCTTGTGTCCAGCTCCTGATTCATTCCTTTTATCGTCTCTTACGAAAACCATGGGTTGATACGGGGTTGTGGATTCTTTACGCTGCACATTTTATATGTTAAGTACCTGGATGACCAAGCTTTGCTCGGTTTTAATTAAAAAAATTGTACAATTAGTTTAAAAAATAGTATACAAGAAGGCTCGAAATAATAGATTTTCTCACAAAAGAAGGGAACTTGAAAAAAAAGGAAAAAAAACTCGGACAGAAGACAGGACGCGAACCAAGGCATTACGATTTCGCGACAGCTCGCTATCCACTTCAGCTATTACGATCATTAATACAACGTCAAAATTTACCTTCTTATATTGTAGCAGTTTTTATTGCCTGAAAACACGGACAAAAAGACTATTTCTAAAAATAAATCCTAGCTAGATCGATTTATTGCCCCCGAAACTCCCTACATTAAATGTTATGAAAATCGTTGGAGCCGTTTCCGAGATTCCGATTATATATGTATACAAGAATTGCTCGTTTAAAGGTATAGGATATATTTATTATTTATAAACCTACTTTTGGAATATTACATTACTTTAAAATTATAATCGAATCAGTCGTATTTCGTGGTGTTTTATTTATAGATATCATCTGCTGTAGCAACTGACTTGAAAGTCTGGTCATCCTTTATAATTTATCCTTAATAATAGTTTTTCTACCATTTAATTGCTTTTAATACCATTTAATTGTCATCATTTTTTATTATGTGGGAAGGTGCTCTATGATAGCCCGTTTGCTTATAGATTACCATGCCTCGTCCATAACAACTTATCAATTGTCCACTTTTGAATATAGGCCTCCATCATAGATAGTCTTAAAGGAGAGATTTTAACTAAATAAAATTTTAACAGGTGGGGTGGCAGCAACAGATTTATTATTATTTAGAGTTATTATTAGGAAAATGCTGCTACACAATCGCCACTATACGGTGCAATATGTTATTAGGATATAGTAAAATTTCTATATTAAGCCAATGTAATCCACATGACATAATTAAGCATAGTTTCAATAGATCACAGTGTCACTGTAATCTATTTTATTTTCTTATATACGTGGTAGCGGAAATCGTTCGTCTCGAACGGCCAAGGATCACACTTTCACAGAATACCAGCGTAAAATAGCAGCATAATGTTTCTGTGTGACCCTTTCCACTGGAAACGAATCATTCCATTTTAATCTTCAGAGGTGACAACGTGTCCGTATTATGATTCTTACTCTACATCTATCGTAGACGTCTATGGGCCACATCATCTACTTACGAGTACTATATGGTGGTCTGTATGCTTGTTTGTTAGACTTATTCTATGAAAGACTAACCGTTGTAAACGAAAGACCATTTACTTAATCTAAACATCTGCCAATATAATGTTTTCTCTACTGTTTAAATTTAAGATTTGGCTTGATAATAATAACAACCACCCTAACAGTTATCTTTTATGATGACTGATGACTTAAACTATTATCTTGGCTGTAAAAACCATGTTCTAGTTGTTTTTATTGACTATAGTAAAGTGATTGACACAATAAAGCATTTATTGATTGAAAGACTTGCTTAATGTGGACTGCGAGGATCTGTTCTGAAATGGTGCGAAGATTATGTGAAAAAGAGAGTACATATATAGATTTTAAGTAGGAAATGCTACAAGTATAAAGCAAACCGTCACCCATGGTGCCGTCCAGGACTCTGTAATTAGGCCTTTATATTATTTGACCTATGTTAATAACGAGGAAGGTCAAGAGTACTCGGATACCTAGACGTGCATGTATGAAGAAGTTAATGAACCTGAAAGAAGCGAAAGAGGTATGTAAGGATCGTGACACTTGGCGATCTGTTCTCTCTGGCTACCCCGTTAGGGATTGTGCGTGAAGATAAGTAAGTAAGTAAGTAAGTACCTATGTTAATAATGTTGCAAATGTCATTAAAAATTGCAATTTTTATCAATTTGCAGACGATACCTGTTTTTTAACAGCGGAAAACGATATATACGTGACATTACTTAAATTGCAAGATGACTAAACCAATCTCATGGAATGGTTCCACGACACAGGACTAATTCTGAACGCCACGAAAACAAATTTGATGTACATTTCATCCAGTCAAAACAGAGTATCCGTTTCTTTAAAACTTGTTGCCTACAGCTACTAATGTCTTCACAGTGACATCTATAACAAGACTTGTAATTAAATGTAGCCATATTGAATTAGTAGGACCACAACCCTACCTTGGTCTCTTAATAGACAGTCGATTTTAATAGACGTACCATATTAAAACGTGTGTGATAAGTTTAGGGCCATACTTACCAAATTTTATATTGTTAAGTAAAAAAAATATCTTTCCTACACTATAATTCTTCTAAAGGCTCTAGCCGAAACAATAGTACAATACGTATTAAGTATCTTTGATAAAATCTGAAAATCGCATCTAATAGTATCTATGAATTACAGCTTAGACTCATCAAAACAATTTATCGCTAACGCCGCAAATGGCGAACAAAAATTTTTAGAAAATTACAAGAGAGCAAGAAAACATTCGTATTTCCCCGATTAATAGTTTTTCCATCAGAAAATTAATCGTATTTGTAGTTTTTCATTAAATATAATATTCTTAATTTTCTGATGAAATAGGCTAGTAATCGGGGAAATATAAATGTTTTCTTGCCCTCATGTAGTTTAAAAAAAAGTTGCGGTTCGCCCCATTGCAGTGTTAGCAACGAATAGTCCCCCCTAAAACCACACAACAATATAAGGAAAATCTAAAACTTACTTTACTTGTTGAACAGTTCTTTAATATAGTGGAAAAAACGAGTTCGATCCCCGTCAGTTAACCAGTTTACAGTTTACCTGAAAGTGTTAATTGTATTTATTTACCAAATAATAAAACTGCGTATCTGAAAATTTTGAGAAAACGTTTTGAAACCTAGCGCTACGCATTGAGGGCAATGCGGCGAACTCTTGAAACCCTAGTATGTCACCCTATGTATATCACACTACATTTTTGTCACTGTAACAACTACTTGAAAAATTCTTTAATGTGCTTTAAGGTTTAGGTCTTTATGGTTAAAAGCATAAAACATGCCTAAAATACACATAAAATACAAATAAATATATTAAAAATTACAGTCTTATTAATAAAATAGTTTAATATTTTGAGTTTTACATTAGGTCAAGTTATAATTTATAACGATTGAAAAATCGGCCTTCAGTCGACTTTAATGTTTTTTTTAAATTTTAAATTTACAATTTTTTTAGATACATTTTTTAAAGACATAACACAAAAGGTCTCGGTTGCTTGTCGCATTCCTTCGTTGAATCTTTCAAAATTTTCTTATATATTTAGCTCAGTAGAAACGGAAACTTTGAAGTAGTGGCGCATTCTCGCTACGCTAAATATTTCATGCTTACTCGCATTGTTCTTTCTTGGTTAACTTGCTTAACCCGGAAGGAATTCAGGATCATAAATTTCATTCACAGAAATAAATTTAAAAAGTCAAATGTTGTCAAAGATTTATAATATCCATAATTTAGTATAGACCAGAATAGGAAAATTATTTTATTCTTACACTCAACCATGCGTGGCAGCTGTGGCGGGTGCCCGCCCTATTAGGGAATTTATGAGGATAATTATGTTCGGTGGAGGTCTTCTGATGATGTGTGGCTGTAATAATGATGATGATGATGATGATGATGACGATTAAAGCATATGTGGGTGTAAGTATTTTGACTACCCTCTATCATTCTGTGAGAGTGGTAAGAGGCGACATAGGGGCACAAACCAGGAGATGCGCAGCAGCGTCTTTCTAATAACAACTGAAAAATAGGCAAATACGATGGCCAACCAGCTTGCTAAGAGTGGCAACTATGGCAACTATGGCAAATATTGTTAATAATTATGAAGCAATCTGTGAGGATGTCTATTTACTAGCAAGATGCGGTGGAATTAGATGATAGGCTGTTTGATGATGATGATGATGTAGTGGCGCCATTTTTCGATGTAGTTGCTGCCACCAGCGGTACAACCAGAGTGACCGACATAGTCCAACGGATTAGTAAGCTGAAGTGGTCAATGGGCTGGCTATATAGCTCGAAGAACCGACAAACGATGGGGGAAAAAGGTTCCCGAGTGGCAGTTTCGTACCGGTATGCGAAGTGTAGGGCGACCCCTCACTAGATGGAGTGACGACCTGGTAAGACATGCAGGAAGTCGATGGATGCAGGTGGCTCAGGACTGTGCTTCGTGGCATTCCTTGGGGGAGGCCAATGTTCATCAGTGGGTTTGTACAAGGCTGTAATTATGATGATGATGATCATCTTAGTTAGGACCCTTTGTAATGTCGTTATAAAATGAGACAACAGTTATGTTTCAAGTCCTGTTTTATACTGTCTTAAATTTGTAGTAAGTATAGCACGGATACCGTGAGCCACACACTACACCTACCACGGCATCTTGAAAAAAAAATGGTATAAATTACATTTGTTTTACCATTTGACCATTTGTGTACCATATAAATACATATAATAATTACTACATATAAAATTTTGTACAAAGAAATCTAATACAGATGGAACTTAACTTTTCTAATTTAAATTGTAGGTCTGGAGTTCATTCAAAATGTGAAGTGGTTTACTAATTTCAGAAAGAAAATTGTATCTTATTACAGAACATAATAAGTCACTACAAAAGATACTATAAAATAATCTTCAACCTTAAAATAAAATAATAATAAAAATTACAAAAATAAAAGTACCTAACTAAAATATGTAATAAAATAGCGCTGTTAAAAATAATAAAAAGGTAATTTTTTTGAGTCTCTTTTAAATTGATGTCAATTTATATCTATCTTAAGAAATAAGATGGTTCTAGCTTCGTTTCTTTTTGTCAAGTCAGTGAAAGCAATGTATTCTCAATGGCGGCATTATATTACATTTATTTTATGTAGTCATCCACTTTCATTTTATTAAATTTTATCTCATACAGACATTTATTCATTTACATATCATTATCGTTGGGTGGCCCGATCCCCTGTCTCATATTAATGTTTAAGTCACAATATTGGGCATAATTTCGTAATTTCGCCACAATCTATTAATGCTAGACGTTTATATATTGCTTAGCCAAACCAAAAATATTACTTTTTATTTTAAGATAGAGACCATAGCAACAGAACAAAGATATACTGTAATACAACGTTATCATGCTCTTTAACATAACAACAGGAATCAAAATACAACTTGCAATCCTAGCCGTGTAAGCGGTTTGTGACACCTTTGTTTTAAATTTCTGAGTACGTTCATGGGAACAATTTTCGCTTACGTCGTATAATGGTACCTAGTTTTAACAATGCATTAAAATGATATCGTGAATAAAATGAATGTATCTTTATAGATTGTTACATTCCATTTTAAATTCATTTTGTAAAAGTATTATACTTTACATAGGTAAATTAACAAATATTGAATATTGATTATTTAAGTTATGTATAATTTCGAAAACTTATTATTTCTTGCCTTCTAAGGAATATGTTTATGTTTACTGAGACAGAAATTTATATAAGAAAAAGAATGCACTACTAGGTACACAGCTCAAGTTTGTTTGACAAAATATTTATTAACATTGGAAAAGACAGTTTTATTTCAAAGTCATAAGATAATTTTAGTTTTTATTGCCTTTTATAAAGAAAAAAATACTGTTACATTACAAAATTTATAATAATAGTGTATGGATAACCCTTGGGCTTGATTTTAATAAGCATTATATAAACCGCCTGTAGTTTAAAATTGTTTTACTTTTACATAAGAAAACATAAGACTAAAAGTAATTTAAAGTAAAATCATTGCAAATACGAATAAATGTGCCTAAATATGAAAAAAAAAACTTGTAAATTCATATAAATTTACCATATTAATTTATCATATTTGGTTGATATATTTTTTTTGTTTACGTGTAGTTGTGTGAATCGATCCCTATAGTTATTGTGCTACTTGCTTGTAGCATTAATAGTCCTAATACAGAAATGCAAAATAACTACCTATTCAACCCTATAGATTCGGTCGGGGATCCCCTTATTAATCTTGTATTACCAACGATTATGAGGCCTTTTATGAGTTTTTTTTTATAATTCTTGTACGTACCTTTCTTATTTTTTTAATATTTTTTAACCTTTCGCTAGCTTTATTTCTCTCTATTCGCTTATATATTTTAATTCACATCATTCATAATTAATTTCATGATATTTATCATGCGGGTACTTTATACATTATGGGCTCCCCATTTAGTTGGGTATTATATAACATTTTCATTACATTTATTTAATTTTATTGGTACATAAACTTTTTTCATACTTTTTACTTATATATACATACTACAAAGGACTCCAACAATTGTTACAGAGGAAAACTAAGTTCGCACCATGATCCAACGAAGGATAAGATCTCAATGTACCATTATTATGGGTAACAAATTTAAAACTTCTCTGGTCCCCAACAGTACTAATATGAGTAAATCACTTGTACTGAAGATATTGTTCTCTAATACCCTTTACTCCTGATTTAATCGTCCAATCACGGAAACATACATACCAGTGATGAATGTTCCCGTATCTCTCCATCATTTATTTCTCAAGGTCATCTTTTTTTTTATTCTCTTCATAAATTTTTATATGTATCAATTACTTTTATATTCTTTCACTTTTATTCTATCTCCTTTCAATTAAGCATATCGGTTTATTAACACTAGAGTTAACGTCACCAAAGTTTGGGCCCAAAACATTAGCTAAGATAATAACCGATAACCTAAGCCTTTCATTCCAATAACTAGTGAAATTATTCGCATAGTTTCTTTATCTAATCATCACTTATATCATCCCACATATATAAAACATTCAGAATCCATGCTATTACTTTCTTTTCTTTGCCGAAATCTATCTTCAACTTCCACATATCCATATCAAAACCTCAACATTTTTAAAGAACAAAAAAATTAAGATGACTACAATTATTCATCGGTTGATCTAGCCGATTACAAATATTTAAGCTAATATTTTACTATTCTTTTTAAATACAAACACCATCCCAATCTTTGATTATATACAAAGATCCCAATATATTTAAACACAATCTTAGTGTCACTACATCTATTAAGAATACCATTCTCATACAGTTTCCTTTCTATAATTTAACTTAACCCTTTTTTATTCTATCTTTTCTTTTACTCTTTTGTGCAAACATTTTATACTCTTAAGACACAAACAATTATTTTTTCCATACTACATAAACTTTATGTTTTGACGTCATTAATTCTATTTCGCATTTTTTTTCTGTTATATAAGTTATTTAATATTTGTCTTAGCTTCAATAGTCCATAATTCATTAGAGCCATTACCTATATTCGATAATCAAATTATCTCAAAAAAGTATCGATCTACTTTACAGTTTTGTATCACAGAATAATTGTTTATTTTATCAAGCATTAACAATTGGAATACTGGATTTTAATCGGAGATAAAGTAAATGAAAAAGAAAAAAAGCCAATATTTTAAAGGCAAGTCGAGAGACAACAGTGGTATATATTAATGCATCATTCTGTATCAAATTCGTGTAACATATCGATGCCTTATATGCAAAAGATCACGTCAGCATTGTTTAGAATTTGATGCGCAATATTAATACAAAGAAAACATGATTTTTTTTTCACTGAATTATTAAATAATACATATTATTTATCGATAATAAAACAAATTAAAATATAAAATTAAAATTACATAGAAATTTCAACATTGGTCGATAAGCTTTATGTAATGTAAGGTATTAGGTTAAGACTGATTATATAGGTGGCGGGTAAATGGAGATAAGACAGCGAATTCATTGTGGAATAAACGGAGTGAGATTGCGTTACATTTTTTGTGTTCTCTCCAACTTTTATATACATTACATTGGCGACGAGGATAAAAACGTAGTTTTATAGTGTTTTTAATCGTTGTGAGTAATAGTTTACAAGTTAATTCGAGGACAATGTCGATTGGAAAAGTAATCGAGTTCGATGTAAAAACCGGTGTGTGGTCGTCGTATGTCGATAGACTTGAGATGTATTTTACGGCAAATAAAATAAATAGTGATCTCAAGTTGCCCACGCTAATAGCGGTCGTGGGCGATGAGGCCTACGAGTTATAATCCGTCGGAATTAAAATACGACGCCGCCATTAGTCTATTGCGCAACCACTACCAGGACCATCCGCGTTAGCGGAAAGGTATCGTTTTAGACAAAGGAGGCAAGCAGCGGATGAGAATATAGCAGAGTACGTGGCAGAGTTAAAAAAATTAACACGTCACTGCAAACTGGGCGATGGTCTTGGTGAAAGTCTACGAGATCAATTTGTCTGCGGATTAAGGAGCGATGTTATTCGGTAGAGGCTGTTTGCGGAGGATGACACATTAAGTTTCACCAATGAGATAAAAATTGCCAGCTCGTTAGAGGCCGCGGAGCGGGACGCTGCGGCGGTAGATACAACCGGGTCAGCAACATCAGGAAGAGATATGGCGGGGGTGCACTCGCTGGCGATCGGGAAAAATAGGTCGCGGAGAACGTTGGAGGGAGGCGGGCGCGGAATGCGCGGAAACTGCCAGCCACAACACAATCGGCCGGAATCGGCTACAGCTATAAGGAGGCCCGATGCAATTAGCAGTCAAACTTGCAGCGGATGCGGAGGGACAGGCCACGGTTATGAGGATAGTTGGTCCCGGGAATACGTGTACAGCAGGTGCAAGCGCACGGGTCACCTACGACGCGTGTGTCCGGGACAGGGCGCGGCAGGTGTTCGTACAACCAGGCATACCGCTTATCATCAGGCAGACGTAGCACGGCATGATGAAGACGGGGGTCAATTAGAGGAGTTTCATCACCTATGTTTAGGTGACTATAGCGCGGTGAGTTTGCCAGTGACTGTAAATAATAAAGTCATCAATATGGAGGTTGATACGGGAACGGCAGTGTCATGCATTAGCGAACAAACTTATAAGCATATAGTACCATAAGTTAGATCGCACAATGATTGAAGATCTATGACGGTTCGTCACTTAGACCTTTAGGATTAATCACACCGGAAATTTGTTACGGTGGAGAAAAAAAAGATTAGAATTGTTTGGTGTCAAAGGAGGAACCACGTCCTTGTTGGGCAGGCAGTGGTTATCTGAATTAAAAATAAAATTACCATTATTCACCAACTGCCATAACTTGGAGAGTAACCGAGGTAAATTAGATGATCAATTGAAAAATTTGTTTTCCAGATATAAAGAATTGTTTGATGGATGGCTGGGACGGTACACGGGCGGCAAGGCCACGTTATGAATCCGCGAGGGGCAGCGCCGGTGTTTCATCGCGCGCGGCTGATATCGTACGCGTTGCGCGAGCGCGTCGACGCCGAGCTGGACGCGATGCTGCGCGACGGCGTCATCGAGCCCGTCGACTGCTCCGACTGGGCCTCGCCGCTGGTACCGGTAAACAAAGCTGACGGTTCGTTGAGAATTTGTGCTGACTATAAGGCAACGATAAACCCTGTTTTGCTAGTTGATTGATATCCCTTACCTAGAGTTGAGGATTTAATTGTTAGGTTGAGTGGGTCGACATATTTTTCAAAAATTGATGTGTCTCAAGCCTATAAGCCATTTCTCTGCGTGATAGACTCAGAAATGAGGATATCCGCAGTAAAACTAGAGTGACCGAGAGGTGTAAGACAGGGTGACGTTATATCCCCCCCGCTGCATTGGAAGACGATTTCAAGCTACTGGACTGGAAAGGATACGGTATTAACATCAATGACGAGAACATCACTCACCTTCGATTTGCCGACAATATAGTCCTTATGGCAGAATCGCTGGAGGACCTAAGCACTATGCTCAAAGACCTCAATGGTGTCTCCCAACGGATAGGTCTTAAGATGAACATGGACAAAACAAAGATCATGTCTAATGTCCATGTCACACCTATCCCGGTAGTTGTTGGGAGCACTATGCTCGAAGTTGTTGACGAATACGTTTACCTGGGACAAATAGTCCTACTAGGTAAGTCCAACTTCGACCGAGAGATCAATCGGCGGATTCAACTCGGCTTGGCAGCGTTCGGGAAATTACGACACATGTTCTCGTCAGGTATACCTCAATCTCTGAAAACTAAAGTGTACAACCAGTGTGTGTTGCCAGTGATGACTTACGGATATGAGACGTGGTCCTTCACTGCTGGCCGTATGAGGACGCTCAAGGTCGCTCAGCGAGCTATGGAGAGGGCTATGCTTGGAGTTTCTCTGCGTGATAGACTCAGAAATGAGGATATCCGCAGTAAAACCAGAGTGACCGATATAGCCCAACGGATTAGTAAGCTGAAGTGGCAATGGGCCGGCCATATAGCTCGAAGAACCGATAACCGATGGGGAAGAAAGGTTCTCGAGTGGCAGCCTCGTACCAGTAGGCGTAGTGTAGGGCGACTCCCCACTAGATGGAGTGACGACCTGGTAAGATATGCAGGAAGTCGATGGATGCAGGTGGCTCAGGACCGTGCTTTGTGGCATTACTTGGGGGAGGCCTAAGTTCAGCAGTGTACGTGTGAAGGGCTGTAATGATGATGATGATGAAGCCTATAATCAGATGGAGCTAGACGATACTAAAAAGTTAACCGTAGTTAATACGCACCGCGGCTTATTTCAGTATAATAGGTTAGTGTATGGGCTAGCATCGAGTGCTGGAATATTTCAACGTATTATGTATAATTTGTTAAAGAACATCCCCAATGTCGAAGTATTTTTAGAAGACGTTATAATCGGCAGGAAAAATAAGTTCGACCCCCTTCAAGCCCTAGAAGCTGTCTTTAGCAGGTTACATAAGAACGGATTGAAATTAAAAAATCATAAATGTATATTTTTTGTAAACTAAGTGCAGTTTTTAGGGTATGTACTTAGTAAAGACGGAGTGAAAACAGACCCGAAAAAGATAAAAGCAATTGCTAAGCTACCTAGGCCTTGTAACGTGACCGAGCTACGGTCTTTTTTAGGTTTAGTAAATTTCTACGCAAAATTTATTAAAAACATGAGTAGTATGCTCGTACCATTAAACCAATTGCTGAAAAAAGGTCAAAATTGGTTTTGGTTGAAGAAATGTGAGCTCGCGTTTGTTGAAGTCAAAAATGTATCAATCAGCGCGGAAGTATTAGCTCACTACGACCCCCAGCGGCCTGTTATGGTAACGTGCGACGCGAGCGCCAGAGGGATAGGGGCCGTGTTGTCGCAGCCGAGCGACGACTACGACGGCATCGGCAGGTGGCCTATGCGTCACGCCCGCTTAACGACGCCGAGAAAAACTACTCGCAGATACACCGCGAGGCATTAGCGATTATATTTGCCATAAATAAATTCCATCAGTAATTGTACGGTCGGCATTTTACACTGCGCACCGATCACAAGCCGCTAGTGTTCATTTTTGGACCTAACACAGGTACCTATACCAACTATGGTAGCGAGTCGGATGCAACGGTGGGCAATTATTTTGTCCGCTTATTCGTTTGATATTGAGTACATATAGTTGCCGACACGAGTCGTGAGCACAGATAAACAGTGGTGGGAGGTAGATACACTGTCGGGCAAAATAATTGGGTACCTTTATTATTTCAATTCGTAATTTAATATTTTCGCCGACTTTTATGAAAATGTTTACCCGAACACATCAACTTTTACTTTGATACAGTAATGTTGCAGATATTCGTGTCCGTTATTTTATTATCTACTATAAACTATTTAATGTATACCTGGTGGTGAGAATTGGTTATTTTATTAAAAGAGGGAAGAGGTGATATGCCTTCCATAAAATCTTGTGTTGCGGTGCGCCGTACAGTAGCTACTGAGACATTATTCGTCTAAGCAGTCTGTTTATATACGTAGGCGGTCCCATAATGAATTGGCCTAACTATGAACGAATGAAGGAAATGAAACGAAACCAATTTTATTTTTCAATATAATCACCATGAATACTAACACACTTCTGACATCTGTGAATCAACATCTCTAAACCTTTATAAAAATAATCACATTTTTTATCCTCAAAATGACTAAAGACGTCCGCCTGCAACTCTTCATCGCTTGAAAATTTTCTTCCTCTTAAGTCCCGCTTTAAATTTGGAAATAAATAATAGTCGGACGGGGCCATGTCTGGACTGTAAGGTGGATGTTGAACTTCTGTGAACCCGCATTGACGAACTGCATCCTTCGAAACACCAGCGGTATGAACAGGGGCGTTGTCATGGAGCAACAGGACACCTTTAGACAGCTTGCCTCTTCGTTTTTCCTTTATCTTGTCTCGTAATTTATATATTAAAGAAGCATAATATTCGCCGTTCACGACTGTATTACGTTCTTTAAAATCTACCATCAAAATGCCTTGAAAATCCCAAAATATTGTGCACATCAGTTTTTAGTCGATTGTTGCACCTTTGCCTTTCTAGGGGGCTTTTCACCCTTATAACGCCATTCCATTGACTCGCGCTTGCTTTGTGGATCATAATACAAGATCATAGTTTCATCACCATTCACTAGCCGCTCGATCACAGTCTTTGGATTTTCGCCACAAAGATCCAAAAACTCCGAAGCGCAGCGCACTCTTTCCTGTCTCTGTACCGCTGAAAGAAGTTTCGGTACCCATCTTGCACTCACTTTTTTCATGTGAAGATGTTCATGGATCGCGCGATGAATGGTACTCTTAGAGATCCCAAGCCTTGCTGAAATTTCTCTAATCTTCAAACGGCGGTCACTCAGAACCTCCTCTTCGATAAGAGCAATCGTTTCGGGAGTGAGCACTTCCACAGGTCGACCGTCGTGGCCAAAGTCTTCGACGGTTTCTCTCCCGAGGCGAAACTCTTTCACCCAATTTTTCACTGTCCTATAGGAGGGGGCAGGCTCCTTATACACGCCATCCAATCGTTCTTTTATTTGGGCAGGGGATAAACCTTCTTTAAACAGAAACTTTATGATACTTCGATTCTCAGTTTTCGACATTTTGAAAAAATACGCGACTCTCGTTATTCAAATGCCTGTTAAACTAAGACTAAGCATTTCATGTCGATGCATGTTTCTTATATTAAGTGCACGATAAACGTACTATTTAATGAAACGCAACATGTAGCGACATGTCGCGTTGAACTATATCAGGCCAGTTCATTATGGGACCGCCTGGTACGTCTATGATGTTTTTCGCAGTACCTAATTTTTCCATGTAACTGAACACTGAATAGACCATTTGTCGGGATTGTTTATTTTACAGCGAATTTTTCTTTCTCTGTATATTTAGACCAAAATCTGAACACTCAAATTATAATAACAAAAATAACTAAAAACAAGAAATAACAAAAACAATTAATAACAAGGAATACAAAAAGAAATAACAACGAGGTAACAAAAACAATTAACGAAAATAAACTAATTAAAAAAGTTATCACTAAAATTATTGCTCTGAAGTGTACGAAATCCGAATGATACGTTCGAAACCAATAGACGACGAGAATCGGCTGATGAACCAATCACGTTGAACGTCAGCGTGGTCAACGTCTTATCGACCAATAAAAAGTGTGCTCACGACTTATGTCGGCAAATATACGTACCGATGTGAATGAAGCGGACGGCCTGTCGCATCTGCCGCTGTCGTCTAGTAAGATGACTCATGCGGCGCCCGAACAAACGTATTTGCATTTCGTTCAGCAATCATTGTTGTTAGATTATAATAAAGTTAAAAACGAACCGCTCGGGATCCAATTCCCTCGAAGGTTATTAGCTATATTCGGGATGGTTGGCCGGGGGAATGTAATATTAAGGGTTTACAACCGTTTTTTAATCGTAAGAATGAATTATATGAGGAAATAAACTGTGTGATGTGGAGGCATAGACTAGTTGTTCCGGAGGCCTGCAAGGAAAAAGTTTTATGTGTGATTCACGAACCTCATATGGGCATTGTCAAATCCAAGGCTATAGCTCGAAGCTATGTTTGGTGGGCCGGTGTGGACGAGGCGGTGGAGCGGATATGCCGGGAGTGCGAGATATGCGCGGCGCAGGCGGATGCTCCGCCAAAACAGACGCCTCGTATGTGGCAATGGCCCAATCGTCCTTGGTCAAGGATACATTTAGATTTTATGCGGCCCGTTTTTGGAAAAACGTACTTGGTAGGGGTCGATGCGATGTCATAATGGTATAATCTATTAAGTAGCGAGTACGGCAGCCACGGGGGTAATAGATAAGTTAAGGGAACTTTTCAGTCGTTGGGGACTACCCAAACAAATCGTGATGGACAACGGTCCCCCGTTCTCAAGTATAGAATTCAATAACTTCATGTGCAGTCAGTATCGGTCGGTCGGTATCGATCATATTTCTGTTGATCATAAATCTGTATGGGACCACGCGATAACCAACAGCTTTCAAATAAAATATAATAACAATAAATAAAAAAGAATCATCAAAATTGTTTCATCCAGAGAAAAACTGATTTCTCAGGCAACATACATAAAAAAGATACAGTCGAACTGAACACCTCCTACTTCTTGAAGTCGGTTAAAAATACTTATATTTTTTCTTACTAATATATTTTTTATTTTGCTTTTTTATGCAATTCATCTATGAAAACCAAGTTGGTAACGTAATCTTGGTAACGTAACTAAACTAACTGTAAAATAAAACTTTAAAAATGCGTTTATATAATAATTTAATTGTAACAAAAGTAATATAAGGTTACTAACCGATGATACGATATCCCATGTTCCTTTTTAATCTTTGTATCGTAATTTTTGCAACCACTTAACTAGACATATTTATGTCAGGCAAATCTGCTTCGCGCGCACCACTGTCTACCGATTCGCGTTGGCCCTAAACTGTAATTTTAGGGCCAGCGCTCTGATCCGTTTTAGTTGTTCGGTCGGCACGGTCCTTACGCTAGTAATATATAAGTCAATGATTAGAACCATTTTCATCTACGCAGACAATTCCGCAGGCAAAACTAGACTCTTCATTATTCACTAGACTCTTATTAGCCAGTTAACACGCATTTGTTCATAGTTTTTTTTTAATCCACACTCTAAACCTGGTAGCCTTGTACCTTATCTGACAATGTCATTCCTTTTAATCGCGCGGTTAGCTTAACACGCAATTAATTTATGGGGGAAAACAGTGATAAGTATTAAAAGAATAATGTAACGTATACGCGATATGATACGCGTTATGCTCCTAATTACATGTAATTGGGAGCATAACGCGCGATCTTTGCAGGTAACAAATCCTAGAAGTAAGGGAGGGGGAGACATCACAGTCTCCATAGGCAGCCTCGGAATCGAACACAGTCAAACTAACACACTATCATGGTGAAAGTTTAACTCTTAACGAGGTAGAACAGAGCAACACATGCCACAAGCCAATGCGGAAAAGAAGACAGCGGTACTAGATCCCGAGGTGCTCCTCATTTTGGACGACCCAGTTGTGGCAAAGCAAAAACATAGCCCAGATATAAGGAACAACTTGGCATCACGCGGGACACTTATTAGGAAAAGTCTCAACAAAGAGGATAATTTTTTTTTTAACAAAGTTGTACCAAATTCCAGGAAACTGTCACTTGGTGCTCCTGGACCCCGCATTGAATTAACCATTAAATAAACATTACGGCGAAAATCGCGATAAAAACATAGAAATCTTTCAGTAGCAATTAGGTATAGGTTTAACATCTCTTGGTAGGGCAAAGATTAATTACATTGTTAGATAAGTTACAGGGTTACCAGGTTCAGAGTGTGGACATCAAAAAAAAAAGTCTGAACAAATGTGTGTTAACAAGCAGTATTATGAAGCAAACAACATCGTAAATTATATATCGAGAACAAAACAGAAATATAATAACTAAAAAATCTTACATTCTATGAAAAGACTTAATAACTGACTAAAACCAAAATAATTTAAAAATATTGAATTTTGTATCTTTTGCATATTATCAGCGATGTTTTGCCTGCGACCACGCTCTCACAGAATACCAGCGTAAATTTTTATTTAAAAAACCAACAGCGTATACAGAAAATATTTAACATTAATGTAACAAACTAAAAGTATGACCAATAACATGGTTTCCCTTATATTGCTTGATGGTATATTGTTGTTGGAAGAAATACAAATAAAAACAATCCAAAAGACAAATCATAAGCAATTTAGTGTAACGAGGGTGGTCACAAGCTTACAGATATTATGTTGAGTTCTTTGGAAGGTCTGGTAGATTGATATTATATATTACATAAATGCATATACATATAAAAAAAGTAAAGTTACAGCCTATATACGTCCCACTGCTGGGCACAGGCCTCCCCTCATTTCTGAGGGGGTTTTAGGGCAAGGAAGTGTCCGCCGCGCTGCCCCAATGCGTGTTGACGAACTTCACATGTCTTCGAAATATTTTTTTTCTTATTCCTCAGACATGCAGGTTTCCTCACGATGTTTTCCTTCACCGCTGAGCACGTGGTAAATCAGCACTTAAAATTGCTATTAACAATTTCATTGGTGCCGGCGGGGTTCGAACCCGGGTTACTCGCGTTATGTTATATTTACAGCGAGCGTTAACCATCTGAGCTACCACGGCTCTATATACATATACACATACATACATACAAACATACATATATACACACATATATATACAATGTGTCCGGTTTCCGATGTCCGATACTTTAAGGGGTTAAAATACAATTAATTTTATCGACTGATTAGTCGCTACACGCGCACTCCCGTTACACAATCCATACACGAAATGGATGTCAGCGATATGCTGGCTTGAGTACTCGTTCATTGTAATAAACAAAAAGTAACAGTTCAACAACAAAACAAAAACGTAACAAAGTCTAACAGATTTACTTAACCAAACTTCTACCAACCCTACTTACATTTACTTCTCACACAAAGGATGCTATTGTGCTTGCTTACGATTCCTTGAATTATTGAAGAATTTTATCTTACTCACTGGAATGGGTGTTTAGTTATCTAATATCGGGGTAGAGGCACTTTGAACAGTTACATTCAAATTATCATAGCTCCTAAACTATCTAACTCAGAGTTAAGATTTAAATGTGCATTTATAGCAAATATCCTGTATTATAATAAAAACAAGTAAAAAAAATTGGTTAACACGAGGGTTTTTTTTAAAGCTAAGAATCTGAAAAACAACATCAATTTGTTGTCTAATTTATTTTTTCAAAAATGTTTTTTACTAATACTGAAAATATTAAAAAATAATATTTTGAATCTAGATTTATTGTCTACACTATTAACTAACATTTGAGACCAATTTTGTTTTTGAAAGTCTTCTACTTGGGTAGATATTGTTAAATTAATACAAGCATCTATGCTTCGCCAACAATTTTTTTTAAAGTGCTGCCATTTTTTATTGATGGCGAAAAAAATCATTGATCCCTGATTTGTCGATAAAATTAATTGTATTTTAAACCCTTAAAGTATCGGACATCGTTCGACAATCGGACACCTGTATATATATATATATATATATATATATATATATATATATATATATATATATATATATATATATATATATATACGAACATAAATAGTACAAATATATAAACATAATAAAAGTAATTAGGTAAGTATAAATAAAATAAATTATTTTATTTATACTGGTAGAAAAAAAAAACATATTAAAAAAGAAAAAAGTAAAGAATATGTGGTTTTAACTGAATATTACAACTGAAAATGTATAATTAAAAAAGAGAAAAAAATATAAATGAAAAGAATTCAAAAGAAGTTCATTATATGCTTACATTTTTATCTTTTAAGTAGTCATCTATTTTATTCACATAATTTTCAACCTGCATTTCACAAAGACAAAGACAAATAGAAATCTAACAACTTCCATACGAGTCTATATTTATTCGTTATTTAAACGAAAGTAGAGCGGAGCTTTAATTAAGCCTTATTTTAAAATGAGTGCAAACAATGAACTGTGGTAGCTAGAGATAGGTTGATGCGACGTACCTATGTTTCGTTTATTAGCTTAACTTAATCTGCTTTTTACCATATCAGGCTCTCTCGCGAGACTATACGCGACTATACGCTACTATAGCGCGAGGTTTAAGCACCAACTTCAGCACATCCCGATAAGGAGGTGGATTCCTCCAAAACCCGATATACGATGTTAATGGAAGAATTCAAAGCAAAACTAGGCACAAGAGAGAACGGTGAACTGAAAGTAAGGAAATTCGGAATAAGGCAACAAAACCCATGTGGCCAGCAGCTGGCCGATTTTATGGAGAAAGAGGGACTCTTTAAGATGAACTTTTTCTTCCAAAAGCGGCCCCACAGAAAGTGGACACGGTCAAGCCCCGAGGTTTAGACAAAAAATGAAATTGACTTCATTATGATGACCAGACGACAACTGCTCAGTGATCGCAAGTGTGAAAACTGTCAGCAATCACCGAATGGTGAGAGGCACACTGAACTTAAACGTAAAGTTGGAGAGGTCAATTCTAATGAAGTCAACGCTTCGTCCCCCTCGTGCTTTAATCCAAAGCCCCAAAAACTTTCAGCTCGAATGACAAAATCGATTTCAGTAGCTAGAAAACTGCAATTAAGTGGACGATATAAATTACTAACTAGTGAAAACTGTCCATGCGGTCGGAGCTAACTTCTGTAAGACCCATCGCAGAAGAACACAAAAACGCTCCGCATTTGCGAGCGTTTGTTCCTGTTTGTCTCATGTGTGATTAATCTCATGGCTGTTATACAGGAGATGAAGCTGCAGTCATCAACAGATTTAACAGCATACAGGCAACTGAACAAATGGATCTCCACATGCATTCGGCAGGACTAACACAACTTTAATACAGCCCATATTAATGAATCGATTGAGCGGAACGAGGGTTCCAATGTTTTTGCCAGAGATCTGTCTGCCAGAAAGATACAACTGTCGAAGCTAAAGACCAAATGTGGCGACATTGTTTCTGGGATATCTGGGATTCTGAGAGAGATTGAAAGTTTCTATGGGCAGCTGTACACGTCATCGTTGGAGCCAAACGCAAGTATGAGTAACGATGCAAGAGCATGTCTTATCGTTTTGTATTTATAGTTGTAAGTTTCAATATTTTAATGTATAATAGTGATATTATTAATAATGGTCCATTACTGAGACAATTTCAGTTAACTAGTTATATCTTGGTGTGAGACTCCTGGAAGATCAACGACGCTTAATAGAAAGTTATCGAAACGTGCGTTGGGCTGCACTATACCAAGTGAGAGCGAACGCGCAATGATATTCTCCGTTTTTCGCACACTTTAATTATTGGACCAAGTGGCTACGCCTCCCGAGATTTTGCATTTTTATAAAATATTCCTTAACACAATAGCTTATAGATTAATCTTTGTTGCATGAATGCTAGAGATATTTGTAGGCGTAATTGTGTATTTATTGTTTGTCTATGTGTGAGAGCTACCACCTGGCGACACGCGTCCCGATATTAAAAGACAGTAGAAGGCATTTCTATTGTCTCATTATTTAGATTTCCGTAGTTCTAATGCATTATTGCAAAATGACCGGGCGAGAGCCTTTTGTCTTTGGTTAAGTGGTCATCTTTCTTCGACCCCCACTGTAATACGTAATTTTCATTAATAATTTTTTTGTATGAAAGGCTGATTATTTTCGAACATTTAGCATTGTACCTGAATTCTAAGTAATTAAAATTGAATTAAATTTCATTTAGGTTTTAATTTGAATTTTTACGTAAAGTAAAATAAATCATAGCTAGTAAAGTAAATCTCAGTTAGTCATATTTTAGAAAGTGGCATTGGGAAACAAATTCACCCACCAGAATTCACTCACGTTAAATTTTATTTTAGTATACTAGCCATCTATCTGCCCGGCTTCACACGGATGATTTCTGGATCTCAACAACGGGGGCCCCTACCTCGTCCAAATGAATCTAAAACATCTAGGTACCCATTTAAACACAGACAAAAATTTTCACCAAAATCGGTCCAGTCGTTTTTGAGTTTTAGTGATTAATGAACAACAATTGGTTTTTTACATATAAAGATATGTATATGTTTATATATATATATATATAACATAAACATAACATAACATAAAGAAAAGTGTTGGTTTTAACTGCGGCATTTCAGTTTTAAAGACCAAGACATTATCGTAAGAAAGAAATAAAACAAAATTTAATTATTTATCTGTTTAGCATTTAATATTTTTACGAGCTTGAGGTTCGTGACAATAAAACTGCCGATTGAATTACCAAAATTTACACTTTTATTACCGAACACCAATTAAACTTAAAACACTAATAATTAACCACACTGATTCACATTATTTCCCTCCGAAGTTTCGCTTGTCTCGCCAAATTCAATACTGCCCCGATCGCAGCATGCAGCGGCTTTAAATACACATTTTACACCAAAATATCCAGAATATTCCAGTAGATACGGGCGCCGACCGACCGTTCGAGTGTGGGGCTTCTAGAAAGCTTAGTTCTTCTGTTCGATACTAGATGGCGCTGTTGGTCGAAAGTTCAAGATTGACATTTTCAATGACATTTTCCTCGCTCTAGTCCCCGACACTAGATGGCGTCATGACGTCAACTTAGGCGCGCAACAATATACAGTGTCTTCTTTAGAACACTGCTTTGTAATGTCGCAATAAGATAGTAACTGAGAATGAAGTGTCTATATTCGAACTGGTTATTTAATTTCTTCTAGAGTGTCCTGGAGCGGAACTCTTTAAATCAAGAGAATTTGTAGAACGCGCTTTATTTGAAATAGAGTACATTCCAGCATACAGTTAAATTGTACAAAGAAAATCATATATGGTAGAAGTGCAACAAAGGAATCCCACAAAGTGACCGACGAGCGACAGAGGGAAATTGAAACAGTTAATGGGCAACAGCATCTTCCTGATAACAACTCAAAAGGCGACATCATTTATATTTTCGGTTTTGATTTTAAAGTCAAAGAAAATGCTAGAATAATCTGTTAGTTTAAGTCAGTCGAAAAATATGAAGACTGACAATGAAACGAGCCTAAAAGGTATGAGGCGTTTGTTCTTGCAATTGCCAATAAAGCTGCAAAGCGTGGCGATTATGACAAATTGATATAGGTCTATGATAGTGATAATTGACAATGGGTAATGAAAATAAACCTAAAATAAAACGCAAAGGATAAACAACATATCTAACTACAAAACATTTTTTTTAACTACAAAACAATTTGATGGGATGTGGTTGAGATTGTTTTGTGACACTAGTTTATACGTATATACAATATTTAAATGATAAATCTATTAAAAGGAGTCGTATTATTCAAAAAAGGAAGAAGAAGTAATCTCAACACATTAAAAATAATAAATCATTTAAAACTTATATTTAACCTTTAAAAAACACAAACAATTAAATTTCAATAGCACGAGCTTAAAATATACATATTTACCTCTCAAATTTTGTGCAACTTATGCATTTGTGAAATGATTGATATCATCCTCAACCCACAAACAAACCACCGCTGGCGCTTCGGTGATCACTGTACCAGACGTCTCGCACTTTTGACGCTGCTAGCTGTCACCTGTTTGGCCATCTCAACACCTGAAATCCGCAATTATGATGTGTGGTAATTTATCAAAAGACAGAAACAATTTTTTGAATTAAAAGAATAAACAATATTTTGTCATGTTTTGTTAAAACTATAAATTATTGATGGAATTTATTCACAATTAAACACTAAGAACAAACTCCAACACCACAGAGCACAGAGAGGAAAACTGCTCTTTCATTAAAAGGGAAAAAAATTGATAATCCTAACGCTGCATCATTTTCAGCTACATCACCACTTACCATCACGTCGAAAGGTAGTCACGCATTGGTTTATATTCGCTCTAGAATACAATCACATTCTCTATCACCAACGTAATATGACTGCTAGTTCTGCTGTATAATGACGGACTAAACCCGGAGACCCATTTTACTGGTACCGGGACATTTCAACTTATACCTGTGTACATATTTTCATTTATTTATTTATTTAATCTTTATTATATACCTTATAATAAAGGATATAAATAACGGACTTAATGCCTTTTTCGTTGTTGTTTTCCTTCATTACCACAATAAATAATTTCTTTCTAGTTGCATTTTATTTGGTAGTCTGTCATAAAATAAAAAATATATAGCGCTACATTTCGTAAGCATAAAACGAAATTAAACAATAAACCGATTTTATTCACTGGGGTTCAAATATCGTAAAAATAAAAATCTCTTAATGCCTCTGGCATACAGCTTTGTTTACAAAGTGATTGAAGATGAAGGCGGTAATTGTCTTCTAATTGGTTATCCAGTACAAAATGAAATTTAAATAATAAATATAAGATTCTTAATGATGAATTTAATCCTATTTCAGCGGCATACGTAAACGTCGCTTATTTCACTATCGTTGCAACTATGACAGAAAATATTTTCTTCAATTGCTGATTTACTATACACTCCGTATTATTTTTGAACATAAAACTCTTTAATAGTTGAAACAGAAAATGGAGACATTTTTGTCCAATAAAGATTATTGATTAATGCCGTGGTAGCTCAGATGGTTAACGCTCGTTGAAAATATAACAGAACGCGAGTAACGGGTTCGATCCCCGCCTGCAGCAATGAAATTGTAAATTGCAATTTTAGGTGCTGATTTACCACGTGCTCGGCGATGAAGGAAAACATCGTGAGGAAACCTGCATGTCTGAAGAATGAAAAAAAAATATTTCGAAGACATGTGAAGTTCGCCAACACGCATTGGGGCAGCGCGGCGGACACTTCCTTGCCCTAAAGCCCTCTCAGAAATGAGGGGAGGCCTGTGCCCAGCAGTGGGACTTTAACTAGGCTGTAACTTTACTTAACTTTACTTTAAAGATTATTATGACTGTCAGGGTGAATAGACCGCCTGTTGTACCTACTTTAAATTGTACGTAACTTGTTTCTGTATTTTGGTGTACAATAAAGAAAAAATAAAATGCGATCATAAATAATACTGTTTATCCTTATTATTTCATATATTTAATACAGTCTATGCAGGTGGCAAATGTGCAGCATTCGATTTTAATTTGGTGGTATTAAAATGAATGTAAAACACGTAGTTGCCCAAACATAGACGTGAGGTTCAAAAGTCAAATATTTGACTTGAAAATCGTTCGTTCGTTTTGAATGTAAAATGAAAAACTAAAAAATTTTATGATGCGAATCAATTAGAATATCTTTAAATAATACTTTGCAAGTCAATAACATTTTTTGTATTTTATTACATTAAATGTTTTTCCTTAAAAAAAATTAAACATTGATATCTTCTATTCTCATCATCGAAATATTACTAAAAAT
Organism: Parnassius apollo; assembly: GCA_907164705.1. Classification (NCBI taxonomy): domain Eukaryota; kingdom Metazoa; phylum Arthropoda; class Insecta; order Lepidoptera; family Papilionidae; genus Parnassius; species Parnassius apollo. The sequence goes on from CAJQZP010000693.1 coordinate 28,108,478, forward strand.
CACAAATATTTTTAAAAATGTTTTTTCATTTTTTTTAAATTGCTGTTATTAATCCTTACACAAATCAGAACTGGAAATATTAAGTAATCAGCTGCTATTAGCACGGATGTAAGTGGGGATCGATTTTTGTCAATAACATCATATTTTCTCAGTGGAAATTTCACGATTACTTTAATACGTTTTATTAAGCCCATTCTGATATACATATATCATCGAGAAAATGTTACCGTCAGGATAACAAAAACTACCTACATATTTGCAAAAAATACAGTATTTTAGTAAATAATAAGGCTTGCACGATTATTTGTAACATATTCTTTACTTTGTTCAAAATTTTTTTGTGTTTGTAGCACGACCTGGGTTGTAGGCTGGTATTCTGTGGACCACTCATCACACTCACAGCATACCAGCCTAAAATAGCAGCCTAATGCTGCTGTGTTCCGTATAGTGAGTATAGGGAACCGGAAACCCTTTTTACTGGGAACGAGGCATTCCGTCTCAGTCCTCAGGGGTGGCAACGCATCTGCATTTTGGTTCTTAATTGAGAATAAATGTAGATGTCTATGGGACACAGCATCCACTTACCATCAGGTTGACTGTGTGCTCGTTTATCATGCCTTATTCTGTAAAAAAATCTGAAAAGTGGTTGACCGATAGGCCAACACTGGAACTTGATTGAACTGAAACGTGATTTGAGGAAAATTCAAAGTTATATAAAAAACGATTATTTAGAAATTTTTAAGTGGCCTTCTCGTTCGATTTTGATTTACTTTGCGGCAATTGATAAAGTTTTTTTAAGTACAAAAAGTGTCTTTGGCGTCTGGAGTTGATTAGTCAAATATATAAATTAAAATTATAAGTAAATTAAATATATGTTATTTAGAAAAAAAACTGGGAAAAAATTCTCTTTTCGAAAATCGTTTTTATTTTTTGAGCGTGTTTAAAACGGCTTGACTTTAAAATCTAATCAGGTCGAAGTCTTAATAAACACTTTCGAACGCGTATCGCACATCTCGATCGGTTGATTCATTCTAAAGATATCGTATGACAAAATTTTATTTACATACATAGATCCTTCTAATTTTGAGAACCGTTATTTTTCAAAGCGGGAAGTTAAAAAAATATTTATTTAAAAAACTACGTAAAGAAATGTGATTCAATAACTTTTTGATTAAATATAATATCTAGGAAAGTGTTACATTGTATATGATATAATTAATAACTTAGTATTAGGGTTCCAGAGTGAGATGACAACATAAAATGAATCATGATACCTTATGGATCGTCACTAATGGGCCACAAAAAAAACTTATAATGCGGAACTCGAAGCCACAAATTTCTTGCTCAAAATCTGAAGCTCGAGAGAAAACCAGAAATGGTGAGTGCGGCGAGAAGGGAAAAAATTTACCTCGCATAATATACCAATGTGGGGTATATCTGGTATGGTCCAAGAGGCGACAACGCGGTGGGCACCGTTAGATCTCTTACGATAGTTGAGTCCCCCGGTAGAAGCTGATTAAATTTAAATAGATAAGTTCGAAGGACCAGTGTGTTCATAACCAATTATTTCACATGCGTCTTTGGAAGCGATGCGGCGGGGCGATCCACACTTCGACAGATGCGTTGCGGTATTCTTCAGCACACTTGGCGGGGTGATGCGAAAAGGTCTTACGCGCGGTGACGGGAGAACTTCCCGTAGAAGACGACGGGAAACACGAGTTAAGCGCACCGCGCTAGCGATATGCGAATTGGGTGATGACGCTTCACGAACCCATCACCACGCGCCGTGCGTACATGTAGACGGCATTAGCAGTTCGGCGTATAGTGTGGACACATGCACGGCGCGTGCGTCTCGGGCAAGTGGTCGGCAACAACGGCGCGTGTGCTCTTAACTAGAGCTGCATGGCGAAAGGGTCCAAAACTGAGAAGTAACACACACACACGCACGCATAACTACACAAGTAACAGTAATAGTATTAAATTCTATTATTAAATCGCATACGCAAATTAGAACTTCGTTAATTGCACAATTTCGTAATGTGTATGCTGCTGTTGCAGAAACTTTTTCAATTTCGTGAAACAACATTATGCACATACACAAAGCGGAATAACACAGTAACTCTACGAGTAAGTGAATAGCGTCCCAAAATAACAAAGATAATATTTAAAATAAGTAGTGTTATTAAAACTAATAATAATATTATTATAAATATTTAAGCCACCCACTACACATTACATAACATGTGGCCTAGGAGGAGATCCTCAATTCGAGCGTATGTTTGTTATGTATATATTATGTTATGCTACGTTTGTTATTATTAAATATGGACGTACTTCGAGGGTGTTTTTTTCCTCCAAATTAATAAAAATTTTGAAGAAAAGATCCACACCTAAGAGTAGCAAAAAATAGTATGAACATTTTAACGTTCATAATTATTCATTCAGACGACATTGAGGTTGTGATATTCCTTAGACTACAAAAATCGTTTGTTAATAATAATAAAATAAAATAATTTCACATTCAGAAATCCGGGTTTGAATCATGAGTTAAAGATATTATCATTGTTCAAATCATTCAATCTTATAATTTATTCTTTGAAGCTACCGCGTATTGCAGGATGTAGTGCAACTTGTATTGATAATATTTTTACAGATGTACCAATCAAGAAATTCATATTTCAAAAACTAAGTTCAGATCACTATAAACAACTGGTTACATTAACATATATGCACAAAAAACAAGAAATTGAGAAAACTGTGTTCACAAAATGCCTGGAGAGATTTAGAAGTACCTAGTATGGTAAAAAACCTTCAGTCGCTTTCTTACAAGAACAATTCAGACTATTTATATGGAGTATTATTTACCCTTATAAGCAATGAATTTAATAAAACATTTACTTCTAAAACATTCTCCAGCAACAGTCGCAAGGCATTTAATGAGTGGGCGACAGTAGGAATTCAAAAGAGCAAACGAAGATTACTATAACTTTACTATGAAAAATCATATAATCTTTCAGATACTTTTAGAGAATATGTCACTAATTATTCTAAATTGTTTAAAAGAGTGTGCTCCACAGCCAAATCTTTACATATTAGCAACAAAATTAAGGCCGCTAAAAATAAAATTAAAGTGACGTAGAGGATAATTAATAGCTGAACCGGTAAAGAAAAATCTCATTACACACGTCGATTAAAAATTTATAATGAATTGACTAGATCAAATCAAGAATTCGCAGCGGTGTATGAGAAATATTTTACTGCTATTCCTATTTTGACAACAAAGTCTGATTGAATCGTTCTCCGACTGTCGCCGATTACTTCAACAGCATATTAATGCCTGTTTAAAAGAATTTAGATTTGAAAAGTAATTACCACAAGATATTGTAAAATATTTCAAAACCCTTGATGTAAATAAATCCGCAGATTTATGGGGGATTTCCTTTATAGATAATATTCCATAATAGATTTAATTGCACCTTATCTTGCTTTTATTTTTAATACTACTAACGAATCATGTGTGTTTCCTGATTTAATATAACATAGTGAAGTAATACCTTTATTTAAATCTGTTACTACAAAGAACCCCACTAATTTTAGACCTATTTCTGTACTACCAACTCTGCAATATTTTGAAAAGATAATATTAGATCAATTGTTAATTTTTTTTAAAAATAAATTATTCCACAAAAATTAATTTGGTTTCACAAGTAACACTAGACACTATAAGTGTCTAGTGTTACTTGTCGCGGCGCCATCTCCCCAGGCTCAGAAGCCCAAACCTGCCGCTCAGGCACCTACAAACCTCGCTCCTGACTTCTTCTTACTCTGCAGCTTCGTCAGCAACATAAATGTTGCTGAAATCACATCCCTGGTCCGCAAACTTCGCGAAGCCAAGTCTGCTTAGGATAAGCTCAATGTCACCATTGAGCACTTCAATCTTGTCCACGCGATAGGCTGCTTCCAATGCGTCTAAGCCGACCCACCTCATATAATCATAATGGCAGAACAACATACAGGTACAACCAAGCCTAGCTCTCTGACTGTCGCGTTCTTTAATGCAAACGGTATCAGAGATGAAAAGGAAGAAATCATGTACTTTTTACGTGATCATGATGTCGACATCATGCTAGTGCAAGAGACCTTCTTGAAACCTAGTTTGCGCGAGTTAAAAATAGCTAATTATACCTTAGTAAGAAATGATAGGCTGACCAGACCTAAAGGCAGCACCTTGACCTACTACAAAAGGTCCTTGCAATGTGTACCGATAGGTACTCCACCGCTTACTAAATTAGAAGCGTCGGTCTGTAGAATAGAACTTACGGGCCATCCGCCCATAATAATTGCATCGGAATATCAACCTCCTCTAAAAATATATATTAGATACTGACATATCGGCTCTATTAAATCTAGGCCCCAGCGTATTAATTGTGGGTGACCTAAATAGCAAACACATTAGTTGGGACTCTAATGTTAATAATCCTAATGGAATCACTCTAAGCGACCTCACGGAGAGACTTCACTTTGACGCTATCGCTCTCTAGAGTCCAACAACGCTATCCTTACACTGAAAACCAACATCCGGACGTAGCGTTACTCAAAGACATCCGGCTTACTATTAATTCGATAGAGGTTTACCGAACTAGTCTCAGACCACAGGCCGGTCATTTTACAACTGGGCCGGTCGGCAGGTGAGGTCCCTCTGAACAAAACCATCGTCGACTGGCGTAAACTAGAAATCAAACTTAAGTCTACGAACTCCCAGCATTTAAACACTATACCGGACAAGATAGACTCGCTAGAGGAGGTTAATGGGGCGATTAGCGCTCTATCGACTCACCTCACTTCAGCTGTCGAAGAATGCTCCCGTAAGGTTCGTGTGTCGAGTGATCAATACACGAAGCTTCCGGCGGATGTTCGACAACTGATTAGAGCGAAGAATTCCGCGCTTAAAACTTACGACCGTTATCGCACGGAAACTAACAAACTTCTGTTACGTTCTCTACATGCACATTACATACGAGATTAAACAACGAGTAGCCGAATTTAGAAATAATAGTTGGGACAACCTCTTAAAAGGAATAGAACCATCTTAAGACGCTTTGTGGAATATAACGAGAGCTCTTAAAGCAGACAAATCTTCACCAATGCCACCACTCGTGAGGGCAGACCATCCCGACCTCGGCTCAAAAAAGCCTAATGCCTAGCCGACAGTCTAGAGTACCAGTGCACCCCATCCACCGCATGAACAGATCCCGTTCACCTACTAGAGGTAGAAGCGGAAGTCTAACGTAGGTCTGCGCTGCCACTAGCGGGTGAACCACTCGATCCTGTGACCGTAGATGAAGTCACAGAAACCATTAAAAGCCTTAAGAATAGATCAGCCCCTGGGCCAGACGGAGCAACAAGGTGATCAAATTTCTTTCGGCGCCACTTATTTACCTCCTCGTAGGAATCTTCACCGCGCTTCTCACGAACTGCTCCTTCCGGATATCCGAAAGAAGCAGACGTAATAGGGATCCCAAAGCCAAGAAAACCACGTAATCGACCCACTAGCTACAGACCCATCAGTCTTCTCAGCACGTTGGGTAAATTACATGTGCGCATTATTCTGAAGCCCCTCCGTCATTATACTGTAATTAACAGACTCCTCCCAGACGAGCAGTTACGCTTTAGAGCCGAACACTCATGCACCTAACAAATTCATCGCCTAACAGAATAAATCCTGTTTGGCTTCAATCACCACCCAACCAAGAAAATGTCTCAAAACCCGGGAGCCCTATTCTTCGATGTAGCAAAGGCATTTGATAAAGTCTGGCACGATGGCTTGGTTTACAAGCTAAATAAGCTAAACGTGCCCGATAGGCTCGTGCACATCACAGGAGCCTTTTGAGATGGACGACGGGTTATTTCCACTCGACAGCGAAAAGTGCGGTTTGTCGCACTTTTCGCTATCGAGTGGAAATAACCCGTTCCACGAAACGTTTCCTAAAAGCCGGGGTCCCACAAGGCTCTGTCCTATCTCCACTTCTCTTCACACTCTTCACGAGTGATTTCCCAAAAGACCCAGTAGTTAACACCGCACTCTTCGCCGACGTTACGGCACTCTATGTTTCTGATTACAATAAAAATAGTCTCACCTTGAAACTCCAAAAAGCTACCAATGGCCTCGGAGAATAATTCCGCCTATGGAGAATAGATGTAAATCCCGAAAAAAGTGTAGCAGTATACTTCAACGGAATTCATCATCACGTTCAAAACCAAAACCAAAAGTCATTTGTCTATATGGCCGCCCCACACCCTTGAAAAGAATCGGCCAAATACCTGGGCGTCACGTTCGACACCCGTATGAGTTTCCCAAAACACATAAGTGTAGCACGCAACAGAGCCATGACAGTGATTGGCCGTCTCCACCCCCTCGTCAACAGCAGGAGTAAGCTGTCGCTAAGACGCAGACTCCACCTGTATAAATAGCGTTAGGCCTATAATGTCTTACGCAAGTGTAACTTTCGCCCACACTTATAAGACCCATATTTTTGAATTTCAAAAAGTCCAAAACTATTTCATCCTGCCACTGGAGCACAATGATATCAACGGAACTCAGACCTACACATCGATTGTAAAATCACCTCTATCTTCGAATACTTTAAGGAGATGTCTGAACAATACTTCGATAGCGTTGAAACCCACCCAAACCCGCCAGTGACAAACGCAGCTAACTACGTTCAAAGTACTACTTCCGAGCTGTGAGTCAGAAGAAGCTGTAAATAAATTAAACGTAACGAACCGAAATGCCTCAAATCAATTAATGAAGGGATATACTAAAAATTCTGTACTTAAAAACTACGGTTTATAAAATGTATATCTATGGTAAATAAAAGCACAGCGTTAAAAAAATTGTACCTACGAGGAAAATGTATTTTACAAGGCATAATACATACACTTAACGGACGTGTAATGAATTATTGTAACTTTTAATGCGATTTTATAAAAATTTCAAGGCTCCTCTGACAATAAATCGACTGCTTGTTTTAAACATAAAACCAAACGAGTTCCGTTTATAACTTCATCCGTTTTGTATTTTCTCTGAATTTTTATCTGACTGTTTCATAAAGAGGTTAATGTTTCCCGAGTATATGTTATAAGTATGTTTATTATTATATGTTGTGTTTATGTGACCATCTCTAAGTTAAACAAGCAGCATTTTGAAACGTGAGGTGCCATTAGATTCATTTTTATCTCGATTACTATTTAAATACCTGAATACAACCAATGGAGCTCCTTATTATAGTTCACAAAAATATGTTTAGTGCAAAAAGGAATATCTATGTACTATTCTGTGAGTTCTGACGTGACGTATTCTCTTAAGCTGTTCCCATGCAACTAAAAAAACGACTCAATAAGTTGCATATTATTCGTTTGCTTGCTTATTCCTAAAAAACACATGAGATTTATGTCCACGTACAAATAATGTACATAAAACGCTTCTATATATTCTAAATAGGTCAGCATAAAATCCTACGCTTTTTAGAGAAATCAAAAACAAATTAAACACAATGAATAACATTGATTCAAATACAGAACCTAGGGATTTAGAATTTAGACTCTAAGTAAACAAAATTAATGTTTTCGTTCCAGCTAAAACAACAGCGTTGAAGTTAAATAAAAGTTGGCAAAATGTTAACATTTAAATAGATCTTATTGGTCTCCTCGGTGTTCTTATTGCCATAATAGCTTTTTAACCTAGAAAATGCTATCCTTGAAAACACATATTATGTAAAATGAAACAAAGCAAACTTCAGATATTACATTTGAATTTAAATACTATGTTAAATAGAACCTAGCATAATTAAAGCAATGATGATAATTATATCTTTATAACAAACGAGATTTACAATTGCACCATATAATGTTTTCTTATATGTATCTATTCGAATACTACACATTAAATGAAACTTATTTTATGGATTTTATCTCGTTTAATTTAAAATTTTCAACTCCAGTCGTTTCGGTGCTTTACACCGCCCGTATCCTCGGAGGGGTCCATAGATAAATGGATATGTAGCAAGCTAGAGGGGTTTGAGGTGTCTGACGTCCTGACTACCTTCAAATTTAAATATTAATCTTTGCTGATCTACACAGAACGAGATTGCAGTATCTTGAAGTGTCTTGCAGTAATATGCTTAGACTTGGACTTAATTTAATAATTATGAAATCTCAAGCAGATAGTAACTAGAGTACGAAACTAATCCAACTGCAGAGTAGTGTAAAACAGTGTGACGTTATATGCCCGAAATTATTTACACCTGCATTAGAAGACGTTTTCAAACTACTGGACTGGAAAGGAAATCATATTAACATCAAAGGTAAAAAAATAATAGGTTTTCAAATGAACATAAACAAAATAAAGATCATGTATAAAGTCCATGTCACTCCTATGCCGGTAGTTGTTGGGAGCACTACGACCGAGCCAGTGACGGTCGACAAGTATGTTTATCTAGACAAATAGTTCAACCAGGTAAGTCTAATTTCGACCGCGAGGTCAATTTACAGATTCAACTCGACGTAGCAGCGTTTGGAAGATTATGATACATCTTCTCGCAAGGTATACCTTAAAACTTGAAAACAAGATTGTACAACCAGTGCGTATTGCCAGTGATGACATATGGATCTCAGGTGCGGTACTTAGCCGCTGGTCGTCGAAGAACCGAAGACCAATTTGAAGTAATAGGTCTCGAGTGGCAGCCTAGTACCGTTAAGTGGTACATTAGGAGTCTCCCTTCCCCACATGATGGAATGGTGACCTGGTATGAGATACAGGAAGTCGATGGATCCAGGTAGCTCAGGAACGTGTTTTGTGACATTACTTGGAGAAGGCCTACGCTCAGTAGTCGACTTGTGGTGGGCTGTTTGATAATGGTGATAATGTTTTGAAAAATCTATTAAAGATTCATTTCAGGTCTTTACCATTGAATTATAATAATCTTAATAAAACAAGAAACAGGTTTATTTTAAAATTGCAGAAAACTAAAACAAAATCAGCTAAACGACACTACAAAAAACAATCAGCCTACCTATATAATAAAATTAATAAAATCATTGAAATATACCCTTTAACATTAAGAGATTGTAAAAATATTATATAATTTGATTGGTTGCAGTTATTACATTTGATTGTTACATTTTATTTACTTGATTGAAAGACTTAACGAATTTGGATTGCGAAGACCTATTACGAAATGGTGCGAAGATTATGTTAAAAATAGGGCTCTGTGCTGGGCCTTTGCATTACTTGACCTATGTTAATAACGTTTCAAATTTATTTCTTACCTAATATATATATATAAGATATATATATATATATATATATATATATATATATATATATATATATATATATATATATATATATATTTAGCCACTAATAATATATATACATGCATCGTATATATACTTTCCTATAAATCGTTGCCAACAGCTACTGATGCCTTCATAATAATATATCTAACCAGACTTGTAGTTGTATGAAGTCATATTTAATTAGTAGAACAACAATTCAACCTTGGTCTCTTAATAGACAGTCTCATTAAATGGACGCATCATATTTATAAAGTGTGTGATAAGTTTAGGACCACACTTACCAAATTTTCTATTGTTAGTAAAAAAAATCCCTTTTCTGTACTATAATCCCTCTACAAGCCTCTGGCCGAAACACTAATACAATACGGATTAAGTAGCAATGGTATAACCTGGAATTCGCATCTTTGTATATATATATCCTTGAACTACATCTTCGAATCATCAAAAGAATTTTTCGCTAAGGCTGCAACACATAAATGTTTTCTTACTTTCCTGTACTTTTAAAAAAAGTTGAGATTCGCCTCTTTGCAGCGTTAGCAACAAATTGTCCTCTATAAAACCACACATTAATATAAGGATAATTGCAACCAATTATTAAAATGCTGCTTATCGAAGAAAACCTAAAATTTACTTGTTGAACAGTTATTTAATACGAAATTGCAATGCGGTAGGCAAGTTAATAATAGCTAAAACACAAAATATGTATGGAGATCATTAAAATAGGATTATTATTCTTAAATTAATTGATAAGCTACCTAAAACCTTAAGGGAAGAGATAAATCCTGAAAATATTAAACACAAATTAAAAACATACTTTATGAATCAATTAATATAATGCAATTATAAGCGAATATTATACTTATATTATTTGTAATATAATCATATTTATATTCAAAAATATAAAATAATATTTCCTACAAACATTCTGTATACACAAACTATTCTGTATACTAACCAAACATTCAGTCATATCTTTCATTTTATTTACAATCGCATGTTTAGTATACCTATTTAATTTGTGGTCGTATCACAACATTGACAACTCATCCTCACGTAATTTTAATAGAAGCGGATAAATTACCTTGTTACTGGAAAAAATATTACAATGCTTAGGTTTGAAAGAGAGCGAGCTGCAGTGTGCAGAAAAATCGTATACAGGTTTATGTTACGCTGTACTTGTACCTATTTCAACGACATTTTACTTGTAAGTTGTGATATTTCTTAGATCACTGAAGGGGGTAAAATACTTGAACTTTAAACGAAATTTAAAAACCGATTTCAAGAATTAAAAAGCTTCTGAATTTGAGGCTTTACTCGCCGTTTTTCGACACACTTTGTAAAACAATGACCTCAGGAGCTAATTGTGTAGAAAAAAATAGGTTTTGAAGTTGGATTTACTTATTTTTTATTTATATTTATTAAACGTCTATGTTACAAATAAATGTAAACAATATTCGGCGACGTAAGTGGACAACTGCCTCATGTTTTGTCTACTTACGCTTGAAGAACGCTTGTCGTGATCTAATGGACATACGTGGTAGTCATGCTGCAGTTATATTAGTAATTAGTTGTAACACAATGGGTCGGCTCGACCGGGGAAGTACCACGCTCTCACAGAATACCAGCGTAAAATAGTAGCTTAATGCTGCTGTGTTTCGTACGGTGAGTGTAGAAAACCGGAGATCCTTTTTACTGGAAACGAGGCATTCCATCTTAGTCCTCACGGGTGAAAACGCATCTGTATTATGATTCGTAATCGAGGATAGATGTAGATGCCTATGGGCCACAGCAACCACTTACCATCTGGTGGACTGTGTACTCGTTTGTTACCCTATTCCATAAAAAAAGAAAAAAAAACATGGGTATGCTGTACGATTACTTACGTGAACGACTAAACTATCCTGTATTGTTAGAACACATATTGTCACGGATTTCGTACCAACAACGTGCTTGGGCTCCTGGCGGGGAGGAAAAAATAGGGGAAAAAAACAACAATAAAAAAAAAAAAAAAGGAATCCAACAAAGACGGGCCTCCCCCGCCCGGTTTGTTGGGTTTTTTTTTTTTTTCTCCAATATTTGTTTATTTTAAAGTAAAGCTAAAAAAAAAAAATATTTAATTTTTTATTTTGATATATTAAGTTAAATTAATTTAAAAAAAATAATAAAATAAAGTTATGTTCCGTTGTGTACAAAACAAAAGAAGCTTCTTTTTCATTTCGCTAAATTGTTCTGAACGATCAGAATTAAGTGGAATGGAATAATATCGTTTCAGAAATTTAAGACAAAAGGGTTTGACATAAACATAGGAAGTCGAAGGTAATTTAATTTATTACCTTTGAAATTATTTTAGCGAGGTTCGTTAAATAAAATTTCTTATATTAACAGAAATTGTTTTTTTATCTTATTAAAAAAAAATGTTAATGGTAATGTTTTAGTTATATGAAAAAAAAATAGTATACCTAACGTTATTAATTCAAAATGAGTAAAATTTTATGACTAGTATTAAAAAAAGTTAAAACGTTCCAAATTGTTCACGAAAAAAGAAATTTAACGAAAAGTAAAAGCCGACTGCAAAGAACAAACACAGTCGAATTATAAACCTCTTCCTTTTTTGAAGTACGCTAATTATGATAAAAAGTAAAGTTACAGCCTATATACGTCCCACAGGTGGGCACAAGCCTCCTCCCATTTCTGAGAGGGTGGTAGCTCTAGTATGGGAGAGCTGTGGTAGCTCAGATGGTTAACGCACGCTGTAAATATAACAGAACGCGAGTAACCCGGGTTTGATCTCCGCCGGCACTAATGAAATTGTTAATTACAATTTTAAGTCCTGATTTACCACGTGCTTGGCGGTGAAGGAAAACATTGTGAGGAAACCTGCATGTCTGAGGAATAAGAAAAAAATATTGCGAGGACATGCAAAGTTCGCCAACACGCACTGGGGTAGCGCAGCGGACACTTTCTTGCCCTAAAACCCTAATTATGATAACTAAAATGTAATCAACTGAATTTTATGATATTATGCTTTTAGATCTGACTAATTTTTAAGCTTACAACTCTAAAGATGTGATATTAAGAAAATAATAAAGGATATATGAGTGAGTTAGGTGTGGCAGAAGAAGCAAGAAAGTAGAATAAATGCTGAAAATATCGGTAGCATAAAATACATCATAAATATATTAAAATTTACGGTTTTATTAATAAAATAGTTTAATAGTTTGAGTTTTGTATTCAGTCAAGTTATAATTTATGACGATTGAAAAATCGGCCTTTAGTCGAATTTATTGTTTTTTTTCCATTTTCAATTTTCAATCTTATAAAATACGTGTTTATATATACATAACATAAAACGTCTCGGTTGCTTGTCGCATTCCTTCGCTGAATCTTTAAAAAAAATCTTATATTTTTAGCTCAGAAAACGGAAACTTTCAAGTAGTGGCGCATTCTCGCTACGCTAAATATTTCATGCTTTCTCGCGTTGTTCTTTCTTGGTTAACTTGATAAAGGAAGGAACCCGGAAGGAATTCAGGGTCATAAATTTCATTCACAGAAATAAATTTAAAAAGTCAAATGTATAGCCCAAGATTTACAAATATCTATAATTTTATGTATACAAAATAGTAAAATTATTTTATTCTTACACTTAAACATCCTGATTTTAAACCATGCGTGGCAGCTGTGGCCGATGTACCCCCGTGTGTGTATTAGGAAATCTACGAATAGAATTAAGTTCTGTGGTGGTCTTCTGATAGGGGGTAATAATGATGATGATGATGACGACTAAATCATGCGTGGGTATAAGTACACAAGTATACAGTAAGACACTGCCCTATATCATTCTGTGAGAGTCTTACTAAAAGCAACTAAGAAACTGCGGTGGTCAACCATTGATAATAATTATTAAGTAATCTATGGAGATGTCTGTTTTAAGCGGTGGAATTAGATGACAGAATGTCTGATGATCACGATGACGTAGTGGCGCCATTTTTTCAATATAATTAGTCCTTTAAGCTGGGAGGCTACTACATCTTCATGAGTTAAGAGTCTTTTGAGTTACTACAAAAACGAGGCAAAGCATGGTGAAGTTTGGACGCAGCCAAATATGCTGTTAAATAGAGGTCCGATACATGTAATCGAACCCGCCTCGATGCCGCCTCGAATCGAGTCAGCCCTATCAGCACACAAGCGTTATGAACAACAATATACCAAGCCATGTAGAACTTAGAGTTATTTCATAACATAACATAAACACTCACGCCTGTCACCCAGAGGGGTAGGCAGAGACTACAGACTTCCATTTAGCACGATCCTGACACACCTCTCTCGCCTCCTTCACATCCATACACCTACGCATATATGCTCGTCGGTTAAGGGTACTCCTAATTTGGCCCGTTTTCAATAATTCGCCAATTTGGTCGATAAATTTTCGCGTAGGACGTCCCTTTCCGACTCTGCCATTCACTTCTGCAACATAAATTTTCTTTGTCACTCTTTCCTCATTCATTCTTTCCACATGACTAAACCACCGAAGCATTCCTTTCTTAATCCTGGTCACAACATCATCTTGCAAACCACACTCTTCTCTTATTACACAATTTCTTACCCTGTCGTTCAGATTCAGCCCTAACATACTCCTTAACGACCGCATTTCTACTGCGTTGATTCTAATCTCGTGCTTCTTCTGCCACACCCAACTTCCACTGCCATACGTTAAAGTAGGGACCAACACAGCATTGTGAATTGCCATACGTGCCTTTTGTGTCGGACATTTTGACTCTTCACAATAGAGTGCAGGGCCCCATTTACTCTATTTCCCGCATTCACTCGTCGTTCTATATCCTTATCATATCTCCCATCCCTACTAAATACGCAGCCCAAATATACAAACTCATCTACTTGCTCGATCAACTCTTATTTCACAAATCGTTTTACTTTCTTCTCTTTCAAAAACCTTAACCTTCGTCTTACTTGCGTTCACTTTCATACCCCTTTCTTTTAATGATCTGTTCATTATTGTAACCATCATTTGCAACTCGGCCGCCGACGACGCAAGGATAACTTGATCATCGGCGTACAAAAGGCATTTGACGGTTAACTCACCCATTCTTAATCCGCATTCTTCAACTTTCAAATTTTGCAAACAACTGTCCATAAATAGGTTGAACAGCCACGGGGAAGCCACACAGTCCTGTCTGACACCTTTATGGATGTCAAACCAGTCCGAGTAGACCCCGTTGATCCTAACACAAGCACTAGAGTCCCTATAAAGAGACTCCAATGCCTGTATCAAGCAAATGAGTTCAGTGTTTGCCATAGCACATCCCTATCCACTCTGTATTTCAGAAGCACTCTATTTCATAAGCACATAAAAGTGTTGAAAAGGGGTTGTATCCTTATAAAACTGGTTTATGAGTTAAAATACAGCTCAAGCTTAATAAAGACTGTATTTTGGGATCTAAGTAAGCTTACGGTTCCTAATTAGAATATGAAAACTCTAGTATAATCATCAAATCTCTGTTGTTAAAGCTGTGTAGAAACTGATTTTTTTTCTAAGACTATAAGACCCTCGAAATATCGTTTAAGTTGTTTAGCAAATTGTCGCCATTTTAGTACCCATAAAAACAAAATTAAAATATAATTCAAGGAATATTAGACATTATTTTTGGCCTATAATTATATTCAACCTGTATAACCCATATTTAATTTTCGTATTTAGTGTCTCGTCCTTATATTAATTGGTTATTTTGTTAGAGCGGCAATTTTTTGATAGAAAACATATACAAGTTTACCGTAAATATAATTTTGCACTTTCAATTCACTAACTATCGTCGTCAAAACTCAACTCCTAACCAAGTGTAATATTTATATGTTAAATATATTTTTTTAATCTGACATTAATTATCGCCATTACTCAATAAAGTATGTAAATACAATCTAGTTATCGAAAATAAAGTCCTTTTATAATATTCATTTGTAATTCTCTTTAAAAGTTACTTACAAGACAATATCTGTAGTGTAATAATTTCCTTGCACACCAAATTACAGCTGTAATACAGCGGTTACACTAGCTCTTTTATGCTTGTACTATGTATCCTGTATGTGTGTCCTTTTGATGTTTTTGAGTTTTTTCATGTTAGTGAGGAATTTAATCACCGCACGGTTTTCGATTTTTTTCAACATAGTCGAGTCAGTCTTTTCCGTCGTCTATGACTGAAGGTTTCATAAGAATTAATTAAGTTACCAAGATGAAATTTCGTACTCGTAATTAAAATATATAAATTGGTAGATTCTTATCAAAATTATTTTAAACTAGCTTGCTAGGCAGACGATGTTCTGCCCCTTTCGACGACCCTGTCACGTCCTATTAAAAATCCTTAAATTCGCAAAAAAAATTGTGGGTCATGGCCAAAAAATCTTTCAAGTTGGAGCAAAGTGTACACGGTGTGCAAATTTGATTAAAATCTGTTAAGTAGTTTAGGAGTCCATCGCGGACAAACAACGTGACACGTAATTTATATAAATAAAGATTACGAGGGCAATCTCTAGACATTCTTTCATCTCTTGCTTTTTGTGTTTGCCAAAGCCTAGCAGAGCCTATAGTAATCTCCTGTTTTTTTATAGAATTAGGGCGACAAACGAGCACATAGTCCACCTGATGGAAAGTGGATGCTCTGGCCCATAGACATCTACATTAACCTCGAATAACAATTAAAATGCAGATACCTCGTCACCCCTGAGGAATAAGATGAAATGCCTCGATTCTAGTAAAACGGATCTCCGGTTCTCTACACTCACCATACGAAACACAGTAGCATCAAGCTGATATTTTACATAGGTATTCTGTGAAAGCGTGGTCCTTCCCCAGTGAAGCCGACCCTTTCGTGCTACTACCATAACATAGCTGCAGCGTGGCTTTACCACTACCACTACAACAAAAATTTTTAATCTATAATAGTGGAAAATAAACGGATTGAGTATTGAATTACTTTATTACTTTTTATATAAGAGAGGGTAAACGAGCTTGCGGTTCACCTGGTGGTGACTACCGCCGCCCGTAAACAACCGCAAACCCAGGGGAATGCGTTGCCGGCTTTTTAGAAAAGAGTAACCTCTTTTCTCGAAGGTCCCTAAGTCGTATAGGTCCGAAAAAGTCGCCGGTGGTAAACAATTCCACAGAGAAGCTGTACGAAGAAGAAAACTCCTAGTAAAATGTACAGTACTGAACCGCCAAGCATCGAGATGGCGAGGATGGTATTGGGAATTTTGACGCGATATAGATTGATTTGCGTTCGTGAAATTTGGCGGCTGGAACTGATCCGAATAATTCCTCAGAACACTCCCCATCGTAAATACGATACAAAATGCAATTGGATGCAACATTCCTACGCAGCGCCAGTGAATTGAGCCGATCAGAAAGAATTCGGTCGTTGACGATTCGAATCGCTTTGCGCTGGATGCTGTCAAGTGGAAGGAGCTGGCACTGGGGTGCCCCGGTCCAGAGATGAGAACAGTATTTCATATGAGGCCGAACTTGCGCTTTGTAAAGTTGCAAGTGATGTGCCATCATGAAATACTGTCTCGGTCTGCTGAGCACGCCAAGCTTTTTAGATGCCAATTTGGCCTTCCCCTCCAAGTGATCACGTAATTGCACACTATTCGATATGTCGACGCTGAAGATTCTGATGCTAGCTGAGGCATCAAGGGGAGTGCCTTCAAACTGAGGAGATACGACAAAGGGTTTTTCATTTTTTGTATCTTTGGGGATTAAATTGGACTAGATTTAGTCGCCCTCAATCCCAGACTTTATTAAGCAACCTTGGACTCTACTGCCTCCGCCCATCTATGAGTAAAGTAGACCAAAAGATGACCAGCTGAACTACCACGATGAAAATCGTATTGGCGGTCAGTGATCAGCTGGTGATCCTCAATGTACCTCATGAGCTGGCAGTGTACAATAGACTCCATTATTTTGGACCACGACGAAAATCTTACTGGCGGTCACTGATCATCTGGTGATCCTCAATGTACCTCATGAGCTGGCAGTGTATAATAGACTCCATTATTTTGGAGAATAAGGAGGTGATGTCGATAGGCCTGTAGTTGGATGGGTATGAGCGGTCACCTTTTTTAGGGATCGGGTGAACCTAAGCTGTCCTCCATGAATTCGGGACTACGATTCGGGAGTAGGAGTACCGGAAAAGACGCGGTAAAACCGGCGCCAGCTCTGGAGCACACGACTTCAGGACAATGAGAGAGTTCCCATCAGGCCTCGACTTACTGACGCACAGGGAGAAGAGTGCCTTGCGAACCGAGCGCTGTGTAAACCGCACATCCAGCATGGAGCACTCACACCGCGGGATGGTTGGCGGTGTGTTCCCCCCGTTACCGAGAGTCGAATTGGACGCAAAAAGAGAGCCTAACAGATCGGCTTTCTCCTTTGCGGAATTGGCCAGCGAATCGTCCTCCCTGTGCAGAAATGGAAGAGATTACTGATGAAGTTCTCTTGGACAGCTTTGGCGAGATACCAGAATACACGCGTTCCCGAAAGAAGTCGAAGTAGTATATCGCTAATTGTGCCTATGTGGTCTGATTTTGCCTCTGTAATGACACTTTTGAAGGATCTGGAGGGGGAAATATATTTCTTTTTAAGTATTTAAGGTATTTGCATTCCGAGACGTCGATACCTGAGCCCAGGTCTGGTAGCACTCTTGCTCATGACGTAATGCAATTTTGCATGAGTGACCAAACAATGGGTTCTGCCTCCGAAAGGTACCAAAGATAATAGAACAAAAAGTTTCATTCGCTGTAGCACCACATCAGCAACAGAATCAGCAACAACGCTAGGATCGTCTGGCGAGAAACAAACCCGCTCTCAAGCCTGCCCCGCTCGCCCCCGACGAGCCAAAAGGGGCATCGACGGAAACATAATATACGTCCGGATGAGAGGTCAGTAGAACGTCCAACAGGGAAGGTGTATGATCTTCCATATCTGGAATCCGCGTAGGTGCAGTAAACAATTGTGTCAGATCATATGCCAAAGCAAAGTCATAAACAGATCTCCCCGCATGATCGGTTAAACGTGAACAAAGTTATTCGGCGTGGTGGGCGTCAAAATCGCCAAGGATCATGATCTCTGCGGATGGAATTTGCTGTAGCACGGAATCTATAGCCATTTGGACGTGGTCAAGGAGTCGGACTGTTTCGGTATTACCGCTATGGGACCTATAGAGGCACCCGTAGACGCGGGGATGATGGTCGCTGTCAACGCACTGCCATAGATTGGACAAGTCCGTACCTTCAAAACAGATGAGGCATCGAAAACAGATGTCCTCTCTGACTTATACGCAAACCCCCGCCCGGGCCAAAAAGGAATGTTCTAATTTGTACCCCGGGTAGGAGAGATATGAAGTATCAGCTGGAGAGGACACCTAAGTCTTGGTTAAAAAGAGCAAGGCCGGCTTCGCCGTCTCCAGATGGTAGTGGACAGAATTAACGTTGGAATGAAGTCCCCTGATATTGCAAAAATTCACGGATATCGTAGCATTAGTCGTCTTGGTATTGTTCGAGCGGAATTGCACCCTCCCCCCTTCCACCCAGAAAACGCAGGGCAGCCTGAGCACCCATGCTCAGTAAGAGTAGGATAACTTGGTCGTGGATGCTCATTCTCCTTCACCAGGGGTGCCATGTAATTCTCTGTTTCATGCATGGGAGGTCGTGGTACCACCCCGGTTTGAGCCGGCCCATCCGTGCGACAGCAAATGCTGCCGCGTGGTTCTACCACTGTTGATAAGCTTGTACTTAAGAACTCATAGCAGATCAGAGGTTACCCGGTAGAACTTGCTACAGGCCCCGCGCTTGCTAAATCCGGCACTGGTGAGTACTAATCTGCAGGGACTCAGCAATGTTATCACATTGGTTCGCTTACACCACTAACCGGAACATAACAGTGCACTCAATATTGCTGCTTGTCCAACAGACTCACACTAAACTAAAGACAGACCCAATCACTTAGCCTTTCCCATGTTGTTCATACAGTGGAAATGCTATTAGCATTCATCAGAAACTTAGTTTTACAGTACGTTCTTTATGAATCTTACACTTTTTTCCTTACCTGAAAACAGTAAAGTTTTAAACTTTATTACCAAAAGTTTTCATGAAAAACACGGTAAAGATGTCGAGCACAATGTTTACTTAAGCAAAGTTAGTTGCCGATCTAAAAGAGCACGTTTCGCCGTTGCCGCCGCACGTTGGGCCTTAGAAAGACGTGAGCAAGTTACGCAGTAGTGACCATGGGAAAAATATGCCGCAACCAAATATAACCCAGGTACTTTTAAAGCACAATTTTTTTAATTTTATTTAAAATACTGCTCTAAATGAAATTCGTAATCGCTTAAAATTAAACAGTAGGTTGTTAGGCTTTGGTATTACTGGAATGTATGGTACGGTATGAGCTCAGTCTCTCCCTTCGCTTCTCCTCATAAAGTGGCGGCCTTTTATGCAATCCATCTAAATTGCGAGTTCAAGTTTTATCTTTTAAAGTTAACGTAACATAGGCTAAGATTAAATCGATTTATTTGAAAGTTTTTTTATTGAAGCGGAAATCAATCTACATACAGACTGTTTTGCGCGATTTATTATGTACCGCACGCTACGCACGACTTTTGTAAAACGCGGATGACCGCGATATTTTTAAACGAAATATCCTGATTTCGATCACTAAATGTAAACGGAATAAAATACGTCCAAATATACAAATATGCGTACGACTTTCACGTTTATAATATTAGTAGGAAGTAGGATAGTAGGATATATAGTTTGTTCATTTTGTGTCACTTGTGAACCGGTTTTGATGATTGATGATTCTTATTTATCAAATAAATCATACTTCAAGGGTGTATGATGTATGGTGGTGTTGAGCAGCATGAACCGGTCCGCCAGTGAGCAACTTATTATTCCATGATGATTGTGTGCCACTGGTTTGTTATTCTTTTATTGTTTAACATACGAGCAAATTTTAACAAAAGACTACGTTCATGAAGTAAAAAGTATTTCTGTTAGTAAAACTACAAGTTAAAGAATGTTTGCTAATGGATAAGACAGAAATAGCGTGGAGTGTCGTTAGAAAACCATGCATTTGAAACGATCGCGCGATCTATCGCATAGAATACTTACGTGAAATACTACAATAATATATAGTATACTACAATCCTTTTTATCGTGAGTGACGAGCACCAGAAAACCTATTTTTATTATTACTAATTTAAGTTACTACTAATCTAAACTATACATAATATGTTTTAATAATAAATACTACGATAACGCCCTAAAACAAGCGCCCTGTTTAATATATAGGATCTATGCGCGGTGTATTATGCAATAGAAGGTCACGCAATTAACTAATAAATACTAAGTGTATTTCTTTTTTCTTACTATACCCTCATATTTGTTATTGTCGGGGATACCGGTACACGGTAAAGTTTCTATAAACTTATGATTGTACCGTAATATGCAATTAATGAATGTAATAATACATTTAAAAAAATATTATTGGTAACAAGCATTCCTATCTTGATACTAGGGTTTTAGGGCAAGTAAGTGTCCACCGCCTTGCCCCAATGCGTGTTGATGTCTTCGAAATGGGACTATTTAATTTTTTAGACATGCAGGTTTCCTCACGATGTTTTCCTTAACCGCTAAGCATAGTTTTGTTGTTATTTAGTATACCATTTTAATTTTCAATTATTTACGTTAACAGTTAAAGTACCTTTTTATATGGTTTCTGTAAAACAAAACTTTTTTAATTACTCCATTTTGTCCCTTTTATTCAATTAATATAACTGCAAGTTGTCTTCGTTTAAAATTTTCATCTCATATTTCTTGCGCGTAACTTGAAATGAACTTAAATTTCATTTAGAGCTGTTGAGAAATGCACTTGACTATAACGAGTTTTACTTAAGGACTTCTTAAAAGCACTTGAAAATTTAGCTATAAATAGTAAAAATATTTTTATTTAACAACTTTCCTTTATTTTACTACCCCAAGTATAACAATTAGGTTATCCCAAAAACTGGTTCCAACTTCCCTTTTTAAATCTTAGAGAGAAGCAACACGATGCGTTCAACTTCAGCTTCGGCTTTGCTGCAACAACGCAGAAGCGGTAAATTCTACACTTAAGCGTCAAAATGTGAAAAGACGTGGCCTTGAATGGCCAAAAATGACAACGTGACGCGATCTAGTGCGTGAATATCCAAAAATGTGATACACCTGACCTGTCGTCTCTTTGATGAGTTTGCTACAACCGTATATTGTCAATCATGTTGTGTATTGCGATTTGCCAGGACTCGATCAGGATTTGTTAGTACGCTTACCTACGACAATGGGCAACATGTGGCGTGTGTTATGCGACAATTTTCTATTGACGTTGCAATGGATCCCGTAAATACGTTAGTACTATTATGTATTCTGTGCTGTAAGCCTGGCCAATTCTTATTAGGTGTCCAAGATACAACCAAGATTCGAATGAAATATAAGACATAAGAATTGAAAACAGGCTTGATACCATATCGGTTTTTGATTTCATATACTAGACGAAAAAAGTTAACGAAATAAAAACATACATATACTTTCATTTAAAAATAGTAGATCAGATGGGGATATAGATACGTGGAGAAAGTATGTTAAATCTGTACTTCAAAAATAAGAAAATTAATAAGTCGTGCGATAAAAATTAATTAGAAAATTTGTGAAAAATCCCAAATTTTACATTGAGAAATAAGATATCTGAACTGATTAATAGTGATTAATTTATTCCGAAATTTCAAATTTATGATGTGACATATGATGTGAAGCAGCATTACCAAAACGAGACCGCGCTCAGCAATCCACCTTCTGAATGCTGTGAGTGTGGAGAATTTCTTTTACATCTGTACGAGACGTATACCAGTTATAAGTTAAAAAATAATATTTTGAAGTTATTTAAAATCCGACAACATGAGCGTCCGGACCTAACAGTAGAACGCACATTGGCTGAAATTTTACTTCAACGTATACCAGTCAGTACATTCATAACTGCAAGCTTTTTTGAAAAATTAAATATGTTAAAGATTCATTGTTAAGACTAAGACGAGATGCACTTAATAACAACCTGTAGGTTACTCTCTATTATCCTTCAAACCAGAACATTTTACTGAATGCTCTGGTATATGATGGCTGAATAAGACCATATTGGGACTTACCCAGACGGATTCCGAGGCAAAGACCCTAATAGAGTATTAATTAAGCGATTTTTTTTTATAGAATAGGGTGACAAATGAGCACGCAGTCCACCTGATGGTAAGTGGTTGCTGCGGCCCAGAGACATCTACATCTATCCTCCATTAAAAATCAAAATGCAGATGCGTTGTCACCCGTGAGGACTGAGATGGAATGCCTCGTTTCCAGTAAAAAGGGTCTCCGGTTCTCTACACTCACCATACGAAATACAGCAGCATTAAGCTACTATTTCACGCTGGTATTCTGTGAGAGCGTGGTCCCTCCCCGGTCGAGCAGACCCATTCGTGCTACAACTATACTACTAATATAACTGCAGCATGGCTCTACCACGTAACAAATTTACGATTAGCGTTAGTTAATTATTTTATAGAAATAAAGGTGACAAAGAATTACACTGTCTACCTGATGGTAAGGTACCTGGATGCTGATATCCGTAGACATTTACACCTATTAAGAATCAAACTGCGGATGCGTTATCACCCTTAAAGTATACCTCTCTACATGTAAAAAAAGGTCCTCGGTTACCGTCACACACCATATGTAACATAGCAGCGTTATGCTACTGTTATATTCCGGTATTCTGTAAAAACGTGGTCTTTTCTCAATTGAGCCGAGCCATTTGTGCTGCTGCCTGCACTATGTAGCACTATATTACAAAACTTTTTGCTGTGTTTGCAAGTATTCAGAAGCAGCCTCCTTGGTCCGAATTTTTCTTCATAAGTTGATATGGATTAGTGTATTCTCTTATGTTACCACTATACCAACTACTCGGCGAATAAAGGCTATTTAACGTCTTCTAAATATTTAAAAACTTAAAATACACACTCTAAAAGTAACCTTTAGAGGATTAACTTTCAAACAGCTTTTAGTTAAAGGATCTTTTAGCTTTTAGTTAATACAAAATGTGTATAACTTGGCTAACACGATTACTAAACATGTTGCAAAATATATTTCTAAATTAAAGAGTAACATTATTTTACAAGCCTGGGATTTAAACATGTTTTACATACTATCTGTTACAAATAATTTCGGGATGAGCCTAAAGTTCTCAGTCGTAAATCGTTACATACTTTATATGAAACTATATTTTTTACGGTAATTTGCTTACGACGTGAAGGAAAGTTCAAGATCAACCCCGTCATTACATTAAATTTGATAGACCACAAATCCTCGCAAAAAAAACACCGATTCGACCTAGAATGATTCGCGAGGCTATTGAAATTAAAAGACGTCCTAATTTAAATAAAGAAGATGGATGCGTACTATCCCAAGCATACCACTGCAAGATTTCAAAATACTGTAAGCTCATTCTGCGTAGACCGGACCAAAAATTAATATTCAAAAACTGAAGTTACCGGACTAACTATGCTATGCCATCGGGACGTCAAACACCTCAGTCTCCCTGTGACCAAGGATGCTCTAAAGCACCCGAAACGTCGGGCATTAAAAAGTTAAATTAAACGCGATAAAATACGTAAAAAAATTAGTTTCATTTAATGTATAGTGTTCGCGTAAACATAAGAAACAGTTATATACTTCTATAAGATTCTTAAAATAGGTATACTGAGAAAATATATTCACAGGTAGGCGATTAAGGGCCGGTTTCTGAATTGAGAATTTTAGGATAACTTAGTGGAGTTTTGCTCAAACTTTGGTAACATACTTAAGTTTTTTACGTTTCGCTAGATGGATTCTCTATTTTCTCAAAGAAATGTTAACTTAGTATTTCTTAAACTATTCTTAGGTATTGCTTCTGCGTTCCGATCATTATTATTCGTTCGCTCTCTTTGTTATTTTAAAGTATTTGTGCCTGTGGGGTATTATAATGTAAAAAATATAAAGTAACTGACCATACAGAAGAATCGAACAAATTAGAATCAGGCCCCATAGTTCATAAAGTAAGTTTAAAAATAAAACATATCGGATCGCAAAAAATATTCTTAATATTCTTAATAATTTTGTTATTAAACCTTTATTTCTTTATTATGTCCTTTTAAAACAATGCAACCGATTTTGAATGATTTTCTTGTGTTTAAATGGGTCTCTAGATGGTTTATGTTTACATTTGGACCTGGTAGGTGGAATCGCTAATAGAATGGGTGCGTTCGGCAGAAAAAAGCGCTAGCAAGCGCTTGTAAGCAAAATGGCGATCGTAAGCAGTAAGCGCTGTCAAATCGTAAGTAGCTATTTTCCTCCAGGACACGATGTTAGTTTTAACCGGGGAATCTAACCTAATTTAAATATATGTTTGTAAAGTATTCATATTAAAACTTACCAATCAAGAGTTTTTAATAGCATGTATGTGTTTATTCATGTCATTATATTACTTAAAACTAATATTGCACAAAACAACTTATAAACTCTACTTCAAAACCAAAAAAATTAAATAAGCAAAATGGCGGATTGTGTCAGCGCTACTGAAGTAGCAATCGTGTCCTGGCCGAAAACTATTTTAGCGCTTATAAGCGCTTGCTAGCGCTTTTTTCTGCCAAACGCACCCAATATAAACCTTTTTTGTTTCTAGCTTTATTACCCCGGTGATTTTATTTTAATATGCCTGCAGTCTATTACAGATTTACTTGCTTAGGTAACGAAATGAATTATTTCCAACTGTAGATACCGTTACATAACATTATTTCACAAGTATGTGCATTTAGTTATTGTTTTTAATTAAAATTTGTGTGAAATGATATGTAAAACCTAGATTGTGATCAGAAATTTGTATTGCAATACTATCTTAAAAATACGTTATTGGTTCTCGGCCGAATTTATATTATTTATACGTTTTTTTTTATGTTTGTTAGCTTCATAGCAGACCCTCGCATCTTCCTACAGCGTCAAAATAAATGCGAAAAAAAAAGCGACAATAATTTGACAGTGATGAGTGAGGTTTGAACGTTCCCAAACACGTTCAGAAATGTAATTTTGGAATTGAGCAATAGTTGAAAGTTGCAAATATATATATATATATATATATATATATGTACATAGATTACGACCAACGAAAAAAAACGGAATGTCCTGAGTGAATGCCTATCAGCCTTATCTTAAGTTAAGGCCTACCGACTGAGGTAAAAACCGCTCTAACAATCTTTCCATCACTATGACGATAATTTTGCGACCCTCATGACGCCAAAATATGAGAAAGTTTTTATGTGTTAGTTTGAGCTCTCCATATTGTGCGATCTCGTGATAAGCGTGGATTATACGAACGTTACAACTTGGATGCCGCGAGGCAAAAAGCTAGGTTTCTTATATCTTTTAGAATTGTAGCCTTGTATCAAACACCTTAGTCAAAGTGGCGTATAGACATTAAAGGCACAGCTATAATGGAAAGTGTTTGCTGCGGCGGAGGGTTTGGCGAGAAAAAAAAACACACACACAAAGTGTTTATAAAATATCTATCAACAGAGTAAACAAATGAAATATAGCACTATAGCATGTCTCGTAGACGTTATTCTCCTCTTTCTTTTAGATGCCAGTTTGCCACCGGCGATTTTTCCGGACCGATACGACTTGGGGACCTTCAGGAAAAGAGCTTACTCCTTTCTAAAGGGCCGGCAACGCACCTGCAATTCCCCTGGTGTTGCGGTTGATCATGGGCGGCGGTAGTCACTTAACATCAGGTCAGCCACATGCTCGTTTGCCCCCTCTTCTATATAAAAAAATGCAAAACCAGTTTAACTCAGAGTTCTTTACAGGATTTTTAGAGAGTTGGAATATAAAATTTACTCGTATCTTGACCAATAGAGACAGACAAAGATAACATGTATATTAAATCACTTCTCGTCAATAAGATAACTACTTATTAAATAATCACAAAACCTAAATATATGTTAATTAATATTTTAATGAACCCTATTTGAACTTAAAAAGCCGTAAAATTAAAAACCAACAAATTGTAAAAAAATTATGAATTTCAGTACGAAAAATGAATTTGATACTAATTGGCGTGCACAAAATTAATGAATGCAAATTTGACTCTAAATTTTGAATTGCGAAGCAATTTATTTCTCTATGTTGATGTAGTCGTTTTTTGATGTTTCTACTGACGTTTATATTAATTAGTATACTGATTATTTTTGTAGTAGTTGATAAAGAAGAAAAGAAATATTAAAACACACTTGAACAACAATTACTTTAACAACAAAAACATATTTTTTAAATGAGATATGAACAAAAATATCATCTATTAAAAAAGCTAAAATCGATTTAAAAGGCGTTTAATAGGCGTTACTATGGGCAACATCCGGGTCCATCATTAAATCAGCTCCATGGTAACATATTATTGCATTGACATCAAGGTTTAATAAGAATGGCAAATTTTTAACTCGATTCTACTCGTTGGTAAGTGATTCAAAAATTTATTACAAATTTTGAACCGGGAAGATATAGGAAGAAGGCAAGTCAAAATAAAGTATTTTAAAAAGGTCAAAGCTATAAAAAGGGAGGGGTTGTGAGACACCCGACAGAAGCGAAGGTTTCTTCCGCTTTGTCTTCAAAATCAAAATATAATTCAATCGCGATTTTATAGTAAATTGATATTCTGAAATTTTGAGAAATACAAAAATAACAGTATTTTTATCAAATTAAAGTATAATTTGTCATAAATATAAAATTAGATCGCAGTTTTCTTTTCTATCCATATGGTATTTATTGTATGTATGTTTAATCTATTAATGAATGTTGTATCTAGTATTCCGTCTCGCAATTGTGATCGCAATTGTAATTACATGGGCAACAATACACGTTGCCCGGCCAATGAATAGCATTGCAACTACCATTCCTACTTTTGTGACGTTTCACTTTTCTGAGCTTAGAATAGGACCTCATCGCAATCGTGCTTAAAAGCTTCCTTTCAATAACCTTAAATCCCACTGATCCATTAATAAGTAGATATATAGCTAGTATAAACCATTTTTAATAAACTATTCATTCGGCAACTTAAAAGACTGAATATTTTACTACTTTAACCCATGACAAATTTTGGAACCAGTAGTTTTGTAAGTGCATCTTCATCTTTATGCATTTTCTGTACTTTAAAATGAAACGGAAGATAAAAAAGAAACGTTTTGAAAAAAACAGGCTTAAGCCTTTGAAGTACAATGCTTATTCTACGTTACTAAATTTTATACTTTTGCAATGATCGCAGTCGCAGGGTAGCATTTTTAGTTAAACTCTAAAATTTACAAGCGGCTGGAGGTAATCCAATCTCTATAAATAAACTAGGAAATCAAAAGTGTCGTGTATTGTACGAAGGAAAGGGCTTTCCACAATATGAGTGACACCATAATAAACATCCGTTAGATGTACGGATGTAGGTGGCTCAGGACCGCGCTTTGCGGCATTCCTTGAGAGTAAAAGAGTGTAAAAATAGGTAATGAAGTTCTTAATGTAATTTAGGCAAAGATTTACTTGTTAGCTTGAGCATGTAAAATTGCTCAATCCACCCAAAAGGTTAAAAAAATTAAATTATAATCCAACATAAAGAACTTAAAAGAATAAAATAATTTCCACTTAATAGCTTTTGAAGTGTGGGCTTTAATTCATCTATTCACTAAATCTTAACACCGACTTCAGAAGCTAATATGTGGAAATTGGTGGCGTATACTTTCTATAAATAATTTTAAAAAGGCTTCATGAAGTTTTTTACCTAATCAACATTAACAATTAAATGGTGGTTCATAACGTTTGATTTATATGCGTGAATAATCAATTGAACTAGTAAGGTACAACTGTGAGTTAACGTTCATCATAATCGTTAGCATCATTACACCCCAGGCCCACTATTGAACACCGGTCTCATCTACTTATTGTAAATAGTGGTATTCGTAATTTATAAAAAAATATACGCTGTATTTCACTTTCAGCATCACTACAATAAATATTTAAAAACAAATAATAATATAAAAATATAAATAAGAGTTTATTGCCTCAACTGACACTCCACAGACTGTTTAAAAAGTTTATTCAATTTGACAGTAAATATTTCTTATTTTTTTCTATTTATCACATATTATTGTTTGACATTGGCAGTATAAAATTTACGTAAACAAACAATATACTATTATGTGTTTGACATTATACATACGAACATTTTATTTTATTTAATGTATTTGTAACACGTATTATACTAGGTTCTTATCTATGGCATTTACGGTTTTTATGGTATTAGGAAACGTAGTTATTTTTCTATTTTTTTATTTCTATTAATCAAAGCAATCACCAATTCAATTCAATGGATGAATATTTGTCATCGCAGTGGCAGTTTATTGATGCCCTTTTAGAACAAATCAGCTGGACGGGAGGCAACAAATTTTTCAAAGAAATTTTGTACTGCCTCTCGGGTAATTGTATTTTTTACCGCTAAAAAGTTATACAAATTCTGTAAAAAGGTAGAAGTCTGTAGGCCCAAGATCTGATGAGTGCGGAGGCTGACGCTGAGCTTCCAAACCCAGCTCTTGTAACTTGGAGACCGTTTGTTGTGCAGTATGAAGTCGCGCGTTGCCGTGCAGGAGCAGCGGGGGAAGAGCGATTGATCAAAGCTGGTTAGTGACGCGCGAGCTTTTCTATCATTAGTTTCAGTTCTTCACAGAACACATCTGCAGTAATGCTCATCCCGTTTGTTATGAAGTTGTGATAAATCATACCGGCGCTAGGCCATCATACAGTGACCCTCACTTTTCTAGGGGTAAGTTTTCTTGTGGTATTGTTTAGGTGCTGAACCAGGATCCAACTTACTTGCTGAGCGCTTGTGATTGTCAAACAGAATCCATCTTTCGTCCCAGGTAACAATGCGGTTCAAAATTCCTTTCTTTGTGTGCCTGCCTGGCGATCATTGAGTTCGTGGGTCATCCATTTGTCAAGCTTTTTACCTTGTCAATTTGATGCAAATGGACCAATATTGTTTTGATGCTAACATGGAAAGCTGCTGCTAATTCAGCCGTAGATTGAATAACATCAACTTCCACAATCGCCCTTAATTCGTCATTGTCAATCAAAGGGTTCATTTCTCAGGTCGAAAAATAGGTGGTGCGTTCGTTTATAGTTCGTTTTGTAAACGTCGTTAATTTGAGTGCCGCTTGTGCCGTGTTACTGCTACGACGGTAGTAATATTTCATAATTACTTGAATTTTTAACGTAACCGTGATGACGGAAAAGATTCAAATACGATGAAAACATAACGCTAATCAATAAACAATCGATAAATTAAAAAAAAAAGACTTCCATGTTTTTAAAATTATATTAATTTTAAATAAGAATAGGGTATTATATCCATTTTCAAAAAGTATTTTAAAGGAATCCTAGTGATAATGAACCACTATAATTTTTATATAAATTTTTAAAACTGAATAGTGCCATAACAATTACTTTTAATCCATCGTTTTAAATTTTCGCGTGAAAACACTAGCCGTCATGCATCGGCAAAATTCAAGTTTCAACTCGTGACGTCACACGAATTGAACCTTGAATTTTGCCGATTTTGCAAAGGAATAAGGTACTTTTTATTGTTTAATAATTAATTATTATCTATATAATTGTTGTATTGTGCCTGAATGCAAATATACGAGGATAAGAACGCCGGGAAAGTTATGGAGGCCAACGATTTAAATTTAAGAAATACTTAGTTAAAA
This sequence comes from Parnassius apollo, assembly GCA_907164705.1. Taxonomy (NCBI): domain Eukaryota; kingdom Metazoa; phylum Arthropoda; class Insecta; order Lepidoptera; family Papilionidae; genus Parnassius; species Parnassius apollo. The sequence goes on from CAJQZP010000693.1 coordinate 28,138,741, forward strand.
CTGGCAAGAAGATACCCGAACAGATTGTCTACAAAAACTAGACTATTATTTAGTGAAGATAATTTTAATGGAAGTATGCCTTATACCTATTTAACTATCGTTTATACAAAACAAAACATCATAAGGTGAAGGGTATCACAAGTCAAATTTTGTAATAAATTACGTTAACATAGATATTATAACTAATAATTATTAATGATTGTAATTAAAGATAAACTAAACTATGATAGCTACTTAACTATGTTTTATCAAAATACACTCTGACCTGGTATTGTTACATTAATGTTTTAACATTCCTCAACTCAGCAAAATAAAAATTGGGATTGCATGCAAAAAATTTTACGACCATCAATTTATTTATCCTTGGTAGATTAGTACTATCTGCTTTTATGAATTCGTCTTCCATAATGCTTTTTCAATAAAATTCGGAATAAAACTCAATAATCGTAATGATGACTTGAAAAATTTCGAAATAACACAGCACATTGGCTAGTTCTCCTAATCAGTGACTCTGTGGCACTGATTAAGGAAACTAGACACACTACTAACTAACTAGACACTAAAAAAATAATTTCACGTATTAAAATAGAAGAAGAAAATATTAAGCTGCATACTTTTTCTAGCGGTGAATAGTTTTTTCTTTATTTCAAATTGCTTCAACAATTAACACTCAATCCTTTATTGCTAGAGTTTTGCTCTGCTCTATCATTAAACTAAAAACATATAACGGGTATGAATAAACCTGGTTAAACCCTGGGTCAGTGTAGAGTTACGCGTCCCTAAAGTAAAGCCAAAGGGCTACGACCGTTACAGTGCTACGTGACACAGGATTTTATCACTTTTGTCCAATTTCGCAATTCCTATCTCATAAATTACAACTAATTAAGCTAGATGATCGTGATTGTGTAAGAAGTGATATAATTTTGTTGACTAAATAATAATTTAATAATTATCTTTTGAAAATTGACTGACGTCAGAATTTTTAAGCAAAAATAAAATAATATGGTTTCATATTAATAATAATTATTACTACAAAAAAGCCGTGTCTATTGACAATACAGTACGAAATCATCAATAAACAAAAATTTACTGAACGGTTTTTAAAAATTTGCAGTATAAAGGGACTCTTTTTTTTATTAAAGTAGGTAATTGTATAATGTTCAACGCCTCGAGGAAATATGCTAATAAGATGTAAATTGGACCACAGACTTAACATGCAGCTTTGTTACCGGTTGCTTAAAAGTAGGTCAGCTCTAATGATTATATAAAGGAATAATTTTCTCAATTTTTATGAAATAGACAAATGAGAAGACTTCATCGGCTTTAAAGCGACTTTAGCAATGTGAATTTATGCGTATTCAAAAAATGTGCGAGTAGTAAACTGCTTTGTGGCTGAGAAATAGATAACTACAGCAAAATTAATATGATTATCTTGTTTAAAATTAAGATGTTTGTAAAATATGCAATACTTATAAACATTTTATGGAACTAAAAGTTACTTTGCAGTCTAATTACATAATATATATATATATATATATATATATATATATATATATATATATATATATATATACATAGGTAGAGACATGCTGCAGTTATATTAGTAGTGTAGTTGTACCACGAATGGGTCGGTTCGACCGGATAAGGACCACGCCCTTACAGAAAACCAACGTAAAATAGTAACGTAATGTTGCTGTGTTTCGTATGGTGAGTGTAGAGAACCGGAGACCCTTTTTACGGGAAACGAGGCATTCCATCTTAGTCCTCACGGGTTACAACGTATCTGGATTTTGATTCGTAATCGAGGATATATGTAGATATCTATGGGCCACAGCAACCACTTACCATCAGGTGGACTGTGTGCTTGTTTGTTACCCCGTCCTATATAAAAAAATAATATATCAATATAGACTTCTAAACGTTTTACCCCCGACGTCGTTAGCGTATAATTTACATTACAAAAACCTTTAGATCTATGATAATCTATGATGATCACTATATTATGTCATGAAATGGAATCTAACCTTCGCCGAAATTATACTTCGAATAAGTAATACTTGAACAGATAATATATAATAAATATTTTTAAAAGTAAATGATTTTAAAATAAATTAACCAAAATTAAAGAATTATTTATATGTTTAAAATAAAAATTGGAGATATATTACTCGTATTTTCACGTTAAAAAGCCTTTGCATTTCACCACTGTATTCTTTAACACTCAGTATTGTAGTTAAAAGTAAAAAAAAATAAGTAAAAATATCGATGTTTAATAAAAATCTTTCTATTTTTTTAAATATTAAAAAATAGCATATACAAATCGATAAGCAATATATGAGATACTCATCAATACCATTTATAATATAATTTTTTCGTTTGCACAAAAATATCTGCGCTGTTTTATAACCTAGAGCACTCCGGGTATTACAGCACCTCATCTGGTTCAAAAACACAGACGGACAGAAGACAAACATTTTAATTTATGTCTTCATAGCAAAATATAAAAGCTTAATTTCTATTAAATACCTTCTGGTAGCAATGTCGATATTACAAACAGGCAATTCAGAAAGAAACATCAGTGTACCAAACCGAACCCCAAGAAACTAACTAAAGGAACTTGGAAAAATATTTTCTTGATTGAAACGCTGACGTGCCGCTGAAGCCCTTACATGGCTAAATCCTAATTTCCACGTAAGGGATTTACGTAAAAAGAACTGATGAAAAGTAAAATTAAGTAAGGAACATAAAAGATATCTATACAGTTTTGTATATATATATATATATATACATATATATATATAAGTCAAATATGTATAAGTATATGAAATTTAATCGATGTTTTAACGGTTTCAAAACATTCAGTAATATTTTAAATTAGATGCATGAATATGTGCAAATGTTTAGCTGGAAATTCTAAATGTTATTATATAATAAATATGTTTAATATAAAAATATATGAAGAATATATATACCATCGTTTCAACTCTGGATTCGGTAGATCTTGCTGACTTACGAATGGGGATCTGGCGACCAATTGATGTGGCAAATTATTAGCATAAACAGTATTGGCTTTGCACGCACCAACTTGGTTTCCTAAGAGTGGACTCAAAATTACTGGTAATTTGTTATACATTTTGTCATTACTGTAACCTTATTTTTTATAATTATTCTACATTGTCTTATAAGTTCTGCAGTCTGACAAATTATAAATAAGTATTAATATTAGCAAAAATAATAAAAATGATTCAAGGGGGCGTGTACAGTAAAAATTGGACTGAGGAAATCACGTAACTATTATAAATTGCGGTAAAATATTTTGTGACAGTGTTTTTATTATTTCGTCTACAAACATACTATGAATGTACAACAGGTGACGCAGAAAACTTTGCGATAAATGTATGAGTACCAATGTGTATAAAGCTAGGCCATGAGACACTTGCCACTTATAATTTGTTTTTTTTTTTTACTGAAATTAGTATAAACGCTTTTTTTAATATTAAGAAATGTATAAAATATCTATTATCATCTAAAAAAACAAATAGCAAAACTTAACTATCATAATATAGTCCTACTCACCGCGATATAGTGCCAAAAACGCTGGCTGTATTTTCTTGCTGGGGCAGCGGAGTGGTGACATCATTACTTAAATTAAAGCATATACATTTCAGCGTGTTTAGTACATTATTATGTACTCGCTGTTACCCGCGGCGTCGCCCGCATGGTCACTGGGAAATGAACTATCCATTGCTTTTTGAATTGAAAGAAAACTGAGTTTTATAGATTTGTCAGAGATGCAGCCATTAAAAGGAAACTGAGAAAAATTGATTCGTCAGCCTATTTAAATGTTTTAAAACGCAGCGTATAGGAAAGCATGAAAATAGCCTGTTTATTCCAAATGGAATTGGGATATTTTTTTAATTAAAGGAAATTGAGCATAATTATCCGTCAGGGATGCAGAATTTTGAAAAGAAACTGAGCTAAATTGATTCGTCAGAGATGCAGTTTTGTGAATTGAAAGGAAACTGAGCCAAATAAAAGATCCGTCAGAGATGCAGCCTTTGGAGTAGAAAGGAAACTGAGTTTAATAGGTTCGTCAGAGGTGCAGCATTTGGAATTGAAAAGAAACGGAGCTAAATAGGAAATTTTGAATTGAAAGGGAAGATCTGTGCGAATTCTGATTAATTGATTGTGGGAATTTGGGAAAAAAAACTAACTGAACACTATTTAAGACGCTACTGTACACAATGTTATATGTTTTTCCATTCGGGGAAAGAATGTGGAGATTCTGGGCATTTGACACACGCGAACATGCCACATACAGCTGGCCATGAGAGAAGCACGGTTTTTCTAAGTTGACCCCCGCTACCTGTAACGTTTGCCCTTGCGCTTTATTAATTGTTATTGCAAAACTAAGCTTAATAGGGAACTGCAACTTTTTGAATTAAAAAGGAAGATTTGTGGGAATTATAGGGATCCGTGGTATAATAACATTTTCAACTTTTCCTACGCCTATCAAAATTGTAGCACCGATTATGTTCTGTCCAAGATGTGTCACACGCAGCCTTGTCCCGTTACATAAACGAGGAGCATTAACGCAGCATGACTGGGACGCCTAATTTTAATTGAAGCTTATGTGAGGGCACACCTGACAACTCTAGAGAATTTAGAAACTCTCGATATGAAGTGCTCTGTTCTGTGTCCATAACTGTGTCTACTGACAAATACTCTGTTATTTCTCCTGCTACTTCGCCTTAATATATCTGAATTTATTTTGTCAACGCTCTCATTTTTTGGTGCAAGAATCGCCCTTTCACATAACCATTTGTCTTCATGCATTATATTCTTTAAATCTGAATAAACGCTCGCAATTAATTCAGTATGACTCTGTACTAAATTACAAAAATCTCTCGTTAATTTAACGCAGCTCTCAGTATCCGATTCCAACCGCTCATCGCCAATTTTAATAGTGTGTCAGCATAGTTTCCAGCATTGATATCATTATACAAATGCACTCTCATATTCGTAGTTAAACTGAATTTTGTCACCTTTTTCCATAAAATAGACGACTTGAGGCATGCTTTAATTTCATCTGCAGGTGTGCCCTTTTGAATGACATGTAAAGTTTGGCGAAAGCCACCAGCCAGTAAAACCACCATTCTTTCCATTACATCGGTATTGCTGCGCAAATCCTGAAGCGTACGATTTAGTGCTTCTACAGATTTTTTATGCGACATTGTACTTTCGTCCCACACTAAAAGTTTTCATTGTCGCAGCATTATACCTCGTGCACTATTTTTGCTAAAGTTACAGATCGGCGATTCTTCCTGGGCTAGATTTAGAGGAGTTTTAAAACAGAATGTGCAGTGCGGTCCTCGCTTAGCAGCGTGGCGGCTATTCCGGAGGAAACTACGGCCACAGCAATGTTTTTATCTTTCCGTACTTGCGCTAATAATAAATTTAACAAAAATGTCTTCCCAGTTCCTCCAGAGGCATCTAAAAAGAAAAGTGCACCATTTCCAAATACAATTTGTCCTAATACTTTGCCAAAAACTCGTTTTTGTTCGGGAAGCAAGCGGGTTACAAATTCGGCTACTTGCTGCTGCAAAGCTGGTATATCGTAGTTTGTTTCACGTATAATTTCATCACTTAGTACATTTTCGGTTGTTCGCTGAGGGCTTATCATTCCAAAGTCGCTTAATTTTTTTGTCTACCATTGCCATTACTTTATCTTCAATTTTTCCAAGTGCTTTATTATAAATGTGTTCATTGTATGTCATGTTCGCGTGTGTCTGCTGTAACCTTCGCAAAATATCTTCCGCCATGTACTCTTTATATTTGTCCCACAATTCATGTGCATTAGATAGCCCGCAAGATGATATGAGAGTTGCATAAAGATCCCTAATTTTGGCTGGTGACTGGCAGTGCAAAGCTTCCTCCATGGTTTCATCCCAGTGATTATCGTTTTCAAAAAGATGCAGAGCTTCAAATGCTTCTCTATAAGTTGCGCATTCCTGACCGTTGACAGTTTTAAGGTCTTTATATCCTGTAGGACCCGAACATGGTGCAGCAGCAATCGTAAACAGAAACATTCAAAATTAGTTACATGGACTGTATACACACGACCAAGGGCATCTGATGACTTTACACCGGGCCAATTTGCAACAGGCGCGCCTTGAATACGGCGTTTCCACTCCTTCCTAGATGTGTTCCAAGTATAATAGCGGGGGACCTCATAATATAACAACGTTTTTGCAAAGGGGTCGGTTTAACAAAGTTGAAAGAAGGCTGTTAGTGTAATTTTTGGCAGTGATGCAATCCTTTCTTGGAAATTTCTTTCGGTGAAATATACACGCTCTCCATTTTCTAAGTGCACAGCAAGGTGAGTAACTGTTGGGTACCTTTTGTGTAAAGGGAAGCCAAGGAGACGCCACGCTGCCTCGTAACTGCTGACATAACGCCCTGCTAGAAAGGTCTGTACTTCATTAACCGGATTTGCCTCACCTTCACTCCTGAGATAAAATATTGCTTGGTCGCTTCCTTTATTTATGTACTTTCAGATATACTTAATTGCGTGGACAGAGCTACATGCTTCTACATTAATGTGGGCATTAAACATTTTACATAGATTTTTTTTACTTACTTACTTACTTACTTACTTATCTTCACGCACAATCCCTAACGGGGTAGCCAGAGAGTACATATCGCCAAGTGTCACGATCCTTACATACCTCTTTCGCTTCTTTCAGGTTCATTAACTTCTTCATACATGCACGTCTAGGTATCCGAGTACTCTTGACCTTCCCCTCTTCGAGCAATTTGCTCACATGGTCTTCGAAAGTTAGTCTCGGTCTACCTCGACACCTTTTAATATTGTTACGAGCTTGAGGTTCGTGACAATAAAAATTGCCGATAAAATTACCTAAATTAACACTTTAATTTACTTTACACAAATTAAAACTTAAAACACTAATAATTAAACACACTAATTCGCTTTATTCCGCTCCGAACCTTCGCTTTTCTCGCCAAATCAACACTGCCTCGATCGCATCTTGCAGCGCCTATTTATATAAATTAGCAAAGAAGCATCCGGAATATTCAAGTAAATGCGCGCAAAGCGACGACTGTGCGAGTGTAGATTTTCTAGAAACTTAGTTCTTCGGATGGCGCTGTCGGACGAGAGATTTGTGATGTCATTTTCTACAAAGCTCCCCTCGCTCTCGTTCCTGACACTAGATGGCGCTAGTTAACTTATTCACGCAACACTGCCCCCTCCTAAGACATGCTCGACCCGAGCATTATCGGTCCCATAATAACGCGCCAAGCGATCCACATGGACGATCTTAGGAGTCCCTCTTGCGCCTTTCTGTATCCGGTAGGTCACATCGTTGACCCTGGTTACAATCCGGTACGGGCCGTCCCATTTAGCTTGAAGCTTAGGAGATTTCCCTTTGCTGCGGACTGGATTGTGCAACCACACTAATGAACCTTCGTTGAACCCTTTGTTGTTCATTTTGCGGTCGTACCGGGTTTTCATTTTCTCAGACATTTGCTGGGCCGATTGTCTGACGTGCTCATAAATATCATTCATTTTGTTCCGCAAGACATTTGCGTAATCGGTTATACTGCGTGGGGCATCAGGTGGTATCCCGGTGATCAGGTCTGCAGGCAGCCGTAATTCTCTTCCAAAGTTTGCGAAAGCTGGTGTCACTGCTGTACTTTCGTGAACAGAACTTCGATATGACAACAAAAACGGTTGTATGTGCTTGTCCCAATCTCGTTGCCGATTGTCTACAACTTTTGCTAGGTACCTCCAACGTCTGATTAAATCGTTCCACCATTCCATCAGATTGCGGGTGATAAGAAGTCGTTCTTGTTTTATGAGTACCCATAACTCGGCAAGTTTCCTGGAATATTTGAGACTCAAAATTTCTTCCTTGATCGCTGTGAATCTCTAAAGGTACTCCAAAACGACAGAAGACTTCATGAACTAGTTTATCTGCAACTGTTGAAGCTTCTTGATTTGGAATGGCGAAAACTTCTGGCCACTTTGTGAAGTAATCCATCACAACCATGAAATACTTGTTACCGCTTTCACTCTCCGGAAACGGCCCCACCACGTCAATGGCTATTCTCCCCCATGGTGCACCAACGTTGTACAACTTCAATGCACCTCTACTACGAGTCTGAGGTCCCTTTACAGCCGCACAACTTGTACATTTGCGACACCAGTCCTCGACATCGTTTCGACAGTGGACCCAATAAAACCGTTCTCGGATCTTCAGTAGAGTTCGTTTAACTCCCAGATGGCCTCCGGAACAATCATTATAGTTCAGCTGTAGAACATCCGGTACTTTAGCTTTAGGGACAACCATTTGCAAATGACAGCTGTCTCCCCTAACATTTTCCCATTTACGGCACAGAACTCCATCCTGAAGCAGCAAGCTGTCCCACTGGGCCCAATAGCTTTTAGTGGTCGAACTCATTGCTGAGACGTCGCTCCACTTAGGCTTGGGAGCACTGGCCTTTATCCATTCCAGAATCGGCTTGATGTCCGGATCTTCCTGCTGTGCATGTTATAAGCTGTCCTTCCATTCGTTGCTGAGGTGGTCCGTCCTGAGCATCCTCACGGATACCTCTTCCTTACTCTCTTGCCTAGTACAATGGTTGCAATCTTCAGGACAAGGTCTTCTTGACAATGCATCTGCGTTGCCGTGAGATTTTCCGCTGCGATGTTCGATCTCAAAGTCGTATTCCTGCAGTAGTTCAATCCACCTCGCAACTTGTCCTTCTGGATTTTTAAACTGCAATAGCCATTTTAGTGCAGCTGGGTCAGTTCGTAAGTGAAATTTTCGTCCCAGAAGATATTTGCTAAAATGCTGCAACGACTTTACCACAGTGAGCAATTCGCGTCTTGTGACACAATAGTTCCTTTCCGGTTTTGACAACGACTTGCTGAAGTACGCTATCACGACCTCTTGGTCACCATTCCGTTGTGACAACACACCGCCAAGTCCTATATCACTTGCGTCTGTGTCAACTATAAATTCTTTGCTTGCATCAGGGTATCCCAAAATAGGTGTTTTGCACAGACGGTCCTTGAGCTCCTGGAATACGATACTGCAACTTTCATCCCAGCAGAAATGTCGCTTCTCCTCGGTTAGCTTGTGCAGAGGTTTGTCTATATCTGCAAAGTTCTTCACAAATCGCCGGTAATATGAGCACAAACCCAAAAATGCTCTAACCTGCGTCTTGTCTTTTGGAACCGGCCAATTCTTTACAGCTGCGATTTTCTCTGGATCCGTGCGGATACCTTCTTCCGACACTACATACCCCAAAAAGTTGACTCGCCGTTTGAATAGTGAACATTTCTTCGGACTCAACTTGAGGTTGGCACTCTTAATCTTCATGAGCACGCGTTCCAGGTTTTGAAGGTGTTCCTCAAACGTACGGCCCACGATGATGATGTCATCCAAGTAGACCAGACAGGCATCGCCAATTAGCTCGGTAAGTACAAGTTCCATCAGCCTTTCAAACGTTGCTGGAGCATTGCACAACCCAAACGGCATTACTTTAAATTGCCACAGACCCTTTCCCGTCGAGAACGCAGTTTTCTCCTTGTCCTTAGGGTCAATTTCAACTTGCCAGTAGCCACTTTTTAGGTCCAGCGTGCTAAACAACTTTACTCCTGTAAGCATGTCAAGCGTGTCGTCAATTCTCGGCAAGGGATAGCTATCTTTCTTAGTAACGTCGTTCAGACGGCGGTAGTCAACACAAAACCGCAAGCTGCCATCCTTCTTCTTTACCAGTACCACGGGTGAACACCATGGACTAGATGAAGGTTCAATAACACCATCCTTCACCATTCCCTCAATCATGGTTTCCACTTCCTTTTCACGTGCTACCGGCATTCGTCTTGGCCGCTGACGGATAGGCAACTCTTCACCTGTGTTTATTTTGTGTTGAACTAAACCAGTCTTTCTTATGTCAGCATCGTTTGATGAGAATACATCGGCGTACTCGAGTAACAACTTCTTCGCCTTGACCAATTCGTTCGGGGACAGAACACTGCGACAGTCTTCCAAAAGTGTGGTCACTCTCGTTTCTGAATCCTTGCTGGGGGTCCCACTCGATATATATTGGCACTGACGTAACCAATCCACTTCCTCACAAGTACCGACCAGTGTGCCTTTTTCTATAATCTGTTCCCGGTCGCAAAGGTTCAGCACACGTACTCCTGAGATGTCAGTGGTCCTGACCAAGGTTCGAGCTACTTTCCATGGAAGGTCATTGTTTACCCTTTCCACAAGTAAACAACGGTGAGCTTGCCCAGCGTTTCGAGGAAGACTAACCGGAACAATCGTTTCCGATCTCGGCGGAAGAACAATCTTCTTGATGCTGTACACGTTCCCTGGTAACGCACCTTCCATAAAAAGTTCCTCCTGTCCACACTTCAAAACACCTTGCTTAACGTCGATCTCGCAACAATTATTCCTCATAAAGTCTAAGCCTAGGATGCAGTCGTCCATTATATCAGCCACGATGACATTATGCAGGTAGATCACGTTGCCTAGCTTCAACTCCATCTCCTTCTCTCCACGGACGGGTATACGCTGACCGGTGGCTGTTACCAAATTAATGCGTTCTCGGTTGTATGCGGAGTCCCCAAGGAACTGACTTATAAGTTGGGAACTAACAACCGTACGAGAGGCTCCAGTGTCTATGGTCAGCTTACACGGCATTCCGTTGATCTCGCCCTTTATGATTAGGCTGTTCCCATCATGGGTTTGTGAGATCGAGATCCTTGGGACTCTTTTAACATCAGCCAGCACCCGCCCCGCAGTTCTGGCTTTTACTCGTTTCCCTGCTGCTGCTGGGCGGTGCTGTTGGCCGCACTACCCTCCTGAGATCGTTCAATTTCCCTTTCTAGGGTTCGCTTAGGGCAGCTGGATCGAAGATGGCCCTTTTCCCCACAGCCATAGCACCTTGGGCTGTATCCTTTGTTGCGGTCGCGAACTGTAGCTGCTGCAACCTCCCTGACGCGATGGGAACGATGATCCTGCCGCACGGCTTCCACTTCCAGTGCATGGGCCAAGGCGTCCTTAAGCGTCTCGTGGTGCCCGAGCCTCACAGCAGCTCTGACTTCCAGATCGCGGATGCCGTCGATGAATGTCTGCACCAGGTTCCCTTCAATGAGCGCAGGTACAGACCGGTATGCTTTTCGCACCAGCTTCTCCACTTCTAGAGCCCACTACTGCAGGTTTTCGTTGATGCGCTGCACACGATCTTTAAGCTGCGCACGAAAGACGTGTTCCAGGTGAGCGTCGCCATATCTCGCCTCCAATACCTCAAGTAGTTGCTCATCAGTCACTTCCTCACCGAGAGCTTCCAGAACTGTTAAGGCCTGGTCACGCAGGCCTAGTGTGAGAGCAGTCATGGCCTGATTTTTATTCCAGCCGTTCGCCTTCATAACAGCTTCGAACTGGATTTTGTAGGCTGACCAGGAAGAGGTACCGTCGAACGGTGGCACCTTGAACCCACGTAGCGAAGGTGTTGTAGCTACTACGGGAGCTGTAGCTCCATCTCCAAGTTTGAGTTCGTCCAGTGATTTCTTCATGTCAGCCATTACGTTGTCAACCCGATTGTTTACTTGGTCGATTCGGGTTTCAGCTTTCTCGATTCGGCTTTCAGCTTTCGCGATTTGGGTTTCAGCTTCCGACAGGCGGTTGTCATGCTGAGCAACCCTATCCTTCACCTCCTTTATCTCCTTCCCGAAGGTAGCGTGAAGGTCCTTCATGAGGAGCATCTGTTCCTCCTGTCGGCGGGCCTGTTCCTCTTGTCCGCTCTGCAGCTGTTCTTTCAACTGACGGACCTGTTCCTCCTGTCCGCTCTGCAGCTGCTCTTTCAACTGACGGACCTGTTCCTCCTGTCGGCGAGCCTGCTCCTGCAGCATCACCATCAGAGCACCTAAGTCAGGTGCTGCAGATGTAGGAGCTACCGACGGGCCTGCAGCCGGTGGCGGGCCTTCCGACATCTGCGGCGTTGCACCACCAAATCTCCTCTGGTCCGTCTCCTGCTGGCGTTGACTTCGGGTACGGACACCCTCCGATTCCTCCTTTGGTAAAATCGGCATGATTTTATACCACTTCTGACACCAATTGTTACGAGCTTGAGGTTCGTGACAATAAAAATTGCCGATAAAATTACCTAAATTAACACTTTAATTTACTTTACACAAATTAAAACTTAAAACACTAATAATTAAACACACTAATTCGCTTTATTCCGCTCCGAAGCTTCGCTTTTCTCGCCAAATCAACACTGCCTCGATCGCATCTTGCAGCGCCTATTTATATAAATTAGCATAGAAGCATCCGGAATATTCAAATAAATGCGCGCAAAGCGACGACTGTGCGAGTGTAGATTTTCTAGAAACTTAGTTCTTCGGATGGCGCTGTCGGACGAGAGATTTGTGATGTCATTTTCTGCAAAGCTCCCCTCGCTCTCGTTCCTGACACTAGATGTCGCTAGTTGACTTATTCACGCAACAATATTTACTTTCGCTCTATATATTTTCTTCACCATTCGGTCTTCACTCATTCGCTCAACGTGCCCAAACCATTGGAGTACGCCCCTGTCAATTTTTGTGATAAGGTCATCTTTCAATCCTGCCATATTGCGAATCTCTTCGTTTCGCTTTCGATCGGCTATGGTAACGCCACACATTTTACGAAGAGATCGCATCTCCACTGCATTCAACTTGCTTTTATGCTTCTTCTGGCATACCCACATAGATTTTTTTACAGGCATTTTACAACTTGTTGACATTATGACTTATTTAATTAATTTATCATTTTTGACAGGAAAATTTCCCGACAATTTAAAAATTTTTTCTGTTTCATACCAGCCTCATCGTTACCGATGTTCTGTGACATACCCAGGTATCGGTATGTTTCAGTCTCGGAAAGGGCCCTTAAGTTGACGGGCATAGATAAGTCTATGCCCTCAGAGTTAGCAACCCTTCCCCTTACAACATCGAGGACCGCACACTTATCCGTCCCCAGCTCCATTCTAATAGAATTGCTAAATTCACAAGTGATGTTTAGCAATTCCATAAGATGGGAGCGACTGGAGGCGAATAACTTGAGGTCATCCATATAGAAAAGGTGGGTTACTTTTGCACCACCATTATTATTATTATATGATCACTTATATTATCACAAAACTATAATATTATAAATATAAATACAATCTATATAAATAATATTATTATTTCGGCTATTATCCACCGCGGCAAGGAATTCTAAGCCATCGGTGAAGTTAGGCATCCAAAGATAGGAACCTTCTTACTATTCGAGCCGTATTTAATAAGGCCGATTTTTGAATTAATGCTTTCAGCCATTTGCCCAAACCTAACTTGGACAGATAATCGTCCATATTTTTACCAATAAGTCCATTGACTGATACAACTATTGGTACAATAATAGTAGAATCAACGTCCCACATAGCGACAATCTCATGAGCCAAGTCGATATATTTTATTTTTTTATTATTCTCTGCTTTTACGAGATTCTCGTCATGAGGAACACTGATATCCACTATTATTGCCTTGCGTGTAGGTCGGTCTATCACCACAATGTCAGGTTTATTTGCCACTATAAACCTGTCTGTGATAATTGACCGATCCCAGTACAGCGTGACACTTCTATTTTCAAGGACTGGCTTTGGTTCATACTTATAATATGGAACATCCTGTTGAGTAAAGCCAAATTTAATGGCAAGCTGTTGGTGTATTATTCTAGCTACTTGGTTATGTCTGAGGGACTCTCCAGGGTGGTGACATGCGCGACATACGTCAACTGTGCCGTCCCTCAAAATGTATTTTCGGTAGTTGTTCATTTTAATTACTTCATCTTGTATTGCACAGATAAAACCTTCAGTTTCTGCAAAAAGGTCACCAAATTGTAACCAATGTACTGATGCAACCATGTCTACATAAGGATTAGTCAATGCTTTAAAAAATCGACCATGCAGTTGTTTGTCATTCCAAACCTTTTTTGCGTTCATCTATAGTCATAGTATGAGGCCTCGGCCAGTCCTTTGCCGACATATTAAGCGGGGTTAATGATTTGTCATTAATCACTACGTCATTATGAATGTGTGATGTGTCTTTTTTTTTTAATAAAATAGTCTCTGAGGTTGTATACTTCACGGTTGTGTAGGTTTTTAATGTTTAATAAGCCCCGTCCACCATCTTTTCTTGGAAGATACAACCTCATGACAGATGATCGTGGGTGGTGCATTCTGTGCGTAGTCATTAATGTACGGACTCGTCTATCTAAGTCATCCAATTCCGTTTGAGACCATCTTGTAACGCCAAAAGTATATAGAAGGCTAGGTAATACCCAGGAGTTATATGCTCTAATTTTGTTTCCGCCGGATAAATGACTTTTGATAACTTTTTTTTAATCTTGACATAAATTTTACTTTTGAATTTTCTTTAATATTTTTGTCATTAATTCCTAGCGCTTCTGCCATGCCCAAGTATTTATAGGTTTCTGTTTCAGAAAGAGAACTGAAATGTAAGTCATTTGTAATTGCAAAATTATTACAATCTTTAATTTTGCCCCTATTTACGTTGATGACAGCACATTTATCTATTCCAAATTCCATTCTAATATCATTGTTGAAACTATGTGTTAATTTCAACAATAATAGTAGATTACTCTCTTTTGATGTGAATAGTTTGAGATCATCCATATAAAGTAGATGTGAGATCGGTGAGTTTTCTTTTCGAAACCGAAACCCTAATCCGGATTCCTCAATAGCAGTGCTTAAAGGATTCAGGGCTAAACAAAACAAAGTTGGGCTCAAACTATCGCCCTGGAATATACCCCGTTTAATATTTATAGAGTCTATCGAACTACTTTGCCACTCACCTGGTAGATTTAGGACAGTGTTCCACTGACCCATTACTTTACTTAAAAACTTACAAATTTTGTCATCTATTTTATATATTTCTAAAACTCTCTTTAGCCATGAATGTGGAACAGAGTCATATGCCTTTTTGTAATCCACCAAAGCAGCGGACATATTTTTGCGATTACGAAAGACTTGTCGGCAAATAGGTGTGTCAATGAGAAGAAGTTCTTTACAACCACGTGACCCTTTCCGACATCCATTCTGTGCAGTTGAAAGAATGTTATTATTTTCCAAATGTTTATAGATCTTCTTATTCAAAATTGCAGTTATTAATTTGTATACAGTTGAAAGGCATGTTATTGGTCGGTAATTTTTAGGTTCTGTTTTGTTTCCATTTTTATATAGTAAGTGGGTAATACCAGTTGTAAGAGGTCTCGGGAGCTCACAGCACTCAATGGCTTCTTGAATCTGTGCAGCCAAACGCACATGGCTACTTGTTATCCATTTCAGCCAAAAGTTGTGTATACCATCTGGTCCAGGTGATTTCCAGTTATGTAATCTACGAGTAATTGAGTTTACATCTTCAGCAGTAATTGAAATAGAACCCATGTTAGCCAAATTAAAAAAACTTACGTTCGGTTGCACGAATCCATTCGCCTTCATTATGAGAAACTTCGTTAGACCATATACTTTTCCAAAAATTTAGACATTCATTTAAGCTTGGGCTGCCATGAGTACAACTATTAGTCGTAGTGTTCTCCCAAGACCGATACACCCACTTTTGGTTACTTTCGAATGTGCGATTCTGGAAGTACCGTTTAGATCTTTCTGAATATCGTCTAATACGGTTGGCCCATGCTTTTAACTTTTGTTTTTGTGTATCAATTAATTCAGTAATTTTATCCGGAAAATGGGGATCTGATTGGTTAATATCATTTTCATTAGCGATTTGATTTACTAAAGTAATTATTTTTTTACGTCTGTTACCTGTTTGGTAGCTTATTAATTTTCCTATAATTTTGCGAGTATTGTCAATTCGTTTTTGAATTCTTTGTTTCCATTTAGGTTCTGTATTATTTTTCTTAAAATTTTGTACTGAAATGACAGGAATTTTCATTATCATACATATAGCATGAGCACAACAGTATAGAAGAGACATAGTTTCCAAAATAGAGTTACTTTTTTCAAAATAATCTTTACATAGAATATTCATTGATGCTACTGTTAGAATAGTTTTTTTGTTGTTAGGAAGTTTAGGTAGTTTCGGTCTATTTTCTATTGGTGTGTTTTTATATTCCAGAAGGGAACATTCGAAAGTCCTTTTCATATATTCGCTGTCTTGGGAACTCATATCTATATCAAAACAATTTGGCTCTACTTTTTCGTTATTTAAGTTAGTAATATTTATATTATGGTTACTGTTATTTACATTTAAGTCATCAGTCTCACCTGGAAGTGTTCGTTGAGAATCAGGAATTGAATTGATAGTAGATGTTGAGTACTCACTGTAAAGTTGTTCAATTAATCTGTCGTCCAAAATCTTACGACTTAGAATTACACGTACTTGATCTGAAAGTCTTTGGGCAGTTAAGTTTGTTAGGTTGGGTTGTAGCTGTTGGAATTCAGACAGCATTTTAGGGCGATAAGATGTAAGATTGGTTCCTCCTTTGGTAGCCTTATAGTACGCGCGCATAACACTTATATTTAATTCTTTAGTTCAGCGCATGCGTCGTCGCACTACACCATCAGTAGCGGGGTCCTCATGTAGGATGGTAATTCCTGCAGGTCCCAAGCCAGCCGCTGGCGCTCTTCGTCCCCTCAAAGATGGTACGGGGGTTCTTCTTGTGCCTCTTGGATTACATTCCATGGATGTGTAGTCCTCCATAGGCGATGTTACGTGTGCGATTGTGGTATTGGCGGTATTTATTCATATTTGTCGTCTCGTTCGATGCGTAATGTAACGTTAAATTGAATATTTTATAAATCTGTTTGTAAAATTTCTTAGA
This sequence comes from Parnassius apollo, assembly GCA_907164705.1. NCBI lineage: Eukaryota > Metazoa > Arthropoda > Insecta > Lepidoptera > Papilionidae > Parnassius > Parnassius apollo. Next base: position 28,155,666 of record CAJQZP010000693.1, read on the forward strand.
TGACAGTCGTCAATTTGAAAGAAATACATTTTTCTTGAAATTAGTTTCCTATCCACAGTTTTTTAAAGTTTTATTTATATTGATATTGTAAAATCTATTTGCGTTGAGAATTTGTTATTTGGGAACTTGAAACATATGCTACAAAAATTCATTTTTAAAATTTTGTACTGACTGCATCATTTACTTTTGACAACGTCCGCCATTTTATTATTATTATTATTATTATTATTGTTATTATTATTATTTTAGGGGTATCTGTATAGTTTTCTCATCATTTATTATTATTGGGGTATCTATATAATTTTCTCATCTGGTTGGGTTCTATAAATATATAATTATAAATTAAAATGTAAAGATAAATGTACATAAATATCAATAAAATAAAATAAATACAAAAACTATTATTATTATTATTATTATTATTATAGAATGGGCGAATACGGGACAATCCAGATGTTATCTAAGGTTTCGAACGCCCCAGAGCGAGATTTGATTGTAACTTTCTTGCCACCATCTTCGGGAGCTCTGCGTCTGTATAAAGGGTAGCCATTGTCATTGTGCACTGTTTCTTTTAATAGTTGTTTAGTGAATTTCTTTGTACATTTTCCTTCTTTCACACATGGCGATATTGAATTTCGTGCTCCCCATGGACCGTGAATCATATTTCGGACGATGGTATCATACAATTCTTTATCTTGCTCAGGATCCGGAATCTCGGCGCTTGTTATGTCGTCTATTTGGCTGGGCCGCATCTTCTCTTTAAGCCATATTAGAATGTGGGCATGCGGTAATCCTCTTTTTTGCCATTCAATTGAATACATGAAGTACTGCACCTCTCCGAAAATGTTCCCTTTGTTAATTACACACATTAATTTTTGTACTTATAATCTAAATACTCTAGCAACTAAATCGTGTTTGTCAGTACTTTTTTGGCCCGGCATTAGCTCCTCGCTTATTTCTTTCCATATGGGATTGCAAGTAAAAGTAACAAAAAGATCAGGTCTTCCGTAAGTTCGTATAGGCGAATGCGTCTTGTATGTACTCATGTAGGTAGCGGGGACTGTTAACGAATGATGAGGGCAGAATTACCACTTTAACTAAATCTCTGGGATTTACATTGGCGTCGCTAGAAACTGCATCTTGTAAATTTATATAATTCTCAACGTGCAGCTTTTTTTGATTTAAAGATATATAACGGAGACGTTCACTTTCTACCTTCACATACATGTCTACCAAAAATTGATGAAATAATTGTCTACACCGGGCTAAGAGGTTAAAATCATTCTCTCGCAACATCATATGATACGCATAAAATTCCATACATGATACTTTTTTTGTTCGGAGTAGGCTCCTTTGTGACCGTTAATGAGTGGAATTTGAAAATGATAACCCTCTTGTCCTTTGCAATAAATCAATGGGTATTGCAGAGCGTCATAAAACTTGTGTGTCTCGGCTACCCGTTGCAACGTATCATCACGTGCTCGCAAGACAATGTCTCGTGAAGAAAATTGATCACCACTAATTACGGCTGCTATTTCGTTTATCAAAGGTGCATTGTAGCGCCTTTCATGCTCTTCTCGAGGGGTCCGATCTGCGTGAATGACGACTTTATAATCCTCTTCAGGTAGGTTTTCTAATGCAGTTTTAAATGTTTTGACTAAAATGTTACGTTCATGCAAGAATCTTTGAATTTTGAACACTGTGTCTCTCTCAACTCTCTGGATAAATTGGCAGCGACGGTTTATCTCAATTTCTTCGTCACCCATAAAATATACTTGTAAAAATTTATGCTTTCGTTCTCAGCTGGAAAAAGTGAACCTATTCTATGATAAATTTGCCCTTGCACCGTAAATGTAGGCGAAAATCCCGGCATTATTATTTCCCGGTCAACTCCGAAGGACGTCATTTGAAAGCATGAGTTATATTTCCGGATCCTGTTTAAAAAGCGCCGTGACTCATTAGCACCATATAAAAAGAGAGTTTTCAAAGGTTCTTCTGGTTCCCCAAGTAACGGAAGAGACACTTTGCCATTGGAACAGCACAGTAAACAAATAAATAACAAAACCAACAGCTCTGCCTGTTTAAGACGCGTTTGCTGACTTTGAGCAGGTGTTTCAGTAGCTTTTAAAGTAGCTTGACGCTCTGCCTGTTCAAGACGCCTTCGCTGACTTTGAGCAGTTGTTTCAGAAGCTCTTAAAGTAGCTTGTCGCTCTGCCTGTTCAAGCCGCCTTTCCTGACTTTGAGAAGGTGTTTCGGAAGCTCTTAAAGCAGCCTGACGCTCTGTCTGTTCAAGACGCCTTCGCTAACGTTGAGAAGGTGTCTCAGATGCTCTAAAAGCAGCTTGACACTCTGCTTGTTCTTGCCTTCTCAGTTTATTATCTTCTAAAGATTCTAGAGATCGAGCTAATCTATTCGCTTGTCTTTGAGAAGATACTCTTGAAAGGCTGGACTTACGTTTGCGAGGCATTATGAATTAACAAAAAAACCTATTTATAAAAAAACGTTAAAATACCTAAAAGGAATTAAATTTCTTTTTAAATATTTTTTAAAAGCAAATCCAAAATATCTAATAACTAAAATATCTAAATTTAAAATCAAAACAACAAAACCAATTCAAGAAACAACACGAATCCGAAAACGATAGCCAAAAAAAATCGAATCAACTTAAACCAAATCACAAAACAAATCGCAGAAATCCGAAATCGAAAGCAATAGTCAGTATAAATATAACCAACGAAAAAAGAAGTAAGTACCGTATACACTATCTATACTATTAATATTCCTTCGAAATATTGTTAAACAACCTAAAACAACGAAAACCAATTCACGATCCTAAATAAAAATCCAAAATCAAAGCCAGAGTCTAAATATGTATAAAGGAATACCAACCAAATCAACAAAACCGATCCAAGAAAATACACAAATCCGAAAATGAAAGCCAATATAAATCCATGCAACAATTCAAAAAAAAAAAACAAATTCACAAAGCAAATAACAAACAACCGAAATCGAAAGCAGGTAGTCGAATAAGCTACGAAATAGAAACAATTTAAGCGTATGGGTACCGTAAGCACTATAAGTTGACGCGCGGCTCAAAGGCGGGAGTTAAGTACATGTCAGGAAACATTTCGTTACCGCGTTTTAAAAACCTAGTAACGACATCTAGTGGAATTAATTTAAACTATGTATCTAAGGTATACAACTACTTAATAAGAACTCTCAAAAAATATTTTTCTTATAATTTTGCACAATTTTTCTTATTGTAATACCGATTCATTCATAACCACATATAAGAACTGTATTCATTTCCGTTCAATAAATATTACTAACTGTAGTAGTAACTGTGGTAGAAACAGTTCTTAGTAAGCCACTAAGAACTGTTTCTACCGCAGTTAAGTAATAGTTAAGGGTGAAAGCGTGACAGGTGGTGATAGTATTTCTGATCCATTCTTATAATCACGCCTGTAACCCTTGCGGGGCAGGCAGAGCATCAACGGATTACTTAATATCGTCTGCGAGGTTATCGCCTATTCTGTGAATTACAATGCACCAAAACGTTTGAAGAAAATCAGCTGGTGAATTTTATGTGTTTTATCGCTCTCTTCCCGGTCCTGCGTGGAAAAATACAGATCCATACATTTTTTATCTTAATTTTGGTAAAAAGACATAATAATCCAGATATTCTGACCTTCTATGTTCGTCCATCGTACCGTCGTACGTCTTGTAGAATCACGGTGGCGCCACCTAGCTGAATTTAATTTTGCAACATATTCGATTTTCCCACGGGAATGATACGTTTTTCAGCTGAAAAAAGTAGTCTATGTCACTCTACAGCCACCGAACTATCCCCATACCAAAATTCATGCAATGCCGACGCTCTGTTGGGACGTGAAAGAAGGACAAACTTTTGCAACATATTCTATTTTCCCACGGGAATGAGATGTTTTTCCGCGGAAAAAGTAGCCTATGTTACTCTACAGCCACCGAACTATCCCCATACCAAAATTCGTGCCATGCCGACGCTCTGTTGCGACGTGAAAGAAGGACCAACTTTTGCAACATATTCTATTTTCCCACGGGAATGAGATGTTTTTCCGCGGAAAATAGTAACCTATGTCACTCTACAGCCACCGAACTATCGCCATGACAAAAAATAATTCCGAAGTGTCGACGCTCTGTTGCGACGTGAAAGAAGGACAAACAAACAAACAAACACACTTTCGCATTTATAATATTAGTATGGATATGGATGATGAATCTTGAATCTGTCAATACGATCCAGAAACGAAACACCAGTTGATGATTAGGCTGTTTCAAAATGAAGGGTAAGAAAGACTTTGATGGCTAGTTCTTTCACTTTCACGCGGTATCTGATGTCATCATGATGAAATCGAAGAAGCATCAATGCTGAATAATATTCAACATATGCTTGCCAGAAGTGTTAACTATCCTATAATCCTATTCTATCCATAATCCACTAAGAAAGGGTCACTTGGAAAATTCAACTACTAGGAGGGTAAAATAGGCTATCACAGTTTATATTAAACTTTTTATTTTACAGGATGATCGACTCAAAACATACTGATAGTACTTTATAAGTAAACAATGAACTTAAATTTTGCGATTTTTCGAAATAATAAAATATCCATTTTTAATTTTTCTAAAATGAACCCTTTATGTTTTAAACACAACCTGTAAAATTGTTGTGTAAAGTTTGTATGAAAAATATTGTATTTGAGATGCACAGAGCAAATCGCTGGACATAGGAGTGTGAAATGTGGACTTTTATTAGTAATTGACAAAATTGGGAGTTTTATTACTTACTAAGAAAGGATTTTGGAGAATTCAAACACTAAGAAAGTGCCATGGAGTGTTACAGTTTGTATAAAACTTTTCATTTTACGGGGTGATCGAATGGAAACTCGCTTAAAGTACATTGTGAATAATATACATAATTATGTAGGTATTCTGTGATTTTTCAGAACGATTTCTTATTTGTGTGGTGCAAAATTTATATACCACTTAAAAGGTGGATCGATAAATATTAACATTTCGTTAAAAACTAAGAATTTAGTGTTTCAGGATTTTCGGATACAAATTCACAATACAAATTCCCCTTAGGGGAATTTGTATTGTGAATTTATTATATAATAATATATAAGGAATGAAAGCTATTACAAATCGTAAATTATATCGATGAATTTTTAAGTCAATGAATCAATGTATTTTTATTGTGTATTGTACAGCAATACACATGACACAAAAAAAAGAAGAAATAAAAATTTTGTACAATCAATTTCAATATAAATAAAATAAGAATATCATCGTAGTCGAAGTCAATCAAATACGCATTGTTAAGGATAACTCAATAAGTGCTGGCCAGATCTTGAAATTTATATAGGACTACATAAAAAGTGCCAGCTTTCAAATATAAAAAAGAATCATCAAAATCAGTTCACTATAAAAAGCCGAATTGAGAACTTCCTACTTTTTTGAAGTTGGTTGAAAAAGGAATAGAGCACGTTGAATATGTAGAAGCAAGGAGTTTCACAAGCGTACAGTTGTTCCAGAAAATAATTTTTGAAGCAGGAGGAGGTGATTTTCACTATTTGAATGGCCTTAGTCAAATTTAGAGCTGGAATTGTTATCATTTCGAAATATGATAAAGTTTTCATGTGATGACTTGAGCTTACCGTATTATATGATGTCAGAATTAGCGAGGGCCATGACTGCCTGGACATTAGAATTTGAACGCGGTTAACACTGTGGGCGAAAAGTTAGTTTGTGTATAAAATACGTATTAGTTTAATATTTTAAACGAAATTCTTCTCTTGAAATTTTACCAATTTACATAAAAATATGACTACTGGATACATAGATCGATAACGAACTATTAAGGCTTTTTGTGGGCTTATAAAATAAGATAGACAAAAGAATCACACTATATCGTCGGAAGCTGAGTCGAAGATACAACACTTATAGTACTGTCTACCATCCTCACTTTGTCTTGCCAATCTTTTTAATTGAGAAAGAAATGTATGCAACAGTGGAAAGTTCACGGGCTTGATCATATTATTTAGTATTAAACTCGATTATTTTTAGGTATAGTATTTATATAATTATAGTCACTTTACATGTCTTATATTTTGTTAATAGGGTTTGCGCTATTGATCGTGTTTTATTCAAAATATTTTAAAATAAAAAAGAATCGTTTCCGACATTGCCAGCACCAGCCAGTACACGATAAGTATTATAAACTCTGAAACTAATAGCATAATTATACTAATAAATCAATTTTATCTTTATTTTATGTATTAGAAAGTTGCATTTAGTTAATTTCGCAAAATTATTAAACACCATCATGAGCTTTATGTCCCCCCATTAAATTTGTAAATGTTCATTTACAAAATTCATCAAGGCCCATAAAAGAGAGCTATAAAAAGAATTTCCCGATCTCCAGGCAATAAATTGTGAAAATGTGCCTAGAGTACGAAAACAATGCGATAGTATGTTTTCTGTTTTATAACTCTCACGTTTGTATTACTATTTATTTATTTTGCCAAAACAGTAAACATTACTATATATAAATCCTATATATAAAAAAAAAAAAAAAAAAAAAAAAAAAAAAAAATAAAAATATATTATTATATATATATATATATATAGGTTTTATATAGTTATAATCTGTAGACCTAGGGCTAAATTCAGATAGTTGAAATGATCGGCAACGGGGAACAGCGTTAAAGGTGCAAGAAGTTAGGTACTGCAATCGTCAATCTGTATTTTCTGCTGTTCATGCTGGAATTCTATGAAAGCGAGATTCTATCAAGGTCGAGTCGATCTAATGTATTAATTAATAAATTTATTAAATTTCTTAATAAACCGTCAAATATTATCTTCGGGATTAAGAGTTCAAACAAAAAGAAATAAAAGAACACGAGTTCGAAACACAATCCACAGCTTTGAACAGATATGAATATAGCAAAAGATGAAGAGAAGTGGTGATATGGCAAACGAAATCTTAATTTTTTTTATTAGGAGAAGGGAAAAAAATGAGCACCCAATCCACTGTTTGCTGTGTACCATAGACAAATACATCTATCCTTGATTACGAATAAAAATTAATGCAAATGCGTTGTCACCCGTGAGGACTAAAATGGAATGCCTCCGTTCCAGTAAAATGGGTCTCCGGTTCTCTACACTCACCATACGAAACACGGAGGCGTTAAGCTGCTATTTTACGCTGGTATTCTGTCAAAGCGCGGTCCTACCCCGGTTGAGCCGACCCATTCGTGCTTGTTATACTACTAATATAGCTGCAGCAGGGCTTTACCACATATATCACTAAGAAGGAAAATTCTATATTTAATAAATAAAAAATCTAAATTATTAACCACAGAGTCTCATCTTAGCCTCTATAATTCTTAACCTTATTACTGAAATGGATGTGTGTGCCGTCGAAAGGGATAGATAAGATGATAGACGAAGTCACTTGACTTTAGCTACTAATCAAAAAATGGCTTGAGTTTTTGTAGAAATAATGTTCTTTATGAAAGACATTATATTTTGCGTAGAAACAAATTATTATCATCATTACAGCCCTTCACAAGTCCACTGGTAAACATAGGCCTAACCCAAGAAATACCACAAAGCACAATCCTAAGCCACCAGCATCCATCGACTTTCTGCATGTCTTACTAGAGCGTCACTCTATCTAGTGTAAAGCAGCCCTACACTTCGCCTACCGGTTTTCTTCCCCATCAGTTGTCGGTTCTTCGAGCTATATGATCGGCCCATTGCCACTTTAGCTTACCAATCCGTTGAGCTATGTCGGCTACTCTGGTTCTCTGCGGATATCCTCATTTCTGCGTTTATCTCGCAGAGAAACCACGAGCAGAGCCCTCTCCATGTCTCGCTGAAGGATCTTGATCCTTCTCGTAAGACCAGCAGTGAAGGACCACGTCTCAGATCCGTAAGTTATTACTGGCAATACTCATTGGTTGTACAATTTTGTTTTGAAGGTTTGAGGCATACCTGAGGAGAAGATATCTTGTAATCTCCCGAACGCTGCCCAGTCGAGTTGAATCTGTCGATACTTTGCCGGACTATTTGTCCCAGACATACATACTCGTTGACAACTTCGAGTGCAGTGCTCATAAAACTACCAGTATGGGTGTGACATGAACGTTACACATGACCGTTATTTTGTCCATGTTCATCTTATGACCTATCCAATGGGAGACTTGTTAAGATCATTGAGTATAGTGCCTGGGGCGCTTCCGGAAAAAAGTTGATCATAAATAGACTAAAGTTCAACAGAAATAATCACACACCGGATGACCCTTTATATCCCGTCAACTTACCGTTCTTTCTTGTGCCTAGTTTTGCGCCTGAGTTTCCATCAATATCATTTATAATGTCTGAATAATGGGTTTTGTGGGAAAGAATAGCTCAGGCGGAATGCTAATACATCTTCTCCACCTCGTCGTGATGTATAAGCCCGGATGATTTTCAAAAATAGCGTTTAGAGATTTTGAGTTTCTTTCCCTAAGTCGCCTCTTACGTGACGTACAGGGCGATAATTATACTTACACATTTAGTGTCATAAGCTCCTATCGTAGTCACCCCAGCAATGGTTCAACATTAATAAACAAATACACAATTGCATTGCTAATAACACGCTGATTTTCCAATAATATTGGCAGGAACGTGTATTTCTTATCGATCGTTTCGGATCGAAACGTGATTGAATGTTTATTATTACGATGTACTTAGAAGATAGAGAGCTTCTACTTGGAATCTTCCTTAGGCCAAGAGCTGTACCACTGACTGTAACAAACGACGCTTGCAAACCCTGGTCAAGTAGAGCTCTGAGCACGTTTCTTGCCTCTGCTATAACTTGTGCAGTTGCTGATAGAAAGTGATTTGTTACTATCTTCTTCAATATTTTGATATTTAGAGTAATTTTGAAGCATTTTGATTAAATGTTTAAAATAAAATACTGGGTATACGTAGTAGGGCCAGCTATATTATAGTTAAAGCACGAATGGATCGCCTCGACCGGGGAAGGACAACACTCTCACAGAGTAGCAAAATTGCTACTCTGTGAGAGTGTTGATAATATAATTTAATAGGATAATTTTGTTTTTCGTATGGTGAGTGTAAAATACTAGAGACCCCTTTTACCGGTAACGAGGCATTTTATCTTAGTCTTCTAGCAACAACGCACCTCATTTTGTTATTCTTAATTGAGGATCGATGTAGATGTTTATGGGCCGCAGCATCCACTTAATTTCATTAGTTGGGCTGTTTGTTTACTTGTCACACTTATTCTATAAAAAACAGAGCAGTGTACAACGTCTGCATATATGTAACGTTCCAAAACTTAATAGATGGGGCATAGTAGTATATAGTCTTGCGGGATACCAGATGTAAAATTATTCCAAAAGAAAAACAAAGTTCTAAATGACGTTATTCGGATAGATATAGATGTATATGGGCCACAGCTAACTCTTACCATCAGGTGGAATGTGTGCTTGTTTGTCACCTTTCTCCTATAAAAAAAAGTTAGTGAAACCACTCCAAAGCTGGAGATTCAACATTATATATAGATAGATAGGAGTTCATGATTAGCTGTGTTGAAAGCGTAAGAAAAGTCAACTAGCGCCAATATTGTTTATTCCTTCACATCCAAGCCCTTTCTTACATCGTCTATGACCTTTATCAGCGAAGAGGTGGTGGTACTGTGGCCAGAGCGAAACCCCGACTTCCCCGATTCATTGAGCAGGTTATGTTTTGTAACGAAAATAGATATTTAAATACATGCATCTAGAACTTTAAAGAGAATTGGAAGAATTGAAATAGGACGATAGTGATCGGAAAGTACAATTTTGGGTATATTGGGAGGGGATTGTACAAAACTCTTTTCCATATAGGCGGGTAATACCTCTGCCCAGAGATATGTGTGACAGTTGGAAGTGGGCACTCAAGTATCACAGACACTGTTAACCTTTTTTTTCAAATTATAACCTACAACCTTTAGTACTTTGTGGCAATCTTTGAGGGAAGCGTATATTCGACAGTAGATTTGTGATGGACTGTATAGGTATTAGTAATAATAGAACTTTTTATTTCCCCTGAGTAATGTAGGAGATCTTGGGAACAGTGACGTTAAAAATGCTTTTGTAAAATATAGTTTCTCAAACTTTCCCCTTAAATAAAAACATGAATATAGATAGAAAACTACCTATGTAGAAGAAAGATGGACAAATGTCTACCAGTGGACTTAGCAAGCTGTTGATGTTATGTGTGTGTTCTACATGAAACTAACATAAAGCAATAAAGTTGAAGCAATTTATTTCAGGAACCCTCCCTTTCAAGTTACTTCAAGCTTCCTTCAACAATATAACGAGTATTTGCACACGCTTGCCCTATTTACTCTAAGGGCTTTCTGCTCAATTTGTCTAGTGCTTTCAAGCACTGGTACAAATTTGCAGAACTTGAATTCACTAGCCAAACGATCTAATTCTGCCCGACCAATTATATTTATTTTTAATATTTAATTTATGTAGTAAAATCTCCCATTTTAGCACGTTTTTATTGCGTCACATTCTTGTTTGTCTGTTATTCTGAGTAGAATATTGCAACTCAAATTTCGAGCACTTCCCAATGAGCTGGAGACTTTATATTTTGAACATAGCTCAGATGACAATGTAGGAATATGAAAAAAATACGCGAAGTAATAACTTTTTAACCATCTAAGCCGTGTTAGCTCAGATGGTTAACGTTCGCTGTAAATATAACAGAACGCGAGTAACCCGGGTTCGATCCCCGCCGGCACCAATGAAATTGTTAATTGCAATTTAAAGTGGTGATTTACCACGTGCTCGGCGGTGAAGGAAAACATCGTGAGGAAACCTGTATGTCTGAGGAATAAAAGAAAAAAATATTTCGAAGATATGTGAAGATCGCCAATACGCATTGGGGCAGCGTGGCGGACACTATCTAAACATACGATCATAATAAACATCATTATAGGTCATCACAAGTCCTACAGGTCTCCCCCAAGGAATGCCACAAATCTCGGATCCGAGCCTTGATCATTCATCGATTTCCTGCTTACTTGGTCGTAACTCCATCAAGTGGGGGGATAATCTATATGGGGATCTAATTGGATAACAACGGGTGTTAATTATGAAAAATAATGCGTAATGAAAATTTACAAAGTGTCTAAAATAAAATCGTTGTAAAATCTGTGTATTTATAGTCAACCAAATCTAAGAAATACCTTTTGACGTTTCGTATTAATCATTCCGCAATAACTTTGCACAAGCGTACTCACACGAATTAAAATAACCTTTTACTTAAATTCGAAGAATTATGTAGTTATCTATATTTCATTACAATGTTTTTTTTTTTCACTAATTTAAATTCGAATCTTTCAAACAAAGTAAAATATTAAAAAAATACCCAGTATTAACTTTTTTACTTAACGTCATTTTAATGATATGTCGCTATGTATCTTAGCGTGGTGTTTGGATGACTAAAATTCATTGTTATGCGAATAATTGGCAAAAATATTCAAATAACCAATAAAAATATTCAAATAATCGAATCATTAATTTTTAATGTATTCTTTGTGTAATAAAATTTTTAGTTTTAAAATTCCTTAAATTACATGAATCATAAATAAAACAAGTTTATTTTTTTACTTTGTCAATGTAAATTTGTATGGGCAAAAAACTCATACAAGGCCGCGCTGAAAAACCACTACGTAATTTTGTAATTTTGTGTTTGTCTTTTTATTTTGTGACTTCACTTTAATTTTTTGATAATACATGATCATAATCTTTGAATTTGAAGTATTTGATCTATAGTCAACTAAATCTAAGAAATACATTTTGACAGCTGTAAGGCTTATTGCACCAAGCATGCCAACTAAAAATGGGAACGTATTTCGAGTTGGTAATCATTTACAGTTTGGTTTGAATAATACCAGAATAAATCAAAAACGGATAATTTAGTTACTTATTTACTTACTTACTTATCTTCACGCACAATCCCTAACGGGGTAGCCAGAGAGAACAGATCGCCAAGTGTCACGATCCTTACATACCTCTTTCGCTTCTTTCAGGTTCAGTAACTTCTTCATACATACACGTCCAGGTATCCGAGTACTCTTGACCTTCCCCTCTTCGAGCAATTTGCTCACATGGTCTTCGAAAGTTAGTCTCGGTCTACCTCGACACCTTTTAATATTTACTTTCGCTCTATATATTTTCTTCACCATTCGGTCTTCACTCATTCGCTCAACGTGCCCAAACCATTGGAGTACGCCCCCATCAATTTTTGTGATAAGGTCATCTTTCAATCCTGCCATATTGCGAATCTCTTCGTTTCGCTTTCGATCGGCTATGGTAACGCCACACATTTTACGAAGAGATCGCATCTCCACTGCATTCAACTTGCTTTTATGCTTCTTCTGGCATACCCAGGTTTCGCTGCCATACAACAAAGTCGGTACCAACACTGCGTTATGTATTGCAAGACGTGCACTCTTCACCACGCCTTGCCTTTTGACTAATGCATTCATGGCACCATTGACTTTGTTTTCGGCAGCGACGCGCCTATCCACATCTAAATCACATCTTCCATCCCGGCTGAAAGCACTCCCCAAGTATACAATTTCATTTACCTGTTCTAGACATTCCTGATTTATCCATATTTCACATTTCGTTCTCTCTTCGTCCTTTTCAAATACCAGAACCTTAGTTTTATTAGCATTCAAAGGGAGACCTTTAATTTCACATTCCTCTTTCATACACGTGACTAATGCCTGCAGTTCTGCTTCTGATGGTGCAATAAGCACTGCATCATCAGCATACAGCAGACAATTTACTTTTATGTCACCCAATTTCACACCCAAACAGCTATTTTTCAGCTTCTGTAAACAGCTGTCGAGATACAGTATGAACAGCCAGGAAGACATGACACAACCCTGTTTTACGCCCGCTTGGACGCTAAACATGGGTGACAGGTCATACCCTACTCGCACACAGGCTTCACAGTCATAGTAAAGTGACTGCACAGCCCTTAGCAATCGACCATCCACACCATATCCCGGCAACAGTTCCCACATTTTCTTCCTTATAACCTTATCAAATGCTTTCTCCAGATCCACAAAAGCACAGAAAATCCTCTGGTTAATACTCAGAAGCTTTTCCGTGATCATGCGGAGAGAAAACATTTGATCCGTGCATCCTATTCCAGGTCTAAATCCGCATTGTGCCTCCCATAAGAATCTTTCAGATTTCTATATAATTATATAATTTAGTTCTATAATTATTTTGATTTGTTATCAGGAATATGCTGCTTCCCATCTCCTGTTACAGTTTATCTATGTCGTCTTTTATGACATCCACGGGAGAATACGGTGAAGCAAATTCTTTAACGCCACTAATGACAGACGATTTTACATCTGGTGTCCGCAAGACACCATATACTACTAACCCCATTTAATGTTGTTGTTAGTCTGGATCAAACATTTTTATACGTGGTAGAGCCACGCTGCAGCTATATTATGGATGTAGCACGAATGGGTCGGCTCGACCGGGGAAGGACCACGGTCTCACAGAATACCAGCGTAAAATAGCACCTTAATACTGCTGCATTTCGTATGGTGAGTGTAGAGATCCAAAGACCCTTTTTTACTGGAAACGAGGCATTCCATCTTAGTCCTCAGGGGTAACAACGCACCTGCGTTTTGATTCTTAATCGAGAACAAATGTAGATGTCTATGGGCCACAGCATCCACTTACCATCAGGTAGACTGTGTGCTCGTTTGTCACCCTAATTCAAAAAAAACGAATACATTCATATAAAACTATAATTTATCTACAGAATAATAGGTATAATGATGTGGTGTGTATTTTAGTAACAAAGGGGTTCTCTGACTACAACAGTTATTATGTAATCTACCGAAATTCAAATTGGAAGCACCGTTACAATTGCCTGAGCTTAGGTAGAATCACACAGCATTATACCTGGCTGTAAATGAAAAGGACATTAATATTCATTCCAAGCGCCGCTGTCACCCACGTCGCTAGCCGCGGCAATAAAAGCATATAATATTATGGTGTATGTTTAGTACCCCGCATCAAAATTTACGTGATAATGGGTAAAAAACCGATAAGTGCGAAAAATACTTGCGCCCTGAGCGTTCCGTATAAACCTTTATAATGTATGTAGATAGTTCATTTATCCCGGGAATTATAGGTAGGGTAAACACCGGATTTTGCTCTAACAAAATGTATTGAGGGTTTGAGTTACTTTGAAGTGGGAAAAATCGTTCTTATATACATTCTTACTATATCATGATCGATGTTCCATTTGCAAATGTTTTTTACGTTACACATTTAACAATTTCCCGATATTATTTTCTTTATTTGTACTGTATTTCACCTGGAAGTTTTAAAGTGCGAGTTTGCGAGTATCACTTTGAGTATTCAACCAACATACTCAAAGGAGTAACAAAAAGGTGTCAAAAATGGCCGTATTTTCTAAATTTTTAATAGAAACTTCATTTTTTTTAAATAACTAATATTAGATATTCATTAAACTTGATGCTTTCTGGGAAAAAAGGTATTGACAAACGAACGGACGGACTTGGTAGTGATTATCTAATCCCTTCCAGGAGTTATTACCACCCATGTGTTCCTTAATATTATAATAACTCTTATTATGAGATATGATGAACGATATACAAACTTTGTGTACTTATATTCTGAGAATGTATCTGTGACTGGACAAAAAATCGACCGTAGCTTTACTGTCAGAAATATGGGTCTAGAGTAGTTCTCTTATATTTCTTAAAAGTATGGGATGTATCCTCTAATTTAGTCAAAGTGTGCCTGTGCGGTAAAATTGACGTATCATTATTTTAAAATTGGAAATCTTGTTTTAATTAGCTATATGAGTATATTTTTATTATTATTTATTCGTGTTAAATTAATTCCATCCGTGTTATGAAAGTTGATGGATATAAGAGTAGAGGGAGTCCTAAGAATAGATGGATGGATTCTACAAGGATGTTATGCGTAGGGAAAGAGTGAGACATGAGATGACAGCTAATAGACGAGAACGGAAGAGGAAGACTTGATATGTTGACCCAAAATACTTGGTATAAGGTCAGAAATGGGAAGAAGAATTATATCCGTGTTAAATTCCTGTTGTGCCTAATTTTTCTATGCTATTTAATCGCAGTTTAGGTATAATCAGTGAGTATAATAGCCACGACTTACGACGACGACGCTGTATTGAAATTTTTATAAAGGGCTTTATTCCTAATAAAGTACTTATTTTAGACTAGTACTAAACCACAGAATAAATAATAGTACTACGTAACTAAACCTACGAATAAACGGATACAAGACCATGTTTCCATTATGAATGAATGCTTTGTAACAGAATATGATAGGTACGTGCTTCCGCGTAAGTAACGTGGGTATTAATTAATATGCATAGCTAATATTTCAAGACATGACAGTAGTACCTACTCGTATGTATACCTAGTCTTATACCGTCTTTATACTATAATAAAATCGTTATACTATAATAAAATCGTTGTATTCTGTTTATGATTATGTACCTTCTGATCGAAACAGATCTAGATCTTAATATTCTCGCTTAGCGAGGATCCGATAGATGGTTCTGTATTCAAAAGGCAAAAAATCTATATAGACACGCTTATCCACAATAGGTCTATTTTGACTTTGTGCCAAAAAAAAAAGAAAAAACAAATTCACCAAGTTGAGACCTGTAAGGTGGCTTTAGTCAAGTTAATATTTCTTTTATTCATAATGAAAATATGAATAAAAAATATTAACTTGACTGTAGTGAATTCGGAGTTAAAAATCATCGTGCCGCCTAACAGAAAGGGCAGAACAAGGTCTTCTGGATTAGTTAGTAAAATTCTAAAAAGTGAGCAATTCTAATTAACGTCAAGTCAAAAATTTGCTGCTCAATGGTATTGTAAAGATTACCGTACAATTATTGGTAAAACCAGGTTTTTATGGTGATATTATTTACGTAATTAAAGATAAACGCGAAACGCTCCTACCTAATATGATAAGCCAACCGAAATATTTCGGTAATAGTAAATCGATGCCACTAAGATAATCTGTAGTAGAGAAGTGTTATTTTTATAAAGAATATAACCTTCGTCTTGCAAGGACGCTTGTTGATAGAGATATTTTAAGAATTCTTAGTTCAGCTCATTCGTTATGCTGTCAGTCCCAGTTGTTCGATTATTTAATGTATTTACGTTGAAAATTAAACTCGAATTGGTTTGGTAGACTAGTGTTTTATCTCTTAGCTGCGTTGTGGTATACGTACGTAACGTACGGGACACGCCCCCCGCGCCTTGTGGCAGGCTGCCCGTTAAGATGCGCGCGCATTTCTACCCTGTCTAAGGGTAAGATTACATTGATTGTTTCATTGTGTTGAACAGTCGACAATTAAAAAAAATTATGCAAATTATATAGGTATGCTTTGAATGTGTTTATTAATATAAATATCTAAATATTAAAAGTCGATAAGTAAGTTTTAAAAATCAATTAATATCAATTATTATAAAACAAAAATATAAATAATGAGTTATAAATCTTCATTTGCATTGTTCATGACTTTCTAAAAATTTTAGCCACACATACCCCTATTAAATTTCCCAGACAGTGGCAAATATCTCAAAACCGATGAAAAGACGAGAATAAGGTTTTATAAGCATTAAAAAGTAATAAACAGCAATATGTCCTTAAATTAGTGTGATGTGACAAGAACAAGATAGCAAGTAACGCGCGCATCGCCTTTGTCTTGCGAACCCTTCACCTTGAAACCACCTTGAAACTGTCACTTTACAATCGCAAGCAAAGCGGTGGGGGTTAGTTGCGCGCGTACAATAGTCATGTAACACAACTAGCATTCATCATCATGAGTGTAGCATGCGTGACTCGGCCTGTCAGCCTCTATAACACGAATCTTGTCGCGAATCCTTAACGACCAACTGGCGATTATCTACGTAATGTGCAATTGTTATTGAAATTATTATTATGCTAATAAAATTATGTCATGTCAATTCAAGTCATTTATAAGATAGTCTTTATTATACACAAGTAGATACTATAAGTCTGTCGACTTTTTTTTAATAAATTATGACAAACGAACTTCCAATCAACCCGATGGTGTGTACTGCAATGCAGTAGCTAATAAGTAGATACTGCAGTCCATGGACACCTGACTATAACATCACAAATTTGACCTGACTATTTATCATTACGAAATAAAGCCAATAAAGTAAATGTCTGAAAACGGCATGTAAACGTCCCTTAAGATGATATGTCGTTGGTGTGATGCGTTAGGAAAAATCTCTAGCTAGAATCAGCAGCGCAGCGCCACGACTCAGTCGCCGAAACTAAACGACGTCACGCGTGTGCCCCTAGCGCCATCTAGTCTAGCGGAGAGCCCAACTCTCGCCTCACACCTGCCTGCCTCGCGCGCGACATTCGCCGTCGCGCTCGTACCACTGCTGGCACGTAAAAATAACCTCAAAACTTTAATGATTATTTAAAACCCCAAATATTACGTTATTTTCATTACATTTGATTTATATATCATAAGTAATATAAGAGTGTTATAGACGTGATAAAACTAGAAGCCGTAGTTGGATAAAATTAAGTGTTACCATACAGTGATTTTGTCAAAACGAAAAGTTTCTAAAAGACAAATGTTCATTTTGGTGGGCTGTCATCAGGCAGCCCCCAAATATTGTTGCAGTATGTGGTGGTATATTTTACTAAGTGTTATTTGCTTTGAAAGTTTTGGAGTTACGGGTTCTAATAGCACTGGAGTTACAAACAGTAAGTATAATTCTTAGTCATTAATGATTGCTGATAGTATCAGTAAATAAATAATATAGTTATACTAAAAGTAAAATAATTACATAAGCATTGTCATTAATTAATCCAAAGGCCTGCCTTTGTGGATTGCTTTATTAGTGACCATGGTAGGTACCAATGAAGTGTCTATTTTTGTGTACTTAGAATCCCCTTCTATTTTTTTAGTTCATACCTACTTATTTATTTACGTTCAGGACAGGTTTCTTACGTATGCACGTGGCCGCGACTTGTTTATGAAATATGTACTTATCTTGTTTACTAAGTCTTATTTTTTATAGAATCGAAAAGATAAATATATCACAACATTTGATCAAAGATAATATTATAGATTGCATATTTATAAACAGAATAGTTTTCAAAATACAAAATTATCTGATGATTTTGGAATGATCAGATGACATAGATGACATCTGATGACATCAGATGACATAGATGATATCAACAGGTGGTGATATAAAAAGTAAAGGAACTTTAAATTTATTGAAATATGTACGATTAAAGACCTTGCATCAACTTAGGACTACATCTGAGTGGATGTTTATTACAAAACTTCATGTACAACTGGTCAGTATGCTACCACAAAGAATAATATCTAATATTCTTGGGGTGTTTTTTACGTGGTAGAGCCATGCTGCAGTTATATTAGTAGTATAGTTGTAGCACGAATGGGTCGGCTTGACCTGGGAAGGACCACGCTCTCACAGAATGCCGGCGTGAAATAGTGGCTTGGTGCTGCTGTGTTTCGTATGGTGAGTGTAGAGGACCGGAGACCCTTTTTACTTTGGAAACGAGGCATTCCATCTTAGTCATCACTCTATGGTGACAGCGCATCTGCATTTTGATTTGTAATCGAGGATAGATGTAGATGTCTATGGGCCAGAGCGACTACTTACCATCAGGTGGACTGTGTGCTCGTTTGTCACCCCGTCCTAAAAAAAAAGTGATACAATAGTTGTAAATATTAGCGCCAAAAATTGGCCGCAGTTCATAATGAACAACATTACTGTTACGCATAAACACGATTGCTTCCTATGCCAAAACACCAAAATAGACTCACAAACAACATAAGTGACTTTAGACTCTAAAATTTCCAGAAATAGTGCAAAGTTCAATTATAGTGGCAGGGAGCCAGTACGAAATATACTATTTTAGTTTTAGACGTGCGAGTAAAACTTTGTGACATTGAATTTTATGTAGTGTTTCGATTTTCATTTTCCTGCATGTAGTAAATTACCTATTTATTATAACAAGATATACTTTGTATTATTTATTTATTAATTGCCCCAATCTCTTAAAACCTGCAAATTTATAACTTAAAATATTACAACTTTAACTAAATATTGAAAATAACACTGGAAAATAACTTTTACGCGATAGTACCATAGAAATCATTGAGATTGCAGCCGACATGATTATGGTAGAAAA
Organism: Parnassius apollo; assembly: GCA_907164705.1. Classification (NCBI taxonomy): domain Eukaryota; kingdom Metazoa; phylum Arthropoda; class Insecta; order Lepidoptera; family Papilionidae; genus Parnassius; species Parnassius apollo. The sequence continues at coordinate 28,175,042 of CAJQZP010000693.1, forward strand.
AAATAAAGAAGCTACTTAACAGCCTGTCATTATACTGACTGGTGAAGTGAAAGTATGTCATCAACGAGTTCACAGGACAAAAAAAATGGTTGAACCTGCAGGCCATCCTGGAACTTCCCGCTAATTGCAAATACAAAGCGCTCTAAATTTCACCAAATTATGTTGCGAAATCTCGAATTTATATTAAAAAAACGTATTTTCCATACCTATCTCACGAACGAATGAACTAATTTTTATTTTCCAAATGGCATTCGACGTCATTTTTTGAGGTTAAGAGCTGATTAGTTTTTGAAATCGATCGGTAAAGCCGTTTAAGTTATACAAAAAAAAAAAACAGTTTTTCAAAATTTTTATATTTGAGATTTCTCAAAATTTACTCGTCAGAATGAGTTCATATTATCACCAAATCTATTCCACATTGAGATCTTTAGAACCGGGTCTCACTCGATCAAGGCGTTCAAAAGATACTCGTAAGAAAGGTTTACATACTTACACACGCACACACATACATACATACACGACGTCGGACGTCCACGTGAAATTATTCAGAATAGCTTCCTGGGATCTCAAAACGTCGAGATCTGATAAAAACTCGATTTTCGAAAATCGGGGTGAAACCAATAATTTTCTTAGCGGGAAGTTAAAAAAGTTCATTACTTGATATGCTTTATTATAAGTGAACTATTCATGGTATATTCTTGTAAGAAATAATTTTTAACCAATGAAGCTTAAATAATAATATTCTAAAGTTAATAACATCATGTAATTGCGTTTCAGTCTTAAAGAGTAAAAATCTTCTACATTTTGTCTTGATTCTATAACGTAGATAATCGTCCGCGCTATTTACGTAAATGAAAAATAAGATTTTTATATTCACCTAGCCGGATTCTACCACGGCGATGATTTCAGAATGACCACGGAAGTAATCAATTATACAAGTTATAAATATAGTACTCTGGAGCTGACGCAGACGCTACACGACACTATTATAGCGTACGGGTGCCTGATGTAAGCCTATGAGATTGGAGGTACGATAGGGTATAGGTTCTATTGTTTTGCATACTTAAATTGACTCTTATTCTAACTCAGGCTTAAGTTCAGCTTCTGTAATTAATCTGGAACTCTGATCAAACATTGAGTAACGTGTTTGATAAGCGAAAATAGATAAGGGCTGTTGAAGGACATTGTGACCACAAGCAGATTATTCTTCTGTCGAGCACGATGAATGTGGTTATGTATTTACACAGAGATATGCAGTCGTTATACAAAGGAAATTATTTCACAATATAAAAAATGAGTTATCACTAAATATTATGCTTTAACTGTAGCGGTCCTCCGAATGGCATTCTAAGCAATTAATTTTTAGTGTAGACTCGCGACTTGCGACTCAACGCGTTTTTAGTTTTTATTTCAATAAATCATCACAATTATTATGATTTTTGTTGTATAGATTTAAACAACTTTCGAGATTTAATATTGCATGCTTCAAACATTTACTTTCAATATAAGTAGTAGAACGTCCTCCGGACCGAATTTCGATCACGGCGGCCAGTTTCAACCAAGATTAACCGCGTGCGCATGTGAGAATTATAGTGCCCGAACGTATGCGCAAGCACATGTGCATAGGTCTCTTTTCCTTCATGTCTCGTACCCCCATGGGACGGCAAACCGACACGACCGGAGGGAGATCAGGCGTAAGACCAACGGCTTTACGTGCTTTCCGAGGCACGGGGGTGAAACACCACCATCTTTCTGACTCCGGGCTGCTACTGAAAATACTTAACAATAGCAGCCCTGGAAGGAATGCAGCAAAAGCGAAATTTATATTACATTCAAGTCTGGGAACTACCAATGCAAGTTAACTTTGCCATCACATGTACAGCTACAAAATTACAATTAACACGAACAACGTAACATTTTACGAGCAGAAAAATTTAATAACTAATTACCAGCATTGTTTTCGATATGGCAACATGAGAGTTAATTTTTGCATTTTATTTTAACGCAGAATTGCGCCAGCGACGTAACATTTACTCTTATAACATAATGTAACATTTACTCATATACATAAACTCTTTATTCAGTGCTCCAAAACTTTAGTTGATTTTGTTTGAAATACTAAATGTATTATACTGTAGGTACTAGTTTCCTTATGTAAAAAAAATTTGGGTATCGTGAATAGACTTCATTTATAATTTATATCCTGTTAAAAAGGATAGACATTGAGGTAGTGATGTAGCTAAGGTGGTATGGTGGGTGGTATTTATAAAAAAGAATTATTTTCAGTGAGGTGAATGTGTTACAATATCTTTGTTATAAAGTAATATTAATGGTTAGGAAATGTAATTTTTCGTTTTTAACATGGTGGTCTTCATATTCTATAAAACTGACTTGGCAAAATTATCATACTAGTGATTGTGACGGTAACTATGCCATGATTTGCGACAACCACAGAATTAATAATTGTTTAAGAACAGAAGGATCACTCTCTGATAGCAAGCTTCCGAATTTTAATCTAGTTATAACGTCACTAATGTCCGTAATACTTTGCATGCATCGAAAGCGACCTTCGTGAAATTAGCCTACCAATTAAATCGTTGAAAAAAAATTTATGTGGCGCGCGTATTAAACCCAAATGCACCTTACGTTCGCGTGCTAGTGTCTGTATCACTTAGCCCGTTACGCGCCTAACTTTGTTAAGGCCGCACCTACTGTAGGGTTGTGTGTTGTGAGAAAACAAATTGAATCCTTTGATGTTAGTTGGTAGTAGAATACACCGAGGTGTTATGCAATGTATGCAATTTAATGTATTTAGTAATGTAATTTGCTGATAATAAGTACGTTAGTGTTCAATGTGAGAAAAGTTAATACGCAAAATCTAGAAAAAATAAGATTATAAAAACGTGACCGTCTTTAAAACTCAGATAATTTACCTAACCGTCATCCTTTAAGTTAATCCTATTCTTCTCATTAAAACCCCAATGGAAAAGTTACCACAAAATAAGGTTAACTTTGCCATTTTCTGTTTTGGAGTATTTTGTCTATTTGATGTTAGTATTTTTTAAATCACTAATTAATCACATAAACACGAAATCTATTAAGAATATAGTGTCACATTCAACATTGAGGAACAGTCTGAAAGTTCCTTTTATGTAGGAAAATTCGCCCTAAACTTTAAAGTCCAAAAAAAGCAAAGTTGCCAGGTTTCACAGTACCAACAGTAAGACTCGTGCCGCTTTGTTGAAATGGGTACTCTTATGTTTAATGAAAAGTAACACGCCACATAGCTCGACTCACTTAAGGTTTTTAATGTTAATATTAACAGGAAAAGCCGGAGTCCATAAATGTGGCTATCTCAATTTTGGCATACCGCAGCTGACGCGACGCTCATAAAAGTCGCGTTGATGAAAAGAGCACAATCGCATTGTTGGACTATAAAACGGGCTTTTGTCTGACGCGAGGCGTTATTATATGAAAAATGAAAAACGAATAGCACTTTTCGTACATTATGTACGTTTGAATGTGTAATATTAAATCACCTTTTCTTGGATGATGTATCCAGAATGTGAAAAGAATTGATGTTCCAAATTACATATTTTATCAACCTACTAAATCAGATCAGAAATTATGAAACAATAATAGATATCGTTTACGGAATTATAATGATTCATCTTTTAAAATACTTATCAATTTGTAACGTTTACGAACATAATGACATTAGAAAAAAATATATTTTGGTTTTTTATCATAGTAACTGATAAAATCACAAGCTGTTTGTTGCCCTTCGAAAATAAATAAAAGAAAGTCTGACAGTTTAAGAATGTTACGGTGGAAATCGGCAAGTTGGGGGAGCAGCTGTAAAATCCTAGACGACACAACTTCAGTTTATTTAAGACATCAAACTTCTTCGATGCTAACTTTGTTTAAAATAAAAATAATTCATAAATCGAACATTACGCTTCGTGATATTCTTCGTTTTATTACATTTTATTACGTTTTAAAAAGTGTATTAACTTGCTTTGCAAGGCTCACTTGATCCTAGACAATTTCTTGATAAACTTTGGGCGAAGTCATTACTTCCTTTCGAAAAGACGATGGGTGCAGGATGATGACTCGGTGAACTTTTCTAACAAGTTTAAAGGTTTGTTAAGAGCTGTGAACATTACACTTTTCTTTCAGTAAAAATGTATTTCTGTGTCTGCCACCAGCATACTGAGATAGCAAATTTTTTGATCGATTCACTTTCTTAAGCAGTAGGGCACTGTTATTTACTTATATAGAGCGTTTCCGTGCATACCGACGGTTAGCTTTACATCTTGTTTAATATTTCGCGAACATCTTCTTTTTACGCGGTAATTTATGGGTAATTTGCTTCCATTGCAACCGGTTTCGTCCTAACAGCGTGTGGTCGCTCGGGTCTGTTTTGAGCTTCAGAAAAATATTATTTGTGTACCTCAATAGTGCGCTTTTTTATTTTTCTATAATATCTTGTTTTCCGACGGCTAATTATTTAAAATAAAATCCATAATATAAAAGTCCATAAACACCAAATATATATAATTTAATATTTTCATTTAAAAATGCGCCAACTGTTTTGGTTTGGTGATAATTAAGGCACTGACAAAACTCCCCTGGTTTCTAACCAATTTGTTTGTTAGGGTATAAAAAAATTATCGAAGAAATACTATCATACTATATTCTATATGTATATTTCAACGGACTCCATTTCACAAGGCTTTAAGTGGTCGATAGTGGTGCAAAGACAATTTTTTAATTCAGGTCAAAAGAATACTCACTTGATTTGACTCTTAATATGGTCTACCTTGGAGCAAGTATCAGTGATGTGCATTATAGAAGTATTGATAAGCTTAAGCAGGTATGCCCAAATGGTCGATATCGACACCTTGGGGTCGAAATCGGTTTCCTTCGACATAAACGAAAACTAACTGATAATTTGTAATTGTAATTTGTATTAATAGTTATTAATTACACTTGATATTTACAGAATTTTATGTCTATTAATTTTATTAAATTTTGAAGACAAAATTATGTCAAGTTTACTCACTTAACCTCTCAAACGGCAAGCGTTCAAATTTGACCGCTTCGATACTCCGTCAAAATTCAAGAGTTCAAGTCTGACCGCACCCACCCACAGCACTTTAATCCATTAATACTTATGTTTAGAGAGTACTTTTCTATAAAGAATTTTGGCATTATAGAATCAATATGAAATTTTCTATCCCGTAGTGGAATAAAAAGTCAGTTAGTTTATGGATATTTATTTATAATCTACGCTTATTTCGTAAGCCATTTTCGTGTGAATGTTATTGGGTTGATTTTTAGATTTTTCTAGTGTTTTATTAGTGTTTTAGTACCTATAGTGTTTTATTGTAAAATTGTAATGAAAATTTTTGTGTGTATGGGAGTGGGATAAAATATTTCACATAGAAAGTGCAGAAAATGGTAGAAAATTTAGTCGAGGATTTATCTCTTATGTGAGAAGGATTCTTGTATAAAATATTATAATACACCTTGTATTGTAATTACAATCTTTTTGTTACTTTAATATACCCATAGAATACTATAATGCATAGATAATAGAACGAGGGAGTGGGCGGAGCCCGCGTAGCCACTAAAATGTCCCTAACACGTTAATTCACACGTATAAATGTCAACAGGAGATGTATTTTGACGTTACAATCGTTTCCAAATTTCGCATGCAAATTATTTAAAAAATGCTAAATTGCACCCTGTTTACAAATAAATATGTATTAAAATTTAAACGATTTTTTAATGATGATCTTGAACATTAATCAAAAGTCTAAAATGTGTAAATTTACTCAGTCTGTCAACACAGCGAATCGGGTTTGGCGACGCCAAGCCTCGTACAAAATAAAGTTGACCTATGTATAATAAAATAATTACTGAAATCACTTTTCAAGATTATTTTGAACCGATTTCAAAGTCAATTTTTCTACCTTAGTCCTCAAGGGTAGGTATATCTTGATATTGGGTGCTTTTATGTCAGTAAATTGATGAGTTTATTCGTGTGTACTACGATTTCTTCACCCTTAGAAGACCACACGAATGAGTCATTCGTTCATTTTTTTTCCCTTTCAGTAAGTACTGTTAGCTTTATAGAGCAGAAAAAGGGTTTGCGTTGGTTCAGTCTAAATTGGTGGGCTTCACATATCCTTGAAATAATCTAATAAAATATCTTTAGATTGATTACTATAATACGATATATAGTTTGCGAATTTAACGCGCTCGATAGGAATTTTGGCGACATTAGCCTTAAGATGTGGTATAAGCATAAAGTATAAAAAATAATTTCTGTATAGATTGGCAAGGGGTGATACTTACTGTGCGGTACTTTGGAGCTTACTAAATATCCGTGCTCCGTTGTATCTTATACATATAACAGTGTAATTGCAGTTTAAGAATATCCACCCCTATATATGTGAGTTTCGTAAAAAGCGACATTCCCTTTATCAAACCGGGAGATGGGAAGCAGTTCCGCCTTCCCAATAACAACTAGAAAAAAAATACTGCGGTTGCCAACCGCATGCCACGCGTGCCATCTACGACAAGTATGGGGCATATTATAGCTCAATTAGTGGGGAGGCCTGTGTTCCTGTAATGATAATGATGACGTTGGTGAGATAACCTGACGAAATACGCGTAGCTCTCTTCTTTTTTATTTATGCCTAATAATATTTTTATTTGTATTTGTTTAGGTTAATTAGAAATCAATACACTATACTTATTTTTAAATTCACGATTTTAAAATGATAAATGGGTCTAATGAAGTTTATTAAAATTTTAACGTATTTATTTCCAATAATGTTACTTAAAATAGGTACTTAAAGTTTAAAGCACTCAAAATAGGTATTTAAAGTAAGTGAATACGCAAGCTCTTCTAAAGTGTATTAAACGTGTTCTACATTATCGCAACTTAAATCCACCACAAGCTCTCTGTAATTTGATTAAACTTAAATAAAGCAATATAAATCAAGTTTTACATTGTTAGTATCTTCAACATACAGCGACATATGAACATGGGTGTTGTTGCTTTTACTTTTTCATTAAAGTAAATTTTTCATGATTCGTTCTTTTATTGATCAGATTTTATCAAAAATTTATCTCACCTCAATACGTATACGAAAACGTATTTTTTAGTGAATATTTTTTTCTGATAACATCTGTAACTGCATGTTTATTGCAGTTTCTCGACTACATGTAGTTTCTTTTGAAAAAAATATTAATGTTGGAAGTTTCTACAAGATACGATTTTTCATCCAAGTTTAAGATACTGTGGTGTTAAAACAAAGGAGTCGGTACTACAACCTTTATGCCCATTAGTTTAAAAATAGTGCAATGAATGAAGATTTAAAGACAATAAAACAAAAAAACAGTTTTAATAAAACAAAAAAGTTATTGCTATTTCATTGCTCAAGGGGCCTAATTTTTCGATATAAGTTATTTACTTAATTGTACAGTACATCTCCAAATATTGTAAAAATAAGAGGTCTGTGTGTGTCTGTGTGTAAACATGTGCGCGTGTGCGTGTGCATGTGCGTTTGCGTGTACGTGCATGCGTGCGTGAGTGCGTACGTGCGTGCGTGCCACCAACGCTAATGCATACAAAAGAAGCCGGATGGCACTGGCGTCGTAGAAAGACGTAAATAATATGTAAGTGTGTGTAGTTCACAGTGTATATCCGCCATCAGGTGACTGTGTGCTCGTTTGTCACTCCCATTCTATACAACATATTTTTTAATTGAATGCAGGCCAAAGTTACAGTTTTGGATACAAAGCTAGGTAAAAACATTTTTGTGTGTTCCTGTTAATATATTATGGACATCACGATTCTCTTCACGGCATGCTGGTTAAACCAGGCTAAACTCACATCAAAAGTTCTTACGTTAGCAACGAGATGAAGCAGATATGAAAAAACTTAGAGGTTTCTTGCTGTTGACCATTTTTTAGCGGCTTATAAGAAAACTTTCTAAAGGCGTGACTTGATTATTAGGTACTTAAATTTAATTATATTCTATTTATAAATTGATTTTTAATTTTAATAATTATTTTTATTCTATAGATAAATAAAAAATAAATAAAAATAAATAATACTACTACCGTAAATATAAATAAGTCAAAATTATTAATTCATTAATATATTATTAATAAAAATAAATACATATTGTAACGCTATCTCCTTTTTTATAAAAAGAAGACTGCTATAAATATCAAAATATATTATAACGTGATATATTATATAACGTACGTACGTAACGTATTATATAACGTAATATATTGTTACGAGCTTGAGGTTCGTGACAATAAAAATTGCCGATAAAATTACCTAAATTAACACTTTAATTTACTTTACACAATTAAAGTTAAAACACTAATAATTTAAACACACTAATTCACTTAATTCCACTCCGAAGCTTCGCTTGTTTCGCCCAAATCAACACTACTACCCATCGCATCTTGCAGCGCCTACTTATTTAAATTAGCAAAGAAATATCCAGAATGTTCAAGTAAACACGCGCAAGGTACCGAGCGTTCGAGTTTCGACTAGGCGCTGTCGGTTGAGTGATTTGTGATGTCATTTTCTCAATGCTCCCCTCGCTCTCGTTCCTAACACTAGATGGCGCTAGTTGACTTATTCATGCAACACTGCCCCCTCCTAAGACATGCTCGTCCCGAGCATTATCGGTCCCATAATAACGCGCCAAGCGATCCACATGGACGATCTTAGGAGTCCCTCTTGCGCCTTTCTGTATCCGGTAGGTCACATCGTTGATCCTGGTTACAATCCGGTACGGGCCGTCCCATTTAGCTTGAAGCTTAGGAGATTTCCCTTTGCTGCGGACTGGATTGTGCAACCACACAAGTGAACCTTCGTCGAACCCTTTGTTGTTCATTTTGCGGTCATACCGGGTTTTCATCTTTTCAGACATTTGCTGGCCCGATTGTCTGACGTGCTCATAAACGTCATTCATTTTTTTCCGCAAGTCATTTGCATAATCGGTTACACTGCGTGGAGCATCAGGTGGTATCCCGGTGATCAGGTCTGCAGGCAGCCGTAATTCTCTTCCAAAGTTTGCGAAAGCTGGTGTCACTGTTGTACTTTCGTGAACAGAACTTCGATATGACAACAAAAACGGTTGTATGTGCTTGTCCCAATCTCGTTGCCGATTGTCTACAACTTTTGCTAGGTACCTCTCCAATGTCTGATTAAATCGTTCCACCATTCCATCAGATTGCGGGTGATAAGAAGTCGTTCTTGTTTTATGAGTACCCATAACTCGGCAAGTTTCCTGGAATATTTGAGACTCAAAATTCCTTCCTTGATCGCTGTGAATCTCTAAAGGTACTCCAAAACGACAGAAGACTTTATGAACTAGTTTATTTGCAACTGTTGAAGCTTCTTCATTTGGAATGGCGAAGACTTCTGGCCACTTAGTGAAATAATCCATCACAACCATGAAATACTTGTTACCGCTTTCACTCCTCGGAAACGGCCCCGCCACGTCAATGGCTATTCTCTCCCATGGTGCACCAACATTGTACAACTTCAATGCACCTCTACTACGAGTCTGAGGTCCCTTTACAGCCGCACAACTTGTACATTTGCGACACCAGTCCCCGACATCGTTTCGACAGTGGACCCAGTAAAACCGTTCTCGGATCTTCAGTAGAGTTCGTTTAACTCCCAGATGGCCTCCTGAATTATGGTACAGCTGTAGAACATCCGGTACTTTAGCTTTAGGGACAACCATTTGTAAATGACAGCTGTCTCCCCGAACATTTTCCCATTTACGGCACAGAACTCCATCCTGAAGCAGCAAGCTGTCCCACTGGGCCCAATAGCTTTTAGTGGTCGAACTCATCGCTGAGACGTCGCTCCACTTGGGCTTGGGAGCACTGGCCTTCATCCATTCCAGGATCGGCTTGATGTCCGGATCTTCCTGCTGTGCACGTTGTAAGCTGTCCTTCCACTCGTTGCTGAGGTGGTCTGCCCTGAGCATCCTCACGGATACCACTTCCTTACTCTCTTGCCTAGTACAATGTTTGCAATCTTCAGGACAAGGTCTTCTTGACAATGCATCTGCGTTGCCGTGAGATTTCCCGCTGCAGTGTCTGATAGTAAAGTCGTATTCCTGCTGCTGCTGGGTGGTGCTGTTAGCTGCACTTCCTTTCTGAGACTGTTCACCTTCCCTTCCTAGGGTGTGCTTCGGGCAGCTGGACCGAAGGTGGCCACTTTCCCCACAGGCATAGCACCTAGGGCTGTATCTTCTATTGTGGTCGCGAACCGTAACTGCTGCAACCTCCCTAGCGTGAGGTGAACGACGATCCTGTCGCCGCCAGGTAGTGCCGTTAGCTGCACTACCCTCCTGATATCGTTCACTTTCCCTTTTTAGGGTTCGCTTAGGGCAGCTGGATCGAAGATGGCCCTTTTCCCTACAGCCATAGCACCTTGGGCTGTATCCTTTGTTGCGGTCGCGAACTGTAGCTGCTGCAACCTCCCTGACGCGATGGGAACGATGATCCTGCCGCACGGCTTCCACTTCCAGTGCATGGGCCAAGGCGTCCTTAAGCGTCTCGTGGTGCCCGAGCCTCACAGCAGCTCTGACTTCCAGGTCGCGGATGCCGTCGATGAATGTCTGCACCAGGTTCCCTTCAATGAGCGCAGGTACAGACCGGTATGCTTTTCGCACCAGCTTCTCCACTTCTAGAGCCCACTGCTGCAGGTTTTCGTTGATGCGCTGCACACGATCTTTAAGCTGCGCACGAAAGACGTGTTCCAGGTGAGCGTCGCCATATCTCGCCTCCAATGCCTCAAGGAGTTGCTCATAAGTCACTTCCTCACCGAGAGCTTCCAGAACTGTTAAGGCCTGGTCGCGCAGGCCTAGTGTGAGAGCAGTCATGGCCTGACTTTTATTCCAGCCGTTCGCCTTCATAACAGCCTCGAACTGGATTTTGTAGGCTGACCAGGAAGAAGTCCCGTCGAATGGTGGCACCTTGAACCCATGTAGCGAAGGTGTAGTAGCTACTACGGGAACTGAAGTTCCCTCGCCAAGTTTGAGTTCGTCAAGTGATTTCCTCATGTCAGCCATTACGTTGTCAACCCGATTGTTCACTAGGTCAATTCGGGTTTCAGCTTCCGACAGGCGGTTTTCATGTTGAGCAACCTTATCTTTCACCTCCCTTATCTCTTTCCCGAAGGTAGCGTGAAGGTCCTTCATGAGAAGCATCTGTTCCTCCTGTCGGCGGGCCTGTTCCTCTTGTCCGCTCTGCAGCTGCTCTTTCAACTGACGGACCTGTTCCGCCTGCTGACGAACCTGTTCATCCTGTCCACCCCGCAGCTGCTCCTCCAACCGACGGACCTGTTCCTCCTGTCGGCGAGCCTGTTCAGCCTGCTGATCTGCTAACCGACGGGCCTGTTCATCCTGTCCGCTCTGCAGCTGCTGCAGCATCACCATCAGAGCACCTAAGTCAGGTGCTGCAGATGTAGGAGCTACCGACGGGCCTGCAGCCGGTGGCTGGCCCTCCAACGTCTGCGGCGTTGCACCACCAAATCTTCGTTGGTCCGTCTCCTGCTGGCGTTGACTTCGGGTACGGACACCCTCCGTTTCCTCCTTAGGTAAAATCGGCATGATTTTATCCCACTTCTGACACCAATTGTTACGAGCTTGAGGTTCGTGACAATAAAAATTGCCGATAAAATTACCTAAATTAACACTTTAATTTACTTTACACAATTAAAGTTAAAACACTAATAATTTAAACACACTAATTCACTTAATTCCACTCCGAAGCTTCGCTTGTTTCGCCCAAATCAACACTACTACCCATCGCATCTTGCAGCGCCTACTTATTTAAATTAGCAAAGAAATATCCAGAATGTTCAAGTAAACACGCGCAAGGTACCGAGCGTTCGAGTTTCGACTAGGCGCTGTCGGTTGAGTGATTTGTGATGTCATTTTCTCAATGCTCCCCTCGCTCTCGTTCCTAACACTAGATGGCGCTAGTTGACTTATTCATGCAACAATATTATAACGTGACCAGGCCAATATACCCAATAACAACATGAGATAAATGTTATTTATCTTTATAATTGTAATATATTCATCGTGTATTTTTATTGTTTTTGTTTTATTTTTATCAAATATATAAATTTGAGATTTTTCAAACCTTTAAAAATTCATAACTGAAAATATTAACTTTATCGTAAAAAGTTATAGGTAGTAAAATTTTCTCTATTATTATACAGTAGGGCCTCGTTAATCCGGAGAGGCAAAAACAAGACCCTTTCCGGATTATCGAGGCATCCGGATTACAGTATGCCATATTTAGTAATAATAAAACACATGTTTAACCTTAGTTTCTTTAATCAATTTTCAAATTAAAGCATGTTCAAAATTACAACCATGTAAGAAAAACAGTAAGTTGAAATAAAATATTAATTAATTCTTCTTGAATTCACCGGGAGCACGCTCTGTTATGCTAACAAACTTCATGATTTTGTTTTTGTTTTTCTTTATGTCGCCGACAGTCTACCTGTCTATACCAAACTTCCGAGCAATGACAGGGTAGCTGTCACCTTTACCTAACATTTATTTAATCCGCAATTTGTCTTTTATTGTTAAGGGGATATAATAAGTCAGCTCAAATTCTAATTTCGCCCCCACTTACCCGCGCGTCGTATGCTATGTACCGACATGTTTGTAATCACTAATACTGTAAGTAGATAGGTCGTTAGACACTTATTTCATTAGGTTTATCATATTTATGCCGGTTTCTTAACGCCAAGCCAGTCGCTTCTTATTTTTATTGCGGTTATTTCTAACGTGACCAGGCCAATATACCCAATAACAACATGAGATAAATGTTATTTATCTTTATAATTGTAATATATACATCGTATATTTTTATTGTTTTTGTTTTATTTTTATCAAATATATAAATTTGAGATTTTTCAAACCTTTAAAAATTCATAACTGAAAATATTAACTTTATCGTAAAAAGTTATAGGTAGTAAAATTTTCTCTATTATTATACAGTAGGGCCTCGTTAATCCGGAGAGGCAAAAACAAGACCCTTTCCGGATTATCGAGGCATCCGGATTACAGTATGCCATATTTAGTAATAATAAAACACATGTTTAACCTTAGTTTCTTTAATCAATTTTCAAATTAAAGCATGTTCAAAATTACAACCATGTAAGAAAAACAGTAAGTTGAAATAAAATATTAATTAATTCTTCTTGAATTCACCGGGAGCACGCTCTGTTATGCTAACAAACTTCATGATTTTGTTTTTGTTTTTCTTTATGTCGCCTACAGTCTACCTGCCTATACCAAACTTCGGAGCAATGACAGGGTAGCTGTCACCTTTACCTAACATTTATTTAATCCGCAATTTGTCTTTTATTGTTAAGGGAATATAATAAGTCAGCTCAAATTCTAATTTCGCCCCCACTTACCCGCGCGTCGTATGCTATGTACCGACATGTTTGTAATCACTAATACTGTAAGTAGATAGGTCGTTAGACACTTATTTCATTAGGTTTATCATATTTATGCCGGTTTCTTAACGCCAAGCCAGTCGCTTCTTATTTTTATTACGGTTATTTCCCATTTTAATTTTACGTCGTCCTGTTGCGTAATGTGTATTCTGGTCGTAAGCGACGCAACCTCCGCCTTCAAGGGGCGAAGCGAAACTAACCGGGCGGTAGGAATCACGCTTCAAGAGGCCGATAGTTTAGGTAATTTCTTTTTACAGTGACAATAATGGTATTTAAAAAAAGTAAATAACATAAGCACTGCTTTATAGTGAGTTCCGTTAGTATGCAAAGTTTCATGATCTTATTTAAAGTATTTTATGAATAACAGCGGTTTATTGTTTATTTTGGAGGTAACTTTGGATTTTTTTTCTATCGAGAAAATTTTACGGAATCGTGTTTTCGTCTAACATAATCCTTAACATTAATCCTCAACTTTACCATATATTTATTTCAAAATTAATGCTGCAATATTTTCGGCATAACGGAGGATCTTGCTAAGCCATTTGAGGTTATATTCCCCTTAAGGTGGCCCTAGTCGATAACTAAATGGTGGATTAAAATGCATGCTATCTCAGCCGACATCACGTGCGAAAGGGATAGACGCTGTGATGAGCAGTAAGAAGCTAGTGCGCACACACATACGCACTCCTGAGTGACGCAATGCGCGACGGCGTCATCGCGTACCTACATATTGCGATTCGTTGAAAGCTCCGTGGCGCAGTGCCTGCTTAGCAAAATGAGTTACAGCGCTAAGGGCCGCGGGTTCGAATCCCGCACGGAACAAATATTTGTATGGCCTACAAATATATGTTACAAATATATTCAGTTCCCCGAAATATATGCCAGCCAGTGTCAGGATAACTGCATTTTCGACAGCGCGACTGATGTGAGTGGCGCTTTTATGTAGGTTAATTAAATAAATAAAAATGTTAGTTTGTAAATTGTTTATTGATTGTTTGTGTTCAATAGCGGTTTGCAATATTCTCTTAGTTAGACAGTTATCAACAATAGGAATTGTGTCACTGCAGGGATAAGCACAAACGTCTATCAAAATAGTAACGTACCTAAACGGAATAGGACTAACAGCACAGACTTCCTTACAGAAGTCCAAAGAACACGTCTAGACAAGGTAAGTAATTAGAAGAAAGCTACAATTTAGAGATCGATTGTAAATCAAATTCACAGTACAGACACAATTAGCAAAATATTAATAAAATTTTGAATTATTTTATGACAGTAGATAATGCTAGTTGAAAACTAAACACTGTATGGGAATGACATCACTGAACTAGTCAGTCAGAAAGAGATTCGTTACGAAACGTTTGTAGGCTAGGGGGCTTGGCCTGTTTATGCTATTGATAACGAAGGCTATAAAATATGTACAAATTAGAAACTAAATCCTATGTGTACTTATATATATATTCATAACCCAATATCTGAGATAGGTTGATGCGCTCCTTAATTTTAATATAGTTCGTATTATTCTGTAATAGGTATATTAAATCTAAACCAAAATATATACTATAATACTAGCAAAGCTACTACTATTTTATTTAGTACTAGCTTACGTATTAGTAGTAAAGTAAATTAAGTATATATAAAAAAAATATGAGTATGTCTAAGGTAAGGTTAAATATAAACAAATATTTTCCAAGTGCGAATCCGACTTCCGAGCTTCCGTACCATCTTACAAGATTTAAATATACATATTACTATCGATCAAAAAAAGCCAAAAATACACGTTTTTTTCTAGTAGGAAACCCTTTAATTTCGAATTTATTTTTACTATTTGCTGTTATAGCGGTAACAGAAGTACACGTTCTGTGAAAATTACAACTATCTACCTATTACGGATCATGAGATACAGCCCGCTGACAGACAGACACACGGACAGCGGAGGCTTCGTAATAGGGCCCTGCTGGTTAACCTTCGGGTACGGAATCCTAAAAATACTTAGTGGTCCACTCAAATCTGTATGGTTCTTTCTTCAAAGGACCATTAGCCACCTGCCTGGTTCTCGTATGACATGACCAATGTAATACCTGGACTGACCTCTCTGAGTTTGTTTCGGCAGATCGGGTGCTTCTTCTTAGTTTCATGTTTTTGTTGTGTTAAAGTGTTAAAAAAAAAACAACTTTCAAAACAAATTTTATTTATCATTGACTGCCCTTCTTAGATTCTTATGTAAAAGTAAAGTAAAGTAATGTTACAGCCTACAGGGCACAGGCTCATTTCTGAGAGGGTTTTAGGGCAAGTAATTGTCCGCCGCGTTGCCCCAATGCGTGTTTCACATGTCTTCGAAATATATTTTTTTCTTATTTCTCTGACATGCAGGTTTCCTCACGATGTTTTCCTTCACCGCCGAGCTCGTGGTAAATCAGCACTTAAAATTGCAATTAACAATTTCATTGGTGCCGGCGGGGATCGAACCCGGTTTGCTCGCGTACTGTGAAATTTAAAGCGAGCGCTAACCATCTGAGCTACCACGGCTCTTAATTCTTATGTACTTACATAAATTACATTAGGTATATTAGGATATGAGATTCCTATACGTAAGCACGATTATCGAAAATCTAAAAATTACCTATTCTAATTAAATTTATATAGATAATTTTAAGATTTTCGACAATCGTGCTTATCAATGAGATGTTTTCGTTAGTTTCGTAGTAGTTAAGTACCTAATGTACTACCTGTATCGAAAGTTCATTATTATGTACCTACCTGTTTTCAATTTTAACTAAATGTGCTTCAACAAACTTATGGATACATTTTACCAGCTATATTCATCACGGCTTCAGCAAGTGGATACGAACAAAAGGAAGCAATTTTTCTAAATAACGATGTAGATATGTAGGTATTACAACCATAAATAGATAGCAGCGGCTAACCTAGTGAGCATGTGTGGGTGCGCGCTGCGAGCCCCCCCCCCCCCCCTTCGTCCGTCCCACTGATCTGGGAAACAATTTGTAGCGAAAGGCAAGATGATTTACAAATAAAAGTAGCGCGCGAAATTTTATAAACAGACCTTTGGAAGTCTGGATGTCATGAAAAATCTGTTGAATCTATCTGTTCAAAATAAAATTATTTGCATTTTTGAACAACTAATCTATCCCTGTATGGTAACTGTTTTGCAATTTTCGTTCCTCTTATGGTATTTTTTTCCGCCCAAAAATAGTGTTGAAATTCGGAATTTTCGACGCTTATAACTTTTAAACATAATCTTTTTTTACTTTTTTGTTTCCATACAGGGCTAGATAATGATGAGACAAATTGAAACACTTACAATTTTATTTTGTACGTACACCATCAAACAGTGGAGTAATCGCCAGATTACGTTTATATGGAAGAACGAGCGACTAGTGTACCCTTAATGTTGAAAGTTTTCGTGGCGGCGGCATGATGTTAGCTAATTGAACGCGCTTAATTGACACTGTACATACTACATGAAAGGCGATAAGCAAAAGACTGACGATGCCTGATAAACAGAAGAAGCCTGATTGACTCAGCCTGCACCTACTTTACCTAAGCTTTTTTATTCGTATTTTTTCAAAGAATATAAAAAAAATTACCCGTTTCATCATCATCATCATCATTACAGCCCTTCACAAGTCCACTGCTGAACATAGGCCTCCCCCAAGTAATGCCACAAAGCACGGTCCTGATCCACCTGCATCCATCGACTTCCTGCATGTCTTACCAGGTCGTCACTCCATCTAGTGGGGGTTGCCCTACACTACGCCTACCAGTACGAGGCTGCCACTCGAGAACCTTTCTTCCCCATCGGTTATCGGTTCTTCGAGCTATATGGCCGGCCCATTGCCACTTCAGCTTACTAATCCGTTGGGCTATGGCGGTCACTCTGGTTTCACTGCGGATATCCTCATTTCTGAGTCTATCACGCAGTAAAACTCCGAGCATAGCCCTCTCCATAGCTCGCTGAGCGACCTTAAGCGTCCTCATACGTCCTCGTCCTCATAAGTCTTTGCCAGAGATCTGTCTGCCAGAAGGAGCCAACTGTCAAGGCTGAAGACTGAGTGTGGCAACATCGTTTCCGGGACACCTGAGAAACGGCAAGACCCCGGGCAAGGATGGAATTACAGCGGAGCTTCTGAAAGCGGGTGGAACACCGGTACTTGAAGTCCTTCAGAAGCTCTTCAATTCCGTCTTCCATGGTGGCATTACTCCGGAGGCGTGGAGCAGAAGCGCGGTGGTCTTGTTCTTTAAGAAAGGCAACAACGCTCTCTTGAAGAACTACAGACCGATTTCCCTTCTGAGCCGCGTCTACGTGCTGTTTTCGAGAGTCACGCACGCAGACTCGACGACTTCCAGCCTCCCGAACAAGCCGGTTTCCGAAAAGGCTTCAGTACCATAGACCACATACATACCCTTCGGCAAATTGTACAGAAGTCCGAAGAGTACAATCTGCCACTTTGACCCGTTTAAAAATTACAATTCCTTGCAATTGCAAAAAAATCGGTTTAAACAATATGGTGTCGAATTGCGCCATAGCAACATGCATTTATATCATCAGTAGGACAATTTGAAGAGAATCGCATAAAAAAATTGAGGTGGAATAGTTTTCGGTACCATGATAATTTCTCAAGCTTTATTGACGATAGAATTACTGTCGTATTTCAAACGTAGGTATGTTTGTCTTTTCATTTTATGAACACTAAGTACTTGTTTAGTTTCTGAGTGCCAGAGTGCGAAAGTGCGAAATGGATAGATTGTTCTTCTTCCTCGCGGATCATGTTAGGCTACATTTTATAACAATAATAACGATACGACGATCGAAAACAATAAATTTTAACAAAAATTGAAAACTGACTTCAAAAAATATAAAATGAATGCAATATTTTAACATTCTGAAGTTGATGCTAAGTCTTAGTGTACACAGTAACGTTTGAAAGTTTATTTTTTTTAAATGAAGTTTTTTCCCCTAAATAGATAAAAAACTTCATGCTCTATTTTGCTACCTTTAGTGGTGAAATGTTTTCTAGAAATTACATACATTTGATGTAGGTACAATCTATTAAATAAAAAAAGTATCTTTAAAAGCGGGTCTCAATTGGCAAAGATATATACATGTACTACATATATATATATACATACAAAACATATATATGTAGTCGAGTTTTTTTTTTGTTAAAAAAGAATATTAACAATGCTATAAACATTATTAATATTCCCCTTAACCACTCGTGGTAAGTTTAAGTTGCTTATGTTATGAGTGGTTCACGCCAGTAGTCGAATTGCGGTTTCGAACCCACGACGTTTTTGAGTTCGCGGACCGCGCCCTGCCATTAGGCTACTGTCGGAGTTGTGAAGCAATCTTTTTAATCGGCTATAAAATGATGTTGATGGAAGAATACGAGGTATTTTTATAGATTACTGCCCTCGCGTTCTTTGTTTTCAAAAATAATTTTGCCATTGCAAATACAACACTTGGTTTTCATATATTCATTGATAAATATTTGAAGCCTTTGAAATTTTTAAGATTGTTATTTCGCTGTTGGAATGCTCGAGGATATCGTAGTTACTTAATTGGCTCTTATAACACACCTGTGTCGACTGTCGATATGTGATGAAGGGTCCTCCAAAGTAATAACCCTTTCAATGTATAAATGTCATGAATGAATGAATTCAATAATCTTTTTTATTGAGAAAATAATTCTAAATATCTCATTTATTATGTTTTTCTTATTTAAACCGTCTATCTTTGTAATACAATGCCCGTTATCATATAACTGTATACGCATAAATCTATCCTTTATTCTTTGTGAGCACAATAAATTTAACGTAGCCCTTGAGATCCATTAAATAAACTTTAGACATAAAATCTCAGATGGCGTATAATGGTAGACAGTTATAGTTTTTATAACATGGATAAATTAATTTTAAAACAACGAAGTCACTCTTTTTTATTTGTTTTATTTTATGTATAAAAGATATTTGGTGGGTCGGCATACTAGAGGGCACATGGTTAGTTAAATATTAGAAAAAATCGAATATGTAAATTAACGAAAGTGTCAAATTTCATTTTATACCAATTAAAAGTCAGTGCAGAGCGCAGTAAATGCAATTATAAATGTAATACTTAAGAAATTTGAAGTTTT
Organism: Parnassius apollo; assembly: GCA_907164705.1. Classification (NCBI taxonomy): domain Eukaryota; kingdom Metazoa; phylum Arthropoda; class Insecta; order Lepidoptera; family Papilionidae; genus Parnassius; species Parnassius apollo. Next base: position 28,194,737 of record CAJQZP010000693.1, read on the forward strand.
TGTACATATTCTGTATGTCCATTTGTAACAATTGGTGCACTGAATCCAGCTTAGTCTGAGAGTGCTCGAAGATAGTTCTGGATGACAAGACACAAAGTCTTATTAAAAATGCTTTGCAGCTCCTTTTTCAGTTTTGTATCGATGTGAAACCTTTAAAGTGACATCACAAGCATAATTCAAGTTCTGAACCTGCTGTTTTATAAGTTTCAATTTGCAATTTCTTGGATTTACTTTAGCTGCTGAAATTTGCCAGGAAAACATTAATATCAGATTGGCATTTCATTCTAGCCACATGAAGGTGAGGTCTATATATTCATGAAAGAAAGAAGACGCGCCAACTTCCATTAAATAAAAATCATTAAACTCACAACATTTATTTACGATAACGGTATTTAGTTCACATAAAGGTGTCATTTCTTTTATAGAATAAGAGTGACGAACTTACACATAGTCCACCATTTATACTAAATTAAGAATCAAAATGCAGATGCGTTGTCACCCGTGAGGACTAAGATGGAATGCCTCGTTTCCAGTAAATAGGGTCTGCGGTTCTCTACACTCACTATAACGCAGCAAACACAGCACAGCACAGCATTCAAGGGTAATATTACTTTCTTCATTCTGGTACATAATTCTGATTTATAATAAACGCATAATACTTTACCACCTGATTTTCACGACCTGATGATAATTGGCTAGTGAAGTCCATTGACACCTACAGCCAACTCGAAGCTAAAAAGACTGCAGATGCGTTGGCACCTCTGAGAACTAAGATGGAATGCCTCCATAGCCTTGAAATATACTGGCTCTCTATAGTCATTACCATTCAGACCATAACATAGCTTTACAAGCACTAACATTTCTCGGCTGCAATTGCTAAGAGGGTGGTGATACACAGCACACTGTTAGGCAGAAATGGAGTCCTACCACCTACTGACCTTAACATACACTGTTGCAGAGTTTTACCAGGACATCACTCCATCTATTGGGGGGCCGCCAAACACTTCGCATACGGGTACGAGGCTGCCACACAAGAACCATGGTTCTCCATCGGTTGTCGTTTCCTCTAGCTATATGGCTGGCTAATTGCCACTTCAGCTTATTAAACTGTTGCGCAACATGGGATATTTTGGTTATATCCTCAATTCTAAGTTTATCACACAGAGAAACCCCGAGCATAGCCCTCTCGATAGCTCGCTAAGCTACCTTGATCTTCCTCATACGGCCAGCAGTGAAGAACTACGAATTCATAATTCATCACTGGCACGCACTGGTTGTACAATCTTGTTTTCAAGTTTTGAGGTATCCCTGACGAGAACATGTGTCGTAATCTCCCGAACGCCACCCAGTCGAGTTGGATCCGTCGATTGTCCTCTCGGTCGAAGTTGGACTTACTTATCTTAGTGCTGCTCCCAACAACTACAGGCGTAAGTTAGCATGGACGTTAGACATCCTTTTTGTTTTGTCCATGTTCATCTTAAGACCTATCCATTAAGAGACACTATTGAGTTAATTGAGCATAGTGATTATATAGATATATATATAGATATTAGATAAGTCCACCAGCGATTCTGCCATAGGAACTATGTTTTCGGCAAATCGAAGGTGAGTGATGTACTCGCCATATCAATACTGTATTCTATTCAGAAGCTTCAAAAGTCTTTCAATGCAGCGGTGAAGAGTTTCGGGGATATAACGTCTTACACCTTTCTGTAGTTGGATAGATTTCGTATTCTGGCTCTGTACTCGGATAACCATAGCAGCCACACATCACATCCTACTGTAAAAATACCTCAGCACTTCAATATATCGATAGTCAACTTGGCACCGCTGAAGAGACTGCAGCAACGTCCAAATTTTGACGGAATTAAAGCCATTTTCATACATAAGACAAAATGGCAAATTGTACTCTTCGGTCTATATTTACACTTATAACATATTACTTATAACATTATTACACTTATAACTTATTATTTATTGCCTATAAACACAACATGAACACTGACGCCTGTCACCCAGACGGGTAGGCAGAGACTACAGACTTCTATTTGGCACAATCCCACTGACCTCTATATATACAAGTACGCTGGACTGGCTATACCATACAAAATGACTGTGCCAATTTGAAGCGCCGCTAAAGGATGTCTTGAAAAATAAAATTGACATAATATGCCAAAGTCTGCTGTCTTATTTATATTGTCATATTTAAAAAGTCTGTATTTTGAACTTATATACTAAAAAAAATGAAAGTATTTTATATTGTTTGATTGTGTATAATATTAGTTACATATTAAGAATTATTTTTAATAATAATGAGAGTGAGCGTAATCTGTAAAACTCGTTACCAAAAGGGGAAGCCATATAACATTACACAAGTAAGTGAATTTGCAGCTAATATTTAACAAATTAAAACTATTTGATAATGTAAGTACTTAAAATTTTGTTACTAATCTTAATATCATATATACCAACATGTTTGGCTGTATATTACTGAGTTTTGATAAACAATAACATTCAATAGGGTTGTCGAGTTCCTTGTCTATAATACTTATCGATGTTCTTTCCTACACATATCTGTTAACAAGCAAAGTCGCCAACAACAGATAATTATCAAATGTTTATTAATTAACTGGTTTTCAACAGAACCTAGACTAAAATTATGGCTTAAAAGCATAAATATTGTGGATTGGCGTCCGAAACAAATTGATCATATTTGTTCCAAACATTTCACAGACGACTGTTTTATTAGACATGAGAACTGCACCACTTTATAAAAGTGCAGTATACCGAATATATTTTCTGGTAGTATCAGTACCAGTAAGTATAAAAGTATTAGATTATTATTTGGAATGTTTTTTTTATTTCTTCTTTCCTCATTTTGCACTAAAATCAAGGGCCATAGCCAAGTGTCGAAAGGTCGCCTGTTGATGTCGAGCCACGTTGGATGTGTGTTAGTGGGCTGCGGCTAGAGGAGATTCCTCTCCCTGTACCGCTATAGTTGAGGTGGAGTAGTAAGGGAAGAGGAGTGTTGGTATAGCGATTGGCGATGCGCTATTCGACTATCTTTCGCGACTTTAGTGAGGCTGCACCACTTGATGTTTCCAAGTGCTCGTTTTTCCCTGGCTCCATTCACATATCGGGTTCGTGGAGTCCGTAGTGCAGGTGGAGTTAGAGGCAGCGAAGGACAGTGTGGCTTGTATTTCTGGTGCGCCTTATCTGAGAAAGAAAACGGGGAGGAGAATTCAGCAACTAAGGAGGGGCTGCCATTGGGCGACTGGCGCGAGAGGGGCCGCGGATGTGCATGAAAGCCTTTCCGTGGCCCTGCGAATTTGCGGCGGAGGGAGAACACCATGGGGTTTTAGTAAGTGCGATCTAGAGATTTAATTCTCTCTTAATTGCAGGCATGTAATAGTATGAGTACATATTTGTGCTATTTGCTGTAGAGACTAATGGTCCGTAGGGTGCACGTGCGGTGTAGTTTCTAAAAAACTGTATCTGCGACTGATCATCACTACTGGTAATAAGAAGTTGTTTAGTTTGTCGCTTCCTCGCTTGAAGGCTAAGTATAGCCATTCAGAGAGGACACGTAGCCAGCATTCTTGGGACGATACCACGGAAAGTAGGACTGTATGATGATTTCAGTTATTTTTTTAATATTGTAATTTTAATTTCGAAAATGACTTAAATAACTGATAACTATGTAATTCAAAGTTTATTTTTTTATATTATCTTGCTAGCTCGTACCCGCCGCATTGCTGCCGCAGAAGAAATAATTGTGGAAATATCGTTAAAAATGTGGAACATTCCTAAATGTGGTGTGGAATGTGGTATCATTCCTAAATATTGTATAATTAGGAATGATAATACAATCATTGAAATATAATGATATATAACTTTCTATAACTTTCAAATAAATAGTAAGTATAATACGCACGCCACTTAGTGTCAGTTACTTGTGCCATGCGTATAACCTTCGCACAAGTGCAACCAATAAGTTGACTAAGTTTTAACGCAATCTGATGAACGGTATAGCATCGTAGAAAGTACGAACAAACATAAATTTTTATATAGTAGAAAATATTATATTGTTTATATACAGACCTGTAGTTGATTAGAATAAGCGTTATTATAGCAGCTGATTTGTTTTTCTTTATAATACTAGAACTAAATGAACGGTTGACAATAAATTATTTTAGAAATTATGTTTCTTTTTTTGGTGTAGATAGTTTAATCTTAATAATTTTTAGTTGAATGTTCTAAGGGCTACGATGGCTATCCGAGTACAGAACCAGAGTACAAAACTAATCCAACTGTAGAGATGTGTAAGACAGGGTGACGTAATATCCCCGAAATACTTTACCGCTGCGTTGGAAGACGTCTTCAAGCTACTGGACTGGAAAAGATACGGTTATGGAGTGTAGAAGTAAGTAGTACCAACTTTCATAGTAGAACAGTTGAAAAAGTGGCCATCTGTAAGGAGTAAATAACAGCTCAATAACTTTCCACAACAGCGCTGGATTAGCTACTGGGATAAAATGAACTTAGCAATTGTCGACGGTTTAGGTGTGGTGCTAAACTGCTCAGTAGCTCTAAAATCTAAAATAATATTATTTAGTAAATATAACCTCGAAAAATTCGTCTATCCCACTAATATTTTTCGGTGCGTTCTTTAAAATTTACCTCGTAGTTATAGTGGCGTCACCCTTATTTAATGGTTTTTATGGACACTTTTTAATACACAGTCTGTATTCCTTACTTCTACACTCCATAGATACGGTATTAACGTCAATGGCATGTACGTCACTCACCTTCGATTTGTCGACAATATAGTCCTTATGGCAGAATCGCTGAAGGACCTACACACTATGTTCAATAACCTCAATAGTGTCTCTCAACGGATAGGTCTTAAGGTGAACATGGACAAAACAAAAGTCATGCGTAATGTCCATGTCACACCTATGCCGGTGGTTTTTGGGAGCACTTAGCTGAAGTTGTTGACGAGTATTTTTACTTGGGACAAATAGTCCGACGGGGAGGTAAGTTCAACTTCGACCGACAGGTCAATCGACGGATTCAACTCCGCTGGGCAGCGTTCGTGAAATTACAACACATCTTCTCGTCAGGAATACCTCAAAACTATATTGTACAACCAGTCCGTGTTGCCAGTGATGACCTATGGATCTGAGTCGAGGTCTTTCACTGCTGGCCGTTGCGGAAGCTCGAAGTCGCTCAGCGAGCTATGAAGAGGGCTATGCTCAGGGGTTCAAACCTAGGAATGAGGATATCTGCAGCAGAACCAGAGTGACCGACATCGACCAATGGATTAGTACGCTGAAGTGGAAATTGACCGGCCATATACCTCGAAGAACCGAATACCGAAGGGGAGAAAAGGTTCTCGAGTGGCAGCCCCGTGCCGGCACGTGAAGTGTAGGACCTTCCCCCACTAGATGGAGTTAAAACCTGGTAAGACATGCAGGAAGTTGATGGATTCAGGTAGCTCAGGACCGTGCTTTGTGGCGTTCCTTGGGGGAAGCCTATTTTCAGCAGTGGACTTGTGAATGGTTTTAATGATGATGAATGATAATGGCGTTATATTAATATGATACATAAATAGAATGGACGTTACGGGTAGAGTCCATCTATCCATAGAGTTCTTTCTGTTTATTTAGGTATAGGTAGGGTATAGAATTTTATCGATATAATTTGATACACTGTCTTATCCCTATTATTAGTTCCGTGGACGTGCACTTTTGCTGTCAGCGCCAAAATGGCGGAAATCAAATCGCTTCATCATGTCACGTCTATAGCCTGTCCAGCGTACTTGTATATATAGAGGTCAGTGCACAATCCTGACACACCTCTCTCGCCTTCTCTACATTCATATAATCTACCTACGCATGCATGCTCGTCGGTTAATGGTCCTCTTAATCTGGCTCATCTTCAATATCGCTAATGTGGTCGATAAACTTTCGTCCAGGGCGTCCCGCCATAGATTAGCTTTTCCACTCTTTTCTCGTTCACTATTTAGTTTATTGCCTATATTTACGTACTTATATGCCTATATTTATGCGACCATGAGAAATATGAAAACATGCGATAAAATCTGCAAAAGTATATATTATATTAAAATAAATAAATATTCTATACTTTTATTAATCATATCAGATTCGACGTGACTTCATTTTGACAATACTGCTCAAATATTCTGTAAGTATTTATTTCACTTTGCTTGATTGATAATCACCATTATCATTATCATTGTTACAGCCCCACTGACCTTTATATATACAGCGTACTTTTATATATAGAGGTCAGTGTACAGCCCATTAATATTCCACTGCCGAACGTAAGCCTCCCCAAGAATTGCCGCAAGTTGCATGATTAAATTTAGTAAAAAAGTATTCAAATTATTTTTATTGTTTAAATTAATGTAGTGTGAATTTCTCCTATCTACTGGAGGCTGTGATAATTTCCTGGTCCCTTTTTCTTATTTTGCCTCTTACTATGCTCACGGGAAGAGATAGCGTGATGGATTCTGTTACGTCGCAACTGCACAGCCACTTAGAACCGACAGATTGCGATGTACAATGTCGTTTGTGTCAGATATAAAATGCTCAGATCGACGATGAGAAGAGGCGTCAATAGTAATAGACATGTGATACTGCAGTTGTTTACCTGCTAATACATCAAATATTTTAAGCAGATAAGAGAATATTTTAAGCAGAGAGATTGTTAGATGGTCAAGCGTCATCTATTTGAACCTTCATCTCATCAGCATATAAAGAGTACCATTTCTTGACATCGATTTCTAGAAGGAATTTTGCTGGATTGGCGATGCTGGTGCCAGGCCTCTCTCTTGTCCTTTGATAGTGATTCTGGTCGTCGTCACCATATGACATACTTGTAATTTAGTGATGTTTTCGAATCGTTCCATGTCGATGATGTATTTCATCATGTTCGATGGATTTTCTTTTGTTTCCAGCTCACTGTAAGAATTTGTCGATACAAGATTACATTTTTTATAGGTTGTGGGTGACAAACTTGCACACAGTCTACCTGATGGTAAGTGGATGCTGTGGCCCATAGACATCTACATTTATCCTCGATTATGAATTAAAATGCAGATGCGTTGCCAGCGTTGAGGACTAAGATGAAACGCCTCGTTTCCAGTCAAAAGGGTCTCCGGTTCTCTACATTCACCATACGAAACAGTATCATTGAACTGCTATTTTACGCTGGTACTGGTATTCTGTGAGCTGACACTCATATATTCTTTAAATTATCAAACAAAATGGGACGATCAAGGTAATATTTGTACAGAAAATCAATTTTTCCTTGCTTCCCTTTTCGTTACATTAAATTTTCAACACAACGTATCGTAATATTCAGTTTTAAAACCAAAGGGAATTCAGACGTTTCGAAAATGAGCAACTAACGAGAATAGTTAAACGGACCTGTAATTTGCATACAAATTGGCTTTCGGTAGGATAAACGCTCCATTTGTATTCAACCACAGGATCCCAGCTCAGTGGCTGTAGAGTATTTATCCAGTTTCGGATTTGAGTCAGCTACTTCGTCTTTGCTAATCGATACTACTTATGCACGTTCTTGAGCTCGAAGGACCTTAGTTTTAAAGAAAATTGCTCTATTCTGTTGTAAAAAATTAATATCAGCGCTTTGAACATTGAAAATATTTCTTACTTATATTCAGAGGATAACATAATTAAAGCTAACTCCCTAAACAGAAGTTTATTGATAAAATTGGCGATATATTATTGAATGTCGGCTAAATTAAGAGTTCTCTTAACTGACGAGCATGTATGTAGAGATGTATTGATATGAAAGAGGTGAGAGGTGTTGTTACTTGGAAGTCGAAATTTCTGCCTACTTCTCTAGGTGACAGGTGTGAGAGTTATATACTAGTATTAAGAACCACTTGATAGAGTGACCACCTAGTAAGACATGTAGGATTTCGATGGATGCAGGTGGCAGTATCATGCTTTGTGGCATTCCTTGGGCAGGCTATGGACTGTGATTATGTGAATGTAATCCCGGTTGTGTTCTATTTTTATTTAATGTAAGTTTTGTTGGTTAGAAAAGGTCATTTTATTATTAGATATTTTTTATCCTAATGAAAGTGTTTAGGAATTTTGCTGTGAAGAAACGTGCATAAAAATAATATCAGTCATAGCTTCGCAAACAGGTAATATAATCACTTATTTTACTTTATTCAATAGGTATATTTCAATAAGTAGTTAGGGAGGAAATATTATTTCGACGAAAACGTTAATTACAGGTTTACACACTATTAAGTTATAGGAGAAAAGTGATTATATGAGAAAAACGGTAAATGAGAAACTGTTTTCTTCGTATAGTGTAATTTTTATCAAAATATTTTATTATAATTTAATACACTATTTTCAATAATAAGTATTTTCAAAAATAGTGATACCTGATTGATAATATGGAAACTTATTTTAATTATCATCGTAATAATATTATTATTGCTACTTAGAAAGATATAATACGAAGGTTTTTTAATTTTTAATTCACTAAATACCTACATTTTATGCTATTATTGCTTAACTCAGAATATATATATATATATATATATATATATATATATATATATATATATATATATATATATATATTCGTCTCTATGCTATACTTATGTTTATAATAACTTCCGCTTTCCTAACACTAAACGACACAAGCTAACAACATTATTTAGTTCTACACCTAAAGAAATACCTATTTATAACATTATAAAGTTGGATATAAAAGTAAAAATTTATCACCACTTTTAAATATATTAGAGATGTCTTTCTAATTAAAGAAATCTTTTCGCAAATAACGAAGAGCCTTTTAGAGATTTGATGACATATTTACGTTCTAACGTTGTCGCAATACTAGGCTGCACTAAAAGTATCGGGAATGGAATATTTCCACTGTTCCTGTCATATTAAAATCTTTTTAATTAAAAACTCCTTGGTTTTAAAAATGGAATACCATTTATTTATTTTAAAAAAAAGATTGTCGGTCTTGTCACAAGGTTTTGTCAAACTTGTTTAGTCGTTGAGAAAATGGAATTGACTCGAGAAAATTCAAAAGCGATGATTTATTATGACTTTCGAAGTGGTTTAACACAAAAACAGTGTGTTGACCGGATGATTTCTGCATTTGGTGATGAAGCCCCATCCAAAACCACAATTTATCGCTGGTTTGCTTCAACGTAAATTTCAACGTAGACGTATCAAGCTCAGTGATGATCCCCGTCAAGGTCGTCCAAAAACTGCAGTCACCCAAGAAAACGTTGATGCTGTGCGTAAGCTGATTGAGGAAGATCGACATGTAACATACCGCGAAATTTAAGCAAATTTAGAAATTGGCATGAGTTAAATACAAATAATCTTGCATGAACAATTAGGTGTAAAAAAGTTGTTTTCCCGATGGATACCGCATTCGCTCTGTGAAGAGCAAAAAGCGGCTCGCGTTACTTGATGCGTCAGAACTTTCGAAAGATTCCACGCAGGATCCTCAAATGCTGTATACAACATCGTATCAGGTGACGAATCCTGGATATACGCGTACGAACCCGAAACATAAAACCAGTCACGAGTTTGGGTGTTCGAAAATGAGTTAAAGCCAACAAAAATTGTTCGTTCACGGAGTGTTGCAAAAAAAAATGGTGGCCACGTTTATCTCCAAAACCGGCCATGTCACGACTATTCCTCTTGAGGGACAAAGAACGGTTAATGCAGAATGGTATGCTAGCATTTGTTTGCCACACGTCGTTTCTGAACTCCGTAAAGAGAACTGCAACCGCCGCATCATTCTTCATCACGACAATGCGAGTTCTCACACCGCACACAGAACAAAAGAGTTTTTAGAGCAAGAAAACATAGATTTGTTAGACCATCCGCCGTACAGCCCCGACCTAAGCCCTAATGATTTCTATACTTTCCCTAAAATAAAGAATAAATTGCGTGGACAGAGATTTTCATCCCCTGAAGAATCTGTGGACGCCTACAAAACGGCCATCTTGGAGACCCCAATTTCCGAATGGAATGGTTGCTTCAATGATTGGTTCCATCGTATGAAAAAATGTGTCAAATTTCGCGGAGAATACTTCGAAAAGCAATAAATACATTTTTAAATAGTAATGTTGTGTCACTTCCTTGATTCCCGAAATTTTCAGTGCCGCCCTCGTAAGACACATTTTTTGTTGTCATTTAGATCTTCTAGTTTCGTCGGTACCTGGGACACCTAGTCAGTCATTAGACTTCCCAGGAATTCCTTACCTAGACCATAGAGCTTACGAATTTAATTATGAAAATAAACATTATTTAAAGTGTAGTATATTTTTTAAATACTAGCAAATCTATTAACATTACTAATATTCCCTGTAACTACCCCTGGTAAGCTTGTATTAGGAGTGCTGCAGGAAGTAGTCGGATGGTGGATATAAAGCCCACTTTCTGAGTTCGCGGTCCGCACCCTGCCGTTAGGCTACTGTCGCTTAAAACTGTTGAATAGCGTATATTGTATAATACACACAGTATGGAAATTTTTATTTATTGGATTGACTCTACATACGCATGATTTGCTCTCAATGAGACGGACAAGGGTGCTTATTCCGACTGGTTGCCGACGATCCCGCCGATTCAACAGACGTCATCGGATCCATGCATGAGACCTCTCTACCCAAATGTAATGAAATTTAATTAGGTGCCTCTCAGTCAAAGCACTCTCAGATGAGAGCTCAATTTATTTTGCGTAATTATCTCTGATGTAGCATACTCTATATAATGTTGTTATAGTATTAATATTTTTGATTTCGTTTATAAATTTATTCCAGCAACATTTGAAGATTTACGCAAGGATTTATTGAAAATTAGTTAACGTTAATTTAGGGAGGACCTTGAACAAAAGATGTTTGGAAACTTTTTACCTCTACTTGCTTTCGCACAAGGTTGATAGATGAATAACGATTTAAATAAAGTTAAATCGTTATTCATCTATCAACGGTTAAAAGTTAAAGTATATTTGTCGTATTAAATATAAAAAATAAATAAATATTTACGATGTTGTTCATATTAGGTACTTATTTATTATTTGTTGTTCACGCTCTCACAGAATACCAGCGTAAAATAGCAGCTTAATGCTGCTGTGTTTCGTATGGTGAATGCAGAAAACCGGAGACCTGTTTTAATGGAATTGAGGCATTCCATCTTAGTCCTCAAGGACGACAACACATCTGCATTTTGATTCTTAATCGAATTCATTTGCTAAATGTATATGTCTATGAGCCACAGCATCCACTTACCATTAGGTGGACTGTGTGCTCGTTTGTCACCCTTATGATATATAAAAATTGATCAATAGTAATAATAATAAAACAATAATTAATTTACAAATAGTCAACGAATTATGTATCCCTCTCAAAGAATTCCGTACATAGTGACGTAATTCCCGTTCTTCCGAACAGAACACTTACTTTGATCGGAATTCAAGAGCTTGTTAGATGCAATTAGAGCGCGTGCCCGTGCGAGATACAAGAAACTTAGTTCCAGCTAAGGTATAGCAAGCGCGAACATACCTATTAGGAGATACCATCTTAAAATAAAATCAGCTTTTCTTCTTTCACTGCAACTTTAAGATTAATAAAACATTATATATATATATATATATATATATATATATATATATATATATATATATAAACTAATAGACAGCCGAGTTATGTTCCCAGATATGTATAACGACTTCGTTTCCTATTCTGTAAATGATAATTGAAATGTTAAAAAAAATGCACATAGTTCATTTATATTCCGTTAATCGATTAAATAAAATCCGTTGCAATGCTTCAATTTACTTCATGTAGATCATTTGAACCAACTCTATTTTATAAAAACTAAGTAAACTGAACTGACTAACTAAACTAACTAAACTGACAAAATAACTAAGTCTATATGATCGTAAGTTGGTACTGCAGGCCATCCACTTCATATCTAGAAAGCTACGGATTAATTGCCACCTCTGAGTACTAAGATGAAATGCCTTATAGCCTCTAATTATACTGGTTCTATATCCTTCAGACCGGAACAGAACAGATGCACTACAATCTGGCGGGGCAGAAAACTCTTGAAATATTGACACATAAATCAATCCACAAAAGACACGAGTAGCTTGGCCGTTGTATTGCCCATTCTGATTCCTTGTGTCCATTACGTAATGGACTTATAAAAGACTGTTTAGGATCATGATAATATACTTCGAATTGTATTATTCACGTACTATAGGCGAAGTTGAGATATGGGCTAAGTTTTCGTCGACGACTTTTGGTATTATGCTGTTCGTATTTTATATCATTAGTTTTACGTTTTATTTACTTTTATTTTTTATGAGCATCAAAAATATGAGAATTATGTTACCTACTTTTACCAAACAACTTTAATAAAATTTCGGTCAGTACTATATTTCAAAGCTGAAGTAAAATCACTTTTTGAAACTAACGACCAAAATACATGATAATCAGTCTGCCTAGTGCAAAAATAACCTAGTTTGGTTTCCACGTGCTCTGTATCTATTACAAATTAACTTTATTTGTATGATCTTATCGCTGAGTCCCTATTTCCTTTAAACTCTTTTGTTTTCAGTAATATCACACCAAGACTAAGTTGTCCCTCAAAAAGTTTTCGGGACTCATCTTTGCATACCACACAAACAATTATTTACTTTGATAATAATCGGCAAAATATAGAAGAGCATAATTGCCATAATTGTAATCCTATATATGTATAGGCGAGTCAAGTTGGTTTACACCACAGAAATATTAATAATAAGACAATAGAAATGAATTAGCGCTCGATTACTTTCAAAAACCGATGTTGCCACATCTTACCGTATTATAAACATATGCAATGCACAATGATATGTAATGTTTCATATTACATTGCTTGCGGAGTTTGTAAACGTCGCGTGTGTCGCGTATTACGGTAGAACAAAAGCAGCAATGGTAATTGTACAATTCGAAAAGTGTAAATGAATTTACAAAGGTAAATATCATAGTATTCATCTAGATGTAAATTAGTTAAAACAATGATAATTAGTAAATAATCAACTTAGCGATGAAATGTTATGCTTTAATTAGTTGAATTATACGTCCCATTATAAATTTATATTAATATAAATTCACGTACGACGTTCCCCGCGCAATTAAATCACAAAATGGTGAATGATGTTCGCCAACACATCATAATGTCGACAAGGTCTCGTCTATGCGACTTCGATTGTCTTATTATTACGATTTCTGTGGTTTACACTAAACAAATACCTACTATATCTACAATATTTTTAAAACTTTAAACCATGAATAACGAACATGAATAACCGAGCGCTCCACTTAGCTATGAGTTGCAGCGCTAAGGGCCGCGGGCTTGAATCCCGCGCTGAAGAAGTATTTTTATAGCCTACAAATAATAATATACAAATACAATTTTCCGGGTCTGAATGTTTGTTATTGTGAATATTATGCATGTAAACTGCCCCCACCAAGACAGGAGGAAACGTTAATGTGGTGGTTAGGTTTTTTAATATAAAGAGTTAAAAAAAAAAGAATAATCCAATTATTTACAACTTATTCTTATAATGCCCTCATATCATATACTATGTGAATGTTTCTTTATTCTTTATCAATTATCAACTCGCTTTAAGTCATTCGAATGGCGTTCATTTAACAAGATGATTACCTTCAAGCGCATACCTTGAACGCGAACTTGTGTCCACAACATGCATGAAAGACGTTTTTTGTTATTTCATACGTTATCGTATTGAGTTTACTTTTAAAGATTGTTCGTATTTATATAAATCATGTTGAGGTTACACGCGTAAATGTCGATTCGTTCATATTTATCTCTTAAAATGCGACAGTAAAAATTTTAATATTTTGGGTCTTGTAGAATTCAGATAGGTTTAATTGTTTCCGGAATATCCGTTTGAGTTTGAAAGTGCCTAACCATTAAATCAAAATAATAACATACTGGATTTAATGAGAGAAGGAAGCGTGACCTTGACAAGTCAATAGCAAAGCCGAACCTCTCCGCTTCGTGTTCGAAGTGTTCAATAATGTGCCTTCATAAGCTGTAAGTGTGCATACGTCTGTATTTTTGGGATTATGTAATATTTTGCCGTAATTTGTCTATGAAGTGATATGGTGATCTCACTTAAAAAGATAAATCTGGCTAATAATGAAATGCAGTTACCGTATGATACTGTAAAGGTGGAAAAGATTATTCGACATCGATCGATAGTTTCTACCACACCGATCGTTCAATGGTAGAGTCGATTAGTCGACGTCGTTCGAGCTGCTTGATTTTTTGAGACCCTCCCCCCCCTTCCCCGTTTCATCGACCGCTGTCTAAATAAAATAACGGCCACATCCGGTCTTCTGTGTTTGCGTCTCCGTAATAATAATACGAACAAGAGCGTACTGACCAACAATAACGCGTTCTCTTCCGAATACATTTTGAAAGATACTGATTATGAGCCCACGACCATATCGGTTAATTGTCGATCGATGGTCAAAGTTTCACCGACGAGTATCCATCGATCAGCTAAAGCTACCACACCAAATGATCGACTTCGTTCATTGCCATCGATCGACGATCCATCGATTGATGTGGTAACGCCCTAAAGATAAGGACATTTTTTTATGTTTTGTTATTTAATGATTTGGCTTAATTTTAAAAGTTCTTCGTATTTATGTATAAATCATGCAGAAGTTATTTTATTACATAAGGAAATATCGATTCGTTTAATTGAAAAAAAAAAAGATAAGGTTATATACCTACTAGGCATTACTTGAGGCGCGGATAGTTAGGTACAAGTGTGTGCTTCGATTGAAATGTACGCAGCGTTCTGTTTTTCTTTGTTGGTTTGAGAAGAACAGTAACGTATAACTGCCGACATAAGTCGTGAGCACACTTTTTATTGGTCGATACGACGTTGACCACGCTGACGTGCAACGTGATTGGTTCATCAGTCAATTCTCGTCGTCTATTGGTTTCGAACGTATTATTCGGCTTCCGTACACTTCAGAGCAATAATTTTAATGTTAACTTTTTTAATAAGTTTATTTTCGTTAATTGTTTTTGTAAGCTCGTTGTAAATTGTTGTTTGTGTATTCCTTGTTATTAATTGTTTTTGTTATTTCTTGTTTTTAATTATTTTTGTTGTTATAATTTGAGTGTTCAGATTTTGGTCTAAATATGCAGAGAAGGAATAATTCGGTGTTAAATAGACAATCCCGACAAATTTTCCATTCAGTGTTTAGTTACATGAAAAAATTAGGTACCTATTTAAAAAATTATCATAGACATATATAACCAGACTGCTGAGGCGACTAATGTCTCAGTAGCTACTATACGGCGCACCGCAACACCAGATTTTATGGAAGGCATATCACCTCTTCCTTCTTCTTAATAAAATAATCAATTCTAACCACCAGGTATAAATTAAATACTTTATAGTAGATAATAAAATAACGGACATGAATATCTGCAACATTACTGTATCTGAAAAGGACCAGGTCGGTGTCCCTCTTGATCCTGAAAAGGACCAATTGAAAAGGACCTAGCGGATCGGGTACTAAGAAACAGGAATCGAGGCTTCTCTCGATCCGGCCTCCTATCACGCCTACGTTGGGTTCGGGAACAACGTATGTGATCTCCGCAACGGAGTAACACACTAGGGCGATAACCTCTTCCTTTTCAGCAAGTAGGTTCAGACGGGGATTACGGGTCTTCCGAAGTCGTCCCGGTCCCGACGCCTTAATTCTTCGATGTGGACTGTATAACTTAAAGGATCTTGGGAATGAAACAGCAATTATCTTCAAACCGTTCCGTGAGAGAGTAATCACTTTTCCCTATACTGCTGGTTTTTCACTTTTCTTGAACTTTTTCCCGGATTTTCTTATTTATTTCCGAACTATTTCCTTGAATATTTCCCGAACGATTCCCGAACGATTTCCTTGAATATTTCCCGAACGATTCCCGAACTATTTCCGAACGATTCCCGAACGAATTGCAATAAAATCAATTTACTATCCTACCCCTAAGCTAAACGCGAAAGTGAGCCGCGCCATCTGCGCGCTTGCGCAACTTAATTACATGAATTTGTACTATTACTCTCTCACGTTTCACTCAATATCTTTATTTATTCAAATCATATACAAATACAATTTATCAATATAGGTAGTACAAAACAATATCTACACCATGATATACATCATATCTTCATATCATAAAAAACCTTTTATTTATTAAACGAAAACTGCCTATTTTACTCACAAGTTCGAAATCGAAATTTCTTAAATATTTAACACAGAAAGTTAAAACAATGTTTCTCACTTGAATTTATATATAAGCTAACCAATACAATAGTTTAATTTACATTTTTCTATTTATTTCACTATTTAAAACACTTTTAAATTTCTTATACAAAACTATCATTATTTCACTTATACACAGGAATTTTCACATGAAAATAACACAGAATTTACCTTTTTAGCACGTACAATTAACCTGAAATATTTTACAAGTAATTTTTACATAAATCACTGAATTACAAACATTTTAAATTTTTACATATTCGGCCTCCTAAGGGCGTGGCCAGCGTGCTTCCGTGTACTCACGCTATGTGAACAACTAACTTTGCACGGCTCTCGGCTATCAGAAAAAATTAAATTATGAAATACACCAATTTTGACCATATTAGGCAAATTAAATGCTTTTTTACAATTTTCGAACTGTATGAAACTATCTTTAATCAGATAACAATATAAATGAATGTTCTCATTAATCAATCATAACAAATAGGCATTTGTTTTCGTTCAAAACGTATCAAACTTATACAAAACAACATTTATGCAATTAATATCCATTAATTCTGCCTATGCACAGAGTGATTATCTCGACCGGGGAACAAATCCGATCTTTAACTTCACTTTAATATTCTTATGAATTTACATCATTTGAAAGATGATTTCAACCGGGGAACAAATCCGGTAACATAATTTATATCTTAAATTCCTTACGAATTTATTAAGCGATATTACTTAGGAAAACAAACAAACTAGTCCGGCCTGGGAGTCGAACCCAAGACCTTCATATCATTAATTCGACATTTCTTAAAGATTTAACTAAGCATTCTCTTATCAGAGCGTCGTTGCTCGTGACTGCCCCTTTTTTCATAGCAACGTCATCGGTTGATTTAATAAACTGAAACATTTTTATAGGCGCGTCGCCAACAATCTCCCCCCCGTGCGTTAGCACCATCATTTGGGAGGCGTCGCGGGTATTTACGCGACTATTATTCTGGATGTAGGTCTCCTCAAGATACCTGTGCTAGTAATGACGTCAACCACTCTGGTGTGACCGTCTGGTCCCGGTAACGTTCTACTAATTTTACCTTTTGGCCACGTATTTCGTGGCAATGAATGATCTATTATCAAAACAATATCGCCTTCTTTAGGTTCCATGAACTTGCCGTTATCACCTGTTCGAGGTATTAACGTAGGCATGTATTCTTTCAGCCATCTTGTCCAAAAATGGTCGGCTAACCTCTGTGCAGCTTTCCAATTGAGTTGACCCGTCAGATGTCGCTCTAAAAATAATCCAGGTGGTCGATCACCACATGAGCGTCCCAGAAGAAAATGATTGGGTGTCAAACCCTCTTCAGGACTATCCATACTGAATGTTACCAGAGGTCTGGAATTTACCGTATGCTCTGCTTCTAAAAGTAACGTATGTAGAACCTCCTCTCGTGGGCTCTTCTCCTTAAGCGTAGCGGTCAACGCAATTTTAATCGATCTTACTAACCTCTCCCAGGCGCCACCCATGTGCGGTGCTCCCGGAGGTATAAATTTCCATTTAATATATTTCTTAAATGACTCGTTTGTCATGCCCTCATAGCATTCTTCGCATGCTTTCAATAATTCTTTATTTGCAGCTTTGAAATTTGTCCCGTTATCGCTGTATATAACGGCTGGTTTTCCTCTTCTGGCGATAAATCGCCTTAACGCCATTATCATTGACGCTGGTGTCAATGAGGCTGCTAATTCCAGATGTACTGCTCTGGTGGTCAGACACGTGAATAAAACGCCCCAACGTTTTTCGTGTCGCCTTCCTATAGTCACACTCATAGGACCAAAATAATCTACAGCTGAGCATGTAAAAGGTGGCTCATGATGAGCTATTCTTTCCAGAGGAATATTTCCTTGTGGCACGTTTTGCGGCTTTGACCTGTATGTCCTGCACCACTGACAATGGTGTGACACACTTCGTACTACATTACGCAAGTTCAAGACGTAAAATTTCTGGTTCACCTCATTCATCACCGTCTGGTGATTGGCGTGTCCAAAATGATGATGAACTTCTCTAATCATCATTTTAACGATTTCGTGTTTACCGTCTAATATGACAGGTTTTCTACTTTCCTCGGTCAAATTAGACTTGAAAGGTAAACGTCCATTTAAACGGAGTAAGTTATCCTCTCCTATTTCCATAGATAATTTACTTAAGCGTGAACTTCTTTCAACGCTTTTGCCTGCTTTCAAACATTTTATTTCCGAATGAAAACACTCGTCTTGAATGAATTTCCAAATTAATATTTCCGCCTTTTTTCAAGAGCGCTGTGTCCAACGCGCTATCGGGTCCTTTAACCGACTTTGCTAAAACTTTGTTGGAACACATAACCGACTTTTCGGTTGCGTCGTCGGGTCCTTTAACCGACTTTCTTAAACTCTTGAATTTTTCTACCGCTTGTAAGGTGCGTGTAGTTGCTCCAAGGAATTTCTTAAAGCTGCTAAATCGTCCGTAGTCGGGTAGACTTAACGGTTCTTGCTTTCTTAACGTATTTACGCCCTTTGGCGATTTTTCTTCACCTGTTTCTAAGCTATTTATGGTGTCCACTTGTTTGGGCCATAAATCAGGACTTTTCCTGAGGAATTCAGGTCCTTGAAACCAGCGATGACTTACATCGAAGGTGGAAGGAAAATTTCTAGTGGCGTCGTCTGCCACGTTTTGTGACGTTGGAACCCATCGCCATTCACATGGCTTACTGTGATCTTCGATCTCAGCCAATCGATGAGCAACGAATGGTTTAAAAGCGCGAGGATCCGACTTAATCCACGCTAACACTGTACGTGAGTCTGTCCAAAACACTCTCTCGGACATCTCGTACTTGCTCTCTTCACTAACCGAAGCAGCCAGTCTGCTGCCCATAAGAGCTGCTTGCAATTCAAGCCTTGGAATCGAAATTGGTTTCAATGGCGCTACTCTTGCCTTTGCGGCGATCAGCGTAATCCGCCTTATTCCTTGCTCGTCCGTGGTGACGTAATACACCGCGGCAGCGTATGCTTTTTTCACTAGCATCCGTGAAAGTATGTAACTCTCCTTTGCCGATGCCTTCAGCAACGGGTCTAGGTACTTCTAAGTGACCTAATTTCTTCACTTCCGATATCCATTTACAAAATAACACGTGTAACTCGTGTGAAACTTCTTCATCCCAAGAGATGCCTGTCCTCCATACTTGCTGGATCAGCGACTTCCCTTGAATCGTTATGGGTGATGCGAGTCCCAAAGGATCGAAGACTGACATCACAGCGCTAGTTATCTCCCTCTTCGTAGGCGGTCGTAAACCCTCCATCACCTCTTCCGGTGTGCTACGAAGACTTGTGGAAAAACTTATTATATCCCGTTTGATATTCCAAATCAAACCTAACGTGCGCTCTGTGTGCTCTTTATCTCCAAGCGAAGCACTGTCGCTCTTATATTTATTTTCCATATTACTTAAAACTTCGGGTCGGTTGCTAGCCCATCCCCTCAGTTGGAAAGAAGCATGCTTATGTAATTCATACATATCGTTTACTATCCTTTCGGCCGTCGTCACGTCGGGAAATGCCTGTAGGTAATCATCCATATAAAAATTGCTTTCCGTAGCGGAAGCTGCTTCTGGATAGATATGTGCGTTGTCCTGCGCATTTCTATTCTTTACATATATAGCGATGCATGGTGATGATGCCGCTCCAAATATGAGTGACGTCATTCTATACTCTTCCGGTGGCGCGTCACGATTGTGCCGCCATAAGAATCGAAGGCTATCCCTGTCTTCTTCCCGGATTTTCACTTGCAGGAACATTTCCTTAATGTCTGCCATTACTGCCACGCTTCCTTCTCTGAATCGTAGCAGAACTCCGAACAACGACTTCAATAAGTCCGGTCCGGTCAACAACGCATCGTTAAGACAACGTCCGCCCGTCCTTGCGGCGGCGTCGAAAACTATCCTTATTTTCTTCTTTTGTGGGTGAGTCACTGCGAAGTGAGGGAAGGTACCACGTACGTGGGGAAATGGAAATATGGTTCGCTTTCTCTGCGTAACCGTTAACGATGAGATTTTCAATTTGCTTCTCGTATTCCTTTTTCAACTCGCTATTTTTGTCGAGCTTTTTCTCAATATTAAACAGGCGACTTTCAACCTGTGCCCTATTCGATGGCAAGCACTCATTGTCTGTGCGCCATAACAAAGCAGTCTCGTACCTATTATTAGGTATACGACGTACCGTTTTGTTCAAAATATTTAAAGCTCGTTCTTCTGGGTCGTTCACGGGCTTTCTAGCCGATACTCCCAGAGATTCCAAACTAAAATAATCCTTGATTAATTTATCCATATCTTCCTCCTTCTTGGTGGAAATGTGGTTAACAATCTTGATTGGTTTAATGCCACCCGATATGTGACCATGCAAAACCCACCCCAGTTTGGTGAGCGATGCTACAGGTAGGTTCTTACCTCCCGAAACCAATTCACGAGTAACTATGAGATGCCAATTGTCCTGACCAATCAATATGGTAGGCTTGGACCTCTCATACATCAACTCATCCTTGATCGGTGTCAAATGAGAACACCGTTGCAATAATTCTCGGCTTACCGACTGAGGAGCGAGGTTAAGTGACTTAATTGTTTGTACACTTATCTCTTCTAAGTCGCTCGAATAAATGCCTTTTATTTTAACGTTTAAGCGATACGAACTATCGTCGTTAATTCGCTTACCTCCCACGGCTTCGATACGTAATCCCTCTTTACGTCCGCGAGGCGCTAACTTCTGAGCCATCCACTCCTCTATGAGTGTCATGGTCGATCCCTCATCCAGAAGAGCTGTTGTCTTGACCTTTCCTCTAGGCCCATGCAACTCGACCGGTATGATCTTTAAATATGCACATGCCAGTGCATTTACTGTACTAACAGTTGTAATTTGAGCATCTTTACCCCCCCTCGTCCCCTTGTGGCGAGGTATTTTCATTGGGGTATCGGTGTAGCATTCGATGATGTGACATTCTACATCCTTCTACACCACATTTTTTCGCTTTGCACTCTAACCTCCTATGGTTAGGTGACAAACATTGGAAACATACTTTGGCCTTTTTGACGGCTTCCCATTTCTCGCGAATATTCATGTCCTTAAACTTGTAACAACTCACTATAGAGTGCTCCTTGTTGCATATAACACACTTATGTGTTACCCGACTTACAGGCTTGTCCTGGGTTATCATAACCACTTGTCGGTTGTGCCTTTTATTATTTCGGCGTTCTAAACGCTCGCTCATATTACTTCGGCGCATATAGCGCTCGCTCTCGGCACAGCTGCGTACACCTCCCTTTGCAGTGTGTACAGTTTGCTTCCTGAATTCAGGACGCTTCCTTTTTTCAGGCGCATTTTCATTGCTTAAGGACGTTCCAAATTGTTCACTCAATAAATTTAAAAACTTGGCCATCTTCTGTAACTCTGGCTCCAAAGGATATTGAGCTCGATATTCAAACCATTTAAATTTAATCATAGTTCCAAGTTTCTCCACTATGCGGCTCACTAACTCCGGTGAGTATAAATACTGTGGTTGATTCAACGCTTGTATTGTGGCAACCACGTTCGTAATACGACTTGCAAAAGATCCTATATTTCGGCAATCTTCTGCCAATCTTGGCATACGCTTTACATTCTCGATTTCGGCTAGAATGAGCATCTCAACCCTACCGAATCTTCTTTCGAGAGCGTTCATTATTTCTTCAGGTTCACATAAAGTAAATAACAGCGACTTAACCGCCTCTTTAGCGGTGCCCTTTAATGCCCTCCTAAGGCGTGCGACATTTTGCACCCCTGAAAATTGGCCTTTTGTGTCTTCAAACACCGTTTTGAAAATTATCCATTCACCCGGGTCTCCATCGAACACCGGTAATTCCTGGAGGAAATGAAGCTGGGAAGATTTATCTTTACCAGCTATTTTTATTGCACTCACAATCGCTTCGGTCAATTCTGACACCTCACTCGCGTGTGTTTTCTGTGCATTTCCTAGGTTGCGCTCGACCTCCGCCCCTTTGCGGCGTGATCCTTTACACGCTTCCTTATCAGTAATATCGGGTTGTGCTACACTAACCGGCGCGCTCATTATGGTTTGCTGAACCCAACTCCTTACGAAAGGTTCCACCTGAGTATTCCGCTCTTCATCATCCTCACTCGAGTCGATCTCCTCTTCTCGGTTGAGTCGTGCCAACTCCCATTGAGACTTGGCTAAGGCAGCAGCTGCCTGTGCTCGTTCGAGCTCTGAGCGTTCGAATTTAATCCGCGCCTCTAATTCGGCTTTCAGCCTCGCCGATCGCGATGACCTACTACCTCTCTGTGACCCTTTATCACTAGTGTGCCCGATTACTGTCCTTGACGATGCCGCTTCTTCGGTCCTTTGACCTACTTTTTCGACCACCGTTTCACTCCTGGATATAACGGATTGTTGTGCGGTGCTGGCCTGTGTACCACTGGTGTCCGTCCTGTTGCTCGTCGTTGCCATGGACGTCCCTGAGTCCCACGTGCATGTGGACGTGTCTGTGGTGGCTCCACTTGAAGGAGTTGCTCCATTTGACGCAGTAGCTGTGGTCGCTCCAGATGATTCCGCTTCTTTAGCTTTTCTTGAGAGCCCTGTCCTTGTCCTGCTCCCTTCGCTTCTCCCTGTCTGGTCTTGTGCCTTCTTCATCTTGCAGGAAGGTGATTGTTGGCCTACGGTCCCTAACTGTCCCTACAGTCCCTTACCTACAACCCTTCTACACCCCAACCTAACACCACTACCCCTCCCCCCCTTTATCTCCCAACCCTACAACCCTACTACCACCCTAACAGCCCTATCAGCCCTATCAATCCTGAACGGGGCCTACCGAGGTGAGCCGTCCAGGGATGGAGTCGTGCAGGAATGGAATGGAGGAAAGGTTTAGGAACTGTCCCGCCAAGGAATATGACGAAACAGTCGAGCGGTAGTGCAAGCGCAGTCTCGCTCGAGAGAACTGCTCCACCCGAAGGTGTTATGCCAGAGCCCGACCGTTTGGCACCGTTAGGTGGTCGGGATGTATGCTGTGCTCGCCGCCCAGTTGCCGGTGACGCCTCGTCCAAGCGCCCTCCTCCGGCCGCGATGCAGTCAGGTGCCCACGCGCACCCTCGCCCGGCAGCAGCAGCGGTGGATGCTTTTTGCACCCTGATGACCCGACGGGAAATGCCGGACACGGTCGTCCGACAGGAAATGCCAGACACGATCGTCTGACAGGAAATGCCAGACACGATCGTCTGACAGGAAATGCCGAGCACGCTTGCCCGACAGGAAAAATGCCAAGCCCTGCTTGGCCACGATGAGTGCCTTCACAAGACACCTGCGCCCGGCTGCGATATGTGCCCCATGCGAGCACACGCCCCAAGCTGCAATCCCGGTTTTCTTTCTTCCGGTAGTTCCAGGTCCAGCCCTTCAGTGCTGCCGTCCTGGTCTTCAGGCCTTTGGTCCTATTGCTTCAGCTCAAACCTCTGGCTTCCTTCGGTTGCTGATCTTCACTCGGCTTCCGAAGGTCTTCTTCTTCCACAACCAGCAGTCCACAGCTGGTTCCTTGATCCAGCTGGCGGGGTTCGGGTGGTCTTCAATCCGGCTCCGAAGGTCCAATTGAAAAGGACCAGGTCGGTGTCCCTCTTGATCCTGAAAAGGACCAATTGAAAAGGACCTAGCGGATCGGGTACTAAGAAACAGGAATCGAGGCTTCTCTCGATCCGGCCTCCTATCACGCCTACGTTGGGTTCGGGAACAACGTATGTGATCTCCGCAACGGAGTAACACACTAGGGCGATAACCTCTTCCTTTTCAGCAAGTAGGTTCAGACGGGGATTACGGGTCTTCCGAAGTCGTCCCGGTCCCGACGCCTTAATTCTTCGATGTGGACTGTATAACTTAAAGGATCTTGGGAATGAAACAGCAATTATCTTCAAACCGTTCCGTGAGAGAGTAATCACTTTTCCCTATACTGCTGGTTTTTCACTTTTCTTGAACTTTTTCCCGGATTTTCTTATTTATTTCCGAACTATTTCCTTGAATATTTCCCGAACGATTCCCGAACGATTTCCTTGAATATTTCCCGAACGATTCCCGAACTATTTCCGAACGATTCCCGAACGAATTGCAATAAAATCAATTTACTATCCTACCCCTAAGCTAAACGCGAAAGTGAGCCGCGCCATCTGCGCGCTTGCGCAACTTAATTACATGAATTTGTACTATTACTCTCTCACGTTTCACTCAATATCTTTATTTATTCAAATCATATACAAATACAATTTATCAATATAGGTAGTACAAAACAATATCTACACCATGATATACATCATATCTTCATATCATAAAAAACCTTTTATTTATTAAACGAAAACTGCCTATTTTACTCACAAGTTCGAAATCGAAATTTCTTAAATATTTAACACAGAAAGTTAAAACAATGTTTCTCACTTGAATTTATATATAAGCTAACCAATACAATAGTTTAATTTACATTTTTTCTATTTATTTCACTATTTAAAACACTTTTAAATTTCTTATACAAAACTATCATTATTTCACTTATACACAGGAATTTTCACATGAAAATAACACAGAATTTACCTTTTTAGCACGTACAATTAACCTGAAATATTTTACAAGTAATTTTTACATAAATCACTGAATTACAAACATTTTAAATTTTTACATATTCGGCCTCCTAAGGGCGTGGCCAGCGTGCTTCCGTGTACTCACGCTATGTGAACAACTAACTTTGCACGGCTCTCGGCTATCAGAAAAAATTAAATTATGAAATACACCAATTTTGACCATATTAGGCAAATTAAATGCTTTTTTACAATTTTCGAACTGTATGAAACTATCTTTAATCAGATAACAATATAAATGAATGTTCTCATTAATCAATCATAACAAATAGGCATTTGTTTTCGTTCAAAACGTATCAAACTTATACAAAACAACATTTATGCAATTAATATCCATTAATTCTGCCTATGCACAGAGTGATTATCTCGACCGGGGAACAAATCCGATCTTTAACTTCACTTTAATATTCTTATGAATTTACATCATTTGAAAGATGATTTCAACCGGGGAACAAATCCGGTAACATAATTTATATCTTAAATTCCTTACGAATTTATTAAGCGATATTACTTAGGAAAACAAACAAACTAGTCCGGCCTGGGAGTCGAACCCAAGACCTTCATATCATTAATTCGACATTTCTTAAAGATTTAACTAAGCATTCTCTTATCAGAGCGTCGTTGCTCGTGACTGCCCCTTTTTTCATAGCAACGTCATCGGTTGATTTAATAAACTGAAACATTTTTATAGGCGCGTCGCCAACAGTATCAAAGTAAAAGTTGATGTGTTCGAGTAAACATTTTCATAAAAGTCGCCGAAAATATTAAATTACGAATTGAAATAATAAAGGTATCCAATAATTTTGCCCGACAGTGTACCTACCTCCCACCACAGTTTATCTGTGCTCACCACTCGTGTCGGCAACTATACATTTATGTTAATATGAATATTTATATCACTAAAAAATATTATTTCTTAGAAATAAATATTCATCACAAATTTATATGTTAAGTTTAATTTTGGTATTTCGCAATCTACCTTTTCAAAAAAATAATGTTTTATTTATGTTATGAAATGATTTTTTTTTGTTACAGACGTGTGTTCACTGAAGCAATTTCAATGTGCAAATGGGAAATGTATACCATTATCCTGGGTATGCGAAGGAGACAACGATTGCGGCGACAACTCGGATGAAAATATCGAGGAATGCAAAAAAGGTAATTTTATATCTATACGTAAAATAAAATTGAAGTCACTGTCTGTAATATTGGATACCTGTCCTCTATTAAGCTTCGGGGGGTAGTTGCTCGATATTAAGACATAATAACCACTTTTAAAAATCATGATGATGAAATATTAGGTATAGGCTTTTAAAAGATTCAAACTTTTTACGTGAATGTTTTATATTATAAATAAGTATTTAATTTCAAAATTGACTTATATGGTCTTTTGAAGTTTTGATGGAATATATTGATGTTTCTGCTATAGAAGGAATGAGGAAGGAGGAATCAATGTAATATTTAAAAGCGGTTTTACCGGCTATAATTTATTTCGAAAGTTTTCCTGTGTAAAAATGTATCTTAATTCCAACACCGAACTAACCTAATAGAAGCTTGAATGTAATTGGTGCTATCAAATCTCCGACAATTTTGAGGCAGTTCGTTGCCCAGTCTGTACACGCGTTATTGTTGTCGTGAGAAGTGCGTAATTAGTTCAATTGACAAGAGGCACTTGTTTGCTTGAGATCTTATCTGTCATCGATGCAATTATTAACTGTATAGTATACGGTATCTGTACTTAGGTACAAAAATTTACAAGCAGCTTTTTTGACATAAAATATTCGTTGTATCGTGTACCCACTTCTCAAGCTTCTTTATTTTTCTTATTTACTACTACTAAAATTCCAGTATTATCTTGGTACTAAAATTCTAGGTCTATTATTGACATGTGTTGCAGTGTAACAGAGTCCACTACCCCATATCATACCGTGTTTGTCGTAATAGGCGATAGAGGGAAACAGGAATAGGATTTCTTATATTTACGCGAACACTACACATTTAAATAATACTAGTTTTTACGGATTTTGTCGCATGTGTTTAACTTTTTAAATACCTGACGTTTCGAGTACTTTACAGAACCCATGGTCACGGGGGAGACAGATTTTCAACGTCTAGATGTCGTATTAACCGCGATTACCATAGATTAAAATTATTAATTTTTGTAAAGTAAAGTAAAGTACTCGAAACGTCGAGTATTTAAAAAGTTAAATACACGCGATAAAATCCGTAAAAATTAGTATTATTTAAATGAACAGGAATAGAAGATGGGTAGCAATATTTTTCTGATAACAACTCAAAGGCCCTTCGCACATTACGATACCCGAAAGAGACGATACTTCAATCGCATGTAATATAATAAAAACTAATAAAATACTGAAACAAACCAGCGGCTTACTGACTAAAATTAATAAGGTGCGGTAGCCAACTCGCCCGCCAAGTGTGCCAACCTTCGATCAACAATACCAACATTGTTGATCGAAAGTGCCAACTATGGCAATCACCCTCTTATGAGGCCTATGTTCAGCCGTGAACTTTCGAGGGCTTATGTTATAGATAACATTTATAGCATATTCAGCATTTTTCATTCACTTAATACCTAGGTATCAAAATTTATAACGTTGACAGCTGTTCACAAAAGTCATCCATTTTCCATTTATGATACGGAATTGTACTCGAAACTTCTGTCCATTAAAACTAACTATTCGCCTGTCGACGTTAAAGTATCTATCGTGTCCCTTTGATCAACCGCGAACAAAGGCGTCTCGTGTTGGCCATCCATTAATATTTATTGGGGAAAATAGCTCTGTGAATTCGTTGGCCTCCTAATTTAACATCAATTTCGCTTTCAACCTCTCGATAAGTTATTTACGTTATTACAATTTCTCGACATGACACAAATTTATCTTTTTAACGGAAATTTTAATTTTCCCTTACTTCGATTCTCGTAGATTGGCTCTATATATTTTTATAAATATTGAGATACTAGCTTTTACCCGCGACTCCGGATAGAATACTTGCAGATTAATTATAGTGGTTTTTGGCCAAGTAGTTAACTTAATAATTTCTTAAATTTACGCGAATACCACGTTGTTTAGAACTATATATATATATATATATATATATATATATATATATATATATATATATATATATATATATAGATTTTATCGCGTTTAATTAACTAATTTTAACTTATTTTTAATTCCCGACGTTTCAGGTGGTTTACAGCACCCATGGTCACGGGGGAAGGGGGACTGAGATGTTTGACGTCCCAATGTCATAGTTAGCCCGGCTACCTTCAGTTTTTTGAATATTAATTTATGGTCCGATCTACGCAGAACGAGCTCTTTGTCTTTTGAAATTAATTATCAAAAACCACTTGAAACTCTTTTTTTTCTATTATCTGTGCGGTTTGGGAAAATTGTTAAAATAGCAATTGCAGATTTATATATTATGCGGATAAACGTTTTATGTTTGTTTAAAGTAAATAAAATTTTTATATCCAAAGTGCATTCGTAAGAGCCGCTTAAACATTATTTATAATCGCATTTAATCGAGGTAGGATTATGTGCAGTAGAAAAAAACGGTTTTTATTGCCTTATAAAATCGTTTTTTCCTGTCCTTTTACCGGGACAAGATCACGCTCCCGAAACGCTGTGTTTCGTACGGTGAGTGTAGGGAACTGGAAACTCTTTACTAGTGACGTAGCATTCTATTTTAGTCTTTAATCGTCACAACGCATCTGCATTTTGATTCTTAATCGGTGATAGATGTAGATTTCAATGGGTAGCATCGTATTACCATCGGTGTTAGTTAACTCAGAATTACTATAATTATGTGACTTTGTCAGCGACTGTCACATAATAAAATCGCTCGGTATCGTGGACGTTATTGCTGACAGGGAGAGGTTCTGATAATCATCAAAGCACCCGTGTCCAGTAGTCCGTATAAGTCTTGTAGGTGAGTGTTCATTTTCGTCGCATGCCTACAACATCCTCAAAATTACTTCAATGAACTGTTTGCTTGCATTAATTACGCTCCTTGTAATTTGTAAGTTGGAGTCAAGAGCGACATGCCGCCAAAACGTTCTGACGTTTCTGTCGTTTAACTAACTAATGCATCTTGTATGGTTCATTAACATTGCTTTGACGGATTCGAATAATTCAGCCTATATTAAAATGTATTTATTTCTTCGCGTTTTATTTATTTTATTTTTAATACCCGACGTTTCGGGTGCTTTCCAGCACCCATGGTCACGGGGGACTGAGGTGACTGACGTCCCGATGTCAAAGTTAACCCGGAGTACCTTAGGCTTTTTAATGGTGAACCAAAGACAATAATTAATCAAATTTGACTAATGTAATTTTTTCGAATCTACATTGCTTTCGAAATGAGGCGCCTCTGACCGGAAAAGAAACGGCGAACGTAACTCCGCAGCAGGTATCATCTTTTTGTCATAAAGCATGTTTTAGTCTTAGTAAAAAGTAACTATTACATACATCTTCTGTAAAGCTTAGCAATTTTTAATTATATTTGGTCCAAAATCTACACCCGGAACAATTATTTGCAGCAATTGGATAAACTTGTACAATGCATTTCGGAGAGTGTGCGCAGGAATTGCATAATTTAATACCTCCCTCTCCCTTCCACCATCGGACAACCAGACGTTCGGCCGGTTTCCACCCTTTCGTTGTTGACTTACCAAGCGGTTTGCTACGTCGCGTCGTTCGTCATGCGTACAGAAAAGGAGGGGAATAAGTTGCCAGCATCTGTCTTTCCATCCAATTACAGTGTGGGTGTCTTCAAGGCAAGAGTGAATAGGTTTTTGTTAAGTCAGTGCGCTTCACCATCTTAGGCTACATCATCACTTACCATCAGAATTTAAAAAAAATCACTAGTCTTTATATAAAAATCAGTTTCTGACCGTTAGTCTTGCTTAAGATCAAAAACGTCTGAACCGATTTTGATGAAATTTATTTGTGTGTATTTATATATAGTGTATTTAAATGGGTTCCTGGATGGTTTAGATTCCAGATCCAGAAATTACCCGTGCAAAGCCGGGGCAGATTGCTAGTGTGATATACATTTTTAAGGGTTAGTGTATTCATTCTGTATTGTTACTATTTTAACAGACTTTAGAAGGGAAGAGGGTACTCAATCCGTATTCGGTCTAAACTTCTTTGCTTATGAAGCGATTTTAATTATTCTTCTTTTATGAAATAGGTTATATCTACTTCAGGTGTGGTCCCATATAAATTTTGCGGAAAATAGAGGTGAAGCTTTTAATGTACCTATTAGGACGACATTCTAGTTGTTGCCTTGTTTTGTGATATTCTTTAGTTCATCAAAAGGTTAAAAATAAACTGAAAATAAAGTACAAATCTTCTTCTAAAACTAAAAAGAAATAAATGTTTCTAAAAAAATGTAAAAAGAATAATAACTCCTTAATGCATTATCTCTTAGCATCGAATTCAGTAGCTGTCATGTGTATTTTGTTATTAAATTTGAATGGAAAATAGACTTACAATTCACCAGATGGAAAGTGGATGGTGCAGCCCACGGACAACCGAAACCTATTTTAGTCTACTATACTTTAAACCGCAACATGGTAATGAATGCATTGCGAACACGTACTTAGCGGCAGTGGACCTATCAAGTCGGGCTCCTATGCAAAATGAAGTCCTTACACGAAGTCCTAAATCATATAGGTACGTTTCTTTCTTTACCTTTATGTGAAAATCGTGTCTTCTTTGGGATTTTGTAGTCGCAAAATCTTGTTACTTGCATATTAAGACCTTTAAATGATCTAAACAATTCTATTAAAGAAGCTGATTGTGTGTTTTGATTGGTATTTGGCTTCTTTATTGATGCGAGATGAATGGTCGCGACGCGATGGCGCCCGTCTGTGTCGTATTGCGCATGCGTCGACATTTACTAAAGGATTATGAGATGTCACTCCCTGTGATAAAACAGCAATTAAATACTATATTGTGATGGTATTATAATGTTGCCACCGTGTATGAACCATATTTTATATTGTTACTAGCTGTTACCCGGCGCATTGCTGCCGCTGAAGAAATAATTATGGAAATATCGTTTAAATTTTAAAAGGTTTATATTATTTAATTAGAAATGATAACACATTCACTTAAATTGAATGATATATGACTTTCAAATAAAATTGTCGGTACGATACGCGCGCCACCTACTGTACCTAAGTTATATAGTTACAGTTACAATATGCTCACATGTACTATATGTGAGCAATTACTATGAATACTTTCAAACTTTTTGTGGATTTACTCAGAGTAATAAAGTAGGTAACTGTAACGATCGTCAGTTGGATCTAGTGTTGAGTACATTGGCAGAGGAAGGCGGTGTGAGTGTGCGCGTGGCGGAGATGCCGCTCGTGCCTGTAGACGCGTAGCACCCGCCGCTCGAGATCTCGGTAAGTACAAATACGCGCCTGCGCCGTCAGTCCGACTCCACAGGTTCAGCTTCACCAGAAATTAATACATTCGCGGGTTGGAACTTTAATAAGGCCGACTTTTTAACATTGTATTCCTTAATTGCGGCCGTAGATTGGACTCCTTTATATGAGTTAGACTTAGAAATGAGCTTAGAATATTTTTATAAAATTATGAATTCTGCTATAGAAGACTGTGTTCCGAAAAAAAAGCGAAGTCGTGTAAACTCAAGGTACATTTACCCGGAGTGGTCTGCAGGACCTGACGGCATTCCGCCTTATATCTTTAAGGATTGTCGGTCGGTACTAGCTAAGCCACTACTGCATAAATATAACAAAACCCTTACGGCTGCGGTGTTTCCAGAGAGGCGGAAAGTAACCCGCGTTGTTCCGGTTCCAAAGGGAGCAGATTCAGATTCAGTGGATGGGTACAGGCCTATTGCAGTGTTGTCTACGCCGGCAAAAGTAGTCGAAGCCGCTATTTATAAGATAATATTCCATCAGGTGAGCGCACAACTCTCGGACGCACAACACGGGTTTCGGCCAGGAAGGAGTACAACCAGTGACCTTCTCTGTCAGATGGCACATCTGGCACCGAGTGGAGACAAAGGGGTGCAAACGGATGCGGCATTTTTTGACTTCAAAAAAGCATTTGATTTGGTAGATCATAACGTATTACTTAAAAAGCTAGCAGGTGTGGGTTTTACCCCACATTTACTGCACTTTTTCGCTAGTCATATGTCCGATAGGCAGCAATATGTAGAATATGCAGGACATAAGTCAGAACCATATTTAACATAGTCCGGGGTAAGTCAGGGCAGTAACCTTGGTCCTTTAAAGTTCTTGCTGATGATAAACGACCTACCAGAAGTGGTGAAGGACGCTAAGTGTTTCTTGTTTGCTGACGACCTCAAATTGTCTCTTGCGGTAAAAAATGGGGATGACTGTGCCAGACTACAAAGGGACATGGACAGGGTTGTGAGTTAGAGCAGAGACAATCTCTTGCAATTTAATAACTCTAAGTGTGTGTTAATTACTTTTTCTCGCGCGCACACTCCTATTTTACATAATTATCACATTGACGGGCTGTTGATAACGAGGGTTAGAAAAGTTAAGGATTTAGAAGTAACTTTTAACACAAAGTTTACTTTTTTATGATCACATCATGAGCATCTGTAAAAAAGCTTATAGAAATCTAGGATTTATGCTTCGTACAGTGAGAGGATTAACAAACATAAAAGCGATTATCGCCTTATATAATGCATGGGTAAGGAGTCAACTTGAATGTAATGCAGTCATCTGGGCTCCGCATGAAATTAAGTATAGTCTCATGCTAGAGCGAGTACAAAATAAATTTATTAGATATTTATATATGCGTTATAATGGTGTCTACCCAATTTACCCTATAATGTATCCAACTTTGTTTATGTAACGGTATGGTAGGATATAATGAACTGAGGGTTAGGAGGGAATTCGCGCTCACCTCGTATATTTTTAAAATACTGCGAGGAAAATTGTTTAATGCTGAAATATTAGGGCAGCTTAATCTATGTGTTCCTGAGAGGTATGTGTGGCGCCGACGGCAGCCGCGACTGTTGGTGGAGCCGCGAGGTCGCACCAACCTTCTGAGTGAGGCACCTCTGACGCGCGCACTCCGCACGCTCAACTTAATAGCTTGTGAGACGGACCTATTTTGTTGTACTCTGAGTGAATTCACAAAAATAGCATTTTTTGTAATTTTTTACAAAAATTAATTATTCTACACAAATCAGACAGCTACACTATCGCATTAGGTAATCCTGTAATGATAGTTGTAAGTTTCAGAATTAAATAAATAAAAAATAAATAAATAAAACCATAATAACTAAAACGTGGTTCTTTAGTGCTGGCCGTTTGAGGAAGTTTAAAGTCACTCAATGTGCGATGGAAAGGGCTATATCTGGAATTTCCCTGCGGGACAAGGTCCGTTACGAAGATAACCAGAGTAGAACAAAAGTAACTAACATAGCCTAGCGGCGGTTATAGCTTTATGGCTTTAAAGCTCGAGGAACCAACTACCGATGGGGAAGAATGGTTCCCCAGTAGCCATCACAGACGGAATAGGTTGACCATCTCAAGAACTTTGTTTAACAATGGACCTGTGATGGGTGGTAGTAATAGTGGTAGCGTAAATAAACGACCTTATATGTGTACCGATCAGATAACTTGAGTGACAAAGAAAATTTACGTTGCAGATGTGAACGCCAGAGTCGGAAAGGGACGCCCTATACGAAAGTTTATCGACTAAATTGGCGATATAGTGAAAATGGGCCATATTAGGAGTACCCCTAAACGTTGAGTATGTATGCGTATGGATGTAAAGGAGACGAGAGAGGTATGTCAGGATCGTACCAAATGGAAGTCCTTAGTCTCTGCCTACCTTTTTGGTTGACAGGCGTGAATGTTTATGTATGTAGTATGTTTATACGTGGTAGAGCTATGCTGCAGTTATAATAGTAGTAAAGTTGTAGCACGAATATGTCGGCTCGACCGGGAAAGGACCCCGCTCTCACAGAATACCAGCGTGAAATAGTAGCTTAATGCTGCTGTGTTTCGTATGGTGAGTTCAGAGAACCGGAGAACCTTTTTACTGGAAAAGAGGCTTTCCATCTCAGTCCTCACGGGTGACAACGCATCTGCATTTTGATTTGTAATCGAGAATAGATGTAGATGTCGCAGCAACCACTTACCATCAGGTGGACTGTGTGCTCGTTTGTCACCCTATCCTATAAATAAAAGTGTATGTATAATGGCGGTTTAACAATATCCACTACCCCACATCATCCCCTAAGTGTCACGACAGAGGGAGAGACGCTGCTACAAATCAGGAGATGGATAGCAGCTAAGCTCTAATAACAACTAGAAATAAAACTGCGGTTGGCAAGCGTGGCAACTATGGCAAATATCACCCTTATGAGACAATCTATGGGGAAGGCCTATATTCAGCAATGGACTTTAGCAGGCTGTAACGGTAACGATAATGATATATGTAGACTTATATTTTTCAGAATATTTTGACGGCTCCGTGGCGCAGTGGCTTAGCAATCAGTTACAGCGCTAAGGGCCGCGGTTTCGAATCCCGCACGGAACAAATATTTTTATGGCCTACAATTAATTGTTCCGGGTCTGGATGTTTGTCCTTGTGAAATTTATGTTTGTAAACTGCCCCCGCGTTACGATATAGGAGAAAATCCTAGTGTGGGAAGTAACGTTTCAAAAAAAAATGAAAAAAAGAAAAAAAAAATGGCCACAAGAAAATATTTCACAACTTTATTTAGATAATAAATTTTAAACATTTTGGAACATCACTTTCTTAAGTGTAACTTCAAAATAGCCGTGATTAATACTATAACCATTTAAATGTATAAATCTTTTTCATCCAACATTTTTTATTAAATTATCTTCATTCTTAGCTTTGTAGGAAAATTCATAAAACTTCAATAACAGAAATTGGCATTCCTAATCAGAACTTAGGTAGGCACCTCAATTGTATTTTAGCGAATAGAAAGGAAAGAGGAAAGAGGTAATTGGATTTTTATGAAACAGCGAGTTACTAAATCCAGTTCACTGAGCCTTGACGCCAAGTAAAGATAATAAAGGAATCTTTTGTTACAGGATAATGATTTTATGAAACGTGTTATAGAAAGAATATAAAGCTCGCTTTATATTTTTATTTATCATAGATATTTCGGTTATTAGTATTTATTACATATTTTTAGCAATATTCTTTATATAAACTGTGGTATATGTCATCAATGAACATTCATTTATACTTTTATGGTATGTCATCAATGAACATTAATTTATAAAGGCTCATGATAAAGATAATAATTAACCTAATTCAATTGGTAATAATTTTGTCTATTACCTCGGCAATACATGTTGGCCAAACCTCAGCCAACGCGAGCGTATTCAAATTGATACAAGGCGAGTGCTACAGTCTACACGTTGGTCAAGTTCGAAAGAGACCCATGCCAAGGCCAATGTTCTAGAGTTTTGTGGAGCTATCCACATGTTGGCCGTAATTAGTTGTCATTGAGAATTGGAACGATATGGACGATGTAGAAGTTATTTCAGCTTCTGCTATTTATTTAATGAGTGCATTTAATTGATTAAAACTACTTTTACGGATTTTATCGCGTTTAATTTTAAATTTAATTATTCTTTATTTTTATTTTTAATTCCCGACGTTTCGGGTGCTTTACAGCATCCATGGTCATGGACTGACGTCCAGATGTCGTTGTTAAAACCGGAGTACCTTCAGCTTTTTTAATTATTGTTTATGGTCCGATCTATGCAAAATGAACTGACTATGTCTTGAGGTCTTGCAGTGGTATGCTTGGGTTTAGTTTTAATTTTATTGATTATAGGGTCCCAAGCAGGTGGTAGTACCCAGCCTCCTTCTCTATTGAAATTTGTAATGTTTTTTAATTTCAATAGCCTCTCATATTATCCTTGGTAGGAATCGGTGTTCTTTCGCGAGGATTTGTGGTCTATCAAATCTGATGTAATGATTGAGGCCCTGGGATATGATCACAAACTGCAGACTTCTCGGAACGTAGATGCTTCACATCAGCTATATGTTAAAAAATGTAAAATTATGTGAAGCATCAACGTTCCGGGAAGTCTGCAGTTTGTGATCATATCCCAGACGGCCCCAATCATTACATCAAATTTGATAGACCACAAATCCTTGCGAAAGAACACCGATTCCTACCAAGGATGATACGTGAGGCTATTGAAATTAAAGTAAAACGAAGTG
Source organism: Parnassius apollo (assembly GCA_907164705.1). Classification (NCBI taxonomy): domain Eukaryota; kingdom Metazoa; phylum Arthropoda; class Insecta; order Lepidoptera; family Papilionidae; genus Parnassius; species Parnassius apollo. Next base: position 28,231,061 of record CAJQZP010000693.1, read on the forward strand.
GACGAGTCGTACCGACAAGGCAAGCCAAACAAGCCGTATACACGTTGGCGCTTGCCTGCACTCGGCCAGCTAGGCGAGCGTCGACGAGTAATGGCGAGGCTGGATAAACGGGCTGTCTATATGTTGGTGCTTGCTTTCGCTCGGCCAACATGTACAGCTGGCTTTATACTGAGCTTCAGGAAAGCCTTATTGCTCCTGCCTCGAAGGTACCCACATTATAATAGGATGGAACGGCCGTTTGTACTGCAGATATGTGTTGATCTGCCAAACACTCCCCAGCGGAGTTGGATCCCACGATTGATATCTTCCTCTACGTACATAACCGTTTTGTTGTAAGAAACTGACCCGGTGTAAAGTACCGCTGCACCTTTGCAAGAAAACCAAATCTATTTTAAACTGTTCTGGCCGTGGACTAAATGAACAACCCAAAGTTAAAGGTTGGATAAATTTCAACTACCAGCAACTAAAAGCCGTCAGTGTATTTCACTGGTACGTCCTGCAAAGAAGAAACTAAGGCTTTTTTGCGGTGTATAGACATATTTGAGTTTTGGAATCTTTGAAATTCACAAGAGTGGCATGGCTCTATTTGGAGAGATTCATACTAGGTTTGATCCCGAGTTGCGTCATCTGTGAAGTAAGTATCATAAGCAACCCATTAATATGCAACAAGAAGTGAGTTGCGGATAGAATAGACCTCAGAAGAACTTAGGCAATAGCCAACCTAGACTTGGACGAGCAGCCTTTAACACGATTCGGAGAGACCGTTCACACAAAAAGTCCTTCGCTCAGTCGATCAGCAGATCAGAGCGGATAAGCCTTGCGTTGAAAGCTTGCCTAAAAGGCTAGTAAGCCAAGTCCTGTCAAAGGGCTTCGAGATATCCAGTGAAACAATAGTTACCCACAATGATATACCAGATGAGTGGAGGTCAAATGTTAACGGCGGAACACGTACGGCGAGCGAAAAAAATTCTTCCCCATACGCCAGAAATGGTCTTTTTTTTTTTTTGAAAATACACTTCTCTCGTTATATTAGGTAATTTACCTTGTTATTTAGAGAAATTCTTTGTGAATGATGATGATTTCCCTAAAACTGTTTTGCACTGTGCGATAAGTAAAATCATTGGTTGGCATACATATTATTATACTTAATTAGAAACTTAGAAGCGAGAATTCAATTTCAGAAGCGAATAAAGAGGATTTAAAAAATGTAAAAAATGTTTTTAACTGTATAAATTATTAGTGATTGTTTTAGGATTTGCTATAGTCAAAGCATTAAATTTCGTGAGGTATTTTTTCAACAATATACAGTAGCAATACTGTCAACATTACTAATAGATTTAAGCGACAGTAGCCTAATAGCAGGGCGCGGACCGCGAACTCAAAAAGGTCGTGGGTTCGAATCCGCCATTCGACTACTGGCGTGAACCACTCGTAACACAAGCAATTTAAGCTTACCACGAGTGGTTAAGGGGAATATTAGTAATGTTTATAGCATTGTTAATATTCTTTTTTTTTTAAAAAAAAGATATTTCTTTAAACCACATTAGTTAGCATTCATGAGGTACGCATAATAAAAAGCTTGCGTGAGTTTTACGACAGTAGTCGAATGGCGGATTTACATCAAAGACTTCTTCCGCTTTCTGTAACCACTACTAAATAAAAAAATATACTCATGTTTGAAAATTTTAACTTTATATTTTAACTTTATCAGGAAATTAATTATCTTTATCATTTTTATATATACTTGTCGTTGGTGCGTCTGTCAAAGAGCGCGTAACTTCAGCACGACTTGCCCCATTGAGGTTATATTGAATAAATAAAATTATTTAGTTACAAACGGTGTTTAGTAGTCATTCTAAGATCGAACAGGTGATGCTGTAGTCAAAGTATTAAACATTATATATTTATGGATCAAAATGAGTCATATTCGCAATATAATAATATGTCCGTTTATTGCCAAAAGAGAAAATCACAAAATGTTGGGTACATGTTGTGATTTGAAAGGTGTAAACTGCTGTCCATTTATTAATAAATTTTAAATTTACACTGCAATAAACTCGAAGTGAATTCGAAGAAGGACAGAACAACGTCTGCAGGGTCCGCTAACTCCTGATAAGGTGGGCTTTTTGTTTCATTTTGAGATCCTTAGCACACGGGCGAAGAATAATTTTTCGATTCTGCGAATTCGTAAACATTTAAATTCACTTTTTTTACTGTACGAAGATGTTAAAACGGGGTACTAACTTCTTGGGAATATTTGCTGTTTGCTTTTTGAAAAGAGCGTAGTTTGCATTTCAATTGAATGTATATTTCGTGTAATTTCAGCGTATTGTGTGAAAATTTATACAACAAAAATCATACTCTAACAATAATTTTAGTTTTCCACTGTAGTACATGATATAACTTTTTGGTCACGTTTCGCCACACTTATGAAACCAATTATCTATAAATAAATATGCTGATGACAACTGATGATGAATAACTAAATAAGAAGAAGCAAGGAAGAGTTTTTATCGCAATTTTTAGTGCGAGTTAGAAGATATTATATACTCTCGAAATTTTTAGTTACCTTTAGATGTAATCCTTCAGTGTTAGCACGTAGCAAATTAGCGCTGAAAATTGAAATTACTTAACAGTTTTATTAGTGAAGAGTGCCGGCGGGGTTCGAACTTGGTTGGATCGCCTACTATGAAATTTTAAGATGTGCGCTGATATTTTGAGATACCTGGGCTTTTTTAAAGGCAATTAAGGTAATTCGAAATATTTTCATCGCTTTACGGTTCAACATTTTTGAATATTTCTGTTCTTTATGGCTGTTTAAATGTGACGCAAATTAATTTTATGTTACTCTGTCCCGCTACTTACATGTTGCTTTATTAGGTAACATTAATAACCATGACTGAGGATATATTTCATTTAGGCTTAGCCACTTTAGCCACTTTCTTCTTATGAAAAGAATTTATTACCTTGAGTGGATGGAATTGTCCATCTAATCTATCTACGATACCCAAAAGTACTCTTGAACTTGCCTCACAATTGGCGAACAAAAGTGGAAATACTGATAATTTTGGGTCCTTACATATGAAATTAGCGTTTTGTCGTACTGACCACTTTGATCTGCAATATCTTCTCTTTGGTTAAGAATTCCAAATTAAAATTTATAAATTCATTTAGCTAGTACATTTGGGTTTTGAAAACAGTCATTCATTTGTTTTTTCCTCATTATTTTTTTCTTTGGCGTCGCTTATTACCACACAATAGAAAACATGAAATCAGTATATTTACGAGTACGAGTTCTACCACCTGGAGTTCTGGCGCCAGTGCTGCAGAAACAGCTCGAAGGATTAATGATGTGTACGGAGCTGGTGTCGCAAAATAAATCACGGTACCTTTTTGGTTTTAACTTATTCGTTCTGGCAATTTCGACCTTCAGAACCAACCCCGTGGACGGCCGGAGACCAAAGTGGAAAATGAAGAATTAAAGGCTATTGTGGAAGCGGATCCATCACAAAGCACTTCAGAGATAGCTGCAGGCTTCGGGGTAAGTGATAAAACTGTATTAATCCACTTGAAGCAAATCGGGAAAGTAAAATAACTTGAACGATGGGTACCTCATGAATTGAGTGAATCGAACTTGCAAACACGCGTCGACTGCTGTGCATTGCCCAACCGACAAAAAATGAAGGGATTTTAAATCGAATCATTACTTGTGATGAAAAGTGGATACTGTACGATAATCGGAAGCGCTCGTCCCAATGGCTGAACCCTGGAGACCCAGCCAAATCCTGCCCTAAACGAAAATTTACTCAGAAAAAGTTACTTGTGAGTGTTTGGTGGACTAGCGCCGGTGTCGTTCACTACAGCTTTCTAAAATCTGACTATATATTTATTGTCTGCAACAGTAAACCATGAAGGAAGAACTAGCTGCTAAACAAGCGAGATTGGTCAATCGCTCTAGGCCACTGCTGCTTCACGACAACGCAAGACCACACACTGCACAACAAATAACTACTAAGTTAGATGAGCTACAATTGGAATGTCTGCGGCATCCGCCGTAGACCTCGGACCTTGCTCCAACAGATTACCATTTTTTCCGGAATTCGGACAATTTTTTACAAGGAAAAAATTCAACTCCGATGCGGCAGTCCAAATTGCCTTCAAAGAGTTTATTCATTCTCGCCCCCATGGTTTTTTAGTAAATGGATCAATGAACTACCTATGAAATGGCAAAAGTGCATAGATGACAACGGTGCATACTTTGATTAATTAAATATATTTTACAAAAAAAAATGTAGTAAAAAATGTAATAACAAAAAAAAAGTAAGGACCTATTATTATAAAATTATTTAGATACGTTTTTTCTGTAAATTTTTACGTATTGACTTCCCATGGGCTAATCTAGTTATAAGTGTTGCATTTTATCGTATTCATATTATTTGGCGTATCATTGTACTCTTACTTTTTAATATTCCGTTACAAAATATGGCAAAAGGAACACTTACTAAAACAACTCGATGCCCGCCGCCTGTTTGTCACAGATTTTTTCGATTATTTTAATAAGATAACTGAAATCTTATTAAAATAATCGGCACAGTCGCAATAAATAAGCAGCTACCATACACAGATTTGAGTGTAAGCTGCTTTTTAACTGGCGAGGCGAAAAGAGAAAAGGCGAGGCAAGAGTTGAAAATTGTATGGCAATATTTTCCATTCCCAAAATTATGTTCTGTTTTAGTGCTCCTTCGGTGAAAATAGATTGAGGCAAATGTGCGAGATCTGAATTGAAAGACTTGTTGGCATAGTATTGAAAAGTTGTACTGCATACATAAAGCGCTTAATAATTTTGCAAGGGAAAAAATGCGAGAGGCGCGATAGTCATCGAAGACTGCGCGGGGCATAGCGTTGTGCTTCACGGCCAAAGGCGCGTTCATATTGATAAATTTGACATTTCAAATTTACCTGAATTAATGGAATAACAAAAATATTTTATCAGTGTTTATCGTAAAACGAACTAGACTTTTTTTATAGAATTGGGAGATGAACGGGCACACCGTCCACCTGATGGTATCTGAATGCTGTGTCCCATAGACATCTATATTTATTGTTGATTAAGAATTAAAATGCACATGCGTTGTCACCCCTGAGGACTATGATGGAATGCCTCGTTTCCAGTAAAAAGGGTCTCCGGTACTCTACACTCACCGTACCAAACACGGCAGCATTAAGCTGCTATTTTACGTTTGTATTCTGTGAGAGCGTGATCCTTCCCCGGTCGAGCCGACCCATTTATGCTACAACCATAATAGATAATTTGTATCGGTATCCCATAATAGAACAAGTCAATTTAGTTGACATACATACGTATGCATAGAGAATGACATCCCTATTGTTGTATTATTACATATGACGATACTTTACAAGACATGACGTCTTTAATCTATAGTGATTTCGTTCGCAATGTTAGCAAAAATCGACATCGATATACTCGTTTTTGTTTAGTTATTTATTTTTATTACTTTATTATATACCTGAAAATATAAAGAAAATAGGATTATTCGAACGATCAAGTAAATTGGTTTTTTAATCAAGTGATGATGATTATCATATTACTTGCAAATATTCGTTTCGCAAACTTTTAAAACTAACAGTCAGGGAGGTATGAATACTCAGTTTTGACAGACACACGGTACATGAGGGAGTTGGATCCCATTTGTTATCCCAATTTTATATGCTGGCTAATAATCCGCCCCGGCTTCCCACTACTGTTTTCTTGATCTCGACAACAGCTCTACTTACCGGGTCCGATTCGGTCCGGGCGCAAGTTTTTTTATTTGGTTCATTAAAGTTTGTCTTTTTGTTATATGTACCGTATATACTTTGTAAAATCTATTATTTGTAATTCCATTATATAGAACTGGTTCGAGGTTTCCATAGTCAATCATACTCAACATTCTGGAGCTACCCACAACATTTACCGCAGAAACACTATTGTGGAAGCATAGCTTGCATATAACCATTCACATTAACAAAGTTTCTCGAGAATTTAGCACCACTCGTCAAGATGATGTAACGGGTTTTCGGAAGGGAAATGTCCATAGATATAAGAAAGAAGTTTTTTTATATTTCTATGGGAATGTAATCGCGCGATCGCCTGTGTCGATTTGTCTATTGAGCGAAGATGGTACTCCATTGAAGTAATATTGTACTACGTATTAGAAAAGACACAATTGCTTGTTTGTCTGCAACTCGCGTTAGAGTTCACGGGCTCGACAGTTTGAGGCCGGCGCTTGCAGCAAAGACATAACGTTGAGTTTGTATTATGAGATTGAGATTGAGAGATTGTATTGTGTATTTGTATCCATTTTTCAATAGTTCATTACAGAATCGTAAAGTTTTCACCTCTTCTACTTATATATTATAATATATTATTTTATGAGTACTATTCTAAAGATCAGATTTACTGCCTCGTTGTACTGGTCGTAAATCCAACTTCTGATCATGGGCTTAGTACCCCGAGAGTGCACCTGTGCCTTCGCATACAATCGGGCAACATGATCCTATCCTGTGCAGATGACCAGTATCCGTTAAGACTGTCTACCATGACTGAAATTCGATCTGTGGGACATTATTATTCTAAAAATTTAAAATAAAATATGGTTAATGTAGTAATTAAAAAAAAACGCAGTCGGCGTTGAAAAGTTTACTGAAAAGAAACACCTTTTTGATGATGACCCATAGATATTTTCTCTTCCTTTTTGGCATGGTATTCTCTTAAAGTGTCGATTCGAATTTTAATTTTGCGGTTAATAAACAGTCTGGAAGGCACTACGTGTGTATTTTTCATATATGAATAAATATGTATTATATGAAATAAATATATATTATATGAAATAAATATGTATTTGCAGATGGAATATAAATAAATATATTATAACCTATGTCACTCCCACAATCGAGACATAACTAACAACATCTCGTATCTTAAAATCCAACGAGCCGTTTAGGCTACAGATCGTACCACAGAAAGAGACATATGTACATACCTTATATCCATAATTCTCTAAAAACATTCCCCTACTTCTGGGCAGTAGGGTAAAAAGCAATTTCATTGCACACATCTATCATGCATCTAATCTATCATATTTTATTCCTCAACTTGTCTCATACTGTTGCTCAACTTACCTCACCTACGGGGTTAGTTTATTATATCTGATTTTACTTAGATCACTATAGCTTTTTAAATGGGTTAAATGTGAAAGTGAAAAGAAGAAAGTGAAGAGACTATGAATGACTAATTTAAATAACTAACACTTTATACATTGAACAATTCAAAAATGTTGTTCAGGAAAAATAATCGATATAGTGAATTATTTCCCATCTCTCTTACTCTATACCCTAACCTATCTATCGTGATGAAATCTGTAAATCTAAGGAATTAAAAATTACAAGGATAAGTAAAGGTAGCCAACATGCCTCGGAGCGGTGCGACGGCTTATAAAACCATAATGATAATAATAATGTCCTCCAGACCGAATTTCGGCCACGGCGGCCTGCCTCAACGGAGGCTAGCCATCAGCGCAGGACAGGATTATAGTGCCCAAGTGTATGCGCAAGCACAGGTGCACTCTCTATTCCCTCACTCTCATAATCCGATGGGACGGTAAAACGACATGAACGGAGAGAGATCAGGCGCAGGACGGACGGCTTTACGTGCTTTCCGAGGCACGGGGGTGAGACACCGCCAACTTCCTGACTATAGGCAACTACTGAGAATTTCTTGACGGAAAAAACTCAGTAACTCGTTTTTTTGGCCCGAACCGGGATTCGAACCCAGAATCTCATGATCAGCAGTCGTACTACTACAACCACTAGACCAACGAGCAGTGGCGAAGCTTCCATTAAAGCCGAAAAGCCGGGTTTGCCTTATTAAACCTGAATTCTACCTGAAAACCTGAAACCTGAAATGTTTCAAGCTATTTCAAATTTCCCGCGCACTCCACTGTTCGACACATGTCGACCGATGACCTCGTATTGCCTTAGCGATTACTGCTGCTGTCATAAAAAATGAGTTTTAATAGAGCTAATAGTTGTCTCCCTCGCTCGCGTGGGCTTTTTACGGGGCTTTCGAGAAGACGATCGATCTCTTTCTAACCTATGGCAAAATATTCTAAAATGAAATATAACTACGATTGTATATATAGCAATTAGTATAGACATTTAAAGCCAGGCTTTTGGGAATAAATTTGTTAAAAGCGGAGGCGCGCAATACGTTTGCAAGTTCATTTCACGTTTCAATGTTTATTTACTCTGTGTGCTTATCTTAAGCGATTTAATATTACGAGTTCAAAATTTATGCTTTTTTAAAGATTTTTAATGAAAATGGAGGATAATAGTGTTCCTTGTGATGAATTGAAGTGTGAAACTTTGTTGAGATAATACATAAGGTTAAGAGTGTATTTCAGACTTATCAATTATCGCAATTAAAAACAGTTATTAGTACAATTAAAACGTTCACCAACATTTTACGTGGACGTAATTAAATCTTTCCATAAGAAAGCGAGACGATTCCACTTATCTTATCTTATCTCTTATCCATTAGAATGTAAATATTTTTTTTTAATTTTGTACATAGTTTGTACTTTGTTCGTGTTTTACTTTTGTTCATGTATTGTATTGGATGTAAATATTTTTTTTCTTTCGCTTAAACAAACCCAAACGGCTTTCTTCAAAGCCATCGAAGCTATGCAATTGCTGATATGTAATACAATCTATCTAGCAGTGGTATGCCTTCTGTGTGCTTTGTTAAACACGTCCTTGACAGCACTGAATATGAAACTGAAGCGTGGAGACAGATCAAGATTGGTGTATTTTTATAAAACTGCTAAAAACAACAATCTATATTTTTATCAATTTATATCTTGGGCTTGCCCTAGCTTGGAGCTCTACCTTCGCCACTGCCAACGAGGCAGTCATTATACCATAACCCTCTAAGAAATTAACCGCAATAGGGCGTAAATAGGGATTACCTTAGTAAAAAGTAAAGTTCAGCCTATATATAAGTTCCACTGCTGGGAACAGGCCTACTTTCAATTTTAAGAGGGTTTCTTAAATTTGCAGTTTTTTTGATGTTTTTCCTCACCGCCGAGAACTTAGTAACTAAGAAATAAAATTGAGAATTTCATTGGTCGAACCCGATTTTGTCGCGTTATGCGTAAATTTACAGCGGGCACTTGTCCCTGAGCTACCACGATGATGTATAAATGTATCATCTGATGTATACCACTATCATGTGTATTTATTTTGCGTTCCCCATGAGTAAGTATCATTTAATAATTACCAATTAAATTTGCCAACAAGTAACAAATTTTTAAGTGGCTTCTTAGTTTAATAAACATAAAAAATGTTTTAAAACGGTTTTCGAATGGCACACTTTAGCAAATCTTTTGAAAACAGATATAAATTCCCGGAGGGTCGTGATTCAACTGAATCCTGTCGTTTGCGTGGCGGCGTAATGAAACTTTTCCCGTTCGGATGGAGGCTGTTTCGTTTATCTTGATTACACACAGCGCCGGTCCAACTGTCTAATATCTGAGGCCGTTGGAGCGCCGGAATGGATTGTGAATACATAAATGTTAAAAATTACGAGTAATTTTTTATGGCTCTTTTGTATTCGTTTTTATTTTTATTGCTAGAAAGTTGTTTGCTTTAATTTATATACTCATAGAATACAGCCTAAAATAGCAGCCTAATTTTGCTGTATTCCTTATGGTGAGCTTAAAGAACGAAAGACCCCTTTCACTGGAAACGAGGCATTCGAAATTAGTTGTCAGGAGTGGCATCGCATCTGCATTTTGATTCTTAATCGAGAATAGATGTGAATGTCTACGGACTACAGCATCCATTTATCGTAAGGTGGACTACGTGCTCATTTGTTACTTTTATTCTGTAAAAAATGTAATATTTTCCTCTCTCTTGACTTCGACCATAATCATATCACCTAGTAACTACTCTCCTCTATTTTTTGTTAGTATCGGTAAAATATTTATTTAACTATCAACAAAATGACCCATAAATCTTTTGTCTTCCATTTTGACATGGTATTCTTCTAGAGCGCCGATTCGAATTTGAATTTTGCGGTGTTAAAACAGTTGAAAGGCACGACGTGTATATTTTTCACTGCGCAGCTGATACTGTATAAAATAACAATAATACGGTGAACGAAAATAAAAACATATTTGAGTTCACTGCAAAAATATCTCACAGACAATTGTCGCGCTACGAACTGTATTACTGTCAATGTAGACTGTGATAATAAAAAAATATATGAATTTCCTTAAATTACAATAAAAGTACCTATTTTCATTATAATTATTTATTAGCCAAAGTTTTTCATATAATCATTTTTAATACATAATGATATCAGAATACAGATATTAGAAACACCTCTCTGCAGTTGGATAGGTTTCGTATTCTGGTTTTGTACTCGGATAGCCATCGTAGCCCTACTGTACAAACACTTCAGCACTTCGATATACCGAAAGTCAACTTGGCACCGCTGAAGGGACTGTAGGACCGCCCAAATTTCGACGGAATCAAAGGCTTTCTCGTAGTCCACATATGCCAGGCAAAGTGGCAGATTGTACTCTTCGGACTTCTGTACAATATGCCGAAGGGTATGTATGTGGTCTATGGTACTAAATCCTTTCCGGAAATGGTTCGGGAGGCTGGAAGTCGTCGAGTCTGCGTGCGAGACGATTCGTAATGACTCTCGAAAACAGCACGTAGACGCGGCTCAGAAGGGATATCGGTCGGTAGTTCTTCAAGAGAACGTTGTCACCTTTCTTGAAGAACAAGACCACCGCACTTCTGCTCCACGCCTCCGGAGTAGTACCACCATGGAGGACGGAATTAAAGACCCTCTGAAGGACTTCAACCGCTTTCTTTTTTCGCGTTTTCCATCCGCTTTCAGAAGAAAGATGAACATGGACAAAACAAAGATCATGTTTAATGTCCATGTCACACCTATGCCGGTCGTTGTTGGGAGCACTAAGCTCGAAGTTGTTGACGAGTACGTTTACCTGGGACAAATAGTCCGACTAGGTAAGTCCAACTTCGACCGAGAGGTCAAACGACGGATTCAACTCGGCTGGGCAGCGTTCGGGAAATTACGACACATCTTCTCGTCAGGTATACCTCAAAACCTGAAAACTAAGCTGTACAACCAGTGCGTTTTGCCAGTGATGACCTACGGAACCGAGACGTGGTCCTTCACTGTTGGCCGTATGAGAACGCTCAAAGTCGCTCAGCGAGCTATGGAGAGGGCTATGCTCGGAGTTTCTCTGTGTGATAAACTTAGAAATGAGGATATCCGCAGTAGAACCAGAGTGACCGACATAGCCCAACGGATTAGTAAGCTGATGTGGCAATGGGCCGGCCATATAGCTCGAAGAACCGACAACCGTTGGGGAAAAAAGGTTCTCGAGTGGCAGCCTCGTACCGGTAGGCGAAGTGTAGGGCCACCCCCCACTAGATGGAGTGACGACCTGGTAAGACATGCAGGAAGTCGATGGATACAGCTAGCTCAGGACCGTGCTTTGTGGCATACCTTGGGATAAAAAAAATATATGAATTTCCTTAAATTACAATAAAAGTACCTATTTTCATTATAATTATTTATCTTTATTATTTCATTATATTCATTAATATATTTTCTGAGCCTCTGTTCAGCAGTGGATTTGTGAAGGGCTGTAATGATGATGATTATATTAGGATGTTATATTAATATAATATTCATTAAGTAATCAGGAAACCTGTTTAAACATAAAACCAGAAAAATATCCACGTACCAAAAAACATATTGATCAGTTTTGGTCTGACGTACAATGGATTACATAAATATTTCTATTTAAACCTTTATTAAGCTAAGTGCAGACGTGAGTATAGTCCAAGAAAATATGATTGCCTTTCGTTGACTTATGAATCGGTAAATAAAAAAAAATCTTTTGCTTTGAGTCGGCAAACGAGTCACGTAGGCGACCTCTGCCGGAAAAGTATGTATATCTAGGTGAGTCCATGAATAATGGCTGAGGGTAATATCAGACTTTCTACTCCTGTCGACGAACGTCGTAAATTTCCCACAGGTTTTCTAATCTAAAACATTTTTTGCTCACCTACACCGGCTGCCAGGAATCTTCCAATTTTTCTTTGCAATTACGACCGAAGCTCATTACTTTCATTTATGATTTAAAACTTATTGAATTGCTCCTTTTGGTTTTTGTATTTTGGTTTTAATTACGTCTTACGGTACTCATGTTTGAAAATGTTGACGAAGACAGTTCTGTAATTTAATTGTTATTAATAAATTTTATACACGGGTTTAAAAGCCTATTTATGTTCCACTGTTGGGGCACAAGCTTTCTTTATTCCCTAAAAAAGTTTTAAGCAAGTAATAGTCCACCGCGCTACCCAATGCGTGTTGGAATACCCTTTACATGACCTCGAATTGTTTACTTTTATAAAAATCTCTTTCCGGTTTACATTATTTCTTTTTAATTGCCGCGCACTTAATATCGGTGCTAAAAGCATCGCTGACGCAATTAAAAATTGCGTTGGTACCGGCGGACTTGGTTGAGAAAACTTCGTTCGAACAACGGTTCGTTTGAAAGGTAATTATTAAAAAAAGGAAATGTCTTTCGATTAAAAAAATTATTATACACACACACAATATATATATATATATATATATATATATATATATATATATATATATATATATATATATATATATATATATATATATATATATCCTACAAAAATTCGAATGCTTTAAATCCATTAAAATATTCTTTGCAAACATGAGTATATTTTTCCTAACCTTTCGGTAAATTTTATGCGCCATTAAATGTCGTTTGCGGCAACGTCAGCTTTCTACCAAGTGACAACCCTTTTGTGAACAACACTTTAGATGGAGAAGCATTTTGCTTTTATAGATAGGCTTATAAAAATATATTTAATAAAACCTATAAGCGGACTTATTTTTTATAATGTCTGAAGCATTTTATAAGTAAACCTTAATATAATGCAGACATATAATAAAGTTAGTGTAAAAGAAATTTATATAAGTAGAGTTTTTTAAAATACTCGGTAAATCTATGCTTCAGCTATATCATTGTTGTAGCACGAATACTATATATAACATCATCATCATCATCATCATCACAGCCCTTCACAAGTCCACTGCTGAACATAGGCCTCCCCCAAGTAATGCCACAAAGCACGGTCCTGAGCCACCTGCATCCATCGGCTTCCTGCATATCTTACCAGGTCGTCACTCCATCTAGTGGGGGTCGCCCTACACTACGCCTACCGGTACGAGGCTGCCACTCGAGAACCTTTCTTCCCCATCGGTTATCGGTTCTTCGAGCTATATGGCCGGCCCATTGCCACTTCAGCTTACTAATCCGTTGGGCTATGTCGGTTACTCTGGTTTTACTGCGGATATCCTCATTTCTGAGTCTATCACGTAGAGAAACTCCGAGCATAGCCCTCTCCATAGCTCGCTGAGCGACCTTGAGCGTCCTCATACGGCCAGCAGTGAAGGACCACGTCTCTGATCCGTAAGTCATCACTGGCAACACGCACTGGTTGTACACTTTAGTTTTCAGAGATTGAGGTATACCTGACGAGAAGATGTGTCGTAATTTCCCGAACGCTGCCCAGCCGAGTTGAATCCGTCGATTGACCTCTCGGTCGAAGTTGGACTTACCTAGTCGGACTATTTGTCCCAGGTAAACGTACTCGTCAACAACTTCGAGCATAGTGCTCCCAACAACTACCGGCATAGGTGTGACATGGACATTAAACATGATCTTTGTTTTGTCCATGTTCATCTTAAGACCTATCCGTTGGGAGGCACTATTGAGGTCATTGAGCATAGTGCTTAAGTCCTCCAGCGATTCTGCCATAAGGATTATATCGTCGGCAAATCGAAGGTGAGTGATGTACTCGCCATTGATGTTAATACCGTATCCTTTCCAGTCCAGTAGCTTGAAAACGTCTTCCAAAGCAGAGGTGAAGAGTTTCGGGGATATAACGTCACCCTGTCTTACACCTCTCTGCAGTTGGATAGGTTTCGAGCTCTGGTTCTGTATTCGGATAGCCATCGTAGCCCTACTGTACAAACACTTCAGCACTTCGATATACCGACAGTCAACTTGGCACCGCTGAAGGGACTGCAGCACCGCCCAAATTTCGACGGAATCAAAGGCTTTCTCATAGTCCACATACGCCAGGCAAAGTGGCAAATTGTACTCTTCAGTCTTCTGTACAATCTGCCGCAGGGTATGTATGTGGTCTATGGTACTTCAGTACTTTTCGGAAACCGGCTTGTTCGGGAGGCTGGAAGTCGTCGAGTCTGCGTGCGAGACGATTCGTAATGACTCTCGAAAACAGCACGTAGACGCGGCTCAGAAGGGAAATCGGTCTGTAGTTCTTCAAGAGAGCGTTGTCGCCTTTCTTAAAGAACAAGACCACCGCACTTCTGCTCCACGCCTCTGGAGTAGTGCCACCATGGAGGACGGAATTGAAGAGCTTCTGAAGGACTTCAAGTACCGGTGTTCCACCCGCTTTCAGAAGCTCCGCTGTAATTCCATCCTCGCCTGGGGCCCTGCCGTTCTTAAGGTGCTGGAGAGCCATTCTAATCTCGCTTAGACTGACGTCCGGGATATCATCGGAATAATGTCGGATAAGACTTGCTCTTGGATCGTTACTCACACTTGCGTGTGGCTCCAACGATGATGTGTACAGCTGCCCATAGAACCTCTCAATCTCACTCAAAATCTCAGGTGTCCCGGAAACGATGCTGCCACACTCAGTCTTCAGCCTTGACAGTTGGCTCTTACGGGCAGACAGATCTCTGGCAAAGACTTTGGAGCCCTGGTTCCGCTCGATCGCTTCTTTAATACGAGCAGTATTAAAGTTGCGTAAGTCTCGCCGCATGCATTTGGAGATCTGTCTGTTCAGTTGCCTGTATGCTGTCAAATCTGTTGACGATTGCAGCCTCATCTCCCGTCTAACAGCCATGAGATTAAGAGTGTGATCGGAGAGTTTTTGTGTTCTTCTGCGGCGGGTCTTGCAGAACTTAGCTCCGACCGCATGGACAGTTTCCACGAGCTTGTCATTCACATCGTCCACTGCATTGCAATCTTGTAGACACTGAAAGCGGTTGTGTAACTCGAGCTGAAAGTTTTCGGGATTTTGAATTAGAGCACGAGGGGGACGGAGCGTTGACTTCATTAGACGAGACCTCTCCAACTTAACGTTTAGGTTCAGTGTGCCCCTAACCATTCGGTGATCGCTGCCAGTTTTCACCCTTGCGATCACTGAGACATCACTGAACAGTTGGCGTCTGGTCGTCATAATGAAGTCAATCTCATTTTTTGTCGAACCGTCGGGGCTCGACCAGGTCCACTTCCTGTGGGGCCGCTTCTGGAAGAAAGAGTTCATCATAAAGAGTCCCTCTTTCTCCATAAAGTCGGCCAGCTGCTGGCCCCTTCGGTTCCGTTGCCCTACTCCAAATTTCCCTAACTTCAGCTCACCGTTTTCTTTTGTGCCTAGTTTTGCGTTGAAGTCTCCCATCAACACCGTGTAGTGGGTTTTGGAGGAATGCATGGCTTTGGAAATATCCTCATACATTTCCTCCACCTCCTCATCGGAATGTGACGAGGTTGGTGCGTAAACCTGTATGACCTTCAGCGAATACCGTTTGGTGATTCTGAGTATCAGGTACGCGACCCTCGTCGACACACTCTCAATCTTTACAACGTTGTTGACGAGAGACTTGTGGACGATAAATCCGACACATCCTTGGGACAGATGGTCGCCCTCCCGGTGATAGAACAAGTTGCCGGATTCGAGAATCACCGTGTCCTCCCCCTCTCTTCGGACCTCGGATTGTCCTATAATACTCCAGCGCAACTTGTCTATCTCTTCTTCCAGCTCCAGGATCTTCTCGTCAGTCCTCAGTGTGCGTGCGTTAAATGTTGCCAGGTCGAGTCGTCGTAGGTGGCAACCGAACCTCCACCGGAGATTCTTAGCACCCCCTGCCCCGCCGTTACCATGGTCGCCACCGTAGCCAGGAATAGCGGGGCCGCCGGGGACTGGGGGCCGTCTATTTGTGTAATTGTTCATGGGGGGTATATTGCCATAGTTGCCATGCTTGGCGAGCGGGTTGGCAACCGCAGTTTTTTTTTGTCGTACAGTTGCTATTATCAGGAAGATGCTGCTGCCCATCTCCTGCCTGTCTCCCTCTGTCGCCTTTTACGACACCCACGGGAAGATATGGGGTAGTGGATATTCTTAACCGCCACCACACGGCACCATATATAACACTCTCACAGAATGACAGCGTAAAACAGCAAAATAATTGTTTTGTTTCGTATGGTAAATATAGAGAACCGGAACGGAGGCACATTGCCACTTCAGCTTACTACGAGTATGTGTTGGACTTTGTCGGTTACTCTGATTTAGGGCTGCCATCTCTAAAACCTGCCCGCCAGGACCGTAAGCGCAAGTTCCCCGGTTTTTGGCCCTTTCAGCTCGGAGCGGACATTTCAATACTTTTTTTATTCACTTACATCTTGATTAAAATATATTTTACTCCGTACTTGATAGAAGAAAACTTTAATTTTAAGCCTCTTTTGTTGCATGAAATAGTGTTTGTAATCGTTCTTGTGATGACAAGTGAGTAATTTTGCTTTATTTTTTAACCTTTTTAGGTATTAAATAAAACATAAACAAACCCAATATTAGTTACTCAGTTAGTAAAATTAAATGGGATCTGATCGAAAACACGGACTGCAATTTAAATCCCGCCCGGACGCTCCCCGGACGTCTTCCAAACAAGGACAAATCTGGGGAAACCCGGACGGTTGGCAGCCCTACACTGATTCTACTGCTGATATTCTCATTTCTAAGTTCGACAGTCAACTCTTATCACACAGAGAAACCCCGAGCATAGCCCTCTTCATAGCTCGCTGAGCAACCTTGAGCTTCCTCATACGGCCAGCAGTGAAGGACCACGTCTCAGATCCATAAGTTATCACTCGCAGCACGCACTGGTTGTACAATCTTGTTTTCGAATATTAAGTTATACCATGACTATGGCCTAGTATTCTAACTAGGATCATCACAGCTCATGAAATTTTCGTTAAGTTATCTTAAACTCTAATATTTTTAATAAGAAAGTTGTTGTCAAGATAAATATTCTACTCAAGAGAATTCAGTGACCGGTGTTTGACGAATGTCATATTTGTAAATAATAAATAACAGAGTAGAGCCGCGCGGCAGCTTTTGCTGTTGCACGGATTGGCCGGCTCAACCGGGGTGGTACCACGACGACGTCGCCGAGTATCGGAACATACTTGTGTCTGTAGTCGAGACATTATTGAACAAAGTCTCGGATTGGGGTCGACTAAATCTAGTCCAGTTCAATCCCCAGAAGACACAAGTTTGCGGGTTTACCGCTGAAAAGAACCCCTTTGTCGTATCACCTCAGTTTTAGGACACTCCCTTCGATGCCTCGGTCGTACAGTTTCGTAGTCACTGGGAAGAGCAGGCCAAATCGACCTCTAAAAAGCTTGGCTTGCTCAACAGAGCGGGACGGTATTTGATGCCGGCAGTCCGTCTGCAACTTGACAAGGCGTAGGTTCGGCCTCACATGGTATACTGTTCCTATCTCTGGACTAGGACTCCTCAGTGCCAGGTTCTTCCATTTTATTGCATTCAGCGTGCAAAGTAATTCGAATCGTCGGCGATCAAGTTCTTTCTGATCAGCTTAACTCGCTGGCACTGCGAAGAGATGTTGCATCTCTTTGCGTTATTTATTGTATTACCACGGGGATTGCTCTGAGAAATTGTGCCGACTAATTCTAGCTGGTCAATTTCACCATCGCGAATCGCGACAAAACTCGTGATAAGATCCATACCATCTGGATGATTGACTGTTCACCACTGTGCAATTTGGAAGAAGTTTTCTTCCTCGTACAACTTCCTTGTGGAATCGACTACTACTAGCGATTTTTACGGACAGATACGACTTAGCGACCTTCAAGAAAAGAGCCTTCTCTTTTTGAAATGGCTGGCAACGCATCTACAATTCCCCTGGTGTTGCAGTTGTTAATGGGCGGCGGTAGTCACTTACCATCAGGTGAGCCGCATGCTCGTTTGCCCCCACTTCTATAAAAATAGGTAAAGCACAGAACAGAATTATTTGTAAAAATCATGATTGCTTAAACTAAAATTGAATAAAATAGCAATCTACAGTTTTCAAATATGAAGGGTAGTAGTAATTGGTGTCATAAAGTGTGATGTATTCCGAACTTTGAGTTTCGAACTTCCAATATTAAATTTTAGTAATCCAAGTTCTCTAGGCATTCAATTCACATGGACCTTTATTTTTAAATGTAATTCTCTTAAGTGTTCGAGCTATAAAAAGTTTAACGATGTTCTACAATTACAGAATTGCAAGTAAAAGATTAAATTCTTAAATGAATTATTTATTTAACGGAAAGAGGTAAGGAAAATAAATATTACATAATTTTTATTTAAACATATCATCATTACCATACAGCCTCCCCCCCAGCTGTCATACATGTCAACTGCTGAACATAGGCCTCCTTATGCTACAAAGAACGGTCCTGATCCACCTACATCGACTTCCTGCATCTCTTACCAGGTCGTAACTCCATCTGGTGGGGTCACCCTATACTTCGAAATATTTAATAACCGCACGAAGTTCGATTTACTCCATTTGGCATACGAATCAAATTACCGCCAAATGTGTAGTTTTAAAACAAAAATTGGGTATCGTTTTTATTTTAGATTTTTCTGGCCTTGGGTACTAACGAAGTAAAGCTTTTAAAAACATAAATTGCAGTTCTTGCGAAAACTTATTCACATCAACATAGTCACGTGTCACGTCTTTTCGTGAATAACTTTACCGATTTCACTGGTTTTTCTTATTCCCAAAAGTTTAGATATTATATTACAGGTATTTTCAAATCTCATGTGCATAAGTAAATTTTCACTTTCACAATCTATATTTGAGGGTCTATGAATAGAGAATAAATCAATAGTCATACATTTTTCGTATGGAGATTACTAGCCGTTGTCTCGCAAACATTCGACTCGACTACTGTAGCTTTACTTAACTTTACTGTATTTTTTGTAGTAATGTGATAAATTTAATTTTTTTTAAATATAGAATAATAAAGAAAAGAAGGAAAAGAAAAGGCAGTCATATAACAATAGATTTTGTGAAGCTATTATATATAAACGATTGCTGAATACGAGTTGGCATTCGTAGTTTTTTAATTATTTTGTAGTCTCCATTTGTCGCCCCTTACGACACGACGGACGGGGTGTTAGATACTCTTATGCCGCCCGTACAAAGCACTCTTGTAATGCAACCTCCATTCTTTTCAATTTGTTCGTATTAAGACGCTACAAATCAATATAAGGTAGATCGTTAAAGTAATTTACCATTGAACATTTTTCAGGTTTCTAAGCCAAGCATTCCATCATTATTTTCTTCTAACCTAAATATTAACATTAGCCATGTTAGCGCTCCTAGTAAATTTCCCAGTACAAAAGTAGTCAGAGTTTGATTCTCGCCGACAACAATGAAATTACTTAAGTAAAACAACATTTTAATTAAAAAGTTGAGGTAAATCCTAAAACTGGACTGATAAATATTAGAAAATGTAAATTGTCTCATTTAAAAATCATGGTTTATTGATAGTCAGGTTTAAACTATGGTTTAAGAAGAGTTCTAATTAAAGGCCGGCAACCCATCCGCAATTCTTCTGGTGTTCCAGTTGTTCATGGACGGCGGTAGTCAATTACCAGCAGATGAGTGATATGCTCCCTCTATTTACGGGATTATAGGAAGTGAATGGCTTCTCTTTTGTCGATATTTTTTTGTGAAATAAGGGTAACAAACTAAAAAAATCGTAACATGAAACTCCTTATATTTTTAACAGCTTGCGTAATATACGTGGACAGTTATTGCTTTCCCTAAAAATTCTCTGATTACTTCAATATCAAACAAGCATAGGCGTCGCAATAACCTAGTCACGTATCTGGGCGCGGATGCCGTGCTATAAAATGTAACTTTGCAGGAATATGTAACAGTACCCATTGTTTTTCAAAACGAGTCAGTGAATACTAAATGTAAAAGGAAACATAAAGCTTTGAAATAGCTTCAGTTACAGTAGTTGTAAGCTTTGCTTAGATAGTTGTAAGCTAATACTCGAATGGTTTCCATATTATATAGGTATGTAAACATTATGTAAAAGATACTGAATAAAGATTTTTCATTTTCGTATAATGAAAGCAATATTTTTTCTTTAATTAATATTTAAGTCATAAAATATTTAGTAAATGAAATAAAATAAGTGCTTGTTTTATTTGTTTAAAAAAATTAAAGATTTATTTAATATAGTAGTAATACATTTAAAATATTTTAATGCAAATATAGCATAGTGAATATTTTCATATTTATTTTTGTAGACAACCAAATCTAAGAAATACATTTTGACAGCTGTCAGACTTATTGCACCAAGCATGCCAACTAAAACTGGGAAGGTACAATATTCGATTGTTAAAAAAAAACGATATCGATTATTTAGAGTTGGTAATCATTTACAGTTTGGTTTGAACAATACCAGAATAAATTAAAAACAGATAATTTAAAACACAAGATTTATCAGTTTCTTCGTGTTTGTTGATACTGCTTATTCGTAGAGGTACAGTTACAAAAATTTGAGATTGAAATTAGATTAAAAATGAATTTATTCAATCACTTTCAATACAACTACTATTTGAGCTGTCGTTGTTTAGATTAATTATTGTTATTGATTTTCAATAATGCAGTCAAAATTAATATCTCATTCATAGTCATCCATAATCAATTTTTTTGATTTTTCTACCACATGCTTCAACGAATATTGAAGAAACAGTCCAAAAAATTAAAGCTGAGTCACAAAATAAGAAGACAAACACAAAATCACAAAATTACGTAGTGGCTTTCTCAGCGCAGCCTTGTATATGAGTTTTTTGCCTTCACAAATTTACGTTGACAAAGTAAGAAAAGAACTTGTTTTATTCATCATCATCATCATCATCATTACAGCCCTTCACAAGTCCACTGCTGAACATAGGCCTCCCCCAAGGTATGCCACAAAGCACGGTCCTGAGCCACCTGCATCCATCGACTTCCTGCATGTCTTACCAGGTCGTCACTCCATGTGGTGGGGGGTCACCCTACACTAAGCCTACCGATACGAGGCTGCCACTCGAGAACCTTTCTTCCCCATCGGTTATCGGTTCTTCGAGCTATATGGCCGGCCCATTGCCACTTCAGCTTACTAATCCGTTGGGCTATGTCAGTCACTCTGGTTTTACTGCGGATATCCTCATTTCTGAGTCTATCACGCAGTGAAACTCCGAGCATAGCCCTCTCCTTAGCTCGCTGAGTGACCTTGAGCGTCCTCATACGGCCAGCAGTGAAGGACCACGTCTCAGATCCGTAAGTCATCACTGGCAACACGCACTGGTTATACACTTTAGTTTTCAGAGATTGAGGTATACCTGACGAGAAGATGTGTCGTAATTTCCCGAACGCTGACCAGCCGAGTTGAATCCGTCGATTGACCTCTCGGTTGAAGTTGGAACTTACCTAGTCGGACTATTTGTCCCAGGTAAACGTACTCCTCAACAACTTACCACTTACAACTTAACACGAGCATAGTGCTCCCAACAACTACCGGCATAGGTGTGACATGGACATTAAACATGATCTTTGTTTTGTCCATGTTCATCTTAAGACCTATCCGTTGGGAGACACCATTGAGGTCATTGAGCATAGTGCTAAGGTCCTCCAGCGATTCTGCCATAAGGACTATATCGTCGGCAAATCGAAGGTGAGTGATGTACTCGCCATTGATGTTAATACCGTATCCTTTCCAGTCCAGTAGCTTGAAAACGTCTTCCAACGCAGCGGTGAAGAGTTTCGGGGATATAACATCACCCTGTCTTACACCTCTCTGCAGTTGGATAGGTTTCGAACTCCGGTTCTGTACTCGGATAGCCATCGTAGCCCTACTGTACAAATCAGCATTTCGATATACCGACAGTCAACTTGGCACCGCTGAAGGGACTGTAGGACCGTCCAAATTTCGACGGAATCAAAGGCTTTCTCATAGTCCACATATGCCAGGCAAAGTGGCAGATTGTACTCTTCGGTCTTCTGTACAATCTGCCGCAGGGTATGTAGGTATGTGGTCTATGGTACTGAAGCCTTTTCGGAAACCGGCTTGTTCGGGAGGCTGGAAGTCGTCGTTTTATTCATGATTTACGTAATTTAAGGAATTGTAAAAATAAAAATTTAATTAAACAAAGAATACATTAAAAATTAATGATTCGATTATTTGAATATTTTTACCGATTATTTGAATATTTTGGCCGCTTATTCGCCCAAATGAATTTTAATCACCCAACACTACGCTAAGGTACATAGCGACATATCATTGCAACGACGTTAAGTAAAAAAGTTGAACTGGATATTTTTTTAAATATTTTACTTAGTTTGAAATATTCGAATTTAAATTAGTGATAAAAACTATACACATTGTAATGAAATATAGATAACTTCATAATTTTTCGGATTTAAGTAAAAAGTTTATTTTAAATCGTGTGAGTACGCTTGTGCAAAGTTATTGCGGAATGATTATATGAAACGTCAAAAGGTATTTCTTAGATTTGGTTGACTATAGCTGCTAGCACTAATTTTGTACCTAAGAGTCCACCTGGGTAGGTGCCATCCGCTTTCCTATTTCTGCTGCCAAACAGCGTGTTCACATTGCTGTATTGCGCTCCTAATCGAATATAAACAGACTGGAAAGATGGTAAAATAACAGACTGTGAAAGACGTTTTTTTATATTCATATATAGACTAGGGGGACAAGGAGTCCATAGTCCGCTGAGATGTTTGTAATAACTATAGTCTTTTATTTCGCTATAACGTATATCATGTTTTAAAATAGTTTATTCAAATTCTTAATTCAGTCAATACATAAAATTTACTCGTTGAAGTATAGATTTATTTCCTTACATTGCGCATTTAGACGTTAATGAGGGCTCGCTATTAAGTATTTAAGATCAGAATAGAATCTGTTCCGTGGCGATACTTGCTGCTTTAAATAAATGACTATAGAGCTTATTTATTCAATTCATACAGCCCCCTCAATGAATAACGCGTCGAGAGTTCTTCACAGACTTTAATGTATACTTGCTAGATAAGTTTCTATTCAAAGTGTAGGAAATAACATCTGGACGTGTTTATTCATTATGAATTGCTTATTTCAAACCATAATTAATAAAAAATTAATATTTTTTGGGGAGAATTGCGTTAGTTTTTTAATAAATTATTAAAAAACTAACGCAATTCCCCTTGTGTTGCAGTTTTTCACGGACAACGTTACTTATATTTTCGCGGACCGCGGCGCGGTTTTTAATCTATGGTAACCGCGGTTAACTATGACATTTGGATGTTGAACATCTCAGTTCACCCGTGACCATGGGTGCTCTAAAGTGCTCGAAACGTCGGGTATTTAAAAAGTTGAATATACGCGATAAAATCCGTAAAAACTAGTATTATTTAAGCGATACTTATCATTAGGTGAGCTGTATACTCGTTTACCCTCTCTTCTATAAAAATTATTGCGTATCTTATTTTTATTTTATTGTTATTTTCATATTTATTTTATAGAATGAGTTTGAAAAACGAGGATTCAATTGACCTGATGGTAAGTTAGTACTGTAGCTTATAGACACATACATCTATCGAAGTTTTACACCCTGACCTATTTCTGCCATCATAATGCCGAATAGCAGCGCTTTCACTAATGTGTTCCCCTATTAAGGGTATGGAAAACCAGTATAAAGTTACAGGCTGTGAGGCGTTCGATATTGGTTCTCGGAAGTGACAGCTTGTCTGTAGCCTATTTTCTTTGGCTGCGGGAGTGCATGGACTGCAGTGGTTGCTTACCATTGGCATTGGGTGGTTTGTAAGTTCACTTCAGTTTAATTAAAAAATACAGGTGTACATAAATCGTTTAGAAATATATTTTGTTTAGAAAAGAGCCCGGGCCCCCCTTATAGTAGTTGCATTGTTAGCCGGCGGATTGAATTATTCTTTCTTTTTAATTATCATCAAAGCAGGATTAAAATTCTGCTTTTATTCTTCTTTTTATTCAAAAAAAATCACTAAATTTGAAAACCGGCATCTACGTGAACGGATGAGTGTGAGATTGGTTGGCACGGCATTGGAGTTTATGGAAAACGTAGTTCAAAAGGCTAAAATTTACATTTACATAAACTGTATATTACAAATACATTTAAGGAAATAAAATAAAACATGCAATGTTTACGTTATTACTGCCAACGTCAAACACTTAATAGTCTGTGGTCAAACAGTCGCACAGAGTAGAGGATGTCGCCAAAAGTTTTAAAATATTGCCAACAAATAATAACTGACAGATTGCCTGAATAAGCTTAAAAATTTGGCGTGTATGTCAAGGCAATAAAACGTTTATTTCATATTTTGTATAGTTATAACATCTGTTTATATATGTTAATGCGCGGTAAAGGTGAAATAAAGCTCGCTTATTATACAAACCTAAAAAAAATACTAACAGTCGAAGTTCGACTACTAGACCACCACTAGTAACGTACATTTTTTGAAAGTGTACTTAATTTTATAATACTTTTTGCAAATAAAAATGCAAACTCTTAAGAAACACTAATTATCTAAGTCTTTCAGGAAACTTTTTGTAGGGCAACTCATTAAAAAGCGGTCAATGGTTCCAAGCCAATCAAAAGAAGGTAACAAGAGCCCACTACCTGTAGTAGAGAGAGGTACTAAGTTAAATTTGAGCCTCATTAGTAACGCCTTTAACTTTGATACTCGTGTGATGTGTAGTTCTGCTGAATTCATACATGAATGATACGACGTCGTATATGGCGTCCTATCGTTCATGTATGAATTCCACTATAGTGGTGGCGTTAGAATATCCACTTCATAATCCATCCAGTGAGTGTCCTAAGTAAGAGAGAAATGGAACAGAAGATTGGCAGTGGCGTCTTCCTGATGACAACTTAATGTTAACCGTCCTGCCAAGGGCATGTACTATGGCGAATATTCACCTTTATGAGGCAAACTAAAGGGAGGTCCATATTCAGACGTGGACTTTTGGTGGGCTGTAATGATAATGTTATTGATGATGATGAACTATATTAAAATAATGCATGCGTTGAAGGTTAAAACTAGTTCCCTTGGTTTTACCATCTATGTTATAGTTCTTGTGAGTACATAACAAGGTCACAATGCCAACATCATTTTGACACAGTCCACCTGATGGAAATTTAACACTGTTGCTTAAAACAAACACCTACATCTACCCTTGATTTATAATGAAAAAGCAGGTAACTCCCTGAGAACTGAGATGGTATAGACCGTTTCCAGTAAAAAAGATCTCCGGTTCTCGTCCCTCATTTTGATGCTATTTGACGCTAGTATTTTGTGAGAGTATGACCCTTTCCCAATCTATTCGTGTTTATCTATAGCTGCCGTGACTCTACCACGTGAAAATATGAACATTTACCTTAGTTCTGCCGCTAAACAGTAGCATACTGTGTCTCGTGTACCGATTTGTAAGGGTATATAGCTAGTATGATTACTGACAAAGGTGACGCATAGCTTTCTGCAGTGGCTACTTACAATCGGTGGACTGGATTGATTTGAAGCTTTTACGTAGATACCCTCAAAGTTATAGTTACAGCCCATATACGTCTCACTGTTCCTCTTACCAGGCAGTTATAACAAGACAGTAAGCGCTGACTATGTTTGTACAGTAAAATTGCGTTTATTTTGTCACATTCGTGTCGCATAAACGCGACGCGGCGCTCACAATAATTCGGGACCACGCGGTAATGGCCGACGGCACTGATTTATACTTATTTCTTTTATGTCCTTACGTAATGGCTTTCTTTATGAAATGTTACTTTTCAGACAGCAGACAAGTCACCGACACAAACAGCTTCTCTTTAGTAACTAACGAGTATAACGACGCTTTTAGAGTAAATTAAGCTTCGCTTTGACCTGACGTTTCGAGAATGTACTACGATCTTGACAAGGATAAAATTATTAACTATTGGAATATTATATAACCAACTAGGTGTACCCGCGATTTCGCTCGCGTGGATGGGTTTTGATTTTATTGCGCGGAACCATAATTATTTTTCAGCTATATGCCAGTGAAAGTCAGGTATAAATCGGTGCGGTCGTTTCGGAGATTAGCCGCAACAAACAGACAGACACACAAACGGATAGAAGAATAGACGAAAGTTTTATAAATTGGGTTTTTTCTGTTATAAGTACCGTATATACTTTCAAATGTATTTAGTAAATAGCGGTTATTTTGACAATACAAACAGACACATACGAGGTAGAGCCATGCTGCAGTTACATTAGTATTATAGATATAGCACGAATGGGTCGGCTCGACCGGGGAAGGACCAAGCTCTCACAGAATACTAGCGTCAAATATTAGCTTAATGCTGCTGTGTTGCGTATGGTGAGTGTAGAGAACCGGAGACCCTTTTTACTGGAAACGAGGCATTCCATCTTAGTCCTCACGGGTGACAACGCCTCCGCATTTTCATTCATAATCGAGGATATATGTAGCTGTCTATGGGCCACAGCAACCACTTGCCATCAGGTGGACTGTGTGCTCGTTTGTCACCCTATCCTATAAAAAAAGACACTTTAATTTTACTAATTTGTATAGATTCAAATATAAGTAACTTTAGTTTTAGTTATTATTTATGTCCATTAAAATATTTAGTTCTTGCATTTGTGCACAATTTAAATTAAAATAAAAAAACGATACATTAATTAATTATTTATAGTTAAAAATGAATAAGATTGACTATAAGTTACACAATATTTTTGTCTCTCACACGACGTCACCATCCAATAAATCATGTGTGAATGGCACTTGCGCCATTGATAGGAGACGTGAAACAAAAGGGCTCCATAAATTGTTATTAACTTCGCTTTCCTAGTCCCTTGTTCGGGTCGAGAGCTTGGATATTTACCGATATATACTGCGTTGCTGTTATTAAAGCGGCGGGCGCTTTGACCCGTTTACATGCGTGTATGGAATTGGATTGTCACCGAATCGCTGTAATGAAAAAGTTATTGTAGAACAAATATATGGTAAGTGAATTTGTTGAGCTTTATTGTAACCAAATTTTTATTATAACATGAAAATAACTCGCAGTCCATCGGATGAAAAGTAACTACATACCTACTCTAGATTATTAACTTGGTCACTTGAATTAACAAGGCTACATATTCATCTCTGTTTTTGTCACCTCTGAGGTGGTGTTTCTCGCATTCTATAATTATACAGTTTCTATATATGTCTCAGATTGGAAAAGAACTTTGGCTTCGATATTCCACTTCCGTAGGTAGAAATAAGATTAAGAGAGTGTAGCACTCATTCAGACGGACTCCTAGACAAAGGTCATACCATCCAGTTAAATTTTTCTTGTTAATTAATTTTAATATGTTTTTAAAAAGAAGAAAAATTTCACACATAAACCTATATTTTCCGCTCTTTCTTAGTGGATCACTGCAGACTTCTCTTTTACATCAGAGGAGACACATTTAAACTACCTACAGTACTTTCCCTATGAAAACGACAGTTGGGATATTATTTTTCGACTTTGCATATCAAGGTCGTTACGGCTTTCTATATCAAGATCCAAAAACGAAGGAGGATTACAGTTTTTCACATTTTTTGTATTCATGAATATTACACGACACTTTGTCAATTGTAGCAACCTTTAAAATTGTCTGTAATCTTCATTTTTTTATTTCTATGTAATGGAAAAAAAGTAATGTTCGTTTAGTGACAGTCCATTAAGAAAGAGCTGACTTCTTAAAAAAAAACAATGGAGGTAATAATGGAAATATTTTAAAACTACAAATCCGATTAGCGTGGAAATTGTTAGCAAAATTATTTTAGCAAGGGATCATGGATTTCTACGCATAAGCCAATTCAATTATATAAAAATAATGTTTCCAAGCCTACATCGAATTTTACTTTATCTCTTTTAAGGACGTCATCACAGAGTAAAGATAATTTCTAGAATAAATAAAAGCCCTATCACTCTTAAAATTGTTTAGATTATATTATTTCTATGGATTTTGATAATATTTTTATTATTTTGCTTACAAAAGGATGTAACATATACAGAGAGATATACAGAGAAGTCGTTTAATGACCATTTCTTGTTCTCTTTAATTTTATCGAAGTTTGTTTAAAATATTTTTTTTTACTACAGTGATACATGCAAACGATCAGTATTATTATACTATGTACAAATAGTTGTTTTATTCTTGTTTACGATCTATATCAAAACAAGGTCTTTAAGTAGAATACATCAAATTTAAAGTTAAGAAAGAAGTGAAGCTTGAGTCGATATGTAGGCACATACTAAAATATTCATATTTACCTTCTAACTCAGGAACATTTTCAAAGAGTAATTGCTGTACAAGAGATAGGGAGGAGTAACGTAATTTGCAGTGTTCTAATTTTGATAATGCGTACGCATATAAATAAAATGTAAAAAAGACCATACGTAATATGTAACACGAGGGCGAAGACGTATCACATTTATATTATCCCTCTTGTTACCATTTATTCTAAGCTAAATATTATCTTACACCAAAAAGAGGTGTCTATATATTTTGGTCACACAAGATTATATCATGAGAATTGGATTGCCACTTGTCATGAAAAGTTGATCCAAATATGATAGTTGGAAACTTCATCGCAATGGCAAATTATGCCAAAGAAGTTGCTGTATGATATAATAGATCCGTATCGGCAATATTTGCCTCATTTACTGAACTTTTTTACTACTGATAAAGCAAAAATTAAGACTTACGAGATCATAAGCAGATTAGTTGTGGACATGGGTCCCAACAGTCAGTATTCAGTAGTATTTGTTTGGCAGCCGGATTCATAATCGCAGTACTAGATGTTTCTCACGATTTGTCTCGTCTGATGATTTCTTAACCACTTAATACTAGATGGCTATATGTATATTTTGTTTATCTGTCTTGGCATTTTCATTAATCACCATTTACGACGCCCACTTACGGAATGTAATCCCAACATGGCGTGTCTTGATCTAACTTAATCTACTTATTTACTAAACTAGCGATAAAATACTAATGAAGCACTTCTCTAAATTATTACTTATATACTTGAGATACGAATAGTAATTAAAAGTTAACGTCAATTATTATTCTTCTCGCGCCATTTCAATATTTTATGAAGGTATTTTGTTAATAGTATATATATAAACTAATTGCTGTCCCTTAGTCTCGCTAAAACTCGAAAACGGCTCGACCGCTCGGTCCCCTAGATGATTTAGATTTAGACCCGGTAGGTGGCGCTGTTCAGACGCTCCGGGAAGTCTGCAGTCTGTGAATATGTACAGGATCGCCTCCGTCACTACATCAGATTTATCAAATCTGATGTAGATGTAGACCACAAATAATCGGTAAAGAACACCGATTCCCTCCAAGGATGATTCGCGATTCGGTTATTAAAATTAAAAAAATATCTTAATTTCAATAAAGATGGCTAGGTGCTACCATATGCTTGGCATCTTGTAATTAATAAAATTTTATCCCAACCCAGCCATACTACTGCAAGACTTCAAGATACTATATGTTCATACTGTGTAGATCGGAACAAAAATGAATAATTTTAATCTGTGGTTAAATATGACACCGGGACGTCGAAAAACTCAGTCCCCCCCCCCCCGTGACCATGGGCGCTGAAGTACTCAAAGCGTGGGCAATATAAAAAAAGTTAATTAATATACGCGACAAAATTCGTAAATTACTAATGTAACGTAACTAATTATTCCTGAATACCAAACTCATATATAGGTACCCTATTAAAAGTAACCTTAATTAAGCTGAAATTAAGTAGTTTTTCTTAAAATAAATATTATATTTTCGTTAATTGTTAATATTGTTAAATATTATATTTTTGTAAATTTAATGTCGTAGTGTCGTTTAATGTCGTTCTATTACGTATAAAAGAAGATGTTCTGAGTGATTTATCTATCAACGGACAGCCCAAAGCGTTAAATGTAAAAATCTGAAATTTAGACAGGCCGTCTTTACGACTCACTAAGAAATTATTTTGGATAACGCGATTCGCTCGAAACTTAGAGAATACGGGTTTTGCGATTTTTCCCTTATGGGGTGGCCGGAGGGTGTTTAAATTTGTGTGGGGCAAAAAGTAAAAAGTTAGTAAAGTTACAGCCTATATACGTCCCACTGCTGGGCACAGGCCTCCCCTCATTTCTGAGAGGGTTTTAGGGCAAGGAAGTGTCCGCCGTGCTGCCCCAATACGTGTTGGCGAACTTCACATGTCTTCGAAATATTTTTTTTCTTATTCCTCAGACTTGCAGGTTTCCTCACGATGTTTTCCTTCACCGCCGAGCACGTGGTAAATCAGCACTTAAAATTGCAATTAACAATTTCATTGGTGCCGGCGGGGATCGAACTCGGTTTGCTCGCGTACTGTGAAATTTACAACGAGCGCTAACCATCTGAGCTACCACGGCTCTCTGGGGCAAAACTTAATATTTTTTAGTTAAAAAACTGGTGCAGAAAATAGATTTGAATGAGAATAACAAAATATAAATTTTATATATTTTTTAACATAAGAATTAAATAAATTCTAGAAAATCACTTAAAGCTTTGTTCGTGTTGTTACGGCAGAAATGTGATCAACTTTCTGCAGTCGTTAAAAGCTTTTACTTCGTAAGACTCCTTGTTTCCTACACGCGTATGCTTACAGCTTTAATTAGCAATTATCTAACATGATAGCAGGCCTTAGTACGATGGAAACTTTCCGGCAGTTTACATTAAGAATATTATTCTAAACCTTTTCTCGATGCGCTTCCAAAAATTGTAATATTCTATCGGCTAATATCATATTATCCATAACTTCCTTCCAGTCCTCTTTGCTTTTCCAGGGTTTTTGTTTAGTATCAAACAACTCTAGATTGGATAGTGAAAAAGTTTGATTGAATCAAAATTTATAAACTCTGGTGAAAAGTTCTTTAGAGGTGACATACATATACTGGGTGGTCCAAACAGTGAGGTTATAAAATTTTTTTTTGATTCCTCACACCTAGGGGTATCCGAAAATACCCTATGTATGTTACGCGATTTTTTGTAGTTTTCGAGTTATGATTTTTTTATCCTTTTTTTGAAAATGTTCACCCTAAACAGCCTAACATTAAAAAAATGTAATTGTAGGATTTTTCCCAAGTTTTTTTTTGTTTGTAGCATGATACTTATGAGTTGCTTTATTATGCATAAAATAATTAGCTTCCTAACATTCACCGAAGATACAATAATTTTAATCGAAACTTAAAAATGTTCTGTCAGGAGAGTGGGGCTTGAATTTTCCACATTAAATGAAAAATAGTAATAAATGATTTCATACTTTCTAATTAATTTTAAAAACTTGGCAGTACCTTAATCTTTCATAATAACATTAAAAAATGACACTTAGTAGGTCAGTTTTTCTGTTACAGACTTCTGAAGTTACTCAGGCAGGAAACCACCTGAATAGTTAATTTGATTTAAAAAATCTTTATATCATTTCTAAGGCTAAACTAAGATAGTAAATGCTTCAGGTTAGCAAAAATAATATCCAGTGTCTTTACTTACGTATTATTTAAAATTTATTGAAAACAAGGTATCATTTTACTACGTTCTGGACAAATGATTTCAAGATTCATAATAAAACTAGTAAATAATTTAAGATAAATTTATTTAAAGTAAATTTTCGAAATGGAGGCCATTAAATTCGATACACAGTCTACATCGTCTTAAAAAATTTGCTTTTAGTCTTCGGAAAGCATTCGTATATTCTTTGATTTTTTCTGCGCACTGTCTCAATTTTTCCCTTAATTCATTTTCCGAATTAATTTCTTCAGCATACACCATCTCTTTATAGAATCCCCAAATAAAAAATTCAATAGGGTTTAAATCTGGTGAGCGTGCAGGCTGTATGTATCGAATTTAATGGCCTCCATTTCGAAAATTTACTTTAAATAAATTTATCTTAAATTATTTACTAGTTTTATTATGAATCTAGAAATCATTTGTCCAGAACATAGTAAAATGATACCTTGTTTTCAAAAAATTTTAAACAATACGTAAGTAAAGACACTGGATGTTATTTTTGCTAACCTGAAGCATTTACTATCTTAGTTTAGCCTTAGAAATGATATAAAGATTTTTTAAATCAAATTAACTATTCAGGTAGTTTCCTGTCTGAGTAACTTCAGAAGTCTGTAACAGAAAAACTGGCCTACTAAGTGTCATTTTTTTAATGTTATTATGAAAGATTAAGGTACTGCCAAGTTTTTAAAATTAATTAGAAAGTATGAAATCATTTATTACTATTTTTCATTTAATGTTGAAAATTCAAGCCCCACTCTCCTGACAGAACATTTTTAAGTTTCGATTAAAATTATTGTATCTTCGGTGAATGTTAGGAAGCTAATTATTTTATGCATAATAGAGCAACTCATAAGGATCATGCTACAAACAAAAAAAACTTGGAAAAAATCCTACAATTACATTTTTTTAATGTTAGGCTGTTTAGGGTGAACATTTTCAAAAAAAAAGGATTAAAAAAATCATAACTCGAAAACTACAAAAAATCGCGTAACATACATAGGGTATTTTCGGATACCCCTAGGTGTGAGGAATCAAAAAAAATTTATAACCTCACTGTTTGGACCACCTGTATAATAGTGTACACTAAAATTATTACGGTTTTAAATATCCATATTGTAACATAATCTTTATGTACAATGTACATACATATCTTAGTCGGATTATGTATTTTGTTGCCCTTTTATGTATAGTTCGCAGTTATATTGGTAGCCAATTTATTTAATAATTAGAAGTAGACTTAATGGTCCACTTTATGAACGCAAGCCGTTTTTTGTGACAAAATATTATTATAATAATGATTAATAAAAAAATTATGCAGTTTTCGTAATGTCTAAGAAATCAAAGAAATCTTTATATTATATTAAAAAAATAAACGCCGGAGAGTAAAAAATACCTTCTCTTTTTAAATCGACTTCAAAAAAAGAGGAGATTCTATATTCAACGTGTATGTTTTTTTGTATTATATGTTTCATTTAAAGTTATTCTCTTTTTTGCTAAATATGCTTTACCTCTAGGGTGGAACCAAATAAAATTTTATTGCACTCCAAAGGCCTCTCATTCGGCAAAATAAATAACTATTATAAACAAAATAAGTAAAAGACTTCAGCGATCTTTTGTTAACTAATGAAATGACACGTTCATCGGTCTGCAGGTCAAGCAGTTTTTACCCTCTGCATGTATACATAACATTGATAATAATGCCTTGAAATGTAGACTCAGTGATGTCAAAAATCCGTCATACTACTTATTATTATAAAGTGTTGCTACAACTAACTTACCAACACACACATATAAACATCACATTTTTATACGTAGCGTTACATTTGTACATGGTAGAGCATGCTACAGCTATATTATGGTTATAGTTCGAATGGGTTGACTTGACTGGGTTAGGACCACGCTCTCACAGATTATCAGCGTAAAACAGACAGAGTGTAGAGAACCAGATACCCTTTTTACTGGAAACCAGATATTCCATCTTTGCCTTCAGGGGTGACAACGCATCTAAAATTTGATTCTTAATCGAGAATAAATGTTGATGTCTATGGGCCACAGCATTCAATTACCATCAGGTACATTGTGTGTTCGTTTGTCACCCTTATTTTATAAAAAAAATATTATTTAATTATTGTTTCAAATACCTTAAAAGAACATTAAACAAAAAAGTAAAATAAAACAAAACAAAGTCCCTAGTACGGTTCTTTCGCAGCTTTTGAGTTAGTCTTATAAATTGTTGCGTTTTAATTATTCTTGAATAATATTGAATCTTGGATGATTAAATTTACTTAAAAAAGTGGCTATTCAAATTAAACCAAAATAATATATACATTTATCACGGTTGATTTTGGTGTTTGCAAAGTCAAAGCCATATATTTATAATATAAATGATACCTTGAATTTAACTCAAGTATGAATTTCATCTGAGATTGTAAATATTTAGCAAAAATTTTCTTCCTCACCTCTTGTTAATAATTATCAGAATTTACAATATTAAATTAATTAATTGCTTCGCTTTCTACTGTTATTATTGATAAAAATACGATTGCATTTGTTTGCTCAACTGAATGAAATTTATCTTTGTAGCACTTTTATCGAGATCCTATGACTTTTACTTATTTTATTATAGTTAATATCTGATACTATTCGATTTATGAGATTTCTGAGGCCAATTGATTGTTTTAAAGTTTTATGACAATTATATATCCAAAAAAAAAGAAGATAATATATGTACCAGCATTATCGCCATCTCAAGACAGTTTTTTGAAAATTAAATGCTTAGCTCAAACGTAAACTTTCTGTTATAGACTCCACCACACCACACGGTCAGTTCAACTGATCATTCCAGGTGATCAATTCAAACTAAAACTGTTGATATTTTTTAAAATATTGAATTTTCGATATGGCGATAATTATAAATATATGAATATCGGAGTTTTATATATAAGTTTATTTATATTATGTTATGTATATAATATTACTGCCATCCATTACAGTCTATAAAAATCCACATTTGTACAAAAACCTCTCCCATTGATTGTCTCGGATTTCTCAAGATTCTCGACTTGATCTGATTTAAATTAATAAGTAATCTTTATTTTATTAATAGGTTTAGCATGCACTTCTACTATGCTTTGTATGTTTAGCGTCTGTTAATTCTATTAAACTCTCTGGTGATCAAATCAAGCAACACATTGACGTTGAACCTTCGGAATGTGATGATAAAATGAATAGTAATGACACGTTCTCGGACAAATTTTATATTATTACTTATATTTTATAAAAGTACGCAACGTATACACTCCACCTAATGGTAAGTGGATTCTGTGATGCATAGACACCTATACCTTTCCTGGATTAAAAACCAAAACGCAAATATATTGTCAACCATGAGTACTAAGAGGCCATGTCTCGCTATCAGTTCAAACGGACATCAGTTTTTGTCACTCATCGTATGAATACAGCAACATTATAATGCTATACCTATTATGCTTATATTATGTGTATAGATTTGAGGACAGTCTTATAGCTCTTTAACCACTCCCCACTACTCCCCACCGTGGTCACTTAGTGGTCAGCCACCGCAGAGTCTACCCCACCTGAGGATGCCTCGAGTAGAAGCGAAACACGTGTGTATTATCGAAGATGGTGTGTCGTCCCTAGTGTGGTAGTGTTGGCAGTGGTCGTGCTGTTAGTGGTGGTACTAGGGGATTGGTGGTGACGGGGATAGTGCAATTCAGGGAGGGTTGGAGGTGCTATTTAAATTTGGGCAGGACCCATCACTTTATTTCATTACGCGGAAATAAGCAAATTAAGTTCTAACTACTTTAATATAATAAATTTTCGTAAAGTAACGCCTGATTCTATTAATTGCTGCAAAGTACTCCAAACGTCTGCAATATAAAAATTGAAGTAGTAACTAAACGTTATAAAATCCATAAAAACCTAGTTTTATTCATTTTTTAGCGTTCGCGTAAACATAAGAACTTATTACTAATATTAAGATATTATTATAAAGTATTTATTAACCGGAACTACAACGTAGTTACTTAACAATGCGCACAGTAAATTTAATCTCGTTATGGCTGTATTACTAGAAAGCTCTCCGAGAACAATGCGATCTGTATTCCAATCTATAGAATATTAGATTACATAATATAGCAGATACATTAATATTATAACACCGTTGCATACTGTTAATTTATTAATCTTTAAGATGTATTATTTTACGGAGCCTCACGATTTCCAGCTTAAGAACTAATTTTTGCCGCAAATAATTAGAACATCCACTTTTGTGTTTAGGTTTATAAAATTAAGGCATTCAATTAGTCGTTCATATTGAAGATGTTTGCCGGTGATAAGTGTACATGGACTATAATAGCTAATTATCATAAGGTGAACTGTTGGGACCTTTGTTACTCTCAATATGGTTTATTATATGAATTAAACTTAATAGAAAGTGTAAGCCGACTTCAAAGAATAAAATTTTTTTTTTTTTGCATAATAACTTCTGAAGTCGGGGCCTCTAAACCCTATGCCTTAACATCGACCTCAAGAGCTATTACGTGGAAATTAAACTTTAATTTTTTGGCCAACTCGGTATAATAAAAACTTAAATATATTAATAGAACCACCTCTGAAGTACACAACAAAATAAACATATAGTCGAATTAAGAGTCTCCTCTGTTTTGAAATTTGACTAGAAAGTAAAAAACAAAGATTTTATATTGCTAAAATTGGTACTAAAAATTTCTACTCAAATAAAAAGAATTTGCTCGTGACAATAGTTCAGAGAAATCTACGGAGTAAAATTTTTAAATTTTAGTTTTCCAAACTTTTTACGATGCAATCGGTTAAAATCAGTTGGTGAATCGGTGGTTTGAAGTCAAAAAACTTACCTGTAATCGTGATTTCGGTTACTTATATAAAGAGTTGTTATATAATAATTAAAGGTTAAAAATTATATGGGTTTATTTTTTGTTGTACTTCATAAATGTAAATATAATTAAGTTGAGAAGTTTAAAATATATTAATTAACATTATATATTTTTTTGATTTCAATAAAATATTTTGTAACCTAACAAAATATGTTACATTGCATATTATATTGTTATACTTTTTTCTATATCATATTCCAATAAACATGAATGGTATAGAATGGAACGTACGAGTACACTTTATAAAAAGCCGAACAAAAGGGATTGATTGGGATAAATGCTTATTGAGCCATATTTACCAGCGCCCAAATTGTTAGCGGAACCACGACATGCGTAGAATATAAGAAATATAGGTAAAAGTCTATAGTAAATTTCACGATGCGATTTATACCCGCGGTGAATGCTGTAGCTTGCGGCGTCCGTTGTACCGACGGACAATTAGTCGTATCGTGGAAGCTGCGGTGCCCGCGCTACCGCGTATTGTATATTGTATACCGCGAGGGTGCGGGCACATCACATCCTAGGTCTTCGGAAATCATTCCATCGCAAATAACGCCCTAGTGACGTCGTCTCCAAGTGGAACATTTCCTCTCCTGATTCCGATATCAGCTTCCTTCTGGATCATTACGGATTTATAGAAGGCGGCTACAGCCCTCCGCCGCTCATTACAGCCGACATGACTGCTGACAGGGAGAGGTTCCTAACGATCCGGCTCACTAGGCTTGTCCGTTACCGTTTCCATGTCGGACGTATTGCAAGCGTAACCCCAAACAGTTCGGAATCGCTTCGTGTTCGATCTTACACAGATAATCACCGAACAACCCGACGCGCGGGCTTATCGCGGCCTGGGGACTCCGGAAATCAACAAATCGCCAATAACTTGCTGTGCGCCTACCCGATTTGAGATCATCTGTCGCTAAGTTTGCAGACGTTGTCGTCTGTTGTGTTTTTGTACACAAAACTGCAGTATTGTGATTTTTTAAATTAAATAGCAATTCCTTTACCGTTGCGGGTGCGGGTAAATATCACTCAATGAGTTCTTAGCTTAAATCGTTATTAACTGCAGCTTATTTGTTCCTCATTCAATTTGAGAAAATGGAAATTGCCGAGTGTCATGTACTGCCGTACCGCAGTAACCGAATATACCCTGGTATAATATTCTTCATAAATGTATAGATGTGAAAACATACAAAGAAGGTGTAACAATGCAATTCCAGGTTTTAAAAATTATGTCTATAATATAATTTTAGCCGTTGCTTGGAGTGGTGGTTGATAAAAAAAGTTAAAGTTAGGGCCTATATACATATACGATCCACTGCTGTGCACAGGCCTCCCCTCATTTCTGAGAGAAAGTGAAGGAAGTGTCCGCCGCCCTGCCCCAATGCGTGTTGGCGAACTTCACATGTTTTCGAAATATTTTTTTCTTATTCCTAAAATATACATGTTTCCTCACAATGTTTTCCTTCACCGCCGAGCACGTGGTAAATAAGCACTTAAAATTGCAATTAACAATTTGATTGGTGCCGGCGGGGATAGAACCCGGGTTACTCGCGTTCTGTTATATTTACAGCGAGCGTTAGGTGGCGTTTGATGTTTGAAGAAAATTGATTCGGATAAGGTAATTTTAAGTGGCTCGAAAATTCTCGAGATGTGAGCAGGAAACAA
This sequence comes from Parnassius apollo, assembly GCA_907164705.1. Lineage (NCBI taxonomy): Eukaryota > Metazoa > Arthropoda > Insecta > Lepidoptera > Papilionidae > Parnassius > Parnassius apollo. The sequence goes on from CAJQZP010000693.1 coordinate 28,269,572, forward strand.
GAATTACTTCTTACGGGTGTTCACTAACTTTGAAAAGCGTTTAACTTTGAAATTTACGATTAAGTTACGCAAGCTTGTTGCTCAGTTGTCATCGTCTTTGACAGATGAGTCTTGGATTTAGTGTGGATTTTATGATCCCAAATAAATTCATGATATTAATGACACAAACTATTGATTTCCTTGTCTAGCCGTGTCGTGACTGTCTTTTGTTTGCCGCTAAATGCAACCCTGTCCTAAATTTAATAGCAATTTAATTGTATATTTAGTATCAGACTTAGGGAGGGCCGACTTCACAAGTGAATATTTTTGATCTATGTAGTGACGGCTCTTATGCCCCGTAAGAATTAAACTGGAAAAGCTTTAGCAAGAATTTATTGGAGCGGATACTTCCATGGCGCAAGAAAACGATTCTTTTAAATCTATCTCTATAAGTTGCGCTGATTTAGTGACAACCATAAATCCGTTATTGTCATTGTAGTCTACAACAGACTTCCTTGCCAATACCCACACATCTTCAATTGCCGTTACAGTTATTCAAGCTGAAGTTTGATAAGTAGTAGATTGTGGGATCCATTACAGAAAAATTATTAATATTTCATTGTGGAGAGAGCAGGACCGTAATCAAGCGAGCAATCTACAAGTGTATAAATTCGTTTGTTTATAAATAATCAAAGCTTTTAACAATAACTAAAAGCCGACTTCAAAGAACTAATAAAAAGTTATTTTTGCTTCCATTAGCGGCGAAAATATACCCCAAATTTATATGGGTAAATGGGTATATGGGTAAGTAAAACCTATTTAATAAAAAATCTTCAATATCGGGTCTCAATCGGCGAATACATCACATAAATATAAAAACCGGCCAAGAGCGTGTCGGGCTACGCTCAGTGTAGAGTTCCGTAGTTTCCCGTCCGTCACAATAAGTGTTCCCACTTATGAGTTTAAAGGTGGGTATCCATTATGTTCGCGCTCCAGCAGCGCTCCGCGCTCCTGCAACTGCTCCCGGTAGTGGGTACTGTTGTTTCCATCCATGTTCAAAATGATTTTCCTATAAAGTCCTTATAAAGTTCTACTTTTCAAATTTTTTTCATATTTTCTAAACTTATGGTTCAAAAGTTAGAGGGGGGGGACACATTGTTTTTTACTTTTGGAGCGATTATTTCCGAAATTATTGACATTATCAAAAAATGATTTTAGTAAGCCCCTATTCATTTTAAATACCTTTCCAACAATATATCACACGTTAGGGTTGAAATTAAAAAAAATCACTTCCCACTTTACATATAGTCTCGGACTGAGGGCGACTAAATCTAGTCCAGTCAAATCCCCAAAAGATTCAAGTTTGCGCGTTTACCGCTAAAAAGAACCCCTTCGTCGTATCTTTTCAGTTTCAAGGCACTCCCCTCGTTGCCTTAATACCCTAATAAAACATTTTTTCCAATTTTTATTTTACCGCTTTGTCGGCGTGATTGATACACGTATTGGTACCAAATTTCAGCTTTCTAGTGCTAACGGTCACAGAGATTAAGCGAGGACGGACAGACGGACAGACAGACATGGCGAAACTATAAGGGTTAACTATAAGGGAACCCTAAAAATGGATTCGAATTGTGAACCTCCTCCTGTTTTGAAGTCAGTAATTGATTGCTGACTTCAGCGTGAAGATGTATAAAAAATAATACCGGTGCTGCAAACTTGTGTATGAAGCATAAAAACATTTTTTTACCATATTTAATTTACGTTACTTTTTTGGCATATAATACATTTATTTTATATTGATAATAATCTTCAAGAAAAAAGAAATATTGAGCTATATTTATTTTATATTTAATGCACCAATATTTCCTTATTTATTATATTGCGAAATTTATTGACTTTGAAAAGTTGTCTACAAACTTCCGACTGCAATTTACGTGTATTGACAGAAATCTGAGTACTAAAAATTAATCTGTGATAGCTAGGTGCTATAAAATAAAAACATGTGTAACTAAAACCATTTACAATAATTAAATGTGCATTATACTTGTACCTATGTATTATACTTGAATGGCTTAACACAATAACCACGGCATTGCGGTGCTCGGCGGGTGATTTCATAACAATTTCGTAGCCTAAGACCATTGGATTATGCAGAACAAAACATTTAAGGTATTAAAGACTATTGGACTATTGTTAATTTAGTTAGTTACGTCTTGCTTCTCTAGAGATTAGTGCGAATCGCAAAACAAACCGTAAGTACTTAGGTAATTGAAATTAAGCCATTTAACAAATTACAACGCTACGAAAAAAACGAACGAACTGAAAACAAAATATACAAGGACTTTTAATAGAGTAGCATCTAGCTGACTTTAGCAGATATAATATTATTATTATTTATATCTCGTATGTCAAAATTAGATTTTAAATTCCTTTATCAGAATTTTCAAATACGACTGAATGTTTGTTTTCGGATTCATTTGGTTTCCTATAACTGATAACTTCGTTCTTGTTTCGATTATTTATATTTTATTAAATTCATAATAAATTATCGTTCTTCTTGGTTAACAGTGAACGTGATCTTTACATATTGCTTATTTTTAAATGATTAAACAACCGGGACAAACTTGTGTCTGAAGTCAAGACTTTGTTGAACAAAGTCTCGGACTTGGGGGGAGACTAAATCTAGTCCAGTCAAATCCCCAAAAGATTCAAGTTTGCGCGTTTACCGCTAAAAAGAACCCCTTCGTCGTATCTTTTCAGTTTCAAGGCACTCCTCTCGTTGCCTTAACTAGTGTCGGAATCCTCGGCGTCCACATATCGAGTGACGTGCAGTTTCATGGTCACTTGGAACAGAAGGCGAAATTGGCTTCTAAAAAGCTTGACGTGCTCAGCAGAGCGGGACATTGTTCGGACTAATTTCAACCGTTCGATTTGTCGGCGACCGAGCTCTTTCCTATCGGCTTGACTCACTGGTACTGCAAAGAGATGTTGCATCTCTGCGTATTTTATTGCATTTACCACGCCGAGTGCTCTGAGAAATTGTTCGGACTAATTTCAGCCACACGATTTCACCATCGCATATCGCGAAAAACTTGCGATACCACCCACACCATCTAGACGACTGGCGGTCCCCCACTGTGCGATTTAAAATAAGTTTTCTTCGCACAATTTCTTTGTGTAATCGACTACCACCGGAGATTTTTCCGGACCGATACGACTTAGGGACCTTCAAGAAAAGAGCTTACTCCTTTTTAAAAGGTCTGCATTCCCCAGGTGCTGCAGTTGTTCATGGGCGGCGGTAATCACTTAATCAGGTGAGCCGAATGCTCGTTTGCCCCTCTCCTATACAGAAAAGGATATTTTTCTCCTGGTAAGTGAACATGAGGAATAAAAAACATCGTTCATTGCGAGATTAAACATCTTATGGTATTTTAAGGATATTTTATTTCGAGTTCTTCTCACCGATAAGGGTTACGACTAAATTTCTCTCAAGCCCATTTTTACCACGGGGAAATGTCTAACTCCTCTTAGCGTAAAGGCGATATACATATGTCGAGCTTGCACTGATTAAAACTCCATGGTGTTGCATCTTTACCGCATCTCAGTAGCATTTTAACGCTCACACATTCATAGTTTTACTTACTCCACCTTGATTGCCTTTCCTTGGAAGAGAAACTACCCCTTTTCTTCCTAGCAAGGTGATAAGTTCCATACCATTTATCGTAACGTAGTAGAGCCATGCTGCAGTTATATTATGGTTGTAGCACAAATGGGTCTGCTCGACCGGGGCAGGGTCACGCTCTCACAGAATACCAACCGCAAACTTCCGCACAAACACTAAGACAATTTTTTTTATAGTATAAGGGTGACAAACGAGCACACAGTCCACCTAATGTTAAGTGGATGCTGTGGCCCATAGACATCTACATTTATCTTCAATTAATATTCCAACTGCAGATGCGTTGTCAGCCATGAGGACTAAGATGGAATGCCTCGTTTCTAGTAAAAAAGTCTCTACACTCACCATTCGAAACACAGCACCATTAAACTGCTATTTTAAGTTGGTATTCTGTGAGAGCGTGGTTCTACCCAGGTCGAGCCGACCGATTCGTGCTGCCACCACATTATAGCTGCAGCATGGCTCTACCACGTAAAATTCACGAATGTATATCATATTCTTACAATATTTTCCGTCTGTGTGTTTCGTATTTCTTCTGAGGTTACATAAGCAATCCTGTGCCAGTCACATATATACAAGCATTCGTTTCATAGAAAATGGATACCATATAGTATGTCGCAATACAGTACCAATACATACAGTTCTGCTTTTCAATCAGACTCCAAATCTGGATGGTAATGGCTTGTGAAATTTGTATCCTTTTGAAGTGCAGTGTTACGTAATGCTTTGGTACGGAACATGCATCTGTACGAGTGGAGCTACCATATTTTACTTGCGGTACGCCGAAGAGAGGATTGATTTTAACTTTACTCGCTAGCTCAGCTAGATCGTAGATAAAATTTATTGTTTAAACAAACCTATACGTCTGCCGCGTTCGTTGAACAGATTCACATTTTATTCTGCTTTATAGTTGTTACAGCATAGTAGATATTTGTAAATTTTCATTTCAGGCATATATTTATGTTTACGTTTACTAAGCTCGAAATTATTTTATTAACGTTCAAAACAGCCTATAATGAATGCTATAAGAGACGAGAATGGCTATATTCTGAATGATGAAGTTTTGACTTTAAAGAGATGGAAGGAATATTTTGAAAGCGTGTTTATAAGCGAGAAGTCGACGTATGAACTAAATGAAGTAAAAAATCCCAAAGAAGAGATAAGAGGTAGCAAGATAAGTATATATTAAATAATTCAAGCAATGAAAAGCATGAAAGCAGGTAAGGCAGCCGAGTTTCACTCAAAATGCTAAGGACTGGAGATAAAGTCTGTACTTACCGTTTAAAGTCCATCAACAAGTTTGAGTTTAATCGGTATTCACGACACGTCTTCTTCTTCTCTTTTTTCATCAGCTTTTAAAAGTCTATTGTTGGACATGAACCTCTCACGTTGTAGGAATTGTTTATTTTAAACGCCACGTGTGCAGCCGGATTGACGGTCACAATACCAGATTTGGACTTTGTACGTTGATCCTCAACGATCGCGGTATTTTACATGTAGTGTTAGCATGAATGCCATTAGATTAAACTGGTACTCTCATATAGTAGCATCTAACAAAATGCATGGGATAAAATAGGGTAATGGAATCGCTTACGCTGCCACCACGCCTTTTGATCACGAATAGACAACCATGTTTGTGACCAATATATCCAAAGTGAATTTCCTGGTAAGATATTATAACGTTATAACATCTTTTAAACTTTTATATGTTATATAATATATTAAATTAAACATAATCTTTATGTTTAATTTAATATATATATCTTTATTTTATAGGTCAGGGAAAAAGTTTTTTCGTATTTTAATAAAATTGAAGAAAAATCTCTTTGGTTGTACTGTCTCTATCTGGCTGGTTATAATCTCAATACATAAAGTACATTAAGAAAAAGAAAAATCAAAAGTAAAAAGATAAAAAACACTTTCCCGCCATTTTTAATCGTTTACTTGTCCGCTAAAATGAGTGAATCTAACGAAGAAGTTCAAAATATTCCATTGAGCTATTATGTACTATGTACTAGAGGCGGCACTGCATTCAGCTACTCTGTTCCATTCAACTGCGGTGCATACACTGCACTTTAAACAGTTACTCGCTAGGCGCTTGTAGAGTTGTCACGTGTTGTGTTGATTTAAAAAAAAAACTCTTGATAAAAATATGCCGATGTGTGTGTGTGTGTGTGTGTGTGGCTTAGATATTGCACAAATAATTCAAGAAATGTCAGAAAAACCAAGGAATTACTTTTCATCGATTAAAAAGATACTTAATCAATAAAAAAGTATTATAGATTAATATTATAACAAATTATTCCTAAGACGCCATCTCGTGTCATGGAATATAGATTATGAAATTAATATGTTCAGATGCGACATTTCTGTGGGTACTTAAGTATAGGACGAATATATTATTATACACATTTTTTTGTAGAAACATATATAAGTTATTATAATTAGGCAAAATTTTACACATTTAAATCTGCTTATTATTCTTTTATTTTATTTTTAGGTTTCCACATCAAAGTCAAAGTGGAATAAATTCGTCCATTTTTAACTCTCGCGTGCCAAGCATTTATGAACGAATCTTATTCTAATTTAAATAAATATATTTGTAATTTAAATGTTACGTTAATAAGTTTTGTTCAACATACATTTAGTATGTTTTTTTATATTTGACATATGTATATACCTTTTAAAATATTCAGATAAAATTATTATTTAAATGTAATTGTGATGTAATATTATGTAATATTATATTAAATAAGCAAATAAGTTATACAAAATAAATGACAAAATTTAAATATTGTTCTCGATATAATTTACCCATTAAACCCTTTTTTTTTTGCGGATGGAAAATCTTCATATAATGACGCCTTTCGCTCTGGGTGGATCGTAAGGGAGTGTCAGACTTTTACTGACTAAAAACCATCCGTGTTCCTTCAGTGCCCTTACGTTCCGGAGCCGCGGTATCTCTTTCGAACAGCCCGCAGCCCCGGCAGGCGTCGGCCCTTGCGGGCCCCTTCACGCTGCTGACAGCTCTTTGAGGCGCGCGTGGAACAAAACGCGCCGTCGACACGGCCTGTCGTCGTTAGACGGACGGACTGCGAGCTACCCATTGCTCGCCGTCCACAGTCCCGCGCCTACGGTGGCCGGGGGCCATGACGTAGCCACCAACGCCCGGGGCGTCTCCCGCGGCGGCCGGGGAGGAAAGCTGCTGCTCTCTCCTTCTCCCGCTCCGCCACCTCCTTCGCTAGCATCACTGCTTCGCAGAAGGTGGTGACGGCATCCCATTCCGTCTCGCTCCGGACCATGGCTTCGACCAGGGCCGGACGCGAGAGGTCGCCGCTACGAGGACACAGCGGTGCTCCGCCCAAGCAGGGCACACCTCCACGGTGTGTTCCACCGTGTCCTCCGGTCCATCCTCGCAGTGGGAGCACCCGGGCGTTTCCTCCCGCCCGATTCGGTGCAGGAACCTCCCGAACACACCGTGTCCGGTGAGGACCTGCGTCAGGCGGAAGGTGAGGATGCCGTGGCGTCTCTCAGGCCACTCCTCAAAGAGGGGTCTTATCGCCGCTATAGTGGCGTGCCCAGCACGGGGTTGCGACAGTCGCTCTCTCCATGTCGCCATGAGATCGTGCCGGAAGTCTGTCCGCTGCGCGACAACTTGCCGCGGCAGCGGGGTTTCCCCCCGACATAGTGCCTCCGCGCGCCATTCGTGCAGGCGCGCGAGGACTATCGCCTCCAGATCCCATGGCGGCAATCCGGCAAGGAGGCTCGCCGCCTCGCGGGAGATCGTGCGGTAGCCGCGAACCATTTTCACGGCAACCACCCTTTGGGGCGCGTTCAGGTGGTGGACAGCAAGCCGCGCCAAACCACGCGCCCCCACCGGGGCCCCGTAAAGGGCCATGTATCGCACGATCCCCGCGTAGAGCCTCCGGCAGGAGGCGTTTGGCCCCCCCCAGGTTCGGCAGGAGCCGCCTAAAGGCAGCCCCGGTCCGTTCCAGTTTGGGAGCCAAACGTCGGAAGTGCTCAACGAATTTCCATCGGCCGTCGAGGACGAGTCCTAGGTACTTCAGCGTCGACTCGACGCCGATGGATACCCCTCCTACCATCACTAAGGATCCCGGTGGTGGCCTGTTCCGAGGACCATGGAAGTGCATGGCCTCGGACTTGTGCAGAGCCACCTCGAGACCCAGTTGCCGAATCCTCTCAACGACTATCGCAACCCCACGTGTCATAGTTTTCGCCGCCGCCTCGTACGACCCCCCCTTGTGCCAGTACCCGCGTGTCGTCAGCGTAGCAAACTACGCTGACGCCGGTAGGGAGGTCGGCGCGCAGCACCCAGTCGTAACCGATGTTCCACAGAGGTGGCTCCAGAACCGAACCCTGTGGGACACCGCACGACATCTCTCGCCGGTTCCACTCACCGTTGCGACCGGGGTAGATGACGGCCCTGTCCGTCAGATAGTCCCCGACTATACGACGGAGATAGGTCGGCACCCGGTGATACCGGAGTGCCTCCCTAATGCAGCTCCAGGGCATGGAGTTGAAGGCGTTGGCGATGTCGAGAGACACCGCCAAGACAACCCCCCCCCCCCTCTGGCTACTGCATCCCCCGTCTTGAGGGCTCTCACGCGCATGATGGCGTCCACCGTAGAGCGCCTCTTGTTCCGCAAGATCCGGCCCCGTCCCCGTAAGGTGCTCGGCGAGGCGGTTTGCAATGACTCTTTCAAAGAGCTTGCCCACCTCGTCGAGCAGCACCACGGGCCGGTATGCGGACGGAGAGTCCGCAGGGCGCCCCGGCTTCCGAATGAGGACCAGCTTCCCCGTCCTCCAACGAAGCGGGAATTGGCCTCTCCCCAAGCATGTGCTTAGGAGTCCCTCCAGTCGGGGCCCGAGAGCCTCCGAGGCCAGGACCCAGGCTTTGCTAGGCAAGCCATCGGGTCCTGGGGCGGTATTCCTGGCCTTGAGCCTACGTACCGCCACTCTCAGGTCTACCCCGGTACCTTCCGGGATGTCGTCGTCGTCGTCCTGGTGGTCCGCTTCCGGCACCGCAGGTAGCGGAGCCATAGGCGGGGGTGGATGTTCCCCTCGCGCAGGGAACAGAGCGCTCACCACGTCCTCCAAGAGCTGGGGCCTGAGACTCTGCGTCAGCGGGGAGGGCCCAGGTGCGGAGTTTATCCCGCACCATCTTGTAAGGGCGCCCCCCACGGATCTCTGTCGAGAGTCTCCAGCATCTCCTCACGGGCCCGATCCCGGGCCCGCAGGACAGCCTCCCGGAGGGCGGTCTTCGCCGCTCTGTATCCCTCGTACAGCTCCGCCTCAATTGCTGCCGTATTCGGTGGACGAATGCGGAGCCTGCGATGCCTGGCGTACAGGTGCCGCGCGGCGACACACGCCTCGCGCAGAGACGTCAGGTCACGCGACCACCAATACACCCGACGGCGGGCGCTTCCTGGCTGGACGCGGGGCATTGCCACGTCACATATCTCGGACATGGCCTCCTGGAACCACCCTGTCTCATCATTGACGTCGGCAGGACCCATTAAACCCTACAATCTACTATTACCTACGCATTCTACCTATGTTTATTCTATGATAAAAAAACCAACCGCGCACATTTTTTGTTTGAAATAGCTGTTCTAGTACGTAAGTACATATTACTTCAATGAAATATTCTAAAGTTTTTGACAAAAATTTGTAACGTTTATGGACCTATGTCAGTGTCAGTAAGAGTAGCACAAAGTTGGTTCCAGCTATGGTTGCCAACATTTCTTCGGCGAAATATAGTACTTTTTCAAAATAAGCTACAAAAATATAGTACACCTAAAAATATAGTATTTTATGGAAAAAGCAAAAAAAAAAGACAAAGATACATTTGATATTTATTTTTATAAGAACTATACATTGTATTATTTGCACTTCTTGCATTCTTTAACAATTTTAAAAGTTTCGTATACTTTATCACACTCAATTGTCCTGACCTTGCACCCTCAAATTTTAACCTGTCTCAGTCTCTTCAGAACTGTTTGGTTAGTGTTAGGTTAATATCAAAAGAGGACTGTCAAAACTACTTTACGCAGTTTTTAATCAAAAATCCCAAGATTTCTACAGCAACGAGAATATGTCACTACCTACAAGATGGCAACAAGTTATCGAACAAAATGGTACATATATGTCATAATTAAATGTAAATAAACTTTAAAAAAAATTGAATTTGTATATAAAATAAGAACAAACTTTTTCTCCGATCTCATGAATTGACTGTTTTTTATTTTGAAGTTTCGGTTCTTATTTTTCTGAATGAATTTATATTTTATTTTCGACTGAAATGATTTCGATTGATATTATTTATGGCAGTATTATAAGACTCTTACTGTGATAATGCGATTATTAATTGTGTAATTAATTGTTGGATAATATATTGACCATAAATGTGGTTGCTATTCGTTGGAATTATTTATGCGTAACATTGTGAAGGTTTCTGTTTATTTTCAATTGTATAGTTTAGTAATTGTTGAGGATGTTTCAAATTATATTGTAATATCCAAATGGATATTGAGAAATCGATTGTATTCAAATAAATATTTATTATTAAGGTTGAATACATGATTTATACCCAATATTTAAACGCTTTTTGTCTTTCCTATATTAAAAATATGAAACTGTGTCGAGCTAAAACATGGAAGAAGTCGGTCGGTAAGGTGGCTTTAGACCGTTCTTTGTAGCATTATTCAGGGGAAGCTTATTATTAAAGCCTATGTTCAGTAGGTAGTAGTAGATTTGTGAAGGACTGCATTGGTTTCAAGTACGACTTAAAATTAGATATTTTAAGTTGCACTTGAAACCATATTTTTGAAAATATTTGTGTAAGGGTTCAATTAAAAAAAGATTTTTGTTAATAAATATTAAAAACTTTTACTACCACAACATCAACTACAGTTAAGAAGTTAATAAGTACACGATATTTTCCATTTTATTACTTTTGAGGGTTTTGCTCATATTTATTGGAAAATTATTTAGGCATTAGGTAACCGCTTTGTCATATTATGTCCATGCGGGCTACGAATTCTTCTACGGCAAGCTACGCTTATTATAATGTTTGTTATATTTTATGTGAAAGGACGAGATTTTATTGTTTTAGGTCCAAGTCCGGCTATGATAAATGTTTCATTTATTCTGTCCCGCCACATGCCCTACATCCCAATTATTGTTTAATTATTCGCCACCGTACGTTTCGCAAAATTTGTTTTAAATCTATATTGGGTAAATAGACATTTACAAACCATTTTATATAAGAAAATGTGTTATTTGTTTTGTGATTACAGTGTACTTAAATTATATTTTTTATATTGTTACAGGTAAAGTCATAATCAAGGATCGATGGTGTCAAATGCACCGTTTATATGTTATACTACATACATTTAAAATTTAAGTGTATTACTGTTAAGATGATAGCACTACTGTTTATATTCTCCACGCATTACTCAGTTTAAAACTCCGCAGCTTACTCAGCTTCTACGTCACCAACATGACACATCAGACTTCAGTATTCAGTCTTTCTTGCTGACGTAAATCCCCAGCCTATTGCAATAAGTTAAGTATTGAGGTATTAATAATGAGACTAGTTTTATTGAGTGTTATTTATATGATTTTAATATTATTAATAATACCTTCTAACGAAGTTGTGTTATGCTAGTTTAATTAATGATTCATTATTATTACTCGAACACTACACATTTAAAAAAAATTAATTTTACATATTTTACATCCTTTATTTTTTTCAATTAAATGCGATAAATAATAAAACCAATATTATGGATTTTTTACCATTTAAATTTTAAATTGAACGTGACAGATTAAAGCTAATTTCTTAAACTGCGTATCAGAAATCAACCGTAAAATGTACGTACATAAATTGTGCAATGCAATTCAACTATGCCAATACTTAGTTATAATACATTTTTATCAACAAACTTTTTATCGGCCTATCCATTCGATCGTTGCGGTAGCAGCTGTCGCTTAAATTACAGAATACTTTCTCTAAGTAACGGATTACGACATGGACTATAACTTTTTTACGGCAAATTGTGTGAATGTGACTGAAATTTTCACTATTTATCCTTTTATTATGATTTGTGTCTTCATGCACACATCAAAGCTGTCATTGATGAAAAACGAAAACTAAGGGTGGTTACTGCTGGTGTGTTTCGTATGGTGAATTATGAGAACCGAAAACCCTTTTCACTAGCAACGACGGATTCCTTATCATAACGACGCATGTATATTACATTGTCGATGGTGTAAAGGAAAAAATTACCCAGCGCACTTTGGTTGATATTGAGTTTTTTTTGTGAGGTTGAAAAACTGTAACTTATTAAAATAATTGCGTGTTTTACGAGGCATTTAATGATTTAAATTTTGTTCTTAAACGAGGCATTTGACATATTATCATTTATAATTGAATTGGTTACTACCATCCATATAATTAAGTTACATAAAGTATTGAATTTCGTTGCTATGATAGTTTTTTAATTATTATCATTTTAGAGATTTTTTCGATTTAAAAATATATTAAATATGATTGTTTACGTTTTCCCATAACGCAACTTGGTAGGTAGATAGTTGTGCCGTTGATATAAATTTTTCACACCGTTTCAATTAGTTGTAGTGTCGTAAAGAATTTATTCCTGTCTAACAACGGAATTTAACATCGGAAAACAGGAGAGGTCTTAATAACAATGCCGGGCAAGGTACACTCCAGGGAGCGACTAACGCACCGTAGGTATTCTATATATACCGGAGTACTTCGGAACTTCAATAGCGTGATTTAGGCTTAGTTCGGTTAGGCTTAGAGTTGCCGTGTTGTGAATAGCATGACGGAACAGGAAGCGTTATTCCAATGCTGTGATGAACCTTGTAAAGGTAGGTTGACTTGCAGGATTTGAAGGCGGCATATGATGTTTGATCGCGATCTAATGGATAGGGGATGACAAAGATTTAAAGTTATAATTTTTGTATGTTGCATGTTACGTGTACATGTCGGTTGATCAGCACTTTGGGCGTGGAAAGGAAAAGGGAGATCTCGTGAGCAAGCACAACTCCGTGTAATACAGAGCTATTATATAATATATAAAGGAATATTTCCGATTCGATAGCAACCGAATTTATTATGCATATAAATAAGTGACATCACAGTAACCATATACGTAGACCAGGAAAATGCACATATGTCAGTGTCCTGAACGTTTTGATCGCAGAACATAATAGATGGCAGAACTGAATTTTGGGTTCACAAAGCTCATAGATATATGACAGCGTTACTGCGATGCAAAAGGAGGGATAGTACTAAATATTATTTGTTTAAGACCATTTCGAATGCGTTGTCTCTTTCGAAAAAAAATCGTTAGATGCTTAATATTACAAGTACAAAAGCATTAAATTAAGAACCTCCTTCATTTTGGGAGTACCTAAGGTAATTTTCTTTTATCGGTGACCGAAGATTAAAGAACTACATTAATTTTTTTTAATGTCTTGTTTAATAGCTTGTATTCACTGTATTTGAATACAAACTATTAATAATTTTAATAAATAATATCAAGACAACAATATACAATGATATGATACGTTTATACACTGTTATTGATTAGCTATTTATTTATATGTTTAATAAAGGCATAGAAAATTTTCAATCATTTACGTATTGTTTATGCATTGTATTTATTGGCTTTCATGTAATGGCTGTTCTCTGTGATACTTAAATTTTTTTTGCGTGCCTTATTTAATTACTTACGAAGATACAACAGAATACACCATAGGATACGATTCATAGTGGTTTTTCTCCATTGCTGGCCACAAAATATGCCATGCCGTGTGTAATACATCCATTTCGTATAGTAGGTGCTATAGGAATAATAAAATCGATTTCATGGTCTTATATTTTTTTTATAGAAGAGGGGGCAAACGAGCATGCGGCTCACCTGATAAGTGACTACCGCCGCCCATGATCAACCGCAACACCAGGAAAATTGCATTTGCGTTGCCGGCCCTTTAGAAAGGAGTAAGCTCTTTTCTTGAAGGTCCCAAGGTCTTATCGGTCCGGAAAAATCGCCGGTGGTAAACTATTCCACAGAGAGGTTGTACGCGGAAGAAAACTCCTTTTGAAACGTACAGTGGTGGACCGCCAAGCATCTAGATGGTGTGGATGGAATCGGGAAGTTTGCCGCGTAGTGCGTTCACGAAATTTGGCGGCTGGGCTTAATCCGAACAATTCCTCAGAGCACTCTCCATGGTATATGCGAAAGAAAGCGCAAAGAGATGCAACATCTCTTCGCAGTGCCAGTAAATCGAGCCGATCGGAAAGCACTCGGTCGTCGACGATTCGAGCCGCTCTGCGATGGATGCGGTCAAATGGAAGGAGCTGGTACTGGGGAGCCCCAGCCCAGAGATGATAACAGTATTCCATGTGCGGCCGAACCTGCGCCTTGTAAAGTTGCAGGCGGTGTGCCGGCATGAAATACTGTCCCACTCTGCTGAGTACGCCAAGCTTTTTAGAGGCTTTTAAATATTGGTCTACCACTTTCTACACATTGTTTTCTCGACTTTAAAATATTTTTTATAAAGGTCCATTTTGAATAAAAATATTTTGACTTTGGCTTGAATTTAATTCGCCAAAAGTAAATAATCCCGACCAGTGACAATATGGGCGATCAATAGTTGGAAATCAATCCAACAGTCAAATGTCTAGTTATGGAACAGCCTGAAAAAGGAGAAGAATTCTTCTTCATAGGCTAGTTATTAGGTAAGTGGAAAAATGGGATTAGGAATTTTAAAAGGATGAATGTGTGGTAGTTTTCTCACCACAAAGTAGTAGTGATTCGCGTCACATAGTCGGTGTAAATTTAGCGACATCTGTCGTCACAGCGCCTGGAATGTAAATTCAAACTAGCGTCCGCACTTTACATTTGTTTAAAATACCTATTACATTTGTTTAAAATGTCTGTTAGAATTTATCATTTAATAGAGATCTGTAAAAATTTAAATTATAAACGAAATTAAACTTTACGTAATTATTTCTTATATTTACGCGAACACTGCACATTTAAATAAAACAAGTTTTTATGGATTTTATCGCGTATGTTAACTTATTTTATATTCCCGACGTTTCGAGCACTTTATAACACCCATGGTAACGGGGGGGACCGAGGTGTTTGACGTCCCAATGTCATAGTAACCACGGCTACCTCCAGATCAAACTTATTAATTTTTGATCCGATCTACGCTATATGAACTTATAGTATCTTGAAGTCCTGCAGTGGTAGACTTGGGTTGGGTTGTTATTAATTATAGGATCCCAAGCAGACGGTAGCACTCAGCCATCTTCTCTATTGAAATTAGTATGTTTTTTGATTTCAATAGCCTCGTGAATCATCCTTGGAAGGAATCGGTGTTCTTTAACGAGGATTTATGGTCTATCAAAACTGATGTTGTGACAGGGGCCTGTACGTGTTCACAGACTGCAGACTTCCCGGAGCGTCGATTCTTCACATCAGCTATGTGATCTTTAACGCGGGTTTTTAATGATCTTTTAGTTTGTTTTATTGTCTTTGGGTTTTATTGTCGGGAATATAAAATAAGTTAATATACACGATAAAAACCGTAAAAACTAATTTTATTTAAACTTTACCTATTTTCAGGGTTCCTTCATACAAAGAAGTTAGTTAGAGAAGGTAGTTTTACGCGTTGGTATATCGTTCAATGTATCACAGCATCATAACTTGTAGTTTTTGATCGAATTTAATTTAAATTTAGGTTTACTTTTTTGGCATAGTTCTTTATATTAAGATAGAAAAATATAACAGTTACTTTTTTATATAATTATTAGCTTGCGTATCGAGTAGGGTATCATTAAATATGTATTTTAATGTTTTTTCTATAAAAGTTCAACCTATCCTAACCCGCTAGTGCTAGGCGCAGTCTTTTACGCTCCAAACCTAACAATTCTGCTTGATTCTGTCCACTCAAATGTAATATAGTGACAAGAATTTACATAAATATCCTTCGTTTTAAAACACGTGCTAAATCAGCTTTCAAATTGCAATTAACATTGGTGCTGGTGGATACGAACGCGGTTTGCTCGCATACCATTAGTGGTGGGTCGGTAATCGGTAATTTTTGACGGACGAAAAACGTTACAGCAAACGGTCGTTTTATCGATCGAGTTTACTTAACGATGAAATGAACTTCCCTTCATACTTTTCCAGGCTTACGACTGGCTGCGACAGACTTAGCATTATCAATAACATTAACGAATAACATTAGCCACTGTATTTCTTTGACAAAAATGTCACTTTTTATTGGAACGAAGTTCCTTATCGCGCGTTGCGAAAGGGGGCTAGACGGAAAAAATTAAGACCAAAAGTTGTAACGACACTTTTTGCTATAGTTGTAAGCCGTGCGGCGTGCGCGTGTTTCTCTGCCTCTCTCTCTCTCTCTCTCTCTCTCATAGAAAGCAAGCCAGTTATTTTCGTTTCGTCTTTCTATTTCGCATTGAACAGTGTGGTGTCGCGACGATTATTTTTGTTGAGCGTATTCAGGTTTTTCGTACATAACAAATAATAAAAAATAATAACAATAATGAACCCTGACAGTGTTTCTGCACAAATTCCGGATATTGCTGATGGAGTTAGGTAAGTAGAGATTTTATACAGACAATAATAAATGTTTGTGTATTTTTAGCAAGTACGCATTACTCTAACCACTCTTTACTATTGTGCTAACCAAGTCATACGCGTTATAATCTCTCCATTATTGCGTGTTTAGCAAGTGTACGCGTCATAACTGTAATAAATTTAAAAGCAAATTATATATTAATATTATAATATTAATGTTATATATATATATATATATATATACAAGGTGTAAGTGTAAACACCGTTGTCACTTAAACCATAGGTAGTTGGCTTTAATATAAAATATTTATCCGATTTTTTTAAAACGCTATTTTCTTTTATAAAATTTAAAAAGGTTCTGTCCGACACCGTCCGTAAATTCATGCATACCCTATGCTTCCGAGTGACGTAATCACTGTAAAGATCACCGCCCGCGCTAGCTACCTACACATTCCAATAAAGACACAAGATAGGTACACATAACCTGTGATGTAACTCTTCCTTCATACTTTCATCCTGGCTTAGGACAGGCAAAATTGACAGAAACAGGTCGTGCCTGCGTGCGTGCGTGCGTGCGTGCGTGCGTGCGTAGCGTGCGTGCGTGCGTGCGTGCGTGCGTGCGTGCGTGCGCGGTGCGTGGTGTGTGTGTATAAAGGGACTCCGTTCCATCCGGGTGTCCCTTGACACCTCTCAAGTTTTTTTTAAGAACTGTTTAGTCTCTATCTACGTTTGTAAATGAACGCGGAACCAAAGACTACAATATAACGCGGAACGTTAAGGATGACGACGCGACGAGTGAGATAGATACTTGAATCATTGCTTTCGCGACTGTATTTTCATAGACGTAAAACATAAAATCACACCAAGTAATTCGAGGACTGGTTTGTGCAACGAAGACTGTTTGAACCCAGGACGTAAAACGGTTTCATTGTCGCAGAACACAAAACGGTCTTGGTAAACGGTTCGTCGTAGCAACGCCCACTCTTACATACCATCTGTATTTTAAGGCCAGTACTATTCCCTTAGTTACTACGGCTCGGCACTCAAATATTTACTTTGATTCTATTTTGTGTGTCAAGCCACATACTCGTGCAATCGTTCTCAACGAACGTCCATTTATTACGTAGCGGCACACCGAAATGGATTGGTTTTTAGCATGAATTGCTCTCAAAGCTTTATGACTGACCAAATTGATAGTATCTACATCTGCCTCATTCGTAGTATATATTTAGACTTAATAATTCCAGTTACATTATTTTTATAACATAAACAATAATTTCTTGCATTTATTTTGCTTTAAAATTTGATATTGTGAAATTATCTATACTTACTCAATAAAACTATATAGTGGTACAGGCGAAACTAAAAGGTTTTTGGAGACCAAATAAAGTAATCATAGTGTCTTTAATAATTGCATCTACCAGTGTGGTGCCCGAGACAACTTACTCGTAAGAAGACCTAAAGATTTTAGATATACCAAAACAGACATACATACGAACATAACCTCGCAGAAAGCATTTTAAATAACATCAACAACATCCACGTATGTTTCTTTAAAGTGCAATAAAAAGGTTAAAATGGCTGTATTTGATCACAAATAGCAAACTTTGAAAAGATAAACATCTTAAAACACCTCACCGCACTTCTACTCCACGCCTCCGAAGTACTGCCACCATGAAGGATGGAATTGAAGAGCTTCTGAAGGACTTGAAGTACCGGTGTTCAACCCGCTTTCTGAAGCTCCACTTTAGTTCCATCCATGCTTGGAGCCTTGCCGTTTTTAAGATGCTGGAGAGCCATTCTAATCTCGCTCTGACTGACATCCGTGATATCATCAGAATTAAAAAAAAGAAACACTTGCGTGTGGCTCCAGCGATGACGTTTAGTACAGATTCCCATAGAAACTCAATCTCACTCAAAATCTCAGGTTTCCCGGAAACGATGCTGCCACATTCGGTCTTCAGCTTTGACCGGAAGAAGTGTGGTCGGAAAGTTCTTGTGTTCCTCTGCAACGGGTCCTACAGAACTTAGCTTCGACCGCATGGACAGTTTCCACAAGATTGTCATTCATATCGTCCACTGCATTGCAGTCTTCTAGGCACTGAAAATGATTTTGTAACTCGAGCTGAAATTTTTCGGGGCTTTGGATTATAGCACGAAGGGGAGGGACACGGAGTTTTGACTTCTTTAGTCGTGACCTGTGACCCTATATCTATCCTCGGTACGAAACACAGCAGCATTAAGCTGCTATTTTATGCTGGTATTCAGTAAGAGCGTGGTCCTTCCCGGTCCAGCCGACCCAAATCGAGTCAAACAGGCAACCACTATACAGCTGTAGCATGGCTCCGCTACGTATAGTTACCCTTTTTAAAGACATAAATTTGGGTGTCTATGGACCTTAGTATCTACTTCAAGTGATCTGTGTTCTCGGTTATTTCAATTACTTGTATAAAACATACTTAAAACACAACCATGAAAATTATTTCAATAGATGTACATTAATAATCTCTTGTTAATCTACGCCTATTTATAAAGACCAATCTCTTTGTTGATTCTGTTTTGATTGACGGATAATGAAAACCATGCCACACTGAAACCTTTTCAGAGCAAAATATATTGTACAAAATTGAGCTTTGTGGGTTAACCGGTATTGGATTTATGACGCATAAATGTCCATAATATATCAACGCTGTGATATATGGACGAAAAGAAGATAAATCTGGTACGTACGTACATACATCCATAAAAGTAAGCTAAACAATGAAATGTATAGTGTGTGTACGTATAGCACCTACAATATTTTACAATCTTACTATTTTACGATATTATATCATATTTATACGTATAAATATTAAGAATAAGTCATAAATTAGTTGCTTTTCGATTTAATATCTTATGTGAACTCTGTATTATTACAATTGTACCTCAACAACATTATAATTATTGCAATTTATCATCGCAATAGTTCTGTTAACTCAACTTAATAATCAGGTTTGTGTTATTAACATAATTTCTATTAAGAATTAAGTACTTAAATCTTGAGTAATTTACAATAAGAAGGATACTGATAAAGCTAGCTAACAGGAAATGATTTAGTGAACTACAACATTTTTTGTAAATATCTCCAATGTTAAAATCTTTATTTAACCTTAGCTTAAAATTGATACCAACACAGGGAACTGGAAATTCGTCCTTTTTATTTCATCACTAAGCAACATAAGAAAAATTGTTTTGTTTGGCAATTGTTTGCATTGTATTTATTGTACGAATAGTTCATCTTTAAGTTTTAACCGCTTCTTATGATTTTTTTTGCTCTATAAATAATTTTTTTTTGCAATAATTATTTTTGTCGACTACTTGTTTTTTTTACATTTGAAATATCTAAGTAGATAGAGAAGACACAATCGAAGCGAGTAATATAATTTATGTTAAAGTTTTTTGCATTTTCGTATATAACTTTATGAGGCGTAGGTTCGGCACATAGAATACTGTTCTCATCTTTGGGCCGAGACATCCTTAGTTGTAATAAATGGGTCCTTCCACTTAAATGCATCCAGCGCAGATCGGTCCGAATTTCGTTCTTTCTTATCGGTCGATTCACTGGCGCTGTGAAGGGGTGTTGCATCCCTTTGCATTTTGTTTCGCCTTTACCAAAGTGCTCTGAATAATTGTTCGAATTAATTCCAGCCGCCAATTAAAAAACCACAACCCCCCCCCCCCCCCCCCTCACCAACACACATAGTGACACAACTCACGATACGATTCCCACATGGATGCTTGGCGGTCCATTATACATTTTACCAGGAGTTTTCCTTCTCGCACGACTTTTCTGTAGAATTGTTTTAATTGAGCGATGTTTATGTTCGCCGTTCAACACGCTGTAAATAATTGCTATAATTACAATCAGCACTGGAAACTGAAATCAGATTTGTTTATTCTGAACTATTCAAATTGTGTAGAATAATTAATGAAAAATACGATTGAAATGCTTAATCAAATCAAATTTACAATAAACATTACAAGTAAATCTCATCACTTTAAATTAAATAAAGGATAAAATATTAGAAAATAATAATCACAATATTTGTCACAAAAAATTACGATTATTTTTAAAATGTCACCAAAAATCTTAAAATGTTGAAGGTAAAAGGATGGATTAATGTAAGATGAGTGTAAAGCACACATTACACCCATTTTAAATATTCTATATACTTTAACCATTGAGGACATATTAATCTAATCTTGTCTCGGATGAAGTCTGCTCCCTTTTTTAAATTCTTTTCAAGTTATGAAGCAGGACCACAGAAGTGAGAATAGGAGACGGCGCTTATGTCAGAAATCGCGGTCAACATTTTGAATACTAAATTAATGAAAAATAAATTATTTTCACGAAAGTAAAACCCAATTTAGACCTAAGAGCTTTGCGAGAGGCTTATTTCTTCCAGTAGACCTTCGGTGGTCTGGTGCTGATGATAATGATGAAGTATGCTTCAATAATCAAGCACATCGGACATAAAGTGTAATTAAACTGCTGTTGCAATGGGAAGCTGAAAGAACTGCCAGTCGATGGGGAAGGTTCTCGAATGGTAACCTCGTATCGATAAATTAAATATAGGCGTCACTCAACTACTAGTAACACATGCAGGAAGTCCCGACCGTGTTTTGTGGTGTTCATTGGATTATGATTTTTTCTGACAGTGGACCTGTGAAAGGCTGTAATAGTGAAGATAAGGATGATACAATATATTTACTAGCAATATCAACCAAATAATTTTATCGTGTGTACGATATCATAGCGATAGCACATATTCGAAGTTGGCTGAAAATATGCATTAATAACATGCATAATTAAGAAATACATTTTTGGTTTATCGGAGCTTTTGACTCATGATACTTATAAATGTAAGGAGAACCGTCCTGCTAAATGCAAATTGATACTAATAATTGTGATTCAGTCCTAAAAGTTAAATTAAATTTATTTTTTATTTAACTAAAATGGTTAAGCAAAATCTCTTGAATAATTTTCTGGCTTATTTCTGGAATAATTTTACTTAAAACATTGTTATTGGAATTATAAATATGTTGATTTAATTGTTGAAAGGATGAGGGATCATAAAAGAGATATAAATTATTATCAAACACGAAAACCTTAACGAAATGTTGAATGATATGGCCGTATTTTGATAAAATTAATATAAATTTTATATAGTTGTTGAGGAGGTGCTCCAACTTGTTACGAACATATTGCGATTAGTTTGTATAGCACACATCTGCTTAGTCTCAAGGGTATGGCCTATAATGGTAATGACCTTTTCAAAGTATGCCAGCAAATTAGATCCGGCAGCAGTGAAATAGTTAATTTCTAGTTTAAGTGCTGATTTTGACGAAAAATATCGTAAAGAAATTTGCACGTCTGAGGTATAAAAATACATTGAAGACATATGAGTTGTCGCGAGGACCTACCCTTCTATCGCGATTTAGTTACAACGTAAGTTCAAATTAGGTTTCATTTACGGGAGTAAAACTAGAAGAAATACAAATATATATTCTTACATTTTGTATTAAAATACTGCGATTGCCAACTCACTTGCCAAGCGTGGCAACTATGGAAAATCATCCCTTATGAGTCAAAAAGTTTTTGAAGCGACAGTAGCCTATTGACAGGGGCCGGACAGTAGTTACGTTGTACCAGTTCTGGCTCACACTGAGTCAGAAGTGGTACAAGTACGACGTTCGTCGACTCACGATCCTAAAAAAAAGGTTTTGGCATGCTCTGATCACGAATCTGCGGTCCATTTTTGCGTAGGATGCACGGTTCCGGAGATCATCAATTAACTCTTATCTAATTATCCGGTGAAGCCTCCACCGTCATTAGCGCTCCATTGTTCTTATCTATTTATCTATTGTTCATTGAATACCGTCATTATCTATTCTTCCTCA
The DNA here is from genome assembly GCA_907164705.1 of Parnassius apollo. Classification (NCBI taxonomy): domain Eukaryota; kingdom Metazoa; phylum Arthropoda; class Insecta; order Lepidoptera; family Papilionidae; genus Parnassius; species Parnassius apollo. Next base: position 28,291,832 of record CAJQZP010000693.1, read on the forward strand.
GCGTGGTGCTATTGTATTATACTCCTTTGTTCCTATCTACACTAATATGACTCATCAATAAAACACATTACCTAATTTTGTTAAAATTTTTATTTACAAAATACAAAATCTTATTACTTATTATCTATAAAATAGGAGTGAAACATCTCATCCACCAAAATATCGTTGTACAATGTGTTCCCTGTAAATATACTCGTAAAACTATGCATTGAACATCCCTGAAACTTATATAGCAAATACATTAAGCAATATTCGCCACAAACTGAAGTCCACTCATTCTGAATCCTATCAACATTCCAGTTCCATCTTTTACAATTTCTTTTTAAAAACTAGATGATATCGTACAGGTGCTCGTCCGAATGAATCAAAATATTGACCGACGTCGTTCGTATCGATATATAAAGCCCATGTACCCTTCTCTGTATCAAAATTGCATATTATATACGTTGGTACGTGGGTGTACATGGGCAGTTTATTGGCAGCATAAACATTATTTTCTAGAGTGGGGTGAATCTTTTTCAGATGTTGTTGTACATCTAGTGTATCCATGATATTACTGCTATTAGTAGATTATTACAGTACAATCTACTCAATGACTAACATAGGAATGATCAATTATAGTGATTTCTAAATATTAAATTGCATTATTTTGTGTTATACAATACGTATTTGAGTCATCAATACACTGAACAAGACGCGACACGAAGTAATGTTGAGATAAGCAACAAAATGGGAAATTAGCTTGTTGACGCATAAAGTTACTATCAATCCCACTGCAGAAATTCTTTAGATTAGAATTATTACTTACTGGTACTATATAAGACCAAGCAAGTGCAGTCATGGAGTTAGTGTATGGTCGTTTGACCGCAGTGGATCTATCAATACTACATTTGTGTTCGCATCAAAGGCCATGGATGTAAGTGTTTATTCTATTGACAAAGTTACTTTTCTTTCTGTTATTTTTTTACGTGTGTATGATTTAGTGTTAAAAAATTATATTTAAATATTGTGTGTGTGTGTATATGATTAAGCCGTGGTAGCTCAGATGGTTAGCGCAAGCTGTAAATTTCACAGTACCCGGGTTCGATCCCCGCCGGCACCAATTAAATTGTTAATTGCAATTTTAAGTGTTTATTCTATTGACAAAGTTACTTTTCTTTCTGTTATTTTCTTACGTGTATATGATTTAGTGATTAACAAATTATATTTAAATATTGTGTGTGTACCACATCTACGAATACTAGAGTAGTTAAAAAATACTTTTTTAACAATGACAGTCATTAGTTGATCATTAGTGAATGTGATTCTGTTTACTTAAATTACAGGAAGACAAGAGCAGAAGGAAGAAATGGGATGATGGGAAGTAATGAAGCATTGTTATGTGAAGTTTGTTGGAACAAACATATTTTAGTCACGTGTAAATACTTTTAACATTTTGGTTCAAAATGACACAAACTCTAAAAAATATTAGATACATCATCGACATGGACGGATTTTACATTACATATCCTCATAAACATTTTCAATGTAGAGAAATGGCTATTCTAGACATAAAACTATCTAATAAAAATGATGTGTTTATCGATCATTATTTGTTTCGGCCAAGTTATCTTTTCAATTATTTGTCGTCTTGTAAAACACACGTGCACGGCATTCCATATTTTGATGTGACCGAAGAATTAAAATGTGCCTACAAACAACAGAACATCATATCCATATTAAATTGGTATATTATAAATTTGTGCAAAAACGAAGTGATCGCGTACAAAGGTGGTTCAACAGAAAAACAATTTTTAAAAATGTTGACGACGAATGATAGAATTTTTAATATTGAAGAATACAAATGTCCAAAATACAATGATTTGGTAAATGTCATAAATTTAAACAAACGTTATGTGTGTAATAATCATATATTTGCAAAAAATAATCACAAAATTTTACATTGTTCTTGTGACGAAGTGTGGTTTTTTTTTACAAGTGGTTATTGCTTGAAAATAAAATTTTAAATTAATCGTAAATTTTGTTTGATTTCCCAAAAACATTAGTTATAGTACACAATATATATTAATTGTTTACACCAACACTTTCATTTTTTATTTCACCCCTTAGAACTTTAGACGTGTGAGCCTTACGACGTGTGTTGTGCACAGAAACAAAATCAAATAAAAAAAAACAACATAAAAAAAAAAAAAAAAAACGTTTCTCTCATAAAATCTAACACACAACACATATAATAACCTTAACTACTATAGTCTACAGTAACATTTCTGTCTGAATTGTGGATATATCTACAAAAGGTAGTCATCACAGGAATCTTAGTGTATTTTATTTAACACAAAATTTATTTCATCAGGGTAAAGGGCAAGGAGACATATCTTTAAATTCAAGTTATATAAATATTTTAAAAACCCTCGAGATAAAACTCAAATAAGATATTTAGCACGACAAGTGTCACCAGATAACCCAAAACTCATTGAAGATGCCTACAGGGATGCAACTCTAGAGGCACATGGATATTTAATGGTAGATTTAAAACCGAATACCAATGATTGTTGTCGTATCAAGACAAATGTCTTCTCATTTAATGGTTTCTGTACAGTCTACGTCCCCACAAAAGAGTTTAAATACACAAAGAATAAAACAATTCAAATCATTGCTAAATGATGCATCGTCGACTCACAACGCATAAACATTTGCTAAACGCTTTGCATACGCTTAAACCAAAATATCAAAGAGCATTACTTAAAACGTGTGATGAAGAAGAATTTAACTGTATTTGTGAGTGTATTCATAACGGTTTACAAGGAAAAGTACCTCTTAAAGATCAAGATAAACAAAAATTGAATAAACACAAAAATATACTCCGTCAACTAGTGCGTAAGTGTAAACATAAACTAAGAAAAAATATAATTATACAAAAAGGACTTTCTTACCAATAATATTAGGTGGAATATTGAGTGGATTAGTGAGTGGACTAGGTAGTTAAAATGGAAAATGCAAAGAAAATGATACTTATCGAACCTGGATTGATTGGAAAATTAAAACAAGAAAATAAGGTTAATAGTAGTTTATCTCGATTAAATATTGAAATGCAAAATATTATGAATAGTAAGACGGAAGACCGAAAGAAATGGATGTTATATTTACAAACACTGCAAAGATACCTTCATTTTACCGAAGAGAATCGTCAACCACTCAGATTACCAATTTATTCTGATACATCTAATGAAGATTCAAATGAGTCTAAAATTGGTTTTAAAAACAAAGATAGAGATCTAAAAACTTCAGTTGATGCTGAATCTTTGTTGGAGGAGAATCGATCCATTAAAAGTAAAGAAAATGATGAAAATCCACTTTACACGCCAGCTCAAATACTCAGTTTAATACCAAAAACTTACAATTAAGAGGACAGTTATTATTAAACTTAGTTGAAACAAGGAAAAGTAAAATACATTGGGATAATCAAGGTACAGTCATAATTGATAATGAAAAAATTCCTGGAAGTAATATTGTTGATTTAATAAATGATTCACTAACACCCTTAAAAAGAAGTGATCCATTAGGGTGGGATAGATTTGCTGAAGCATTAAAAGATATTAAAGTACCACTTATATTGGAAATCCAAAGAGATGTGAGTTTATTAACCAACTTCAAGCAAAAGATCTGAACAAACCCTCTGAGATTGAATTTCAAGAGTTTTCTACACCGAGCAGTAGAGATAAAAGTCTACAACTAAAATACGTAAAAGGCTTGAGTGGGAAAAATGGACCCCGTACTAGAAGAAATCAACAGGATTTATTATGATCCATCTAATCCCGCTGGTTTTGGTAATATTGATAAATTATCAAAAGCCATGAAGGGTAAAATGAATAAAAAGCAAGTAAAGGAATGGTTAAAATCACAAGAAACATACACATTACATAAACCCATTCGAAAAAAATTCTCGCGTAATAGGTACTTTCTATCAAATATTAATGAACTGTGGCAAGCTGATTTAAGTGATATGCGAACTTATTCTCAATATAATGATGGTTTCAAGTATATACTTTATGTTGTTGATGTATTTAGTAAATATGCTTTTTTTTTTATAGAAGAGGGGGAAACGACCCGAGCAACACCAGGGGAGACCCTTTTTGCAAGACCAATGAAAAAGAAAAACTCAGAAACAACTAAAGAATGTTTTGAAAGTATATTTACTGAGAGTAATTTAACACCACTCATATACAATCTGATAAAGATACAGAATTTGTTTCAAAAGATGTACAAAAATACTTTAAATCCAGAAATATTAATTACTATACCACTAACAATCCTGACATTAAGGTGACTCTAGTCGACATTATTTCCATAGAAATTTCAGAGGGGTTTTACTCCGCTGTTTGACAGTGTACATCCAAAGTTAAACATGATATCGTTTTGTCTCATTATTAATTTTGTCTGTACCGAAACAGAATAGTAAAATAAAAAGTCAGTAAAAAGTTACGAGCTACCAAAGATTCGTTTTTATTTCCAATTTTAACACAACTTTGGGCGTAAATTAGTAATAAAAGCAGTGTAAAATTTCCAAAACAAAGTCGGTACTGACACAGCTCAATTATCGAAGAATTCAATAAATTTTTATGGTAATTGATTCATGCAGTGGTTTTTTCATAAAACTCCTCCTTCCAAAGGCCTTTTCGTATTTTTTTACGCGCGCGTGTTTATATGAATTATCGTGCATCTCACTGAATAATTTTTCCCCCGGTGCGGTGCGGGAGGACGACACTTACACACACATGCATGCACGGTGACGCGCGCTTATTCTAGTTTTATTCGACTCAGTCAGCTGCGGCCTGTGACGTTCGTATGATTATAGCTATACCTGCGCTCTAAATTACTACGCTACATTGACCCCTGCTTGAACTTTGGATTAAATCGAATTGATATAAGCACAGACAAAAATAGAGGAATATATAAATAAAATTTTGAAAAAAAAACGATCTCAAAATTTTATTAATGTTCCGCTAATTTTATCTGTACTTACCTATGTCAATTTTATTTACATTCGCTTATAATTATATTCTCAGACGTGCAGGTTTCCTCAATATGTTTTCCTTCACCGCCGAGCATGTGGTAAATCAGCACAAGTGCAATTAACAATTTCATTGATACCGGCGGGGATCGAACTCGGGTCTGCATGTCTGAGAAATTAAAAAATATATATTTCGAAGAAATGTGAAGTTCGTCAACACGCATTGAGGCAGCGTGGCGGACATTTCCTTGCCTTAAAACCCTCTCAGAAATTAGAGGAGGCCTGTGCCCAGCATTGGGACGTATATAGGTTGTAACTTTACTTTTTTTTAATTTTATAAATATGTTATTTTACCGACAAAAATTAATATAAAAAATAAGCAACCGACAACCTCCTAGGTCCCTAGGTGACTTGCGAGATGTCAGTGTAACAAAACAAAACGGCCCAGAAAAACAGACTTTCCAACTGATAGCTAAATCAGCACGCAACAATTTCATTGGTGCCAGTGGGGATCGAACCCGGGTTGCTCCCGTACTATGATACCTATAACGAGCGCTAACCATGTGAGCTACCACGGCTCTCAACGACATCGTTCCGTTCGTGTACAGCGCTGAAGATAGCAGAGTAAAAAATTAGAGATTGTGGTGTTTGAAATTTGTCATCTGTGAGAGTGAATTTTATCTGTGTACTCTGTAACAAATAACTATATAGAAAAAAAAATCTGAAAATGATATTTCGCCATTTGTGTTTGTGTACTGGTTAGGAACTTTACATATAATAATTTACCTCGAAATTCACTATACGCGATTATCGTTTATTGATTATATTATGTTGTTTAAAAAGTATTCCTATCAGCTTTGTGTTAAATGGATGCTAAATATAAAAGAATGCTTCAGTATTGATAGCAATTTATAAACGAAATATCTGTTAGGATGTGTCTAGAAATTATTAATACTTATATTTATTTATTTATTAAAATAATAAATAAATAAAAATAAGTATACATTTATCTATATTGAGTACTAGTTTTTCCCCGCGATATCGCCCGCGTGGAATATGGATTTCATGGGTTTTAATTTTGCGCGGAACCATGAAAAACATTTCATATGCATTTAATAAAAAGCTGTTATTTTAACATTACAAACAGACACTTAAATTTTATTTATTTGTGGATATAGATATAAGATATTATTCATATTGGTGTCATTTTAAAGGGAATATCATGTACCATTATAATAATAAAATAATTCTCTCCAGTAAATATTATGCTTTTCTTGTAAAACTCGAAATAACAAATAAAAACGATTTATTTTTATATTCCCATATGCTTTATTTTCATCCTTTATTTTTTATTTGACCAATTTTCTTTTAACAAAATTAAATTCTGAATTGGTTGAGCTTTTTGAGAATATTTTTATTTGAATATTAGGTAGGTACCTATTTAGTTTTTCAGTAGTAATCGTTTTTGCCTACCTACTACTACCTGCCTAAGTACGTCGGTACTAAGGAAACAGTCTTGACGGGTCACTTGTCTTGATAAAAACATGTGTTTACATCTAGTGATATTGTGTGTATATAAAAAAAGTAAGAAGACAGGTAAGTATTTTTGAAAACAATTTATAGGTAGGCAGAACTAATTACAATTTTTATCTAAATATTATAAATGCGAAAGTTTGGATGGATAGATGTATGTTACTCAATCACGCCAGAACAGCTGAAGGGATCTGGATGATATTTAGCTCAGAGATAGGTTATACCTGGTCTGGAATAACACATTTTTTTGATACCGTTTATTCAGGTATTTCGTTCCTGTGGGATAATTTTCGAGTTCACGCGTTTGAAGCCGCTGGCAACAGCTAGTACGGATATAAACTGCGATGACTGTTCCAGTTCATGCTTCGGCGTCGTGAACTCTTGAGTGATCGCTTGCATGACCACCCGGGGAAAACAAAACATGATAAAATAAGCAATCTATATTAGATATCTATAGAGCCATAGAGGTATAGTATAAAGCGATAACGCAGCGCAGTGCCTAATAGTTTAGTACGAGTTTGTAGGTAGGTACTGCTGATTTCTCAGCAAGCGTCGAGCGGCACAGAATAGGGTGGTATGTATGTGTGCATCGTGTTCGTGTAACTTCGTTTTTGTTCTAACGGTTCGGAACGCCGTACGAACAAGACGTGCGTTCTAACTGCTCTTCACTGGTACTATCTCTGTCGGGCACGATGCCAGGTGAGACAACGTGCTTTTTGGCCGCGCCCACCAATGAGTTCGAGCCCGCGACTTGTGCCACCTTAAGGCCAGTATTGTTGAACGATTTCAAAGAACACTAAAAATGAAAATGTGGCGTTATTTCACTCATAATAATATTTATAGATATATAGATGTTTTACAAGATTTAATATACTCTTATAATCACAGCTTTCACTCTAGTATTATGATGTGCCCATGTGATGTAAATTCCAACAATATTATGACAGTTTGGACTAATCTTTATGATAATAATCTTTATGACGGTCAAACAAACTTTCTTTAGAAAATCCTAAACCAGATTTCAATGTGGGTGATTATGTTCGAATAACTAAATATAAACATGTTTTCCAAAAAGGATATGAATCAAATTATAGTGATGAAATATTTATTATATCTTCAATAATTGATAGATCTCCATGGGTTGTTTATACAATAACAGATTTACAAAATGAACCAATAGTCGGTACTTTTTATGAAAGAGAATTACAGAAAATCACTTACAACCCCAACTCACAATATAAAATAGATAAAATAATTGACACTCGTTATTCAGGTAACAGAAAAGAAGTATTAGTGAAGTGGAAAGGTTATCCAGATAAATTTAACAGTTGGATTTTAGCTTCTAGTTTAAAAGAAATATGAATAAAGAAAGTTTTTATTTAACTTTGCTCAGCAATAGTTCAATGGAATACTTTCCTGATAACAAGACCACTAATTTTTCAACGAAATTACCGAAAGTTATTAAATTAGAAGGTGAATGGTCGGTTGGAGTTGTCGAGTTTCAAGATCCGTGTACCATGTTTACTGTTCAAGATCATGAAAATGTTATATACATTACAAAATCTATGTTAATGCCTAATGAAGATAAACCATCCATAGTGTACTACAAAAAACATATTCCAGCTAACAACTATGATAACGTTGAGCATATTTTAAGAGTGTTAAACGGTATCGGAGAGAACTTGAAATTTCGCTATGATGAAATAACAAAGTTTGTGTCTATTTCTGTTTTGGATAAAAATATAACATCCGTAACATTATCACCCAAATTAGGTTTACAACTAGATTATGAACCAAATAAAAATCTCCTAGAAAAACCCAAAAGATGTATAATTGGATTTGTGAACAATTCTGCATTTAATGGTTCCCTTACTAAAAATCCATTTAACTTTGAAAACTATGGTATTAATTCTTTCAGCTTATATATTGATGGTCAACAAATACCTTCAAAAGCTTTGCAACCATCTTTTAATAATAGTGTATTTACATCAGCATATCATACTCTATTCTCGGGAACTGGTATTCACTTTCTTAATGAAGGGAATGGAATCTCTTGTGAACAGTATGCCAAAGGTTACTGTCTATTAGCATTTGACTTCACTCCTGATTTATCAGCCAACTCAACAGCTCATTGGAATCTCATAAAGCATGGTAGTGTAAGATTAGAAGTACGATTTGAATCCTCACTAATACAAACAACTGTATAGTTTATGCTGAGTTTGATAATATTATTGAGATAGATAAAAACAGAAATGTTACTGTAGACTATAGTAGTTAAGGTTATTATAAGTGTTGTGTGTTAGATTTTATGAGTTATGTGTAATGCATTTTGTGTGTATGTAACTATGTGAAACGTTATAAAATTAAATAAAACAAGTTGTATGCAATGTACTCGTATTATTTTTTATTTCTTTATAAATCTTCTATTTAATCTAATACAAAACACACTCTCTTATTAGATCATCAATAATAACGAGATGTGGGTTTTCACCATCAAACATATTAAGATTTGGAATTCCTTGATGATAGTTAACATTTGGTAAATTATATAAAGGTTGCATTTCATCAAAGCACCATGTGATCTGATTAAAGTCACAATTACATATTTCTGTAACGGATTTTATGAAATTTGTTACAAAATTTGACTTCCCACATCCACTTGGTCCTGCCACAATAGCAGTAAACGAATGTATAAAGTGAAACGTCACAACACACGTCTAACACACGTCTAAAGTTCTAAGGGGTGAAATAAAAAATGAAAGTGTTGGTGTAAACAATTAATATATATTGTGTACTATAACTAATGTTTTTGGGAAATCAAACAAAATTTACGATTAATTTAAAATTTTATTTTCAAGCAATAACCACTTGTAAAAAAAACCCACACTTCGTCACAAGAACAATGTAAAATTTTGTGATTATTTTTTGCAAATATATGATTATTACACACATAACGTTTGTTTAAATTTATGACATTTACCAAATCATTGTATTTTGGACATTTGTATTCTTCAATATTAAAAATTCTATCATTCGTCGTTAACATTTTTAAAAATTGTTTTTCTGTTGAACCACCTTTGTACGCGATCACTTCGTTTTTGCACAAATTTATAATATACCAATTTAATATGGGTATGATGTTCTCTTGTTTGTAGGCACATTTTAATTCTTCGGTCACATCAAAATATGGAATGCCGTGCACGTGTGTTTCACAAGACGACAAATATTTGAAAGGATAACTTGGCCGAAACAAATAATGATCGATAAACACATCATTTTTATTAGATAGTTTTATGTCTAGAATAGCCATTTCTCTACATTGAAAATGTTTATGAGGATATGTAATGTAAAATCCGTCCATGTCGATGATGTATCTAATATTTTTTAGAGTTTGTGTCATTTTGAACCAAAATGTTAAAAGTATTTACACGTGACTAAAATATGTTTGTTCCAACAAACTTCACATAACAATGCTTCATTACTTCCCATCATCCCATTTCTTCCTTCTGCTCTTGTCTTCCTGTAATTTAAGTAAACAGAATCACATTCACTAATGATCAACTAATGACTGTCATTGTTAAAAAAGTATTTTTTAACTACTCTAGTATTCGTAGATGCGGTACACACACAATATTTAAATATAATTTGTTAACACTAAATCATATACACGTAAGAAAATAACAGAAAGAAAAGTAACTTTGTCAATAGAATAAACACTTAAAATTGCAATTAACAATTTAATTGGTGCCGGCGGGGATCGAACCCGGGTACTGTGAAATTTACAGCTTGCGCTAACCATCTGAGCTACCACGGCTTAATCATATACACACACACAATATTTAAATATAATTTGTTAACACTAAATCATACACACGTAAGAAAATAACAGAAAGAAAAGTAACTTTGTCAATAGAATAAACACTTACATCCATGGCCTTTGATGCGAACACAAATGTAGTATTGATAGATCCACTACGGTCAAACGACCATACACTAACTCCATGACTGCACTTGCTTGGTCTTATATAGTACCAGTAAGTAATAATTCTAATTAAAGATTTTCTGCAGTGGGATTGATAGTAACTTTATGCGTCAACAAGCTAATTTCCCATTTTGTTGCTTATCTCAACATTACTTCGTGTCGCGTCTTGTTCAGTGTATTGATGACTCAAATACGTATTGTATAACACAAAATAATGCAATTTAATATTTAGAAATCACTATAATTGATCATTCCTATGTTAGTCATTGAGTAGATTGTACTGTAATAATCTACTAATAGCAGTAATATCATGGATACACTAGATGTACAACAACATCTGAAAAAGATTCACCCCACTCTAGAAAATAATGTTTATGTTGCCAATAAACTGCCCACGTACACCCACGTACCAACGTATATAATATGCAATTTTGATACAGATGATAAACCAGGGTCACATTGGGTAGCTTTATATATCGATACGAATGACGTCGGTCAATATTTTGATTTATTCGGACGAGCACCTGTACGATATCATCTAGTTTTTAAAAAGAAATTGTAAAAGATGGAACTGGAATGTTGATAGGATTCAGAATGAGTGGACTTCAGTTTGTGGCGAATATTGCTTAATGTATTTGCTATATAAGTTTCAGGGATGTTCAATGCATAGTTTTACGAGTATATTTACAGGGAACACGTTGTACAACGATATTTTGGTGGATGAGATGTTTCACTCCTATTTTATAGAAAATAAGTAATAAGATTTTGTATTTTGTAAATAAAAATTTTAACAAAATTAGGTAATGTGTTTTATTGATGAGTCATATTAGTGTAGATAGGAACAAAGGAGTATAATACAATAGCACCACGCTGAGGAAGAATAGATAATGACGGTATTCAATGAACAATAGATAAATAGATAAGAACAATGGAGCGCTAATGACGGTGGAGGCCTTCACCGGATATCAATTAGATAAGAGTTAATTGATCTGCACATCTCCGGAACCGTGCATCCTACGCAAAAATGGACCGCAGATTCGTGATCAGAGCATGCCAAAACCTTTTTTTTAGGATCGTGAGTCGACGAACGTCGTACTTGTACCACTTCTGACTCAGTGAGCCAGAACTGGTACAACGTAACTACTTCGGACCGCGAACTCAAAAAGGTCGTGGGTTCGAATCCGCCATTCGACTACTGGCGTGAACCACTCGTAACACAAGCAATTTAAGCTTACCACGAGTGGTTAAGGGGAATATTAGTTTATAGCATTGTTAATATTCTTTTTTTGAAAAATCTACTTAGGTCATAAGTTCTGTCAAAAACTTTCTATAAAATTAATGATTTTGATAATTATTTAGAAATTATATATGAAATGAAAGGTAATTAAATTAAGGATACAATTTAATTTTTTTGATTTTAAATTTTTATATAGATAATTTAGTTGTAACCTTAGCGGAAGACATATGAAGTCCGTCAACAAAGACAAGGAACGAGTGGAGGCTAATGCTCAGCAGTAGCACGTATATAAGCTGTAAAGTTGCTCACTTTATAAGATCAATAAGCTATAACCTTACATTTTGAAACTTCCGATGAATTATTTCGTAGATTATAGATGGAAACGGAGTAGAATTTACTTGGGCTGTTACATTTTACTATGGTTGTAAAAAAGGATTGCTTTAACTCAAGGGACTACTTCCCGTGCAGTTTTTGCGCCTTGTAAAGAATCTGAATATTTATATTCATAAATATTGGTGCAAAAGAAATGTTTCTATTATACTCTTGAGAATGTTTCTCTTTTTTATTCTACGAATTAAAAGATATAATTGGAATGGAAGCCTTGTTATGTCTAAAATTGAGAGCAGCCTAAAAAAAGGAAAAATAGAAAGCCTTTAATTTTTACCTCAACTTGTTAAGAATTAAGGTTAGAATATAACCTTAATTCTTAACAAGTGAGGGGAACTTAAAATACGTTTTAAAATGTTAATCTTTATGTTATATACAAAGAAAAAAGTTGTAAAAAGTCAAAATAAACTAAATAATTCTTCTATATAATTAAACTAATTATTCTTGCTTAAATATAAACTAAAGGAGTAATAGGATACTTTTTATACTTAGCTTCAATAGCAAGTTACAAATCGTATCCTTACACCATTCACAGATAAATTTATAAGTGAAACATTTATTACTTGAAGTATTTTTCTTTGTAAAAATAGTTTTTTGTTCGAAATAGCTCATAGAAATGGAGCTCTGTAGACACGAAATCGCGCTATAATTTACTTTGGTACCTGAACAAGGTGACTCGATGAAATTTCAAAACTCCCACACTTACTATATAAAAAGGTGTAAAGCCCCAAGATTGTTTTTAACTTTTATCGAGTCGTCTTGTTTAGGAGCAACATTTTTAACTGATTTGATGACTCCAAAAGAGGTCAGATAATATTTAAAGATTAAGCAAAAATAAGTCTGTTTCCAACCGCGGGCATTCATGAAAATTGATGAATTATAAGTAAATGTCTCTGTGGACTAAGTGTTGAAAAACCAATGGCCGCCATATTTTTTCGCTAGATGGGGCCATTTTGCAACTGTGATGCCAGAGAATTTTTAAGTGATTCTTCAAGTTGTATGTGACAGTTTTGCCTCAAAATTGTTATCATTATGAGTATACCATAGACTTCAAACATACCTAAGTCTATGGAATATACTTTATTTGAATTCCAACGGCCATAGACAAATTTTATGTTATTACATATCATTGTAACTGTATGCTGAAGCAATAAAGAATAAACTCTTTTAGTTGGCCCACAAAGTCAATTCGCGATAATTGCTTCCTTTAAAGCATTAATAGTTTAAAATAGTTATAAATGTATACTCCCCTGGTCTCCCCCATTACTAGATTATATAATTTATGGCCATATGCTTTAAATATCTATGCCATTATGTTCTCATTTAACATGATTTTATGCCTAAATAAACATCGAAACATATTTTATCAAAATACATTGTAAAAATATTTATTTATATTGAAAAAATCTTACCTGGCGTAACTGAAATACTAAAAATTTGACATAAAACCGCTAAAGTATGTTTTTGAACTTGAACTACAAAAGAAGTTAGAAGTAAGATTACGGCGTTGAACAAAACTCAAATAATATTGCGTTAGTTTTCGATTCACTGTAGGAAAGCGAGTTCGTACCATTTGTTGGAGTATTTCCCTTGGTAAGTATATGTTTTTGTATTTTGTCGTTACCAAATTGTAAATTTCCACACTGCAACTTTTATTGTCTGTAGATGTCAAATATTACGTTAAACTGTAGTCAGAAAATCAAGTTATGTTGTTTTTGTAGGTTATGTGCCATTTTTTTCACTTCTCTGGCATATTTCATGCAAGATAAAATAAATACGCCTTAAAAAGTGAAAAAAAAATATTCGTTAATATTTAATGTTCTAGTTAAAAGTTAAAGTTACAGCCTATATACGTCCCACTCCTGGGCACAGGCCTCCTCTCATTTCTGAGAGGGTTTTAGGACAAGGAATATTCCACCGCGCTGCCCCAATGCGCGCTGGCGAACTTCACATGTCTTAGAAATATTTTTTTTCTTATATCTCAGACATGCAGGTTTCCTCACGATGTTTTCCTTCACTGCCGAACACTAGGTAAATCAGCACTTGAAATTGCAATTAACAATTTCATTGATGCCGGCGGGGATCGAACCCGGTTTGCTCGCGTATTGTGAAATTTACAGCGAGCGCTAACCATTTGAGCTACCACGGCTCTTAATGTTCTAGTTACTCGAACATAATTGGATCAAGCAGGGGAAGAGAGGCTAGAAAAAAAACGCGAAAAGCTTAATAATAACGCCACCAAGAAACGAAAATGATCCGAATAAAACTGCTGAATTAAGAGGGAAAAAAGCATAAATATAAAAAAAAAAACAAAGGAAAAGGAACAAATTAAGAGCATGAATCAACAAAGGGAATAAAGGGCTGTTAGAAAAATGTAGACACAGTGGAGCTACTACTACAATCTACCAGAAACTATCTTGTAACACCACATGCGTCTAATAATGAATATCAACCTTCACTTTCACAAAATAATATCGCTCTGGCTGCTAAAAGGCGATAAGAAAGTCATCAAAAACTACGAAATAAAGTTATTAGAAAAAAACGAAAATATGTAATTAAACAGTTACGTAGAAAGGTACATAAATCAAAAGAAGCAAAGTCGCATCGAAAAACAGAAAAAGTTTGTTAGACTTCTTTTAAGAATATGGGAAGAAAGGATGGTTTAGAATATGGACAGCAAACGAGTACTAAGTCCACCTAATGGTAAGTGGATGATTAGGCCCCTAGATATCTACATTTATCCTCAATTAAGATTCATAATTTAGATGCATTGTCACCCCTGGGGACAAAGATGGAATGACTCGTTTCCAGTGAAAAAGGTCTTCAGTTTTCTACATTCACCATAGGAAACCCAGTAGCATTAAGCTGCTATTTCACGTTGATATTTTGTAGGAGCGTGGTCCTACTCCGATCGAACCGACCCATTCGTGCTACAACATTAAAATAGCTAGAACTTGGCTCTACCACATATACACTTGGTAGACAAAAAATATAAAATGAGTTCGAAGTAAGAAAATATAGTTGTCGAATTTTTTGAAGAAGATTGCAATAGTAGATTATGCTTAGCTAAAAAAGATAGCGTTACAAAATGTAAAACCAATCAAATCAAACATGGAAATATGCTTGGATTCCCTAAATCAGGTACACATCAAAGGTTTTCCAAACTATCAGGATGCTTAAGTATTTATGTTGTGACCGATACAATGAAAAATATCTTATGCGAGAATGCCTTTGTTTTTTTTTTTCATGACAGAAAATTTCACTTACAGCGAGCGCTAACCATTTGAGCTACCACGGCTCGATAATAGTATTAAAGAATAAATATTATAGTTTTTGAGTATTTCATTCCATTCCAGCGGCTTTTTTTAATCCGTTTTTCAGAAACTCTCGTTTCACCTACATAATAAACATTTGTGCCTGAAAACATAGCCTTAATTCTATTTTTATTGTTGATGTTGCTTTGTTTCTCTTAATAGCCTTTTTATATAGAATATAGCAAATAAATTTCCTATGTAACATTAAGACCTCAATAAAAACCATTACGCTTGACACAGAAACACTTTATTCCTTCTGATGCTTCAGAAAATTTGCATTTCAATACCATATTATTAGTATATCCCTATTTGTCTTCAGCAAAACTTTACGAATATTTGTTAGTAATTTCTTTAAATGGCTGTCAGTAACAAAATCGTTAATCATTAGAACTTTTTAATGTTTTTTCTATGTTAATAAAGATATTTACTCAAAATTATTTCTCTTACGTTATGTGTGGTTATGTAAGTATGAATATGAAGTAATGGTTAATCCCAATTGTACATGTTCACCCTGTTTCTTTTGTATAATATACAAACGATATTTTATTACAAAGCAGTAACATTCATTGTTATGCAGATGGCATTGGTGATGTTTAATTATACGGGCTGCAGTTATGCAAATACTTCTATGGAACATGTCGTCGAGTGTCGGGAAAAACTTAAGATTGAAGTGGAGTGTTTGCTTATCGAAATCTCGAATGGGGGTGCCCAATATAGACTAGTTTAACCATCAAAGGACACACGCGGCTACCGCAAAACGGAGCCTATTTTGGTCTCCTTAAATTCATAGCACTTCCCTTGTTGTCTCAGTCAACATCGCGATCCTCGATGTCGAAATATCGACTTACCCGCAAGTTCTTGCCTTATTGATTTCTTAGTTATGTCGGTTTCCTCACAATGTTTTCCTTCACCGCCCAACACGATGTAAATCAGCATTTTAAAATTGCAACTCCAAATGTCATTCGAGGGGGCGGCGATTTTCGTTTTGATAGCATTGTATAAAATTTCAAAGCAGACTCAAACATAGATATAACTGTATACAAAATTATTTACACAAAAAAAACCTTGCCCATATTGTCACAGTGTAAAAAACACAATATCAAACTATACAACGTTAACGGACATCTCTCATCTCAAAGTATGTTACATACATAACGCCTGTAGAAGACGGCGATAATTGTCATGCTTTACACGTTTACAGTTTCATGTCTCCTTGCATGCTCGCACGTATAATGGGTCTTAATAGGAATGCGTTAACAGCATATTGCTTTGTTGTGTATGTGCATACAGCTTAGCGAAACGGACGTTAGTTACATTGTATATAGGTAGTGGTAGATTATTAAAATAATCTCTTTAACTATTAATTATAAAAATGTAACGAGATTACCTCTGATTTCCTATATTTGAACAGGGTTTTTTTCCTTGATCTACATTTTATTTTCACTAGTTGTATTTCAAGTACAGCGTTGCAGTGGGCGTGCTCAGCACGATAGCAACTTTTGTTAACCACCATGGTCGATTGACTTCCTGACCTGACCTGACCTGCATTAAAACGTAGCACTGAAAAGTATCTGCAGGTCTAATAAAAAAAGACATTGTGCATTGGTGGTAGTGCAGCAGACAGCGCCTAACCTCAATAACAGGGCGAACATAGGCTTTTCCTTCACTTGTTTCCTGTTGTCTTTTTATTAACCTCCAAATGCATTTCTGTATAAGGAACTTCTAAAAATTATGAAGTGTGTATATTATAGCAAACTTCAAAGTTTTTTTTTATATAGAAGAGGGGGCAAACGAGCATGCGGCTCACCTGATGTTAAGTGACTACCGCCGCCCATGATCAACCGCAACACCAGGGGAATTAATTGCAGGTGCGTTGCCGGCCCTTTAGAAAGGAGTAAGCTCTTTTCTTGAAGGTCCCCAGGTCGTATCGGTAGAGGTATGTATTACATATGATACATTTATTATGTATTTATGTAGGAAAAGAAATGGCTCCGAGTTCCCGGCGCCCCTTAAATGGGGCAGGGGTGCGAAGAATCTCCGGGAGGAAAACCGGCGACGAGGTTCGTTCGCCACCCGTCACGTTCTGTCTCCCGCAGGGGCGAAAAGAGGATTGCGGAGGCCCGTCTAGCTACGCTGAATGTATGTGGAGAAATGTATGATAAAATGGATGAAGTATGCGATATGATGTATGATAGAGGAATAGATGTGTTATGTGTAAATGAGACGAAGCGGAAGGGAAACACATGGCATATATACCGCGTACTGGTCCGGTGTAGACGAGACCGAGCGAGCATGCCAGTGAGTCGGTATCATCGTTTCAGAAATAATGGGTCAATGTGTGAAAGAGTATGAATGTGTAAGCCCGAGACTGCTATGGAATACGAATAAAAGTGGCCTAAAGAAGTTGTTTGTTCTAGGGGTCTACGCCCCAGACATGTCTAAGCCCACTTATATCCGAGAGCAGTTTTGTTAGATGGTAAGGATGGTGTTAATGAAATGTAAGGAAAATGAAAATATTGTTATCTTAGGAAATTTTAATGGAAGGGTTGGGGTGAGGAGGCTTGGCTATGAATGGATACTGGGAACGTTTGGTGATGAAAGTATTAATGAGAATGGTGAAAGCCTCCTCACCGTATGTGTGGAAAAGCATCTTTTTGTGACGAACACTTTCTTTCGTCATAAGAAGATTCACATCTATACTTGGGAAAGAGGTAATCATAGAAGCATGATAGATTTCATAACTGTGGATGAAAGAATGAGGAGCGCAGTGGTGGATACAAGAGTTTAACGGGGGTCCAACGTAGGGGCGGACCACTACCTGGTCTTATGCCGAATTAGGGGTTTATTCAGACGTTGGCGGCATCGGACATCTGTGTCTACCACTGCGTTACAGCGTACAAGAATAGAGAGTTTACAAGATGAAGATGTGAAAGACAATTACAAATGTAGACTGAGATAAAATATAAGTGATTTGGATGAGTTGTGTGTAAATGAGTTAGACTTGGAGAATGTGTGGCATAATGTTAAGAAAGGTTTAGTGGATGCAGCTACCGAAGTATGTGGTGTTAGTAAGAGAACGAATGAAAGGAAAGACAATACGTTATGGTGGGATGATGAGGTACGTATGGAAGTTGAAGCAAATAAGAGAGCATGGCTGGATTTACTAGCGACCAAAGCTGGTAATTCTGGCGGTAAGAATGATGAGATTGAAAGAAAAAAAGGCAGAGTTTAAACGTCTAAATAAGAGAGTAAAAGAATTAGTTGAAAGGAAAAAGCAAGAAAGAACGGATAAGAATGATAGAAGAATATCGGATAACTTCCAGGCAAATATTAAAATGTTCTGGAAACTCGTAAGAAATACCAGGGACATTCAAAACAGCCTAGATTGAATGCGAATGACTGTATTCTGAATGATGAAGTGTTGAGTCTAAAGAGATGGAAGGAATATTTTGAAAGCGTATTTATGAGTGAGGAGACCGTGTGAACTAAATGCAATAGAAATTCCGAAAGAAGATGAAAGAGATAGGGAGATAAGTACAGATGAAATAATGAAAGTACTGAAAAGCATGAAAGTAGGTAAGGCAGCCGGATATGATAGAGTTTCACTCGAAATGCTAAGGGCTGGAGGCAGGACGTGGTGGCAGGCCTGCTGAACACCTTGTTCTAATGTTATGTTGGGAACTAAAGCGGGTACCGGGAGACTGGTGCAAAGCCGTGATAGGCCCAATATATAAGGGAAAAGGGTCACAGCAGGACTGTAAAAACTACCGTGGTATCAGCCTTCTTAGCATTGTGGGAAAACTGTATGCTAAGGTACTAATTGAAAGAGTTATGAAAGAAACTGATGAAAAAATTTGGGATGTGCAAGCGGGATTTAGAAAGGGAATGGGGTGTACAGATCAAGTCTTTTCCATGCGCATGATCGCGGAGAAGTTTTTGGCGAAAAACCAAAAAGTTTTTTGTGCGTTCATGGACTTGGAAAAGGCTTATGACAGAGTGGACAGGGATGTGTTATGGCAAACGCTGAACGCATTTAGGTTGAGCGCTGGTTTAATACAGACATTAAAATCTCTGTATAGGGACTCGAGTGCTTGTGTTAGAATCAACGGGTCTACTCGGACTGGTTTGGCATCCATAAAGGTGTCAGACAGGGCTGTGTAGCTTCCCCGTGGCTGTTCAACCTATTTATGGACAGCTGTTTGGAAAATTTTAAAGTTGAAGAATGCGGGTTAAGAATGGGTGAGTTAACCATCAAATGCCTTTTGTACGCCGATGATCAAGTCATACTTGCATCGTCGGCGGCCGAGTTGCAAATGGTGGTTACATTAATGAACTGGGAATTAAAAGAAAGAGGAATGAAAGTGAACGCAAGTAAGACGAAAGTGATGGTTTTTGAAAGAGAAGAAAGAAAAACGGTATGTGAAATAAGAATAGAAGGAGAGTTAATTGAGCAAATGGATGAGTTCGTAAATTTGGGATGTGTATTCAGCAGGGATGGGAGATATGATAAGGTTGAAACCCCCAAAATATTAGTAATGTAATTAATAGGATTACTAATATTTAAAAAAATATTGAACGACGAGTGAATGCAGGAAATAAAGTAAATGTGGCTCTACACTCTATTGTGAAAAGTAAGAATGTGTCAAAAAAGGCACGTATGGCAATTCACAATGCTGTATTAGTCCCTACTTTAACATATGGTAGTGAAAGTTGGGTGTGGCAGAAGAAGCACGAGAGTAGAATAAATGCAGTAGAAATGCGGTCGCTAAGGAGTATGTTAGGGCTGAATCTGAGTGACAGGGTGAGAAACTGTGTGATAAAAGAAGAGTGTGGTTTACAAGATGATGCAGCGACCAGGATTAAGAAAGGAATGCTTCGGTGGTTTGGTCATGTAGAAAGAATGAATGCGGAAGGACTGACAAAGCAAATATATGTTGCAGAAGTGAATGGAAGAGTCGGAAAGGGACGTCCTAGGCGGAAGGTTGTCGACCAAATTGGCGATATACTAAAAATGGGCCAAATTAAGAGTACCCTTAACCGACGAGCATGTATGCGTAGGTATATGGATGTGGAAGAGGCGAGAGAGGTATGTCAAGATCGTGCTAAATGGAAGTCTGTATTCTCTGCCTACCCCTCTGGGTGACAGGCGTGAGATTGTTTATGTATGTATTTCTGGAGTATTGCAACATATACATATCGACGTATAGATATTTTGTTTAGTCGTTAATCACGAAGTAAATTAGCACTTAAAATTGTAATTATGTAATAGCTCCAATTCTGTCGGCAATGATTAAAAAATGTGGGTTGCTTGCGTGCTGCGAAATTATTTAAGGCGAGCATCTAGGTCGGAAGTACCACTGAAACTTACTGTACTTCTGCGTATAAGGTGTGAAAAAAAAACATATGAATCCATTATCATTGGGGCGGAAATAAATAATAAAAAAGAAAATTTTATTTCTAAAAGTTTACTTATCACGATTTACGTATAAAGTACGTAAATTACATGTACTTGCTACATAATAAACCCGCTCTAACCGTATTTCATATGTTTCGTATATATACGCATCAGATATTCTTTAATATATAATAAATTTCAGCACATGGTTTGGTTTTTCCTTGTTACGATTTACCTTAGCTCGACAGTGATATATGTACGCGTCATTTATCCTCTCGTTTGTATGACCACCTATTTTCCAATTCTGGCTGGATAGTATATATCAAATATTTATCATTTTCATCTATCAATGTTCTGGATGGGTTTTATTTTAGGTGTAGGTAATAGTGTTTGGTAATAGGGTCAATACGAGAGGGACTTATAAAATAACTATTAATTAAAACACAGTATGTGATAAAAAGAAAATCAGGTTTCGCGTCTTCATTACGTACTTTACGAAGTGGAAAACCTCAAACCATTTAGTATGACTACGACTTATATCTTGCAAAAACCATTATTGAAAATAGCACACACAAGTAAGGCAACAACTCGCTTAAAGGCGACCTAAAGGCGTGGAAAAATTAAAAAATCACTTGGAAGACGCCTTGTATCTTGACATGTCAAATGTGGCCGCAGGGCGGGTACCGAATTTGCTCATGGTGTACACAAAGCAGCGATGCGAAGCGCGCCGCCGCTATAATGATTATATTTTATTTAACGTGTACCCGCGAATTTTTGGATCTTTGAAGCAGGGATAAGGAAGAAGTTATAAGTCGGATTGTTACTGGAGATGACTGTTACGCGCTATTAAAAAAGAAGATGGTTATTAGAAGATTAAATAGTTGACGATTTTATTGTATCAGGTACGTTAAAAAGAGCGTGGCATTAAACTTCATTAAAAAGTGAGGACGATACTTGTATACCTTGATATCACGATGTAAGTGGTTCCGAAGTCACTTGTCATTTCTGAAATTAAGAATACCAGATAAATGTACCACAGGCTGTCAGAACATTGATGGCAATATGTAGTGTAAAATTAATGTAAGTAAAAATTTATAATATTTATAAATTTATATTTTAAATTTGTAAATGTATAAATTTATTTTAATTTTAATGCAGACGCAATTGTTTTAATGTTAAACTTACCTGATTTTTTTCTTATCGCTAACACCAATATGAAAACAATAATTTTTTTGATAGTACCATTATCACTACACTCACAGTTTCTTATAACATTAATTTACGTTAAACTTTGCTCAAGGACTAGTTGTACACATTTCTCCGAGTTTCCGGTAGACTTGTAAAAATGACATCAAGTCAATAAGAACGTCTTGTATTACAGGGTGTAGGTTAAAAACTTAGGTGCTCGGAATTTCTCTGGTAGAAAATTCTTAATGAAGAAATCCACTGGGGAACTAACATAAAAACAGTGGTCCTTCCGCCTTCCCAATGGACTCGTCGGGTTTGTCACGAAAGTGACAATCAGTCGAGTAAAAAATGTGTTATGAAGTGGAGACCCTCTAGGCAAACGTAGTGTGGGCTGCCCCTGACTAGATGGAGTGACGATCTGCGCAAAGTGACTGGATGGAACTGGATACGTGTAGTCGAAGACCTAGCTCTACCCTCTGTCCAAACTAGAAAACGTTTCGGCATCTATTGGGGGGGTAGCAGTGCTAGCTTAGCAAAATTTATACAATCGTTAATGCTCATAAAAAATTATAAAAATAAATAAAAATCAACGTTAAGTCACGTGACTTAACGTGTGGCTATAGCCGTCGAGCACCGGAACAGTTCGATTTTGTTTTTTTTTTCATTAGATAAATAAAAATAAAAACTACTTTATAACATGTTGTCTCAACATGACCTTATTAATATGTAATCTCTGCAAGGTACACGTTTTATCTTACTATGCAATGTTTTCGAATGAATGTACTCGTATATCTCAATTACTTTGTACCTTCAAATAGGCTTGGTGGATATTAACATACGAGGTGACTTTAGATTCGTATTAGTTTTGGAAGTGATATGGTTAGGTTGATGTAACATTTGAGGTTTTCTCTTTTTAGTACGTAGATTTTTAACCCAAAAACCGAATTACACAGTCGGTTATTTCAATGACTGTTTTTATGAATTGGGCTTGTGTTATCGGACCAATAATTGTAATAAAATGTTAATGTAATTGTATTCATTTTTAAAAGTATTTCAGATTTTGCGCAAAAATGATATTTTTGTATATTTACGCGGACAAAAAAGAACTACATCGTAAGTTCGTTGTTGTACATTTACAGTAAAAACATATAAAATAATTGTGTGCTTAAAAAACTTAAAACATAAAAGTATTATATTCAAGGTTATCTCCGACGTACAGCTTGATTTTTACTCTTTATCATTGTACCGTCTGGAAGACATTAGTTTAATTGGTAAAAATTTAGTAGCTTTGTATCAGGGCTGTAATAAGACCGGAACCGGAAATTTAAATGCTATTTCAAAAAAAATGACATTCATATAAAATATCGTTGGTTTCCATTTCCTTACATTAAAAATATTATTGCATTGAAATAGAAATTCATAAAATAAAACTTATTTAACTCCCCCCTGACCATACATAGCACGACCATAGAGGGCGAAACGTCAGGAATTAAAATTAACACATTAAAATCCATATAATTTATTTTATTCAATGTGTAATTCGCGTAAATATAACCTAATTTAATATGGTAATCGCACTTTCCAGAATGTCTTCACTTGTTACACTGATTGGTTTGTGATAGATATTTAGTTAGTGGACTGTGATTAGTGGACCGAGCATGTCGCAATCCTGCGGGTTACCGAGTACCGGGACAAACATGCCTTTGGTCGTTTGCTACGGCTTTATTGTGTATTATGTTTATATTAAGAAATTAATTTGAGTTTTTAATAAGTATAATTAATAATATAAGACGAAGAACGATATTGACTGTGTGGCTTAATTATCAGTATAGCTGTATAGCAACTACGTTAAGATTCTGGTTTCAAATCAGAGCTAAAGCCATATTTGCCAAGACGCTCATAGTTGATTAAGTTTTCAGTTTTATGATTGTCTTATTGTAGAAGCCTTACATTGACCACTGGTAAGATATAACAAGTGTCTTCGTTAGTTCTTATACTTGGATAGTTGTCACCGGCGTCGTAATCATTCTAAAAGAACTTCGTCATTACTTATGTTACTCTTCTATGATATTATTTGCAACAACCGACAAAATTAAGTTGGGAAGGCCATAATAACACGTTGAACCAAAAATTTACGGACATTTCTTACTCACCAACCCGCCTTCCAGCTTGTTGCTTTGATCAATATTCCAAGTAAAGCTTTACAATTATCTCTCTAAAAATTAAATATTTTATTTGTACAATTCAATTTATGATATGTTCTCCTACTTAGGGTACTCGTAATATTATAAATGTGAAAGTTTGTATGGATGTTTGTAATAGTAGCTCAATCACGCTACAAAGTCTATCCCAATTTACAGTATTTTCATTACAAGGCGCCAAAAATCTTCTTTTTTCCCCTATGGTTTTCTTGTCACGTTTGGTTACCTGACCAAAATCTGTACGTTTACGCTGAACGAAATAAATATTTAATGTTATTAAAAGAAGTCTATTGCCAACACCAACACCTACAATCTACCATAAGTCGTAGTACTACTGTACTGCACAGACCATTTCGTTTTTCAGCATAAAATACATTTTCAAGTTTATTCATCTCATTTTCTCTCACTTCTATTTATTTCCTGTTTTATTATGCCTACTCTGTTTATCTGATACGTATATATAGTTTTGTTTGGTTTAATTTTTCAACAATGAGCTTTTTATAGCAAGTTACTTATTTTAAGACGCGTTACTTTTAAAGTTATAAATGTGAACAGAATTTATTTCGTTTTATCAACCTTCTTACCTTAGGTGAAAATTACAGTAATAAGTTTCTTCGAATCATTAGTTCGGCCCTCTCGTGCCTCCAGAAGCTTCGTAATCTTTCGCAACGTCATGAAGTTTTAATTCGTTCCAGAGAAGGGTCAGAAAATGAGACGTACTTTTATGAAGTGGTGCCTACTTACAAATAAATGGCTGCTTATAGTAAAGGAGATTAATTTCAGTGAGCGGGATTAATTTGAGTGTACACCCTTGTTTGTAAGCACAAGAAGCATAATCGGTCTGCAGATTTTTTATATTAATGGATATATATTGGGTCCTTACATATGAAATTAGCGTTTAGTCGTACTGACTACTTTGATCTGGAATATCTTCTCTTTGGTTAAGAATTCCATATTCGAATGTATAAATTCATTTAGCTGGTACATTTAAGTTTTGAAAACAGTTTGTTTTTTTTTCTCATTATTTTTTTCTTTGGCGTCGCTTATTACCGCACAATGGAAAACATGAAATATCGGTATATTTACGAGTACGAGTTCTACCGTAGCACCAGTGCTGCAGAAACAGCTCGAAGGATTAATGATGTGTACGGCGCTGGTGTCGCAAAAGAAAGCATGGTACGTTTTTTGGGATTAATGATTTCGTTCTGGAAATTTCGACCTTCAGAACCAACCCCGTGGAAGGCCGGAGACCTAAGTGGAAAATTAAGAATTAAAGGCTATTGTGGAAGCGGATCTATCACAAAGCACTTCAGAGAACAGCTTCAGACTTCGGGGTAAGTGATAAAGCTGTATTAATCCACTTGAATCAAATCGGAAAGTAAAAAAACTTGAACGATGGGTACCTCAAGAATTGAGTTAATCGAACTTTTGCAACACACGTTGACTGATGTGTTACTTTGCTCAACCGACACAAAATGAAGGGATTTTAAATCGAATCATTACTTGTGATGAAAAGTGGATAATGTACGATAATCGGAAGTGCGCGTCGCAAAGGCTGAACCCTGGAGACCCAGCCAAATCCTGCCCTAAACGAAAATTGACTCAGAAAATGTTACTTGTGAGTGTTTGGTGGACTAGCGTCGGTGTCGTTCATTACAGCTTTCTAAAATTTGGCTAAAGGATTACGGCAGATATCTATTGTCAGCAACTGCAAACCATGAAGGAAGAACTAGCTGCTAAACAGCCGAGATTGGTCAATCGCTCTAGGCCACTTGAAGTTTCGGACCTGTCCATCCTTTGGCTACGCGTAGACAGCGACGACCATCCGCGCGTCCACAAGTGCCTCTATAGGTCCCATAGCGGTAATGCCTAAACAGACCGACCCTTCGACCACGTCCAAATGGCTACAGATTCGTTGCTACAGCAGATCCCCTCCGAAGAGATCGTGATCCTCGGCGACTTTAACCCATCACGCCGAATGGCTTTGTTCACGTTTAACCGATCATGCGGGGAGATCTGTTCATGATTTTGCCTTGGCATTTGGTCTGACACAACTGGTTACTTCGCCTACGCGAATTTCAGATGTGGAATATCATGCACCTTCCCTGTTGGACCTTCTGCTGACCTCTCACCCGGACGGATATCAGATTTCCGTTGAAGCCCCTTTAGGCTCCTCGGACCATTGTCTTGTCCGGAGTGTGGTGCCACTCACGCTGAAATCGCAGTTGGATTCTGCAGGCTGCCGCCGTGTTTGACACTATAGGTCAGCCGATTGGGATGGGATGCGGTCTTTGCATCCTACCCTTGGGGGCGCGGTTTGCTTCTCGCCGGACGATCCCAACGTTGTTGCGGATTCTGTCGCTGATGTAGTACTTCAGGGTATGGAACTTTTTATTCCTACCTCTGTGGTGCCCATTGGAGGCAAATCTCAGCCATGGTTTGGTCGCTCCTGTAAAATAGCATCATGCTATAAGCAGGAGTGCTACCGAGCCTGGGCTGACGCATCAGCGTCCGGATGTAAACACCAGCGCTATAAAAAAGAACTATAATTCCGCCTCTAGGTCCTTCAAAAGAGTCATTGCCAAGGCAAAGTCAGAGCACATTTGCAGAATTGGCGAGAAACTAGTTCGCCTTCCTTCTGGAACCCGTGCATTCTGGTCTCTCGCCAAGGCTGTTCGGGGGAATTTCTGTCAGCCATCTCTTTCATCTCTTCACAGAGAGGACGACTCACTGGCCCATACCGCGAAGGAGAAAGCCGATCTTCTAGGCTCTTTCTTTGCGTCCAACTCGGGGGGAGTACGCCGCCGACCATCCCGCGGTGTGAGTGCTCCATGCCGGAAGTGCAGTTCACACAGCGCTCGGTTCGCAAAGCACTCCTCTCCCTGGACATCCCCAAGTCGAGTGCGCCTGACGGAATCCCCCCAATTGTGCTGAGAACGTGTGCTCCAGAGTTAGCACCGGTTTTAACGCGTCTTTTCCGGTACTCCTACTCCCTAGGCGTAGTCCCAAAATCATGGAAGACGGCTTTCGTCCACCCGATCCCTAAAAAAGGCGACCGCTCAGACCCGTCCAACTACCGGCCTATCGCCATCACCTCCTTGTTCTCAAAAACAATGGAGTCCATTGTAAACTGCCAGCTCATGTCATACCTTGAGGATCACCAGCTGATTAGTGACCGCCAATACGGTTTTCGCCGTGGTCGGTCAGCTGGTAAACTTCTGGTCTACCTAACTCATAGATGGGCGGAGGCAGTAGAGTCCGAGGGGGAGGCATTGGCCGTTAGTTTGGACATTGCGAAGGCCTTCGATCGGGTTTGGCACAAAGCCCTTCTTTCGAAGCTCACTTCCTATGGGCTTCCCGAGAAATTGTGCGATTGGATCACCAGCTTTCTTGCAGATCGGAGCATCAAGGTCGTTGTAGACGGTGCAAGCTCCGATTACAAGCCTATTAACGCTGGTGTTCCACAAGGCTGCGTGCTATCGCCAACGCTGTTTCTTCTACATATCAATGATATGTTGCAACCCCGTAACATTCATTGATATGCAGATGACAGCACTGGTGATGCTCTTTACACCGGCCGAGCCAATATTTCTCCAGAAAACGTCTCCGAGTGCCGGGACAAACTTGTGCCTGAAGTCGAGTCTTTGCTGAACAGAGTCTCGGATTGGGGGCGACTAAATCTAGTCCAGTTTAAGCCCCAGAAGACACAAGTTTGCGAGTTAAGCGCTAAAAAGAACCCCTTTATGGTATCTCCTCAGTTTCAAGGCACTCCCCTTGGTGCCTCAGCCAGTATCGGAATCCTCGGCGTTGACATATCGAGTGACGTGCAGTTTCGTGGTCACTTGGAAGAGAAGGCCAAATTGGCCTCTAAAAAGCTTGGCGTGCTCAGCAGAGCGGGACAGTATTTCATGCCGGCACACCGCCTGCAACTTTACAAGGTGCAGGTTCGGCCGCACATGG
The DNA here is from genome assembly GCA_907164705.1 of Parnassius apollo. Classification (NCBI taxonomy): domain Eukaryota; kingdom Metazoa; phylum Arthropoda; class Insecta; order Lepidoptera; family Papilionidae; genus Parnassius; species Parnassius apollo. Next base: position 28,320,040 of record CAJQZP010000693.1, read on the forward strand.
AATACTGTTCCCATCTCTGGACTGGGGCTCCCAAGTACCAGCTCCTTCCACTTGACCGCATCCAGCGCAGAGCGGCTCGAATTGTCGACGACCGAGTACTTTACGATCGGCTCGATTCAATAGCACTGCGAAGAGATGTTGCATCTCTTTGCATTTTATTTTGCATATACCATGGAGAGTGCTCTGAGGAATTGTTCGGTTTAATCCCAGCCGCCAAATTTCGTGAACGCACTACGCGGCAAACGTCCCGATTCCATCCACACCATCTGGATGCTTGGCGGTGCACCACTGTACGTTTCAAAAGGAGTTTTCTTCCGCGTACAACCTCTCTGTGGAATAGTTTACCACCGGCGATTTTTCCGGACCGATACGACCTGGGGACCTTCAAGAAAAGAGCTTACTCCTTTCTAAAGGGCCGGCACCGTACCTGCAATTCCCCTGGTATTGCGGTTGATCATGGGCGGCGGTAGTCACTTAATATCAGGTGAGCCGCATACTCGTTTGCCCCCTCTTCTATAAAAAAGGCCACTGCTGCTTCACGACAACGCAAGACCACACAATGCACAACAAACAACCACTAAGTTAGATGAGCTACAATTGGAATGTCTGCGACATCCACCGCACCTCTCCAACAGATTACATTTTTTCCGGAATTTGGACAACTTTTTACAATAAAAAAATTCAACTTCGATGCGGCAGTCCAAACCGCCTTCAAAGAGTTTATTGATTCTCGTCCCCATGGTTTTTTTTTAGTAAAGGGATCAATGAACCACCTATGAGATGGCAAAAGTGCATAGATAACAACGGTGCATACTTTGATGAATTAAATATATTTTACAAAAAATTGACTTTGTATTCCTCCCGTACAAAACGCCAATTTCATATTGTATATCCACCTATTATTTGGATGTCATTTTAATCAAAAACACTAGCAACAAAAATGTTCATTTGTTTGCAAAATGTTGTTATTGTATTAATAAAATATCTTTAAATAAAATGAAATGACATAAAATGATATCTTTTTATTGAAACATTAAACAGATTAATATGCGCGAGTATTAGACTAATTTGGACTTTCCACAATTCCACAATAAAGAACGTTATGGAGATACGGTGCGAATGTTTTACTAGCTGCAATGCGGTTAGGGTAAGATGGATAGTTATAAGAAGTTCTGAACATAGGCCTCATAGATTACCTCATGGGGGGATTTTGCCATAATTGCCACGATTGGCAGGCTGTTTAGGTTATCAAAACTTTGGTTTATCAAAACTATTTAAGTCTAGTCGGTAGTTATGAAAAATATTAGGAGTATTTTATTCTCAAATATATATAATACCGAATTACTAGGTATAACTACGGACATCCTGTAGGATCCTATCAACTTTCGTTTGATGGTTTATGATTACAGTACTTACAGTATTCCGTTTGTTTTAAAATGGGCTCTAATTTTTTTAACTTTAGTATAAGCTTCTAGTAGCTTTTAGTTTAGTTTTCAGTCGGAACTCGCAATGAATTATAACCAATCATAAGAAAATGTGAGATAAGTTACTTAAATATACTACTTAAAATAGTACAAAAATCTTTCAACGTCTAGTTTTTGTTCAAAAACCTGAACTTGTTTAGGTATATGATATTAAATTTTATAAGCTTAGTTAGGTTACATTAGGTTTATTTTATCATAAAACGAAATGAGTCTTGGTTTTTAATCCAAAAATTGGATTTTCTCGTTTTTTGATTAAAAACCAACATCGTTAACATAAAGTAGTAATTTTGTCTTCTTCCGGTTCTTAATCAAAAGCCTAGTTTTTTGATCAATCACCTGATTTAATTAAATCTAGTACTATATAAACAACATTGAGAACACGTTTCGAAACATGTGTTGAGATTTCAGATCATCGCTAAATTTATGAGCAACGATAACAAAATTTATATTTTGAGATTACCATTTTGTGTTTACATTTTTTTTAATCTTTTTTAAAGTAAGTAGTCAAATGTTTGCAAATAAATGCAGGCAGTAGCTAGTAAGTGAACATCACTTGTGGCTCACCGCAATTATTAGTGGATTGTGCTCTTGTGGATACGCCAGAGAGAGATGCGTTATGGTTAAATTCCTACGCAGAAAAATTTAATTTCGTTTAATGATTAAATTCTTTAGTACATTTTTGTTATAAAACATTTTTTTCTATTTTTATTACTTATTGTGTATAAAATATAAATAAAATTTATGATGAAATTGTTAACATCATATCATACAATAGGCTTAAGATAGTAGTGGGCATGGAAATTAAATCCTACGGAGAGACTATTGCTAGAAATAGGTTTCCGCAAAAACATATTACACAGGACACCAGAATCCCCACGCAGAAACATAGTAATGTTTAAAGTTCTATTAAACACCCTATCAGATGTCAAAAGAAAAACAAAATAATCCTATACCTTTAAACGAGCAATAAAAATATATATATATATATATATATATATATATAATCGGAATCTCGGAAACGGCTCCAATGATTTTCATAAAATTTAGTGTCCAGGGAGTTTCGGTGGCAACAAATCGATCTAGTTAGGATTTACTTTTAGAAAATGTCTTTTTGTCCCTGTTTTCAAGAAATGAAAAATTGCTATATAAGGAAAATTTTGACAAATTGTTAATGATCGTAATAGCTCAAGTGGATATCGAGCGGTCGCAAAACCGTAATACCTTGGTTCGCGTCCTGTCTTCGGTTCGACTTTTTTCCTTTTTTTCAAAGTTCCCTTTTTTTTGAAAAAAATCTATTATTTCGAGCCCTTTTTTAGTATTTTTTAAAAATACGAAAATTTTAATTAAACTAATTGCACTTATGATTTTTTATTCAAATAACTAGTTCAGTTTTTTCTATTATGTCAATAAGATTAAAAAATATTATTCATGTTTCATCCGTATGTAATTTGTATCTAAATGTAATTTCAAAAAAAAAAAACGGGGAAAGCTCGGTCATCCAGGTACTATAATTTAAAGAGAAGAATAGAATAATACTTAAGTATAGGAAAACAAATTTCTCATGATTGAATAAATGGTGGAACTATGTAGGTAGGTGTACCTATAAAATGAAGTGAAGTGATGTTTAATGGAGTTAATGGCGGTAATTTATCTACAATATTATTGTTCTTTGCGTGAGCGAGTGTAGGTGAGTGTGAGTATGCGTAACAAAGTTAGGTTGAAATTTATTTTTCATTTTATACGCATTTCGCATATATACGTGGTAGAGTCATGCTGCAGTTATATTAGTAGTATAGTTGAGCACGAATGGGTCGGCTCGATCGGGGAAGGACCACGCTCTCACAGAATACCAGCGTGAAATAGTAACTTAATGCTGCTGTGTTTCGTATGGTGAGTGCAGAGAACAGGAGACCCTTTTTACTGAAAACGAGGCATTTCATTTTAGTCCTCACGCACTTGCATTTTGATTCGTAATCAAGGATAGATGTAGATGTCTATGAGCTACAGCGACCACTTACTATCAGGTGGACTGTGAGGTCTTTTGGCACCCTATCCTATAAAAAATTGCTTAGATCCTGAATATAAGTGGAGTTATATGAATTTATTATGTATTGAGCTATATACTTCTGTTATGTAGGTTACCTTGAGGATCAAGAACATTTCCTGGCGTTTCCGATGGCAAAACAAAGAGATAATACTAAAATAATAAAAAGTGGAAATTTGCACAATATTTTTTATTAATTACATAAAACAATAACTGATGTGACAGCATTATGCCTTGTCCAGTAGTTCACGCGATGAGTTTCACACCGATTTCATTTCTAACTTTTTAATGTAGGTAAAATATAAACTTTATTAATAATTCGACCACAGCGCGACGTATCGAGTCAAGTTTCTCTAATTTTCTTTGTTCCGTGCTCACCTCGCTTATAATAATTAAATTTCTGTAGATTAATTACATAGTTAATAGATTATTTTTGTTTACATAATTATAAGTACCTGGATGACCGGTTTTTTTTTGAAATAACAAATACAAATTACATACGGATAAAACATGAATAATATTTTTTGATCTTATTGACATAATAGAAAAAACTGAACTGGTTATTTGAATAAAAAATCATGAGTGCAATTAGTTTAATTAAAATTTTCGTATTTTTAAAAAATACTAAAAAATTGGCTCGAAATAATAGATTTTCTCAAAAAAGGGAACTTGAAAAAAAAGGAAAAAAAGCGATTTCGTTACCGCTCGATATCCACTTGAGCTATTACGATCATTAACAAATTGTCAAAATTTACCTTATATTATAGCAGTTTTTCATTGCTTGAAAACACGAACAAAATTTTCTAAAAATAAATCCTAGCTAGATCGATTTATTGCCCCCGAAACTCCCGGACACCAAATTTTTGAAAACGAGATTCGATAAATATAATATATATATAAAAAAAAAATAATAAATATACTAGAATTGCTCGTTTAAAGGTATAGGATTATGTGATTAAATAAACTTACACGTTCGTATAATTGTGATTATACTTCACTTAAGTGAAGTATAATTATACAAAGCTCCTTGTCCGAAAACACAACAAACGCACAAAAAAAAAAGAAATGTGTTATTTATGAATATAGTCTCTGTCAACATACAAGACAGCTTCATTAGTTTAAAGCTCTTTCATAAACAATTTCCTTGCTTGGGTCTTACGGGATAGGTGGGGAGTCTGGTCACGGACAAGGTGCTTCGTATAATTGTGATTGAACTTCACTTAAGGTAAGTTCGTTTAATCACATAATTATACTCCCTCCTTGTCCGATATATTATTACAATGTAGATGTTTGAAGACTAGGTTGGGAATGAAAGAACTATTGTGCAATTTTAAAACCATATGTATTTCAAACAATTAAAGCATTTTCGCTTACAAGAATGTAAGCGAAAATGCTATAATTAAATTATAGAAATAATTACTAATTTGTTCTATTCTTAATTAATTAACACTTGATGTGTTACAATCAGTACTACTGAACAATAATGAATCTTCCAATAGAGGTCTATTGTAAAACCTAGCAAAAGTTTCAGAATTAATTGACCAACCCGCAGTCTTCCTTATGAGATCCAAATATAAACCTGTCATGTTCGCGAGTTTCGCTTATTCGCAGCATGTCTAGTGCTGTGCTGTAAAGATAGACATATCTATTCCTGCCTTACTCAGAGTGGATTTAACCCACCGTCTTAACGTATGTTATGAGGCCGCTCGATGTGGTTTTTTAAATGTTGAAAACAATTATTCAGTATTGTGTCTGAAAAGTTCTGTTCTCCTAATATATGATGTTAATGTATTGACTAGGCATATTTCTAATTTACTTATATAACTTTTAAGATCTAAAATTGGTTGCGGTATATTTTTATTTGAGGTTTTTATTAAATCAGGAATTTTAATCTGTACCCCAGAGAAATTAATTTTAATGTTTAGTAGCTTAATAAGTGATAAGGTTTTTACTCTATGAACTGTTGTAAAAGCTAGTATAGTGACTAATTTTTTGATTAATAATTCAATCTCAATCGACTCATTTGGATACTGAAGTGCTAAATAATCTAAAACTAAGCCTGGATCCCATGTAACATTATATTTTGGTCTTAGGGGATTTGACCAAAAACTTTCCCTTAAAGAACCACTTTAGCCTGTCATCACACCCCACTTTTGGTCCAATTAAAAGATACTCGTATAGGGCAGGTCTTGTTGTATTTAATGTACCATATGATGCTCCAGCATCGAAACGTTCACTTAAAAATTTAAGATCAAAAGTGTAATTGGAAGACGATTCTGTGACTATTAGGTAAGAAATGATTATACAGTTTGAAGTACTGTAAAGAATTAATGAGGAAATAGTGACAAAGCAAATGTATTCTGTAGAAGTGCATGGCAGAGACTTATTTCAGACGCAAGTTTATCGTCAAAATTGGAGATCTATTGAAGATAGGCTAATTTAAGATAACCCACAACGTACGATATATATATGCATAAATATAATATAGTTGTGAAAGAGGCGTCAGCAGTGCGTCAGGATAGTGCCAAATGGAAGTCTATGCCATCTGTGTGACAGGCATGAACAGTTTATGTTATATTTTATATTTGAAATATCTATGATACGCAAAATTCCCATGTAGTAAAAAATTACTTTTTAAATTAAATAATATATCGAAATGAAAATAAATGGAATACCTTAGCAATGATTACAAAGAAAGTCCATTACTTCTTTTGGCAAACGGTGCTCCTTTTTTGTTGTTTTTTCTGTATAAAATGGTAATTGCTTTTCTCTCTGTCAATGGCCAAAAGCTTTTTATCTGTAAATTGTATTACTTTGGTTGTCTCGCTACTAAAGTGCCAGATAAATATATTACATTTCGTTCTAAGGATAATTTTAAAATGAGTACGTCAAACACGCAATCATGTTACGCGCGATTAAAATTAAACTTATTAATATTATTAAATACAAAAGCGCTTATATATAATAAAATATAAATATAAATAAAACTATTTCTCATATATATTTATATTTTTAAACCATTAAGTAATTGTTTTCACAAAATATATAACAAAAAGTAATAATTATTATTACTGTAATTAAAGAGAGAATGGAAAAAATAAGAATAATATTGAAAAGTTGTATAATATGTTTGTATGTAACAAAACATGCTCTCATGAAATTCAAATACCTTCGTGATTTGATTAACACTGGTTTCACAATTTTATTTTAAATACAAAAATTCTGATTGCTGATTATAAAAACCGGCCGACTTTGCCTCTCGGCATTATCAGGTATATATATGAATAGAATAGGGATATTCTTATACAAAAATATATAATATTTAAAATAAATATTGTGAAACAAGTTCTTGTATACCCTGTATGTCTATATTAGTTTTATACGTGGGTGGTCTTAAAAAGTTTCCGACATAACAAAGATACCAGACATTTTTTCTTAAAATTTATTCTTGTTTTTCTACATAGTCTCCTTGTACACTTCTCCCAGCAACGCTCTCATCTCTCTAACCCGTTGAAATAATACTCGGCGTTCTCCTCTACAAAATAATCGTTCACGAATGTGATTGCCTCCTCATTTAACGAAAATCTCTGTCTTCCGAGCGCAATTTTTAAATGAGGAAACAAAAAGAAGTCGCTTGGTACTAGATCTGTTGAGTAATTCTTAGATTTTAGTTAGTATGCTCCTATAATGCTTTTTCCATGACTGTCGCAAAAAACAGTCGCCATCACTTTCCCAGTCGAAAATAATTTTTGCTTTTAGTGGAGCCGGTTCGGGGGTATAATGGTATATCCAAGTTTCATCTACAGTAATTAACCGGTGCCAAAACTCGGGTTTATTGTGCCCAAACTGCGCCAATGGAGCGTTGGAAATGTTCATTCGAACACGAATTTGGGGTAACGTGAGCAAACGCGGCATCCAACGCGCTGACAGCTTTCTATTGCCTAGATCTTGATTTAATATCTGTCAAACACATTCTTTAGGCATTTTAGTAGCCCCTGCTATACCTCTCATTTTACTTTGGCGGTCGTCTAGCACCATTTGGTGAACTTTAGCGATGTTATCGTCAAGTTGTAGTTTTTGGACGTCCCAAACGTATATCGTTTCCCAAGCTTTCACGGCCACGTTTAAATTCAGCTGCCCAAAATTTTACTGTGGTAAATGAAGGTGCAGAGTCCCCATACACCGATTCCAACTCATGTTTGATTTTGCGTATTACCTTTCAAAAACAAAAAAATTATGACAGATCGATAATCAATCGTTTTCATTTTCACAAAAACACTCACATCGACTCGCTGAAACGACTATCAGATAACAATTACGCGTCCAAAATGGCTGAAATTTCTGAAATGTATGAAAAATGTCAAAAGTTCACAACTACATTCATTAGTTTTTATTGACGAATGTTCATGTTGAGGTCGGGAACTTTTCAGATCACTCTGGTATACTATTATTTTATACCCTGATGATGCCGTGAGGCGAAGCCAGTTTTTATAAATAGTAAGTAATTTAATATTTTAAAATAAATATTATATAATAGGAAACACAAAAGGATAAACACGTACTTAATTGACTTTAGTACGTATTTATCCAAATCACAAAAATGATGCTAGAGTTTCACCCAGTGACACAATTACAAGTATAAGTTATAGTAGAAAATATATAATTACTGCTTGCCAGGCAGACGTTGTTCTGCCCTTTTCGACGACCCTTTATTAAAAATCCTTAAATTCGCAAAAAACATTGTGGGTCACTTATGACCAAAAAAACTATCCTATCACTCAAGTTGAACCAAGCTGCACACGGTGTGCAAATTTGATTAAAATCGGTTTAGTAGTTTAGGAGTCGGGCTATATGGTTGGCCCATTACCACTTTAGCGTACTTATCCGTTGTGATATGTCGGTCACTCTGGTTTTCCTGCGGATATCCTCATTTCTAAGTTTATTACGCAGAGAAACCCCGAGCATAGCCCTCACTATAGCTCGCACAGAGACCTTGAGCGTCCTCATACGGCCAGCGGTGAAGGACCACGTCTCTGTTCCATAAGTCATCACAGACAACACGCACTAGTTGTACGGTCTCGTTTTCAGATTTTAATATATAATAAAAAAGTAAATTCCCGAATACTACCCAGCCGATTTGAATTCGTTGATAGACCTCTCGACCGAAGTTGGACTTACCTAGTTCTAATGCGTCTATCTTCATTTCTATGTCCACGATGCAGAGAAACTATATGGAATGGAGAGATCATAGCAAGCTGAAGGACCTTCGGCTTCCTCATTCTCTTTCTCGGCCAGCAGTGAAAAATCACGTCTCAGATCCATGTCATTACCGGCAACACGGACTGATTGTAAAATTTTTGAGGTACTTACCTTTTTTTTTACATGGGGAAATGCCTACGCATACCCGCCTCGCGGGGGCAAGGACGGGTTATGTCGGACTCGCACCGACTAAAACCCCATGGTGTTCCACCTTTGTCGCATATTGGCAGGGCTACGGGAACGCTTTCGCACACATCCGCGGCCCTACTAGCGCCTGCCGCCCCATGGCAGCACCTCCTCGGGAGAGGAAAATGCCTCCCCGTTCTCCTTCTAGGTAAGGCGCACCAGAACACATGGCGCGCCTTCCTCCACGGCCTCCAATTACGTCTGTGCAACAGACGCCCCCGCGTCCCATGCACAAAGGCCATGGGGCCAGGAAAAACGAGCACTTAGAAGTACTAGCCTTCCCGACCCCAGCGGCGGATCTGGTCTATGGCTCCGCCGCCAACCAAGATTCGGCTGCGGAGGGTAGGGAGAGCGGCGCCTCGCAATACCGACAATCCTCTCCCCCCGCAGCCCCACCACCACCGCATCAACGGTGCGGCCCCGTTTGAGTCGCGGAGGATAGGGCGAGTGGCGCATCGCCATACCAACACTCCTTCTAAGCCCCCCCGCCACGACAAGGCGGGAACCCGTTCGGGGAGGTGAGGTACTTACCTGACGAGAAGATTACGTAAACTCCTGAACTGAAACTATGCTGAACTAAAACTATGCTACTGCTCAGCCGAGTTAAATCTGTTGCCTAGTCGGAATATTTGTCCTAGGTAACAATACCGTTATTGGTGTGACGTAGACGGTACACATGATCTTTATTTTGTCCATGTTCATTTTAAGACCAATTCTTTGGTAGACACTATTGACCGTAGTGCTGGGGTCATCCAGCAATTCTGCCGTAAAGACTTTATTCTCGGCAAATCGACGGTGATTGATGTACTCGCAATTCATATCCTTTCTCCACCTTTCTCCTTCCAGTCTAGTAGCTTAAAAAATAATGTTATGTGTTTGTTTTTTTTCTTTTCTTTTTACCTAGACCTTTTAACTGCACCCGCCTATACTCTCCTTATTATTCCTGGCTTGCCTGGCAGAAAATCCCACAAGGTATTGTTACGAGCTTAGGGTTCGTGACAATAAAAACTGTCGATTGAATTACCAAAATTAACAGTTTAATTCACTTTACACTAATTAAAACTTAAAGGACACTAATAATTAATCACACTGATTCACTTTATTTCGCTCCGAAGCTTCGCTTGTCTCGCCAAATTCAATACTGCCCCGATCGCGTCTTGCAGCGCCTTTAAATACAATTTTTACACCGAAACATCCAGAATATTCCGGTAGATACTGGCGCCGACCGACCAGACGCAGAAAGTTCGAGCGTGGGGCTACTAGAAAGCTTAATTCTTCTGTTCGATACTCGGAAAGTCAAGATCGACATTTTCTAGGAAGCCCTCCTCGCTCTGGTCCCCGACACTAGATGGCGCTTGTGCCAGGTACCTGACGTCAACTTAGGCGCGCAACAGTATCAAGAGTAATCTGTAGACCATTGAGGGACCTATGGTGAATAAAATAGATAATTAATAAATAAATTACAGACATTGACCTAAGTTATCTTCTTGTACTTTCAGAAAATGGGTGAACTATAACTATTATTTAAACATGAAATGCTCGTCTTGCAGCAAATAACAGAAAAGCTAAATTTATTATTAACTCCGTAAGAACTTTGCAGCCGAGCCAGTTGTAACGCGAGAACTGAGGTATTTTGAAGTGAGCACTAACTTAATACTTACAGCTATATATACTACTATCTTAAAGTTGCTCATAAGTCTTTGAATAATTCATAGAAATCATGGTGCAAATTTCAGACATTCAACTGCAGTATTTCTTTGTACTCTGTTATAAAACTTGCCAAACTAGAGGTAGTGTTTCATACGAATGTGTGTGTCGCAAACCTTCCCTGATGCTACTACATAAAAAGACACCGCACGACAAATGTGAAGTTTTGCTTCGTTCATGCGCTTTTGTATGTTAATGCATCTACATATCAACACAAATAAGAGGTGTATCAGTTATTTGTCTATTGAAATAACTACAAATAATTTATTTAAATTTAAAATCAAAATGCATGGATGCGGCCGCGGGAGTGAGGACATTCTATTACCATTCTCTGAGAGTAATTAATTACTTTGATTGTTAAAATAAATCTAGAGTAAATTACTTTTGTGATTGCTTTGCCCGAGGCCACCCACCATTTTGAATCCCGATGAAGATAGGTGCTCACTACTCCCAGAAAATCAGCCTTTGCCGTCATATATACTAAGCTAAGCACAAAGCCACCTGGATGCATCCGAGGAGGAAATATTAGCATTTGATAAACTACACGAACTTTCGTCTTAAATAAATCTCCCAAGTCAAAGTGACTCGTGTCATGCACGGAACTAACTGTTGGACTGATCATCAACTAGTAATATCTAACCTCGAACTTCGATCCCCTTTTGCTTCAACAAAATGAAAATTCAATGCCCTGCTGTTTCTGTGAATGTTGAACAAACAGAACTTTTCCATGTTACCTGCGGTGTCAAATAATTGCGTTGTGTTCTCACGTCATCGTTGATTGTTCTCTATTTCGCTCTACATACTCCGCCAGGAAGGCATACATATTCCTTTTTGCACCGACAACCAGCTTATTAGCTTAAATAGAAGGCGACTTGCGTCGTAATAACGGAAATCATGTACGCAGATGCATTGTTTAGTGACGGATTCCCCAAATTCTCTACAAATATTGATGACTAGTTTTTTTTTTATATGATAGGGTGACAAACGAGCACACAGTCCACCTGATGATAAGTAGTTGCTGTGGGCCCATAGATATCTACATCTTTCTTCGATTACAAATCAAAATGCAGATGCGTGTGCCCGTGAGGACTAAAATGGAATGCCTCGTTTCCAATTAAAAGGGTCTCCGGTTCTCTACACTCACCATACGAAACACAGCAGCATTTAGCTACTATTTTACGCTGGTATTCTGTCAGAGCGTTGTCCTTCCCCGGTCGAGCCGACCCATTCGTGCTACAACTATACTACTAATATAACTGCAGCATGGCCCTACCACGTATAAAAGATGATGAATCGTGCCGAAAGATGGGTCTAGAAGTCAGCGACACCTGACAAAGACCGAATTGAATGCGACGGGTTCCCATTCTGCCCTTTTAGGATCCAGCTCAAGCAAGGTGTTCTGAAATCTGTAGAGAAGTTCAAGTTCTTGTGAAACGTAATTTTAAAGCTGAATTTTAATGGTAAAATCGGTGCTGCATTGGTTGCTATCGGTTCCGCATTAGCTGCTTTCAGAAAATTTAGATCCAAGATTTTCCGTTCACATGTTATCTAATAAGATAACAAGCAAAGTAAGTCATTATTGTTGGTTGTTCTGCCAAATGTTTTATATTCTTCCGAGTCTTGATGTTTGTATCGCAAACACATAAGAATTCTGGATAGATTCCATAATCAATGTCTCCCTAATATCACCTAATATCATGGATATACCACTGTGTATATCAAGGAATACGAAAGTCTTACGCCTATGACAATGAAAGTATATGATTAAAAAAAAACGTTGTACTTATACAATTTATTTAAAACAAAATTTTTATTTACTTCAACCAGATTTGTATATATATATATATATATATATAGGTATATATATATATAATCATTTACCATTAGGCGTACATGTTTGTCTCTTTCTTCTTGTTGTTCTTCATAAGCCCGTGAATCCTCTGTTGGACTTGGACATTTTTCATTGTGGGAAGGAATTCCTTAATCACCTTGCCCGGCAGGTAGATTGGTGATCGCATATCCAGATTCTGAACACCTTCCTTCTTAAATTACGTCTGGCGTATAAATATGGTTATACCGCCATCTATCGGAACCTATGAGACATTTTTCGCACTACCCGTTGTCGTCCCCCAAACATACGAGTAGGCGGGTGGATTCTCATACGCCGCCACCTGATGCCGGCTGACTTTTGTCACTTTAATTTTAAAGAAGTTGCAAATGTCTCAAAAGTTTAAAAAAATCGATGACAACGTTTCTCATGACCGATTTTTCAATCCTCCGTTAAAATTTATTTATAGGATAAAATACAACATAAACAAATTGTAAATTATAGTTGTATGAATAAAAAAAGTTCAATTGCTACATTTTTATATTTAGTGACATTATATTTTATTCGATAGATAACTATTATTTGACGAATGAAAAATTGACCCTTAAAATTATTAAACGTAAAAGTTTTAAAATTTCCCAAATAATATTGAATTCGTATTGTGTAGATGAACGTCATTCAATTTGTAGTATGTAGAAATTTTCTTAAAATTACATAAATAATATATAAATAATATTTCTTGAGATTTTAAACATTATTAAAATAAACAAAAAACTGAATTAGAACATAATACCGTTACTTTAATCAACATAAAAAATATTTAGAAAAATGGCTATTTGTATATTATTTATTATTCCAATTTGTATCCTATTTGAGAATAAAATATTTATTCTTTTAAATTACATTATATTACTACAACAATTTAAGGCATAAATTTTGAGGTGATTACTTCGCTAGATTTCGCTAGATCGTCCTAAGTATGATTGAAGACCCAAGAAAGGAATCGAGCCCACATTCATATAGATTATATTAGTCGTAACGGCCACATAAAGTTGTCAAAAATCCGAAATCTTATACATTTTAAGCAGGATTTAGTTCTTTGCCTCTTTTCGTGAACCATTGACTGTCTGAAAACGATCTCTTAAACTTTTACGCATTATAAATAATCTTGCTAAAATATGAATATTGGATAGCGAATTAAGGTAAACTAGTACTAAAAAAAATTAAAAAGAAATTTGTTCGTAGGAATTATTTTTTATTCTCTCCTTTTCGGTTTTATGAATCAAAAACCACAGTAAGAGATTTGAGCGAAAACTTGATTTTACCCTAGAGAGTATGAATTATTATTAAGTAACATGCATGTTCCTAAAGGAACTGTATCTGTGACTGGCTGTCGCTGCTGGTGATAAAGAGGCTGGTTCTTGTCCCGATCGAAGGCTAAGTATAGTCATACAGTGATGAAACGCAGCGTTCTTAGCCGGTGGGACTTTGTGATAATTTAAGCTTTTAGTTTTATGTTTTTTTTTACTTTGCTAGTAAATATTGTGTATATTTGAATGATACGTAAATAAAAACTTATTAAATAGATACATAATATTACATCAATCGATGCAATATTATATTAATCTGTCAAATCAAGGGAAATAAATATCTTACTTGAGTATGTTCGATATATGACTTTATCATATTAATATTTTCATATAAAAATGCATGCCGTACTGTGAAGACTTTGTAAAGTTATAAAGATGGTAACTTAATTATAAATTATATGCCGGTAGTTGTTGGGAGCACTAAGCTCGAAGTTGTTGACGAGTATGTTTACGTGGGACAAATAGTCCGACTAAGTAAGGCCAACTTCGACCGAGAGGTCAATCGACGGATTCAAGCAGCTTCAAAACTCGTCAGGTATACCTCAAAACCTGAAAACTAAGTTGTACAACTAGTGCGTGTTGCCAGTGATGACCTATGGAACCGAGACGTGGTACTTCACTGCTGGCCGTATGAGGACGCTCAAAGTCGCTCAGCGAACTATGGCAAGGGCTATGCTCAAAGTTTCTCTGCGTGATAAACTTAGAAATGAGGATATCCGCAGTAGAACGAGAGCGACTGACATAGCCCAACGGATTAGTAAGCTGAAGTGACAATGGGCCGGCCATATAGCTCTAAGAACCGACAACCGTTGGGGAAGAAGGATTCTTGAGTGGCAGCCTCGTACCGGTAGGCGAAGTGTAGGGCGACCCCCCACTAGATGGACGACCTGGTAAGACATGCAGGAAGTCGATGGATGCAGGTGGCTGAGGACCGTTCTTTGTGGCATACCTTGGGGGAGCCCTATGTTCAGCAGTGGACTTGTGAAGGGCTGTAATGATGATGATGATGATGAAATTATATCTATGAGGGCCAAAGTGTGAAATCATAAGGTTACAGGAGAGGCCAATAATGATATATAGATCTTAGACGTGGTCCTTCGCTGCTGGCCGTTTGAGGAAGAGCTAAGTCGCTCAACGGACTATGTTCGTAATGAGTATATCCGTAATATAGAACCAGAGTAACTGACATAACCCAACTGAAGTAGCAATGACCCGGTAATCGGAGGTCGGATGAAGAACCGACAACCGGTGGTGCAGAAAAGTTCTACTCCCGCTAGATGGAGTGACAACCTGGTAAGGCATGCAGGATGTCAACGGATACAGGTAGCTCAGGACCGTACCTTGAGGGAAGCCTATGTTCAGCAATAGATTTGTGATGGGCTGTACTGATGGTGAAACCAGAGTTTTTGAATGTTTGCACATTCACTATGACAATTATGTCTGAAATTTATGCTGCAGTAAATTTTTCATAAATATTTTTGGTTTTTGCTTATAAACGCCCTTATATGTTAGTTTAGTATAATATTGACTATAATAATATTTATCGTAATTAAAAATATCTCTAAAGATAATTTTGAAAATTTTAGGCGATTTACACTTATTAAAAAGAAAGGGTATATTTCTCTATTTTTTATTTACTAAAGTCTTTACTTTTTATTTATTAATTACCGTGTAGTAGCTATATAATATTAACTCAGCCAAGTCATTGGCTGAGGTAATATATAAATAATAATAAGATAGCACATTTGCTATCTGTCTTAAATTATATTTGGATAGGTAATACACATAATCTATATTCAAAGTTGTCTTAATTAAGTTATTAATGTCTATTAAATTAGTATAATTGTTACAATTAAATGTCAAATTTAAATTATTGTTACATGACAAATTATTCATTAATAAATTTAAATCATATCTTATTTTATTCTCCTGTGGCCAACCCTGTATGTAAGGCTATGTAAATAAGATAATTTTATATAAACAAGATAACTTTCAAAGCAAAAGCAAAGCCTTTATTATTATTAGAAAATGCGGGCACGCGCACTACTACATACTCAAGTTTTAAGTATAATCGCTTGAATATTTTGAGCATACGGTACAAAAAAAGAAAATTAAAACGATATAACATAAATATTTTCTGGAAAAAGCAATTCCAGGGGACTAAATAAAGGGCACTAAAGTAAAATTGATGGTTTTTAGAATGTTTGTCTGTCTATCTGTCTGTCTGTCTGTGTATTTAAAATTCCTTTTTATTCCCAGTTAATAATAAATTAAATAGTATAAATAAATTACATTTATATGTTTAAATTATTAAATTCATAATGGATTTAAAAATTCTAACGTTAATTTTAGTATTAGTTCTTTCGTTTATTCATTTTAGTAAAAATATTTTTTTAAAGAACAGGGGTGACACACGAGCACACAGTCCACTTGATGGTAAGTGGATGCTGTGGCTCATAGACATCTACATTTATCCTCGACCAAGAACCAAACCACAGGCGCGCTGTCATCCCTGAGGACCAAGATGCCTCGCTTCCATTAAAAAAGGGTCTTCGGATCTCTACACTCACCATACGAAGTACAGCGGTATTAAGCTGCTATTTTACGCTGGTCCTTCCACGGTCGAGCCGACCCATGCGTGCTACAACCATAATATATCTGCAGCGTGACTCTACCACGTAAAAAAATAACTAATTACTACTTAAGTAGATATTAGTGACATCTATCGAAAATCTATTGCAATTAGCACAGAACTCTTATTATCCATATAGTTTAAATAAATAAATTGTTATGTAGTTATTGGTCAGGAATTTATAGTATCATGAATTAGTCAATTTTCGCGTGAAGTGGCGGCATTTCTTTAAATTAACAGTGTTTGTGGACTATATCATGATATAGCTTGACCAAATCAATGAATAAAGATTGTTTGGTGATACTAACTATTAAACAATTTTCCCTTCATAAGGACACAGCGGTAGACATGCCTGATAGAAAAAGTTGCTAGGCGTATGAGACAATTCTGATAAAGTTGCTTATGTGTTTCTTTAACATATTACATCGCCAATTTTTTCCTACGTCCAATATAAAAAAATTTCCTACGTCCAATATAGAGACAGATACCGAGGCTTCTCTTCAAGTGATCAGGTTTTGCATATTTTAGTACGAAATAGTATTATTGATGTTTCTAAATTCAAGCCCACGCGAGCGAAGCTGCGGGTAAATAGCTACTACTTGAATATACAGTATACTCGTATATCAGGTCAGAAACAAATTTAACAAAAATAAAAATGCGAACTTTATTGTTCAAGGGATATCAAATTGTTAATCTAAGGATTTAATGAAGCAATAAGTGCTTGAGTTATCTATCATAAAATTTAGTAACTGACAAAGTAGAACTTAAAATGTTTATTTAATTGACACCTAAGAAGTACACTTGCCAATGATTTCTCAATAAACTGTAAATCATACGATGATCCATAACAATGAAAGATTGTTTGTTTTCAATTCGTTCTTGTTCTTTCTTTTTGAGGCAGGGAGGAATCCGCACCGCTAACTGAATACTATATTATATATAATAATATATCGCCGGTGAATAAATAGCTGGCCCATTGCAACTTTAGTTTACCTAATCCGTATCTTATTCATACATAATTTTTATTGATTTTTTATTCTTTATTGCATTCCTTAAAACAAAAGAATGTAAAAGGGCGGACTTAATACCTTAAGACATTCTCTACCAGTCAACCCATGGAGTGGTGAAAATTTGACGTAGGTGTGGCAATATAGAATAAAAGAACACAAAACAAATATAAACTATACATATACGACCTAACTTATATATATATATATATATATATATATATATATATATATATATATATATATATATATATATATATATATACATACATACAAATATACATATTTAAATACATACATAATTAGCACACATACTAGACTTACTACATGGATATATACGTCTGTTTAGCAATACATATTAAATAAATGGATGTGTCATGTATATACACAATACGACGGATTAGTAAAATTGTATATTAATGCAAGAATAGATAATATTTCCATAACTAATCATTAAAATGAAACCTTCATTGAAATAGATGAACTGTAGCCTTGTATGTCACTTACCGAGCACTTAACATTAACAAAGTCACCTCGCGTTAACTTTGAGTGACGTCGGTTGGGTCGACAGCAGTCACACGACGTCAACGTGAACCGTAAATTTTGATACTGACGTGCGTGTTAACATTACGAAAACTGTAAGAAAATATATTTAAACGTTTCCTGTAATATTATTCCGTAAATTTAAGTTAATCTTATATTACAAGTATTGGAAAGTCAAGTTAAAGTCAAAGATATACAAGACTGCATAGAAGTCCAGTTCAACTAAAAATATATTGAAAGGGATTTTGACTTGAGAACTAGCATCTATTTGACATTATTATTATAGTTTATAATTTTTCTATTTAAAAGCAAAGCAGCACTAGTTGAAGGTAGTTTCAAGAATTTTAAAGGGTTCAAAGACAGTGTTTAATAGTCTACGGGCTCAAGGTGAATACTTTGTAAAAAATAGATATTCTTAATGAAGAATAACCATTGGTTTATGTATTTAGTTTATTTTGACATAACCGTCGTATTAATTTAATAATAATAATGTCCTCGAGACCAAATTCCGGTCACGGCGGCCAGTCTCAACGGAGACTAGCCATCGGCGCAGGACAGGATTATAGTGTCCAAGTGTATGCGCAAGCACAGGTGCACTCTCTATTCCCTCACTCTCATAATCCGATGGGACGGTAAACTGACACGACCGGAGAGAGACTAGGCGCAGGACCAACGGCATTACGTGCTTTCTGAGGCACGGGGGTGAGGCACTGCCAACTTCCTGACTTCGGGCAACTACTGAGAATTTCTTGATGGAAAAACTCAATAATTGATTTTTTGGCCCGACCCGGGATTCGAACCCAGGACCTCATGATCAGCAGTCGCACTACTACAGCCGTTAGATCAACGAGGCAGTAAATTATTATTATATTTATATAGATAAAAATTAATTTAATTACGAAATAATATACGATAGTGGGAAATATGAATTCCAGTGAATATTTAATAGTTTTAATAGCGCCGTTGTGGTAGCTACACGTAGAGAATCCATTGCTTCTCCGTCCCGTGGATGTTGTAAGAGGCGAGATGGATGATGAAAGATGGTGGTTTAACAACTTCGTTTGAATTATACAACATAATTAAAAATGACTTATCTCCCTTGCCGAAAACCTCAAACATAAGCTTTGCGCTATTGGGCACGTTACAATGTCAAAATTTGTCAAAAAAAATTGGGCAGCTTAATCAAACCTTCGGCTTCGGTAACACCTTCGGCTGATTTGACAGAGGGCCGGATGTGCGGCCGGTAGTGGACTTTGGAAGTTAGCTAGGACCCTATTCATCAGAGAAGAGAAATGATACCGTAATATAAGCCGCTCATCTACTTTCACTTAGTGCTTAATTCGCCATTACAATCGAATTAGTACAGCAATCATGAATTCTTGCTGCAATTTGCATTCAAATGTAATAGAGCAATTTAGATAAGTCTTGCTTGTTTTAATATCTATAATATAATACATATATGTAAATCTGTAAGCTTTTAATTAAAAGAAGTAAAAAAATATACGTATCTAGTATATACACACAATACGCCTGTCTACCAAAGAGGTAGGCAGAGACTACAGACCTCTATTTGTTTCGACCCTGACTCACCTTTCTCGCTTCTTTCACATCCGTATATCTAAACATACATGCTCGTCGTTTACCCTTAATTTGGCCCGTCTTTGATATAATATCGCCAATATGGTCGATTACCTTCCATCTAGACACTATTCACTTCTGAAGCTTGCATTTTCTTAGTCACTTTTTCCTCATTAATCTTGGAAAAGGAAGCTCTCATTAATCTTCTTACCGTACTTCTTATCTTCATGGTCGTAATGGTCTTAATTTCCACAGCATTAATTTTTCTCTTATGCTTATTCTGCCGCACACAACTTTCACTATCAGTTTTCTAATTAAACTTATTTATGTTCGATTCATGTAATTATATATCGATGTATCTCGTCTAGAATTATGTCGTATAAGGGATGATATTCTATTGATCGGTGTTCACCGCAATAACTATTCAATATTTTAATTTGTGTATAGCAGGACATATTAAAATGTCACAAAGTTTGAAAGAAGCGTCAAAGGAAATGTAAAACCAGTAAAATTGTGGTATTTAAACCGCAATGTACAATAGTAGAAGTGTGTTTTGTATGGTGTATGTATTTTCAGCAACTAAGTTTCTCTATTGCAATTTAATTTTCTTAATTAACATATGTATGTGAACCACGCTACAGCTGATTAAGGCTTCAATGTAATGATCTGGCTGACGAGGGAAGGACCACACTCGCACAGAATACCAGCATGGAATAGAAGCATATTGCTGTGCTTTGCATGGTAACTGACGAGTATCGGAAATAATTTTTACTGGTATCAAGGGATCCTCTCCTTCCATATTCAGATATGACAGCACATATACTACATTTCAGGCATCTTATTCTACCTTACTATTAGGCTTGTGATGAGTGTGTTTGTTTGACGCACTTACTTTCATGAAAATAAATGTACCCCATAAAACTTCTCATCGCAGGTGGTTCTATACTACATAACCCATTTAATAATAAAAGAAGATCAGTGCTAGCGAAACACTTTATGAGCTTGCTTGTGCTTTAGGTGCTACTTACTATTTAACCGAGTTAAAAAAACGAGGAGGTTCTAAATTTGACTCGTATATTTTTTTATGTTTATTCACCGATTTTTCGACTAACCCGATGTAAATGATTTTTTTTTCGTTAAATAGGTTATAATTCAGAGGTAGTCCCATATAGTCTTGAGAAAAAAATGGATGTAATTTTGCTTCAAATAGTGTAACGTTGTGTCATATTTCGACCACTGTGGTCACCGTACACGTATGTGTGGTTTGTTACAATAAACTAAAACCTATTAAATGTCCACTGCTGAACACTGGCTACCCCCATGGATTGCCTCACAGGCGGGATTTTTTCTATAATTGGCACTCATTAGAAAATTTCATTGTGCCAGTGTCATATTAAATCACCCTAATCCTCATACTACTGTGAAATATATAGAAACAACGCTCATCGTGATGCAACATCCGTTTTCTAGTAAACCATTATATGGCGCAGCACTTTGAGACACAAATTTCACGAGCCATTACCTTCGGGTACGATTACACTTCGATTGCTCGTTTTACGTAACTCATTCCACGGGATAACATTTAGGAACTGATCCTTAAAAAGAATGAATATAAGAATATGTTACCTAATATAAATATTTTATAAAATGTAAAACCCGACTTCAAAAACTAAAAAGACAATATATTTTCTACCTCATAGCTTCTGAAGTCGGTGCTGAGACAATAGTGTATCAAAGAATTGAATAACTTTCTTCTATTCCGTATCACCCTATAATTTTTTACTGATGAAGACTCAAGAGATGGAGTGGTGTTATCTTCCTGGAACATCCAAATGAAAATTACCATTGTGAATTCATCTGCCAAGCATACCAATAAGTAGCATGAGTGGGTTGACTCTACCGAGGAAGGATCACACTCTCAAAGAAAAGCAGCAACTTAATGCTGCTGTATTTCATTTGAAGAGTGTAAAAAACAGGAGACCCTTTTTACCACTTTTTACTGGATACAAGGCATTCCATCTTAGTCCTTAGGGGTGGCAAAGCATCAGAATTTTGATTTTAATTGTGGATAAACGTAGATTTCTGTGGATCACAGCACACACCATCAGGTGGACTGTGTGGTCGTTTGTCGCCCTTAGTTTATTAAAAAAAACACTGTATTAATATGAAATATCTTCAGTATGAAGCTGTGCAGCTTTAAAACTCACTAAATAATGTTGACACGATATATTAATGCAAAATGAGACAAAGACTGAAAGAAATTAAAGTTTTGAAAAAGGTTACGGAATCTAAGGGCAGCTTGCTGACACGAAGTCTTAAAGAAGAAAGGACTTTTTGTAAAAGAAACTTTTTCTCACAGAACTACTTTCTCTACTGTACAGAAAGTGGAAAATAAGATCGACTTAAAATGGAACAGTGGAGCTTTTGAAAGCAAATAGAGAACCGATGTTAAAAGTTTTTCAAAGGATATTTATTATGACTTTCAGATTGACATTATGCTAGAGACCGAGAGAACAAGCGTGATATATCTATTCTTTTAGTAAAGCGATAACGACTTGTTAAAGAACTACAGGCTGATTTTTCTTCTGCTCCGCTAGATTTACATATTGTTATCGAGAGACATTATGAATCTAGTCCTCTAAACAAGGCTGTTTCCGAAAGGCTTTATTGAATGAGTACTAATCACATTCCTTTCTGTGGGAGCTACTTTTGATAGGTTGTACAGAAGACCAAAGGAAACATTGTGAGCTTTTTATGATGTATGTGAGTTACGAAAACTTTTAATAAACTCGAAATTTTCGGGGCTGCACTCTAGCGTTGGACTGACAGTCTCGAATTTGTAGAGCTAAGTTCGGTGCCTATCTGAGTACTCAGTACTAGAGTACGAAACCGACCATTCCAGGAAGAATTCGATTTGCTCACATTTATAGTTTACCTATATAGTACTTTTATTATGTGTTTGTAATATATGGTAATGCAGAAACCATAGCACTATCTTCAATAACTTTCTTAGGATGACAATCAAAAAGATCATTTTACGAGGAACTAATGTCCACATCACACATACACTCAAAATTAGGGTTGGTACGTTATGTGATATGAGTACCTACTGTGTGAGTGGATGATACATACTCGTACTTTTCATTAATTTTAATTTTAACCATAAAAGATAATAATTTAAATACACACTGAAAAGACAACTTTTTTGTTTCAGGTACATGTTAATTAAAATTATTTGCTACGCTTGACACAACTGTAAGTACTGCAGTACATTTTATTCGCGGCATACTGTGGGTAATATTTTTAATGAAAATTAA
This sequence comes from Parnassius apollo, assembly GCA_907164705.1. Taxonomy (NCBI): domain Eukaryota; kingdom Metazoa; phylum Arthropoda; class Insecta; order Lepidoptera; family Papilionidae; genus Parnassius; species Parnassius apollo. The sequence goes on from CAJQZP010000693.1 coordinate 28,342,995, forward strand.
AACGTATTTTAAAATAACATAAACACTCACGCCTGTCACCCAGAGGGGTAGGCAGAGACTACGGACTTCCATTTGGCACGATCCTGACATACCTCTTTCGCCTCCTTTACATCCATATATCTAAGCATACATGCTCGTCGGTTAAGGGTACTTCTAACGTGGCCCCTTTTCAAAATATCGCCAATTTGGTCGATAAACTTTTTTCTAGGGCGTCCCTTCCCGACTCGGCCGTTCACATCTGCCATATAAATTTGCTTTGTCACTCTTTCCTCATTCATTCTTTCTACATGACCAAACCACCGAAGCATACCTTTCTTAATCCTGGTCACAACATCATCTTGCATACCACATTTATCTTTTATCACGCAATTTCTCACCCTGTCATTCATATTCAACCCTAGCATATTCCTTAAAGACCGCATTTCTACAGCATTTATTCTACTTTCGTGCTTCTTCTGCCACACCCAGCTTTCACTACCATACATTAAATTAGGGACTAACACAGCATTATGAATTACCATACGAGCCTTTTTTGACACATTCTGGTTCTTCACAATAGAGTGTAGTGCCCCATTCACTCTATTCCCTGCATTTACTCGTCGTTCTATATCCCTATCATATCTACCATCCCTGCTAAATAGACATCCCAAATACACAAACTCATCCACTTGCTCAATTAACTCTCCTTCTATTCTTATTTCGCATACCGTTTTGCTTTCTTCTCTTTCAAAAACCATCACTTTCGTCTTACTTGCGTTCACTTTCATTCCCCTTTCTTTTAATTCCCAGTTTATTAATGTAACCATCATTTGCAACGCAAATATGACTCGATCATTGGCATGCAAAAGGCATTTGACGGTTAACTCGCCCATTCTTAACCCACATTCTTCATCTTTCAAAGTTTGCAAACACCTGTCCATAAATAGGTTTAACAGCCAAGGGGAAGCTACACAGCCCTGTCTGACACCTTTTTGGATGCCAAACCAGTCCGAGTAGACCCCATTGATCCTGACACAAGCACTAGAGTCCCTATAAAGAGACCTTAATGCCTGTATCAAACCAGCGCTCAACCCATATGAGTTCAGTGTTTGCCATAACAAATTCCTGTCCACTCTGTCATAAGCCTTTTCCAAGTCCATGAACGCACAAAAAACTTTCTGGTTTTTGGCCAAAAACTTCTCCGCAATCATGCGCATGGAAAAGACTTGATCTGTACACCTCATTCCCTTTCTAAAACCCGCTTGTACATCCCAAATTTTTCCATCAGTTTCTTTCATAACTCTTTCAATTAACACCTTAGCATACAGTTTACCCACAATACTAAGCAAGCTGATACCACGGTAGTTTTTGCAGTCCTGCTGTGACCCGTTTCATTTATATATTGGTACTATAACTGCTTTACACCAGTCATCCGGTACCCGTTTTAATTCCCAACATAAATTAAACAAGGTGTACAGCAGGCCTGCCTTCACTCCCTCTCCAGCCCTTAGCATCTCGAGTGATACTCTATCATATCCAGCTGCCTTACCTGCTTTCATGCTTTTCATTGTTTCATTATTTCATCTACACTTATCTCCATACCCCTTTCCACTTCTTTCGGAATTTCTTGTTCATTTAATTCAGAAGACTCTTCACTCATAAACACGCTTTCAAAGTATTCCTTCCATCTGTTTAAATTCGAAGCTTCATCATTCAGAATACATTCATTCTCGTCTCTTATAACATTCATTATAGGCTGTTTTGTATTTCCCCTGGCAGTTCCTACGAGTTTCCAGAACATTTTTATGTTAGCCTGGAAATTATCAGATATCCTTCTATCATTCTTATCCGTTCTTTCTTTCTTTTTCCTTTCAACAACTTCTTTTACTCTCTTATTTAGACGTCTAAATTCTGCCTTTTTTCTTTCAATCTCATCATTCATACCAGAAGAATTACCAGCTTTGGTTGCTAGTAAATCTAACCATGCTTTCTTCTTTGATTCAACTTCCACCCGTACCTCATCATCCCACCACAACGTATTACTTTTCCTTTCATTTGTTCTCTTACCACATACTTCAGTGGCGGCATCCACCAAACCTTTCTTAATATTGTCCCACACAGTATTCCAGTCTAAATTATTCATACACAACTCATTCAAACATCTAATATTTCCTCTCAGTCTACATTTATACTTCTCTTTCACATCTTCATCTTGTAACTTCTCTATTCTTATACGCTGTAACGCAGTGGTAGACACAGATGTCCGATGCCGCCAACGCTTTAAAAGACCATTAATTCGACATAAGACCAAGTAATGATCCGTCCCTACGTTGGACCCCCGGTAAACCCTTGTATCTACGACTGCGCTCCTCATTCTTTCATCTACAATTACGAAATCTATCATGCTTCTATCATCACCTCTTTCCCATGTATACATGTGAATCTTCTTATGACGAAAAAAAGTATTCGTCACAAAAAGATTCTTTTCCACACATACCGTGAGGAGGTCTTCACCATTCTCATTTATACTTTCATCACCAAACATTCCCAATATCCTTTCATAACCAGACCTCTTCAGCCCAACCCTTCCATTAAAGTCTCCTAACATAATAATATTTTCATTTTCCTTACATTTTGTCAACACCATCCTTACCATGTCCTAAAACTGCTCTCGGATGTAAGTGCGCTTAGACATGTCTGGGGCGTACACCCTTAGAAGGAACAGCTTCTTTAAGCCCACTTTAATTCGTATCCATAGCAGCCTCGGGCTTACACATTCATACTCTTTCACACATTGACACATTCTTTCTGAAAGGATGAAACCGACACACTGGCATACCCGTTCGGTCTCGTCTACGCCAGACCAATACGCGGTATACGTTCCATGTGCAGTGGCATCCTTTCCCTTTCGTTTCATCTCATTCACACATAACACATCTATTCTTCTGTCATTCATCATTTCGCATACTTCATCCATCTTATCATACATTCCTCCACATACATTCAGCGTAGCCAGACGGGTTTCCGCAATCCACTTTTCGCCCCTCCGGGAGACAGGACGTGACGGGTGGCGAACCTCGTCGCCGGTTTTTCTCCCGGAGATTCTTCGCACCCCTGCCCCATTGAAGGGGCGCCGGGAGCTCGGGGCCATTTCTTTTGTTTTCTGAGTCATGGTGCGAACAAGGGATGGTGGTAGATTTTACGCCGCTACCATACGGCCAGGAGCCGAGTCTATTTTTTCGGCTTTGTCGCTCGTTTAGCACCACCCGGGGGACACGTGTAGGGTGGGCCTAAGGTTAGGTGGTCGAAGCCTACGGACGCGAGCGACTCATCCTCCCCGTATTTTAAAATCTAAAAAGTATATTTAGTTTTTTTTTTGCTAATTTAATTAGTTATCATATTAACCTAGAACTAATAATTATTGTTATTCGGTAGCTTTTATTACTTTAAAGTTACTTCTTTTTAGCACACAAATAAATATCTCTGACCTCAAGTCATTATGTATCCTAAAGTCGTGGATGTATTTTCCACTTATTATTTACTTTATTTTCTTAAAGTTTTATATTAGTTATTTTTTTTGCGTATCGCTTTGTGGTAGTGGGCTGTTACTTTACTTCGGTGGATTTTCTAAATATCAGGCTTCAAATTAAGCAACTTTCCTTATCATTCCGTTATATAGAAAATATCTTTGTCCAACAGTAAGTTATTAACAAGTTCATGATATTGTTGAGCGAATATTACGAATGTCTTTTGAAATTTTATTACATAATAAGAGCGACAAAAGAGCACACAGTCCATCTGATGGTAAGTGAGTACTATAGCCCATAGACTAGATGTCTATGGGCTATCGTCTATCCTCGATTAAGAAACAAAATGCTAAATGCTATGGATAGGGCTATGCCCGTAATTTCTTTGTGTGATAAATTCGTAACCATTATAATCGCAGAAGATCAAAAGTAACTGATACAGCCCAGCAGATCAAAAGGCTGAAGTGGTCGGCCATAATATAGATCAAAGAACCAACAACTGAAAGAAAATTTCTCAAATAACGACCTCGTACTGGCAAGCGCAGTATTAGGCGATCCTCCACTAGATCGTGTGACAAAATACGCAGGGAGCCGATGGAAACACGACACGAATAAGACACATACGATTGGCTGGCAACGAATCGACGGCGATTCAATACTCTCTTAATACTGTTTTGATATTGATTGAGAACGGTCTAAATTTTAAATCACACAGAATATAAGTGGATGTAGAAGTGGGGTAGAACTAATGTTGCTGTGTTTACACTTAGGGCGAGTTATATTGCGTCTCGTTACTTTGTATATTTCCATATTTAGAATAATGAAATATTTAGAATTTATAGATCACCTCTAAGTAACACACCTACCGCACTACAATCATATTTTCAGCAGTAGACATGTTATGGAGCTGTAGTAATAAATCTTAGTAGTCTGTGGTAATAAAGATGATGCAGGAAATATGTTGCTACTTTGTAGCAGAAATATTTAATAACCAAAAAAATAATTTTCCTGTTTTACGAGTCTTCCCTGACTTTTATTTTCACCTTACCGTAAAGTCTGGTTGAAATATCCTCATTAATATTTACAAGTTTACAATCTAAGATTTTTTACGCCAACACTTCAACCAGCAACCCTCATAAAAAGGATTTAATAACACCCTACCACGCATGCTCTTTATACATTTTAAGCCTACATGAGCAAGTATCGATTTTATCTGTAACTGAGTTTTTATAAGCAAAATATTTTCTGTCAAATTTATATTCTGTAGTTCCAGTGAATATTATGAAATATATATCTTCTTAATATATATAAATTACGTGTCACGTTGTTTGTCCGCGATGGACTCTTAAACTACTTAACCGATTTTAATCAAATTTGCACACCGTGTGTAGTTTGGCCCAACTTGAGAAATAGAATAGTTTTTTGCTCATGAGTGAACCACAATTTTTTTGTAAATTTGAGGATTTTAATAGGACATGACAAAGCGTCGTCGAAAAGGGCAGAACAACGTCTGCCTGGCAAGCTAGTTATGAAATAAAGAAAGAAATATTAATATAACAGTATAGAGGCGTTGTAAGAATATCCCCTACCTCATATCATCCCGTGGTTATCGTAAGAGGCGACGGAGGAAAACAAATCAGGAGATAGGCAGCAGCGTCTTCCTGATAGCAACTAAAAATTAAAAACTGTGGTTGCCAAGTTGCCTGCCAAGCGTGGCAGCTTTGGTAAATATTCCCCTAAGAGGCCATCTGGAGGGGTGGGAGGAGTCCTACTTTCACTAGTGCGCTTTCGAATAGCTGTAACGATAATGATAAGATATAAAAACAAAAAGGAATTAATTATAATAGATAATTATGACAATATGCTTTTGGAATCGGAAAGTTCGTTACTTACTTCAAATTACTACATATCCACAACCCTTGACCTACTTTAAACATTAAAATAATAATAATATATAATACCTATGTAGTTGGTTTACAGATGGTTTAGCAATTTAAAATTAAAATATTCGTCAACAATATGAAGTGATTCAGTTTGCATTATGGAGTTGGTTAAAACTTCTTAAGTTATATATTATTATGGACGTATTTTTATTTAATTTTACTGTAGTTATAACTATGTATTATTTTATAAAGAAAAGTTTGTAAAATAGGATCCTTAATTGATATGAAGTGCTGCGATATTGTTCTAATCCGTACTTATGTCAACTAATGCTACAAAATGTGAACTAACGTTCACCAGCAGCGATCTCAGTATGTCACGTTTCAATAGAGAGCGTATTTGATACAATTTAAATTGCAATAAATTGACTTATATTGGTTTCACATTTTTACATATTAAAATGGTATATTATTCTGGCCGATTGAAACAGTTTGGACTACGCACGACTGATTATTGTGTCACAAATATACGCACTAGCACATAAGAGCGTATTTACCTAAATCTATCCGTCCAATATAATGCTAATGCCATATCTCTTTTTCTACTTAGAAGTTTGCCGGGGTGGATACACCGCTCTTATCTATTGCTGGCGCTAAATAGCAGTACGTACATTGCTTTGATCGCGTTTAAACGGTAAAGAGAATCAGTGTTATTAAAGGCTGTGATGCATTACAACCAGATATGAAACGGATAGCTTTTTGGCCGTATACCGGATATTCAGCCAGTCTTATCGCTGGATAGCCGGATATCCTGCCGCCGGATATTCTGCCGAACTTCTTCGTTTGGTGAAAAAAAAATGAAAAATGTTTTATTAACAGAAAAAAAAAATACAATAGGTAATACCTGTTGGTTTCCTCACTAGGCAAGCCTATATCGAGGAATCCTGAGACCAAAGTTCACTAGGCATTATTATATACATCTTATCAGATAATCTGTCATAATATACCTACACAAAACAGCAATAAAAGAACTGCTTAATGCTCAAAATCTAAAAACATAAAAAAAAGAAAGAAACCTTTAATAACCAAGCCAAGTTTTATATAACTGGAATGCATTAACTATATATGTATTTACATTTAAAAATAAAAATAAAATAAAATTAAAATAACAACAATATTTACCTAAAAATTTTAGAAATACCATCAATTAGCAAAAGTCCGTTTTGAACAATTCTTCTGTTTCGTCATATGATAGGGTGACCAACCATTTCAATATGATTAATTTGATGCATCGCAAGAAGCGAAAAGTCAAGTCAGTGCAACTGTTCGCGTTCGTGACCCTTATATTTATATTGTACAATAACACCGGATAGTTACCGGATATCCGTTTCATCTCTAATTACAACCTATTATTTGGAGGTGACATCACATATATAGCCTTCTTTGTTTGAAGTTTGTTGCTGGTGTCCATAGTGTGCATTTGTGTCTTACCACCAGATTGTCATTTCAATTTAACGAAAATGATTGTGTTGACAGAAAAGGGAGAAGTTTTGAATATTAATAAACAACTATTTCTATTTTTACACAAGTTGAAAGGAATAACACGTTAACGTTTTCTTAAACTTAACTTAACTTAACTGTTATTCACCAACTAGTGGCAAAAATTAAAACAGAAGTTGTAAACCTATATCCCTTAACATGTCTTGACAGTGAGTCACAGTGTAAGTGAAGTCTTAACAGTGATGCTAATAGTGTTGATGTAGAGACACTAATTCTTAAATTTAGAACACTAACATGAATAAAACAAATTTAGATATATATTAACTATTACACCACAAACATAAAATCCGTAAATTTAGTTTTATTCAATAGAGACATCTTCTTATCGGCCTCGACCACACCGATCTTCCATTTATGCAGCCAGATTATCAACTGTTCAGTCGTGTAGTTGATATTTGCATAAACTTTTAGACACCACTCATTCTGTCGCATTACTTTCGCGTCCGGGCTCAAGGACCTAAATGATTTCGAAAATCAAAGCGATGTTTCTGGATTATGGTCAGCTTTTAATTAAATATCATTCACTCATGAAGGATGAAATTAGCATTCTTAATAAGCGTTAAAGTCAATCTAAATGGTGAGTGCTCCGTAATGTTTTGGAAAGTGTCAAAATGAATTAATTAAAAACAGCAGATTCAGAGATTATTTTTAATTAGTAATTAAGTGATTCAGTTTGCATTATGGAGTTGGTTAAAACTTCTTAAGTTATATATTATTATGGACGTATTTTTATTTAATTTTACTGTAGTTATAACTATGTATTATTTTATAAAGAAAAGTTTGTAAAATAGGATCCTTAATTGATATGAAGGGCTGCGATATTGTTCTAATCCGTACTTATGTCAACTAATGCTACAAAATGTGAACTAACGTTCACCGGCAGCGATCTCAGAATGTCACGTTTCAATACAGAGCGTATTTGATACAATTTAAATTGCAATAAATTGACTTATATTGGTTTCACATTTTTAAATATTAAAATGGTATGTTATTCTGGCCAATTGTAACCGTTTGGACTACGCACGACTGATTATTGTGTCACAAATATACGCACTAGCACATAGGAGCGTATTTACCTAAATATATCCGTCCAATATAATGCTAATGCCATATCTCTTTTTCTACTTAAAAGTTTGCCGGGGTGGATACACCGCTCTTATCTATTGCTGGCGCTAAATAGCAGTACGTACATTGCTGTGATCGCGTTTAAACGGTAAAGAGAATCAGTGTTATTAAAGGCTGTGATGCATTACAACCAGATATGAAACGGATAGCTTTTTGGCCGTATACCGGATATTCAGCCAGTCTTATCGCTGGATAGCCGGATATCCTGCCGCCGGATATTCTGCCGAACTTCTTCGTTTGGTGAAAAAAAAATGAAAAATGTTTTATTAACAGAAAAAAAAATACAATAGGTAATACCTGTTGGTTTCCTCACTAGGCAAGCCTATATCGAGGAATCCTGAGACCAAAGTTCACTAGGCATTATTATATACATCTTATCAGATAATCTGTCATAATATACCTACACAAAACAGCAATAAAAGAACTGCTTAATGCTCAAAATCTAAAAACATAAAGAAACCTTTAACAACCAAGCCAAGTTTTATATAACTGGAATGTATTAACTATATATGTATTTACATTTAAAAATAAAAATAAAATAAAATTAAAACAACAACAATATTTACCTAAAAATTTTAAAAATTCCATCAATTAGCAAAAGTCCGTTTTGAACAATTCTTCTGTTTCGTCATATGATAGGGTGACCAACCATTTCAATATGATTAATTTGATGCATCGCAAGAAGCGAAAAGTCAAGTCAGTGCAACTGTTCGCGTTCGTGACCCTTATATTTGGTAGACAGGTATTAGTACAGATAACACCGGATAGTTACCGGATATCCGTTTCATCTCTAATTACAACCTATTATTTGGAGGTGACATCACATATATAGCCTTCTTTGTTTGAAGTTTGTTGCTGGTGTCCATAGTGTGCATTTGTGTCTTACCACCAGATTGTCATTTCAATTTAACGAAAATGATTGTGTTGACAGAAAAGGGAGAAGTTTTGAATATTAATAAACAACTATTTCTATTTTTACACAAGTTGAAAGGAATAACACGTTAACGTTTTCTTAAACTTAACTTAACTTAACTGTTATTCACCAACTAGTGGCAAAAATTAAAACAGAAGTTGTAAACCTATATCCCTTAACATGTCTTGACAGTGAGTCACAGTGTAAGTGAAGTCTTAACAGTGATGCTAATGGTGTTGATGATAGAGACATCTTAATGATTTCTTAAATTTACGCGAACACTACACATTGAATAAAACTAAATTTACGGATTTTATCAGGTTTATTTAACTACTTTTACTTATTTATAATTCCCGACGTTTCGATCGAAACGTCGGGAATTAAAAAATAAGTAAAAGTAGTTAAATAAACGCGATAAAATCCGTAAATTTAGTTTTATTCAATAGAGACATCTTCTTATCGGCCTCGACCACACCGATCTTCCATTTATGCAGCCAGATTATCAACTGTTCAGTCGTGTAGTTGATATTTGCATAAACTTTTAGACACCACTCATTCTGTCGCATTACTTTCGCGTCCGGGCTCAAGGACCTAAATGATTTCGAAAATCAAAGCGATGTTTCTGGATTATGGTCAGCTTTTAATTAAATATCATTCACTCATGAAGGATGAAATTAGCATTCTTAATAAGCGTTAAAGTCAATCTAAATGGTGAGTGCTCCGTAATGTTTTTGGAAAGTGTCAAAATGAATTAATTAAAAACAGCAGATTCAGAGATTATTTTTAATTAGTAATGATATGAATTAGTAAATATTAATATGGTTTTTTTTGGTTATTTTTTAAATCAAATTCATAATAATTTTATTGCAAATTTGCCTTAACAAAGCATTTTTAAATGTCAAAAAAGCTGCACCATCGCTTCAGCATTTTCCTACTGCATGAGACTTTACCTGCCTCATATGTCTAGCGAGTTCTAGTCAGTAACAGCATGAATCCTGCGTCTGATCTCTCTCCGGTCGTGTCGGATTGCCATACCATCAGATTATAAATTAGGCTATTCTTCGTTGAGACCACCGTGACCGAAATTCAGTCTGAAGAACATTACTGCGGTTGGCTATGTGTAAAGAAGCGCCAAGAAACTCACAAGCGGACTATTTTTCTCACCACAGTTACTGTACTATTTTACCTTATAAATTTTGTACATAAGAAATAAAGATCTAAAGAAACGCACTATGTCAAGGATAAGTAATAAATAAATGTTATTTTTAAAACAATTTCAGTGATTTGACCAACTATGTGAATGAAGACTAATAAAGAGAAAGCAAAGTCATACTTTGTCAAAAGTACCTATGACTTCGCTTTAGAAATAACTTTGATGATAAAGTAATTGGAGCATGAGACTAGAGAAATGTAAGTTCATTTTCGTTTGCTTTGTTATAAAATTATCTTGTCATTTTAATGAAATAGAAATTAAATTTTAAACTTAAAACATCCTTCAAAGTCTTGGTCTGCTTTTTTTGCATATCTTTTTTTACACTCAATGTATTGGTAAGCTTCATAACGAGGACAAAACGATAATCTCAGATATTATCATATATATATATATATATATATATATATATATATATATATATATCTTAAATTATTTTTCCTGCTTAATCGGGTTAGTTTTAATAATTCAGTATTATTTAGTAGTAGTTTCGTGTTTTAAACTCTGGTTTTACATTAAGACGACACGTCGAAAACGCTATCGCCGTGCCGAGTGAATACATAATTTCTACAAAAACTTGAAGAAACGCCGTCATAAGGTCTAAAATTGCTTAGCGCCCGCGACGATTAAAAGCGCTTAGAAATTGTCAGAATCTTAAAATATTTTTTAAAAAAATTATTGATTTAAGTTATCAAAATAATGAGCAAGTAAATTATGAATATTGATGTTATGAATATATTTGAGTGATTCCCAAGCATATAGATCAAATGATTTCGTTATAATTTCAACTATAGTGATTTTTAGAGGTGTTTTCGCAAATAATTATGATCGAGTCAAAATTATACAATCGTGTTTTTTGAGCAATCAAATTCAAGATAAAGACATGAATTTACCTATATCAAAATCCCGCTTTCGTTAGTGGTGTCATAGTCCTATACTATTCGATGAAAGGAGATGCATTTTTTCACGGTGTCGCCTTAAGCGCTGGTTTTCAGGCGCTCTTTCCTCTGAAATGTTACGTGGATTCGTACCAGTATGGGTTATGTAATTACATATTTATTTAAGTTTGATTTTGACTATCTTTATAAAAATCTTTTGTATAAATAATACATATGTTACGTCTACTGATAAGTACTTATAAGTATTTTTTTAAATACTGGATAACTGTGATTAAATTATTTAAAAATTTGTTAGAAAACAACACTACATGCATTTGTAAAACAAATATTCGATTCCATCATCGAATCGGTTTCATGGAACCACATTATTGCATTGTCATCGATGTTACATAATTATGCCCAATTTCAACTCAATTAGACGTCGATAAGTGTTTCAAAAATTGATTACAAATGAATTGTAGACTTTTAATAAATAGTACAAATCGACTTCAAGGTGTGATAACTAGAATTTCATTTAAATAGTAACAAAAATCTTCATCCACTGTTTTTCCACCCTGAAGGAAAAATTAACAGAACTTTATCAAAATGAAAATGATCTACATCTACACTAATATTATAAAGAGGAAAAATTTGTTTGTTTGTATTGAATAGGCTCCAAAACTACTGGACCGATTTGAAAAATTCTTTCACCAATGGAATCCTACCTTATCCCTGATGAACATAGGCTATAGTATATTTAAAAAAGTTAGGGATCTGTACAAAAACTTCGTTAACGTTACCCACGGCGTGAAAAAAAATACCAAAAGAATCCTTATATCGCATACGCTGCGAAAACTATTGACAATAGAGCAAACTGACGTACTATAGTTTTGTAGAAGATATCTATATCTACAAAAATTCCGCGGTACCGTATCTCTAACTATTACAGTTATGTTACAATAATTACTTTTCATGTTAAATTATACAATAGTAACGCCGAAAACTCCTTAAATCGCATACGCTGCGGAAAATATTGACAATAGAGCAAAGTGATGTACTACAGTTTTATAGAAGAAATTAATATCTACAAAAAAAGTCCTCGATACCATATGTCTAACTATTACATTTATGTCACAATAACTACTTTTTCATGTCAAGATATGCAAATACCCCCCGAGTATGTGCAGTGGGATGAGACTACTTATTAAGGTAATGAAGGAAAATGTAACTGTAGCGACCATCATCACCGGCTTATCAGCTGGTCAACTACCTCGTATATCGAGAATATTTTGCTGCCACAAAATAAAACAACATCAAATATAGTTTACAGGGAAGCTCTGAAGTAATAAATTTATGTTTTGCAGATATTATCTTTTTACAAATAATATAATAACATTTATAATAAAATAAAATAATCAAAATTAAAAAAGAACAAAAAAAAATAAGTAAACAATATTAACAAAAAAATCATCATCTATACCTTAATATTATGAAGAAGAAAGATTTTTTTTGTTTGTTTGTACCAAATAAGCTCCAAAACTACGAGACTGATTTTAATAATTTTTTTACCAATAGAAAGCTAAACTATCACAAAGTAACATAGGCTATAATTTATTTTCAAAAAAAATTGCAGATCTTTAAGAAAATTGTAACCAAAGTAGCAAAATTTTGCCTATAAAATTCATTATTTGGCGTGCGCTGAGAAAACTTGATGATAAGTAGAAATTATATGTTACATGATTAAAGTACTCATTACCTTCAAAAAAAGTCCGCGTAAGAAATATATCTATCATAATTAAGTCACAATAGTAGCTTTTGTGTTCTAAAATTTAATTAGATCACCGGTTGAAACAAAAGTCGGTTACAGTCGTATCGTAGTATTAATTCTTATTCACATAAATATTTTTATCATAATGAAAGAGTTAAGGAATAATTTGTACGTCTTTTTTAAAGAGCATATTCTATTTTTTAATATAGTCATACATATTTAAAATAAAATCGATTAATGATAAGAAATGTCATATTTTGTGGCAGATTGCGTAAAAACTAAAAACCCGCATTTTGCGGCACTTTCTGGGGTATTCATTCGGGAAGGGGAGAGAGAGTGGATAAAATTTAACTTTGCTGTATAACATACATATGCCGATAGAATAAAAGTACTACATTAATTTTGCCAATTATTTAGCCAAAATGATAATGACTAAATAAGCGAGATGTCATGTCATGTTGCGCGGCGCAGACATGTGATATACGCGGGTGAAACCAAATTTTTATAATTTTTGTGTCTGTTTTTCTGTTTGTTCCGGATAATCTCCGAAATAGCTGAACTAATTTTGTCAGAACTTTCACTGGCAGATAGCTGATGTTATAAGGATTAACTCAGTCTTATTTTTATTTTAGAAAAAGAATTAGGGTCATTCGCAAAAAATTCAAATACTTACATGGAATTCAATCGTAATAAATTTCACGCGAAAGAAGTCGCGGGGAACAGCTAGTCCTTTAATATTTTTACTACGTTTTTGTTACGTTGATAACAGATTACAGAGACTTGATGAAGTGACGACCTGGTGTCTATGCTCTGTGGTATTCCTCCTCGGGGGAGGTCTATGTTCAGCAGTGGACTGGTGGTGGACTGTGATAGATGATTATTATGACGATGATGTGATAATATATATCATGATGATGATGATGTTGGCATTATGATAGTATGTACATAAAAATAGAAAACGTTGCAATTGTCCTTGAGGAAATAGCGATATTTAATGAGCTACCGAGATCAATTTTCTCACTTATAGGTCATGAATAATATGTAAAATATACGGTTACATTATCGAGACTATCTTGCTAATATTAGGCATTAATATTATATTTTACATAAACATATATTTCACATAAAGTATACACGGACATACACCTAGACCCGGTATAATTATTTGTAGGGCATACAAATATTTTCGAACCTACAGCCCGCCAAACACTTACTTAGAGTTTAGGATTTGATACTTATTGATTTCAACGTGATTACTTCACTGCACTAGTTCCTGAGAAAAAGTCTTGATCGACGGACAGACGAATAGACAGAGAACAAAGTGATACTGTAAAGGTTCCGTTTTATCTTTTTAGTTACGGAGCCCTTAAAATGGATTCAAGGAAAAGTATATCTGTCGTCGAATTAGTGCAAATAATTCCACATCACACACAAGTGAAGTTTATTTTGATAATATACCATAGAAAAGCTATGATAATCAAAAATAGGATTAAAAATTATTTTAATTATTCTGCAGTCAGAATTTAAATCTCTAATTTATATAATCAGCTACTTTGTATTATACTTGACTAGAAAACGGAGTAACTAGATTTATTGCAAATATTCAGTAGAGTTAAGCTTAAAGCAATTCGTCTTAAGTAGGATCCGGCATCTACTAGTACTTCGTCGCAATGCCGAGATCCGATGCTTTAGCGCGTTGATAAATCTCGCTTTGTCTGACCATGTAATGCTTACGTCGCCTGAATTTTGTTCTGTAGCTCTTTATACTGCTTGATAAAATTTAGAAATTAAGTTTATTTTATCAATATATATTCCTTGGGGGGGGGGATCTATGTTCAGCAGTGGACTTGTGAATGATGATGATGATAATATATACTTGAACTTTATTGAAGTTATCTTGTTGGTTTGCCGCAAAGTAGCGGTTAAGACTATCCACTACCCCATATCTCCCCGTGGGTGTCGTAAAAGGCGACAGAGGGACACAGGCAGAAGATAGGCAGCAGCATCTTCCTGATAGCAGCAACTGTACAGAAAAAAAAATTCTGGATGCCAACCTGCTCGCCAAGCGTGGCAACTATGGAAATATACCCCTCATGATAGTTACGAAGAAGCGGCCCCCAGGCCCGGCGGTCCCGCTATTCTACTGGCTACGGTGTCTATCATGGTAACGGCGGGGCAAGGGGTGCTAAGAATATCCGGTGGAGGTTCGGTTGCCACCTACGACGACTCGACCTGGCAACATTTAACGCACGCACCCTGAGGCCTGACGAGAAGATCCTGGAGCTGGAAGAAGATATAGACAAGTTGCGCTGGAATATTATAGGATTATCCGAGGTCCGAAGAGAGGGGGAGGACACGGTGATTCTCAAATCCGGCAACTTGTTTTATCACTGGGAGAGCGACCATCTGTCCCAAGGAGGTGTTGGATTTATCGTCCACAAGTCTCTCGTTACCAACGTTGTAAAGATTGGGAGTGTGCCCGCTAGAGTTGCGTACCTTATACTCAGAATCACCAAACGGTATTCGCTGAAGGTCATACAGGTTTACGCCCCAGCGTCGGAACATCCCGATGAGGAGGTGGAGGAAATGTATGAGGATATTTCTAGAGCCATACAATCCTCCAAAACTCACTATACGGTGTTAATGGTAGAATTCAACACAAACCTAGGCACAAGAAAGAACGGTGAGCTGAAGGTAGGGAAATTTGGGATAGGGCAACGGAACCCAAAAGGCCAGGAGCTGGCCGACTTCATGGAGAAAGAGGGACTCTTTATGTTGAACTCTTTCTTCCAGAAGCGGCCCCATAAAAAGTGGACTTGATCTTGCCCCGACAGTTCGACAAAAAATGAGATGGACTTCATTATGACGACTAGACGGCAACTGTTCAGTGATGTCTCAGTGATCGCAAGCGTGAAAACTGGCAGCGATCACCGAATAGTTAGAGGCACACTGAACCTAAACGTTAAGTTGGAGTGGTATCGTCTAATGAAGTCAACGGTCCGTCCCCCTCGTTCTCTAATTCAAAATCCCTAAACTTTTCAGCTCGAGTTACAAAACCGCTTTCAGTGGTTGTTGACAGAATCCGTATGCCACAAACTGATGATATGAAGCACGATTACTTGTCCGAGGTCTTTGTTATGCGCTCACCAACTCACTTACTCAGTGGTGGCACTGGTAATAATTTGAAGAAGACAAAGTAAAAAAAAGTAAGTAAAATGATGAACAATTTTACCCCAGATAATGGGAAATGGCTTAGAGAATGATGATGATAACATCATTAACTGCATTCGTGGGTAGTTTATGTCATTGGGCATAAAGCCCCTAGTTTCAGGAAAGTATGATAATAATCAACAAAGCCTGTTGACCAACGCAACATTCGTATTTTACGTAAAGATATTTAATTATTATATTAAAAATTACCGAGCTGCATCCCAGCACCGTAAATCATGTTACACACCTGGGGTACTCTGTTACTTTTAAATTCCATACACATATCACGGCTTCTAACTAAGCGCAGAAGCAAACCTTCTATTTAACTCGGGTATTCTGTCAGGTAGTGGTACTTCCCCAGTTCGAGCCGGCCCATCCATCAACAGCAGAATCAGTTATATAGCTGCAAAGTTTCAAATATATTTATATTTTAATATATTTAATGGCGATAATACTAATACAATAGGGTATTCCACCCATTTTCAAACAGTGTTTTATGTGAATCACAGAGCGATGATGAACCACTATTTTTATGTAATTTACCGGATAGTGCCATAAAAATTACTTTTAATCACTCGTTTTAATATTTCCCGCAAAAACGCTAGCCAGCCTCTATGCTGCTAAGCTCTTGACGTCACTGCCGTAGTAAATAAAACGATTTTGCAAACGAAAAAGATGTGTTTGATGTTATTGAGATGATAATGAGTTATCATCATAATTATTGGTGTGTTGTGCCTGAATGCAAAAATACGAGCATAAGGACTCCCGGAAAGTTTTGGTTTCAAGTGCCAACTGATTTAAACCCGAATACATAGTGTACAAAAACTAGACAATACTTATGAACATATAAGTCACACTTAAATCATTTTGATGTAAATGTGACTTATATTTTACTATCGTTTATACAAAACAAAGCATCATGAGGTGGTAGGTATTGCAAGTCAAATTTTGTAATAGATTAGGTTATCTTGGATATAACCAATGATTGCTAATTACTTTTTATTGTATATACAAAAGTTGGTGATATGTACTTATTTACATTGATATTTCAACATTCCTCAACTCAGCGGAACAAAATTAGGGATTAGATTTATTAGTTTATTAGTACTTTCTGCTTTTGCTAATCCGTCTTCCATGATGCCATTTCATTAGCTTATTTATTATAAAAGTGACGTCACAACGGACTCTAATATGGCGAATAGCATTTTGGAGATTTGAGTCACAGATCTTAAAAAAAATCTTAAAATTGAATTACAAAATTTCTAATGCACTTTTATATATAGAACTCAACATTTCAACTCAACCTTTTACAAAACCTATCATAAATAAATATATACGTATATATATTTTATATGGTGCAAATTACCCTATAATATTGAAACGGTTTAATGTAAAATCTGAAAATCAGCAAAAACTCCGACAGTTAGAATATATTTATTTCCATTATCTTTTTTTAGTCATTCCATTATCAGTTTCTTATTTACAAAAAAAATCTATAAAGAACAACATTATCAAATTTTATATTATATCTTATATAAATCATTGCTACAAATGAATTTTAAATTGGTCTCTGCACAATGTTTACGAAAGTCAAGTAGCAATTAAGTTCTCTCAAATATTACTTAAGATACTGTTAGTGTTGTTGAAAGGAAAATAGCAAAAGGATATTGTAGTCGTAAAAGAACGTTATCGTTGCTGTGAATAGACAATAAGGGTTTTATTAAAATTTCTTACCCTTGTTGTGACATTTTCTGGGCTTTCAAGGAAAACCTTTGTTATCATAGCACACTAGTCGATTGCTTCTATTAAATATTCAGTATGAATTTTACATATTTCTAGACATAAGCTGAACTATGACATATTTCTGTATCATCTTACATCTAAAATAAATTTCTAACAATGATTTACTAATTAACTAGAGAAGTAGCACACAACAGTTTATCAAATGTTGTTTTAAATTAACTTCAAAAAATTCGAGTAACAAAACACCGACTCTCGCCTTTCTCAATATAAACTGCTTTTCATGATGATTTCGAGGATATCAATTAAGCCTCAATTGAACTTTGCTGGCATATATATAATAGAACTTTATTTTATATTATTTGGAAATATTTCTGAAGGCTTAATACAACCGGACTTTTAACCATTTACATTAAAAATCTGTTATGTGCGGTTAATCATCACAGCGCCATCTTGGTAGATGTTCTGTAAAACACGGATTGCTCATATTTTATTTCATGATGTTGCCAAAATTTAAAAATATTTGTCATGAGACAGATATGTCATGGTATCATAAAATGTGTCTTTGTTACTTGCAAGATTTTTTTAAACAAATAAGCGACTATCTAGTCTATGATATGTTTATAATTTTTTTTATATTTATATATTTCGGATATTATTGAAAATATTTGTTAGAAGTCAAATTTCTATCTTATTTATATATATATATATATATATATATATATATATATATATATATATATATATATATATATTGAAATTTATATATATATATATATATATATATATATATATATATATATATATATATATATATATATATAATATATATATAATTGAAATTTATTGTTAAATTTTGGCACCGTAGGTTTTTAAAAACCTGTAAGTTAGGATAGACGCAACTAGTTTAACAAATAATATAATCTTTGTCCATATTCCAGTTAGTAATATAATATATAGTATTGGTAAGTTTTATCAAAATCCACTCAATTGCTTTTTTCGTAACAAACATCCATGGAAACTAAATACGAGAAGACGATACATCTAAAATAAATATATATTTTTATATTACTGTAGGTAATATAACAATGGAAAACTGATAAATACATTTTGTATCGCAAAACATTTCGTTTATTGTGAAAGCTTATAAAGCATTTCACGTAGATATAAGAGACAAGCAGAGAATGTCCTGCTATCTTGAGAAGGGTCACAAATGACATGAAGGGACACGGGACGTCCTTTTTGAAGCAGTGAACCGTTTCTTCCTTCAGAGCATTTCTAGGTAATTACAAAAAGGCAAAATTTTATTTTACAATTTTATCCAAATACATTTTATTTATAAACGCTCTCAGCAGCGCAGCAGCGCTCGCTGTAAATTTCACAATACTGGAGCAACCCGAGTTCGATCCCCGCAGGCACCAACATAATTGTTAATTGCAATTTTAAGAGCAGATTCACCACGTGCTTGACGGTGAAAGAAAATATCGTGAGAAAACTTGCATGTCTGAGAAATGAGAAAAAATATTTCGAAGACGTGAAATTCGTCAACACGCATTGGGGCAGCGCGGCGGACATTTCTTTGCACTAAAACCCTCTCAAAAATAAGAGTAGGCCTGTGCCCAGCAGTGGGACGTATATAGGCTGTAAACTAAACTTTAACATGTTATTAAAAATATCCCACTCTTGATGTAAAAATGTATATTAGAAGGTTATTTAAAATAAATTTGAAAGCGGGTGTTCGACTTGCTCTTTTGCGTACGCAATTAATCGCTATAGCGTTTCCGCCATATAGTATATAGTTCACATTTCCGCCATACCGTAACACGTCACGGTCGTTATCATACATTAGTATAATGTGACAGATGAGATCAAATTATGTCGTCAAAATAGATTAAATATACATACAATCAGCAACACTGCTTATCTCTCTTCCTGTACTACAGGAAGAGGACAGCCTCTCCGCTACATAGCCTGCTTGGTACTAAAAGGATAACCGTGACTAGCTAGTTGCCTGCTTATTTATAAACTGCTCGAATGACTGGGTGCTTACAGTTCTACCCTTCTTTTCATTTTCGTTTATTTCTTAGCCTCGTTCCTAACAATACTGTGATAAAGTCGTTCAGTTTTTGTGTCTGTTTGTCTGTGCGAGATTTTAATGACGTATTGAGAAAGTTTGGGCAAGCATTTAGTGATTATATTATTTAAATTAATTGGCAAACAAAAATATGTTATTTCAATCTATTGAGCGCACAAATCAGATGAAAGAGCTTTAGTTTTTTAGATTTTTTTTCTATATTTGCGCTCACTAACGGTTGTATATAAGTGATAAACCGTACAATTGTAAAAATTGCTTAGTCTAAAAAAAGCTAAAGCGCATTAATACCTATGAACTCCTTATTAATAGTAAAAAAAAATATATCTAGTCATCATTGTCTGTCAGTCAGATTTTCACGTGATTTTCATAACTTTCGGATTGTTTGACGTAGACGTTGTGATCAATCGCCGATTCACAAAGTACAGTTCCCAGCCTACTTAAGTAACGTTATCTGAGACCATTAACAAAGCGCAGATCCAGATGCTATGAGTAGCTGGTGTGGGCCTCAGGTATCAGCTGTTTTTCGCAACACCAGCTCCACGTAGCTTTGTATTTTATGAGCATAACTCATGAAATCGATATGCATTAATCCCGTCGATATTAAAATTAAAAAAAAACTAAATAGAGTTAAAATACATGTTTGTTGAATGCAAACACTTTTTTGCCGAGTCATGATAGCTCAGGATCAGCTCAGGATAAGGGTTCGCTGTAAATTTCACAGTACGCCAGCAACTAGGGTTCGATCCCCGCCGCACCAATGAATTTGTTGTTTCGCCTACATGCAGGTAGGCAGCGTGACGGACATTTCCTTGCCTTAAAACCCTCTCAGAAATGAGAGGAGACCTGTGCCCAGTCAAGGGACGTATAGGTACGTAACTTTTACTAACTTTAAACCTTTTTTTTCCTACAAATGCAATTATGTGAATTTCATCTCATCCTACACAGGCTCCTGATTCTACAAGGGTCGATGGACAGTCTACATAAGCACTTCGTTTGACACGCTACTCCAGTGCGTATTTAAGTAGTTATTATAACTGATACACAAAAAAATTGGACCTGAAGATAAAAGGATATGAAAAAAATTGTTTTTAGCGATAAACGCGAAAACTTTTGTCTTCTGGGGATTGAACTAGACTGGATTTAGCCGACCCTAATCTGAGACTGACTTCAACAAAGACTAACTTCAGACACAATTTTGTTCCGTTGCTCGACGACGTGTTACCGAGAAATACTAGAATGATCGGTATATAAAGCATCGCCGGTGTTGTTGCCTGCACAACTATAATTATTACTGGTTCGCAACATATGATTGATATGCAGAAAGAACAGGGTAGGCACACATCCTCGTGAAACACCAGCATTCGCAAGCTTGGCGTCGGGGCATTCACCGTCGATTACGATCTTAATGCTTCAATCTAAGAGAAGACTGGTGATCCAGTTACATAATTTCTCGAGAAGCCCATAAAAAGGAAGCTTCGAAATAAGCGCTTTGTTCTAAACCCGATCGAAAACCTTCGCTTGTCTAACCTAACCGCCCAGGCTTATCTTAGACTCGACTGTCTACGCACATTGGTGTGTTTAAACAAGAAGGTCACCAGCTAAACGATCGCCACGGGAACCTTACTGGTGGTCACTAATTAGCTGATGCTCCTAAAGAATCGCATGAACCGGCAGTTCATTCGATTCATTGATCGTACAATGATGGCAGTGGATTCACATTACTTTCAAAAACAAGAAGGCAGTAGTGACATTTTATCTTTTTTAGGAACGAGTACATGAAAGCTGCCTTCCAATAAGTTCGGGACTACGCCTAGAGAGTAGGAATAACGGAAAAGACGTGTTCACACAAAGTAGTGTTCCTATTTGTACTCCAGGCAGGAAAGGTTCGAAGGATCAGCTGTAGAGACCACCTGCGTCTCGGTCAGGAAGAGCCGACTTCACCGTCTTCAGATGGTAGTGGCCGGCATTAAAGTTCTAGTGAAATCCCCTGATTCTGGAGAAGTTAGCACGGTAGAGGTCGCCATGGGTTTGTTGCTCTGCTTGCCCCGAGCCATCACCTCTCTCTCTCTAGTAAGGGGCCAACCTACGCTTCGCTTATTGGTTGCAACTAATTCTGTTCCACTAAATCACTAATAGTAGTCACCTTTTTGTGTAAAAAGCGTGTAAGAAGGTAGTTAATCCCTAGCATGAATTAAATTACAATCTCAACATTATGAACGCTTGTTAGTACAAAGCTAAACTAACATTTTGAATTTAAACAGAACATTATTTTTGTCATCAATTGCTACAAGATTCCTATATTTTCACTTCAACAGTGATTGGCATGTACATAGAATGCGAAACGAGATTCATTGGAGACGATCTCTCAACGTCACTCGATGTGCGCCTCAGTACGACAGATCCCATTCTAATTTAAATTAAGCGAACTGATTAAATAAAGAAGATTTACTTGTTTATTCAGTGTGTTCTATCACAAGGATTATTTTAAGTTCCGCTTCGCTTTTAATATTACTTTAAGAGGTAAAACTGGCTAATGTAAGATCTTTTCCTTCAATTACATTTCATCATCATCATTACAGCTCTTCACAAGTCCACTGCTGAACATAGGCCTCCCCCAAGTAATGCCACAAAGCACGGTCCTGAGCCACCTGCATCCATCGACTTCCTGCATATCTTACCAGGTCGTCACTCCATCTATTGGGGGGTCGCCCTACACGACGCCTACCGGTACGAGGCTGCCACTCAAGAACCTTTCTTCCCCATCGGTTATCGGTTCTTCGAGCTATATGGCCGGCCCATTGCCACTTCAGCTTACTAATCCGTTATTACATTTAGTAATAGTTAATTAGGTTTTGTTACATTACTGTGGTACTTTATTCGAGGTTTGTTCCAAATGTTAACCTTACTTGCATGCAATGAGCTTTTCTAACTGAGGGACACGTGGCTTTAACGAACTTTTGATAGTATTCACAATTACTAAAGCCAAATTCCAAAGTCTAATTTCGAAACGAATGTATCTATATGTCGGTCAGTACGAGGATATCGAAATTGTGCACTTAACACTTACCAAGCTGCTTAGAAGCAGCGTTTATGGCCAATAATATGGAGAACTATATGCCAGCTTAATGCATTCCAATAATTGGATCATATGGGTTGATACAGAAGTATTTTATTTGTCTTAGTTTTCACAACTATAATTTATTTTAAATTGAAACTAAATAATTTGTATGTGTATTGTTTCATGTCAATGAAATGACATACACATTATACGTAAAAGTTGTAATTTTTACGCAAAGTCAGCAGCTTTAGACTAAAAATACTTATTTTATACCATATTTTGCTTTAAAGTGCGCTGTCTTCTTATTATTTTCAGAAATTAAGATAATGTTTTTACCGAACTAACGCATGTCTTATAATAAATTAAATCAAATGTGACAAATAAAATTTCAACAAAATTACCGGATGAGGAGAATATAGAGAGAGGCAAGATGATTTAAGGTAATTTATTTGATAGAATCAGGCTTTACTAGTTTTACGTGGGAACTGATTGCTACGACACATCCTTTTTTATTTTTCACGCGGAACTTGGCTAATTAATTTTACCATCTATTAGTACTACCTATATTCAACTTTGTTATGAAAATAAAATTTTGTTAATTTCATATATTCAGAGGCGAATATTAACTTTCGGTCGAGCACATTATTACAAACCCAAATTCTATTTGTTTTTGTTGGAAAAGTCCGGAAACTCACGTCGAATTACGTAAACATTAGATATTATTGAACTAGAAAATACGCAGAAACTCGACCTACACACAGACCCAATGTTTAGTAGTTGTTTTGGAGCAATGATAATTATATTTTTAGGTTAAATTCAAATCTACAATTCGAGGGCAGTACATTACAGAATTGTTGTTAAGCTGTGTCTCTTTTAGTTTTATTGATCTAATTTGAGTGGCATTCGATGATGGATAATATTGATGATTTATTTCACCCGTGATGGTATGGTTCAATATTCTAACCTGCTTACTCGTATTAAATGTTATAAGCATTACTTATATTTTTGTTAATAGCTCCAAATAAAACGTTTCACTAGGAGATTTTTGACGACAATAACCGCCATAAAATAGGTTCGACTTTTAATTATTAAGGTGTGCGTATAATTTTGTTATAATTTTCATTGACTAAATTTATAATATATACTCAAGACCACTATGAAATTCCCTATCTATCGTTGGTGAAAGCGGAGAATCTGGTGAAATTTTCAGAGGACTGTCCAAAAATTGATAAAGGACATTCATGTGCAAGCATGCAATCAGATGAAGCATAAATGACAATAGGTAGAAACAGTACTAATTTCCTTGGCTAATGCAGCAAAAGATACTAAGTTATCGAAGTAAGTGAACCACAGCATACACTCACTGATCTCATGCGAAGTTATGTTAGGCGCAATACGAGTTTATGAAGGCGTACATTTCCCGTGCCGTGGTAGCTCAGATGGTTAGCGCTTGCTGTAAATTTCACAGTACGCGAGCAAACCGAGTTCGATCCGCCACCGGCACCGATGGAATTGTTAATTGCAATTTTATGGGCTGTGCACATGCTCGGTGGTTAAGGAAAAAATCGTGAGAAAACCTGCATGTCTGAGAAATTGGAAACAATGTTTCGAAGACATGTGAAGTTCGCCCACATGCATTGGGGCAGCGTGGCAGACAATTCATTGCTCTAAAACCCTCTCAGAAATGAGCGGAGACCTGTGCCCAGGAGTGGAACGTATATAGGCTGGAACTTTAACTTTTAACATTTCGGAAGAAATTTCATCGAAACTTTTGAAACAATCTCATAACTTCCAAAAATGTTTTCCGATACCGTTTACATTGACATTGGATTTCGATTGAGCTGCTCGATTGACAACTAATAGATCGAGTAAGAAGTATGAATTTTTCGATTCTGACGAAACTTGAACCAGCATACGATTTTGAGCTAGCTTTAGTTTCAAGAGTACGGACTATATAAGATCGCATCAATTTGGGTTTATTCAAGAGAGTAGGCCTGCAGTTTTTTTTTTCAAATGTATACTTAGAATAAAATGTTACAATGCGAAGAAAAAAACGAACGTGCAACTTCATCAAGCCAAAAAGATCTTCTCCAAGTAATACGGAAAGAAATGTGTTCTTTACTTGAGAAATTTACATGTAACATTGTTCACCTGCTTGACCTGCATATTAGTGAAGTGTTAAGACGTTTAACCTTCTTTAATGAAACCTTATAAAAACGCGAAGAGGTAAAAAGGGATTAGACATCAATACTTTATTATATAGTTTGACTATTACTTTCTTACATGGAGCAATACGCGACCTATCAACGTATAAATCCATTGCACCTCGTCCGGTGCATCTAAACAAACTTATTTAAAGTCGTCAAACAAATAGCGAAAATAGTGTTGTCGTATAATAACCAAAATAAATCTGTCGTATAATAACATATATTGAAAGGATAGCAATAGTCCACGCTCTGTAACAGTAAAATTTGTCTTTCCAAATGTGCATGATCAGTTCCTCGAATCAACCGTTTTGTCTACGTCCAATAGCGAGAGAACAACGCCCTAACGTATGTGAGCATTTGTCTCCGACAATGAAATATCTCCCTGTGGCTGCCAGAGCCAAGGCCAAGGATCGAAATCATAAGTTTGAATTGGTAACAGCTGCAAATGTTTATTTACGATTAACTGAAATATCAGAGTGAAAGTAAATAAAATCTATAGAATAATCATACTATTTGTCTCTTGGAAATAACATTAATTTTCTTATCTAATTTTCTAGTTTGCTTGATTCATATGATTTTGTGTTTTATTTTTTAAAACAATATACCTAGTATTGTTTTATTTTTTTTTTCTATAGGTAATTGTTATACGCAATTGACGGTAATTTTATGGAAGAAACTGATCTTCCGTATACTTTAAGAAGCATATGGTCGTACTTATATGTGTATTATGTAATATAAGTATTAACTACAAGTTATTTCTTGTTCTCACTTTCACATATACATGTTAGAGAGAAGAATAAGGATTAACTTACTCTCTGACAAGAGACTAGGAAAAATAAAATTAAGTTGAATTATAATAATAAGATATAAGCAAAGTAAGTCATTTAATACTAAGTATTGTGCAAATATAATTGCTACTTGATTTTGTTACAAAAAAAAAGTCAAATAAATTTAACTAATACATGGTTAAATTTACGTGGTTGACCAATGCTGCAGCTATATTATGGTTGTAGCACGAATGCATCGGCTCAGCCGGAGGAAGACGGAGACGATTAGTCAGTTCTTACCATCTGTCAAGTGTCATATTCCTCTACAAGATGTTGTACACTCCGTACAAGCTTGATTATGAATGTCGCCTCTCATATACAGAGCAAACAAAAAGATCAATTAGAGCCCGCTTAAAAGGACATATAGCTGACGTGAGGCACCAACGTTCCAGAAAGTCTGCAGTTTGTGCTGCCTAGCTGACCCCAACAGTAACATCAGATTTGATAGACCAAATCCTCGCGAAATAATATCGATTCCTGCCAAGGATGTTACGTGAGGCTATTGAAATTAAAAAATATCCTAATTTCGGTAGAGAAGAAGGCTGGTTACTACAACTTGCTTGGGACCCTGTTATTAATAAAATTAAAACTGAAGCAAGAATCCAAGACAAAGTATGTTCATTCTGCGTATATCGGACCATAAGTAATAAATAAATAGCTGAAGGTACTCCGGGTTTAACATTCACATCGTGACGTCAGTCACAGTTTGTCCCCCGTGACCGTGGATGCTGGAAAGCAATCAGGCTATTGAATTAAAAATTATATAAATTAAACGCGATCAAATCCGTGAAAGTAGTTTTAAGCGATGTGTAGTGTTCGCGTAAATATAAGAAATCATTATTCCCACCAAAACTCCATAATAAAGACTATTTTTTATTTTCAACTTTTCCATTAGGTATGTCTATAGACTAGATCTATTGCCATACTAAAATATTTATAAAAAATAGTAATTACAACTTTATTTCATTTATTTTTATTTAACCTAAAATATATATGGTCTTTTTGGCAGTTTAGGGGCACAAAGGGTGACCAGTGTCAATTTTTTGATGCTACATATGGATATGTTCAAAAAATTTCTAATTATTTATATCAAAGAGAACATACTCATTACACAAGCACTGCAATTTGATAAATATGTTCTTGATTGTGTCAATAGATGGTCATATTATTGATGTATTAGGCCTCTATCAAGCAACAACCTCTAATGCTGACATTATGAAGAGTAAATTTCTCTAAATTCAATCTTCTCTACGACAAGCCCTTAAGGTAGTTCTATAATAGAGGTGATGTATTTATACTGTATAGGGGCTTTAGAGATTCAATCGCTTTATTAAATGAAGCGGGATACGAGACTCAAATTCCTGCATTTGTAAGAGACGGTGAATTTCAACTCACTATATTAGATGCGAATAAAAATTAAGCGGTGACAATATGCGGATGGATGGTGGAGGTGATGAACGGCTGCTTTAAACGCGACTGTAAAATCTTTAGGCAAGAATCTTATATTATTTCTTGTAAAAATATTACTAAAGATTTTAAAGTCGCTGCATTGCTTAATAAGTTTCACCCTCTCATTACAGACAGACCTGATGCTGGGGAAATCTTACAAGTTTTCTACCCCAGTATGAATAAGCAGAACATTCTTGTTGATTTTGTTAATAGTAACCAATTTAAATATGAGACGGTCCCTATTCATAAACGTTAATGGAAACTATATTAACGATTTCCCCCAGCTTGCGTACAAAGACTTAGTTTTAATATCTGTTGGCCCTTACCAAATAAAACAGGCTCTTTCGTACTATGGTGAACATATAACAGTGAACGACACCTTCACAATAAAAGTGAGCAGGGAGGGGCGCAAGAGCTGTTAAATTCGGCCACTGCATGACTTTTAAGACCGACAATAAAGTCTAGACACTGTGGTCAAATTATATACTTTTGTTATATTTTAATCGACAGCACTTTGACCGACCGAGACGCTATGCTAGCTTACTATTGTAACTGCATGGTCGATAAAAGGATTAAAAGGACTTGGTTGTTGCGCCCACACAATGACAATAATATGGTTCTTGGGCTATGAGAGAAATAGAACAGAAAATGTACAGTCTCCGGCTGCTTTTCTAGATAACATTTTGTTAATAAGTGAAGAAAATAATGAAATAAAATAGAGTTTTATTTTCCTTTATTTAATAATAACTACAAAACTGCACTTTCCTGTGTCCTTTTCAATTTATTCAAGCATTTTTACACAAAAACGAGTGTTTTAATTACATAACCTATAAATCATAAAGCATAAAATAGAAGCAAAACCTCCTCCAAAAATATGATATTTTGAATAAATTAGCAAATGTTTAAAAATATTTGTACTTTATTCACGCCGCGCCGAACTTGAACTTGTATAGAAGTTCATCTCCATTAGTTTTTCGCTGCGCAGCATAGGTACGAGAATTAATGAATTTGCCTTCTCTTATATTATCTCTTCTATCTCTTAATTTCTCTTATAGGTTTTGAGAAACAATAATTATATAACAGCTTATAGACCTCTTCACTGTTATGCACACTGTCATGAAATGCGAAATGATTGTTGATATAGCATGAAGGTATGTCATGCAGCATATATTCTGCAGGCTGCCGCCGTGTTTGGCACTATAGGTCGGCCGATTGGGATAGGATGCGGTTTTTCTTTGCATCCTACCCTTGGCTTTACTTCTGGCCGGACGATCCCAACGTTGTTGCTGATTCTGTCGCTGATGTGGTACTTCAGGCTATTGAATTTTTATTCTTTCTTCTGTGGTACCCATCGGAGGCAGATAGCCGTGGTTTAGTCGCTCTTGCAAAATAGCATCATGATATAAGCAGAAGTGCTAGCAGGGTCTGGGCTGACGGATCAACGTCCCAGGATGTAAAGACCTCTCTAAAAAGGAAGTGTAATTCCACCTCCAGGTCCTCCAAAAGTGTCATTGCCAAGGCAAAATCAGAGTACATAGGCAGAATTAGCGAGAAACTAGTTCGTCTTCTTTCTGGAACCCGTGCATTATTGTCTCTCGCCAATGCTATCCAAGGAAATTTCTATCAGTCATCTCTTCCACCTTTGCACAGGGAGGACGACTCACAGGCCCGAAAAGGAGAAAGACGATCTGCTAGGCTCTTTCTTTGTGTTCAACTCGACTCACAATGGCGGGGGAAGCACACCGCCGACCATCACGCGGTGTGAGTGCATCATGTCGGATGTGCGGTTCACACAGCGCTCGGCTCGCAAAGAACTCTTCTCCCTCCACGTCCACAAGTCGAGTGAGCCTGACGTAATCCAGCCAATTGTGCTGAGGCCGTGTGCTCCAGAGTTGGCACCGGTTCTAACTCGTCTTTTCCGGTACTCTTACTCCCTGGGCGTAGTCCCGAAATCATGGAAGACGGCTTTCATTCACCCGATCCTAAAAAAAGAAGACCGCTCAGATCCGTCTCACTACAGACATATCCCATCATCTTGTTCTCCAAAATAATGTAATCCATTATAAACTGCTAGCTCATACGGTACCTTGAGGATCAACAGCTGATTGGTGACCGCCAATACTTTTGTCGTCGGGGTCGATCAGCTGATGATCCTCTGGTCTACCTGACTCATAGATGGGCGAAGACCTTAGACTCTACTGAGTCTAAGGTGAGTCTAAGGTAAGGAGGGATTGGCCGTTAGTTTGGACGTTGCGAAGGCCTTTCATCGGGTTTGGCACAAAGCGCTTCTTTCGAAGCTCCCTTCCTATGGGCTTCTCGAGAAATTGTACAATTGGATCATCAGTTTTCTTGCAGATCGGACCATTAAGGTTGTTGTAGACCTGCATGCCCAGATTACAACCCTATTAAAGCTGGCGTTCCATAAGGCGGCGTGCTTTCACCAACGCTGTTTCTTCTGCATATCAATGATATGTAACAAACCGGTAACATTCATTGCTATGCGGATTACAGCACTGGTGATGCTCTGTACACCGGCCGTGTCATATTTCTCAGGAAAACGGTGCCGAGTACCGAGACAAATTTGTGTCTGAAGTCGTGTCTTTGCTGAACAAAGTTTTGGATTGGGGGCGACTAAATCTAGTCCACTTTAATCCTCTGAAGACACAAGTTTGCGCGTTTACCGCTAAAAACAACTCCTTTGTTGTATTTCCTCAGCTTCAAGGCATTCCCCTTGTTGCCTCAGCCAGTATAGGAATACTCGGCATCAACATATCGAGTGATGTGCAGTTTCGTGGTCACCTGGAAGAGAAGAACCAAATTGGCCTTTAAAAAGGTTGGCGTGCGTAGCAGAGCGGGATAGTATTTCATGCCAGAACATCGCCTGCAACTTTACAAGGCGCAGTTTCGGCCACACATGGAATACTGTTCCCATATCTGGGCTGGGGCTCCCCAGTGCCAGCTCCTTCCACTTGACCGCATCCAGCGCAGAGCGGCTAGAATCGTCGACAACCGAGTGCTTACCGATCGGCTCGGTTCACTGGCGCTGCGAAGAGATGTTGCATCCCTTTGCATTTTATTTCGCATCTACCACGTCGAGTGTCTGAGGAATTGTTCGGATTAATCTCAGCCGCCAAATTTCATGAACGCACATCGCGGGGAAACTTCCGATACCATCCACACCATCTGGATGCTTGGTAATCCACCATTCTACGTTTCACTAGGATTTTTCTTCCGCGAACGACCTCTCTGTGGAATAGTTTACCACCGGCGATTTTTCCGGACCGATACGACTTAGGGACCATCAATAAAAGAACTTACTCCTTTCTAAAAGGCCGGCAACGCGCCTGCAATTCCCCTGATGTTGCAGTTGTTCGTGGGCGGCTGTAGTCACTTAACTTCAGATGAGCCGTGTGCTCGTTTGCCCCCTCTCCTATACAAAAAGACTGACATATTTTATAAAATTATAAGAACAATAATAAAACGGAGTTTAATAATAAAATAGTTCGATCTAACTGTGATATAATCTAATATGTGAATCTAATTAATTGATTTTCTTGCTTCAGGTATGTAGAAAGTTATGATAGGTAAATTGTAAGTAATTTTTGATTTCTTATACTAATTTTATATATTCGTTTGCTAAATCCTCATATTATGTAACGCCTCAATCTAATAACAACCATCTCTCACGAGGTAAATCTGATCATACAAATAGTTTCATACATTTATCCTATTACGAGATGTATTTGCATATTTTCTGTGTATTAGTGCTATAATAGATTATTTTATAGCTTTGAAATCGTTTTGCGGTTCTTTTTATTTTCCATACGATTATCATGAACGGGAAGTAAAAGATGGCGAAAGTGGTGTCTCAGAATCATGTGCCAGACATGTGTGTTAATGTTTTTATGATGTTATGATACTTGAGACGCTAGGTAGACGGGTTAGTTGGCCCATTGCTGATCGGAATGCCGAGAACAAAGGCGCGTCTAGTGTTCCTGGTGCGCCGTATCTAGAAGGAGGAAAGGGCAGGAGACGTCTTCTTCAGAAGTGGGGCTGCCGTGGGACCGCGGATGTGTGCGAAAGTATTCCCATGCCCCTGCCAATATTCGGCGAAGGAGGAAAATCATGAGGTTTTAATCGGTGCAAGTCCGACCAACCCGTCCTTGCCCCTGCAAGGCTCGTATGCGTAGGTATTCACCCAAAGGTCTGGTCGGAATATTTATTTATTTAATGTCACAAGGCACTCTCTTCCACTCTACCACCAGATATATTTTTAACAATAAATTCCCTATTTACGTTAATAGCCAGTATTGTCTTGGGTTCAGTCAGTTTTTGAGTGTATTTAGTGAAAGATTCTTCTCTAAAAATATCAATATCTTGAAGTTATGAAAAAGCACGCTACCAGTCAGTTATTGGACTTACCAGACACTAGACTTAAGGTAAAAGGGGCTTAGGGGTCACTTAGCGAGAATTCAAATAAAAGATTATATCAGTATAAAATCTTCGAAACTATAAAATAACAAAATTTACCTATTTAGCTATCAATTGAGATCAGTTTGGAAATTAACTTTGAAAATTATGACAGTTCAAAGAAATAATAGATTTGACCCCCATTGCACTGAGGTGAGGGCAATGGTAGTCACCCCGTGGGTAATCTGGAGTCATCTAAAATAAAAATGTTTTTTTAAGATTTTATTTAAAAATTTTGTAGGCTTGGTAAATATTTATAACTATGCCAAATTACAGATTTGTAGCACCTAGAGTCTCTGAGTAAAACCGCGGACGGAGGTACGGACGGATGGACATGCCGAAACCATAAGGGTTCTTTGTTGTGTGACTACGGCACCCTAAAAATATATTAAAAGCAACAAAATAATGAAGAAGAAAATAAAATTAAAACTATAAAATAAACTCAAAACTATTTAAATTATATATTTAAGTTACGCCCCTAATTAACTCTGAGTCCTGCCAGCTATTTACTTAGTGGACTTTGATTTATGAACCTAAGCCGAGCCACAATCCTGTGGGTCATCTTCGGTATTACTGGAATGTTCCACAGCCGACGTTCCTGTGACATCTTACTATGTATCAGCCCTTTATTTATATATGCTATGCTTATGGAATACTAACTTGCAGATTAATTTTTCGAAAGTCATATTATCAGTATAATTTTTAGTGATGTGATGTGATGTTTCTTTTGACTACAATAGGTGTTTAATGGAAAAAAATGTATATTTTAAATGAAACAAAACGAATTCAAAATGCAATTTCTTTTTCTTTCAAGAGCTTTTTCAACATCCGTTTTTGAACAAAGGTCTTCCAGAATGTATGCTCCAATAAATGTTATTTTGACCGACTTCAAAAAAAGGAGGTGTGCACAATTCGCGTGTTAAAGTGTTCCAATTCCAATAGGCAACAGTTTCAATTTTGTAAAGTTGACTCCTTTCGCACATTTAAAGCATTTATACACTAATTGCATTAGATAGAATAGTGAATTTTGTTTACCATTTTAAAATCTACTGTAAACACACACCTTTTAAAATGATTGATTCACTTAGGATTTCATAAATTTTTACACCCAAGATTTTTAAACATTTATCAGAATAGAAAATTTTCGCAAATTTTGCATTTAATAAATCATTCAAGTAATGATTTCTTATATTTAAAGTAAAATTAAACGCGATAAAATCCGTAAAACTACTTTCACGGATTTTATCGCGTTTAATTTTACTTTTAACTATTTTTATTTTTAATTACCGACGTTTCAGGTGCTTTCCAGCACCCATGGTCAGGGACTGAGGTGACTGACGTCCCGATGTCATTGTTGAAGGTACTCCGATAACAATGACAAACATCGGGACGTCAGTCACCCAATCCCCCACCATTGCAAAAGTAAAATTAAACGCGATAAAATTCGTAAAAGTAGTTTTAATCAAAATCATTCAAGTGTTTTTTTTTAATGTGCATACGCTAATCTCACTATTTACTCCCTCTGTCGGCATAGTCAACGTACAGTATTATAACAATAATTATATGGCGTTCATTCGTTTGTGGTCGTGTTGAAGAAGAATAAAGCATAAGATTTTTTTCTAGGATAGGGTGATAAACGAGCATACAGTCCACCTGATGGTAAGTAGTTGCAGTGGCCCATAGCCATCTACATCTATCTTCGATTACGAATCAAAATGCAGATGCGTTGTCACCCTTGAGGACTAAGATGGAATGCCTCGTCTCCAGTAAAAACGGTCTCCGGTTCTCTACACTCACCATTTACGCTGGTATTCTGGAGAGCGTGGTTCTTACCCGGTCGAGTCGACCCATTCGTGCTACAACGATGATATAGCTGCAGCGTTGCTCTACCACGTATATTTATATGTAATGGAATTTTTTTAAATAGGAGAGGGGGGCAAACGAGCATACGGCTCACCTGATGGTAAGTGATTACCGCCGCCCATGAGCAACTGCAATGCCAGGAGAATTGCAGATGCGTTGCCGGCCTTTTAAAAAGAGTAGGCTCTTTTCTTGAAAGTCCCTAAGTAGTATCGGTCCGGAAAAATCTCTGGTGGTAGTCGATTCCACAAGGAAGTTGTGTGAGGAAGAAAACTTCTTTGAAATCGCACGACGGTGGACTGCCAGTCATCGAGATGGTAGAGATCATACCGTGAGTTTTGTCGCGATGTGCGATGGTGAAATTGTGCGGCTGGAATTAGTCCGAACAATTCCTCAGAGCACTCATCGTGATAGATGCGATAAAATACCAAAGAGATGCAACATCTCTTCGCAGTGCCAGTGAGTCAAACCGATCGGAAAGAGCTCGGTCGCCGACGATTCGAAAAGCTCTGCGCTGGTTGCGATCAAATGAAAGAGCTGGCAATGGGCAGCTTGGCCTGGAGATGGGAACAGTATTCCATGTGTGGCTGAACCTGCGCCTTGTAAAGTTGCAGGCAGTGAGTCGGCATGAAATACTGTCCCGCTCTGCTGAGCGCGCAAAACCTTTTATATGCCAATTTGGTCTTCTCTTCCAAGTGACCACGAAACTGCACGTCACTCGATATATCGACGCCGAGGATTCCAATACTGGCTGAGGCAACAAGGGGAGTGCCTTGAAACTGAGGAGATACAACGATGGGGTTTTATTAGCGGTGAACGCGCAAACTTGTGTCTTCTGGGGATTAAACTGGACTAGATTTAGATTTCGGTATGGCACGGTATTATATTTGACAAAAAAAAACACTAGCCTTTATTTTTCAAAAAAAAATTAAATAAATCTGTGAAGTGCAAGCTATCCTTGAGAAATTAATGTTCCATGCCTAAAACGCCTGTATTATTTGTCTAATTTTGGCTCTTTCTACACTTGTTTCCCAAGGTCACATTATGCCCCTTTTCCATGGTGTATATTTTTATTTTATTAGTAATTAAATAAATATGGTTTAGCAATCTGCTTCCACTATACGATTATTTCATTCGTCCCCACTTTTAACGGAATATTTTTCTGTATGAGCGAGAATTCCTGCTATATACTCCTTTGTTTACTAATAACACAGTTGAACAATTTCCAGAAAAAATACATACCTTTCCCTTCAGGAACAAATATTACTTTTTTTACTTTCTTATAAATATATCCTTTACGAAAATAACGTACTCGTTACATCATAGTTGACATAAGACAAGAAAAATAGAAATATTCAGGAGGTACTTTCTTTTTGTTTATCTAGAGACATCGATTTCGCTTCTGATGTTCACGGAAAGTTTACAATTTCTGCGGTGTGAAAAGATACTTGAAACACACTGAACAAATCAAATTCAGTTTATCAAAACCATATTATTGAGTCTGCTGTCGGTATTCAACAGGGTGATCCATTAGGTCCAGCTCTTTTCAGTTTGGGAATTCAACCTATTATTGCAAATTTAAAATCCAAGCTGAATGTCTGGTATCTGGACGACGGTACACTGGAAGGTAAAGCAGATGACGTCCTCAATGATCTTACTCATATTTTTCAAACTTTTAAAAATATTGGTCTTGAACCAAATACAAATAAATGTGAAATATTTATTTCTAATAATTTATCTAATTTTAACATAGAGAGAGATACCTTAATTCAAAATTTCAATCAGATTTCTCCAGGAATAAAAACTGTCAATTCGGAATCGCTTTACCTGCTTGGTGCTTCGTTGTTTTTCGATAGTATTAAACCTGTTTTAAAAACAAAATTTGATCAATTTTTAAATCACGTTGATAAATTATATATTTTAAACCCCCATATTGCCCTTACCATTTTAAAATATTGTCTCCTTGTACCTAAATTTTCATATTTGTTACGCTCAAGTCCAGTCTGGAAATGTTCGGATATTTTAAAAGATATTGATAGTAATTTTAAAGTTCCTTTAGAAAACATTCTAAATTTGAGATTAAATACAATAGACTGGAATCAAGCCACTTTACCTATCAAATTTGGTGGTATTGATGTAAGAAATATTTCTAGCGTCGCATTGCCTGCTTTCCTTGCTTCCGTGCATAGTGCCAATGACCTATGTAACACAATTTTAAATAATAAAGTAGACCTGTGCTTTGCTGCGGAGGCAAAGCAAACATGGCTAACGCTCTGTCTCGGCGAAAATGTCCCACTGGAA
This sequence comes from Parnassius apollo, assembly GCA_907164705.1. Lineage (NCBI taxonomy): Eukaryota > Metazoa > Arthropoda > Insecta > Lepidoptera > Papilionidae > Parnassius > Parnassius apollo. The sequence goes on from CAJQZP010000693.1 coordinate 28,379,052, forward strand.
GTTAACCAACAAAAACAGTGGGATATTCCGTTGGTACGGAGTGTCCAGAAAAATTTATTTCAAAATTTCCATATTCAACAAGATCAGGCTCGCCTTCTAGCTGTTTCGACTAAGGAATCTAGCCACTGGTTACATGCTCTACCATCAAGTAATCTCGGCACATTGCTTGATGGGGAAAGCATGCGCATCGCCGTAGGAATCCGGCTAGGAGTGGCTATTTGTCAACCTCACCAGTGCCCCTGTGGTAGCAGCGTCGGTGAGTTTGGGCTCCACGGACTTTCATGCAAGAAAAGTGCAGGTAGGTTTTCCCGTCACGGTTCTTTGAACGAAATCATCCGAAGGGCTCTTGTCTCTATAAATATCCCCTCGGTTTTAGAGGCTTGCGGGATATTTAGAGACGATGGCAAGAGAAACCCGATGGTATGACTTTGGTCCCTTGGTAGAGAGGTAAAGCCCTAGTGTGGGATGCTACTTGCGTCGACACTTTGGCGGCCTCTCATCTCAGGGGTACCTCTTTTAGAGCCGGGGCGGCATCAGAGGCAGCCGAATTTAGTAAATGGCGCAAATATGAGTCTTTGAGAAATGACTACATATTTGTGCCATTTGCTGTAGAGACAATCGGTCCGTGGGGTCCACGTGCAATGAAGTTTCTAAAGGAACTGTATCCACAACTGGTCGTCGCTGCTGATGATAAGAGGGCTGGTTCTTTCCTCGCTCAAAGACTAAGTATAGCTATTCAGCGAGGAAACGCAGCCAGCGTTCTTGGCACTATACCACGGGGAGCAGGTCTTTTTGACGATTTAAATTTTTAGTTTTAGATTTTCTATTTTATAGTTTCTTCTTTTATATTGTATATAATTAGTTTTAATCATAAATATTATAATTTTAATTATTATTTTAGTTAAGTTCTTTCTTATAATTTTTGTAACATAAATTGAACGTTATTTAAAACATATATAGTGACAATTTGTTAGTATAAAAATATTGTTTGATTTAATTTGAGGGGCATGCAATGTAATTGTCAATCGCAATTGAACCTCTAATTAATATAAAATGTTATCCTTTACGAAATACAAATCAGTCACGTTTTTAAGTTGTAGTTATAAGTTAAGTATAATTTCTTGTTATTTTTTTCTAGATTGTTTATTTTCTATGGTCTTATCCAATTAATTATACATAAAAATATAAAATCCCACAACATTTATCTTCAAAACTATTTTCAGATTTTGAATAACAAGATGTATCTTGAAATAAGCTTAGGAAAAGAATTTGGTAATAATAGTCATTGATCGACCTTCACGGCGGGGACTAGTAATTAAACTGTAAATTAACCCTAAGTATAGACCCGGTTGATAAGTTATTTCGCTAGAACCTTCAAAGAATACTAATGACGGAGTTCGTCGCTTAAAACTTACTCAAAAACCCACCGAGGAGGGTTTGTTACCTATGTATATTTTTATTTTAAAAATATTAAAATTCGTATGTCTACTATATTATATTTATAATATAATAAAATAAAAATAAAATATCGTAAACACCGTAATTTAAAAAAATATAACTTTCTATCTCTGTATTAAATTTTTTTAAACAATCATCAAATTCCTTACGTAATTGTATTGAATCTTTAAGTTTTTGTTGTGAAATAATTTTAGTTCGCCTATCATTACTGCATAACTTTTAAAATTTTCATATTATATAACTATTAATTCACTAGACTGAAAGTACAGTTTTTAAAACAAAATTATAGTTATCAAAAATATTATAAGGTGTTTAAAATTTTTTTTATATTCTTAAACTTAAACTATATTATTCATTTTAAATCTTAACAAATCTATAAGATGCTAATGCCATTGAAATAGTATCCGTACTTTTAAGTGGATAAACTTCAGCATACTTATTTAAATCACACTGTGAGTGTGTGAGTATATAAACATTACTAGCACTATGCTTACATAAGGACCCTACTAAATCTAAATAAACTCTATGAAAAGTGGAATATCCCATAAATCGGTTATAACCATTGGTTCCTTTATATATTTATTTAAGTGTTTATATCGCAAACACTTGCCTCATCGATTTACATAATTAGTAGGATGTTACTAATTATGTATATTATATAGTCTCTAACTCTGGTCAAAAGAACCTTTCCAAAAAAACCACACGGCGGTCCTAGTGCAACATAATCAGAATTATTAACATAACAACAGGGATCAAATACAACTTACAATCTCGGCCGCGTAACCGGTTTGTGACACCTTTGTTTTAATTTCTAAGTATGTTCATGGGAACGTTTTTTCGATTACGGTTAAAACTAGGTACCATTACCTAGTTTTAACCATGCATTAAAATTATATCGTATATGAAATGAATTTAACTTTCCCAATGGTTTGTAACTCTAAATATAGAGATTGATACATTCAATTTTAAATTCATTTTATAAAAGTATTTTTTTACATATATATATTACATATACACATATATATATATATATATATATATATATATATATATATATATATATTGTACCTTATTAACAAAAAATCATTAATTGTGTTATTTATAATTTCGAAAACTCATTTTTTCATGACATGAAATTTATAAAAAAAAAAAGAAAACACTACTAGGTACACAGCTTAAGTTTGTTTTACAAAATATTTATTAACATTGAAAAAAGCAATTTTATTTCAAAAGTTGTCATTTCTAAAGGAAAAACGTAAAAAGAATACTACATACATTAATAAATTTATAATAATAGTGTATCGATATACTATGGACTTTATTTTATAATCAAAATATAAACCAAATATAGTTTAAAATGTACAAATTTTACATAAAAAACATATGACAAAAAAATTCTACAAGATTTGTAGTAAATATGAATCAATGTGCCTAAAATATGAAAAAAATATCTCGTAAATTCATATACAAATGTGGTTAAACAATTACACACACGACACATTTTCGCGTAGTTGTTTAAATCGATCCCTATAGTTATTACATGTGTAACTCGTTAGTCGCATTTTGGGTAGCATTAATCCTAATACAGAAATGCAAAATAACTACCTATCTCACCTTTAGATTATCATACATTTATCACACCTTTTGATTTGCTCGGAAATCCCCTTATAATCCTGTATTTTTATAGATTAATAGGCCCTTTTTCCATAATTCTTGTACGTACTTTTTTTTATTTCTTCCTGATATTTTTGACCTTTAGCTAGCTCTCTTTCTCTCTATTCACTTATATGTTTATTTATTTATTAGATACCGGGAATCGGAGTATTAATTCATTTCATTTATATTTTATTTCGTGATTTTTATCACGCGGGTACTTTATAAATATGCCCCCCCCCATTTATTTAGGTATTATATTACATTTTCGTAACATTCATTTCATTTTATTGGTACATAAACATTTTTTCTATATCAAGGTAAAATTTACCGTGGGTTGTGCGCACAACCTTAAGGTCTATGTTTTTAAGTCACTTTAAAAGGACTCCAACAATTGTCACAGAGGAAAACTAAGTTCGCACCATGATCCAACGAAGGATGTGACCTCAATGTATCATTAATAAGGGTAACAAATTTAAGACTTCTCTGGTCCCTAACAGTACTCAGTTACATCACTTGTACTGAAGGCGTTGTTCCCTAGTACCTGTTACTCCGATTTCATCGTCTAATCACGGAAACATACCCTGCTCGAGGACTATATGCTATACCAGTGATGAACGTTCCCGTATCTCTCCATCATTTATTTCTCATGGTCATCTTTTTTATTATCTTCGTAAATCTTTGTCTGTATCGGATACTTTTATATTCATTCAATCTTATTCCATCTCCTTTCAACTAAGCATATCGGTTTATTAACATAACCAGAGTTTGGGCCCTAAACATTGGCTAAGATAATATCCGATGGCCTAATTCTTTCATTCCAATAACTATCAAAATTTTGATATTAAAATTGCATAGTTTCTAATAATTTATCTAAACATCACATAAATCATTCTACATATACAACATATATTACAAAATTAAAAATCCATACTTATTATATTCCTTTCTTTGCCGTAGTCTGTCTTCAACTTTCACACATCCATACCAAAACCTCAACATTCTTTAAGAGAAAAAAAAATTAACACAACCATAGTTGTTCATCGGTTGATCTAGCCGATTACAAATACTCGTAGTTAAGTTAATGTTTTACTGTTCTTTTCAAATATATACACCATCCCAATATATTTTTAAGAACACAACCTTAGTGTGATCACATCTATCAATACTACCATTCTCATACAGTTTCCTTTCTATACTTTGACTTAAGACTTTTTTTATTCTATTCTTTCTTTTACTCTTTTGTGCAAATAGTTTATACTTTTAAGGTACAAACAATTGTTTTTCCATACTACATAAACTTTATGTTTTGACATCATTAATCCTATTTCGCATTTTTTTCTGTTATATAAGTTGTTTATCATTCGTCTTAGCTTCAATAGTTCATAAGTCATTAGAGTTTAGAGCCATTACCTAAATTCAATAATCATATTATCTCAAAAAAAAAGTATCGAACTACTATTTTACATACAGTTTTGTATTACAAAATAATAGTTTATTATATCAAGTCTTTTTTATCAATTGAATACTGGATTTTAATCGGAGATAAAGTAAATGAAAAAATATAAAGTCAATATTTTGAAGGCAAGTCAGGAGACAACAGTAGTGTATATTAATGCATCATTCTGTATCAACTACGTGTAATATTCCGATGCCTTATATGCAAACGATCACGTCAGCATTGTTTAGGATTTGATGCGCAATGTTAAGAGGTGAGAGTAAGTCAGCTCAAATTCTAATTTCGCCCCCCACTTCCCCGCGCGTCGTATGCTATGTACCGACATGTTTGTAATCACTAATACTCTAAGTAGATAGGTCGTTAGATACTTATGTCATTATGTTTATCATATATATGACTGTTTCTTAACGCCAACCCAGTCGCTTCTTATTTTTATAACGGTTATTTCCCATTTTAATTTTACGTCTTCCTGTTGCGTAGTGTGTTTTCTGATCGTAAGCGACACAACTTCTCCCTTCAAAAGCCGGAGCAATACTAACGGATAGGCATGTCGATCTAAAATCGATTAATCGAAAAATCGATTCTTTGGAGCAAAATAATCGATTTTTTGGATCGATTTGGAGCACCGCATCGATTCACTGAATCGATCCAAAAACCTCTCGAATCGGACCGATTCATCTGATTCTAGAACCAGCGATAAAATTCCCAAACTGGCTGGGGTAAGATACCGCAGTTTTTTAATTTTTTGCTGTTGGGGGACGCAAAAACAACCGATCTTACTTGGTTGATAATTTGAACGCAATATACAAAACGTAACATAATTAACGCACTTTGAAAAAGTAGTTTGTTCAGAATTGTTTACTGAATCGATTCCTATCATTTTTGATATAGGTAATTTTTTATCCCAAAAATAATTAAAACTACGTAAACTACAGCCACACTAAATCTGTACAGTCAAAACAAAATGAAATAGACCGTAACTTAAGGCAATAAGACTTTTAAGAGTGCAGTTTTATTTGTGTTATTACTAATTCTGTCATTCAATAAAAATAAAGAAAATGAACTTTATTTCAAGCACGTTAAAGTCTTTGCGTTCGTGGATTTGTACTGTGACCACAACATTCTTCCGGAATTAGTATAACTAATTTGATAAATAATCAGTGCATAAAAATGTTTAACTAAAAATTCAGTGTATGTATTATGGTTATAACATAATAATATACTAATTGGGGTGTCTGAGGGTGTGCGTTAATTACGTTACATATTGTATATTTGAATAAAATAAATATTTATGAACGCATCCAACAATATTGAAAAGTTGTCATTTCATTTTCATTTCTAAATTTCTAATTCTATTCTTACCCGTGGAATGTTGGTCTAACTTAATCTGTGCTGTGAACAAAACTACATATACATACTACAATTTAATATTATAGCTGTGAACCTGTTTGAACTGTGAACTTGCGAATTTACTTTATTATCAAAAACATACATACTGTGAGCTGTAAGTACAGACGGAGTACTTTCTATATATCTAGATGCTGTAAATAAATATTATATGTTGAAGTTCATAAAGGTTTATAGTAAGGAAATAACCAGTATTGTGTTCATGTAGCATTCATTTCAATTTGATAAATAGTGAGTTAATAGATTGAAATAGATTGATCGAGAAATGTACGTTGCAATTTGCCCTTTTGTTAAAGTATTGTTGTTGTTTTTAGCCTAAAATGTCAAATAAAAGTGATACATGGAATCACTTTGTAAAAAACCGGCCAAGAGCGTGTCGGGCCACGCTCAGTGTAGGGTTCCGTAGTTTCCCGTCCGTCACAATAAGTGTTTCCACTTATGAGTTTAAAGGTGCAGTACCGGGTAGTGGGTACTATTGTTTCCATCCAAGTTCAAAATAATTTTCCTAGAAAGTCCTTATAAAGTTCTACTTTTCAGATTTTTTTGGGGACACATTGTTTTTTACTTTTTGAGCGATTATTTCCGAAATTATTGACATTATCAAAAAATGATTGTAGTAAACCCCTATTCATTTTTAAATACCTTTCCATCAATATATCACACGTTAGGGTTGAAATTAAAAAAAAAATCACTTCCCACTTTACATATAGGGGGCTACCCTAATAAAACATTTTTTTCCAATTTTTATTTTACCACTTTGTCGGCGTGATTGATACACATATTGGTACCAAATTTCAGCTTTCTAGTGCTAACGGTCACAGAGATTAAGCGAGGACGGACAGACGGACAGACAGACATGGCGAAACTATAAGGGTTCCTAGTTGACTACGGAACCCTAAAAAAAGGGATCGAGTAGCGAACCACCCCTAAAACAAGCGTTTCAAGCTTACCAGGAGAGGTTAAAAGGAATATTAGTAATTTTAATTAATAAGATTACTAATATTTTAATTTCAAAAAATATTAAAGTTCAATTAAAGAAAAAATCGCAAATTCTTGAAATTTCATGTTTGAATATGTCGCGATTAATCGAAAATCGATCTTTTAATCCTCGATTTAATCGATAATCGATTCTAGTATCTTCGATTCGAATCGATTCAGAGATCGATTTTTTTAAGAGTGAATCGACATGCCTACTAACGGAGCGACAGGAACCAAGCTTACGCGCCGATAGTTTAGGTAATTTCTTTTTACAGTGAAAATAATGATATTTTAAAAAAAGTAAATAACATAAGCACTGCTTTATTAAAACACATTCATCTGCATGATGCTCAATTTGGGTTCAGACCTGGACTATCCACAGAGAGTGCAATTTTATGTCTTAAGCAGACTGTTCGGTACTACACAGATAGGAAAACGCCGGTGTATGCCTGTTTTTTGGATCTATCAAAAGCTTTTGATCTAGTCTCTTATGACATTTTATGGCGAAAGTTACAGGAGGAGACTGACTTGCCCCAGGAAATTGTCTCCGTATTTAAATATTGGTATAGTAACCAAATAAACTATGTGCGATGGGGTAGCAGCTTTTCTGAGGGGTATGGGCTGGAATGCGGGGTGAGACAAGGAGGGTTGAGTTCGCCTACGCTTTTCAGCTTATACATAAACCAGTTGATTGTGGAGCTCAGCAGCACTAAGGTCGGTTGTTCTATAGACGGAGTTTGCATAAATAACATAAGCTATGCAGATGACATGGTACTGCTGAGCCCCACGATAGGTGCACTCAGAAGGCTGCTAGGGATCTGTGAATCCTACGCAAAGACCCATGGGCTCAAGTATAATGTAACGAAGAGCGAGCTCATGGTTTTTAATTCAGGCACTAAAAGGCAGCTCACCATGCCTACTGTTAAACTCTGTGATAGTCCTTTGAACAGAGTCGTCAAATTTAAGTACTTAGGCCACTGGGTAACAGAGGACTTAGAGGATGACTTGGATATAGAAAGGGAACGCAGGGCGTTGGCTGTTCGCTGTAATATGCTGGCCCGCAGGTTTGCACGATGTACTAAAGAAGTTAAAGTTACGCTTTTTAAAGCTTATTGTCAGTGCTTTTACACAGGCAACTTGTGGGTCAGATACAAGCAGCGGACATACAATGTCCTGCGTGTACAATACAATAATGCGTTCAGGGTGCTGTTAGGATTGCCGCGTTATTGTAGTGCCTCTGCCATGTTCGTCGAGGCACACACGGATGGCTTTCATGCCATAATACGTAAAAGGTCCGCTTCATTAATGAATCGACTACGTACCTCTACCAACAGCATCCTGAATACACTTGCTGATAGGTGGGATTCTGCCATTATGAAACACTGGTTGAGCCTACATATAAAATTGAATAAATAAGATATTTGTAACGTAGAAGGATATTTAATTTGTTAAGTGTAAAAAAAAAAAAAAAAAAAAAAAAGTTAAATACTAACATTAGTTTTTAAGTACTTATTGTTCTACTAACATCTTTATGGACAAAGTCTGAAAATAAAGTATTATTATTATTATTATTATTATTTATGGTTAGTTCAGTTAGTATGCAAAGTTTCATGATCTTATTTAAAATATTTTATGAATAACAGCGGTTTATTGTTCAGTTTGGAGGTAACTTTGGATTTTTTTTCTATCGAGAAAATTTTACGGAATCGTGTTTTCGTCTAACATAAACCTTAACATTACTCCTCAACTTTACCATATATTTATTTCAAAATTAATGCTGCAATACTTTCGGCATAACGGAGGATCTTGCTAAGCCATTTGAGGTTATATTTCCCCTTAATACAAAGAAAACATGATATTACATTTCGATGAATTCTTAAATAATATCTGTATAAAATATTGCAATTTTCATTATTAATAAAATATATCAGTTAATATTCTTTTGAGTTATTAAGTTAAGCTGCGTTTTAAATTAATATTATTCATCGATCAATTTATCTTTTACAAAATTAATTCACTGAGTTGTCGTTTATCTGATAGCAATATAATGAAGTTCCTATTTTTTTCTCAGTCATTATGTTAAATATTTTAGAACAAAATAGATAATTAAAATAATCACGCCATAATAATAAGGATATGAATATACAAGTAGCACTTGCTTTCTATTGAGAGTGTTCCCTCTATTCAATGAACAAAATGAGTAAACAAAATTGGTAAAAAACATTTCTAAATATGATTGGTGACTAAAGTTATTATATTTTTAATTTTATGAAATTATAATTTTAAAAGAGATACATATTTAAAATCACTCACCTTAAAAATATAATAATATTATATGCATTTTATACAGTAATTGTTTTGCAGATACATCAAGAATATTTTTCACATTATAGTCTCTAAATTTTTTTTTATGTTTCTTGAATATAACATACTTCCCGTTTCCTTGTAGATGGAATACACAAAAAATTCAGCCCTCCTAAAAACTGGCCACTCGATTAAATTATTGATAATTTTATGTTTTGATAAATATCTCCTTTTTGTTTTGCTTGGTTGTTACGACTTTTTGAAAATTGTGTATATATCTTGATAATGTCTATGTGAACACCATTGCGTATTTCAATTTAGATCTTCTCAACCAATATTCTTCTTATCCGGAGTGAAAAAAGTTATTTCTCTGATCTTCTTTCATTTTCTTTCATCCTTTTTGATGCCTCTTTGCCTTTTGATTTTTTGACTTATAATGTTTTAATTTTATTTTATAAATATTTATTCAAAATGATATAACTTTTTGATGGCTGGCTCTACACGACTTCAATTAATTTCCTCAATCCGGGAATGTGTCATAATTTTTAATTAACAATTTCTTAATAAATATATTATAATTTTACTATCGGTGACCAGCCGGTGCACGCGGCGAGCGGAGTCGCGCGCGCACCGACTGGCAGGGTCGCCATATAATGTCGGGAGGTTCGGGGAATAAATAATACGTCTACTGGTCTTGAATGTAGGTTTATTACTGCCCGAATGTTTATTAGGCTATCATATATATAGCTACATGAGCATACACTACACACACACTACAAATATTTTAAGGAATATAAACTTCTCATTTATTCAATAAAAGAAAAAAAAATGTTTTCTTATCGGTCACCACGCTCAGAAAGTGTAACTTGAATTAATATCAAAGAAAAAAACAAAGAAAAAATACTGATTTCTTATATTTACGCGAACACTATACATTGATTAAAACTACTTTTACGGATTTTTTCGCGATTTATTTATTTTATTTTTAATACCCGACGTTTCGGGTGCTTTCCAGCACCCATGGTCACAAGGGACTGAGGTGACTGACGTCCCGATGTCAAAGTTAACCCGGAGTACCTTCAGCTTTTTAATTATTGTCTTTGGTCCGATCTACGCAGAATGAACTAACTGTGTTTTGAAGTCTTGCAGTGGTATGCTTAGGTTTAGTTTTAATTTTATTAATTATAGGATCCCAAGCAGTGGTAGTACCCAGCCTCCTTCACTGTTGAAATTAGGATGTTTTTTAATTTCAATCGCCTCACGTATCATCCTTGGTAGGAATCGATGTTCTTTCGTGAGGATTTGTGGTCTATCAAATCTGATGTAATGGTTGGGGCCATCTAGGATATGATCACAAACTGCAGACTTTCCGGAACATTGATGCTTCACGTCAGCTATGTGTTCTTTTACGCGGGTTCTAATTGATCTCTTTGTTTGTCCTTTATATGAGAGACCACAATCAAGCTTGTACACTCCTGCATCTTGTAGAGGAATAATGTTTATTTACTCTGTGTGCTTATCTTAAGCGATTTAATATTACGAGTTCAAAATTTATGCTTTTTTAAAGATTTTTAATGAAAATGGAGGATAATAGTGTTCCTTGTGATGAATTGAAGTGTGTTAAAGTGATAATCGGAGAGGAAATCTTTAAACTTTGTTGAGATAATACACAAGGTTAAGAGTGTATTTCAAACTTATCAATTATCGCAATTAAAAACAGTTATTGGTACAATTAAAACGTTCACCAACATTTTACGAGGACGTAATTAAATCTTTCCATAAGAAAGCGAGACGATTCCATACTTATCTTATCTCTTATCCATTAGAATGTAAATAATTTGTTTTTTTTTTTAATTTTGTACATAGTTTGTTTGTACTTTGTTCGTGTTTTACTTTTGTTCATGTATTGTATTGGATGTAAATATTTTTTTCTTTCGCTTAAACAAACCCAAACGGCTTTCTTCAAAGCCACCGAAGTTATGCAATTGCTGATATGTAATACAATCTATCTAGCAGTGGTATGCCTTCTGTGTGCTTTGTTACGCGTCCTTGACAGCACTGAATATGAAACTGAAGCGTGGAGACAGATCAAGATTGGTGTATTTTTATAAAACTGCTAAAAACAACAATCTATATTTTTATCAATTTATATCTTGGAGCTTGGAGCTCTAGCTTCGCCACTGTGACCTATGGTGTTGTTAGGATTTCGGATGACTAACACATCTAGGAAAGCTAAGGAACTATTTGCCTCTAACTCCGTAAAAGTAGTTTTAATCAAAAAAAAATCCGTAAAAATCCGTAAATGTAGTTTTAATCAAAAAAATACTGCATAATAAAATAAATAAATAATTATAATCGCATAAGTTGATAAAAATGCTATGCAGTAGCTTTGCCACGGCAGTCCCCGAGTGCCACACGTATTTTTTTTAATAATAATTTGTCTTCACATGTTTACCCGGCTTCTCACGTCATCATATCCACTATAGCAATTATCAATGAACTTATGCTTAAATACCTTTTTACTCTATTCTTAGAGAGCTAATGGAGCGTGTATTGAACAGAATGACCTCTTCAGCTACCAAAAATACTAAATACAACAAATATACAACAAACAATCGCCTTCTGTTGTCAGGTTATAATGATATCTTGAACCTCAACTTTAGTGGGTTCATAAATCTAAAGTCGCAAGGAATTTATGGCGGTAGATTTATATAATTTATGGCGGTACAGCTTCTAACATTTCAAAATTTTTAGTGTTGTTTATTGTTTGTGATGCCTATATAATTTATGCTTATATATTGTTATATAAGCTTATATATTTATATTCTTGTTAAGTGTCATTAAAAGTTATGTTTGGCAACTGCTTGTTAGTTCTAGATAAAAGAATTCGTGCTAAATGAAGCGTAATGGTGATGTCGTTTCATTAAAATCCATTCGTTATTCTGTAAAATAAATTTTGAGGAATGTTTGCAGGAATTACAATACTAAATTCCTCAGTCTCCCCTTCGTCAACGAATAACCTACGAAGGGGGGAATTGAGGAAGATTCCTCCAACAATAAATTTACACTCCTTTGTTGTTGGCATACCGGACATTCGTAGCTAACTGCATGCTTCGTCATTTGTGTAGGTATATAGCAAGGTTATGGAATCGTTCTATCATCAATTATTTATCCGATTAAAACCCACGTTTTATACAGATAAAAAGAGAAATATCAGATAAACAGAAATATTTATGCCATCAAAAACATAACTTGGAAAAAAAACCAAGTCTCGCAACTCAGTTCTTCTATAGCAAAAACTTGTGGTCACAACCATATCAATATTAAAAATCTTTTATGTTTTAAATAAATAGATTGACTTGGCCATCGCATGAAAACACAATGTATCTCACAAGTAATACATATTATATTAAATTAGATTGCTTAGTGCGAATGCCAAGTCAATCTATATATTTAAAACATAAAAGATTTTTAACATTGATATGGTCACTATAAAATGTTGTTAGGTTAGCTAATTACGCAATAACTTAAAACTGAAAGAACCCTACGTAGAGACTGAATAAATTAACCGACTTGGTATTAAATGGATCTCACAACTTTTTACGATAGAAGAACTGAGTTGCGAGACTTGTTTTTTTTTACAAGTTATGTTTTTGATGGCATCTCATTTTTTTTCCAAATAGTTCTACTTTTTTCCGTTCGGTACCTTCTACTTTTTGATTACCAACAAAGTACCTATCTACACCTTTTATTCCATTATATTATACATATACAGGTACACTGATTCATTCACTGTAAATGTAACTTTGTAATCCTATATGTTTATATAGGATTACAAAGTTATTTATGCAGTTAATCAACATCTAGAAAACTGGGCCGAAATTGAAAAATATTTTAGTTTTTCCTTGATTTATACACTGAACACTAATTGTGTTCTAAGTTTAAAGCTTCTATATCTGCTAGAAGTGCCTTAAAGTTTTGATGATCGGTCAGTCAGTGAGTAATAAAATTAAGAAACTTTGACTAATAATAATTTCTGTACTACTAGTACAAATTGAATAAAATTTGAAATATACCGTGTCTATACAATGCCTGCTTGGTTTTTAAAAATTCACGTTTCTAGTACTATCCACAACGAAGTTATATGGAGTCGAAAATGGCCTGAATTGCTTCGAGAAAAATATGGTACGGCCGTGTCGCTATTTTTCCTCGATTTGAGATAAGTACAATAGCTATGTACTACCTTGTTTCACTATAAGATATGTCAGTATAGCGAACCTTTCAATTGGACAGTATTTTATTAAAATTGAGAGGAGGGTGGAATTATTGTGGGAGGTAGACTGACTACCTCTATACTTTATATTTGAATGCAAAAACTTTTACTCCGAAAAAAACAAGCGTTCGCCAACAGCACTACGGGTCGCTGGTTCGACTACCACACTAGGTTATTATTTTTACTTATAAATGTATGAATATACATTTGTGAGAGCGAGTGGAAGGGATCCCTTCTTTTTCAACATTTTCAATCTCCGATATCAATTTTTTTTTTGATATCGGCCCTTCTAAACTAACGCTAACGAAAGATGCACTTCTTGAAAGATTTCCCACTTTTACGAACAGGTTATCGAGCGCATGGTCAAAATGCTCGTTACGGGAAACAATAGATGTAGACATTTAAAAATGGTAAAATAAATTGTAACTGCCTACTATAAGGGTCCATGTTAAATGAAAGGTCACTCGTTTATACACATTTTCATAAATCTCTAGGGCACTAATCTAAAAGGGTCTAAATGCATGTCCGTTATGTTAAGACATTAATTTGCTAGTAAGTTAACATCTAAAATGGGAACAGACCGTTAAACCCGAGAAACGTGGTAAACGTATTAATAGACTTACGTACAGTTACAGGGTTAACTCAATAAAATTTTTGCTTAAAAAAATTTCAGTGCTAACTGCATTTCCTTATACGAAAAGATCGTGTTTTAATTAAAACTATCAATATGTTGCGGTTTTCATTATCAGTTTTTGATTTTCAGACTATTAGTAAAAGTATAAATAATGATATTCAATGAGTATTCTTTATAATCTATCTTGGATAAAAACTATTCTACTCTGTTCCCTTCCCTTCACCTAAAACTAGCCTAATATTATAAGAACAGTATAAATGTCCATTGTCGATTAAATTCGTCACCGCGGACGATTTATTAATGTCGGCTTCGCGTAACACAACTTATTTTTTCTCTACTACAAAGTAGAATAGAAATAATACGAATGTATGACTAAATTTTACATTTTTACAAGAATCATAGTGCTTGACTGAATGATCTTTACGTATACAATTTTCTTCGGTGTAATATATGTACATTTACTATAAATTAAATAATTCCAAGCTATGAACGCGAACTTTATAAGTGACGTGTAAGTTATTTTGGTATTTTATTATTACAAATTGATAAAATATCAACAATATATACATTTCTACGCATACTTTTACACAGCATGTATTAAATGTATTATGGTTGATATTACATACCTATAATTTACTTATAATGTACTTTTCACATAGACTCACTACGCCCATGGTTGATTAGGAATTCCTAGACATTAAGTCCGACATTTGTAAACCATTTTATATCGGTTAAAGACAATAAATAAATAAATAAAGTAATACTGTGATTCCAATCGTAGTGTTATTATACAGTAATAATTTTAGCTATCGATCATTTAATTAATTAACTCTAAAAGTAACGTAAAGTTACAGCCTATACGTCCCACTGCTGGGCACGGGCCTCATTTATGGGAGGGTCATGGTCCAATTAGTCTGGCGCGTTACTCCATAGCGAGTTGAAGAACATATATGTTCTCAGGTAGGTTTTCCCACGATGTTTTCCTTCACTATTTGATGTAGTAAATGAGCACTTAAAATTTCAATTGAGAATTTAATAAGTGGATTTATAGATAGGGAAAGGTAAGGGAATAGAATCCGGTTTGCTTGTGTGGGTATTGTGAAATATACCGCGAGTGCTGGCTACTTATGTACCACGGCTGTAAACTAACTGAATTTAATTAAACCTATATAACTAGCGTTTTACGACATTTCTTGTGTAAGGCCTCTGTTCAGCAATTTACATGTAAAGGTCTATAATGATGATAGTTGTAATTAAAACACGATCTTTTCGTATAAGTAAATACATTTACCGCTGTAATTTTTTCTAGCAAAAATTTTATTGGATTAACCCTGTAACCTGTACGTAAGTCTATTACCACGTTTACCACGTTTCTCGGGTTTAACGGTCTGTTCCCATTTTAGATGTTAACTTACTAGCAAATTAATGTCTTAACATAACGGACATGCATTTAGACCCTTCTAGATTAGTGCCCTTGAGATTTATGAAAATGTGTATAAACGAGTGCCTTTTTTTACAACCTTTTTTTTAACCTTTCATTTAACATGGACCCTTATAGTAGGCAGTTACAATTTATTTTACCATTTTTAAATGTCTACATCTATCGTTTCCTTACACCTCTCATTAAATTAATTTTAAAAGTCCGTTATTTGTATAATGGAATATTCATACTATTAATAACTGAACTTTTAATACTAAAGAATAATAATGATGCAGGTTTTCAGACACCCATTAGAATACGTTTATTTACAGTCCATATGTATAAAGAATGGGATTAGAAATGGCGACTCACCGAGACCTTCCCGTCAACATGCTCAGTATCAATAATGAAAACCCGCTAGTAACGATATTGTGTTATAGCGTAATGTTGTTATTCGGTTAATTGGAAATTTTCTATGAATGGAAAAATTACTTTATAATTAACATTTATAACTGCTTTGGCTTCGTCTGAGTGGGATCTATTAATGTGACGTTTTTATTTTATCTCATCAATATTTAGATTTTGATAAAATTTCTAAATTTTCTGATGAAATTTAATCTAGATCACTCCTAGTTTTACTCTCTATTTGTCCGTAAGGTTTTATAACAATTGGTTCACTCGTTTTGAAGATTATCTCGGACAGACAAACAAACGAAAATTTTAAAAATGGTAACTCATGTCTTAATAACGTGGAAATATTTTATTCAGAAATATTAACAGACAAAATCAACAATAATTATAAAGAAAACTCGGAACACGTCGTAGCTCACAATTTAGCAAAACCGCACTAAATTTCTTTTTGTAGTTTATGGCATTCTCCTGTCATAAAGCTAGGTACGTACGTGCGTAAAACGCATGTCGCAACGCGGTTTCTTTTGCAGTCTTTATCGGCGTGCGTGAGTATAGATTGTGACAGTGTACGAACGAGAGGTGTATAGAGGCGACGCCATTTTCATTCCCATTCTTTAACCGCACGGGTAATACAAGAATATGTTTTAAGTATGTTTATCTGATTATGTTATGTAAGCTCATTTTATTATCATCACTTTAATATATAAAATTTAATATTACAATTACTTAAACTATTTAAAGCACTGGTGGCCTAATAAATACTCAATTTTAAGATTTCGTTAAGTAAGTATCTTCAGTTCATAGTCACTTTGATTTAAAGTGATAGAGACAGCGCGAGACTTAACGGCATTTTAAAATTGAGCAGCGTTTGGATATTTGGGCATGGGGCCATGTAAACATAATCGGCCCTGCTCATTAAAATAGGCGTCAATTTAAGAAATGCTTAAGCAGCTCCCTCTATTTTCACAACTCGAACTTTAATGGCAATAGAAATAGATGACTAAAGAGATAATTTACATTTAATTTTAGTTAACGATAATCAACGATTATATTTCAGGGCGAATACGTTTACCAAGAAAATAAAAAAAGCATATGGAATGCACGAACCAATTTCTTCAAAAAATTTACTTATATTTAAATTATGAATTTGTCAATTGTTATAATTATGTCAATAGTCTGTGCAAAAAAAATGTGTTTCTTTCATTCTTTCTTTGTAGATGTAAAATACCATCAGCGACGGCAAGCAGCTGCAAAGGTGCGACACACGTTTAGTACTGATCTAATCCGCCTGCAAAGCGTTGTGATTATGACATTATTATTATTATTATTATATAATATATATTATGTGCTTGTATGCGTTTATGGACTGAAAAGGATACGGTATTAACATCAATGGCGAGTAAATCAATCACTCACTTTCGACTTGCCGACGATATAGTTCTTATGGCAGAATCGCTGGAGGACCTAAGCACTATGCTCAATGACGTCAATAGTTTCTCCCAACGAATAGGTCTTAAGATGAACATGGATAAAACAAAAATCATGTGCAACATTCATATCACACCTATGTCGGTAGTTGTTGGGAGCACTAAGCTCGAAGTTGTTGACGAGAATGTTTACCTGGAACAAATAGTCCGACTAGGTAAGTCGCATTTCGACCGAGAGATCAATTGACGGATTCGACTCGGTTGGGCAGCGTTTGGGGAATTACGATACATCTTCTCGTCAGATCAAGTCAGGTAAGGTGTACAACCAGTGCGTGTTACAAGTGATGAAATGAATCGTAGACGTGGTCCTTCATTGCTGGCCGTATGAGGACGCTCAAGGTCGCTCAGCGAGCTATGGAGAAGGGATTATCTGCGTGATAAACTTAGAAATGAGGACATCCGCAGTAGAACCAGAGTGACCGACATAAATCAACGGATTAGTAAGCTGAAGTGGCAATGAGCCGGCCATATAGCTCGAAGAATTGGCAACCGATGGGGAAGAAAGGTTCTGGAGTGGCAGATTCGTACTGGCAGGTGAAATGTAAGTCGAACTCCCACTAGATGGAGTGACGATTTGCTAAGACATAAGACAGAAAATCTATAGATGCAGGTGGCTCTGGAACAAATATAATATTTAAACTTATTTCCTTTTGTTAGGCATGTAGTTAATTAAGACTTGCTTTTAGACTTTCACTCGTTAATCTAAATAATGGATACATACAACAATATCAAATATATTGAATAAAACTATTATTTACGGATTTTATCGCGTTTAATTACTTTAATTTATTTTTATTATTATCCCGACGTTTCGGGTGCTTTACAGCGCCCATGGTCACGGGGGGGACTGAGATGTTTGACGTCCCAATGTCATAGTTAGTCCGGCTACCTTCAGTTTTTTAATATTAATTTTTGGTCCGATTTACGCAAAACGAGCTTATAGTATCATGAAGTCTTGCAGTGGTATGCTTGGGTTTGGGTTTAATTTTGTTAATTATAGGAT
The DNA here is from genome assembly GCA_907164705.1 of Parnassius apollo. Taxonomy (NCBI): domain Eukaryota; kingdom Metazoa; phylum Arthropoda; class Insecta; order Lepidoptera; family Papilionidae; genus Parnassius; species Parnassius apollo. Next base: position 28,397,539 of record CAJQZP010000693.1, read on the forward strand.
CCCAAGCAGATGGTAGCACCCAACCATCTTCTCTATTGAAATTTGGATGTTTTTTAATTTCAATAGCCTCGCGTATCATCCTTGGTAGGAATCGGTGTTCTTTTGCGAGAATTTGTGGTTTATCAAATCTAATGTAATGGTGGGGACGATCTTGAACATGTTCGCAGACTGCAGACTTCCCGGAGCGTCGGTGCTTCACATCAGCTATATGTTCCTTCACGCGGGTTTTTATAGATCTCTTTGTTTGACCTATGTAAGAGAGACCACATTCACAATCTAGCTTGTACACACCTGCATCTTGTAGAGGAATATTACATTTGATGGATGGTAAAAATTGACTAATCTTCTTCAGCGGCTTTTAGTATGTCTTAATGGACGCTCGCTTCAAGATGTAGCCAATCTTGTCTGTGACTCCTCTAACATATGGTAGTAGAGCAGGCGCGCGCTCGACTGTGGCCGGCTTCACTCGTTCACTGTGATGTAGGCGCGGGACCCGAAGCTTGTTGTCTTGCAATACTTGCTTGACGTGCTGAAGCTCCGCGGCCAGATGGGTCTTTTTCCTATACACAGTGTATAGGAAAAAGACCCATACCAACCGATATTTAAATGGTGAATCTCACCATCATCCTTCACAGTTAGCTACCGTAGGTAAATCTTTGTTTCAGAGAGCACGAGGGATCTGTGACAGAAAACATCTGGCCGCGGAGCTTCAGCACGTCCAGCAAGTATTGCAAGACAACAAGCTTCGGGTCCCGCGCCTACATCACAGTGAACGAGTGAAGTCGGCCACAGTCGAGCGCGCGCCTGCTCTACTACCATATGTTAGAGGAGTCACAGACAAGATTGGCTACATCTTGAAGCGAGCGTCCGTTAAGACATACTAAAAGCCGCTGAAGAAGATTAGTCAATTTTTACCATCCATCAAATGTAATATTCCTCTACAAGATGCAGGTGTGTACAAGCTAGATTGTGAATGTGGTCTCTCTTACATAGCTCAAACAAAGAGATCTATAAAAACCCGCGTGAAGGAACATATAGCTGATGTGAAGCACCGACGCTCCGGGAAGTCTGCAGTCTGCGAACATGTTCAAGATCGTCCCCACCATTACATTAGATTTGATAAACCACAAATTCTCGCAAAAGAACACCGATTCCTACCAAGGATGATACGCGAGGCTATTGAAATTAAAAAACATCCAAATTTCAATAGAGAAGATGGTTGGGTGCTACCATCTGCTTGGGATCCTATAATTAACAAAATTAAACCCAAACCGAAGCATACCACTGCAAGACTTCATGATACTATAAGCTCGTTTTGCGTAAATCGGACCAAAAATTAATATTAAAAAACTGAAGGTAGCCGGACTAAGTATGACATTGGGACGTCAAACATCTCAGTCCCCCCCGTGACCATTGGTGCTGTAAAGCACCCGAAATGTCGGGATAATAATAAAAAAAAATTAAAGTAATTAAACGCGATAAAATCCGTAAATAATAGTTTTATTCAATGTGTAGTGTTCGCGTAAATTTAAGAAATCATAATATCAAATATAGATAATATTCGATATTGTTCTATGCCTTATGTTATTATTTTATCTAGCCATTAAGGATAACGGCTAGATGGAATATCGATATATCATTTGAAAGCTATAAAACAGATTGAGAAAGACAAAATTTACCGTTATCATTTATTGATTTTATTTTATTCATTGACCAAAGGAAATGAATAAGGTTTACGCTGCTATATCACAATCTCAAAGAGCTTTGTCCTCCTGGACACATTTTTTCACATATTTTGCTAATACGGATGAGTCATAAACTATTGCAATGAGGGCTATTTTATTTTTGGTGCCTGTTTTGATTTATTGTACAAAGATTTCGATGAAACCACAGTCCGCGCAAAGGTACTCTGTGAGTCCACGCTCGGCCGCCGTCGTGAGTGGACACTGTATCGCCTGTTTTCAGCGGCTCATTCTGAAAAGATCGCTGTATATACCTACACAAAATATTAGAAAAAAAATCAAATTGGAAACATAAGTTCTTGACAAGTGATAAAATTATTATTTTTATACTCACAGTTTTTTATTTCGGTAAAAATAAATAGGATTTATATACATATAAACTTACCTCCGGACTTGATACAGTGACCTGAAGGTAGCTACTACTGCAACTCCTGGACGAGCGGAACTAGGTGTGCCGAGTTTGGGCTCGTTTTGTTAGTTATGATGAGACCTTACCTCTGAACAAACATCATCACATCTGGTCACACCATCAGACCTGAAGGTGTACTTTCGTGACCGCTATTTGAACTTCTCGCAGAGTAAAACTAGGTTAGTTATGATGAGACCTTGCCTCCGGACTTAATGGAATGACCTGAAGGTGTATTTCGGTAACTACTGCTGTAATTCCTGGACGAGTAGAACTAAGTGTGCCGAATTTGAGCTCCGTTTTGTTAGTTATGATGAGACCCTACCTCCAGACTTGAGTGACCTGAGGGTTTAATTGGGTGATTACTACTGGAACTCCTAGACTAGTAGAACTAGGTGTGTCGAGTTTGGGTTTGTTTTGACAGTTATGATGAGACCTTACCTCCGGACTTAATGGAGTGACCTGAAGGTGTAATTCTTTGATTACAACTGGAACTCCTAGACTAGTAGTACTAGGTGTGCCGAGTTTGGGCTCGTTCTGTTAGTTATGATGAGTCCTTACCTCCCGACTTGATGGACCCAAACTCGTTTTTTTTTACATAGAACTATTTCGTAAACAGCGTTAAAAAACTTTAACATTGAATCGCCTACAACGCGCTACCCCCGACTGCGTATAACGCGCAGGGCGTCTCGCGATTTTTGGTAATTATTTCACGCAGGTAGCTAGAGTGACAGAGGCCTGGCACAAGCGGCACAACCCCCCCCCCCCCCCCCCCGTCCAAAAGCCGAAGTCAGTGTGGTCGACGGTGTCTGGCGGCAGGTAACAAACTTTAAAACGACGATAGTTTAGGTAAAAAAAGTAAAAAAAGTAAATAACATAAGCCCTGCTTTAGTTCAGTTAGTATGCAAAGTTTCATGACCTAATTTTAAGTATTTTTTGAATACCAGCGGTTTACAATTTGGTTTAGAGGTAACTTTGGATTTTTTTCTATCGAGAAAATTTTATGGAATCGTGTTTTCGTCTAACATAGTACTTAACATTAATCCTCAACTTCACCATATATTTATTTCAAAAACAATGCTGCAGTATTATCGGCATAACAGAGGATCTTGTTAAGCCATTTGAAGTAGTGTAGGCTCTTAAATCTATAAATATATGTCCTGACTGATTGATCTGTCAGTGCTTTGTGGCATTCCTTGGGGGAGGCCTATGTTTAGCAGTGAATTTGTGAAGGGCTCTAATGGTGATAATTATGCCGATGATGATAATAATAATAATGTGTTTATGAATGTGAATAATAATGTGTTAGTGAGTAATTGTGTAAGTCATATATATTCCTTGTTGATTTTCATATAGTTATTTTTCTAATTCTCCCACTCCGACTTTTCTTTCTTATAGTATTAAACCCATAGTTGATCTCTTTGTATATTTGTTCCACATCAAAACGGAGGATGTATTCAATTCGACTGTTTTTTTTTAAATTTGTGTTACCTCAGAACTTTTTTCTGGGTGAACCGATTTTGATAATTCTTGTTTTATTTGAAAGCTGATGCTTTTTGTATGGTTCCATATAAATGTGATCAAGATCTGTAATTTTTGAATTATCCTTAAATAATGCGCATTTAATTGACTTCGAATACATTGATTCGGTCGTTTTGAAGTCGATTGTACACAATTTTTAGTATCACCACTTGTTTGTTGATCGACAAAGTTTAAATAAATAAATAAAACCCATCATATTGTCATGTCCAGCAATGTAGTGGTACGAGTTGAAAGACGAAAGAATAAAAAACATTGCAGGTTTGCAGCAAACATATTGGTTTCGTTCGTAATTTGTAAGATAAAGTACAACATTGCACACAGCTGTTTTAATTTATTTCGTTTAGTGCAAGACACCAACGGAAATTCAATTTTCTGCTCGAACGTTCCGGCCGAACATCGGTTGTGTGGTCGTAGCATGTTTTTTCATTTTCAGGATTTATTAATTTCGAATTGGAGTTTAATTTGTATGTTCTCAAATTTTAAAATAAAGAAATACGACGATCACCCTCTAGACAGAAGGAACTGATGTAAGAAAGTCTTTGTCCAGCAGAGGTCTTATGATTGACTATGATTATGATGAACAACCTATCATCTACCTTCTATAACTTACTAATTTTTGAGAATGTTGCAGTAGAAATAATCCTTTTAGTCGACTTTTAAAAGATTTCTTTTACGGGAATGCTTATTTAAAAAAAAAAAAACGAAAAGAGATGATTATCACCTTGGCAACAAATTGAGATCCGTAGTCATTCAATTACTTTTTATGTGTATTATACATAATTTGTATATACGTATGTACTCGTATCTTTGCCCTTATGGCTTAAATTAGTTTAGTAATGAAAACAGACGGAGTGAGGCTTTTGTAACTATGTTACTAAAGCTTTGAGATGGTCTACATTATATAGATTCACTATGTTTAAAATTAATCGATTATAAAGTGGTCGGGTTACATAAGTTTAATGTTCCTTTGATGTGGTAACATTATTGCTGAATATATTACAAAACTTAAGTGCTGATATTCACCTTTAGTACTTGTTTTATCTAAAAGAACACTCAAAATAATATTTGAAGCAGAATCTCACTAAATATGGCTTCTAAAAAATTGTGCATAAATGAAGTCTAAAGTATAAGCCTGTCCTGTAAACTTTTTTTAGGATTTTGCTACTGTACAAGGTAACTTTGTAATTACTTTCTATAAGTTTATTCTTATGTGCGTGCGTTATCTTTTCTTGACCATACATTTGGACTAGATTAGATAAATATTTGGGATTTTATTCTTTCAATTTATCTTTTTATAGGAGGGCGACTGACGAGCATATAGTCCACCTGATGGTATATGATTGCTGTAGCCTACACCTATCTTCAAATACGAATCAAAATGCAGATGCGTTATCGCCCGTGAGACTAAGATGGCATGCCTCGTTTCCAGCAAAAAAGGTATCCGGTTCTCTACACTCACCATACGAAACACACAGTGTACTTCCATTTCAAGATAGGCCTGCTCTAATTGTCTCGCGGGGGAGGGGGAATATTTGCCAAGGTGCAGCAGTCGAGTTGGCAACCGCAGTATTTTAAATTATTTTGAGTGGTTATCAGAAAGACGTGAGCTATCTTCTGTTTCATGTCTCATTATAAAATTACATTTTCTCAAACTTATTGCTATAGTCTAATAAAAACGTGAAACAATCACAAACTGTTACATTTGACTTACTTTCGCCATATGTGGAAAGTGCGATATATTTTTTATTATCTTTAGAAGAGTTTAAAGAATAATAATGTCCTCCAGACTGAATTTCGGTCACGGCGGCCGGCCTCTACGGGGACTAGCCATCGGTGCACTCTCTATTCCCTCACTCTCACAGTTCGATTGGACGGTAAACCGACGCGACAGGAGAGAGATTAGGTGCGAGACCAACGGCTTAACGAGCTTGCCGAGACAAGACACCGACAACTTGATGACTCCAGACAGGCACTGAGAATTTCTTGATGGAGAAAAGCTCAATAACTCATAATAATGTTTTTTTTTGCCCGACTCGTGATTCGAACCCGGGACCTCATGATGAGCAGTCGCACTATTACAACCACTAGACCAACGAGCCAGTTGAAAGAATAACGACCACCTATAAACAAGAGTTTTTAGTTTCCAAGGTGACGATGTTATTATTTTATACCACAGCAGCTTCGATTGTAGGTTAAGGATAGGGATATTTATAACCACATAGTGTCTTTTAACTGATTATATTATTCTGTGACTCTCACTTCGTTAGAACTTGTTTCACTCGCGTACTAGTTAAATAAGTTGTGTTAAATTCTGGTTCAAGTATCAAAACCACTTATTACTGATTTCCTAACCGATGTTTTCAGAACCTTTTAAATCATTGCTGACAAGCAAGGCAACTCAAAGTCAAACTCAAAACTTTTTATTCAATTTTAACTTGTTCAAAGCTCTTATGAACCTCGAAATCTACACCGCTTCGCAAACACAAGACTTTCTCAGAGAAGAGCCGACAAGAAACTCTGGGATCTTTTCGTTAATTCCATTAACTACTTGTATAACAAATGTGTATAATGTCAAATGTACAATATTTTTAATGTTTACCTATTTTAACTATATGTCTAGCCAGGCAGGGGACTTGCAAATGCAAAATAAGATATTTCGACACATAATTGTCCTCGACAATCATATTAAGTTTTAAAGTTATTTCTTAGATAGTTTGTTGAGGGTTCGCAATAAGACAGATATAGGACGGTAATTCGGGGAAAGAAGATGATTCTAGAATATTACGTAATCATCGCAACCGAAGGTATAAAAGGCACGCGCGATCGACGCGCACTCTTCCCGCCGCGTTCGTTGTTGGAACCACACCGCTAGTAGAACCGCTTTAGCCTGGAAGCAGACTAGCTCCAGGAAACCCGTCTCACCTCGTGTGAGATATAGTCGCGCACCGCCTCTCTCCAGAGTGTCTGTCCAGAAAAAGTTCCAGAAGTCGCAGCTATAGTACCCAACAGCATGGAAGAGACACCCCGGTGAGTGAATATTCCTAATAATTTTGCCTGCTTGATATAATTGTGTTTTAACCCGCTCCAATTTTGTTTTCTCCTAATCAAGCAGGATTCCTTTCATCGATTTGGCAAATAATAGTTCGTTTTTAGGGAAGAGCGAGTGCATCGTACCGCATGCTATAGTCGCCGTTTATATAAGTGTAGAAACATTTTGTAGATACAGTCCACTTAGATTAATAGCTCGCGTAATAGGTCTTAAGGTTCGACCGGGGAATTAGACTTCGGCAACCTTAGGCTCGACGCTCCACCATTTTATGGTCACTTCGGCAGGATTTGGACTGGTGTTTAGTAGTCGTTCAACCATTTTCTGGTCGAATTATTAAATCAATTATTTAGATAATGCACTCTAATTTGTGGAATAGTCTTAAATAGTGTTCGTTTAAATTTAAATTTTGTTTAGGTACTCGCAAACAGAATTATTCATTTTAATAGTGTTTGTATTTGGTTTAAATTTAAAGCTTATTAGTCGCTTAAATAATTGAAACAGTGTAATAGCAACCGTTTTGTACGCTTACCCGACAATTTTGATAAAAATATATTGAGTTTAGCGAGCGACACGCGTCACCTCGACTCGCTGTAACAGGTGTTCGATTTAATTACGTAATACGGCATACGAGTGTCCATTCTCCATTATTTGTGCGTTGTGAGATTAATTGTGATTAATATAACTTTATTACAATAATTTAAAATGGCAGTTAGTGGAAATGAAATTAAAATTAAAACGCTTTATGCCAAGAGGGACATACTTTTTTCACGTATACAAAGTATTAGTGATCACATAAAGAACATCAATGTAGAAGCAGTGCGGGAAACTTTTTTGAATGAAATTGAAACGGTGGATTCTTTGCGGACGGATTACGAAAGAATATTAAACCAAATTAATCATTTGGAATTACAAATCGACCCGAAATACATAGTGAACTACCAACCGCTTCTAGCATTTGAAGATATGTTGTGTCGCGTGAAAAGGACGGCGAAATTCTTACAATCTCAAAACGAAGCAAAGCCGAAAATACAGGTACGTCCACGTGACTCAATTAGGTTGCCGCCAATAGATATTCCGGTATTCAATGGTGATATGGCCCTTCTTCTTGAGTAGTTTTCAAAACAATATACGCAATAACCCATCGTTATCGGACGCTGAAAAATTATATTATTTAATTAGTAAACTTAGTGGCAGGGCACAGTCAATTTGCTCGGGTTTTACACCTACAGGAAACAATTACTTGTTAATATTCGAAACGCTTAAAACTAAATATGAAGATAGGAGAATGTTAGCTTCCGAATATTTGAACCAGATATTCGATCTTAAACCTATACCATCCGCGAACATCAACGGCTTAGAGCAGTTTTTAGATAAATTTGTGGCATCGGTGGCTGCACTTAAGAATTTGAAATTTAATGACCTTATGGACGTGGTGTTTCTCCATATTGCACTAAAGAAATTAGACCCCGACACCGTGCGTGCGTTTGAAATGGAGCATCGTAGCTCGGAGATGCCTTCCTTTCATTCATTAGCATCGTTCGTGCGAGATCAAATAAAGGTGATGCAGCGCTCTCCGAACGTTAAACAGGAGATTAAAAGGTGCGTCGACCGTAGACAGACTCAACCATCTAAAATAGCAGGGTCGTTAACTTACGTAACCGCTACGTCAGCATCACTTCAGCATGCTTGCATCGTATGTAAAGATAAACACGGTAATTTATATAATTGTGCGACTTTTCGTAAATATTCACCAAGCGAACGTTATAAATTAGTAAAGACAAACAACCTATGTCTGAACTGCTTAAGTGATAAGCATATAGTTGCAAAATGCAATTCGAGTTCCGTATGTAGCTAGTGCGCCAGGAAACATCACACGCTATTACATTTTGAAAATAGCAACATAGCGGCGTCAAGTAAAGCGGACAAGGAATTCACCCCTACTAAAGTCAACGATTCTAGCGGTCGACCTGGTGATGTCGCTCTGTGCTCATTGGCAAATATGGGAGCACAACCTCCTTCAACCGTGTTACTGGGTACGGCGCGTATTTTGGTTAGGGATTCGCGTGGAAACGAACAAAGCGTCCGTGCACTGCTGGACAGCGGAGCCCAAAATAGCTTTATAACGCGACAATGTTGTCAGCGCTTAGGGTTAGTAATAAATAGGTCACTTTCATGTCCTGTAGTCAAAGGCATCGGAGGTACTAGTAAAGCTACCCAGGGATATATAAATTTAAAATTTTATTCTCGGGTAGATCGTAATGTTAACTTTGATATTAATACACTAGTAGTGGATAGGGTCACTGAACGGCTGCCAACCGTTTCGGTTGACACCTCGGCAATGATTGAATTTAAAAATTTGACTCTAGCGGACGACACTTAAGCCGTTCCTGGAAACATAGACATGCTCATTGGAGCATCGCTTTTCCCTCATCTTTTGCTAAACAATAAGGTCAGGGCAACTCCTCGATACCACGTCTTACGCACTGGAAACCGTATTGGGCTACGTCATCATTGGCTACGTCCCCGTCATGGATAGTATTTCGGCAACCTCTTATTGTGGTATGGCTGTCGAACCGCTCGAGTCGTTAGTCCGCAAATTTTGGGAGATGGAGGAGGTGAACGTCCCACCCATAGCTAGCTCAGATGACAGATTATGCGAGGAAATTTACGTCCGCACGACCGTTCGTGATCGCGACGGTAGATATAGTGTAGCGCTGCCCTATAAAGGAGATGTTTTATCTCTCGGCGATTCTCGTCAAATGGCGGAAAAACGTTTCTACAGCTTGGAGCGTAGGATGCTCGCTTCACTCCAGTTAAAAGAAGCTTATGACGGCGTCATTAACGAATATATAAGAGAAGGTTACATATCACTCGTGGCTTCGAAATTAGATAACTACGAAGATACACCGTCGTATTTCATACCACACCACGGGGTCATTAGGGAGGACAAACTTACATCTAAGTTACGTGTAGTGCTCGACGCTAGTGCTAAAACTAGCACTCACCTGTCGCTTAACGATATTCTCTATAGTGGGCAAAATTTACAGGGCAGTTTATTTAATATAATAGCCAATTTTCGTTTGTTTAGTATAACACTATCCGCCGATATTCGCCAAATGTTTCTTTGCATAGGGGTCCGTGAATGCGACCGTAGATTCCAACGCATTTTATATCGTTTCAACCCAAAGGAACCTCTAATGGTGTTTGAATTTAACCGCGTTTGTTTTGGTTTAAAGTCGAGCCCATTTCATGCGTTACGCACGGTGAAACAGCTCGCCCACCATGAAGGTCCCTCTTACCCTAAAGCTAAGAGGGCAATTGAGAGCGGTTTATATATGGATGATTTTGTATACTCGGTCGATAGCGTGGAGGAGGCCATCCTAACCACCGCCGAGGTTATAAAGCTCATGAAATCGGTTCAATTCGATCTTGTGAAGTGGACTAGTAATTCGCGTCCGGTTTTAGATACAATCCCACTATCACACCGTCTTTCGGCGATAAAGGAATTCGACGATTCTGATACACACAAGGTGCTCGGTCTGTGTTGGTCACCAGAGTCCGACGTGTTTAGCCTTAAGGTAAATCCGCCCGTAGAGAAATGCACAAAGCGCACAATACTGTCATGCGTTGCTAGATTATGGGACGTCATGGGTTTCGTAGCTCCGGTATACGCTAAGCTTTTGATTAAACAACTTTGGTTATTTGAATGCGATTGGGATGACTTGCCGCCTGACAGCATTGTTCGGTTGTGGCAGCGTTTTAGAGAGGAACTTCCTTTACTAAGAGAAATTAAAATACCGCGTCACATAAACGTCGATAGAAATAGCGTCATAACGGTCGTTGGGTTTGCGGATGCCAGCGAGAAGGCTTACGGGGGCGTTGTATATTTCCACGTTCAGAATAATGGTAGAAATTCGATTAGCCTCATTAGTTCTAAGTCGAGAGTCTCCCCCCGTAAGGTTTTGTCTCTGGCGCGCTTAGAGCTTTGCGCAATATTAGTACTCACCAAGCTTATTACCGCAGTTATCAGCGCATGTAGGGATAGAGTTCACATAGAAAGGATATTTGCCTTTTCCGACTCCACCGTCGCCTTATGCTGGGTTCATTCTTCACCCCACCGTTGGGATACGTTTGTCGCGAACCGAGTGGCCAAGATCCAAGACGAGTTAGAAACGCGGAACTTTTATCACGTGTCCGGTACGGAAAACCCTGCCGATTGTCTATCCCGTGAACTCACTCCGATGCAAATAATGGACCACCCGCTTTGGTTCCACGGACCTTCTTGGGTTCACTTGGATCCCTCGCAATGGCCAATAACCGATTTAGAACCTTCGTCAGTGTCACAACCGCCGGAAGAGAAGAGACACGCTCTAGTGGCGAACGTTTCGAGCGAGGTTTCTCCAATCATTGCTTTGGCGAACCGCTTGTCCTCTTGGTCGAAATTATTGCGTAGCGTAATTTACGTTTGTCGATTCGCGAAGCTTTTACCGCGACGTTCGTATGTCTTAGCGTCCGATTACAACTATGCCGAGTCGCTAGTATTACGTGAACTTCAACGTGCACACTTCTCTGAAGAAATTACAAGATTACAATCGAATAGAGCTTGTAGTCGCGCCTTTCAACGCCTTAAGCCATTTTTACAGGATGGCATTGTAAGGGTAGGTGGACGCTTGTCCAACTCGGAGTTGAGTTTCGACCAACGGCACCCTATAGTTTTACCGCGCAAAGACCATATCATGAATTTATTAGTCGATTACCATCATAAATTGAATTCGCACGCTGGCCCCGACTTGCTGATGTCGATCTTGCGTCAGAATTATTGGATTCTTTCTGCACGTAGTTTAATACGCAATCGGGTGCACAGATGTATAGCTTGCTTTCGGGCACGCCCCAAGCCGTCATTTCCGGAAATGGCGGAACTTAGATCTTGTAGAGTAATACAATCAGTAAAGCCCTTTACGCACACCGGGTCTGATTTCGCTGGTCCGTTTAAGGTCACGCTCACTCGCGGGCGTGGTATAAGATCCACAAAGGCTTACGTCTGCATTTTCGTATGTCTAACTACTCGAGCGGTGCATATAGAACTCGTTGGTGATCTAAGCACAGCAGGCTTTATGGGTGCCTTTAAAGATTTCTATCCCGCCGTGGCCCTGTAAGTAAATTATATTCGGATAACGGTACGAACTACGTCGGTGCAAAACGTATTTTATCAGAACTACATGAGCTCTTAGCTAACAAGTATTATAATTCGGAGTTCGCTCACATTCTAGCCGAGAACCGCATTGAGTGGTCTCTGAACGTCCCAGCCGCGAGTCATTTTGGGGGCAATTGGGAGACTAATATTAAGAGTCTAAAGAGTCACTTATATCGAGTAATAGGAGATCAAATTTTGTCCTTCGAAGAGCTAAGTACGGTGCTCGCTCAAATTGAATGCGTAATGAATAGCCGCCCACTTTGTCGTACGTTGTCTAGTGACCCCTCGGAACCGCTGGCTCTAACTCCAGCACATTTTTTAAATTTAACGCCTTTAAAGTTTTTGCCCGCCGCAGATATGGATGAGAACAGACTTAGCATTTCCGCACGCCACAAATTATTAGACCGGTTAGTATAATCATTTTGGAAACGATGGAGGATGGAATACTTGCATACTTTACAGTCTCGGCAAAAATGGAACACAGCAACTGAGCCTTTAGCTGTAGGAACTGTAGTTGTGCTCACCAAAGAGAATACGCCGCCTCTCCACTGGCCGTTAGGAATTGTCGAAGAGGTCTTTCCCGGTTCCGACGGAGTAATTAGGGTAGCTCGCGTTAAGACCACGGTTGGGTCTTACCTGCGTCCTGTTGTCCGTTTGTGCCCCCTGCCTCTTCCATAATTTAAATTAGCTTTCTAGATTAGAAATTGTAGTTGAATTTAGGTAATCTTAGCGTTAGTTAGTTACTTTGTTAGTTTGATCTTAGATCTAGTTGTTTTAGTTATTTTTTGAAGGAAATCCTTCAAGGGCGGGGGAGATGGTTGCGCGGAAAACCATTCGTATTTATTTATTTTGACGGTAGGCTGCCAAATCGCTTATCCCTTTCCAAAACGATATCATTCCTACCCTCCTATCGACACATCGGGGTGGTGGGGTGGGAGGGGAAAGACGATGATTCTAGAATATCACGTAATCATCGCAACCGAAGGTATAAAAGGCACGCGCGACCGACGCGCACTCTCTTCCTGCCGCGCTCGTTGTTGGAACCACACCGCTAGTAGAACCGCTTTCGCCTGGAAGCAGTCGAGCTCCAGGAAACCCGCCTCACCTCGTGTGAGATATAGTCGCGCACCGCCTCTCTCCAGAGTGTCTGTCCAGAAGAAGTTCCAGAAGTCGCAGCTATAGTGCCCAACAGCATAGAAGAGACACCCCCGTGTGTGAATATTCCTAATAATAGTGCCTGCTTGATATAATTGTGTTTTAACCCGCTCCAATTTTGTTTTCTCCTAATCAAGCAGGATTCCTTTCATCGATTTGGCAAATAATAGTTCGTTTTTAGGGAAGAGCGAGTGCATCGTACCGCATGCTATAGTCGCCGTTTATATAAGTGTAGAAACATTTTGTAGATACAGTCCACTTAGATTAATAGCTCGCGTAATAGGTCTTAAGGTTCGACCGGGGAATTAGACTTCGGCAACCTTAGGCTCGACGCTCCACCAAAATATAATGCTATATATGTCGATATAGAAGGCTATTTTAGGAGTTTCTTTGCGTGACAGACTTGATGACGTGACTTCGCAATGAGGATTTTTTTATAGGATAGGGTGACAAACGAGCACACAGTCCACCTGATGGTAAGTGGTTGCTGTGGCCCGTAGACATCTACATCTATCCTCGATTACGAATCAAAATGCAGATGCCTTGTCACCCGTGAGGACTTAGGTGGGATGCCTCCTTTCCAGTAAAAAGGGTCTCCAGTTCTCTACACTCACCATACGAAAGACAGCAGCATTAAGCTACTATTTGACGCTGGTGTTCTGTGATAGCGTGGTCCCTCCCCGGTCGAGCCAACCCATTCGTGCTACAACTATACTACTAATATAACTGCAGCATGGCTCTACCACGTTTCCGGATATCGCGCTAGTATCAGAGTAACCGATATAGCCCAACGGATTAGTAAGCTTAGATGGACAAAGGTTCTACCAAAGCTGAAAGAACCGATGGAAAGTTTCTCGAGTAGCAGCCACGTACTGAGAAACGAATGTAGAGCCCTCACTTGATGGAGGGATGACCTGGTAATATATGCAGGAAATTGATGAAAGCAAGTGGCTCTGGACCATCCTTTGTGGCTTTGTTACGGGTTACCTATGTCCAACTGTGGACTTGTGATGGGCTGTATGACGATGAGCCCTTATATTAATCGCTTTATTGTTATTGTTCATCCATCCAATATATTACACATTACAGGTCTAATTCTAAACATGGGCCTCAAATGGGGGGGGGGGTTTGACATAGTCGCCTGTGTTGTTTTATATAATTTTGATTTGTTATCTAAAAGATGCTGCTGCACACCTCCTGTTTCAGTTTTTCTCGTATAGATAGTGGATATTCTTACATCGCCATTGCGCGGTACACTCTGAGACCATTCGTCCACACTTGTACACGTTTAAATTTTTATAACTGAATATTCATGTGGAACTGAACATACAGTGTAGTGGAATATAATATGGTATAGTGGAACATAACAAGTGGTGAATTTTTTTACCACGTTTTTATCATATTCTTGCATTGTCATCCGCATTTGAGCTACATTCAAAATTTTAAGTTTCTAGCTTATCGGTAAGTTTAAAATCAATTACTAAATTACATCCAGACGACAGCCAAACAAGAAAGTGACTTAATAAAAATGTGTTAATAAGTAACATACGGTTGGATTTTGACACTAACTAATCTAGAAACACGAGTCTATCAGCTAAGTTCGGCAGTGTAAATTACACACACGAATTTATTATCTTTATATATTATGTAAATTACGTGTCACATGGTTTGTCCTAAACTACTTAACCGATTTTAATCAAATTTGCACACCGTGTGCAGTTTGGTCCAACTTGAGAGTTAGGATAGATTTTTTGCCCATGAGTGACCCACAATTTTTTTGCGAATTTAAGGGTTTTTAATAGGACGTGACAACGGTTCGTCGAAAAGGGCAGAACAACGTCTGCCTGGCAAGCTATTAAAATATATATTATAATATTATTTGTATGTATAATGTATGTGTAATTCTTGTGTTCGTGTGTTTGTCACTGAGCTCCAAAATGGCTTGACCGATTTTGAAGACTTTTTGTTTATTTGAGTAGGTTTAGATTCACAGTTGGACCCGGTAGGTAGCGCTGTTGTTGAGATCCAGAAATCACTTGTGTGAAGCCGGGGAGTATCGCTATAGTTATATATAAATTTTATATTATACAAACTTTGGTCACCTACTTAGAATAAGTCTATGCCACATATTAATCTACTGTCGCTACTGGTACTGGCTATTGAAAAGGTGTTTTTGTATTTTTTGACAAAGTCAACAAAAGTTATTGTCGTAAATTATCGGCAAAACATGAAATAGCTGCTTATCATACATATAATATTATTATGTTCAGTGGAGTAATGTTTAGATTTTATTTTATCTTAAATTTAAGGTAAACAATATTCTTTTTACATATCATTGAAATTAATGATTGACTATTGTAAACAATACAATTCTATTTATTGTACTCCAAAAAAGGTAAAAATAACAAAAAATAAACAAATATCCAGGTAAAAACAAAAAGCCGGGCTTATTGCTACATAGCAGTCTCTTCCAGAAGAAGATAAAAGTAAAAAAAAGAAGAAGATAAAGTAACGGTGTATATTATTATATCATTATTATTTATTTACGTGGTAGAGCCATGCTGCAGTTATATTAGTAGTATAATACGAATGGCTCGGCTCGACTGGGGATGGACCACGCTCTCACAGAATACTAGCTTTGAATAAAACTATTATTTACGGATTTTTTCGCGTTTAATTACTTTAATTTATTTTTATTATTATCCCGACGTTTCGGGTGCTTTACAGCGCCCATGGTCACGGGGGGGACTGAGATGTTTGACGTCCCAATGTCATAGTTAGTCCGGCTACCTTCAGTTTTTTTAATATTAATTTTTGGTCCGATTTACGCAAAACGAGCTTATAGTATCATGAAGTCTTGCAGTGGTATGCTTGGGTTTGGGTTTAATTTTGTTAATTATAGGATCCCAAGCAGATGGTAGCACCCAACCATCTTCTCTATTGAAATTTGGATGTTTTTTAATTTCAATAGCCTCGCGTATCATCCTTGGTAGGAATCGGTGTTCTTTTGCGAGAATTTGTGGTTTATCAAATCTAATGTAATGGTGGGGACGATCTTGAACATGTTCGCAGACTGCAGACTTCCCGAAACTGCGAACATGTTCAAGATCGTCCCCATCATTACATTAGATTTGATAAACCACAAATTCTCGCAAAAGAACACCGATTCCTACCAAGGATGATACGCGAGGCTATTGAAATTAAAAAACATCCAAATTTCAATAGAGAAGATGGTTGGGTGCTACCATCTGCTTGGGATCCTATAATTAACAAAATTAAACCCAAACCCAAGCATACCACTGCAAGACTTCATGATACTATAAGCTCGTTTTGCGTAAATCGGACCAAAAATTAATATTAAAAAAACTGAAGGTAGCCGGACTAACTATGACATTGGGACGTCAAACATCTCAGTCCCCCCCCGTGACCATGGGCGCTGTAAAGCACCCGAAACGTCGGGATAATAATAAAAATAAATTAAAGTAATTAAACGCGAAAAAAATCCGTAAATAATAGTTTTATTCAATGTATAGTGTTCGCGTAAATTTAAGAAATCAGAATACTAGCTTAAAATAGTAGCTTAATGCTGCTGTGTTTCGTATGGTGAGTGTAGACAACCGGAGACCTTTTTTACTGGAAACGAGGCATTCCACCTAAGTCCTCACGGATGACAAAGCATCTGCATTTTGATTCGTAATCGAGGATAGATGTAGATGTCTATGGGCTACAGCAACCACTTACCATCAGGTGGACTGTGTGCTAGTTTGTCATTCTATCGTCATTATATATAAAAAATTAATATAATATTTAATTTTTAACAACAAACATAATTTTACGATGAAAATTTCCTCTGACACCTATATACCGTACAGCCTATTTAAGTCCACTGCTGAACATAGGCCTTCCACATAAATCGCCTAATAGGGGCGATAACCAGTTGTGACAGTACATATTTGTATAGCTTTCACAAGAAATTCATATTACAAAACTTCATCTTCGTCCTACTGCGAATGTGAGTGATCACATCACTTGGGTGTTGCGTTAATTCCAGGTGTTCAGTAGCGAAATCAAACAAAAAAAAAACAAATATTCGTATTTTATCAATAAGAATTAATTATTTTATACATTTTCTTTATTTTATGTTCTTACTTAAGTATTAATAATCGCAATCCTTTTTCCTTTGCCCCAGACATTTTGTCTTTAATCCTTAAATATTATCGTTACTCCAATCTACATTGAACTCAGAATATACCCTAAAAGTGCTGTGGGCGCGCAAGCGAAGTTCATCGAGATGAAACCTTTTGATATGCGAATGCTTATAAGGACAGCGGAGCTAAGTTTCTTCGGGTTCACCCAAAAAGCTAAAGTCTTCACGACGATATGGCTGCGGCATAAGAAAAGTATTATATAAACAATTGTGTAATTTGAATTAGTTTGGCAGTGGATAATGCCAATCTTAATTATTTCACTATCATAAAAAAAAATATTTATTACAAGCTATGTATGAAAGGCGTGTTGGAACCGCAGTTTTATATTATTTTCAGTACTCATCAAGAAGATGCTAACGCCATGTCGTATTTTGGTTTCCTGATGACACGCACGGATGATATGGTGTAGTAGATTTTCATACGCTGTCATTACACAGCGTCATAATATTTGCACACCGCTAAAGTATCATTTTGTAGATCTTATGGCATAAACTTCATTGTACAACCATAATATAATATGTTGCGTAATAGAGATTATGTTGAATATAATACCATATAAAAATAAATTATAATATTAGGGAGAAAGGTAAAGAGATCGGCGGACGATGCGCAGGGGCACCGCCTTCTGCACTTAGGTTCGGAGTGGACCGTCACGAAGTCGCAGACAAGAGGCTATCTGGGATTAACTCGTTCCTAGAAACAACTGCAGAAGAACACCCGATACATCTTTCAAAAATCTGTTGTGAAGAGTGGTATTTAAGGTGTCACTAGTAAGAACATAATGTAATAGTAGTATTAATAACTATTATTTTAAATAAATATTATTAAAAATATTTAATATTAATGCCACATTAAAGTCCGACTTGAAAATATTATAATATTATAGCAAATCATTATGAGTATTTAACTTTGTTTTTCTTAAAACAACATACATTAAATACCACTTAATATGTCAAATATTAAGGCACATGGGTAAAAAATCCTTATTCTGTGCTTAAGTTGTATCAATTGCAAATATACATTTATTTGTCACGTTTCATTGTCTTCGTTGGATTTTATTCGAGGACATTACGTATCTGTTTATTACACCCATTGTTCATCTTTACCAATAAACCGTACATGTTGTTCAATTATAAGCAACCCTGTTTTTAATTGTTGCTGTCTGGGTGGGTACCATACCCTTACCTATTTCTGCCGCCGAATTTGCACTTTTTGATGGGTTCCGGTCTGACGGGTGTAAAGAGGCGAGAATGCTCCTTCGAATGTGTGTTGATGAGCTACGGCAATAAGGGTGCCCTCTACCGCTGCAGCCGAGGTGTAGTCTTGTTGTAATAGAAGTGTTAGTAAGGCGATGCGCCATTGGCCCTATCCTCTGCCGTTAATGCGGTGATGATGGGGCCGCGGTGGAAAGGAGTGTCGATATTGCGAGGGGCCGCTCTCTCTACAACTCGCAACCGAAACTTGGTTGGTGCCGGAGGCAGGACCAGATCCGCCTTTGCGGTCGGGAAAGCAGATACTTCGAGCGCTCGTTTTTCCTTGCCCCATGACCTCCGCGTATTGGACTCGAGGGAGGGGGGAGGGTCCTTTGCGCAGGAGGAGTTGGAGCCCCCGCGAGACAGGTATGCGTACACATTTCCCCATGAAAAAAAACTATTTATGAATGCATGTATAAATTCGCTTGTGATTTCATTTTTTATAAATTTATAAAAATAGACTTAAATTTTTACAAAAATAGACTCTGCCTTTTAAAATTTTTAGAAACTGAATTTTGATGAACAAATTGCGCAACTAAAAGGTAAATCTTTTATTCGTTGCCTATTATTTTTGTTATATAAATCCATGCTGCCTTTTTAAATTTGCTCCCATTGCTAAACGAACATTATATAAGATGTAATATGTGAGAACCAAGCTATCTAACATCTTCAATTTACTTCAAAGCAAAGAAAACGATTGATAGAAAAAATTGGATCAGTAGATATCAAAGGCAAGTTACTTGCTTTATTTTTTTTTTACTTTAAATCATTATTATGAAATAAATTGGAAACGAGGGGAAAAATAATGAATATATTTAAGTGGCAGGCAATAAATACCCCATTTATTTGTATTATATTATACGAAAGTATATGTACACATAATTTCTTTTATTATTTATTTAATTTTTTTCTGTATGTATACCATCCTTTGTTCATCTGTACACTATCAATGTTACACTAGTACGTGGAATTTTGACAGATTTTTTCATTTTATTATATATTTTTGTTTATTTTTTGTCTTGCTGTTGTTTGTCATTTGCCTCACACGCCTGGCTCCACTGAAAATCAGCGTTACGAATTGATGTATGTATATCTTCAATTCGTGAGTTAAAGCTGAGAGCATTACGTTATTCCTTTTTTTATATTTTTGTTGAGATATAAAAAAAACTGTTTTACTTAAGACATTATTTTTGTTATAATGCATTTACCAAATAAACTTGTTTCTTTCTTTCTTTAAAATTCTAAAATCACTGTGATACTTAAACATGAAAGAAACATTTACGGCCTTGAATTATTTTTTTCCAATTAGAAATTAAGTAAGCTTCCTATTTATTTCAGTTACTAGGAATCTTATATGAACACCGTGTGACTTTGTGCATAGTAATGATAAATTAAAGGACGAACACTGCTTCGAAAATTTTACTGAAAGCAAGAAATCGTCCTTAATGTAATAATGATGAGATTCGATCATAATTAAAAGGTTGTATGCATGACCGGGAAAATAAATGCATGACTGTTTTTCTAAACCTGAGAAAGGCCTTTGGTACCGTCTTTCTTTCCACCCTTTTACATAAACTAGAGTCCATCGGTGTCCAAGCCATACCGCTTAAATTGCTAAGCGATCACTTACAACAGCGCACTTAAAGAGTGAAAATTTAAACTCACGTGAGTAAAGACATGGACATAACCTTTGGTGTGCCCCAGGGGAGATTGTACTTGCCCCAACTCTATTTCTAATCTATAAAAATGACCTCACCAATCTAAGCATTGAATGTGGTAAAATTTACCTACTCTTACGCCGACGATATTGCGTTAGTTTTTTTCGAAACTTCGTTGAACAAGGTATACTCGTACGAGACGGCTCAAAGTGGTCTTTCTGAAATTTATGACCGGCTAAAAATGAACCTTCTAACTTTAAATATTAAGTACCCGGATGACCGAGCTGTGCTCGGTTTTTATTTTGAAATTACATTTAGATACAAATTACATACTGATGAATAATATTTTTTGATCTTATTGACATAATAGAAAAAACCGAACTGGTTATTTGAATAAAAAATCATGAGTGCTATTAGTTTAATAAAAATTTTATTACGTATTTTTAAAAAATACTAAAAAACGTACTGGAAATAATAGATTTTCTCACAAAGGAAGGTAATTTAAAAAAAAGGAAAAAAATCGGACTAAAGACGGGATGCGAACCAAG
Organism: Parnassius apollo; assembly: GCA_907164705.1. NCBI lineage: Eukaryota > Metazoa > Arthropoda > Insecta > Lepidoptera > Papilionidae > Parnassius > Parnassius apollo. The sequence goes on from CAJQZP010000693.1 coordinate 28,418,294, forward strand.
GCATTAAGATTTCGCCGCCGCTCGTTATCCACTTGAGCTATTACGATGAGTGTTAAACGATTAGTGTCAAAATTTTACTTCTTATATTGTAGCTGTTTTACATTGCCAGAAAAGACGTACAAAAAACATTTTCTAAAAATAAATCATAGCTAGATTGATTTATGGTCCCCGAAACTCCCTGGACAGATTCCGATTATATATATACTAATACAGTAAAACTACATCATCATAAACCAAAATAAAATCTCACAATCATATATATACAAACACACCATATCCTCCCATATATATATACTGAAAACTCTGCATATCATCTCTTGATTAATACAACATAACATTTCTTTATTACAATCTGTCTTAGGATATTGCATTCCTGTATGAGGTGAGGCAACAAAAAACAAATTACTGAAGGTAGCACGTAGTCAAAGCTGGTTTTTAAAAGTCATGTATCTCAAACCATGTCGGTACTCTACTACGACATCATATAAGTTTTGCAACATGCTAACCGTGAGACAGTTATTTATACATTTTACTTGGTATTCTAAAAATTCGTAAAACCATACCGTTTGACTCCACTGTAGAAAATAAAAGAAGAAGAAAATTTGTAACTAAAACTATTCGCACTAGAACAGTGTTTGACAAACGCCAGTATACTGCAAATTCCGTGTACCTTTTTACAACAGTATTAACGGTTTATTGGACATTCATACAACAACTCAACACGATTTCAATAAATCTGTAATCACTTAGTTAAAAACACAAAATTACAACGTTCTTGAGGCACTCTTACACCATATCTCGTAAATTGTAAACACACACATGCTCAAACACCAATTCATCACTCATAAAATTTGCGCTTTCATTTAAATACGTACAGGTAATACTTTAATTACCTTATTTAAATTACTGTTAATTTAGAACAATGTAAGTCGCTAAATCTATAACAATGTAATTTGCTTACTTATTTAAGACAGTTATAGATAAGGACGAGCGGTGACTCCTGACACAGGTTTTCTTTTAAACTTACAAGGAGGACTCATCTACTATATTGTTTAACTATGTAGTTTTAAACAAATAAAGCAATTTACTTATTTATTTTTATTTAGACAATAGTGTTGCCATTACAAGTTACTTTCTACTATTTTAATAAAAATCAAAACTTAACATATAATGTTCTAAAAGTACCAAAACCCCAAATGGTAAGAAGCTCTTAAGTTATAACTCCTGTAAGAACATTTTAAGTGGTGATTGTCTTGGAATGTCACCAACTGTAGTAAGTGTTAGAGTTAAAGACAATAGCTCGAGTGGTTTCTTTCTTGTGTCGATTGTAAGTCACTAATGGCGAAAAACTAAATATACTGAAACAACTTACTAAATAAGTACACCACTTGCGTTTACGTCAAAGCATGCTTGCAACTGAAGGAGCAATACAAGAATTGGCTGACCGCACTAAAAGAGCTAACATAATTTACACGTACCAGAATCAACCTCGGATTAACCTTTACAAAGGCAAGAGCACGATAAAGAGGAGTGCAGGTAAATAATAACTTGTGTGAGCAAAAAAGTGAGCTCTGATAATGTAAAAGTATTCTGTCTTGGTACACCGTAATGCTCAACGCTCTTCCACGCTTCATTAATGTGGTAGTGAAGTCTAAGAATGATGCTATCGAGGATCTTATTTTGTAATAAAACTGAACTGGATAAAAAAACCGTCAATTATTAAATCAGACCAAACTGCCATGACGCGAGTGCCTGAAAAACCTCCGTGATGAATTAGAGAAACGTACCATAAATAAAAACAAGGCTTGACTATCAACTATATACAGGGGCAGCCATAAATAGTTTTTAAACAAGAAATAAAAACAAATCAAAATTCACCGACGCTCATTTGGAAATCTTTTTAATAATAAAAAAACGCAATCTTCGATATTTTCTGCACTCATAACAATAATTGCTATTGTAACGACATAAACATACAATCAGTAACATCCAAAATGGATTTATTCATTGCAAGAGTTGATTAACTGAAACCATCAATTAAAGTGCTATCAGAAACATGACTAAAACCAAATATATCTGACTCGTTGATAAAAATACCGGGTTACGACTTACGCAGAGACGACCGTACTGATCGTCGTGACTGAATGAAGTGAAAGAATCCCCCATTGACAGAGTGACAGACAAATTCACGGACAACAAAGTTATCCCATAGTCTCGTTTTTCTTTTTTAAACCCAAAAAAAAGACCTCATTTCTTCTCTAAGAAGCTCTTGATTTTATGAACCATTGTTGATTTTGAAGTTCAGAAGAGTTTTAAACTAGCCTAAATAAAATAGTTTTGTCTTAAAATAATATCCTGTGACAAATAAGTCTATGATAGATATTTCTGTCTATTTGAGTGAAGAAAAATACAAGGTTAAGGTTATTGAATAGTCTGCTAATCTAGAATGTCATCTAAATGGTTACTTTATATACTTTGTACTCTAATTTCCAGCCTTTGGGATTTTTTTATAAAAATTTAAATGGGACCACCATACAACTGCTTTTTAATACGGGAAGAATCAATAAAAACTGTTCTGAATTTATAAGAAATTGGTGAACATAAATAAAAAACGCACGCGTCGAATAAAGAACCTCCTCGTTTTTTGAACTCGGTTAAATTGGTTTAAAAGTGTGTGTTGACATTTTTGATTATCCCTGTGTATGTAACACTGCATTTTAGCTTACGTGAGATCGTATTTAAAGTTGTCTCAGGAAGACGTCAACTTCAGCAGTAACGTTATATTGAAGGCTCTACCAAGTATCTTTTATAGAATAAATTGACAAACGAACACACAGTCTACCTGATAGTAAGCGAAGGCTGTTGCCTTTAGATATCTACATCTATCCTCGATTGATAATCAGGAACAGATGCGTTGTCACCCCTGAGTACTAATATAGAATGTCTCGTTTCCAGTTAAATGGTTCTCCGTTCTCTTCTCCCAGCATTCGAAACACAGCTGCATTAAGCTACTATTTTTCGCTGGTAATCTGTGGGAGTATGATTCTCTTTCGGTTGAGCCATCTTATTTGTCACGTTTAAAATGTTAGCTCCCATCTGCAAATTCAAAGGTTTTTCGGTGACTAGGATAATCCTATAATAACTTTTAATAAACGCATACGTTTTGAAGCTAAAATCATTTAGATCTAGTGAACACTAGTCCTATATTAATAAAGGTTTGCGTTCAAGTTTGTGACAATTATTATTATTAAAATAAATATAGCTCTAACATTATTAATATTCCTGTGGTATCTACATAATTTTCTAACCTGGTCGGGTTCTATAAATATATAATTATAAATTAAAATGAAAAGATAAATGTACATAAATATCAATAAAATAAAATAAATACAAAAACTACATAAATAAATAAGATCCAACCAGATGGGAGCCCTCGGCAGGGGAGACCAGACGGCCGAGGGTTAGGGGGAAAGGGAAAGAAACCGGCGGACGATGCGGGCGGTATCGAGGAGCACCGCCTTCTGCATTTGAGCCCGGAGCGGTCCGTCACGGAGTCCCAGTCGCCTCAGATGACCCGAGAGGCTGACTGGGATTAGCCCATTCGCAGAGACGACTACAGGAATAATTTCGGTCGACACACCACCCCACATGACGGTCATCTTGTGAGCCAGGTCCAGATATTTTGTTTGTTTATCTGTTTCGGCTTTCACGAGGTTCTCGTCATACGGAATGGTAATGTCGATCAAAAATATCCTTGACTGTGCCCGGTCCATCAGCACAATATCAGGCTTATTCGCAAGAATAGTCCTGTCTGTGATGATGGCCCGGTCCCAGTAGAGCCTGGCGCGGTCATTTTCGAACACGGCTTCCGGCAAGTACTTGTAATACGGCAATTTACGGTCCACGAGACCGTATTTCAAAGCGAGCTCCTGGTGTAGAATTCTGGCTACTAGGTTGTGCCTGTGCAAGTACTCAGAGTTATAAAGCGCCGAACAACCGGAGATGACATGCCTAAGTGACTCCCCGGGATGGCGACAAGCTCGTCAGACGTCGACAGTGCCATCCTTTAGGATGTATCTCCGATAGTTGTTGGTCTTAATAACCTGATCCTGTATTGCACAGACAAAACCCTCGGTTTCCCCGAAGAGGTCACCGAAACGTAGCCAGTTGAGGGAGGCGGCTGTATCTATGTGAGGCTCATGTAGAGCCCTGTAGTACCTCCCATGGAGCTCCTTCTCCTTCCATACGGTCTCCCGGTCGGAAATGCTCTGTACTGCCGGGTCTTGCCATTGCTCGTTGGCTAAAGATAGAGGAGTAATTTCTTTATCACTAGAAATGACGTCATTATAGAATGGATCATCTGATCTCGCCAGGAAGTAATGACGGAGGCTGCACACTTCGCGATTATGTATGGTGAGCGCGCTCAGGAAGCCACGCCCACCATACTTTCGCGGCAAGTACAGCCTCATTACCGACGATCTCGGATGATGCATCCTATGGGACGTCATTGTAGTGCGGACTTTTCTATCCAGGGCGTTAAGTTCAGTCTGACTCCACCTGAGTATGCCAAAGGTATACATGAGGACAGGCATGACCCAACCGTTATATGCATGTGTCTTATTCACACCGGACAAAAAGGCTGTTAAGCACTTTGGTCAAGCGTGCATAAAACACGTCGCAAATTGACTGTTTCATACCAGCCTCATCGATACCGATGTTCTGTGACATACCCAGGTATCGGTATGTTTCAGCCCCGGAAAGGGCCCTTAAGTTGACGGGCATAGATAAGTCTATGCCCTCAGAGTTAGCAATCCTTCCCCTTTCAACATGGAGGACCGCACACTCATCCGTCCCCAGCTCCATTCCAATAGAATTGCTAAATTCACAAGTGATGTTTAGCAATTCCATAAGATGGGAGCGACTGGAGGCGAATAATTTGAGGTCATCCATATAGAAAAGGTGGGTCACTTTTGTACCTCCCTTCCGAAGCTGAAATCCCCTCACGGAGCCCTCCAGTAAAGTACTGAGAGGGTTCAAAGAGAGACAGAACCAGATTGGACTCAGACAGTCGCCCTGGAATATACCTCTTCTTATCCTTATGTGGCTTTCCGCAGCCGTCATCCGCTCGCCCAGATGACAGAGGATCGTACTCAGTGGAGTACGATCCTCTGTCATCGGGGCAGTGGCCCCATACACTGCTGGAGGAAGTCTCGAACTGTACAGTCAATCTTGTACAACTCGAGGACCCTCTTTAGCATGTATGGGGCACCGAGTCAAATGCCTTTCTGTAATCTATCCAAGCGGCGGAGAAGTTCCGACGGTTGCGTTTCACCACTTTGCCAATGACCGCGTCAATGAGGAGTGGTTCCTTGGTTCCACGACCGCCGCCCCGACATCCATTTTGAGCGCGCGACATCACCTGATTTGAGTCCAGGTGACGAGCGATTCTCGCGCTCAAAATGGATGTTAGTGTCTTGTATATGGTCGGTAGACACGTGATGGGGCGGTATTTGCTCGGGTCTGTGGCACCCTGATCTTTAGGAACCAAATGAGTGATCCCAGTAGTGAAGAGGCTTGGGAGCGACTTCTGGTTGAGAGCCTCTTGAAACTGTTGGGTGAGCACAGCGTGACACATCATGAACCCCTTCAGCCAGTAGTGATGCAGCCCGTCAAACCCCGGACTTTTCCAGTTCGGGGCCCTACGGACCGCCTCAGCTACGTCATCCGGCGATTTATTAATATTATCTTTATTTGTCATCAAATTACGAATCCAAGTAAAAAAGGTAACTGTAGGTGATAACTATTATAATTGACTAACGGGATAGATAAATAATAATAATAATAATAATTCTTTATTGACATTCATAGTTCACAATTTGAATGGCTAGAAACCTGAGTCTCCTAGCTAGGTTACTGAGTAACCTGTATTTAGGAGATACAGTCCCATCCCCCTGTTGATTTGGAATACATAGTTGTATTGTTTAAAATTATTATAATTTTTTTTATAGAAATAATATTTATACAATTTTAGAGATATAATAAAATGATCTCTCTCTCTCTCTCTCTCTCTCTCTCTCTCTCTCTCTCTCTCTGTGTGTGTGTGTGTGTGTGTGTGTGTGTTTGTGTGTGTGTGAGTGTGTGTGTGTGTGTGTGTGTGTGTGTGTGTGTGTGTGTGTGTGTGTGTGTGTGTGTGTGTGTGTGTGTGTGTGTGTGTGTGTGTGTGTGTGTGTGTGTGTGTGTGTGTGTGTGTGTGTGTGTGTGTGTGTGTGTGTGTGTGTGTGTGTGTGTGTGTGTGTGTGTGTGTGTGTGTGTGTGTGTGTGTGTGTGTGTGTGTGTGTGTGTGTGTGTGTGTGTGTGTGTGTGTGTGTGTGTGTGTGTGTGTGTGTGTGTGTGTGTGTGTGTGTGTGTGTGTGTGTGTGTGTGTGTGTGTGTGTGTGTGTGTGTGTGTGTGTGTGTGTGTGTGTGTGTGTGTGTGTGTGTGTGTGTGTGTGTGTGTGTGTGTGTGTGTGTGTGTGTGTGTGTGTGTGTGTGTGTGTGTGTGTGTGTGTGTGTGTGTGTGTGTGTGTGTGTGTGTGTGTGTGTGTGTGTGTGTGTGTGTGTGTGTGTGTGTGTGTGTGTGTGTGTGTGTGTGTGTGTGTGTGTGTGTGTGTGTGTGTGTGTGTGTGTGTGTGTGTGTGTGTGTGTGTGTGTGTGTGTGTGTGTGTGTGTGTGTGTGTGTGTGTGTGTGTGTGTGTGTGGGGGGTGTGTGTGTGTGTGTGTGTGTGTGTGTGTGTGTGTGTGTGTGTGTGTGTGTGTGTGTGTGTGTGTGTGTGTGTGTGTGTGTGTGTGTGTGTGTGTGTGTGTGTGTGTGTGTGTGTGTGTGTGTGTGTGTGTGTGTGTGTGTGTGTGTGTGTGTGTGTGTGTGTGTGTGTGTGTGTGTGTGTGTGTGTGTGTGTGTGTGTGTGTGTGTGTGTGTGTGTGTGTGTGTGTGTGTGTGTGTGTGTGTGTGTGTGTGTGTGTGTGTGTGTGTGTGTGTGTGTGTGTGTGTGTGTGTGTGTGTGTGTGTGTGTGTGTGTGTGTGTGTGTGTGTGTGTGTGTGTGTGTGTGTGTGTGTGTGTGTGTGTGTGTGTGTGTGTGTGTGTGTGTGTGTGTGTGTGTGTGTGTGTGTGTGTGTGTGTGTGTGTGTGTGTGTGTGTGTGTGTGTGTGTGTGTGTGTGTGTGTGTGTGTGTGTGTGTGTGTGTGTGTGTGTGTGTGTGTGTGTGTGTGTGTGTGTGTGTGTGTGTGTGTGTGTGTGTGTGTGTGTGTGTGTGTGTGTGTGTGTGTGTGTGTGTGTGTGTGTGTGTGTGTGTGTGTGTGTGTGTGTGTGTGTGTGTCAGTGAATGTAAATGTAATACTTAAAAAAATGAAATAAATATATAACAATGCGACGTAATTTTATAACAATGTTAACAAGTATTGCTCTGTATCATCATATGACTTATTTAGCAGGAAAGAGCGGACAGAAGTTTTACAATTAAATGTTGACATTTCGTAAATCTCTACTTCCGCATTTATTTTGTTGTAAAGTAAAGGACCTAGATAATAAAAAAATCTTTTTACAAATGAAAAATTGGCTAGCGGAAGTGTGCATACTTTGTCTTTACGCCGTTTAGAAATTACAATGAAAGGAGTCTTATTATGCTGAAGTAATACTGTGTGCAGTATAAAGAGCTGCCTCACAGTTAGAACAGCGCAGTTTTGATATAAATGAGTAGTTGGAAATAACATTGGTTTGAAAGTAGCAACCTTTAAGATAGCTCTTTGCGCAACTTCAAGTGGCTTTAATGTTGTTTTTGCAACACCACCCCAGCAAGAAATGCAATACGTGATGATAGACTGACATAAAGCATAATAAACGTTGCGTATAATTATGGAATTTGCGACATATCGTAGTGTTTTAAATATATATATTAGTTTGCGAACTTTACTCGTTAAGAGATTTATATGCATTTTAAAATTAAGGTGTTTATCAAGTATAATACCTAGATACTTTATATTGTCTACAGAATTTATCTGTGGACACAGACAAGGCGAAGACTATAGGGAACAAGAGTGAGCTTTCAATTTGATGGGAATATTTGGTTGCGAGGTGGGACTGATAGAGAAAGTTATAAATTTAGATTTGGAAGTATTAAGAGTAAGAGTGTGAGATAAAAGCCAATTATGTATTTGATTAAAACTACGTTGTGATATATTTTCAAGATCTTTCCAAGATGTTGCATAGAAAGTAATAGCTGTATCATCTGCAAAAGAGACTATTTTTGCGTTATCAATGTGAAGATTGCACAAGGCATTAATAAAAACAAGAAATAGAGTTGGGCCAAGAATACTTCCCTGGGGGACACCATAGGTAACAGGGAGTTTGTCACCGATGCAGTCCGATATTTTAACCATTTGAGTGCGATTTGTAAGGTAACTTCTGAAAAAGTCTAACTGTAAACCTCTGACACCAATTTTCTCTAACTTAGCTAAAAGAGTAGAAACAGGAATTGAGTCAAAGGCTTTTGCTAGATCTAGAAATATCGTTAGGACCTTTTTATGACTATTTAGATTAGTGATTATGAAATGTATTAATTCATGAACTGCGTCAGAAGTTGATTTATTTCTACGAAATCCGAATTGTTGAGGTGAGATTAATTTAAAGTGTTCAAGATAATGGACCAGTCTATTGTTCACTAAACGTTCTAAGACTTTAGATAAAGCTGGTAGTACGGCAATAGGGTGATAATTAGTAATTAAAGTCCCATCTCCACCCTTGAAGATGGGATGAATTATAGACTTTTTTAAAGAGTTAGGAAAAATAGCTTTTTCGAAACAGAGATTGAATATATGGCTTAGCACAGGTGCTAGCGTAGCAGAGTATCTTTTTAATATTGCGGAAGATATGGCATCCCAGCCGGTAGCTACATTTGACTTTAAACTCTTTATGACTGATATTATTTCATCAGTATTGGGTTTTTCAAGAACAAAAGAAGAAATACATGTAAAAGATTGTAAAGAAGTAAACTGAGGTAAATTGTTAGAATTGATTATATTGTCCGCAAGCTGCTTTCCTACATCAACGAAAAATTTGTTAACATTATTGCATGATTGTTTTAGAGACCTTGCCTGTGTAACTAACTGACATGTTGCTTGTTTATTGTGGAATGTATTTGTGATTTTTTTGATAGTATCCCAAAGTGCTTTAGGGTTTTTTCCCGCTTTACTTATTTCTTGAGCATCATAATCTCTCTTTGCTTTCTTTAAAATATAATATTTGTATCATTGTTTGTATTTTAATTAACAAAAATCAAAAAGTCTCGACATTCAAAGAAAAACTAACTGTAGGTAGTTCGTAAACGTTTATGTACGTTTTAACTGAATCTGGCAATTGACATTATTTAATGATTGACATTGACAAATGTAAAGATTATTTCGGTAAATTACTTGTCACATACAAAGTTTCTTGAAAGGGGTAAGTTTACTTGTACATCTTGATTTATTTATTCATGTGTTCCATTTATTCCGTTGGGATCTTAAAGTTTAAGGTTTCTCACCTCTACGGCTTTCAAAACAAAACCAGATGCATCCACAAATAACTTTGGACAGACAGCTCGGCTCTTGGGCTCCAGTGCCCACTTAAAACTTTTGTAACTTTCTTAAACAATGAACTAGTATTAAACCGTGTAATAAATGTAATTAAAATAACAAATATAAGCGACTATATATCAATGTTAACCCTGTAGTGGTGGTTTAAGATATTCTACTACCTCAATCTTCGCGTGCATGTCGTAAGAGGGAAACTGAGATAAAAGATGGACAACGACATTTTTCTGATAATAGCAAAAACTAAAATAAAAGCTACGGTGGCAAATATCCCACCATGAGCAACGACATAAAAAACGGCCCCCGCTGTTTCTGGCTACGGTGGCAACGATTGTAACGGCGGCGTAGGGGATGCTAGGAGTCTCCGTTAGAGGTCCGGTTGCCATCTAAGACTACACGATCGGGCAACATTCAACGCGCGCACGGAAGAAGATAAAGACAACTTACGATGGAATATTATAGGATTTCTGACGTCAACTTGTTCTATCACTAATGTAACAGTCTATTCTAAGATGTCGGATTTATCGTCCACAAGCCTCTATTTAACAACGTTGTACAGATGAGAGTGTGTCGACTTACAGGACCCTACACTCAGATTCACCAAACAGTATTTGTTAAAGGTCATACAGGTTTAAGCAACAACCTCGGCACATCCCGATGAGGAGGTGAACGAAATGTATGAACATATCTTCAGAGGCATGCATTCCTTTGAAACAGAGTTAATGGGAGACTTCAACGCAAAACAAAAGAGATAACGGTAAGCTGAAGGTAGGGGAAATCGGCAGCGGAACCTAAGGGGTGAGCAGCTGGCCGATTTCATGGAAATGGAGTGATAGATGAAGAAATCTTCAAGCCACAACGGTTCTACAAAAAATAAGATTGACTTCATTATGACGACCAAACGGCAAGTGTTCAGTGATGTGTCAGGTTGAAAACAAATAGCGATCATCGAATGGTAAGAGGCACATTGAACCTTATGGTTAAGTTGGAGAAGTCGTCTAAATGAAGTCAACGCTCCGTCCCACTTGTGTTCTAATCCAAATCCCCAAATTTTATAAAAGATTATAATACAGTGGGCGATATAAATGACATGCTCGTGGAAACTGGTCATGCAGTCGAAGGTAAGTTCTGCAAGATCCATTGCAAAAGAACCCAAAAACTCACCGATCACAACTCAATCTCAAAGCTGTTAGAAAAGAATTGAAGCTACAGTCTTCAGCAGATACGACAACATACAGGCAACTGAACAAACAGATGAGATGAGAGGCTCCAAATGCACGCGGTGAGACTTACGCAATTTCAATACAAGTATTGAAGAAGCGATCGAACGGAACCAAGGCTCCAAAGTCATTGCTTGAGACATGTCTGCCAGAAAGAGCCAACTGACGAAGTTGAAGACCGAATGTAGAAGCATAGTTTCTGGTACACCTCAGACATTGAGGGAGAGGGTCTACGAGCATCTGTACATGTCATCGTTGGAGCCACACGCAAGTGTGAGTAACGATTAAAGAGCAAGTCTTATCCGACACTAATTATAATAAAATTTCGATAATACCCGGACGTGAGTGTGTGATGAAATTGACTGAAATAGGGATAAGCACAAAGAAATATCTTGGATGTCGTGCAGGAGAATCCGGTTTTTTTTTGGTATTTGTATTGGTACTGCACAAGCGGCACCTGTGCCTCGTGTTAGACTTGTCAATCAGGTGTATTCCGACGTCTTTGTATCGGATTTCATCAGTAGCTCCTACAGGTTTCTGATAGTGAACGCGACGCGATTCTTCTTGGCGACAAAGTTAGGTGCGCTACCTAAGCTCCTTTTCCTCGACGAGTAGTCGCTGATAAGTGATCTGGCTAACATTACGCGAAATTGCAAATTTGTCAGCTTTACTGGATTTCTACTCGAAGTCAAGTACAATATATACGCGTTAGTGATAGCTAAGTCAATCGAGAAATAATAAATTCAACACCACCAATGTCTGTTTCGGCGACCAACTTCATAGGAACCACGTTTTTGGTCAAATCTATCCACCCCTCCCATCCTCTTTGTGTACTCAGTCGCTGCCAGAGGACAGAGGATTTTTTACTCGGAACCATTTTTCATAGTTTTTTTGACACTCGGTTTTTTTGTTTAGGGTGAAATGCTGTACTTAAAAAATGCACATTTTTCTTGTCTTTCCAAACCATGAATGCTACGTCATTTTTTAATCTCCATATATCGAGAAAATTTTGTCCTCGTGAATGAATATTTTAGTTTTTCTTTCCGTTCTTTTTCTTTTTTTATCATTTTTGATGAGTTTCAAAATTTTTGGTAAATCCGCTCTGTTCAAATTTACCGTTGCTGTGGAGTAAATCCCTTTTTCATAAAGGTATTGCATCAGTGGATACGAAGCAAAGAAGTTATCAAATGCTAAATGCAATAACCTCTTCTTCTATCAGACTTTTTGACAAAGATTTTACCACATTTGATCCTAGACCGAACTCAGGTGTATTGTAATTTTTGCCTGTATAAATTTCAAATTCATAGACGTATCCAGTAGAGCTATCTGCCCTAATTTAAACTTTAAAACCTCTATTTATTTTAAAAGATTCCACTAGATAAAATTTTCACGAGCGAAAATACCCAACTCACGCGCTACTTGTTGACAGCAAAGTGCTGTCAGTGAAAACATATATGGCGGACGTTTTTTGACGTAATATGAACCAATGTTGCCCTTAGTAGGAAACAAAATTCGTACTAATGATCGAAACTCAAATTATTTGGGTGAAAAATTGGTGGAGCTTATAAGCCCACTGCCTTATAAAGGGTAGGATATTAATTTTCGCACGGAGGCGTGTAATATTTGGTATAGATAAAGTTTATACATTGAAGAAGGAGTGAAATTAATGAATGAATACATCAAATACAAATGTTAAAATTGAAAAATTTGTACAACCAACTTCAATATAAATAAAATGCGAACATCATCAATCAAATTCAATTCAATAAAGATTATTAAATATAACTCAAAAACTTCTACTCAGATCTTTGCCAGTAAGCGTAAATATATTTATACATAAAAATTACGTGTCACATTGTTAGTCCCCGATGAACTCCTAAAGTAGAAACTGATTTTAATGAAATTTTGCACACTGTGTACAGTTTGGTCCAACTTGCGAGATATGATAGTTTTTATCCCGATAAGTGATCCTCAATTTTTTTATAGCTTTGGGTGACAAATGAGCACACAGTCCACCTAATGGTAAGTGGATGCCTGTGGCCCATAGATATCCACATTTATCCTCAATTAAGAATCAAAATGCAAATGCGTTGTCACCTATTTTTTTATTACGAATTTAAGATTTTTTATTGGGTAAAGTGTCGTTGGAGAAGGCAAAACAACGTGTGACTAGCTAGCTAATGTTTTATAAAACTCGTAGATACAAAACAAACGTTAGCGACACGTTAACCTGTCATTGGTCCACAAGAATGAATATCCACTAGAAACGATTCACTGATAATGAACCGCCTAATATCGCATTCACACAGTGGTAAAGAAACTAAACGTTTACCTGCTCCTTTTCTCATAACAAAATATTTCATCAATGCAAACCTATAATTATAGGTTGGTTATAAGAGACAACCTTTGATTTCCCAAGCAATATTAAGCACTGTGAACGTAACAAGTCTATCCGATTTTTTTTATAGGATAGGATGACAAACGAGCACACAGTCCACCTGATGGTAAGTGGTTGCTGTGGACCATAGGCATTTACATTTATCCTCGATTACGAATCAAAATGCAGATGCGTTGTCACCCGTGAGGACTTAGGTGGAATGCCTCGTTTTCAGTAAAAAGGGTCTCCGGTTCTCTACCCTCACCATACGAAACACAGTAGCATTAAGCTACTATTTGACGCTGGTATTCTGTGAGAGCGTGGTCCCTCCCCGGTCGAGCCGACCCATTCGTGCTACAACTATACTACAAATATAATTGCAGCATGGCTCTACCACCTAATAATTTACCGATTAACTGCAATCCTTAAAAGTTTGAATTTCGTAAGTAGCTCTTAAGGAATTCATTAAAAAATTTTAAATCTTAGGTTTAATTTCGTTTTATTTTTTCTTGCTAATATTATATTTATATTTTATTCACATAGGTTTTAATTATTAATTTAGGGGATGAGTCGCTCGCGTCCGTAGGCTTCGACCACCTAACCTTAGGCCCACCCTACGCGTGTCCCCCGGGTGGTGCTAAACGAGCGACAAAGCCGATAAAATAGAGTCGGCTCCTCGCCGTATGGTAGCGGCGTAAAATCTACCACCAACCCTTGTTCGCACCATGACTCAAGAAATAAAAGAAATGGCCCCGAGTTCCCGGCGCCCTTTAAATGGGGCAGGGGTGCGAAGAATCTCCGGGAGAAAAACCGGCGACGAGGTTCGCCACCCGTCACGTTCTGTCTCCCGGAGGGGCGAAAAGTGGATTGCGGAAACCCGTCTGGCTACGCTGAATGTATGTGGAGGAATGAATGATAAGATGGATGAAGTATGCGAAATGATGAATGACAGAGGAATAGATGTGTTATGTGTGAATGAGACGAAACGAAAGGGAAAGGATGCCACTGCACATGGCACGTATACCGCTTACTGGTCCGGTGTAGACGAGACCGAGCGAGCACGCCAGGGAGTCGGTATCATCCTTTCAGAAAGAATGGGTCAATGTGTGAAAGAGTATGAATGTGTAAGCCCGAGACTGCTATGGATACGAATAAAAGTGGGCCTAAAGAAGTTGTTTGTTCTAGGGGTCTACGCCCTAGACATGTCTAAGCCCACTTGTATCCGAGAGCAGTTTTGGGAGATGGTAAGGATGGTGTTGACAAAATGTAAGGAAAATGAAAATATTATTATGTTAGGAGACTTTAATGGAAGGGTTGGGGTGAAGAGGTCTGGTTATGAAAGGATATTGGGAACGTTTGGTGATGAAAGTATAAATGAGAATGGTGAAGACCTCCTCACCGTATGTGCGGAAAAAGAATCTTTTTGTGACGAATACTTTTTTTCGTCATAAGAAGATTCACATGTATACATGGGAAAGAGGTGATGATAGAAGCATGATAGATTTCGTAATTGTGGATGAAAGAATGAGGAGCGCAGTCGTAGATACAAGGGTTTACCGGGGGTCCAACGTAGGGACGGATCATTACTTGGTCTCTGCCTACCCCTCTGCGTGACAGGCGTGAGTGTTTATCTATTTTATGTATGTAATTAACTTCATAATACATATATACTTAAAACATATATATAAAACATATATATATATATATATATATATATATATATATATGTTTTATATATATGTTTTAAGTATATATGTATTATGAAGTTAATTACATACATAAAATACATAAACACTCACGCCTGTCAAGGGGGTAGGCAGAGACTACAGACTTCCATTTGGCACGATCCTGACACACCTCTAGCCTCCTTCACATCCATACACCTACGCATACATGCTCGTCGGTTAAGGGTACTCCTAATTTGGCCCGTTTTTAATAAATCGCCAATTTGGTCGATAAATTTTCGCCTAGGACGTCCCTTTCAGACTCTGCCATTCACTTCTGCAACATAAATTTTCTTTGTCACTCTTTCCTCATCCATTCTTTCCACATGACCAAACCACCGAAGCATTCCTTTCTTAATCCTGGTCACATCATCTTGCAAACCACACTCTTCTCTTATTACAAAATTTCTTACCCTGTCATTCAGATTCAGCCCTAACATACTCCTTAACGACCGCATTTCTACTGCGTTCATTCTACTCTCGTGCTTCTTCTGCCACACCCAACTTACACTACCATACGTTAAAGTAGGGACCAACACAGCATTGTGAATTGCCATGCGTGCCTTTTGTGTCGGATATTTTGACTCTTCGCATTATAGTGTAGGGCCCCATTTACTCTATTTCCCGCATTCACTCGTCGTTCTATATCCTTATGATATCTCCCATCCCTGCTAAATACGCAGCCCAAATATACAAACTCGTCTACTTGCTCGATCAACTCCCCTTCTATTCTTATTTCACAAATCGTTTTACTTTCTTCTCTTTCAAAAACCATAACCTTCGTCTTACTTTCGTTCACTTTCATACCCCTTTCTTTTAATGTTCTGTTCATTAATGTGACCATCATTTGCAACTCGGCCGCCGACGACGCAAGGATAACTTGATCATCGGCGTACAAAAGGCATTTGACGGTTAACTCACCCATTCTTAGTCCGCATTCTTCAACTTTCAAATTTTGCAAACAACTGTCCATAAATAGGTTGAACAGCCACGGGGAGCCCGTTGATCCTAACACAAGCACTAGAGTCCCTATAAAGAGACTCCAATGCCTGTATCAAGCTTGCGCTCAACCCAAATGATTTCAGTGTTTGCCGTAGCACATCCCTATCAACTCTGTCATAGGCCTTTTCCAAGTCCCTGAACGCACAAAAAACCTTTTGGTTTTTGGCCAAAAACTTCTCCGCGATCATGCGCATGGAAAAGACTTGATCTGTACATCCCATTCCCTTTCTAAATCCCGCTTGCACATCCCAAATTTTTCCATCAGTTTCTTTCATGACCCTTTCAATTAGTACTTTAGCATACAGTTTTCCCACAATGCTAAGAAGGCTGATGCCACGGTAGTTTTTACAGTCCTGCTGCGACCCTTTTCCTTTATATACTGGGACTATCACGGCTTTGCACCAGTCTACCGGTACCCGCTTCAGTTCCCAGCATAAATTAAACAAGGTGTGCAGCAGGCCTACCACCACTTTCTCTCCAGCTCTTAGCATTTCGCGTGAAACTCTATCATATCCGGCAGCCTTACCTGCTTTCATGCTTTTCATTGCTTTCATTATTTTATCTATATTTATCTCGCTACCTCTTTCCTCTTCTTTCGGAGTTTCTACTTCACTTAGTACACTCGTTGTCTCCTCACTCATAAACACGCTTTCAAAATATTCCTTCCATCTCTTTAAACTCAAAACTTCATCATTCAGATAAAGCCATTCTCGTCTCTTATAGCATTCATCATAGGCTGTTTTGAATGTCCCCTGGCAGTTCTTACAAGTTTCCAGAACATTTTAATATTTGACTGGAAATTATCCGATATTCTTCTATCATTCTTATCTGTTCTTTCTTGCTTTTTTCTTTCAACTACTTCTTTTACTCTCTTATTAAGATGTCTAAAGACTGCCTTTTTTCTTTCAATATCGTCATTCGTACCGCTAGAATTACCAGCCTTTGTTGCTAGTAAATCTAGCCATGCTCTCTTCTTTGCTTCAACTTCCATACGTATCTCATCATCCCACCATAACGTATTATTTTTCCTTTCATTCTTTCTCTTACTAACACCACATACTTCGGTAGCTGCATCCACTAAACCTTTCTTTACATTTTGCCATTTTGAAGTTAATTATGTCATTATTATTGTCTAACAGAGAGTCGATCTCCTGTAATAAATATAAAAATTATGTGTCAACATATTTAGGATAATATTCGGGTACAGAATGATTTTTTATTTAATTTGATTATAATCTGCTCTGTTGTCCATAATAATTTTAACCGTCAGCTGCACAATATACAATAAACGAATTTTTTGAAATGTTACCCCTTTCACTGATACCTGATACCCTTTGCCAATACAATTAAAAAAAATTGAAAGGAATTTAATATAAAAAAATAAATTAGAATATCGTGAAAAATAATGAGTATTTGAAGTAAAATTTCTTTAGGTAAGATTTGAAGGGAAGTCATAACTATTTTTGGACGGAAGTAATGTTTAGTGAAATGTATAGTTCATAAGGGTTTCTTCTAGTTGTTTCGACTGAAAAATTTAGTAACTAGCTTTACGCTTAACCATAAAGTAATCTCGACGCCTTATTTTACGGGGAAAGCTTGCGCATATCTATAGGTATGACTAGGAGCGAAGATGTGTCAACCTCATCGGGGTCCTTGGGGTAGTGGAGTCAACGAGTTTAGGTTCCTTGGATTTTCATGTAAGTAAAGTGCAAGTAGGTTGTCTTGTCACGTATTTATTAGCATCCCTGAGATCAATGTCTTTGTTAGGCTCTCATCTCAGTGCTAACGTGTTAAGAAAGCCGGGTTGGCATCAAAGGCGACTTAACTGAGTAAATGGCGCAAATATGATTCTCTGAGAGATGACTATATTATATCTGTGCATAGCCGAGAAGTTCCTTAAAAAGATTTCCCATTGTGCGCGACTAATCGTCTTCACTAGAGACACGAAAGACGATTCTTTCGCTCTTAGGCGATAAGTATATCTATTCAACAAGGAAATACTACTTGCGGTATAGTATACCAGCCTATAGTGGCAGTGTTTTGTATAATGAATGAGAAAAACCGAAGATTATTATTTCTGGTAACGAAGGATTTCATCTGAGTTCTAAGGGAATTGTATAAATACACTAATAATATCTTTTTTAGAAAGTACATTTAAAAATATTTTCCTAATATTTCAAAAAGCAGTTTTAATGAATAGTGCGTGAAGCCGAAATTAAATTTAAGGATCAAATGGAGTTGCTTGAAAGTTAGCAGTGTTTATTTTTATGAATATTTAAGTATTATAATTTTAATAGATCTTGAAGAAGATGAACATCATCATAAGAAAAAATCATTTGCTGAACCTAGGATATTTGAAGACTGCTGTAAATCAGTCTTAGCCACATGTATGACTTGCCGCGAATTTAACGGGTCATCACTCAATCACTATTCACTACATAAAGACACAACAAACTTATATCGACTTTCCTCTAAAAAACTGTCGTAACATAAGAAAAAGTAGAAACACAGATTTAAATACAGTTTTATTAAGTTTTTCATTCTCTATCGATCAATGAAACCGCCACTATTGTAGTACGAAAAAAAACTAACTAGGTGGCGTAAGTGACGGTTTTTTACGGAGCGATATTGCGCGCTCCCGCCTCAACAATAGTGACGTATCGGAGCTTGTGTCGTGTGAACGTGTGTCAGTGCTCTTGAAAATCGCCATAAGCTATCTTGTGACCATATTTTGGGTAAATTTTTTCACAATACTTGTAAATTTAAGAGTGAAAACTGCAGTATCACAATATAGTACTGTTTTTTTCGATCGTAATTTGAAAACATGTCATTTTTCACTCTAAAAAAGTGTCATAACATAGGTTATGATACTATTTTATTTTTATGAATATTTAAGTATTATAATTTTAATAGATCTTGAAGAAGATGAACATCATCATAAGACCTGTCAAAAATCATTTGCTGAACCTAGGATATTTGAAGACTGCTGTCTTAGCCACATGTATGACTTGCCGCGAATTTAACGGGTCATCACTCAATCACTATTCACTACATAAAGACACAACAAACTTATATATTAATAACCTCAAAGTAATTAAATCTATAAAAAACCGGGAAAGTATCTAATACCATGGAAATTTTATCTCTTTCATTCTCTTTTATTTTATGGAACGCTATTTTGCTTCTTTCAGATTTTGCCATTATCGGCATTGGTTATTTGTAAGCTGCCCCATCCCGTTGGCAATAGAAATACATAAGAGTTTGATACTTACCCAAGCAGATACCACGGAATTAATAACAGATACTTACTCATAGGTAGAAAAAGAGTGCCACCACCAAGTAAAAAAATCCAATTCAATATATTTATTTTTTATTTTTTTACCGTTTCAACTTTTCACAAAATTGAATACATGTCAGTTCGAGAATCGCGGTCTGAATTAAGAACGTAAACTATGAATATTCATTTTAAATGAAATCATAATTTACTATGGACGTCAATTTTAATTAAAAATTTTATTGCTGATTTTACGTTTCTAAACTGACTGAATTTGAATTCATTTTTTATCGTTAAAAAACATGGGAAGTAGTTCCCATGCTTTTAACGATAAAAAGAATGAATACAAAACACCGTAGTAAAACGAAAAATATTTTCTATTATGGAATATTTATATAGATACAAAAAAATATTACATAATTAAATTCTAAGAAACCTGATTTCCCAAGCGGATTTAAGTACAGTGAACGTAGCAATTAAATCGAATTAATTCTTAACCTGCTGTGATAAACTTACAGCAGTTTTCAATTCCTCTCCCTCCACGCCGGTCGCCGTATTTATTCGAATTTTACATAACACTTATACAATTTCAACATTAATAACTTTCTGGTGTTAATAGATACAACTAAGGACACCAGTTATTTCTTTCTTATTTAGAAAAGCTATCATAGTCACCAGATATTAAGTGACGATTTCGAGAATTCCAGAAGAAGAAGCTGTTTAATAACAATATTATAAATTTTATTTTAAAGAAGAATGTATACAAATAATTTTTACAGAATAATGGTAAAAAGTGAGTAGGCAGCCCACCTGATTGTAAGTGGATTAAAAAAGCTTTCTTCCTAGCACAATTTGCTTGTGGAATCGACTACCACCAGTGATTTTTCCGGACCGATACGACTTAGGGACCTTCAAGAAAAGAGGGTACTCTTTTTTAAAAGGCCGGCAACGCATCTGCAATTCCTGGTGTAGCAGTGGTTCATGGGCGGCGGTAATCACTTACCATCACGTGATCCGTATACTCCTTTGCCCCCTCTCCTATAAAAAAACAACATCAGCATTAAGCTATTTTTACGCCGGTATTTTGTGAGAGCGTGGTCCTCCCCTTGTCGGACTGCCTATTCGTGCCACAACCATAATATAGCTGCAACACGTCTATACCTCAAATTATTAAAAAAAATATTCAAACTACTTTTCTTTACTTTTACTTACCTGATTACGATTACAATTTACTTCAGATAAGGTTTGTTGTTACTGAATTAGGTTTTGGAACTGTATTCAGTAGACAACCTAACGTTACATAAACACTCACGCCTGTCACCCAGAGGGGTAGGCAGAGACTACAGACTTCCATTTAGCACGATCCTGACATACCTCTCTCGCCTCTTCCACCTCCATATACCTACGCATACATGCTCATCGGTTAAGGGTACTCTTAATTTGAACTATTTTTAATATATCGCCAATTTGGTCGACAAACTTATGAAATTTACAAGTTATAAGTCTACACAACTTACAAACAAACTTTCATTGCATGCCTTAAGCGCAAAGCGCGTAGGTATGTTCCACCAGCGCCTAAAAATCAAGAATCAAACGTTTTGTCGCATGAAATCGTATCTAACAACCGTATTGAACACGTAAATGATATGAAAAGCACTTTTTCAGAAAGATAAATGATTTCTTTTACATTTAAAAAGTGATTTTAGTATCTTATGGTGTATGTAGATTTATCAATACCGTATGGGTTAACACGATACATTTTGAAAATATCAATTGTTCAACTCAATCTATTTTTTAATCTCTTCATCAATCATGTGGGAAGCCATGGAATATAAATGGCTGTTTAGTTTTGTTTTGTTTAGTTATAATTATTTTTTCGACTTAGAAATTCTGTAATTTTCAGCGTTTTGAGCAGCCTTGTAATAATATATTTTACTAAACAGATACACTTTGACTCCGGGCTCGGCCGCCGTCGTGAATGGGTTACTGTATCGTTTGTCAACAGCGGCTCGTGATGGAAAATATCGATCGCTGTAGAAAAACAAAATATTCCAAAAACCAAATATAATACATACTTGACCAAGGTAAGATGTTATTATTATTTTTATAATCACAGATTTTGATCACAATATATTGTTTCGCTAAAAGTACGTAGGATTTATATATAAATATACTTATACGTCTTGAACTTACCTGTAGTAGTGAAGTAACCTTAAGGTGTACTTCGGTATTTACTACTGAAACTCCTCGAAGAGTAGACTAGGTGTGCCGAGTTTGGCTTCGTTCTGTTAGTTATGATGAGATCTTACCTCCGGACTTCATGGAGTGACCTGAAGGTGTACGTTGGTGAATGGCAAATTAAAATACTGGTTATGACTTGATGAAAAACTTTTTGAAAACGATATAAAGTTAATGAGAACTTTTTTATTAACGAGTCAGGTGAAAAAGATAGTGTTTACGATAATTCATATAAGTACCTAAAAACTAAAGTAATAATAAAGTTGATTTCTGATCGTTTTAGGATAATTATTTTAAAAGTTTTTTCAATTAACAATAATTAAAATTGTTTTCAATCTCAATAAAATATAGTAAAATAAAAAAAAAATATTTTCTATTGTTGATTGAGATTTTTTCTACATTCTTTCAAGATCGTATGAGAATTAGGAGTCGTGCACTTTTGGATTTTCCAAACTTTTTATTCTACATAGTTTATGTCTAGTATCTATAATCCAGTCTGAGTGATCAGTGATGTCAACTTTTGCAAAAAGGCATAGCATCTATTATAATAATAAGATTTAATGTTATAGACAAAGGTAACTATTTATAAAAATGTTAAAATTTAAAAAAAAAAGTATAAAGCCACACACACACACACACACACACACACACACACACACACACCAATCACTAAAGTACCATTTTTAAAGCACATGGAACCAAACTTAGACGTATACATATCGCGAACCCCCAAAAGAATACCTGTAGTGAAGCGCTAATTGCATTTAATAAATATTTCAATTAATTTTATAATTGCCTTCTATGTAAGTCATTCCGCTGTATTAACATGTCTTACATAGTATATCAAAGTTGACGTTTGTTCCATATTCAAATTCGTTAGGGATTCAACGCAGCCCACACCATTAATCTTCATAAATGGAATAATCATTTTATTTCAGGAAATCAATTTTATGCTCGGTTTCATATCAGCATTCAATAGTCACTGGTTCAGTGCATTTTGATGTGCATATTATGTTAATATTATAGATTATTGTAAATCCTTGTATTTTCTTTTCTAAAGAGCGTGTGTCGTAGTGATCAGAGTCCCCGCCTACCTAATAAGCATGTCCCAGGTTTGGAACCCCATTCGGTGTTATATCTACGAATATTTTTTTCTTATCATAGGAGTCTGTCAAAGAACATCTTTCGATTAGTTTTGTGCGTATTTCAGCTATTATAATACAATTTTATATTTCTAATATTAGTACGATTTTTTATGTTTTGCTTCGACTGAATTGAATTTTAATATTTCGTCTCATCTATTTATTCAACATTTTTAATATGTGCAATAACATTGATGTTTTTCAAATAACGTGATACATTTTAGATATTTATACCAGTGTAATGATTTCCAGTATTGGAGAGCCATATTGCACGAGTAAGTCAGCCTAATTTGAGCACATCTTCCTCTCACTATACTGTGAGATAAAATATTATCCTTACATAATAATGAGTAACTTTAAAGAAAGTTACTACAGTGTATGAAATACATATAGAGTATTATGGTGTTTGTATAAAAAAGTTAAAGTTAGCCTTAGTATCAAAATTCTAAGAATTAAAAAGAAAGGGTTTAGTGTTTATGAATATGAACATGAATAGTAGGTGTATATTAAGTTTTACTCCTGATATATTAATAATATTTGTGATTATTAGTAATTTATGTCGCCGTTTGTTCTTATATAATAAAATATTTAAAGTTATTTCATAATCTGCTGATTCAACTAGATTTACCTTAGCTACTAATACTATTAACATGAAGTTAGTATAAGTTATAGATACTCAAAATACCAAACTAGCTCTAGGTTTACATCATAAATTATAAGTATTACAATTTTCAGCGTTGTAAGCAGCGACTATGGTGCATCGGAATCACATGTCATGCTTAAATTAAGACAAAATTTATAGACGCGTGAATGATCTGTATAAAAGAGGAGGTCCTGAGTGCCTGACTCATCTGGACTTAGCAATCTATGGTTTGCTTGACAAAATCTACATAAACGCAATAGAGCTGAAATACACGAAAAGATACAAGAGTTTTTATTAGGTGTATGTACGTTTTCGTAAATTAAATATACTTAACTTTTGCTGACAGTCAATAACATTTTCAAAAATTTTGAACGCAAAAAGCAAGTCCATTAATACTGCGATTTTACAATTAGTTGATTATATTTCTTGGTAATATGTTCTCTGCGTAACCAACTGTGTGAACGCGTTTTTGATACGATACTGCTAGCTGCTAGTGATACAATATGGCCATAATGGGCGTTCATAATTAAACTGCTAACAATCGATACGATACGCCTGATCAAGATACGTCAAGAATATCAAATTGTAGACCTGGCTCTAAGCACTTTTTTCTTTTCACTTTTTATAAAATAAAAGTTTAATCATTTGACCTTCTGAGAGAACTAAGCAATATCGCAACCTCAAGGTAGAAAATAGAATGTGAGACATTATATTACGCGACATAAAATAATTAAATTCAAAATTTAATTCCGGACTTTTTTAAATTTAAATGGGACCATCTTTAAGTAACTGCCAATTAAATGAGAATCAATCATTAGAATTAGTTAACAATTGGCGAAGATATCGTGAAACTTACATACAAAAGAATACAGCTGACTTGTAAACCTTCTCGTTTTTTGAAAATGGCTAAAACACAAAAGATAATTTAAGAGAATTTAATAATTTACACATAATTATGACTTCTTGTCAGGGATTTATTTCTTCGATACACTTTGTCTCAGTACATTATTTTCTTACTCTTTTCTTTCGATTATATTCTATTCTAGATAAATTAAAATCGACACTACACGGCAAATTAGGAAATTATATTAAATTTTATATAATATTACTTAAATAATAATAGAAATAATTTATTGCTTTGCTAGCTTATGAAGATCTATTTCGTCCTGCTGTAACGGGTTAGGTTTGATAAGTAGAAAATATAGATTATTAGATTTATTTAGAATTTAGGGATTACAAATAGGTTGCTTTGGCTAGGTCGGTGTTCTAGGGCTATGCCTCACTCGCACTGGGGTCTGCATTTATAGCACGCGGTAGTAGAAGTAGGTACTGTCCCTGAATAAATTATCTTTACGTCCAGCCCGGGCTTGATGGTCTGAGCCGTTGAGCGCAGGTTCTTGCGGCTTAGGTGGTGTGGCGGCCGTCGACCGATGCCTCGCTTTACCCTCTGTAGCGAGGGTAAGGAGTAATTGGGTCCAGTGGTCGCTACATTCCGGAGGTTGGACTCTGATGGTAAAAGAAGAACCCCCAGTTTGAGTTTACACGACTTTTCAGTATGTATTTGTAGTTAAGAATAAGGAATAACTAAACATTCTGACTGGCTTATATACGAGTACCTACGACCAGAGAGTAAGTTGAAAAGTTGACCGATTGCATGAGATTATATAGATTAAATTAGTTAGGATCGTACCGCACTACAGATAAGCTACTAGTGTTAGATAAATCATATATTAAGTATATTTACCGGTTAATGGCAATATAAGAATATCCACTACCCCATATCATAACGTAGGTGTTGTAGGAGGCGACAAAAGAAAACAAGTCAGGTGATGGCAACAGTGTCTTCCTTATAACGACAAAATATAAAAATGTGCCTAACCCGATTGCCAAACGTGGCAACTGTGGCAAGTATGCCCCCTATGAGACAATCTATGAGGGAAGCCTATGTCCAGCAGTAGATATTGTATAGATGTTTATTATATTTAAAAATAAATTTACCGTAATAACGTACAACGCTTTACTGCGGGTGCCTTAAAATTCGACTTAAATAACAAAAAAAAAATCCTATCTAAATTAAGACCCGGAAAATTCTAAATAAGTCAAAGCTATAATTACTGTACCAGTTAACGTGAAAAGCTACTTTGCAAAGACATTTAAGTAGTTATATTTAAATCTCTATGCTATTTTGCGACAGCTTTGTAGCAAAAAAGCGAATTGAATTTTATACCTAACCACAAAAGAATTATGATGTTCGTTTAAGCTAGTTCAATTAAGAAGCAGTGGTAAAAGTTGTGGTAAGCTTATGTATAAGGTAAGGCATCTCACGACCAAGTTAGTCGAAATTTATGTTAGGGTAACCCTAACAGTCCAGTGAATTAACTTACTGGCTCGGCTCAACGCTTAACTGTTATTGTAATGTGATTTATGTTAGCTACTGGACTATTAAATTCCTGATTTATAGAACTTTAATAATTGTTTTCTTTACTTATTACCTCGGTAAATATTATTTATAATTCAGTCCATAAATCTCTAGATAATTGGAAATAAACTTATTCTAAATTATCCTTAACGAGATAGTTACATTTTTGACGTGCTCGAATTTAGATGTTCAAATTAAAATCTTGCTTACGCACGCACACATTTATCTATATAATACTTATACCTAACTAAACTCGATACTTGCTCAGACCAACAAAGAAAGAAAGACTGAGCGCTGCGTACAATTGAGTGAAGCCGAAACTATACTCACCTTGACACGCACTCTCACATACATATTTCTTCTTCCTTTCTTTATCAGCCCGTAAAAGTTTACTGATGGACACACACATGGATGCACCTAAAATAATGTTAATGGTGGCAAATGAATGCTACATGAGTGTGAGTGCGTGTTCTTTCTGTAAGGTGAGGATGGTTTTTGCATCTCATGACAGTTCTCTGTTTTTCTTTCCTTGTTGGTATGAGGATACTTAAAGTATTATTAATTTTACAAATATTGAGTAAAATTAGTTGGCAAAACTGCAATTGTATTTGGTATTTGGAAATTAGAGAGTGAGTTGTGGGTTCAGCATTGTTACAAAATAATTTTGTATAGGACGCCACACAGGAATGCAAGAGTGGGCTTGCGGCTGTATTACCGTACTTGTACCCATTGTATGTGCGTGTGTCAAGGAATATTTTTAATAAGTATATATAATTTTCGGTAATAATGATAAAACATTCTCTATTTTATCACTGAAGATATACATTGGCAAAGGTTCTTTTAAGAAGGATATCCAACATGAAGAATGGAATTCATATATGGAGATGCATGTAAGATATGTAAAATTAGATTTTAACAAAACAAAAATTAGTAAAAAGTACAATGTAATATATATGAAATAAATAAAAAACAAGTTAAGGCTCATTTTTACGCATAACACTTTACTGTGCAAAGTTTAATAAAAAACCAAAAATAAAACAAAGGAATTTATTTTTCTTCGTGAGAAGGTAAAAGTCAACTTCTGTACATGGGCCTCAAGTGGGAAAAGTTTCTTTTATCCTGACACGTTGCAGGTAAACAACGATCACAGTACTAAAATTCTCACATCCTTGAAAGTGCTGTCCATTACTGCAGGTCGGGTAATTTAAGTCTGACATGAACAAGATGGATAAACCACCATAAAAAAATTCTGGACTTCCTTATAGTTGCCTTTTCACGATCTCACTGGAGGAAATGGAGTGAAAGATTCTGTTATCTTCTGTTACGCCACCACCACGTGACGAAGATAACTTAATCAATTTCTTTCCTTTGTATATTTAAAATTCAAAATCTTTTAAAGGTTATACATTGTCTAATTTCTAAACAAATACATGTTTTCTGTATCATCAAATCGTAAAGTAGATTGTATATCTCTGTTACATAAATAGCTATGTAAAAGCAAGTTAACAGTAAAACATCACAATCAAAATCATTATAAAACAATAACTTTGCTGTGTTTTCAGCTTTCTGATCTACAAACAAACAAATCAAATCTAATTTAACCTCATATGACGATATCTTATTCGCTACTAAATTAAAGTCGGGAGTAAAACGAATCAAGTTTGATATAAACTCTTCAATAAATACCTATTTAAAACTTTGCATTTCATTTACTTTTTACTCTCGTTGACAGTGTATTATGAAAGGAGAAAGTAAAAGTATGAAGAGGAGATTGTAAAGAATACCAGTTTAAAATATCAGCTTGATTTTATACGTGGTAAACCTACGCTGCAGATATATTTGTAGCACAAATGTGTCGGCTCGACCGGGGTTGGACCACGCTCTCACAGAATACCAGCGTAAAATACCAGCTTAATGCTGCTGTGTTTCCTATGGTGAGTGTAGAGAACCGAAGATCCCTTTTACGGGAAAAGAGGCATTATATTATACTATTACTTCTACACGGCAGCCCTTCACAAATCCACTGTTGAACCATAGGTTTCCCCCAAGAATGTCACAAAGAACGGTCCTGAGCCACCTGCATCCATCGACTTCCTGAATATCTTACCGGGTCGCTACTCGATCTAGTAGAGGTTCGCCATACACTCCGCCTACCGTTACGAGGCTGCCACTCGAGAACCTTTTTTCCTCACCGGTTGTCGGTTCTTCGACCCATGTGGCCAGCCCGTTGGACTATGTTGGTCAGTCTGGTTTTACTGCAGATATCCTCATTCTATGTTTATTACACAGAGACTCCGAGCATAGCCCTCGCTTCATAACTCGCTGAGCGACCTTAAGCTTCCCCATACGGCCTGCAGTGAAAGATCACATCTCAGATCCGATTCAAATAGTTAATTGCGATTTTAAGTGCTGATTTACCACATGCTCGGCGATGAAGGAAAACATCGTGAGGAAAATTAAATGTCTGAGAAATAAAGAAAAAATATTTTGTAGGCATATGAGGTTGTGAGGCTGCGCCAACATGCATTGCGGCAGCGTAGCGGACCTATCTTTGCCTTAAAACCCTCTCAGAAATCAGAGGTCTGTGCCCAGAAGTGGGCCGTATATAAGCTGTCTACGTAATATCTAAACCGGTGGCGGCAGAAAGCGGTGTTAAAGATGAGGAATATATTATACTGCGATCTTCAATCCGCTTGTCTATATAGAAAATATAAGTATACCAGACCTTATTGTGTGTGTTTAGAAGGTAACATAGAATAAAATAATTAATAAACACGAAAGAAATAATGTTTGAAATAAAAAGAAAGGTGAAAGGCAAAAAATCGTGTAATATGGTTTTGTTTAATGTGTCTGCTCTTTGTATGAACAAATACATCATCATATAAACGAGTCACAAGTCCATGGAGAACAGGCGGAGAGGCTTGAACGAACGAATGTCGAACAAATACAACACAGGAAAGTTATAATACATATAAAGTGAAGTAGACGAGAGCTTCAATAATATATTGCAGTGAACGTCACCTTGCCACAAAGATGCAACTTATTGAACTTCTACATGAAGCTTAAGTATGCATCGGAGTCAATTAATTACAAAAATGTTTTTATAAAATATTGTTTTATACATTCTTAAATCAACTAATTTTAATTTCTGATTAGATTCGTTTTGTGTTTGCAATAACTCTAATGAATGTTAGCATACCGACTACCTAATCAATTATTCGCGACCGAGTACCAATCAAAGCTAAAATTAACATGCTAAAATTATTTAGAATCAAATTAATCTTTAATTACCGTTCTTTCAGTCACCGGAAAATAGAAAAAATAAGGTAATCAAAGTTAATACGTTACGATTTGGGTTAAATAAAAAAATATTCTCATTTAGCTTAGTGAACCCTATGCAAATGTTAGCGTAGTCTGTAGTTCAAAATAATACTCACTATTTTTCCTTAAAAAGAAGTAAAAAAATTACTTTTGTTATTGTCTATTTATCATAGATAACTAATACTGACTGTAAATTTACTAATTGAGAGATATAGATACTAAAATTTAAAATTCAATTATTTTTTATAATTATATTTATTTCAATTGAATTGTAGCCAAACCATTTACAATATTGTAACTGGATTGAATTTTCGTAGCAAAGTAGTCGCGAGAACTCACGGAACTCAATTTGGTTCCTTATTTGTATCTCGAACAACTGTGAGTTTATGTCTTTGAATGTTTTCCATTCGAATAATTTAATATATATTCGAACTATAAACTATTATAAATATATTTTAACAGATTTAGATACAAACATCTGTAAAAATGTCGTTAGAATATGAAAACGTACTATCGTTGTAATTTCAAATCATAAGAAATATCGCACGATTTTCAATGTCACTAAGGTGAGGTTATAATAGTTCGTGTTAAATCTTTTGCACATAAATGTTCTACTAAATCATGAATGGCAGTGACAGATTATGGTTAAGGCAAATGTATGTGGACCATTAAGCCTTACTTACATTGTTTTATACCTTAACGAAATTTCGCATTAATTGTTGTTAAATATTACTTGGAATACTTGTATCCAGCTTGTGTTATCTTTTCCATTTCTTATTATTATAATTATGTGAAATTGAATTTTTCGTGTTTTCTGCTTTGTAACTATCAGTCAACTTGAGGAAAGTTGGTGTGATGGAATAGTACCTTATATTATACTTGTAAATTATATTCTAGCATTATATATCTCATTATTTTTGTAGATATTTGTCTTAAGTATATGATATTTGTCTTAAATTACTATGTCTGATGATGAAGTTTTTGTGTCAGCAAGTGATATGAGCTCGCCTTTTCACTCCGATGATGATGATTATAACTTTCAGGTCGCCCTAAGGCAACAAATTTCTGATACATTTATTAACTTTGTTCACTCCATCTTAATATATGTCATATTAATGCGCAAAGTATGCCATGTCATTGTACTGAATTGTTAACTACTTTCTCAGCTGATCTCGTCCATGCTATACTAGTGTCCGAGACCTTGTTAAAACCTAACCTATGTTCTACATCATATGGTCCACCAGGCTTTGTACTGGTACGACAGGACCGAATTTTAAGGCGTGGAGGTGGAGTCGCTATTTACCTACGTAGTGATATAACCTTCAAAATGATATCCACTTTTGATCAACAGGCTAATGACATGGAGTATCTCTGTTTCTTGAAATTAATTTAACTGGGGCCAAAGCTATTCTTGAAGTCGTTTACTCTCCTCCCTCTATTAATTATTTCTCCACTTTGGAATCTATCCTAGATAACATCTGCTCTGAGTACACACATCAAGTCATTATGGGTGATTTCAACACAGACCTGTTAAAAACCTCCTCTAATTCTCAAAAGTTACGATCCATCATAAACTCGGTCAACCTCTCCATTCTCCCCCTTAAAGCTACTAACTCTAATTTTTCTACCGCGGATTCTTGGATCGATTTAATTATTACATCTTCTAATAAAGTTGCGAGTTATGGTCAGTTCCCAGCTCTTGGTTTTTCGAACCATGAGTAGTTATTTCTCTCATATAAATTAAAACCACCTAAACATATCCCTCATACAATAAAGTTACGTAGCTATGCTCGATTAAATAGAGATAGCTTAATTAATGATGTGTCCGCCATTGATTGGTCTCCAGTGTTAAATACTGACTCAATTAATGGTATGGTTATGGAGTTTAATTCTAAATGATTGAATATTTTCAATACACATGGGCCAGAACGCGAGGTTAAAATCAAACGTCCATCAGTACTGTGGATCACTAGCGACGTACGCCTGGCAATGAACAGACGCAACAGAGCTTTTGTCACATATAAATCTTGCCGTACTATACAGAACTGGGAGACCTACAAAAAGGCTAGGAATCGCTGCAATCAGGTAGTGAGGTCTGCTAAACGCCGATATTTTCATGACTTCCCAATTAATTCTTCGCAATCGGAGACATGGAAGTTCATTCACTCTCATGGTCTCAGTAAAACTAAAAAACAAGTAATCTCAGATATTTTCTCATTAAATGATCTCAATGCTCACTTTTCTACAGTGGCTTGTCTCCCATCTCACATTAAAATGAACACTATTTCGGATATTACTTCCATGTCATCCCCGCATACTGATTCTTTCTCGTTTTCTGTTGTCACTGAGAAGGATATTTTAAAAGTATTACAAAAACTTAAGTCAAAGTCAGTAGGTCATGACAACATAATAAGAACCATGATATCATATGTTTCAGATCATATTGTGCCAATTTTAACCTCCATTATAAACCGCTCATTGCTTACTGGTGGAAAGTTTCCGTTATGCTGGCAGAAGGCTTTTGTTCTCCCTCTTCCAAAAATCTCTATGCCCAGTGCTCTCTAATCACTTCCGGCCTATCTCGATTTTGCCGTTTTTATCAAAAGTTTTAGAAGCTGTAGCGCTCAAACAGATACAAACTCACTTAACCAAAAGCAACTTACTGAATCAACACCAATCAGGATTTCGACCTGGACATAGCACCACAACGGCGCTTTTAAAAATAACAGAGGATGTGCGTGATGGCATGGAGTTTGGAAAGTTGACGGTGTTAGTTTTAATAGATTTTTTCTAACGCCCTTAAGTACGCGTTTGCAAATCAACCAAAATTAGGGTGTTTTTCGGTAGATTTTGTGACAAAACTAAACCAAATCAAATATAAGTAAAAACTACCATGTATAGATTGGTTCTTCATCTGCAAATGTCTGTAACTCTTTTTGTTGAAAATAGTAGTTTTTTATATTGTAAAAACGAACTTTCGTTGCCATTTTCTACAAAATTAACGATACCGGCTTGTGTTTCGGTAGATGTTTTGGTCTATTATCAACATATTTAAAAATTTAAAAAATACTATAAGATGACAGACATATTCAATTAAAAAACCCTGGGTTTATTTTTTAACAAAATGTCACAAATAGTCGTAAAAAAAATAAAAACTGATGCACATTTTTTCACATATTTTGGTAATATGGATGAATCATAATGTATTGCAATAAGGGCTATTTTATTGTTGGTGCCTGCTTTGATTTATTGTACAAAGATTTCGATGAAACCACAGTCCGTGCTCGGCCGCCGTCGTGAGTGGACACTGTATCGCCTGTTTGCAGCGGCTCATTCTGAAAAGATCGCTGTACATACACAAAATATTAGAAAAAAACAAATTGGAAACATAAGAACTTGACAAGTGATAAAATTATTATTTTTATACTCACAGTTTTTATTTAGCTAAAAATAAGTAGGATATATAAACTTACCTACTACTGCAACTCGTGGACGAGCGGAACTAGGTGTGCCGAGTTTGGGCTCGTTTTGTTGGTTATGATGAGACCTTACCTCTGGACTTGATGGCATGACCTGAAGGTGTACTTTCGTGACCGCTATTTGAACTTCTTGCAGAGTAAAACTAGGGGTGACGAATTTGGGCTCCGTTTTGTTAGTTATGACGAGTCTATACCTCTGGACTTGATGGAGTGACCTGAAGGTCTAAATCGGTGATTGCAACTGGAACTCCTAGACTGGTAGAACTAGGTGTGCCGAGTTTGGGTTCGTTTTGTTAGTTACGATGAGACCTTACCACCGGACTTGATAGAGTGACCTGAAGGGGTAATTCAGTAACTACTGCTGGAATTTCTGAACGAGTAGAACTAGGTGTGCCGAATTTGGGCTTCGTTTTGTTAGTTATGACGAGTCCATACCTCCGGACTTGATGGAGTGACCTGAAGGTGTAGTTCAGTGATTACAAGTGGAACTCCTAGACTTGTAGAACTAGGTGTGCCGAGTTTGGGTTCGTTTTGTTAGTTACGATGAGACCTTACCACCGGACTTGATTGAGTGACCTGAAGGTGTAATCAGGTGGTTACAAATGGAATTCCTAGACTAGTAGAACTAGGTGTGACGAGTTTGGGTTCGTTTTGTTAGTTACGATGAGACCTTACCACCGGACTTGATAGAGTGACCTGAAGGGGTAATTCAGTAACTACTGCTGGAATTTCTGAACGAGTAGAACTAGGTGTGCCGAATTTGGGCTTCGTTTTGTTAGTTATGACGAGTCCATACCTCCGGACTTGATGGAGTGACCCAAAGGTGTAGTTCAGTGATTACAAGTGGAACTCCTAGACTTGTAGAACTAGGTGTGCCGAGTTTGGGTTCGTTTTGTTAGTTACGATGAGACCTTACCACCGGACTTGATTGAGTGACCTGAAGGTGTAATCAGGTGGTTACAAATGGAATTCCTAGACTAGTAGAACTAGGTGTGACGAGTTTGGTTTCGTTTTGTTAGTTACGATAAGACCTTACCACCGGACTTGATGGAGTGAAATTCGGCACACCTAGTTCTACTGGTTCAGAAATTCCAGCAGTAGTTACTGAATTACCCCTTCAGGTCACTCCATCAAGTCTGGTGGTAAGGTCTCATCATAACTAACAAAACGAACCCAAACTCGGCACACCTAGTCCTACAAGTCTAGAAGTTCCACTTGTAATCACCGAACTATACCTTCAGGTCACTCCATCATGTCCGGTGGTAAGGTCTCATCATAACCTACAAAACGAACCCAAACTCGGCACACCTAGTTCCACCAGTCTAGGAGTTCCAGTTGCAATCACCGATTTACACCTTCAGGTCACTCCATCAAGTCCGGAGGTATGGACTCGTCATAACTAACAAAACGGAGCCCAAATTCGGCACATCTAGTTCTACTCGTTCAGAAATTCCAGCAGTAGTTACTGAATTACCCCTTCAGGTCACTCCATCAAGTCTGGTGGTAAGGTCTCATCATAACTAACAAAACGAACCCAAACTCGGCACACCTAGTTCTACTAGTCTAGGAGTTCCACTTGTAATCACCGAATTACACCTTCAGGTCACTCCATCAAGTCCGGTGGTAAGGTCTCATCATAACCAACAAAACGAACCCAAACTCGGCACACCTAGTTCCACTAGTCTAGGAGTTCCTATTGTTGTAATCACCAAATTACACCTTCAGGTCACTCCATCAAGTCCGCAGGTAGGTAAGGTCTTATTATAACTGACAAAACCAGTTCAAAGTCCAGAGCTAACATCTCACTACCAGTAGAGGGCTTCCAGTGCCAAGCAGTCTTTGGAGCAGGAATTCATATTTCGTATCGAAGTATATTTCTGAGGTAGGTATAAGAAATGAAAAACAAATTCAATCTTTCAAATTATCAAAATAATTTCATTTGACTACGATTCCCACAGCCAACCGTGCGTACACTAGTGTGTGTGTGACTTTTGTCAATGTAGTAGTGCGATTCTATACCTATCCATTTTGTAAACGCGTCCTTAATACCGTTGACCATGATATTCTCATCGCCATCTTGTCTTACATAGGTTTTTCCTTATCAGCACGGAATTGGCTCTCCTCCTATCTTCGTGGTCGCCAGCAGGCGATTCGGGTCTATGGTATGGTGTCCGATTGGGGTGAATTAACCACTGGTGTTCCGTTAGGTGGAATTCTCTCTCCTTTACTTTTCTCTATATTTATTAACATGATTACTTATAATTTTCGTGATTCCTACCATATGTATGCCGATGACTTGCAACTCATGCCGATTTTACTTCCATAAATAATGCTGTAACCGTGATTAACTCCGATCTTAACTGGATTCTTAATTGGTGAAGAAGGTATGGGGTTGCTGTTAATCCAAGCAAATGCCAAGCTATAGTCTTAGGCAGTGCACGTCAATTAGGTAAACTTAATCATACATCGTTCGATCCTCTGATTTAAAACGGCGAGGTAATTCCTTACAGCTCTCATGTTATGGACTTGGGATTAACCTTGGATTGTTCACTTACTTGGCGCAGTCATGTTGAGGAAGTTAGCCGTAAAGTTTGTACTACTTTCAGACAATTGTACAGATATAAAAATATCTTACCGCTTTGTACGAAGAAAATTCTAATTCAATCGCTAATTCTTCCTATGTTTGATTATGCTGATGTGTGTTACTTAGATGCAGACAAATACTTGGTCAATAAATTGGATCGGCTTCTCAACAACTGTATCCGTTTTATTTACGGTCTTCGAAAGTATGACCACGTCTCTTTCTATCGCTCTCAACTTGGTTAAATATCC
This sequence comes from Parnassius apollo, assembly GCA_907164705.1. Lineage (NCBI taxonomy): Eukaryota > Metazoa > Arthropoda > Insecta > Lepidoptera > Papilionidae > Parnassius > Parnassius apollo. Next base: position 28,453,569 of record CAJQZP010000693.1, read on the forward strand.
CACTATGCAGGAGCCTTAGAATTCTTAGCACTCTGTTCACTATTCTTAACGATCCATTGGCCCCAGAGTATTTGAAATGTAAGTTTCAATACCTGGGTTCTTCCCTTGATTGCAATCTTCGCTCTCGTAACAATCTCGTTCTCCATACTCCCTCTCACCATACTGGTTTCCTCTCAAACTCTTTCGCTGTTACAGCTGTAATACTCTGGTATGCGCTTCCCCTAGCAATAAGAAAATCCCCCAACAAGTGGATTTTTACAACAAAGGTAAAGGAACATTATTTGGGTTCATCTGACACATAAATATATAAATAATCTATAACATTTAATCTATTAGATCCTTAAGTTTGAGCTATGAGTGCGTGTGTGTGTGTGTGTGTGTGTGTGTGTGTGTGTGTGTGTGTGTGTGTGTGTGTGTGTGAGCGTGTGCGTGTGCGAGCGTGTGCGTGTGCGTGTGCGTGTACGTGTGCGTGTGTGTGTGTGTGGGTGTGGGTGTGTGTGTGTGTGTGTGGGGGGGGTGAGGGTGTATGTGTATGTGAAATTTATCAATTTTAGGTTTCATCCTAGCCCACTGCAGTACACACATCTCCCACTAACTTTCCGATTGGCTGGTAGAAAATGCCATATGGCATTAAGTCCGCCGTTTGTGCCTTTAGTACAATAAAGTGTAAATAAATATATCAATAATTGCCCTTCAACAAAACTAATGAGCTTATGACTTTTGCTAAGAGTTAATCATTATAAAAGTGCCAAAAGCGGAAGATATTATGTATATTATTTCACATATATAATTATATTATATAAAAACGTAATATATATCATATATAAATATAATTTCACATCATTAAAATATTTTTTCATTTTGAATCTATTATAAATTCTTACTATACTAATGATACGGCAGCATTTTCACCCATATATTTATTTTACCTCATTTATTCACTAATATCATCAATCATCATCATTGCGGTCCATCACAAGACCTACTGATACTGTATTATACTATCATTGCAAAGACTTTGTTTAATCGTTGCAAGGGCTTTGAAAATTTAAAAAACTTAATTTACAAGAAAACATTAAGACATAGTACGCAAAAAATATCTAACCCACACTCCGATTAAAAAAAATATACCAGGGGGGTGCTCTAAGGACTTGTTCGGATTAATCCCAGCCGCCAAATTTCATGAACGCACTACGCGGCAAACCTCCCGATACCATCCAACATCTGGATGCTTGGCGGTCCACCACTGTACGTTTCACTAGGAGTTCCCTTCCGCGTACGAACTCTCTGTGGAATAGCTTACCACCGGTGATTTTTCCGGACCGATACGACCTGGCGACCTTTAAGAAAAGAGCTTACTCCTTTCTAAAAGGCCGGCAACGCGCCTGCAATTCCCCTGGTGTTGCCGTTGTTCATCCGTGGCGGTAGTCACTTAGCATCAGGTGAACCGTATATTCGTTTTCTATAAAAAAAATCTCAAATAATTTTAAAAGGAAGGATATATGGCGTATAATCACCATAGCCAAATTATAAACAATTCTAATTAAGTTGTGACTACAGAATAATCATATTAACTTCAATCAATATGTCTTCAGTAGTTTGGCGTGAGTTGAATTCTTCATACAACTTAATTGTAATAAAAATAACATTTATTTGAAAATACATTTTCGAGTTATACTGAAATTAATTCGCACACATCCGCTCAATAAAATCCCACATAAGGAAGGATGTTATGTCCCACATAACCACGTAGCCAGCTGCGTTGTATGCTTAGAGCATTCACCACTTCCCTCCCCCGCTTCGCGGAGGGTAGCCCATCACCTGAAAATGCCTCGTGTAGAGGCGAAACATGTGTCGTATTATCGTCTATGGTGTGTCTTTCCTAGTGTAGTGGTTTTGGGAGCAGTGATGCTGGGTTTAGTAGTACTAGGATTAGTCGTGACGGGATTAGTAAGAAATTCAATCTATAAATTAGAATGAAATAGATAATACCAGCTCAGAAAATTTAAACATATTCTTTTATTTCACTTGTATTGGATAAAAATATCCACACATTATCTCAAAGCCAAATTTTCTCCGTGTCGTTTGAAATTATACAAAATATGCTTTCAAGCACTCTCTATAAAGAGTTTCAAGGAAACAATGCTTTTGCTATTATATATTTAAAAATTTTATTTAAGAAAGTAAACACTCCGTGCGGCTTATATTTTAATTTGCCTTTATTTGAAATTTCGATTTAATAGAAAAACTACATTGAATATATTTATTTTGTGTTTAAAAAATCTATTCCTTGTTGATTCTAAAGTGCACTAGTAGAGTCACTGCCACTGAGTGGCGACCTGGTAAATATCAAAATCTGGGAAAGAGTTCGGTAGAGAGAGAGAGAGAGAGAGAGAGAGAGTTAAGTATCGTTCTTTCTGTGGAAATCTATAGGAGGGGGATGTATTAATTAATAAACTTTTAGTGCACTTGTCGAGGTAATGTATTTATAAAAGCACATGTTGCCATACTCTTAGGTATCTAATTATTTAACGAAATACCTAATTTTTTGTTATATTTAATTTTGCTATTTTTTTTCAGGTAATCATTGCTCAACCGTACGTAATTTGTGTACATGTAAGTCAAAATTATTTTTATAATTTAACACTTAACTTTTACAGCATTGTTAGTGTTCTATATACCACTATACCAATCATTAACTGATGTGATCTGGTGTTAATGGTAAATTAATGAAATTGCATCGTAATTATAGGCTATAAGTACTATTTGCCAAAGCACACCTGTTTACATCTTGGTTTTAAAGTTGACAGCAGGTGTCTGCATCCCAGTCACTTAAGATCACTCGAACTGTTGTTTCGCTTCTTACTAGAAACAAAATATCTGAATTGTATATTGTTATAATACAAGTTCAAGCCATATAATAAAATGTCAACTTTTAGGGTGTTGTTAAAACACCAAAAGATCTATGGTCGATCGATGCCACTGATCGACGTCGATCGTTTGGTGTGGTAGCTTTAGCAGATCGCCGGATACTGGTCGGTAAAACGTTGTTCAATCATCGACCGATGTCGATTGACAATTAATCGATGTGGTTGTGGGCTCGTCAGTATCTTTCAGAATGTATTTAGAAGACAAAGCGTTATTGTTGGCCAGTACGCTCTTGCTCGTATCGTATTATTTCGGAGACGCAAACCCAGAAGACCCTGGATGCGACCGTTTTTTAAGGCCAGAGATTGCTTAAATTCATCTAGATGACATTTTAAATAGCAGTCGGTAGAGCAGGACGGATTGTTAAGCAGCTCGATCGACGTCCCCTACTCATTCTACCATCGATCGATCGGTGTCCGATCCGATGATCCGATGCCATCTATCGACCGTCTATCGATGGTGTGGTGATGCCCTTAGAGTTTTTATGTAAGTTTTGTAAATTTCATTAACAATTATTTTATTACATACCCTTATTTATTTGCCAAGAGTTATTTTAATGGTCCATGATCACGAAACTGGATTTACACATAACAACTCTTAAGTTACTTTCAGAGGTTGGTAAAACATAGTCTTACTGATCTCAAATAATTATTCTACTTCTTTCTTTTACATCATGATTTTAGAGTGATCAGATGTTATTTTTTGTTTTAAATAAAATGTAGTAAAGTAAAGTAAAGTTATAGCCTAAATACGTCCCACTGCTGTGGTTTTAGGATAGGAAATGTTCACCGCGCTGCCCCAATACGTGTTGGCGAACTTCACATGTCTTCGAAATATTTTTTTTCTTATTCCTCGTACATGCAGGTTTCCTCACGATATTATCCTTCACCGCCGAGCACGTGGTAAATCAGCACTTAAAATTGCAAATAACAATTTAATTGGTGCCGGCGGGGATCGAACCCGGGTTACTCGCGTTCTGTTATATTTACAGCGAGCGTTAACCATCTGAGCTACCACGGCTCTTGTACAATAAAATGTAGTACAATAAATACATGGCAAAACTGTAAATAAAACATCAAGTAGAAAACGTCTATTTCTCAATAATTTTGTTTCTAGCAGACACATTTAGCCTTCAGTGGACGTTACGAGTCGAGTGCTCTTATGTGACCGGCATACTATTTCAAAGATCTTCATTGTGCGACTGTAGAGTATTCTCACCCGTTTAATGAAGTAAACTGCGACTGCTACGTCTCGTAGCAGATAGTAGAACGGAACTATAGTTGAGAATTAAATTCATTTATTGCCATTATTATAAATTATAAAAATGAAAAATAACCCTTTATTTTTTCTTGATATAACAATTACAATTAAATAAAACTTGTTTTTATTTCATATTCATTATCATCAGCATCATCATCATCATCATCATTACAGCCCTTTACAAGTCCACTGCTGGTATGCCACAAAGCACGGTCCTGAGCCACCTGCATCCATCGACTTCCTGCATGTCTTACCAGGTCGTCACTCCATCTAGTGGGGGGGTCGCCCTACACTTCGTCTACCGGTGCGAGGCTGCCACTCGAGAACCTTTTTTCCCAACGGTTGTCGGTTCTTCGAGCTATATGGCCGGCCCATTGCCACTTCAGCTTACTAATCCGTTGGGCTATGTCGGTCACTCTGGTTCTACTGCGGATATCCCCATTTCTAAGTTTATCACGCAGAGAAACTCCGAGCATAGCCCTCTCCATAACTCGCTGAGCGACTTTGAGCGTCCTCATACGGCCAGCAGTGAAGAACCACGTCTCAATTCCATATGTTATCACTGGCAACACGCACTGGTTGTACAACTTAGTTTTTAGAGATTGAGGTATACCTGACGAGAAGATATGTCGTAATTTCCCGAACGCTGCCCAGCCGAGTTGAATACGTCGATTGACCTCTCGATCGAAGTTGGACTTACCTAGCCGGACTATTTGTCGCAGATAAACGTACTCGTCAACAACTTCGAGCTTAGCGCTCCTAACAACTACCGGCATAGGTGTGACATGGACATTAAACATGATCTTTGTTTTGTCCATGTTCATCTTAAGACCTATCCGTTGGGAGGCAATATTGAGGTCATTGAGCATAGTGCTTAAGTCCTCCAGCGATTCTGCCATAAGAACTATATCGTTGACAAATCGAGGGTGAGTGATGTAGTCGCCATTGATGTTAATACCGTATCCTTTCCAGTCCAGTAGCTTGAAAACGTCTTCCAATGCAGCGGTGAAGAGTTTCGAGGAAATAACGTCACCCTGTCTTACACCTCTCTGCAGTTGGATAGGTTTCGTACTCTGGTTCTGTACTCGGATAGCCATCGTAGCCCTACTGTACAAACACTTCAGCACTTCGATATACCGACAGTCAACTTGGCGCCGCTGATGAGACTGTAGCACCGCCCAAATTTCGACGGAATCAAAGGCTTTCTCATAGTCCACATACGCCAGGCAAAGTCACAGATTGTACTCTTCGGACTTCTGTACAATTTGCCGAAGGGTATGTGGTCTATGGTACTAAAGCCTTTTCGGAAATCGGCTTGTTCGGGAGGCTGAAAGTCGTCGAGTCTGCGTGCGAGACGATTCGTAATGACTCTCGAAAACAGCACGTAGACGCGGCTCAGAAGGGAAATCGGTCTGTAGTTCTTCAAGAGAGCGTTGTCGCCTTTCTTAAAGAACAAGACCACCGCACTTCTGCTCCACGCCTCCGGAGTAGTGCCACCATGGAGGACGGAATTAAAGAGCCTCTAAAGGACTTCAAGTACCGGTTTTCCACCCGCTTTCAGAAGCTCCGCTGTAATTCCATCCTCGCCCGGGAACTTGCCGTTTTTAAGGTGCTAAGCCATTCTAATCCCGCTCAGACTGACCTCCGGGATATTATCGGAATAGTGTCGGATAAGACCCGCTCTTGGATCGTTACTCACACTTGCGTGTGGCTCCAACGATGATGTGTACAGCTGCCCATAGAACCTCTCAATCTCACTCAGAATCTCAGGTGTCCCGGAAACGATGCTGGCACACTCAGTCTTCAGCTTTGACGGTTGGCTCTTACTGGCAGACAGATCTCTGGCAAAGATTTTGGAGCCCTGGTTCCCCTCAATCGCTTCTTCAATACGAGCAGTATTAAATTTGCGCAAGTTTCGCCGCATGCATTTGGAGATCTGTCTGTTCAGTTGCCTGTATGCTGTCAAATCTGTTAACTATTGCAGCCTCATCTCCCGTCTAACAGTCATGAGATTAAGAGTGTGATCGGAGAGCTTTTGTGTTCTTCTGCGGCCGGTCTTGCAGAACTTAGCTCCGACCGCATGGACAGTTTCCACGAGCTTGTCATTCATATCGTCCACTGCATTGCAATCTTCTAGGCACTGAAAGCGGTTACGTAACTCGAGCTGAAAGGTTTCGGGATTCATTATGCTACATAGATATTATCAGAATAAAGGTCTTTTTTACAGAAGTAAACATACGAGCACAGTAAATGTACACTGTGTTCTATAGTCACCTATAGACTGTGATCTGTGCTCTGTTCTTTAACGGAAATAGAATTTTCTAAAACAATAAAAGATAATAATATAGTAACACGTTTTTAGCGGGTTGCTTATCAAAATAGGACCATAATTTTTTTTATTAAAACTTGTAGCCACCTTCCAGCAAAGAACAATCTGCTCAGGTGGACGGAATGCTCGTTTACCACCCTTATCCTATTTAAAAAAAACCTAGCTATGAAACATCGACCGTTATTCATTAAATTTTTAGGTGTGTTTATTAAGTAAGCTGTATTTTTCTTTTAACTGCGCATTAATATATAAAAACACAGAACTAATTAACAAAATACGATATAAACCAAAATTTTTTATATCATATTTGCTTTTGTATACTGCCTTGATATACACTCCACACACTCTTGAATGAGGCTTGAAATCACACAAAAGCCACAGACAGATCATTGATTCAATCTTTCACTAATTATTTGTTGGCAACATTTTTAAATTCTTTGGCGACAATTTCAACTTTGTGCGAGTTTCGCCATAGACTATTTAATGTTTAACTTTGCCTTTAGGGTAATGACATACTCAGCACTCTGAGAAATTGGCAGTATACACGTAAACAAACGACATAATTTGGCCAACGGACTTGTGATTATATACTCTTTGCAAGCGACACTCGTGTGTTTAACATTTTCAGTATGATAATAAACAATGTAGTTTTTACTATATTTAAATTAATGTATTTGCAACACATATTATACAAAAATTTTAGCGTACTTACTTACGTACTTACTTTACGTACGTACTTTTTACTCTTTATCCATATAAACTTGAACCATGTCAAATCTCACACGCCTACGTAAGCGCAATATGCGTTAAAAGGCCTTCAAAGTATTCTCTCCACGTATTAATATACAGATTAGTTAACGATTTTTTGTAAAAAATTGTGATCACTCGTTTATTTACAGAAATAACAATAAGTATTTATTGAATTATTGTCGATATTTAAATCTGGGTATTGAGGATCAAGTCTACCATTGTTCGACAGATACGTCTGCTATACATACTACTCAGAGCCAAATCGAGAATTTTATTATTTTGTTGTTTACATCACTTCATTGGACTAAATTATTTAAACTGCCGTGTAGTTGTGGCGATAGAAAACCTACTACCCACTTCATCCCCTTGATGTCGTAAGAATGAATGAAAAATCATAAATTTATGGATAATCAAAGCATATTAAAATCCTAAATTTATTACATTCCACTATTCTAAAATTATATATTTGCTTATACGCATATTTTAAACCCGAACAGACTAAACCCCACAAATAGTATCTTTTTACAGTTATGATGTATGTAGCAGCCATAGCTTCCCTAGCTTTTGGAAATTAATGAATATCTTCCGACGCCGCCGCAATTTAAGATCTTCAGCAACCATGACGTACCTAAGTTTATCATTATAATTATGATAATGTATCTCTTTATCGTATTAGATATAGAATGCTTAAGTATTATATTTTCGCTATTGCGTTCTCGTTTATCCTTTCTCCCTCTCTTATCTCAAGAAAAGCTTCAAATATCTGCATAATTTCCATTCACGTAACTAGAGATCATCTGCGAACTTAATACCGAAGGTGCCACTTTATAACGGTTAATTAATTACACTTACGCCGTCTATTTACCAGTGAAACGCACATCATCCTCTAAAAAAATGCTCTGAGCTTTCCTTCCTTAAAAAAACTTAAAATAAATCGCTACCTAGCTTCCCAATATGTGATCTTTCTTTTACACTAGCACTTTTAAGCAATACTGTTAATTATTGTAATAAAATATTTTAAAATACACTTATATAATGATGTTATGTATTAATGCAGTGTTATTTCTATTATTTTTTATTTATGCAATTAATAGTATTTATTTGTCACACCGACTCTCTTTTTTAATTACGATCCTGTAAATCGAGTGATAAATATGTGGATGTAAAAGAAGAGAAACAGTGTCAGGATCGTGCCAAATGAAATCCGTAGAATCTGCCTACCACTGAGTGTCAGGCGTGAGGATTTATATTAAGGTATTTTATGAATTTTATAATGTTTAATTAAATATTTTCATATAGGGATATGCACATACTATATATGCTTACTTCCATAATATTCATAAAGTTGGTTTTGTTGGGTTTGGTTTTTATTTGCGTGAATATATGTAAGCAATCATTTCTTAAGTATACATATAAATCTCTGATTGTAAGTCATTTTCGGAGCACTGCTAAAGCACGTACTCAAAATACAAAATTTGTTATGATGTTTATGTTTACGCAACGCTTGTTACGTTGTTGCGAACATTTCTGTCTCATAACTTTTACGAACTTCGTGGTAATTGTGTTTACTTATTACGATGCATCGTTTATTCAAAACGTTACACTGATGCTTTGCGTGATGCGTGATTACTACTACTTTCTTTCTTTTCAAATGATCGTAATTTAAGACCCTTTAATATATTTTAAGGACATCAAAAAGCCTCGCACACCATAGTCTCCTTGTCCTTGTACCAACATCGGACGACAAGGTTTATATATTGATATATATATATATCCCTTGCTATATGGTAGGATTTAATTCCTCATAGCCAGTAATTATACTGACTCTATATGCCCTTCAGACTGGAATACAGTGGTGTAAGCACTGCTATATGCCGACAGAAATAGTTATGTTATTATGAAATGTGAAAGCCTTCATATTCGCCCAATACTTTTCAAGTCATCTCGGCTTTTACTTTATAAGTTAAATTAAATAACGAAAACCGCCTATATTTCATGAACATTTCAACTTTCAACTTGAATATTTTTGTTACTGAAAAATATTTGAATAATTCTCTCTATTTAGTATATTTTAGGAATTGCTTTCGTTTAAGTATACCTAATTGCTCTGATGTCTAGTCTTATATCTTGTATAACTTTCGACTGAATTGAAAGACCAAAAAAGTTTAGGTGGATTTTTTTTCTTACAAAACGTTACCCCTACAATAGGATTTTCTCCTGTATCGTGGGGACAGTTTACAAACATAAATTTCACAAGGACAAACATCCAGACCCGGAACAATTATTTATAGGCCATACAAATACTTTTTCCGTGCGGGATTCGAACCCGCGACCCCCAACGTAGCTACTCATTGCTAAGCCACTGCGCCACGGAGTCGTCAATTCTATAATTTACAATTAGAGCTATATGTCCGGCCCATTGCCACTTCAGCTTACTGATCAGTTGAGCTATGTCGGTTATTCTGATTTTGCTATGGATATGCTCATTTCTAAGTTTATCCTACAGAGAACCCGAGCATAGCCCTCTCCATAGCTCTCTGAGCGATCTTAAACTTCAGTGAAGCCAGCAGTGAAGAACCACGTCTTAAATTCATAAGTCATCACAGGCAACACGCACTGGTTGTACACATCGTTTTCAAGTTATGACGTGTAGCTGATGAGATGTGTCGTAATTTCTCGAATGCTGCCCAGCCGAGTTGAACCCGTCGATTGACCTCTCGGTCAAAGTTGGACTTACCTAGTCGGACTATTTGTCCCAGGCAAACATGTTCGTCAACAACTTCGAGCTTAGTGTTCCCAACAACTACCGGTATAGGGCTGACATGGACTGGGACTTTGTTTTGTTCGTGTTCATCTTAAGACCTATCCGTTGGGAGGTACTATTGAGGTCATTGAACATAGTGCTTAAGTCCTTAGTGATGACCTGGTAAGACATGCAGGAAGTTGATGGATTTAGGTGGCTCTGGACCGTACTTTGTTGCATCCTTTGGGGGAGGCCTATGTTCAGCAGTAGATCGGTGAAGGGCTACAGTGATGATAACGATGAACATATACAATTACATTAACTAAAATTACTTGGCTATAAAACTGTTTACAAATAATCTAAGCGTTTAAAATCCTATGTATAAAATCGACAATATAATCAAAGAAATACTTTTTCCTATTCATAATATAGAACCACAAAACTTCGAACCGGTCTTTGTTTATACAAAGGCTATAGCTAACTTAAGCACAGCCACAAATGCGGTCTGAACAGCCTGAGGAACTTTGCAAGAAACGAAAAGCTGTAATGAAAAACACTAATTAATACGCTGTATTCATGAGATGTGTGTGGCACAAAGTAGTTAGTCTCAACGTTTATAATACACAAACTTTAGTTTATTATAAGCGTTGAAAATAAAACATATTTGACTTTAATAATATTTAGCGTAAGCGAGCGTTGACGGCTCGGTAAAGTAATAGTTGATTGCCACTTGGGACGAGTATGACCTGCAAACAACTGGTTTGAATTTGGCTTTTTTTATGTGTTCAATTTTATTATAGGGTAAGGGTGACAAACCAGCACACAGTCCACCTGATTGTAAGTAGTTACTGCGGCTCATAGACATCTACATCAATCCTCGATTACGAATCAAAATGCAGATGCGTCGTCACCCGTGAAGACTAAGATGGAATGCTTCGTTTTCAGTAAAAAGGGTCTCCGGCTCTCTACACACACCGTACGAATCACAGCAGCGTTAAGCTGTACTCTGATATTCTGTGAGAGCGAGGTCCTTCCCCGGTCGAGCCGACCCATTCGTGCTAGTGTTGCCCAAAATCGGTCTTGGTCTTGTTCTTGCATTTTTGCAAGACCAAGACCAAGAACAAGACCGCCTAATTTTATCAAGACCAAGATCAAAACTGACCGTGCAAGATTTGAGCAAGAACAAAACTAAGCCTGCGAGACTCTTGCGTCTTGCAGTTAGGAATGAGTGTCGTTTCAGGGAGTATAGGAGTTCGGGTATACGCTTAGGGACTCTATGAGACGCAAAAAATATATAAAAAAATTTGGAAAATTGAACTTATGCGCATTACGAACAATACCATAAACATACATAGCGAATGAAAATATCCATTAAAAGAAAAAACAGTGCATCCCTAGTTTTGACCATCGGCACTTTGATAGTGCGCGGCGTCTTGTTGTCGGCATCATCAAAGTTCGAATACTGACCTGTCAAAGAAATTTTGCAGCTATTCTAAGTACAAGCTCAAGATACACGCGCCGACGGCTTCTATTGATATCGCATTCAATCGTCGTCGCCGCGCCGCACGCACTACATTTGACACTGTTTGAATGCCGCCACAGAGTACATGTTCCAAAGAATAAAATAAGTTTCCGGGTGCTCAGAATGGACACGAATACATTATGCTGATCTCGCAAGGAATATTGTAATAATTTATTCTAGTAAGTAATTATTATAATATTAACTATATGGGTTTATAATAATTACTTCTATTATTATTATTACCTAATAGATAAACATGTTCAATAAGTTCACTGCAAATCTCGATTTTTGGAAGTGTGTGTTTTTGAACACAAAGTGTTCGAATATGTCGTCACCCATTTGATAAATATTGTAGACACTTTTAACACACTTGAAACGTGTAAACATTTTGTACAATGCTAATCGAATAATATAAAAAGTGTGCATATTAAATAAAATGCGTAAAATAAGATCTATGTACTTTTTTGGAGACCGAGTATCTCTTAGAGAACCGTTTAAAGAAATTGATTGAATCGAATTGATGTAAATAATAGTGATTTGCACAATTTTAATAGTAGAAATAAAAATAAAATCACAATACCTGCTTTCCGGTTACACAAAGTATATAATGCGTTCTTGGGTAGCGATATACGCTTTTATAATAAGATTCCAAAAGAAATGTTAGATCTTTCAACTTTTCTATCTAAGTCATACTACACAGGACTAACTAGAAATTTCTAAACCGATTTGGTATCTGGAAGAGTCGAATAGTTCTAGTCGGAGTAATGAGAGTTGGAGTTAAAGATCTAAAAGTAAATTTGATGAGTTTTTCGACATAATTCATGCATCCCAAATTGCTCTGTGTAAATAATGCCAACATAAAAAGGTTGAAATAAAAATGAAAAATAGAAACACTTCAGGCTTAAGGAAGCATCTAATATCTTTCCACAAAAAGGAATCACAAATATTTCTTCCTGAAAAACCAAAATTAAGTGGAGATATCACAAGCTTCTTAATAACTACCGGAAAAAGTGGACATGTAAGAAAAAATATACTTATCACACAATTACATAACACATATATTATGTAACTAGCGGCCGCCTGCGACTTCGTCCGCGTACAATATCTGATTTCCTATGAGATTTTGAAATTTTCTCGCTGCAAGTCTTACCTAAGTATAAAGAGGCTATATAGGTAAAGCTTAACTATGCAAGTATTTATTATTTAAAACTAATAAAGTAAATGTCGATCTTCATATCTATACTTTAAAAATACAGGACTTGCAAGTAACCATTTTACCCCAATTTCACCCCCTCAGGGTTAGAATTTCGTAAAACTGCTTATTCAGAATTTTATTATTGAAAACTTATAACTTTAATGCCGATTTTCGTGTCTCTAACTTCAAAAACGTAGGATTTTCATACAAACTTCCAACTCCCATTTCACTCCCTTAGGAATAGATTTTCTCAAAACCGTTTCTTAACTGATCTCTATACCATAAAAGGAACCTACCTTACAAACTTCAAGTTTGTATGTTTTATAGTTCCTGAGGTATCGTTATAGTCAGTCAGTGAGTGGTAGTTATATATATATATATATATATATATATATATATATATATATATATATATATATATATATATATATATAGATTATAGTGTTAAATATGTATTTATAATTCACTCATATTTTCATTTGTTTTTATAATCGGCGAGACACATGATTTATTGTTTTATTTCAGTCTGAAAATAGCAGTGACAACATCACGAAAGTTACAGTTGATTGGATGGTTAAAAAATATCTTCCCTTCTCATTTTTAGATGACGAAGCTACACAAGTATATTTTCGATCAATTTTCCCAAATATGGTGTTTCCTAAAAGGTCCACACTTAGAAGGAAGGTCAAAGAACGGTTTGAAGAGCTTCAATTGAATCTTAAGAAACGACTACAACAATTTTCATCTAAAATGTCGTTTACCATTGACGGATGGACGTCAATTGCTGGTAGGAGTTACTAGGGGGTCACTATTCATTATATAGACAACGAATGGAAGTATCGATCTGTAGTCCTTGATTTTATACCATCACGCGGTCGACGTACTGAGGAAGATATTGCAACGATTTTCCACGAATGTTTATTGGAATATGACATAATTGATAAAACACAGGGTATCACGGTCGACAACGCAACTGCAAATACCAAATTTATGTATGAATTGGACAAACAGCTGCCACACTTTGATTCAGACAATCAACATTTCCGGTGCTTTGCTCACATTTTGAACCTTGGTGTACAAGATTTATTAAAGACCTTAGCATTACACAGTGAAACTGACAATAAGGGACAAGAACAGCAGTATGAAGATAATGAAGACGAAACTGAGGATGATGAAGAATATGCGCCAAATATTGCCGACTCACGTACAGCTATAACAAAATTACGCAGTATTTCCAGTAAAACAAAAACAAGTGAGATATTGAAGAGGAAGTTTCAGTCTGCTTGTGAATCAGCTGGCGTGCCATCAAATCTGAACCCCATACTCGACTGTCCAACGAGATGGAATTCCACACATGATATGATAGAATTTGGTTTAAAAGTGAGAACTGGCATTAACATATTGTGCACTTCTATCACCGAATTGAATGATTTTCAAATCACAGATAGTGAATGGCAAATACTCGAAAAAATACATAAGTTTCTAATAAACTTTAAACTTCTATCAACGAAACTTGGTGGAGAAAAATATGTTACGTTACCGCTAGTCATTGTATCATTCAATCTCTTGCTCGATAAAATTGAATCCATGGTAAAACAATTAGATGAGAAACCTAATCGATCCGAAGTGGATGAAAGGCTCATTCTGGGTTTTCAAGCAGCTCGAGACAAAATGCTTAAACATTATAAAAAGAGCAACTGGATTTATTGTACCTCTTTAATTTTAGACCCAAGGCATAAGACTCAGACTTTTGACATGACATTATGGGGGAAGCAAATTAAAACAGAAAGCCTGCGCAAATTTAATGAACTTTATAAAGAATATAAAAGTCTACACTCGGTGAATACATCTCTAGAATCACCAAGAAATGAAAAGAAAGTATCTGAATATGATGAAGATGAAGACGTAATAGACTTTGAGAAATTGTATGCATGTCCCTCGACGTCATCTGAATCTGGATCTTTTCATCAAGGCTTAGTTATAGACGAGTTGGAGGAGTACCTAAGTAAACCCAGAGCCGCCAGTTCGGAAGACATTTTAGAGTGGTGGAGGACGCATGAGACAGAATATCCGACTTTATCGAAGATGGCCCGTGATTTTCTTTCAATACCTGCAACTTCAGTACCTGCTGAGAGATTATTTTCTAAAGCATCATTAGTAATTAGAAAACATAGAAATAGGTTAAGTGATGAGTCAGCCAGATGGTTACTTTTTATTAATTCTTGGTCAAAAGAATTAATATAAAGTAACAGTAATTTCAAAGCTGTTGTGTACTGTTATGTAATTTAATTTGTATTGTATTTCATTTTTTTATTTAAATAAATGGTAAATTGTATAACTCTTTTATTCCATTTCATATAAGGGTCTAGCAATCTCTTTCTAGACAGATAATGTTCTTTATAATACAGTCAAGTTAATGTCATTAATTTGTTTTTTATATGTTTTGACTAAGTTTTAGCACATGTAAGCTTATTAAACGTAAACGTTTATTAAGAAACAGACTAACTCCCGTGGCCGTGAGACTTGGTAGACAGCTCAGTTGGTTAGAGCATCGGCACGGATCGCTTAGGTCGTGGGTTCAAACCCCACCCGGTATTAGTTGATTTTTCGAATTTCTCATTAAATGTTTAGACATTTATTAATTTGGTTGGTCTTTCTATGGCTATGTTAAATCAAGCTCAAAATGTGCCTACTCTGTTGAGTTGTTCTAAGATCTAAAGTAACGTTTAATAAATAACAATAGGCTAATAGGTAATTGCGATACTTGCGAGACTCTTGCTGCAAGACCAAGACCAAGAACAAGACTGAGAGCGCAATACCAAGACCAAGAACAAGACCAGATGTATTGGCGCAAGACCAAGACCAAGACTGGCTAAGTCTCGTCTTGTTCTTGCATTTGGGCAACACTAATTTGTGCTACAACTATACCAGCAATATAGTTGCAGCATGGCTGTACCACGTATAGTGATAGTGCAATTACGTTTGTATAACTCTTCAACGACGCAGAAGTAATTATCCCCATTCAGCCTGTGCCATTGAGCAAATAATTATTTACAAACTAGATACGAGTAAAAATAAGAATGATGTGTCGTTCTTATTTTTACGTGAATCATGGTTAATTAATTTTAACATCTTTAATTCCGCAAGGTAACGCCTGATCATAATAATTAAAAATGAAGCGGTCTTTGATATGGGTATACCTAAAGCTGATATAATAAATAGGTGGTGGTAAATCTTTCCTGATATGGGTATACCTAAAGCTGATATTATAGGTGGTGGTAAATCGTTCCAAACTTTCACAGTCATACATAAAATGCTGAATCTAAGTCAATTGTCCATTTCATTACACCGCTTTACAAGTTCTCATCGTAAGATATATTCTTTGGGATACACTGTAAAAGACATTGAGCTTAATGCTAAGCCTATTATAGCAATTCAACTTTAATAACTATCATATGGTCGGTACACCGTAAATGAAAAGTGAGCGATATACTCGCCATTGATGTATTATGCAATAGCTTGCAAAACTTACGTATTTCGAAGACATAACGTCACACAGAATCTATTCAACTGTCTCGGCCTTACTATTCGAACACTTCAGCGGTTCGAAATACCGACAGTCAACATGGCACTACTAAAGGGACTGTAGCGCCGTTGAAATTTCGACGAGATCAAAGACTCTCCTAGACTGCATAGAAGACGTATTGGCGGATTGGACTCATCGGCCTCATGCACTATATATGTATGTTTTTAGTCTATTGTATGGTACGGCCTTTTCCTTCTCTACTATGTAAAATTATTCCACTTTTGTTATAATTTTGTGATGCAAATATTTTTTTATTTTTGCTTTTTTTATTATTTTGATTTGGCAACGCTTCGTGAACATCGTAATTTTAAAAGGCTTTTTTGGGTCCTGTACAACGCTTCTATATAACTTTAACTCAGTTTCGGTAACAAATTGCTCCTAAAGTGCTCTTCACGTACGTAAATTGCCTCCGCAAGCCGAATGCATCGTAAATATAAAATCCCGGAAGAGGGTATTATTGGCAAGATAAACGAGTTACATCAAGCTTGCAGGTATGTTTTATCTACGTTAGCATCTACCATTGCGTATTTATTGGATGTGATACCGCTACTTGTATAATATTTCGGTACTTTAATTTAAAAGCGAATAGTTCCCACAATGTTTCTAATTATTTTAGTTTAATAACATGTTAACTTTTTCATAACGTAAAATACAATTTATGTGTACTTGCTTACAATAAAATCTAATAAACCTGATATAATGGAGCAAGTCCCGATAAACGATAGGGAAAAGTGTAAAGCGGTCCCCTACCAGATTTAGTAGAGACATGCTGGAAATATACCGAAGGAGGTGACTTGTAGACAAGAGTTGTAATGATAATTAACAAAGTCATTGATTTAAATATTGTAATCTTACCACCACTTTTCGATATTTCGTGTGAGATTTTTTTATTTAAAAAATTTAGTAACGTAAAAAGGATTGTGATACGAATATAACAAATTGCTAAAATAATTTCGGAATTTGTTACGGAGATAAAATATTTTTGTTAGATATTTAAATTACGAAATATTAACTTCCATGAATCGCGTCACTTGAAGCATGAAGCATGAATTGTAACTTTACTAGAATTAACATATTTAAAGTAAATCTATGCATTTGCGTCCTCTGAATAGTTTTGGTTTCAATCCCGTTAGTAACAAACAGGGCTAATGAATGTTTCGCTTACCACCAAATCTGTTTAAACGCGGCCGCGTTGCAACATTGGAATCAAAGCTAAATAATTTTGTACAACCTACATCTGACAACGGTGACAAAATGAATAATTAATGGAGACAAATTATATCAATTTCATAAAATTTTGTTTTAAAATAATACTAAGCAGTTACTGATAATAAATATGATTTCTATTACCTATTGTTCTACTTTCTGGTTTGCTCAGTTATTTTTCTGTATCTCTTATTTTTTCATACTTTAGGCCTAATAAATCAGGGGTTGGTATAGATACAACTGACTTTTACAATCGTAATCCAGAAAAAATATCTGAAATCAGAACTTCTTGATGCTATTGTTCTATATCCATAAAATATAAAATACACAGCTGAACATATATCTCCCTCATAGAGTGGCTCATAGGAGGGGTTTTACCATACTTGCCACGCTTGCCAGGCGGGTTGACAACCGATTTTTTTTTAATTTTTTTAAGAAAGATGCTGCCGCCCATCACCTCTTTCATTTTCCCTCCGTCGCCTTCTACGATAACCACCGGACGATATGGGGTAGTGGATATTACATCGCCACTTCACGGTTGGCTATCTAGTTAGATCAGTATTATACGTACTCAGTTCGTTTTCAGAGTCCTTTATTTACAAAACTGTACTGTAGTTAGGTTGACTTGCTATAATCTTAATATTTTAAATGATTTATTCGATAACCGTATCATGTCGTACGGCGGCGGTGTAAAAGAATACATCACGCAATTTCATTTCGTGGGTATCCTAAGAAACGACTGTGAAAAATGCCAATCATTGCTTCCGGTAGATGGCGACAAAATGAAATACTCAGACCGAATATTCAAACTGCAATCGCCAATCCGCTTGACTAGTGTGGCGATTATAGCAAACACCACGTGAAAGGCTCATGTTCAGTAGCGGCTTTTACTGCTGATGATGATGATGATGATATAAGGTAACAAAATAAATCTAAAATATCTCACTAGAGCTTCTGTTGTTTCGATGACATCTATACTTCTTTTTTTTTGCGCCCGAAGCAAATAAGTGCAACCCTCCAGTAACGGGGGAGGGAGCTGGTGAATGTTCATAGCATACAACGCAGCCGGCTGCGTGGTTATGTGGAGACTGTTACCCACTAAACTCCACCTTTTGGGATTGGCTTAGTGATCTAGCGAGAAATCTTTAAGCCGTAAACGGACGCGACCCTCCTTGGCTGAAAGGAGGGCGCAAATATATCATTCTCTAAAATTTCTATAAAAGAGCTTTTCAGTACAACGTTTTTTGGATTATGTGAGTGTCTTTGCGTTATGTCTTTTTAATTTTATTTATTACAAAGCTGAATTTTTATAATGTTAATTTATATAAGAACTCTACTAATTTTAATGAAGAATAATTGTAAATTTTAATAGCATTTCAAAGGAGGAAATAATTATTTAAAAAGATTTACATGCTATTATATAGCCATAAATAATCTTGTGTGTTTGTGTCAAGGATAAGAGGATAAATGTTTCATGTCTACTATTACTGAAGATGCATAGGCAACGGAAATTCTATACTCAATGAAATCCTAAACTCAGCAAATTTATTTTGATGCATAAGTATTTATGAAACATAGTAAGTACTCTTGTCCACGGAATCAATTAATACGTTTTGTCTTATTTTTACCGTGCAAGTATTTACATACTTTGTATAAATAATAGCAACATCATAAACTTATCAATTATTCGATAAAAGACGTTTTAAGTGTTATTATTCTCGAAAGGTAGAAAATAAAATGTAATAATCCGTAAAAAGAAACTCGCAAAATATAAACAATAGAGAATTTTCTATTAAGAAAATGAAAGTCGATCTCTATTTGGAATTTAAGCTTTGTATTATTTCATGAAGTAACTTTTGCTTACTTGTATTTCTAGATTGTTTTTATTCTTAAAGTCATAAGAGTAAGTTCATAATATAATATACTTTGCATTTTTTATTAAAACATTTGTTTTCTTTTGTGTACACACATCTTTAAGTAAGTTTAAGAAGTTTGTTTTTCGATCTGAATTCGTTAAATTGCTGTTACCTACAATTTTTTTTTTGAAATAATTTCATTGAATTTCGTAGTTTAAATTTGCTTATTAAGAGAAAAAAGAACATAGAAAGAAACAAGTCTTTTTTGATAGAAATAAATAAATAAATAAACTTAAGAAAGAATAGAGAATTACGTAAGAGATTAAAATTAAAATTAAAAGAAAAGGCACCGACTCAAACTCAAACCAGTAAATAACATTTATTCGATTTATTATGGTAAGTGACTACCGCCGCCCACGACCAACAGCTGCAACATCAGGGGAATTGCAGGTGCGACGTGTCTTTTCATAAAAGGGTAGGCTCTTTTCTTATAGTCAACCAAATCTTAGAAATACCTTTTGACGTTTCACATTAATCAATCTGCAATAACTTTGCACAAGCGTACTGACAAGATTTATAATAACCTTTTACGTAAATCCGAAGTATTATGAAGTTATCTATATTTCATTGCAATTAATAAAATAATTGTAATTATAGTCAACCAAATCTAAGAAATACCTTTTGAAATTTCACATTAATCATTACGCAATAACTTTGCACAAGCGTACTTGCACGATTTAAAATAACCTTTTAAGTAAATCCGAATAATTATGAAGTTATCTATATTTCATTACAACGTGTGTAGTTTTTTATCACTAATTTAAATTCGAATCTTTCAAACAAAGCAAAATATAAAAAAAATAACCAGTATCAACTTTTTTTATTTGACGTCGTTTCAATGACATGTCGATATGTACCTTACCATAGTGTTTGGATGATTAAAATTCACTGTTATGTGAATAATCGGAAAAAATATTCAAATAATCGGTAACAATGATCAAATAATCGAATCGTTTTTTTTAATGTACGAATTGTTTAACAAAATTTTTTTAAAGTTCCTTTAATTGCAAGAATCAATAAGAATATAACAATTTTTTTTTTACTTTATGAAGTAAATTTGTGTAAGCAAAAAACTCATATAATTTCAATCTTGTTTGCTTTTGTGTTTGTCTTATTTTGTTACTCGGCTTTAACTTTTTGGACTATTTCTTCTATATTCGTTGAAGCATGTCCCCATATCACAAAGGATGATTGGTCAAAAGTGGTATAAAAACGAAAAAAATTAATTATGTATGACTTTGAAAGAGACATTAATTTTGACTGCATCATTGAAAATCAAATAATAATTAATCTAAACAACGACAGCTCAACTAGTTATATTGAAAGTGATTGAATATATTTCTTTTTTAATCTGCCTCTAGAAATAACCAGTTATAACGAATACGAAGAAACTGATAAATCTTGTGTTTTAAATTATCCCTTTTTAATTTTTTTCTGGTAATATTCAAACCAAACTGTAAATGATTACCAACTCTAAATAAAATTTATCGATTTTTTTAATAATCGAATTTTGTAAGTTCCCGTTTTTTAGTTGTTTGGTTGGCATGCTTGGTGCAATAAGTCTGACAGCTGTCAAAATGTACTTCTTAGATTTGGTTGACTATAAATATAGCTTTGTATAAATTATGTAAAGGCAACCATTGTAGAGGATAAAGTGACCTGTGAGATAAGGTAAGGATGTACGTAGGTTGTTGAAAAATACACACGACATAAATATATTTATATAATCGGTAAATACATTTTAAATACAAAATATATATAATTCCATTTTAAATACAAAAATATAGACATACATATACGAGAACATAAAAGATTGAACAAGTAAGTGTAATCAAAACCTTAACGAAGGAAAAATAAGTAGGTAGTATTTTTTAGAGGAACGACCATTTAAGTAGGAGAGAAAAAGGGTACATAGCTTTTTCTTCGTGTATAAATATGTAGATTTACTACAAAGCTGTATTTTTATATTGTTAATATTGTCTACATAGAAGTTCTTCACTACTATTAATAAAGAATAATTTTAAAATTTAATAGTATTACATAATAAAGAAAAACTTGTAGGTCTCATACAATTCGGTGCGCGTAATATGTTTAATATGAATTCGGTCGCGGCGATATTCCGTCAAATACCAAGTGACGGAATTCGGCCGCACCTACCCACAGCACTTTAACCCGTAAATACTTATGGTTAGAGACTACTTTTCTATAAAGAAGTTTGGTATTATAGGCTCAATATAAAAAAAATATTATCTGGTGCAATAAAAAGTCAGTTGCTCTATGGTTATTTATTTATAATCTATGTTGATTACATACGCCATTTTCGTGTGGATGTTATTGTGTTTTGTTGTGTTGATTTTTTAATTTCTCTAGTGTTTTTATTATAAAATTCGTATGAAAGTTTTTGTGTGAACATAATTTATACGTAATACGTAAATAATTTCGAGTAATATATAGAAATAATAGTGATTTTCACACTGCCGGCATCCGTTTGGTATGTACCCGTTTTTTGTTATCAAAATACAATAAAGTCTTTTTGTAATGAAGTAAAACCTGACTTTTGTTTAGACCACAGGAAAGAGAACTTTGTATAGATTTTATAATGGTAAACTTCTTCGTAGAAAAGTAGTCTCTAAATAAAGGTTTTAATGGTTTAAAGTGCTGTCGGTGGGTGCGGTTGCATGCGACCGCTCGGGATTTGACGGAAGCATGCGACTGTATTGGATTTTACAGTGATTGAAGGGTTAAAAAGGGGTACAAAAATTTCTCTTCACGTATTAGAATACAACATGTAACAAAAACCCGATGGTTCCCCACCGGGTTTTTGTTACATGTTATATAGATAGATAATATAAGTGATAATATAACGAAAGTGCAGAATAAATACGTAACGTATAATTGCAACAATATTTAAAATTAAAACGTTCTGTTCAAAGAAATAGATCCCTATATTTTAAAACCTGAAACAAATTATTCCCAAACTACGCTTTACGTACATAAATTGCCGTCAGTGACCGAATAAATCGCAAATATAAAATCCCAGTGGATACAAGAGTTCTTGCCGAGCTAGCAACGACGTTTTGGTGACGTCAGCAATTCTAAAGTAGGAATTATTACTATTGCAAATTAGGCACCTTGTTTACAGTCTATTGATAAAATCAAAACCATAAGTATGTTTTTTTTAGATTGTGACAGCTGATGCTTGATGACAGCAGTTAACATGTGACCAAGGGATAGACGTTAACAGGATTCCATCGCATTTAATATTCTTTTCGCCTAATAACACGCACAGTATTATGTGTCAGCGCACAATGAATAAAACCTGTACCAATTTTATTGCAACTAAAATCTAGTATGCAAGCATAATGTACCTAATTTTTTATTAATTAATAAATTTAGTTACAGCCTTTTAATTTTTTGAGATAGGGCAACGGAACCGACTTTATGGAAAAAGAGGAACTCTTTATGATAAACTATTTCTTCCAGAAGAGCCCCCACAAAAAGTGGACCCAGTCGAATCCCGACGGTTTGACAAGGTTCGTTCATTTCCGAGGGGGTTTTAGGACAAGGAAATGCCCGTCGCGCTGCCCCAATGTATGTTGGCGAACTTCATACCTCTTCGAAATATTTTTTCTTCTTTCTCAGACATGCAGGTTTGCACAAGATTTCGCCGTTTTCCTTCACCGCCGAGCACGTGGTAAATCAGCACTTACCGATGGGGATCGAACCCGGGTTGCTCGCGTACTGTAAAATTTACAGCAAGCGCTAATCATCTGAACTACCACGGCTCATATATCTTATAGGCTTTATTTAATTAATTAATTAATGAATTTCGTAAATTCTTAGAAATTATATAAAAATGTTTTGAAATATTGATTTACCTACTTTAATTGTAGGCAGTGAAAAATATTTTAACAATACTTACTGCTTGCTAATTCTGATTTCAAATTCAATAAAAAAATTAAAATAAAAACTCCCTTGTTAATGGTAACGTCCATGTTCAGTTCAGTCGACAGTTTACGGGCTGAGGCAGTAAAAAAATTGAGAAAAAAAAAGGTTTGCTTTGTATTCTGGAATATATCTATTCAAATTAATCATTCTATGGTGGAGTTTTGTTTTGACGTTAGCTTTGTATTCAATATGTGTTTGCCGTGAATCCGCGTTAAGCCGATAAGTTTTTGTTAAGTATGTTAATCGATTTTTCGAAAAGGGCTGCACCCGATTTAAATTATTCTTTTTTTATTTAAATATTTTAATGTAATTATTTAGATTTTTTTGACAGTTTATTTGTTATCTTAAACTCGTGTTACGTATTCCTTTGACCACTCGAAAGGGTAAATATTTTAAATAACTTATTACATAATAAGTGTAATGTATGTATGTATGTGTATCTATATATATATATATATATATATATATATATATATATATATATATATATATATATATATATATATATATATATATATATTATATGCGAGCGAGTGTGCGCGTGCGTACGTACGTGCGTGCTTGCGTGCGTGCGTGTGTGTGTGTGTGTGGATCGTGTAAGAATATCCATTACCTCAACATTATCACCCGTGGGTGTCGTAAGCAGCGACAGAGGAAAGAAACCAAGATATGAGTATCTTTTAACAACGACCAAAAATTAAAAAATACTTCGGTTCCCAATCTGTCGGCATAGCGTGGCTACTATGGCAGATATCCCTTCTATGAGGCACTCTGTGGGGGCGACACCTATTTAAATGGCACAGCCATGTTGCAGCTATAGTATTATAAATAAATAAATCAAGCTATTAATAACAAGTAAAAACAGAGTTTTTATTAAAAAGTGGTGCAAAGATTTGTATGTCGAAAAATTACTTATAAAGCTTACTATTTCAGAAGCTATTCAATATTTTTTTAAAGTTTTTACTGTCCGTTATACTTTTTATTAAAATTTCATTTATGTAACTATCGGACGAACAAGTATTCGTGTGATTTAGAAATACTTGTATTAGTGTGAGAGCTTGGATATATCTTTACGTATGTGAAACACCCCCACGATAAAGGATAAATTCCCAGTGTGAATAAAGTTGCTTTCAAACTGAAAAAAAGTTCTGCTAATTCGAAGCCATTTGATATCACAGCCACATATAGTCTATCTACGGCTTTTTACTGGGCACAGGCCGACTATTATTTCTGAGAGGGTTTTAGGGCTTTCGGAGTGTCCACCGCGCTGTCCCAATCCGTGTTGGCGGACTTCACATGCCATTGAAATATTTATAATTTATCAGACATGCAGGCAAGTGGTAAATCAGCATATAAAGTAGCAATTAACATTTTAATTGCTGTCGGCGGAAATCAAACCCGTTACCCGGTTTGCTGGTATTATGAAATATACAGCGAGCACTTAGCCCATTAGCTAACACAGCCTTTCAGCGACTCGGTTAATACGCCACATATACTTAAGCACCTATAAAATTATTTAACACTGCAAATTTATTTATTCAATAACTTAAAGGAAATGCCACCTTAAATTGGAATTTTCAACCAAAATTATCCACGAGTCGTGCATCGGATTTAATGATAATAGGGTTCATTAACGCTCAGTACTATATTTGGCTGTTGGCGGTTGGCGACGTGCCAAGAGAAGTTAAGATATGATCATTAGGTATATGCGATGAACTAAAAATGCAGCATCATCTTATTGATTCTGTTTGTTTCAGATTGAGCGTGATAGAATCCACAAGTACGGTTTTAATAGTCTGCGTTACGAAACTTGTAGAAAAATATAATTATGTTGTTTTATTTTGTTTTTTCAATTGCTTATATTGAACTTTAAAATTTTACTATTCACTACATAAATGAGAAAATGTTTTCTTTTTCTTAATCTTTATAAGTGGTAGTATGAAAATACACATTCAAAGCAAAAGCAATTGTAGATAAATAACGTGATCTATGTTAATATTTCTATTGAAGTATCTGGAATCAAAAAAATTGAATAATATACCGTTTCAACGACTTTTTGCTCTGGGTAGTAGTAAAACCTATGTAATAACGGCTTTTATTGACACGTTTTATTAGCTTCGCGTGTATCGATATATATATATATATATATATATATATATATATATATATATATATATATATAACGAAATTCTATATGTAATTTTCACCAATTTATAGACTGCCGATTGACGAATTGAAGAACACGCGTATCAAGTACCGATGACTGTACAATAATTTTATAACTCTATCCTAGTATCCTGATCAGAATCACCAGGATAAAAGAAAATCACTATCATCGCAGTTTTTATTAAAAGTTTATTTCTGTTTTGGTTTTTATTCTACTGATAACAATTCCCAGATGAAAAGTACAAACTCCAATTTTAGTATGGTAAACAATAAAATGTGAAAATAAATGCTATTTCTAAACATAATACGAGTAACAATAACAATTTTGGATTGAACATAATGTACCTACTTGTTTGGGAAAATTAGCTACCAGTATTGTAATTCCGATAATGCCTCTGAGTTGTAAATTTATTTGTCGACGTTTATTAATAATAACCAATTACGGTCATTTTGTTTTGTGTTAATGTTTGACTTGTGGCGTGTGTTGTTACCATATACATCAATTAATTAACGTTAAAATGTGGTTTTAATGAATAATATATTATTATCCGAAAAACTGATTTGAGTTATTTCATTTGACTGTTCCTAAAAGTTATGCACGTTATGTTCATATTGATTTTACCTTTAAACATGTACGTATTAAGACCTTTATAAATTTTAACATCGAAACAGATATCAGGCTTAATTAATTTCTACTGGCCAAATAGTTTCGCTAATGTTTGTTTGGATCATAAGTTTATTGAATAAAACTATTTATACGTATTTTATCGCGTTTAATTAACTTATCTTTAATTCCCTTAATTCCCGATGTTTCGGGTGGTTTACAGCGCGTTAAAATCCGTATAATAGTTTTATTCAATATGTAGTGTTCACGTAAATATAAGAAAACATTATCATATGTTTAAGTTAACCTGAGCAATATCGGTTAATTGTGATGCTAAAATTAAGCTTAGGCTTGGAAGTAGATATCACTTTTGCTTGGTAACAAATATGTACTCAGTAAAACATTATGAGTAGGCTCTGAGGATAAGCTTGTGCTAAAAGTACGCATGTAAACTCAGTTTTTGTGATTTAATATATGAGTACCATGGACGCTGCTGAAGCACCTTGTTTATTTTAAATTAGTATAACAAATAGACAAGACACACACTCCTCAGTAAGATGGTTAGCTTTTTGTTCATCGTGATTCCACTCGAAGTTTCGACCAAGCTCTCTCTAAGTAAAGTTGGCAGGAAACTTAGGAACAATTCTCTACTGGAAATTTCAACTAAGCCCGCTTTTGAAAAAATAATTTTGTTTTCTAAAGTTAGAACACTTGGGATTAACTTATATATAAATAAATATTAAAAAATAATTATAAAGGCATAAAGATATGTATATATTTATCTATATATTATTACGACACATCTTTTTTAATTCCACGGCTAGGCTTCGGTTCGGTGTTACCACAGAAATCGTAATAATAAGACAATAGACAATATTATTATGATTTCTGTGGATTTTACATATAGCGCGCCAGCTGGTATTGCATAGCTTGAATTATTTTATTACGATTTCTGCGGGTGTTACATATAGCGCGCCAGCTGGTATTGCATAGGTTGAATTATTTACTTATACTCACCACACTGGGCAAGAGTGTTGATGAAAGCAGATAGTGATAATGTAGCTCTCATCACCAGTAAGTCAGTCAAAATTGAGTTTTTAGCGTTTTTGAATGTATGGTTCAATCAGGTTGACAACTAGATAAATATTTAGCTTATTCCTTCCTTTACTAATAATCTAGAAAGAAATAAGAGTAGTGACGGCGAAAAAAGAATTCACTAACCTTATATATGACTTCATTTTGTGGGAATCTTTAATCGTAGCCGTGGTAGCGTTCACAGCACGCGAGTAACCCGGGTTCGATTTCCGCTGGCACCAATGAAATTTTTAATTGCAATTTTAAGTGCTGATTTACCACGTGCTCAGCGGTGAAGGAAAACAGCGTGAGGAAACCTGCATATTTGAGAAATAAGAAAAAAAAATGTTTCGAAGACATATTAAGTTCACGAACACGCATTAGGGCAGCGTGGCAGACACTTCCTTGCCCTAAAACCCTCTCAGAAACAAGAGAAGGCCTGAGGCCAGTTGTGGGAAGTGTGTGGGCTGTAGATTTATTGTACTTTTATAACAGAAAGTGGGAAGCAGTATCTTCCTAATAAGAACTCAAACTGAAAAAAAAACAACTGCCTGAAATATCTCATGAGGCAATCTATGTTTATTAGTGCTTAGGCCGTAATCATGATGATAACGACGATAATTACGAGTACAGTAGAGTCGCTCAAGTTTACGATATTGTCACGACTCTTACACATATACAGTATGTTGTTAATATTTATGGTTACGACATCTAAGTCCACTTATTAAGTAGTAGTATCGTCGTTTTATCGTAGCCAATTTTTACTTAAAATACACGCTGATACATTAACATAATCTTGGAGGATAATTGGATTTATGTTGCGTAGTATAAGGGTGATAAACAAGCACACAAGCCACCTGATAAGCCCATAGACATCTACATTTGTCTTTGATTAAGGATCAAAATGCAGATCTATTATTATCCCTGAGGTTTAAGACGGAATGCCTCATTTCCAATTAAAAGTTCTGTACACTCACCATAAGAAACACAGCAGCATTAAACTGATATTTTACGCTGGTATTCAGTGAGAGCATGGTCTTTCCCTTGTCGATCCGACCCATTCGTGCTAAAACTATAATAAAGCTGCAGCGTGGCTTTATCGTGTTTAGGAGATCACAATATTATTCTGTCCTTAAATCTAACTATGTCTATTTTTGCACCAATTTCCTCCCGAGCCCTTTGTACGTTGACTAAGTCACGTAATCGACATATTATCTTAAAGTTTGCAACGTTTTGTACTTTTAATACAGGTTTAGCACAAAATTATTGGGATGGATGCGGGTTTTCGAGTAATTATTACGCTACCACCCACCCGATCTAATCGAGTATAGATGTAGATGTCTGGCACAACCAACATGACTTTCTCTTTCCCCTTCTAAAAAAAAAAAAATATTTATGATTCCAAAACGTGTAATAGTAAAGTGTAACTATCGTTCTTCGATTAAAATTACAATATATATAACACGCCCGGCCGAACTCGTATACTTATAGTCACTCTGTATATTATTCTTTTCACTTTACATTGTTAAATTACTTTATTTTTATTATTGTAGATAAAACTACATATACTAAAAAGTTACGTAGGTAGATGAATGCTTTAAAAAGCGCCGCCATTTTATAATATTTACGAGGGCAGAGCTCTGTTCAGTCGAATTCAGCGCGTTGCATCACAGCTGCTTTACATACTCAAACATGCATGCAGTAAGAAGTATGGAACGGTTTTTATTTTTTTAACGTTTTATTGTATATATTATTATTATTAAAAAGGAACTTAACTAAAATAATAATTAAAATTATAATATTTACGATTAAAACTAATTATATACAATATAAAAGAAGAAACTATTATATAGAAAATCTAAAACTAAAAATTTAAATAGTCAAAAAGCCCTGGTCCCTGTGGTATAGTGCCTAGAACGCTGGCTGCGTTTCCTCGCTGAATATTTCTTAGCCTTTGAGCGAGGAAAGAACCAGACCTCTTATCACCAGCAGCGACGACCAGTCGTGAATACAGTTCCTTTAGAAACTTCACTGCACGTGGACCCCACGGACCGATAGTCTCAGCAAATGGCACAAATATGTAGTCATTTCTCAAAGACTCATATTTGCGCCATTTACTAAATTCGGCTGCCTCTGATGCCGCCCCGGCTCTAAAAGAGGTACCTTTGAGATGAGAGGCCGCCAAAGTGTCAACGCAAGTAGCATCCCACACTAGGGCTTTACCTCTCTCCCAAGGGACCAAAGTCATACCGTCGGGTCTCTTGCCATCGTCTCTAAATATCCCGCAAGGCTCTAAAACCAAGGGGATATTTAAGGAGACAAGAGCCCTTCGGATGATTTAGTTCAAAGAACCGTGACGGGAAAACCTACCTGCACTTTTCTTGCATGAAAGTCCGTGGAGCCCAAACTCATCGACGCTACCACAGGGGCACTGGTGAGGTTGACAAATTGCCACTCCTAGCCGGATTCCTACGGCGATGCGCAAGCTCTCCCCATCAAGCAATATACCGAGATTACTTGATGGTAGAGCATGTAACCAGTGGCTAGATTCTTTAGTCGAAACAGCTAGAAGGCGAGCCTGATCTTGTTGACTGTGGAAATTTTGAAATAAATTTTTCTGGACACTGCGTACCAACGGAATATCCCACTGTTTTTGTTGGTTAACTTCCAGTGGGACATTTTCGCCGGGACAGAGCGTTAGCCATGTTTGCCTTGCCTCCGCAGCAAAATACAGGTCTACTTTATAATTTAAAATTGTATTACATAGATCATTCACACTATGCACGGAAATAAGGAAAGCAGGCAATGCGACGCTAGAAATATTTCTTACATCAATACCACCAAATTTGATAGGTAAAGTGGCTTGATTCCAGGCTATTGTATTTAATCTCAAATTTAGAATTTTTTCTAAAGCAATCTTAAGATTACTATCAATATCTTTTAAAATATCCGAATATTTCCAGACTGGTCTTGAGCGTAACAAGTGTGTAAATTTAGGTACAATGAGACAATATTTTAAAATGGTTAGGGCAATATGGGAGTTAAAATATATAATTTATCAACGTGATTTAAAAATTGATCAAATTTTGTTTTTAAAACAGGTTTAATGCTATTGAAAAACAACGGAGCACCGAGCAGGTAAAGCGATTCCGAATTGACAGTTTTTATTACTGGAGAAATCTGATTGACATTTTGAATTAAGGTATCTCTGTTAGAATTAGATAAATTATTAGAAATAAATATTTCACATTTATTGGTATTTGATTCTTGAACCAAATACCAATAAATGTGTTTTATTTTGTGAAATATTTATTTAAAATTTTGAAAAATATGAGTAAGATCACTGAGGACGTCATCTGCTTTACCTTCCAGTGTACCGTCGTCCAGATACCAGACATTCAGCTTGGATTTTAAATTTTAAATAGTAGGTTGAATTCCCAAACTGAAAAGAGCTGGACCTAATTGATCACCCTGCTGAACACCGACAGCAGACTCAATAATATGGTTTTGATAAAACAAGTTTGAGTTTTGACTGTAACATTGCCAAACGTAATGATATATTTCGGGGGTATTGTTAGCCACTTCATTCAGCAGGTTATCCTATCAATAGAGTTAAAAGCATTTCTAAGATCAACCTTCAGAAAAACATCTGCATTGGAATTAGGAAGTACGCAGCGAAAGTACCGCCGCCTCACAGCCACCTTTGGTGCCAAAGCCTAGTTGAGTAGGTTGAAATTTTGTCTTAAGGTTTGAGATTATGTGCCTGCAAGCTAATTTTGAAGTTAAGCGTCGAAATGTGGAACCAACAGCAATAGGACCGATACCGTTATCCTTTTTTTTTTTGAAGGCACACAATCTTGCCCCATATAAGTAGGGAATGAAATTGGGATTGACATTACCAGAAAGCATAAAATTACATAATTTTGTAATGTCATTAAAAAGTACCCTACCAGCGTCACCGGCAGATACGCTTGCAAGATCTTTGAGATGCTGAGGTGTAATCCCGTCAATGCCGCCAGCAGAGCCATTCGAAAATGACAATATTGCGTCTAAAGTGTCTTTTTCAGAAATTTGTAAAGGTTGAATAGTAGTATTGGGAGGCAGCAGTGAATTCTGGGAAGGATTGACCGAAGGATGTTTCTGACGAAAGCCTTCAAGAGTTTCGACATTACGAGGAGCGAGGATGTCATCTGAGAATAGAATACGGGATGCATTTTTTAAGTCGCCGTCCAATACTTTTGATTCAACTAATTTTTTATATCAAATTTTGGATAAGGTCGAGAGAAATGGAATAAACGAAGACAAAAAACACCAACAAAAAAGGGTTACTACCATCGGGCCTATATCTAAAATTAAAACTAAACCCCATACCACTAAGACCTCAGACAACTCAAATACCATAAACAAAATAAAAAGCTGAATACTCCGGGTTAAAATAATCTCAAAAAATAAAAAAAGAAAAAATAAACATAAAATCCTAAAAGTATTTTAATCATGTTTTAATCAGTATTAAACGGGTAATCCAATAGTGTTGCCCAAAATCGGTCTTGGTCTTGCAGTCTTGGTCTTGTTCTTGCATTTTTGCCGCCTAATTTTAACAAGACCAAGACCAAGTCTGACCGTGCAAGATTTGAGCAAGAACAAGACTAAGCCTGCGAGACTCTTGCGTCTTGAAGTTAGGAATGAGTGTCGTTTCAGGGAGTATAGGAGTTAGGGTATACGCTTAGGGACTCTATGAGACGCAAAAAATATATAAAAAAAATTTGGAAAACTGGACTTATGCGCATTACGCGAACAATACCATAAACATACATAGCGGATGAAAATATCCATTAAAAGAAAAAACAGTGCGTCCCTAGTTTTGACCATCGGCACTTTGATAGTGCGCGGCGTCTTGTTGTCGGCATCATCAAAGATCGAATACTGACCTGTCAAAGAAATTTTGCAGCTATTCGGAAGTACAAGGTCAAGATACACGCGCCGGCGGCTTCTATTGATATCGCATTCAATCGTCGCCGCCGCGCTGCACGCATTACATTTGACACTGTTTGAATGCCGCCACAGAGTACATGTTCCAAATAAAATAAGTTTCCGGGTGCTCAGAATGGACACGAATACATTATGCTGATCTCGCAAGGAATATTGTAATTAGATAATGGTAAGGATAGGTACATACCATAATAATTTATTCTAGTAAGTAATTATTATAATATTAACTTATTATTGGGTTTATAATAATTACTTACTATTATTATTATTACCTAATAGATAAACATGTTCAATGAGTTCACTGCAAATCTCGATTTTTGGAAGTGTGTGTTTTTAAACACAAAGTGTTTGAATATGTCGTCACCCATTTGATAAATATTGTAGACACTTTTAACACACTTGAAACGTGTAAACATTTTGTACAATGCTAATCGAATAATATAAAAAGTGTGCATATTAAATAAAAAGCGTAAAATAAGATCTATGTACTTTTTAGGAGCCCGAGTATCTCTTAGAGAACCGTTTAAAGAAATTGATTGCATCGAATTGATGTAAATAATAGTGATTTGCACAATTTTAATAGTAGAAACAAAAATAAAATCACAATACCTGCTTTCCGGTTACACAAAGTATATAATGCGTTCTTGGGTAGCGATATACGCTTTTATAATAAGATTCCAAAAGAAATGTTAGATCTTTCACCTTTTCAATTTAAGTCAGACAAAAATGCTTGGAACTGACCTCTCGTACTACACAGGACTAACTAGAAATTTCTAAACCGATTTGGTATCTGACATATACATTTGACATTTTATGTTTGACTTGTCGCTTTACATAATTATAGAACTATTGTAAAAATAATTTGAAAAGAGCAACTACTGAGTTTCTTACTTTCTTCCATGATCCACAGTAGAATCAGAACCCCTGGACATGGAAAAGAAAAAAATTGGGGAAAACAGTGATTATATGACTATTCAAAAGTGTATTTGTAATGCCTACTTGAATAAAACATATCTGAATTTAAAATTTCAAACGAGTGAAGGCAAATTTAATTTAATTAACGTAGATTAATTCAATCACAAGAAGAACATAATATACACAATTTTATTTACATATTTACATTTCATTTTTACGTAGGCACACTATACCTATCTGGCAACGCATCTACTTTATTAATCTTCTGAAGAATCATTAATTTTATCAAAGGATGCCGAACTTTCCTTTGTCGGTCTTTCGGCGTGTACTTACAAATAGTAGTATTTATTTTAATTCCAGTCATTCCCAATTGAGCTTTGCTTCGAGTATAATGTATTAATTGTTTTTACTCTAAGCCTCCTTGTTCTCGGAGTGATAAGTTTACAATTTGACATGAGTGACGAAGAGTCGAATAGTTCTAGTCGGAGTACTGATAGTTGGAGTTATAGATCTAAAAGATCTAAAAGTAAATTTGATGAGTTTTTTGACATAATTCATGCATCCCAAATTGCTTTATGTAAATTATGCCAACATAAAAAGGTTGAAATAAAAATGAAAAACAGAAACACTTCAGGCTTAAGGAAGCATCTAATATCTTTCCACAAAAAGGAATCACAAATATTTCTTCCTGAAAAACCAAAATTAAGTGGAGATATCACAAGCTTTTTAATAACCACCGGAAAAAGTGTACAGGTAAGAAAAAATATACTTATCACAACAATTACATAACACATATATTATGTAACTAGCGGCCGCCTGCGACTTCGTCCGCGTACAATATCTGATTTCCTATGAGATTTTGAAATTTTCTCGCTGCAAAAGTCTTACCTAAGTATAAAGAGGCTATATAGG
This sequence comes from Parnassius apollo, assembly GCA_907164705.1. Taxonomy (NCBI): domain Eukaryota; kingdom Metazoa; phylum Arthropoda; class Insecta; order Lepidoptera; family Papilionidae; genus Parnassius; species Parnassius apollo. Next base: position 28,487,612 of record CAJQZP010000693.1, read on the forward strand.
TAAAGCTTAACTATGCAAGTATTTATTATTTAAAACTAATAAAGTAAATGTCGATCTTCATATCTATACTTTAAAAATATAGGACTTGCATGTAACCATTTTACCCCAATTTCACCCCCTTAAGGTTAGGATTTCGTAAAACATATTATTCAGGATTTTATTATTGAAAACTTACAACTTTAATGCCGATTTTCGTGTCTAACTTCGAAAACGTAGGACTTTCATACAAACTTCCAATTCCCATTTCACTCCCTTAGGGATAGATTTTCTCAAAACCGTTTCTTAACTGATCTCTATGCCATAAAAGGAACCTACCTTACAAACTTCAAGTTTGTATGTTTTATAGTTCCTGAGATATCGTTATAGTCAGTCAGTGAGTGGTAGTTTATATAGATTATAGTGTTAAATATGTATTTATATTTCACTCATATTTTCATTTGTTTTTTCAGTCTGAAAATAGTAGTGACAACATCACGACAGCATACAGTGGATTGGATGGTTAAAAAATATCTTCCCTTCTCAATTTTCGATGACGAAGCTACACAAGTATATTTTCGATCAATTTGCCCAAATATGGTGTTTCCTAAAAGGTCCACACTTAGAAGGAAGGTCAAAGAACGGTTTGAAGAGCTTCAATTGAATCTTAAGAAACGACTACAACAATTTTCATCTAAAATGTCATTTACCATCGATGGATGGACGTCAATTGCTGGTAGGAGTTACTACGGGGTCACTATTCATTATATAGACAACAAATGGAAGTATCGATCTGTGGTCCTTGATTTTATACCATCACGCGGTCAACATGCTGGGGAAGATATTGCAACGATTTTCCACGAATGTTTATTGGAATATGACATAATTGATAAAACACAGGGTATCACGGTCCTCTGCTGATCAGAGGGTCACGCAGAGGAACGCACTGTTGGTCCGGGATGGACCCCCCTATGTCAGAATAATTAGCCGCGGCAGCAACATTCCCCAAGGAATAAGAATTTCTTCTCATTTCTCGAGGAAGATTACCGCCGCGCCCGGGGTGCACCGGCCCAGTTGCTGCTCTTCCCTCCAGACGCATCGAGAGGGACCCGCAACTACCAGGCACACGTGGAGCTGCTGTCACCTGTGCTGTGCTGTCACCGCCGGTCTCGTAATCCCAGTCGAAGTGTCGTGGATCATGTCTCGCGGCTTTGATAAGGACCGAGGGTCTTGGCTTAATCGCCCGGACCACGAGGGAGAAAACCTCTATAAAAAGTTACCCAGAATCCCAAGCGGCGACGCCCCGCGAGGGGATGGATGGCTGACGGGGTTCTATGAACAAATCAGCCGCAAGTGCGGTCCTCGCCAGGGTACCTGCAGACCCCCCTGGCGAGTAATAAATCCTCTAAATCTGCTTACCTTGGTACAGGGGTCTCTGCCAAGGTGGACGTTTAATTCCCCCGTAATCGTGGGTACAAATATGGAAAAAAAAAACAAACAAATAAACAAAACCGCCGGCAACGGCAACGTAGAGGAGAGGAGGAACGATGCGGGGACAGAGTCCGACGCCGCATCGAGCAGCGTGGGAGGCCCAGAGAGCTCCCGACGTGTGGGGCCTGGGACCGCGGAGAACAGTAAGTTCTTCCGCAAGCGTTCCAGGCGGGATGGCGACCAGGGGTCATCATCCGGTGAAGACGAGGTCTCGGCCCGGAAAATCCCTACCAACGGGCGTGGCGGGCTGAGAGGCAAGGGGAATGCCAATCAGAGGGCCGAACGAGCGGCAAAGCTTGCCCAGGAGGGGCGCCACCCGGGCGATACGGTATCAGGCGAAGAGACGAGTGCGACTGGCGGCTCCGAGGTGGAGCGTAAGGCCAGATTCGTAAAGGAGGTGGAGGCCGCGATCAAGGTCGTGGCCAACAAGCAAAAGCCCGTCTCGAAGTTTAAGGCCATTCCCGGGGCCGCCGCCTCCATCATGGCGGCTGCGGAGGCCAACTTTGCTGGCGCCGGGCCTAATGTGGATGAGGTGGCAAAGCTGCGGGCGGACGTGGCCCGCCTGACGTCCGCCATGGAGACTCTCCAGAAGGAGAACGAGAAGCTCCGCGCAGACCTGGCCAGTCTACGTGAGTCTGCCTCTCGCGCGGCGCCCCAGACGCAGTGCCCAAGCCAGCCCGTGCCGGTGGAGAACCAGGTTCTGAACCTGGTCCGGCAGGAGCTGGCTGCCTTTCAGCACCGGTTCTCCGTGCTGGAGGGCATCGTCCTGCGCCCCCCCCCCTAGGGGCAAACAAGACGGCAGCGAGGCCGGCAACGGTCTCGTACGCGGCGGCCACGGCTGCCGCATCCAGGCCGGGGCCGTCTAGCCAGCCCTCGGGCGGGGCTGCAGTTGCCCCTCCCCCCTAAAAAGCCGGCTCTGGCAAATCCGGTACCGGCTGAACCGGCTCCGGCTAAGCCGGCGACGGGAAAGGGAGGCAAGACGAAGGCGAGAAAGGGCAAGGCGGCGGCACAGGTGGTGGCTGCACTAGCCCCAGTGCCTGCGGCGAATGTGCCAGCGCCAGCGGCAAGCCAGCTGCCGCCGCCGTCACTTCCCCCCCAGTCCCTACACCTCCCGCGGCTGAAGCCGGTTGGCAGGTGGTCGGGAACAAGAAGAAGGGTAAGAAGGCAGCCAAAAAGGCCAAAGAGCAGGAGCGGCAGCGCCAGTTCAGGGCGCGCAAGATCGCGGCTAGGCTCCGCGCCCCGAAGACCGCAGCTATAGTGATTACACTACAGCCGGACGCGGAAAAGAAGGGCGTTACCTACCGCGATCTGCTCGCGAAGGCGAAGGAGGCGGTGGATCTCGGGGAGCTCGGGATCACCGGGGGCCTCCGGCTCAAAGTCACCCAGACGGGGGCCCGTATGCTAGAGGTCCCCGGCGAATCTAGTGACGCGACCGCGGACGCTCTGGCTGCGAAGCTCAGAGCGTCTTTGGACGCGGAAGAGGCCCGGGTGTCCAGGCCCGTCAGATGCGCAGACCTGCGCATCATGGGTCTGGACGACTCGGTATCGGAGGAGGAGTTGGTGGCCGCCGTCGCCAGGTCCGGGGGTGCACTACTGACCAGGTCAGGTCAGGCGCCATACGCCCGGACCAACAGGGCATGCATGCCGCCACGGTGTGCTGCCCTGTTACGGCGGCCAAAACCATAGTGGAGGGCCGAAGGCTGCTGGTGGGCTGGGTCTCAGCGCAGGTTAAGCTGCTGGAGCCCAGACCTCTGAGGTGCTATCGCTGTCTCGTGGGGCACCACGTATCAGTGAGATGCGCCTCGGAGGTTGACCGCAGTCGCCTGTGCTTCCGCTGCTGTCAGCCCGGACACATATCGGCAACCTGCTGCGCCACGCCGCACTGTGATGCATGTGCGGCGACCGGCAAGCCAGCCGATCACCGGGCCGGAAGCAAGGCCTGCGTGCCACCCGCCAAGGCCAAGGCCGCGGGGAGGGGAGGGCGCTCCGCCGCCACCGCCTCTGTGGCCTCCGCCGCAGCCGCAACTGCCACCACCGCCACCGCTATCACTGTCGCCGCCGCCGCCGCCGCGACACCGACGCCCGCAGAGGGGCCCCCCGTGGAGGAAGCTGAAATGGAATGCCTATAACGGCCCCATTAAGCTTCCTCCAGGCGAATATAAACCACTGCGCCTGCGCTCAGGATCTGCTGCTCCAGAGCATGGCGCAGTGGTCGATTAACATCGCTGTGGTCGCTGAGCCGTATTTTGTCTGGCCTAGGGAGGACTGGGTGGCGGACCTTAACGGCTCAGTGGCCATCATCTCTTCGGCCGCCGCCGGTACCCCGACCCTTGAAGGTGTCAGGAGGGGTCAGGGGGTGCGTAGCAGCACGGTTCGGGGAGTTCGTCGTTGTGGGGGTGTACTTCTCCCCGAACCGATCTCTCGCCGAGCTCCACAACTCTCTTGCAGAGCTGAGAGCAGTCGTCGTCGGAAGTTATCCCCTCCCCGTACTTGTCCTCGGGGACTTCAATGCCAAGAACTTGGCTTGGGGTTCTCGTCGTACAGATGTGCGGGGTAGGATGGTGGAAGACTGGGCTCTGGAGACAGGCCTGGTCGTCCTAAATCGGGGTTCTGTCCCCACGTGTGTGCGGATGCGGGGCGAGTCGGTGGTGGACATCTCGTTCGCTAGCCCCGCTCTGTCGCCGCGTGCCATTGACTGGCGTGTCATGGAGGGGGTGGAGACCTACTCCGACCACCGGTACATCCGGTTTGATGTCTCCACCCAGCCCTCGAGCGCGCCAGTCCAACAGGCCCCGAGTGGTCCGCGTTGGGCGCTGAAGCAGCTGGACCGGGAGCTCCTCCTGGAAGCCTCGATCGTGCAGGCCTGGGTGTCATCACCGGACAGGCCTGCCGACGTCAATGATGAGGCAGGGTGGTTCCAGGAGGCCATGTCCGAGATATGTGACGTGGCAATGCCCCGCGTCCGGCCAGGAAGCGCCCGGCGTCAAGTGTATTGGTGGTCGCGTGAGCTGACGTCTCTGCGCGAGGCGTGTGTCGCCGCGCGGCACCTGTACACCAGGCATCGCAGGCTCCGCATTCGTCCACCGAATGCGGCAGTCATTGAGGCGGAGCTGTACGAGGGATACAGAGCGGCGAAGACCGCCCTCCGGGAGGTTGTCCTGCGGGCCCGGGATCGGGCCCGTGAGATGCTGGAGACTCTCAACAGGGATCCGTGGGGGCGCCCTTACAAGATGGTGCGGGATAAACTCCGCACCTGGGCCCCCCGCTGACGCAAAGTCTCCGGCCCCAGCTCGTGGAGGACGTGGTGAGCGCTCTGTTCCCTGCGCGACGGGAACATCCGCCCCCGCCTATGGCTCCGCCACCTGCGGTGCCGGAAGTGGACCACCAGGACGACGACGACGACATCCCGGAAGGGACCGGGGTAGACCTGAGAGTGGCGGTACGTAGGCTCAAGGCCAGGAATACCGCCCCAGGACCCGATGGCTTGCCTGGCAAAGCCTGGGTCCTGGCCTCGGAGGCTCTCGGGCCCCGACTGGAGGGGCTCCTAAGCGCATGCTTGGAGAGAGGCCAATTCCCGCTTCGTTGGAAGACGGGGAAGCTGGTCCTCATTCGGAAGCCGGGGCGCCCTGCGGACTCTCCGTCCGCATACCGGCCCGTGGTGCTGCTCGACGAGGTGGGCAAGCTCTTTGAAAGAGTCATTGCAAACCGCCTCGCCGAGCACCTTGCGGGGACGGGGCCGGAGCAAGAGGCGCTCTACGGTGGACGCCATCATGCGCGTGAGAGCCCTCACGACGGGGGATGCAGTGGCCAGAGGGGGGGTTGTCTTGGCGGTGTCTCTCGACATCGCCAACGCCTTCAACTCCATGCCCTGGAGCTGCATTAGGGGAGGCACTCCGGTATCACCGGGTGCCGACCTATCTCCGTTGTATAGTTGGGGACTACCTGACGGACAGGGCCGTCATCTACCCCGGTCGCAACGGTGAGTGGAACCGGCGAGAGATGTCGTGCGGTGTCCCACAGGGTTCGGTTCTGGGGCCACCTCTGTGGAACATCGGTTACGACTGGGTGCTGCGCGCCGACCTCCCTACCGGCGTCAGCGTAGTTTGCTACGCTGACGACACGCTGGTACTGGCACAAGAGGGGTCGTACGAGGCGGCGGCGGAAAATATGACACGCGGGGTTGCGACAGTCGTTGAGAGGATTCGGCAACTGGGTCTCGAGGTGGCTCTGCACAAGTCCGAGGCCATGCACTTCAATGGTCCTCGTAACAGGCCACCACCGGGATCCTCAGTGATGGTAGGAGGGGTATCCATCGGCGTCGAGTCGACGCTGAAGTACCTAGGACTCGTCCTCGACGGCCGATGGAACTTCGTTGAGCACCGACGTTTGGCTCCCAAACTGGAACGGACCGGAGCTGCCTTCAGGCGGCTCCTGCCGAACCTGGGAGGGCCAAACGCCTCCTGCCGGAGGCTCTACGCGGGGATCGTGCGGTCCATGGCCCTTTACGGGGCCCCGGTGTGGGCGCGTGGTTTGGCGCGGCTTGCCGTCCACCACCTGAACGCGCCCCAAAGGGTGATAGCCGTGAAAATGGTTCGCGGCTACCGCACGATCTCCCGCGAGGCGGCGAGCCTCCTTGCCGGATTGCCGCCATGGGATCTGGAGGCGATAGTCCTCGCGCGCCTGCACGAATGGCGTGCGGAGGCACTGTGCCGTGGGGAAACCCCGCTGCCGCGGCAAGTTGTCGCGCAGCGGACAGACTTCCGGCACGATCTCATGGCGACATGGAGACAGCGACTGTCGCAACCCCGTGCTGGGCACGCCACTATAGCCGCGGTAAGACCCCTCTTTGAGGAGTGGCTTGAGAGACGCCACGGCATCCTCACCTTCCGCCTGACGCAGGTCCTCACTGGACACGGTGTGTTCGGGAGGTTCCTGCACCGAATCGGGCGGGAGGAAACGCCCGGGTGCTCCCACTGCGAGGATGGACCGGAGGACACGGTGGAACACACCGTGGAGGTGTGCCCTGCTTGGGCGGAGCACCGCCGTGTCCTCGTAGCGGCGATAGGCGGCGGCGACCTCTCGCGTCCGGCCCTGGTCGAAGCCATGGTCCGGAGCGAGACGGAATGGGATGCCGTCACCACTTTCTGCGAAGCAGTGATGCTAGCGAAGGAGGTGGCGGAGCGGGAGAAGGAGAGAGCAGCAGCTTTCCTCCCCCGGCCGCCGCGGGAGACGCCCCGGGCGTCGGGGGCTACGTCGTGGCCCCCGGCCACCGTAGGCAGTACACCGTGTGTACGGCGAGCAATGGGTAGCTCGTCGTCCGTCCGTCTAATGACGACAGGCCGTGTCGACGGCGCGTTTTGTTCCACGCGCGCCTCAAAGAGCTGTCAGCAGCGTGAAGGGGCCCGCAAGGGCCGACGCCTGCCGGGGCTGCGGGCTGTTCGAAAGAGATACCGCGGCTCCGGAACGTAAGGGCACTGAAGGAACACGGATGGTTTTTAGTCAGTAAAAGTCTGACACTCCCTTACGCTCCACCCAGAGCGAAAGGGGTCATTAGATGATTTTCCATCCGCAAAAAAAAAAAAAAAAAAGGGTATCACGGTCGACAACGCAACTGCAAATACCAAATTTATGTATGAATTGGACAAACAGCTGCCACACTTTGATTCAGACAATCAACATTTCCGGTGCTTTGCTCACATTTTGAACCTTGGTGTACAAGATTTATAAAAGACCTTAGCATTACACAGTGAAACTGACAATAAGGGACAAGAACAGCAGTATGAAGATAATGAAGACGAAACTGAGGATGATGAAGAATATGCGCCAAATATTGCTAACTCACGTACAGCTATAACAAAATTACCCAGTATTTCCAGTAAAATAAAAAGAAGTGAGATATTGAAGAGGAAGTTTCAGTCTGCTTGTGAAGCAGCTGGCGTGCCATCAAATCTGAACCCCATACTCAACTGTCCAACGAGATGGAATTCCACACATTATATGATTGGATTTGGTTTAAAAGTGAGAACTGGCATTAACATATCGTGCACTTCTATCACCGAATTGAATGATTTTCAAATCACAGATAGTAAATGGCAAATACACGAAAAAATACATAAGTTTCTAATAAACTTTAAACTTCTATCAACGAAACTTGGTGGATAAAAATATGTTACATTACCGCTAGTCATTGTATCATTCAATCTCTTGCTCGATAAAATTGAATCCATGGTAAAACAATTAGATGAGAAACCTAATCGATCCGAAGAGGATGAAAGGCTCATTCTGGGTTTTCAAGCAGCTCGAGACAAAATGCTTAAACATTATAAAAAGAGCAACTGGATTTATTGTACCTCTTTAAATTTAGACCCAAGGCATAAGACTCAGACTTTTGACATGACATTATGTGGGAAGCAAATTAAAACAGAAAGCCTGCGCAAATTTAATGAACTTTATAAAGAATATAAAAGTCTACACTCAGTGAATACATCTCTAGAATCACCAAGAAATGAAAAGAAAGTATGTGAATATGATGAAGATGAAGACGTAACAGACTTTGAGAAATTGTATGCATGTCCCTCGACGTCATCTGGATCTGGATCTTTTCATCAAGGCTTAGTTATAGACGAGTTGGAGGAGTACCTAAGTAAACCCAGAGCCGCCAGTTCGGAAGACATTTTAGAGTGGTGGAGGACGCATGAGACAGAATATCCGACTTTATCGAAGATGGCCCGTGATTTTCTTTCAATACCTGCAACTTCAGTACTTGTTGAGAGATTATTTTCTAAAGCATCGTTAGTAATTAGAAAACAGAGAAATAGGTTAAGTGATGAGTCAGCCAGATGGTTACTTTTTATTAATTCTTGGTCAAAATAATTAATATAAAGTAACAGTAATGTCAAAGCTGTTGTGTACTCTTTTATTCCATTTCATATAAGGGTCTAGCAATCTCTTTCTAGACAGATAATGTTCTTTATAATACAGTCTAGTTAATGTCATTAATTTGTTATTTATATATTTTGACTAAGTTTTAGCACATTTAAGCTTATTAAATGTAAACGTTTATTAAGAAACAGACTAACTCTCGTGGCCGTGTGACTTGGTAGACAGCTCAGTTGGTTAGAGCATCGGCACTGATCGCTTAGGTCGTGGGTTCAAACCCCACCCGGTATTAGTTGATTTTTCGAATCTCTCATTAAATGTTTAGACATTTATTAATTTGGTTGGTCTTTCTATGGCTATGTTAATTCAAGCTCAAAATGTACCTACTCTGTTAAGTTGTTCTAAGATCTAAAGTAATGTTTAATAAATAACAATAGGCTAATAGTTAATTGCGAGACTTGCGAGACTCTTGCTGCAAGACCAAGACTGAGAGCGCAATACCAAGACCAAGAACAAGACCAGGTGTATTGGCGCAAGACCAAGACCAAGACTAGCTAAGTCTCGTCTTGTTCTTGCATTTGGGCAACACTAGTAATCCAAATTTTGAAAAGAATTTTCTTTTAGTTGAGACGTAATTGATTTATTTATTGTTTCATTAAAATGAAAATGGGAATACGCGAATGTAAATAATTTTAGCCAACTCTTTTCACAATTCGTTAGACAGTTTTGAATAGTGAATGATAATGCTTTAGCAAGTTGCATCCTCGCACCTCTGGGAATTCTTTTAACCACTGGTACGTTAATATACAAATTGTATAATTGTTCCGAAAAAAGTGAAGAATTTGTGTCATTTGGTATATTACCAGAAGAGTCATGAATTTCTACGGTAGGCTGTGAAGCCGAAATATTTTTACTATGGCATCGTTTAATGTACGTAAAAAACAGCCTATCGTCGGTACAATTTTGACACCGTACGAAATCCGGCTGTGAATGTATCGGAGCGATAATATTCATAGAAAAATTAAAAATTAAAAATTTAAAAATATATCTACAGCACTCAAAAGTCTATAATTTAGTATAAATCAGAATCTTGAAAATTAAAAGAAAAACTAGTTCTCGAGCTTTGTTTATCGCCTTGAAGCAATCTAATATTAATATTGTGTACAGTGAATCACCAGGCGTTGCATCTTGAAGTGACCTACAACTATAACCGCTTACTGATGATGGTTTCAAAGCTTCTTTTGGTGACAATCTCAATAAAACGCTCAAGCATCTAAATAAATACGCGGCATTCGTTGTTTTCTTCGGATCAGAAGAAGTGTAGTGAGCACTGATTTTGTTATTTTGACGTTGTTCTATTTTCTCATTTAATATTTCTTTAAAGTTCTCCCTGGCATTATTGTTGCAAAATAAAATATATTCTTGGTGTATTCGGCCATCGTTATCTCGTGTCATCACTTCAGGCAAACGAACTTGTAAATATATTATCACATATTCATTAATATTGAAATATATTATTTACACAAAACGTTATTTTTCGGAATCTCAGGAATAAAATATAAATATATTTTAATTAAAATATTTGGTTAAAATATAAGACAGTTATCACTTGTGACTTTCAAGTCAATCAAAACAACGGTTTTTCAAAAATGCAAACTCCCATCTTATTTATAAGAGGGCTGCGGATTCGTATAGAAGAATATAATACATCCGGTCTCGAAAGTGAAATCCAAACATATATTCTACGTAGGTACGGATATAGTTAAAGTGTACCTTACAAATTCAAACTAAATCTTTTCTATTTGCCATAGAATTTAACAATTTTGCTTGCCTTTTTTTGTAGTATCATTTCATTATTGTATGTGTTAATTACTGATTTTCCTATTTTTGATTTGTTGATAACAGGGTGACAAATTAGTACAAAATTAATAGCCAACTGCAACTTATGAATATCAGCAACCGTCTACGAAAAAACGGTCAAAGAATTATGACGAAATGCCTTGCTATATGTAATCATATTATGAGTACCTCTCTTTAGTTCAAATCGGCGCCAAAAATTGATGGTAACGGTTTCCAAACGAAACAAAAGTCCCACCACCTAGGAAAAAATGACACTTAAAAAAATTGTCTCCTTAATATTTATGATATAAAAGTTAGGATTATACCTTTTTCGTCGTAACACAAACATTTCTAACCCAGCCAGTGGCGAAGCTAGGGCTCCAAACTAGGGCAAGCCCAAGATATGGTTTTGTTGTTTTAGCAGTTTCATAAAAATACACCAATCTTGATCTGTCTCCACTCTTCAGTTTCGTATTCAGTGCTGTCGAGGACGTGTTTAACAAAACACACAGAAGGCATACTACTATTAGATTTATGATATAATATCAGCAATATGGATTCAAAAGCCGGTGGAGAAAAAAGCCGTTTGGATTTGCTTGAGCGAAAGAAAGAGATATTTACATACAATACAATGCATGAACAAAACAAAAGTATGAACAAAGTATAAACAAACTATGTACAAAATTAAAAAAAAAATATTTCTATTCTAAATCGAATCGTCTCTCTTTCTTAAGGAAAGATTACGTCCGCGTTAAATTTTGGTGAACGTTTTAATTGTACTGATGCATGCATCGACTCATCGTGGCCTCTGAAAGGAAGTTCTTGTTATGCTAAATGGCAAACAATATCGAATAATCTTTGAAAAACACTACGGTTGTGATCAACACGCATGTTGTGTTTTGTAATGTCCTCGGATAACTGGCGCGACAAAGATGTATCAATCCAATTTTTTTCAAAATTACTAAACGAAATTACCGCTCTCATGTGTTTTTGAGAATTCATATGCCTTTTAGTTGATGTTGAGACCAGATAAGTTATTTAAATCATCATATCCAGTAGTATTCCAAGCTGTTTTGTCGTTAGGAAAGAATATCCAGCGCCAACAGTACAACTTATTAACTTATTAAGAAATTTAAGGATTTTACATTTTCCTCGCCTATTAGCACTTTAACACACTTCAATTCATCACAAGGAACACATAAATAAATTAACATGAATTTTCAACTCGCAATATTCATTCGCTCAAGTTAAACATACAGAGTAAACGTTAAAATGTGAAGTGAACTTGCAAACGTATCGCCCGCGCTCGCATAACTAACTAAAAGTAAAGTAAAGTTACAGCCTATATACGTCCCACTGCTGGGCTCAGGCCTCCCCTCATTTCTGAGAGGGTTTAGGGCAAGGAAGTGTCCGCCGCGCTGCCCAAATGCGTGTTGACGAACTTCACACAGTCTTCGAAATATATTTTTTTCTTATTCCTCAGACATGCAGGTTTCCTCACGATGTTTTCCTTCACCGCCGAGCACGTGGTAAATCAGCACTTAAAATTGCAATTAACAATTTCATTGGTGCCGGCGGGGATCGAACCCGGGTTACTCGCGTTCTGTTATATTTACAGCGAGCGTTAACCACTGAGCTACCACGCCTCTCAACTAACTATAACTATATATATATATATATATATATATAACTATATATAACTAACTTCATAGTAAAAGCCTGACTTTTTTCGCTCTAATCTAATTGCTATTTATACGATCGTAGTTAGTTATATTTCATTATAGAACATTTTGCCACAGGTTAGAAAGGGAGCGATAGTCTTCTCAAAAGCCCGGTAAAAAGCCCACGCGTGCGAGACGACTAATCGCTCAATTCAACTCCTTTTTTATGACAGCAATATCACTAAGGCTATGAGGTCATAACCTGTGTGGAACAAAAGAGCGCGCGGGAAATTTGAAATAGTTTGAAACAGTTACGAGTTATTTTATTAGTTGATATTATTGATTGAGTTGTTTGATAGAGCAAGCCTGGGTTTTCGGTTTCTATGGAGGCTTCGCCACTGCTCCCAGCATATTACATAAAAAAATAAATCTCTATTAATTTTTGCATTAGAAGTCAAAATATTTCATTCAGTTTAGGTTTTTTCTTAAGGTTCTTATGCATTTAATAATCTACCTTCGTTTTTAAAGCGAAACTTCTACAGAAAAGAACCAACAATAAACCGTAGTGTCTACCTTGCTACCTACTTCTTTCTATTTTAATTAATCTTTTTTCCTTAAAATCAGAATCTTTTCTTTACAAAGCATGAAAGCCACAAGTTGCTTATACTTGCACAGCATGCTCCGTTTTTACTACTTTCATTTTCCCTTAAGTTTTTTATTACGTAACGAGCTTTTCATTATGTGACCCGTCTCCCGCTTCTTTTAAAAATTTGACCTAACATAAGATTTGCTGCGAATATTCTGTTCAAAATATGCTAGTTTTCTTTAATAAAAAGTTCACAGGTGTATCTTTTTATATAAGTAATATAAGTTTTATTGAAAAGTTATTTTATTAGTTCTGAGACACATAATATTACGTCTACATTTTTATTTTTTAAATTTGGAAGACAGCAGACTTTTTAATAATACCTAAGCATTTTTTTATAGGATGGGGTGACAAACGAGCACACAGTCCACCAAGTGGTAAGTGTAAGTAAAACAAAATGCAGATGCGTTGTCACCCGTGAGGATTTAGATGGATTGCCTCGTTTCCAGTAAAAAGGGTCTCCGGTTCTCTACACTCACCATACGAAATACAGCAACATTAAGCTACTATTTCACGCTGGTATTCTGTGAGAGCGTGGTCCTTCCCCGGTTGAGCCGACCCATTTGTGCTACAACTATACTACTAATATAACTGCAGCATGGTTCTAACACGTATAATTTTTTTTTATACCTCCAACCAACTTAACAAATAAAGACGGCTGCAGATGCGTTGTCACTTCTGAGGAAGAAGACGAAATGCCTCACAGCCTGTTATTATACTGGCTCTATATACCCTTCAAACTGGAAAACAGCAGACTTTTCTTGAAGGCTGTGGGTAGTATGGTCACCGCCTTGAGGCCAAGGGTAATCGGTATCGGGAGATTATGTGTATTCAGGTCGTACAGCACCTCGATCACTATCGGGCAGTTGACATTCCTAGAGAGCACGATTTCCAGTACATACGGACGTCTTCGTGGGTCTATCGGAACATGAGTGGACCCTTTGGGACCTAAAACGTCATAATTATCGTCATAATAAAACCTCAGGTTGAACAATCTAGATCCCACGCTGGGTGTTTGGCATTTAGGTCCCAGGCGATAATGGTGGGCGTTGTGCCTTCCATTATCGTCCGGACGTCTGAGGAGTAAAATGGAGTCTCTAGCGGGCGGTATATTGCAAAGATCCTTAGTTCCTCGCCCGCCGCCTCCATTTTTATGCCGATAGAGCTCATCGTTTGGTAGTCTGGTAGGTCTAGCTCTTGATGGACTATCTCCCTCCTCACTAGAACCGCCGTCCCTCTGTAGGCGGTCTCTTGAAGATTGACCTCATCCCGCGAGTAGATGTAATAATTGGGCAGCCTTAGACGCTTGGATGGTCTCAATTTAGTCTCTTCCACCTATATCACCTGGTTTTTCTTGGTAATGCCGAACCAGTAGCGTTGCTAGCTCCTTCATTACGGCGGTAATGGGATTAGTCCCGGCCCTAATGTCTGCCAGGAATTGACTGTCGACCTCGATAGCTATTCCTACCAATTTCTGGAAGGCGTCAGCTGTCTCTTAGGCTGATGATGGTTGTCTTCTTGTAATAGTTAGTACTGGTCTCGGGGCTTTTATAGCTGTTGTTCTCCTGTGGTTAGACCGGACTCGTTTTTCAGATAGAGTACTTTCCGGCGCTCTGCCCACTTTTGTGTCCTTTCTTGTAATACCAGTTACTAACCTGCTGCGAGACTATCGTTACTCCCAGTGTTGGGGTAGAGGTTGCAGTTTTTTTCTTCCTCCCCTGCTTCCTCTTCTTCGAAGGCTGACGCTCCGTGGCGTCATTAGCGGGGCACTGCAGAGTCGCTCCGGTGGTTACCCTCAATTCAGTGCGTTCCACTGTTTTCATTGGTGTTGCGGGTGGGGGCGGGGGGCTCCCTCTTATCTGACATGACGTTGGTTGGTATTTACGACTGTTTTGTTACTGTGTATGGTCAGGTAATCTAACTGTACGTATCCTGTCTATGCTTACCTCCGAGCCGACAATGACGATTGAAGCGAGCACTCGCTGCCCCTTATGTTACGAAAAGTTTATGTGAGGTGCTTAGGTGGCACTCTAACACGCGACTTGACACAAGAGGCATGGAATGCGCTTGAGTGCTCAAGGTTCTAACTAGGGGCCGGTGACCTCGACGCCTCTCGGAGTATGCGGACTCGATGATTGGCGGAGTGTGTCGTATCGGCGGCAGTGTGCGACCACTGCTAATGACAATATAGCGCACACCCAGGAGATCATTCCAAAGAGAAGAAAAAGACATTGTTGGATTTAAGGTCTGAATAATGTTGTGATTGTTTAAACGTGGTAGAGCCACACTGCAGCTTTATTATAGTTATAGCCAAATGGGTCGGCTCGACCAGGAAAATACGACACTCTCACTGAATACCAGCGTAAAACTCTAATGGTGAGTGTTAAGAACTTTTCACTGGATACGAGACATTCCGTCTTTAGTCGTCAGTCATGACAACGCATCTGCATTTTGATTCTTAATCGAGGATTGTGTGTCACCCATAAACTGAATTAGGTAATGCTTCTATTACACAATGTTACTCAGGTCGAACGCATATTTATGTGTCCTTGAATATGAATTTCTCTAATGGTAAGAAGGATCTGTCGAAAGCTTTCCCAAGATTCCCATTTCTTAGTGCACAATTTGCACTTAGAAATGGGAATCTTGCATCTTTTTTAACAGAAGCATTACTTATTTCATTTTGACTACCCTATCTTCATGTGCTGATACATTTTCACGACTTTTTCAAATGAAACAAGGATTTGCCCATTACGTACTGTTGGGGTCGTTATTCATCACTGCCATTTGTTATATTTTACAATTCAAAAGAAATGAACAATGGTATGGTTCTTTTCGTTTTTCGACTTACTAATTTTTTTAAGTTCATGCTCGAATGAGTAAAAACTGAGTTGTTATTATTTTTTATTTGAAAAAAAAAACGCTTATGATAGATTACTAAATGTATTTAATAAAACATGTAGTGGTACACTGTGTGAAAATATCCACGGCCCGGTATAGTGTCGGCAGAGACAAAAATGGCAACAGAGGGAAACTGAAACAGCTGGTGAGCTGCAAGTATCTTCCTGGTAACAACTCAAAATAATTAAAAAAAACTGTGGTTGGCAACCCGCCGGCCAAGCGTCTCAAATGTGGCAAAATTCCTACTATGAAACAACCTACGGCAGAGTTGTGGCATAGCGATCTATGGATGGATGGAATGGTTAACGGAACTAACATCGTTATGTACCATTCATATTCAAATATATTTCTAATGATACCCCACTTTTAACACCAAAAAAATTGAGAACTAGTCATACAATATACAATACAATACTCTTTACCGTACACAAAGGAAAGATTAATATAACAAAAATAAACAAATATTTAAGGAAAAACAAATAAAATATATCAAACAATATACTGATGTGATATCTATTTGGTTAATTAGAAATATTTGTCGTTTTTCTATTGCTCATATTGGACATTTGATTAATTATTTTGTTTATCTTCTTGCGATTTTGCTATTGATCGAAATCTATAAATAAATACTGAAAAATTAGATTCCTGAGGTTAGGAGCTTCAGTTATTCGATACACTATTGATACAATGTTGATATATATTTACCTTTTAATTTTATTGTTTTAGCTCTTTGAAGTGGGTTGTTATTTTTATTAAAATTTTAATGGTTTTTGTTTAAATAATAATAACAATGCTGTTTACTTCATTAGTATGTATATAAGGAAAAACATATTTTATGTAAAAAAACGTGAACATATGCCTTAAAATTAGAACTAAATCGCACTTGCGTCATCGCGGGTGACAATTTGGCTCGATCAGAGGCGATTTCAGGGTATAAATACAATCCGCGTTTTGTGTAAGTTTTTTTTACTTTTCTGAATACTGGACTACTGTACCACCTGATGGTAAGTGGTGATGCAGCCAAAGATGGTAAAGCTTACTGGCTTAGCTTAATTCAAACCTGTTCACTCTTGTCTTGAAGGCAACCACACTGTAATCGATTGGAAGGACAGATGCTACATATTCCGCTCTGTTGCTGCAAGCAAAATGTCTTAATATTAAATTGATATTTAATTTTATTTATAAACATTATACTTTGTTAAGAAATTTACAATCATCAATCAATTCGGTCAACATAAGGGTCCATCTTTGCTCTCCGTGGACGATCAAACGCAGGTGGATACTTTTTGTCATTATCATCGTCATCATTAAAACACCAACTATAATCCGCTACCAACAGTTAGTACTTGCCTATAAAGTCCATCAAAAAAGACACTAATTGTCATTGATCACTAATAAAGAACTAGATGCACAATCCCATACAAAAGTTCTCTAAAAACTGTCGTCAATTGTTGTGACGTAACTCTAGTTGAAATAAATATACATTTATGTAAATTCAACCTTAAATACGTTGCCTATAGTTGTATTCGCAAGGATACGTACGAAAAGCAATAAATTTTTAGGACTGATACTGGCTGGTCAACCTATATCGAAACAAATTCAATCTTACACGCGTGTTTTAAAGTCAGAATTATAAAGTTCTAATAAAAAGCAATCAAATTTTACGACCGAGGCTCGTAGTTTAGACAAGGAATCATTGGAGTTGAACTGCCCAATAATTTTTGTTACTGTTATTTTAATTTTAAAATATTTCAAACTTGTTTTAAAAACTGGTGTATATAAAACATATTCTATTCTATTTTATGATATATTATGTATATATAATTTACACGTTTTTGGATAGGACACCAGATTCATTTAATAACGAAAATACTTGAAACAGTCATAATTATTTATTTATTCTTCGTCATGAGTCAAAAGTTTAAAAATATTGCTTGACAAAGAACTTAAATCTAAATTCAATAGTTATTAATATAAAAAGTATGTACAGAAAGTTGTAAGTCGTAGCCACATATTCATCACTTTCTAAAACATGCTTCGAACATAGAACGCTTCCTTGGGTCAGCTTGAATAATTCTTCGGACCTATGACATGCTATGACTGATATCCATTCTGCACACCTAACTGGATCTCGAGGAAAGCTCAAAAATTAAAAATAAAATCTCACATCTTTAATTTTACTACATGCACATATTCAAAATTAAATCTATAATATGTTACTATAATATTAGGAGAAACTATAAAGAAGTCTAATTAAACAAAAAAAAATAATCATACTTTAATAATAAAAAATAATAACGTCTCCAACAAATGGGACAGAGTCAACGAACAATTAAGACTTATTTTAAAAAGATTTAATTTAAAAAATGTTTTACGGAGATTTCTTGACAAAATATAAGTACTTACAATACAGTGATAACAATTAAATAATGGTAATATTAATACGTACCGAAATTAGGAAATTGTATCCTTTTTTAGCGTCCTGGATGTGTGATTTGTACACTTTTTAAACGAGCACTGAGGCATGTTTACCATCGTCGGAGCGTTCGAATGTAAGTAGATTAAAAGCGCACCCAAATGTTAAAATGGGTGCTCATTCGGTGAGGTCGTTTTTTGTCACTGATTGTGTATCTAATTAGTAAATTGCAGTCGGAGTAATCTCTACTGAACGGAGAACAATACTGGTCGTATTATTTTCACTTTGAAATATCTATAGTATTTAAGTTTCTATCGAGAGAGCTCACTTTTCGCTATTGTTATTTGAATAGAATAAAAGTCATGTCATTCAGCATTACAATCAGTTTACTATGTCACAAAGTGTGTTGTTCCTAAGGGCTAAAGCAGTAATATCTCACGGATTGATCTTCATACTGTCTTCGCTTTTAACAGACTTCAAAAAAAAAGGTTCTTAAGGGGAAATATAATGTCAAATGGCTTAGCAAGATCCTTCGTTATGCCGAAAATATTGCAGCATTAATTTTGAAATAAATATATGGTAAAGTTGAGGATTAATGTTAATGATTATGTTAGACGAAAACACGATTTCGTAAAATTTTCTCGATAGAAAAAAAATCCAAAATTACCTCCAAAATAAACAATAAACCGCTGTTATTCATAAAATACTTTAAATAAGATCATGAAACTTTGCATACTAACTGAACTAACTATAAAGCAGTGCTTATGTTATTTACTTTTTTTAAAATACCATTATTTTCACTGTAAAAAGAAATTACCTAAACTATCGGCGTCTTGAGCTTGATTCCTGTCGCCCCGTTAGTATCGCTTAGTCTTTTGAAAGGAGAAGTTGTGTCGCTTACGAGCAGAATACACATTACGCAACAGTACGACGTAAAATTAAAATGGGAAATAACCGTGATAAAAATAAGAAGCGGCTTGCTTGGCGTTAAGAAACAGGCATAAATATGATAAACCTAATGAAGTAAGTATCTAACGACCTATCTACTTACAGTATTAGTGATTACAAACATATCGGTACATAGTATACGACGCGCGGGGAAGTGGGGGCGAAATTAGAATTTGAGCTGACTTACTCTATCCTCTTAATTCGAATGTGCGTTTTTGTTTTGTATGTATGTTACGCAATATCTTCGCAGATTGTGAACCAATTTTGGTGATATATGAATTTGGAGAAAATATTCTAATAGGGGTAGCAAATAAAAAATCTTCTTTTTTAGCAATTTGAAGGTGTTTTTGACTTTTTGTTAAAAGTTATAATTATTGAATTATATTTTTATAGATGAGAATTTTAAAATTGCTAGTCAATTAAAGAACCATAAACTCACCAAATAAACATCCCCTTCCCCTCATAAACTTAAGCCCACGCTCAGAAACTTTTTACAATATGTGGAATACTGGCTAGGGTTTGGGAATTCCCGATTCAAAATCCCGGGACACGAGACAGCCAACAATAAAAGTCATGGGACTTCGACACTTTTAAGAAAATAATTTTTTTAAGTGGCTTTTTTTGAAGAATTTTAATTAAGTTTATTTTTAGTGTAACGTATAATAAAAGGCTCTTTTTTTGTAAAAATCAACACTTATTACACAGAAAATTAAATCTTAATAACTTTAACGTTAATTTCACTCTTAATAATTCCTTTGATTATTTCTTTTAATCACACACAATTTCAATCTCCACATACATTATGTTGTTCTAATTTACTATGTGCTTGGCGCTAAGCAAAACCATTGTGAGGAAACCTATATCTGGGTGGAGCGACGGACAGAGAGAGTGAACTCCCCCTTGCCCTAAAACTGCCGCTTTTAAGCAGTTGAATCTTATAGTTATAAAATGAACTTAGTTAAAAATCATACTAATTCTACTAACTTTACTATAGTAATAATATATAGTATAATAATAGTAATTCTAGCATCTAATCATTGGCTATAATCACACCATTGTTAATTCTCATTATTACAGATTTGTTTCATAATTAAATAATCTAAGCATCAATAATGAGCCATCACCCATCAGTATTTTAAATAATCGGCTAACACATTAATTAGACTTTATGTGATATTATATAATAATATTAATATATAATATATAATATTATATAAAATAGGCTTTTAAAAAAATCGGAGCGTCAACAGCTTTGTCCGACAATCTGTTTCTGATTTTTGTAATAATGCCACCGGACCGCACCGGAGCACTGGTGATGCTCTTTACACCGGCCGAGCCAATATTTCTCGGGAAAACGTCTCTGAATGCCACGGATTGGGGGCGACTAAATCTAGTCCAGTTTAACCCCCAGAAGACACAAGTTCTGCGCATTAACCGCTAAAAAGAACCCCTTTGTCGTATCCCCTCAGTTTCAAGGCACTCCCCTTGTTGCCTCAGCCAGTATCGGAATCCTCGGCGTCGACATATCGAGTGACGTGCAGTTTCGTGGTCACTTGGAAGGGAAGGCCAAATTGGCCTCTAAAAAGCTTGTCGTGTAGCAGAGCGGGACAGTATTTCATGCCGGCACACCGCCTGCAACTTTACAAGGCGCAGGTTCGGCCGCTCATGGAATACTGTTCCCATCTCTGGGCTGGGGCTCTTCAGGCCAGCTCCTTCCACTTGACCGCATCCAGCGCAGAGCGGCTCGAATCGTCGACGACCGAGTGCTTTCCGATCGGCTCGATTCACTGGCGCTGCGAAGAGATGTTGCATCTCTTTGCGTATTTTATCGCATCTATCATGGGGAGTGCTCTGAGGAATTGTTCGGATTAATCCCAGCCGCCAAATTTCGTGAACGCACTACACGGCAAACGTCCCGATACCATCCACACCATCTGGATGCTTGGCGGTCCACCACTGTACGTTTCAAAAGGAGTTTTCTTCCGCGTATAACCTCTCTGTGGAATAATTTACCACCGGCGATTTTTCCAGAGTATTCCACGTGTGATCAGTAACCTGCCCCTTGTAAAGTTGCAGGCGGTGTGCCGGCATGAAATACTGTCCCGCTCTGCTGAGCACTCCAGGCTTTTTAGGGGCCAATTTGGCCTTCTCTTCCAAGTGACCACGAAACTGCACATCACTCGATATGTCTATGCCGAGGATTCCGATACTGGCTGAGGCAATAAAACTGAGGAGATACGACAAAGGGGTTCTTTTTAGCGGTTAACGAGCAAACTTGTGTCTTCTAAGGGTTAAACTTGACCAGATTTAGTCGCCCCCAATCCGAGACTTTGTTCAGCAAAGGCTCGACTTCAGACACAAGTTTGTCTCGGCACTCGGAGACGTTTTCCCGAGAAATATTGGCTCGGCCGGTGTATAGAGCATCATCAGTGCTATCATCCGCAAAGCAATGAATGTTACCGGTTTGCAACAAATCATTGATATGCAGAAGAAACCAACGCAGCCTTGTGGTACGCCAGCATTAATAGGCTTGTAAACGGAGCATGCACCGTCTACAACGACCTTGATGCTCCGATCTGCAAGAAAGCTGGTGATCCAATTGCGCAATTTCTCGGGAAGCCCATAGGAAGGGTTGGCTTTATGCCAAACCCGATCGATTGTTTTGTTGTAAATTGTTAATTATGATAATTTATGACAAAAATAATTAAAATGAAGCAATCTAATATTTAAATATCTAAATAGTATACAAACACAGAGAAGGCGTCAACGAATACAATTATTTGATCAAAGTAACTTACTTGTAAGTGTCCTTCGATCAAAATTATATGAAAGTTACCTACCCTACCCTGCTGTATATTACCCACCTTTAGTGCTTGCTTGCATTTTAATTATTTTTTCCTAATTTTAGTGGATATAAATTCACAATGACATGGTGTGTGTTGCCAGTGGGAGTTGATATAGGTTGGGTTACCAGTAAAAATCTTATGTTTTCCCGGAAGGTTAAGTTAAAACTCGTGTCATTCGGTACGTCAATTCATGAGTTCATACTATACAAACACAGGAGGCATCAATTGCACATAATTTTGATCGAAGGACATATATTGATAACTTACTTTGATCAAATAACTCTACCCCGCCACCGATGATATGACGTTCCGGCAGTGACGCAACTTCTCGCTCACTCTCGATCCAACCGGTATTTTATAGATGCGCCGCCATTATTTTCACATATAAATATTTTTTAATTTATCCAAAAAAATTGCGTTAATCTATACATATAGAAATATATTGAGGTGTCTTTCAGTGCCATCTAAATAACTGGCTTCCATCAAGCTCAGGGACTATTCGCGTGCTGTTACGACATGATAACCATTTTTAAGATTTTTGTCCGCCTGTGTGTCCGCGCTAATGATTGGAATGGCTGAACCCGATGGTGATGAAATTTCACGAACAGATACAGCGCAGTTAAAAGAGTGATCTAGCCTATATTTAAATTAAAAAAAAACCTAAAGGAATTTTTTGACATTAAAAAACTGATAAAATAAATCTTAAAAATTAAAAAGAAGTTACGAACAAACAAAGTCCTTACAATTTATCTTCTTTCTCTTAAAGTTTTTTATTTTGCAATAAATATTTAAAAAAGGTGATCCTTTAAGTGAACTTAATAGATCTTTAATTTTTATTTTAAACAATTTCTCATATTGCACATAGTTTTCGAGATAATACAAAAAATCACCTAGAGCTTAAAGTGGTTTTCCTAAATTTGAACATCTTGCCCAAAGACCACTATTATAGAACTGCAGTTTTTCTTGTTTAAGTTCTAAATGGACGAAGTATGTATATAAAAATGTTAACATCACTTCTTCGATCAACCTATTACTGATCGAAGCATTACTTGGAATTTTATGAAACTCGTTGTTTGTAAAAACAGTTAGCGAAGCTCTTCAATATCCGTTTTTGCTGCTTTCAATTTATTATTATTTACGTCACAGCTTATTTTTGATTAAAGAATATTTCAAGGCAAAAGATTGTTATGACTAATTTTCTGGACAATTTATTCATATCATTCTTGTTTTTACTTTTTTTCTTCAGATTTATTGTTCATCCAATCTTACAGGATTTTATTTTATTGCTTACGCAAAATCTAAAACTCCATGACTAATTCACGACTTTTGTAGTCAAAATAGACTATAATAGAATAGTTTTTAATTCAATATAGATTACAAGTATTTTTTTTTACTTTACCACTAGTTTGGAAAGAAACCTCTGTCCTGGAAAGAACCAGCAAGAAACCGAGCTGGAGATCCTGAGTTGCTTAGTTTATTCTTGTCTGATGCTTGCAAAGTGGTGTTATTCTGGATAACATTAGGTTCGCTGGGCAACAAAGTATGTATGGGCATGTAAGTTATTTATTCAACACTGCCTTTTTCAGGAAATGTGATGAATGAATTTGGATATTTCGTACGTATTATGTTATATATTACATTATCGTAAACTAGCTGTAGCGGCCACACGTTGCTGTTGCTCAAAAAGTTCTATAAAACGCGCGTGTATTTGAATGCATCGGTTTGTCAAGATTTGAAAGCAATCAAGAAATCTGTAAAGTACTTTCGGACATTTAAGATTTTAAATAAAGGAACACTTACATTTTTAACTCTAGCAGAAGCAAAAGTGTGTTTCTTGGCTTGTAGGTTTGTCCTTTTTTCACGCATCAACGGATCAAACTTCGACTATTATGAAGATTTTGCAGCTCCTTTTGAAAAGAATAAAGAATTAAGGGTGAGGAAGAAGTTCACAGTCCACCTGATGGTAAATGGATAATGTATTCTGTGAATGTACATCTATCTACGATTAAAATTAAAGAGTGAAAAATTAAGAATGTTATCTTGTTAGTGGTAAAAAAAATTATTACTTGTTTGTTTTTTTCGTTTTCTAAACCCCCCTTCACCGTTTGTCCGATTACGAGCACAGCAACACAGCCAAACAAATATTAATTTTATTATGTGACCGCTGTTTCATCATATTTGTTTTTGCACATATACTGACAAAGAATGAATGAGGCTAGAGAATAGCAGTTGAACTAGATGTTTACACTCTCACACACAAACACATTTAATTGAATGTCTAAGGCTTTTAACAGTAAAAACCTTTTTTTTTTCAATTAATTGCTAATGGTGTACAGTACTTAAGTTTAAGAAACCAAAAGAAATTAAGGAAATGTTGTGTTTATGGCATTATAAATAAATTTATTGTTGAAACCCTTTTAAAAATATGCTTAGTTATTGCCCTTTCTTTTGAGGTACTATTTACGCAGATCTCTCATCAACTCTTGGAATCATTTCTAACGAAAACGATAGTACATTAGCTAAAATGTTGCATTATTTTGGTCAGTATACAAATAAAAATATTCGTCCGCAATTTGCTTTGTATACCCTAATTTGTTTTGTTTTTTTTTTTAATTCCAAGATTTGATGAGAGATCTGCGTAAATAATACCTCAAAAGAAAGGATTATTTTTTATATAAATATATTTTTTTATTTATGACGGCGTAATCACAACATTTCCTTAATTTCTGTATATACTGGATCTATGAATAAATACTACTAATGGGGGGCGTATTACTTTAATTTCGATAGTTTTTAATTGTTTAATTATTAAGTTCAAAATTATTGTTTGTTTTTTATTTTGTTACCGAACGTTTATTTCAAATTAGTAGTATTTATTATAGTATTTATTGATACATCAATTTCATATATGTTGAATATAATAAATGTAAAATATCAGTGCCATGGGCTTCCATTCCGTTCACCTGTTACACCCTATTTTTTTCGAAGAAGATCATCTAGCATATATAAGTTATTAAAATGGGAAATGCGTTTTCAAACATCAAAATAGATTGTTTTTAAAATGAAAGCACTTAATGCTATAAGAGTAGAAAGTGAAATAAATTACAAATATAAGGAACTATGCGCTGAAATACCATGTTGATGCATCTTATAACAATATGAGGTAAATAGAATCGCGGCAAAAATGAGGGCGCAGCATTTCTTTTTAATGGTATTCAAACTCGAATTTATAACTCGGAGCTCTTCTGCATTCTTAACGTTAACATGCATGAATAAAGCACGAAGCGCTCGTTCAAAATGCACACGCTTATTGTGTTCTAGCAAGGCCGCGGATTTAAGCGCAAAATGGTAAACGTGGTCCGATTACGACCTAACGTAATGTGATGTAACGAAACATATTCGATCCGGCGAAAAGGATGTTCCTTAGAAATACAATTTAGTTTTATGTTTCTTACTTATACAGTGCAGTATATTTATAACATCTTTGTATTATATATTTTATGTCGACCAAAGTCAAATAACTTTAATTAAAGACTAGCGTTCTTTGGTCAAAATCTACAAACGTACTTAGGACCAATAAGATAAAAAAATTAGAGATCCTAAGTAGTTGTTTCTTGTCACACAATACTAAACGTACCGTTTCTTTGTTTATTACGCTTAGTGTGGTCTGTGAACATGTCTCGGTCGAGTAGAACCATATAACTTTAATATCCGTAGTACCTATCTAGTCAAATAACAAGAAGTAGTGGATAAAAGAATATGGACAAATATTGATAAAAACTCTGAGAGAAAATAAACTGTGATTGAGAAAGAAGGAACACGGTGACTGGCATAGTCAAGAACACGCTTCTAATAGGGGAATCTTCTCAAATGGTACACGCGGCGCGCGCGCACACACACACACACACACACACACACACACACACACACACACACACACACACACACACACACACACACACACACACACACACACACCAACACACGCTCGCGCGCTTGCGCTCGCGCACGCATAAACCCACACCAAGGTGTGTTTCTATCTTAAAATGAAATCTTTGTTTGTGTGGCGAGGCCTATCTTCAGCAGTGAGTTGAGTCACCGGCACAAACACGTGGAGTTTTGATACAGTTTTTTTTTTTCATTTTATTTTATATTTTTGTTTAGTTTTTTTTTCTCTTGCTGTTATTTGTCATCTGCCTCACACTGCTTGCTCCAATGAAAATCAGCGTTACGAATTGTTGTATTTATATCTTCAATTCGTGACTTAAAACTGAGTGGAGACCATTTTGGTGCGCAATTATGTTATTCCTTTTTTAAATATATTTGATAAGATATAAAAAAATGTTTTAGTTTCATTCTTTTTGTTATAATGTACGTACCAAATAAACTTTTTCTTTCTTTCTTTCTTTCTTTGAAGAGCTGTAAAGATGAGGCACGTAAGTAAAAATCTTTATTGGTGATTAGTTTACGAGTTAACATAGGTATACATACTGTTAAATTTACACGCCGATCTCGACTAATTAGTTTTTACATTTTAACATAATTACATATTTTTCTACATAATGTACTCAACAGTTTTATTCATTTTTAACTCTTCTTGCCAAGCTGCGCCGGCCAATTCAAACGAATAATTAACATTTCAACCACTAAATTCACGTAGAAACATGAGACTCGCAGCGTATGCTTTATTCATCAAAAATGTATAATGGTATATGAGAATTTCGCCGGCAGACATTATTTATCTTTCGCGGATTTTCTTGATAGCCGCACTATATTATATTTATATAAAAATCTTGTATGTAAATTGCAATGTATGTCTTAATATTATAAAAAAAAAAAAAGAAAAAAGAACAACCAAAAAACCCCCTTTGAAACAAGGTGTCATTTTAAGGTTTAATGGGAAAAAAAACTATGTATGATTGCTTGCCGGTACAAGATAATCTTCTGTAAAATATTGAGTAATAAGAAAAAAAGTTGAGCAGCATCTACGAACTCAAAATCAGCAACCCGTCTGCCAAACATGGTAACCATGCAAATATCCCCCTATTATGGGGTAATCTATAGGGTTTGCCTACGTTTGGCAATGGACTTTTATAGGTTGTAATGATGATGATGATTTTAAATAAAGCATAACATTAAAACTATTTGATATTACCATCTAAAGCTGCATCATCACTTACCACCCAGGGTGGGATTGTGATCAAGCACTGCCTTGTAATAAGTAAAAAAAATGTCAAACATTTACATATTGATTATTCTATGTCAATAATCGGTTATCACTATTAAAAATAAATAAATAAAAATTAATAAAGGACAGTTAAAAGCTTCACCGTAATTTCCAGCTACGAAACATTTTATTATACGACTTTAAACAACAGGCTACAGACTTGTAAGCTTTTTACGTTTGGTTTGCTTTCGAAAAGTCGCAGTATTTGGTCTGTATTTGCGCTCTCAACACAAAATAATAAAGAAGCGCCCGCTTGGACTACGTTCTATCGTTTATTTTTGTAGGTCATTCTGTGGCACTTATTGCGAAACGAGGTTTTCATTTTACAAAAATTTTCCCCTCTTTTGTAGAAGAGCATACTCGCGGCATACGTAAGCTGCTTTTAAATTTTGATGAGAGTATTTTTATAAAACATTTATAAATCATACTTTTATATGATTTAACTAAACGCATTACCTATTTATAACTATAGAACAGTTCGGAAAGTACATATTCAAAGTTTAACCTTCAGCTTTGGATGTGATATTGATAAAATTCTCAAATACATACCCACCGTGCTGGACCCAAGAAACCTCTATAATATGATTATTTCTAATTGATCACAAAATCTGTCACGCTCCTTCATATGGATTAGCGGATTTTTTATCTTTTATTATTTAGTTACTCACACACACATATAACGGAGTTTAGGGGAGTATTTCCGACTCCATCTATTACAGTTTATAAATATCTACTGTTGGAGTTGCCACGCTTGGCAAACTGGTTGCCAACCGCAGATTTTTTAAATATTTTAAGTTATCAGAAAGACGTTGCTAACCATCTCCTGTTCCAGTTCCTCTCTGTCGTCTCTTACGACGCCCACGGGATGATGTGAGATAGTGGATATTCTTACTCTACTACTATACCGTGTATTGTGTCCGACTAATATGCAGAAATATATATAATCGAATATTCTCCCCGCAGCCATCGGTGCTGCAAAGCACTCGAAACTTAAACGAAAATAAAACACGATGAAATCCGTAAAAGTAGTTTTATTCATATTCTTGTTTTATTATAGAGAGGGTAATGAAGCTGGAAGAGTGCGCCATTTCGCTTCGATCTCGAAGTGTTTTATGCGTTTTGCGC
Source organism: Parnassius apollo (assembly GCA_907164705.1). Taxonomy (NCBI): domain Eukaryota; kingdom Metazoa; phylum Arthropoda; class Insecta; order Lepidoptera; family Papilionidae; genus Parnassius; species Parnassius apollo. The sequence goes on from CAJQZP010000693.1 coordinate 28,515,567, forward strand.
ATTTCGGGTTAGGTGTTAATTATTTCTGCCGAGTAGTGGCGGTGTAATAAAATCCATCAACTCGTTTCGCCTTGTAGGTATCGTAAGAGGCGTCTATAGATAATGTCGGAAAACCTCATGGCTTCCGATAGATGTCCGATGAGCTTGACAAAATATCCAGAACAACGACGTGGAACAGTGTCAATATTTATATGCCAAAGCCACGTCGGATAAGCCCATGCCCAGCCAGTTGATATTTACTTACACAGTTCGAGTTTAGATAATTTGTTTGCTAGTAAATACTTACGGATTCAACTCGGCTGGGCAGCGTTCGGGAAATTACGACACATCTTCTCGTCAGGTATACCTCAATCTCTGAAAACTAAAGTGTACAACCAGTACGTGTTGCCAGTGATGACGTACGGATCAGAGACGTGGTTCTTCACTGCTGGCCGTATGAGGACGCTCAAGGTCGCTCAGCGAGCTATGGAGAGGGCTATGCTCGGAGTTTCTCTGTGTGCGTGATAGACTCAGAAATGAGGATATCCGCAGTAAAAACCAGAGTGACCGACATAGCCCAACGGATTAGTAAGCTGAAGTGGCAATGGGCCGGCCATATAGCTCGAAGAACCGATAACCGATGGGGAAGAAAGATTCTCGAGTGGCAGCCTCGTACCGGTAGGCGTAGTGTAGGGCGACCCCCCACTAGATGGAGTGACGACCTGGTAAGATATGCAGGAAGTCGATGGATGCAGGTGGCTCAGGACCGTGCTTTGTGGCATTACTTGGGGGAGGCCTATGTTCAGCAGTGGACTTGTGAAGGGCTGTGATGATGATGATGATGAAGTACTTAATATGAAACTTTCTATAATTTCTTTTTGTTTTGCATACGGATCTTATAAAATTAAAGCTTTATCTTCACTTTTGTAATGTAATTGATTTCCGTAAAATAACGCCAGTTTCTATTTACTACTACTATATTCCTATTTATTTTCAAGTAGAATTTGTTTACGAAAGTATTTATGTTGATGAGATTATACGTATATGTTCATGAAATATAATAGTTGTTGGTTAAAGTTCATCAAGGATGGAGTAGACCGTGCCATAATTTCATATGAATATGAGATTAGCATGAATGTTCTACAGACGTTTGAAATATTTAACCCCTTTATTAACTATTAAAACTAATGTGAATAAGGGTTAGGTGCCATGCATTGTAGGGCCTTGTAATTACAATTTAATTAAAATATATCGTATTAATTAATAGTTTTATTGTACTTCCCCTATTAAAGAATAAAAATGAATATTTTTCTGTCCATTTATTTATCATTCTATGCGTTGCATCACGAGTGGCATGATTGCCATAGTTGTTGTCAACCGTATTTTTCATTTTTTTTGAGTTATCAAGAAGCGGCTGCTGTGCATCTTTTGTTTCATTTCCCCTTACTTGCGTTTTACGACCCAAGGATAATCTGAGGTAGTGGAATCCGTTACGCTGCCACTATAATGGCAATTTTTACTTAACATTCGCGCAGTATAAACATGGTAAAGCCGTAATAGCTCAGATGGTTAGCGCTCGCTGTAAATTTCACAGCACGCGAGCAACCCGGGTTCGATCCTCGTTGGCACCAATGAAGTTGTTAAATGCAATTTTAAGTGCCGATTTACCATGTACTCGGCGGAGAAAGAAAACATCGTGAGAGTACCTGCATGTGTGAAAAATAAGAAAATAATTATTTCGAAGACTTGAAGTTCGCCAACAGGCATTTGGTTGGCGGACACTTCCTTGCTATAAAACCCTCTCAGAATGAGGGCAGGTCTGTGCTCAGTCATTCTTATATTCGGAATTTACGCTACAGCGACGAGCGCCGTAGCGTAAATTCCGAAAGATTATATGCATGTAGTGAAAAAGGTCACTATTATAAACTAATTTTTATTTAATTCGAATAATTTTTGAGTAAACGCTAACACGATATCTTAATTTGGCAGCTTGCATCACCCAGCGTATGGAGTGTAGAAGTAAGGAGTACAGACTGTGTATTAAAAAGTGTCCATAAAACCCTTTAAATAAGGGTGGCGCCACTGTAGCTACGGGGTAAATTTTAAAGAACGCATCGAAAAAAATATTAGTGGGATAGACGACTTTTTCGAGGTTATATTTACTAAATAAAATTATTTTAGATTTTAGAGCTACTGATCAGTTTAGCAGCACACTTAAACCGGCGACAACTGCTAAGTTCATTTCATCCCAGTAGCTACTCCAGCGCTGTTGTGGAGAGTTTTTGAGCTGTTATTTACTGCTTACAGATGACCACTTTTTCAACTATTCTACTATGGGAGTTGGTACTCCCTACTTCTACACTCCATAACCCAGCAGTTTAGAAAATGATTGAAACTTTTTCAAACATTAGCTTCATTATTATTTATTTCTGTCACAAGTTAACATGGGTCGTGCCAATAACACTGCATTTAATGACATAGGCTTACTCTCAATGTTCGGCTGTCGGGTGTGGGCAGCTTGCCAAGATACAAGCATATTCTCGTGGCTGCAAGAGAAAAATGGCATAAAAAGGTTTGTTCATTTAACACGCATTTGCTTAAATAGGTGCCCTGCACTAGGAACGATTGTATTTACAAAAAGTAATAACTTACGTTTAGATAAATATTTGCGTTCAACAGCAGATCCCAAAATAACGGCCAATTGCGTATTGGTTCTAAAGACACTAAGGCTTCTTTCAAACCACACTGGTAATACGATATCCTGAATTTGATTAGGCCAAAATTTAAAGAGCAACTGGTGACAATAAGTGAGGAAATAAAGAATATTAGTGACTCCATACTTTAGGAGCTAAAGCCCCTATTTTAGTTGAATTAAAGCTAGCAGTCATCCATCAAAAACAGTAGTACTGTTTAAGTAAGAGATGTTAACTGTTAACTTTTATATACCGAATTTCAAACCTATCGTTATCGGCTTTTTTTAAGTTATTTCCCATTTTAGTTTCGTCATTTAAAAAGTTAAGGCTTACATTACATTATATTAAAAGTGGTGCACAGATGCACAGATTAGATCTATTCGTATATATAATAAATCATAACCAAATTTAACCCTCTTACACTTAGTGAACTGAGAAGTTTTATTCTATTCCATTCTCTCTTTACATAAAAATATGTAACAAACATAATCCGTTACTAATGGTTTTTTAATTCAGATTTATCTACCATTTCGCCCAGGCGATGGGAAGCAGCGTCTTCTTAATAACAACGATAAAATAAAAAAACTGCCCTGGCGATTACCGACTCTCTTACCAACATGGCAGCTGTGGCAAAAACTCTATTCATCAGACTATCTCTAGGAAGACATATTTGTTTGGATCGAACACTTTTTTGTCGATCATGAAAATTAAGGCCAGCGCTCTGCGCCTAGCCGACAATATTTAAATCTTTCCAGCGCTCTGCGCCTAGCCCAAAATATTTAAATCTTTAGCAGACCTATTAAATTAGAGTAGAATAAAAATAATAATATTATATTTAAAATGGAAATTCTCCGTCGTTGCGTCCCTCTGACTAGTTTAAAATAAATGAACAAGCACAGAAGACAAATAGTTTTCTGTGACAAAGCTGACTCTTCGTTATTATTCCATTTGGAATTTGCCTTTGAGCCGCTCATTTATAACCGTCAGCACTAAATTTCGTCAAATATCTTACACGTTTAACAAACTCTTTTTTGCCTTAAAAATAAAGCTCATATTTTTATATGAGTTATATAAATATATGTGCTTTATTTCTTATAAAATATTATGCACATGAAATTAAAATTAAAAATCTTTTTTTTTAATTCTATTCTAAACCTCCTCGATGTCTCAGTTGTGGAGACCGTTAGTGTAGTGGTGTCGTAGAGTGAAACGTAGTGTGAGTGGTCTCGCGACAACTTGGAGTGACCATCACGTGTTGGCCAGTAACATGGATATGTTAAGAAAAAGTAATGATAATCATTTTAGTACATGAAAGGTGTTGGTTCTATGAAGAAATGTATGTAAATAAGTTTTGGAATTGTATTCTTAAAAATCGACAGGACAATGGTATGATTATGTATCGGCGGGAGTTGAACCAACGCTAAGCGAGCAACTCGCGTATTGTGAAATTGACAGCAAGCCACCTACCGTGACTTGACAAATAAACACATATATAAATATTGCTCGTATTAATAGTATTGTATAAGTTTTAAAAAAAATCTTTCATTACGAGTTCGTCTAGTTTACCTGCATATTTCCACTGCCAAATAGCAGTGGTTATACTGCTATCTACAGTTCCGTTCTGAAGTATATGGGCAATCAGTATAATTACAGACTATCAGGCATTTAGTCTTAGTCCTCAGAGGTGATTGATCTATAGTCTTGTTTATTTAAAGTTAGTGGCAGGTGTCCATGGACTACAATAACCACTTACCATCTGGTGGACAATAACTTCGTTTGTAATAAGTATCACTTTGGTTTTGTTAAAAAACGCAATCTCACAATAATTTTTAAAAGTGCTGGAAGAGTGCCAAGAAAATAGCCGATATAGTGACCATAGGCGAAAAAATTCATATAACTGTCACATCTATAATATGCTCTGTTGGCTTCAGACTTTAATAGGTATGCGCTGCACGTTCTGCGTAAAGCTGACATTTGATGTAACTTGCCACTGTTGGTGTTATTACTGTGACAATTTCGATAAATATAATTCTGTATAATGTCTCAAATTATATCATGTTCGAAACGTATGTAATGTATACGAAGGCATTACTATAAGTATTGCGGAAAATATATTTCAAAGCGTTCTCGACAAAACTTCCCTTGCAGTTTACATGGCGACATAAAACATGTACGAAACACGCATAAACATAATATATCAAAACGCGGATAAAAAATCCTTCAGTCCTGCCTTGGAAATTGTTACAGCAAATTTTTTTTATTCTAATCGGTAGCATTTTAAATATAACATAAGTTATAGTCTTTCATTGTTTCAGACTGAATTAAACAATGTTTTACTAATATGTAAATATAAATTTAACGTTTCGCTGTGTGCTAGTGGCGTAATAGAATCCCATTGTCGTCGTCTCATCACATCGTCATAAAGAGCCGACCATATTTATACGTGGTAGAGCCATGCTGCAGTTATATTAGTAGTATAGTTGTAGCACTAATGGGTCGGCTCGACCGGGGAAGGATCACGCTCTCACAGAATATCAGCGTAAAATTAATTAATTAATAATAGTAAGAAACGAGGCATTCTATCTTAGTCTTCAGGGAAGATAACGCATCTGAATTTTGATTTGTAATCGAAGATATATGTAGATGTCTATGTCCACAGCAACCCTTAATATCAGGTGGACTGTGTGCTCGTTTGACTAACCACACCGAAAGCCTGGCTTTTCACTCTATACTAATTGCTATATAAACAATCGTAGTTATATTTCATTATAGAACATTCTGCCCCAGATTAGAGAGGGAGCGATCGTCTTCTCGAAAGCCCGGTAAAAACCCAAGCGTAGGAGGAAGACGAGTTATTTTATTAGTTGATATTATTGATTAAGCAGTTTTATAGGGCAAACCCAGCTTCTGGGCTTCTATGGAGGCTTTGTAACTGACTTCAAGTTCAGCATACAATAGGCCACGAAAGGTTTGTTACGTGGTAGAATCGTGCTGCAAATATGTCGTGCTCATATTATGGTTGTAGGACAATTTACGTACAACCTTATTACGCTAAGAATTGTACACAGGAAATGAAATTAATATTGTATGATTGGAAATATTTGAATCTCAAAAAATAAGCTTTGAGTAGATTTTTGAAGGAAAAAAGGGATTGAGCACCGCGAATATGTGGGAGGCAAGGAATTCCACAAGCTTACAGCTGTAACAGAAAATATATTTATTGTAGGGATGGGCCGAATATGAATTTCACCGAATACGAATATTCGGCTGAACGTTCGGTAAAATTTTTACCGAACCGAATATTCGGCCGGACATTATTCGGCAGGATTACCGAGGTACCTAACCAATTTATGTCGAAACTTGTTACCGTAAAGCGCGTGGGATTACCGCCAGAGCCTTCCCCCTGCTCCCCCTCCACACCTGACATCCGTTATTGCATCATATAGTACTGAGCAAATTGCCGGCACATGCTTATGTTTTGACTATTTTTATGAGAAAAAAGTATTCTTAGTGAAAATTGATAAGTATGTGATGAAAATGAGTGGCAGGAGATCTACTATTTGGACTAATTTTAGATAAATTGACGACTGTAATGTAATGTTGTGTGTGTTTTATCAAGCTTTCCATTTGCTATAATTGGAAATAAATCTACAGTGTCTCAAAAACATATCGTTATACAGGTAGATTTAACCCATAAATAAATATACTTTCAACAGTAATAAGATGAAAGCCATGGCATTACTCAATTCGTACATTTCCATACAGTGGATACTTTGAGTACCACTTTAACTAATATTCGGTGATTTAGCCGTATATTCGGCCGAATACAAATATTCGGTAAACCTGCCGAATATGCCGAATACCGAATATAAAACGAATATTCGGCCCATCTCTTATTTATTGATGAAGTAGGATGAATGTACTGGAGTACGATGTAAAAGATTATTGCAGAAGTCTATCTTAAAAACTTATATCATTATCATTCCTAAATTGAGAATTTATATATACGTACATAAACACTCACGCCTGTCACCCAGAGGAGTAGGCAGAGATTACAGACTTCCATTTGGCACGATCCTGATACACCTTACTCGCCTCCTCCATATATATATATATATATATATAATTTATATTTCCACGTGAAGCCTGAGCGTGGACGCTAGTAACGGCTTTGCCTGGGTCTATTAATGTGGCGAATGTGTGGTTTAAATAGTAATCAAATACCATTTATCGTGCAATTTTTCGATTTCTCAAAAAATCTCCAAGTTTTCTGTTAAAGTATAACATAGATAAATTATTATGTAATATACGATTACGCCTAAATACGTCAAGTTCCATTACAATAGGTTCAGCCACTGCGAAGTTTAGCCTGGACAGGCAGACCGATATAAATGTAAAAGTGTTTTAAGTACAATGATTTTTTATATTTACGCGAACACTACACATTTATAGTCAACCAAATCTAAGAAATACATTTTGACAGCTGTCAGATTTATTGCACCAAGCATGCCAATCATAAAATGGGAACGTACAATATTCGATTCTTTAAAAAATCGATATCGATTATTAAGAGTTGGTAATCATTTAGTTTGGTTTAAATAATACCAGAATAAATTTAAAACGGATTATTTAAAACACAAGATTTATCAGTTTCTTCTTATTTGTTGTTACTGCTTATTTCTAGAGGCACAGTTATAAAAATTTAAGATTGAAACTAGATTAAAAATAAATTTATTCAATCATTTTCAGTAAAACCAGTAGATATGTCGTTGTTTATATTAATTATTATTAGATTTTCAATAATGCGGACAAATTATCCATAATAATTTTTTTTTGTTTTTTCTACCACTTTTGCCCAATCATCCTTTGTGACATGGGCACATGCTTCAACGAATATTTTTTATAGCATTGGGTGACAAAGGAGCACACAGTCTACCTGATGTTAAGTTATTGCTATGGCCCATAGATATACATATTTATTCTCAATTCAGAATCAAAATGCAAATGCGTTGTCACCCTAGAGGCTTAAGATGGAATGCCTCGATTCCAGTAAAAAGGGTCTCCGGTTCTCCACACTCACCATACGAAATATAGCAGCATTACTCTACTTTTTTACGCTGGTATTCTGTGAGAGCGTAGTCCTGCCCCGGTTGAGCCGACCCATTCGTGCTACAACTATAATATAGATGTAGCGTGGCTCTACCACGTACAAAAAGTTATAATAGAAGAAACAGTCCAAAAAGTTAAAAATGAGTAACAAAATAAGAAGACAAACAAAAAAAGCACGAAATTACGCACAGTAAGCTCTGGAAACAGAAACAGAAACTTTTTCATTCAATATAGATGAATAATACCTATTGAAAGTCACTTTTTTCATTTACCACTGGTTCGCAAAAAACCTTTGTCCTGGGAAGAACCAGCAAGAAATCCAACGGGACTAGTTTAAAAAAAAATAAGAGCTTACAATCATGCGTGCTACAATTAACAACACAAAACAAATTAGAAATAGCTAGGTAGCGATCACCCTTCCCAGGATTTATTATCATCCATAAATTCCTTAATATTAAAATAACCCTTTTTATACAAACTTAGTTTACTAAAGTTTTTAAACCTTGTGTACTTACGTCAAATTTTGTATATTTTCTGGAATTTTGTTTTAAAAGCGTATACATCGACCCAAGAACGAATTACTGACTGTGGAGTCGAGTAACTGGTACCAAAATGGCGGGATATTGAAATTATGTAGTGGTTATTTTAGCACGGATTTATATGAGTTTTTTTCCTACAAAAATTTACTGTAACAAAGTAAAAAAATAAACTTATTTTATTCATGATTCATGTAATTTAAGGAATATTGAAAATAAAAAATTAAATTAAACAAATAATGCATTAAAAAAATTAATGATTCGATTATTTGAAAATTTATACCGATTATTTGAATATTTTGCCGATCATTCGCATAACAACGAATTTTAATCAACCAAGCACTACGGTAATATACATAGCGACATATCATTGAAACGACGTCAAGTAAAAAAAGTTAATACTGGTTATTTTTAATGTTTTGCTTTGTTTGAAAAATTTAAATTTAAATTAGTGATAAAAAACTATACACGTTGTAATTACATATAGATAATTCATAAACATAAACTTCATAATTCTTCGGATTTACGTAAAAGGTTATTTTAAATTCTGTGAGTACGCTAGTGCAAAGTTATTGCGGAATGATTAATGTGAAACGTCAAAAGGTATTTCTTAGATTTGGTGGACTATAAATAGTACTGGTTTTTACGGATTTTATCGCGTATGTATTAACTTTTTTATATACCAAACGTTTCGAGCACTTTACACCACCCATGCTCACGGGAAGGGGGGGGGGAGGGACTGAGATGTTCAACGTCCAGATGTCATAGTTAACAGCGGTTACCATTGATTAAAATGATTAATTTTTGTTCCGATCTACGCAGTGATGAACCTATAGTATCTTGAAGTATTGCAGTTGTATGCTTGGGTTAGGATTTAATTTTTTATTAATTATAGGATCCCAAGCAGATGGTAGCAGCACCCAGCCATCTCTATTTACATTAGGATGTTTTTGATTTCAGTAGCCTAGCGAATCATCCTTGGAAGCAATCGGTGTTCTTTAGCGCGGATTAATGGTTTATCAAATCTGATGTAGTGACGGGGGCGATCGTGTACGTGTTCACAGACTTCCCGGAGCGTCGATTCTTCACATCAGCTATATGTTCTTTAAAGAGGGTTTTAATTGATCTTTTAGTTTGTCCTATGTAGGAGAGACCACATTCACAATCAAGCTTGTACACTCCTACATGTTGCAGAGGGGCATTACACTTGACTGATAGTAAAAACTGACGTATCTTCTTTGGCGGCTAGAAGTATGTTTCAATGGCAACGCGCTTCAAGATGTAACCTATCTTGTCAGTGACTCCTCTGTCATATGGCAGTACAGCAGGTACAAGCTAGACTGTGGTCGGGTTCACTCGTTCATTGTGACGTAGGCGCAGGATCCGAAGTTTGTTGTCATGCAAAACTTGCTTGCTTTGTTGGAGCTCGGCAGCCAGGTGTTTACTTTCACAAATCTGTCGTGCTCTCTGAAACAAAGATTTACCCACGGTAGCTAATTGTGAAGGATGGTCATGAGAATCACCGCTTAGATATCTATCTGTATGGGTATTTTTCTATAAACAGTGTAGCTCAAGGTGTTATCAGAATTTCGTATTACCGACACATCTAGAAAAGTTAAAGAATTGTTTGCCTCTAACTCCATTGTGAACTGAATTTTAGAATCTATAGAGTTGAGATGGTCTAAAAATGCAGTTACTTTATCTAAAAGTGGAATTTATAAAGTGTTGTCTACGTACCGCTTGTAGAACCTTGGATTTACTGGAGAAGTAAGCAGGGCTTCTCCTCAAAGTCTTCTATGAATATGTCGGCGACAATGGATATTACCTAAGTGCTTAACTTTTAACATTAAATTTGATATGTTTAGACATTAAACTTATAGTCATGCAAACGTATATGCACCTTAGCCAAACTAGCGTTTAGATAGAACACTACTATCTAATAATTACTAGCTGTTTATTAGTTTGTCAAATAACTTTAACCAAGCTCGAAGCACACTCACCACGGCTAAACACACCTTTGTCGAAATCTGTAGATGGTTTTAATGTGGATGCACAAAGTAAACCTTATAGCACAAACATAAAATATCTTTTATATAAAACTCTCAACGAGATGATATTCCATCATGACTCTAGGAATGTGGATATTTAATTAAAACTGGGTAAAATAATGTTTTCAAAGCATAATAAATGTATTTGTTTTATGTAAAATTAAATCCCTGACATGAGCTCTGCGCCTACTTACTCTACAGGCTGTTTTTCCTTTATAAACCGATTAAGTAATAAGCAGCTAGTGTTTTGAAAGTACCTACGACAAAAAACCTCTTAAAATCGCGTTAAATTAAAAAAGTTATTTTAAAAAAGTATTTCTATCTGTAATGTATCTGTTTGAGATTTATTTTTATATATTTATATTAGCCTGCACTGACCCACTGCCAAACAAAGGCCTTTCTTCCTTCCCGCCATTGAGTTCGGTTTATTGCTTGAGCTTATGATTAATTCTCGTATGAGCCTAGCTCGTCTTACTACTTAACCTCGGCCGAGTATGCTTCCATTTCACTTCTTTGGGACTCTTTTTGGTTCACAGTTCATCTGATAAGTATGCGGCGAATATTCGACCAGGACTTATAAATATGTAAATTAATATTACCAACGAATTTGTAACATAGAGGAATGAAAAAATTGAGAAAGTTATGAAAATCCAAGAACATATTCTAATAAATATTGATAATTTTCTTGAAATCCTAAAAATATTATCAAATAACGGCTCATAAGATCTGTCCCCTTTTTTCGACTTCTTTTTCCGCACACATGACATCTGACTTAAACATGCACGAAGGGAATACACTGCAGTTTATTTTTAAAAGCGAACTCACAACATGGCTGTGAATTCATAGATAAAGTTGGTAAGCTAGGGTCCCCGGTGTCCTGTGTAAACTAGTTTTATTTGGTCGTAATAATGGTCTCATGGGGTGCGGAACACGTCGCAAACACTGCTTTAAACCTGCTTCCTGCATACAATTCGTATACAGGTACGATTAACGTTTGTGGTTATTCTCAAGAGTTTATTTTTATTAAAACGAAAACATTCATTTAAAAAATAAAATATTTACGTGAAAGTTATTTGCTTTTCGATTTGCGATTCTCTAATCGTAAGAGATGTTTTCGTTGAAGGCTTACGTATTTCAGATTCATATTCAATTTTTTTCAGTGCCTTGATAAGAATCACTTTAGTAAAGAGATTTTGACCTCGTTTTAGACTTGAATTTAAATGAAAGTGAAAATTTAAAGAGTATTACTATCTTACCGTACAAAATAATTTATACGGATTCAAATAGAATATTCGTGAATGTTTTGGCACTCTCATAAATTATTTCGAAACACGGCGGTACAAGTCTCTTGAGTATCGAATCGAAACTTAGCAGTATCTTGTCACTCCAAAATAACCCGGCGGAAAGATTATATTTTCGTTTGTTGTACCTAGTTTTCAGTAAAGTAAAACATTTTAAGGTACATACGAGTGTATTTTGGTTGCATAAATATAATCTTATATTTAAACAACTAAAATTATTAAAGGATAATTTTTATTCATCATGTTCTTTATCACCCATAACTGTCCACTGCTGGAAGTAGTCCTCGCCTAAATCCGGTAGAATTTGCGTCTTTTATCAGGCAAATACCGATGGCAGTAACGGATGTCGCCATTTTTGTTACATACTTGCCGTTGTCCGTCCAGGTAAATTATTTTAAGGTCCCTCGTCACATTCATCTATGTATGCCAAATATGCGTTCAACTATCATCGCCAAATTCTTGTATTCGTCATTCCTATATCGACGTGTAGATAAAAACGACTGCTGGCATATAATTTTTGAGTGCGAACAACTATTATTAAATGTTCGTCTTAAAAAAAATTAAAAGGAAGAATAACGGGTTAAGTTGGTATTTGCCGTAATATAACAACGTCATTATATTTTTATAAATTGCTGAGTATTACGTCTAGGTTATCTAGGATAGTTACTGTCAGACAACAGATTTTAATTAGTTTCGTTATTTCAAGTTAAATTTTGTATTTTTTATTTTTATAAATTCTTAGGATTACAAGTTAAGTCCTCTTTTTGGTGCAATTTGATAAACTTTAATGTCTCATGATTGGCCCACCCAACCATATACAAAAATATGTTCTTCGCTCAATATTTACAGCACAAATTAATACGTGACGACAGTATGGATTTGTGCACAAAAGTCACGTATTTCTTTGATATGTGCCCAATAACCGACTACTTTCGGAATGTCGCCGACCATCGCCAGCTGTAGGCGAACATGGGCGAATATAGAAAAATAATATGGGCTCTAATCAATCGTGTATGCTGATAGTTGCCAAATATACCGCAATGTGACGAATAGCTTTTAGGTATTTTACATTACCGCATGAAATCTCACTACCGTATAAAATTATGTTGTCTTGTTATTATAACGATTCTTCGCACTACCGAGACCTAAACTGTTACATTTGACACGTTTTAATCAAAGGGAGATTTACCTTGAGAGATATCTGTAGTAATATATTATATTTATTAAAAAAACATAGGGTTGTTGATGTGCTATTTTTTCTAATTGACGGTGGCGTTTGGGAGGCTTCGGTGACCAACTGAGGAAAAAAACCTTAAGTGATGGGGACAGCAATGTCAGTGTGGGTTTATGAATACCAGCAAGGTTAGTGCGGGTAGAAAAATATTCTTCAAAAGTTATGTAGAATAATTTATTTATTAAATTCTTCTATGAATGATGGATACTGCAGTCTTAGACATTAGAAGGATTAGAAAGGTGATTGAGGAAGAAATGACTAAATTAGTCCACTTGGCTTAGTTCCCAAGTATCCTCCGATATCATATGTCTATATTTTATAGTTATTACTTGGGAATCTGCAGCTGAATGGGAAACAGTATTAATTTTGCAAAAGCAAGGAATACGTGCATTCTGCAACTTGCGTAATTCGCGAAGCGTCACGAGTCGCTGTCGCACGATGACACTGCGAAAACTTTTTAGGAGAATAGTATTTTAACATCGTTGTTTATTTTTCAAAAAGTTCTGTAGGTATGCACGAAAACTTATAAATTTACATAATGCAAAATGGACAGTCTTATTAGAGTGGGTAGAAGCGATTAGTCAGATATTCGTAAATTTAGACTGACTAAAATTAAAAAGTATTTTACTAAATAAAATTTCTGACAATATAGTGCCGTATTGATTGAGACATAAAATTAAAATCTCGTTAAGATTAAGTTGTTAAACAAATATCTACTATATAAAAGATCCAATATGTTGAAGACAACGAAGTGTCAATTTTTTTTTAAACAAAATTTTTAAAAGAATAATAGACCTTTTACATTTTACTAATTTTATAATTATAAGTTTAAAAAAATACAACATGGCATTTTAAAAAGAACCAGAAAAAACTTCAGATTCAGAGTTCTTTGCTGGTTCTGCTCTGAGAAGTTCTTGTTTGACGTTCATAAGGCTTTGAACAATCCTTAATTGAAGTAAAAAGTTTTCACTTTCACTTTGATAAAAGAGAAGAGAAAAATAACAGCAATTAGTTGAAAAGATGGTGACTTGATAAAGAGTTCGTTAAAAGGATAATCTTCATAAATTAATGATCTATGTGTAATAACAAAGCTTCGCTAGATCCTCTAATTTGAACCTTCTAATTTAGATAGATGAAATGGTTTAACTGCCGTGTGTGATCTTAGATAACTCAATTAATTCACGGTATGAATTAATTATATCTAGCAATTACTTTGTTGCTTATTTCATGAAATACCATAATGTACCGTGTAATAGCACGGTAAGAATATCCATTACCGCATGTCATCCTGTGAGTGTCCTAAAAAGCGACAAAGGGAAACAAATCAGGAGATGGACAGCAGCGTCTTCCTAATAACGACTAAACATAAAATAACTGCGGTTGCCAACCGCTTGCCAAGCGTGGCAACGATGGCAAATATCCCCCCTATGATGCAACCTATGAGGTGGGCTTATGTACAGCAGTGAACTTTAATAAGCTGTAACGGTAACGGTTATTACATCAAGTAGCTTAAATTGATTCATAAGGTGGAGTTAGAACTTCATTGCTATGTTTATTATATGAAATAAATGTTAGAGAGGTAAAACTTATATACAATATTATGTCAACTACTGTATGTAACTACAGTATGAAGACGTAATGCTATCAATTTTAATGTTTTTGTCATTAAAACATCACTGAACCTCTCATATATTCGGTATCTTTACTTTTCTTCACAAATAACCTTCAATCAAGTCTGAATTTTTAACAAAATATCTGTATTCTTAACAAAGTTAAACATAATGAGATATATTGTTTGTGAGACAAAGTTTTATCTGTGAGTTTATGTACTCATTTACCAAAACAAAACATAAAAGGTATACTTGCCGGGAAATAAAACAACTCTAAAGTACTTTGTCATACTTTCAAACTGCAGAAGCAGATTAAAAGTCTTTTCCTTTTAAGATAACATATTATATTTTAAAACGTAAAATATTTGAATAAAATTATGTGTCGTAGAGCTACTCTAAAGTTTTATTGTTGCTGTGGAATTGAGTTATAGTAACAAGAGACCCTTTGTACTGGAAACGAGGCATTCCATCTTAGTCCTCACGGGTGACAACGCATTTGCATTTTGATTCGTAGTAGAGGATAACCACTAACCATCAGGTGGACTGTGTGCTCGTTTGGCACCCTATCCTATAAAAAAGTTATTCCATTTAGTCCTCAGTAATGATATGCATTCTCAATTTTGTTTTTGCATCGTATGAACCAGTGTCCACTTACCATCATGAGATGGACTGTTTTCTCGTCGGTCACCATTAATTGTTTCAAAAGTTATTTATATTTACTCGACTACGGCAAAGCATGGACGACTGGGCCAAAGTGATGGAGAAAACAAAGAAAATTGTTATGGACGACTGTTGAAGAGACATTAATTTTGAATGCATTAGAGACAATCAAATAACAATTTTTTTTATAGAATAAAGGTTGCAATGAGCACACAGTCTACCTGATTGTAAGTAGACGCTGTGTTCCATAAAGGTTTATATTTATCTTCGATTAAAAATCAAAATGCAGATGCGCTTCCACCCCTGAAGACTAAGTTGAAATGCCACGTTTTCGGTAAAAAGGCTCTTCGGTTCTCTACACTCACCATACGAAACACAACAGCGTTGAGCTATTTGACGCTGGTATTCTGTGAGTGTGTGGTCCTTCCCCGGTCGAGCCGACTCATACGTGCTGCAAACGTCTAACTATAATGTAGCTGCAGCATGACTCTACCATGTAAACATATAATACACGTGATAGCTCAACTATTTGTAGTGAGTGATTAAGTAAATATATTTTTAATCTAGTGCAGTCTTTAATTTGTATAACTTTATCTCTAGAATTAGCAGTAATCAATAAATATGAGAAACTGATGAATTTGGTGTTATGTGTTATTTTTTCGAATGTATTGTGGTATTAATCTAGATAAAACTGTAAATGATTACTAACTCTAAAAATCGATATCGATATCTCTTAAGAATCGAATAATGTAGGTACTGATCTTTCATTTGGAATGCCTAGTCCAATAAATGTGACAGCTATCAAAACGTATTTCTTGTATTTGGTGGAGTACGAGTATAATCAATACTTATTTTAAGACTAAAAATATCTAATTATGAGTACAGTACTCGCAATCGTAATCTACGTAATTATATTTTAAGCATTTTAGGGAAGGTATTTTAGCTGTTAGATAAACAATGTGTTTATTTTTAATTTCTTACCATATCTGTTTAGTTTAATTCCTTCATTAATTCGTTAAAGCCTATCACAAGTCCACTACTGAACATAGGCCTCCATCATAGATTACCTCTTAGAAAAGATCATCGGTAGTTGAGACCATAATGGGAAGGAAATACCATTATCTTGAACTAGGAAAAGCCGAGTTTAACCGAACGAGACAGAAACCAACGCTCGTAAACTTGGTAACGTTATCCTCTTATTCGTACGGTTTTAAACAAACATCCTATTATTATTTTCTGGTTATATTAATGCTAAAGCACTTCGAGTTACGATTTATTTTTCAAATATAATTCGCCTATTACAGCTCGCATTTGTATCATCGTCAATCTTAAAGCAGATTGATGTGCTAATGTAAAAGTTAATAAGTTAACGATGTAAAATAACGAAGCTAACGATAGGAAACAGCGTCTCACTGCATTCACTTACGACTCATTGGCTCGTGCTCGTGTCCTATTAAGCCTGGTCATATCTGAGACGGTTATTCCGATTCTTCTGTCTTGGACCACAAGAATTTTTGGCATTTTTTATTGATTATATATTTCACAACGATAAAAATATATTTAATTTCACAACGATAACAACAGAGGTAAATTTCCTTCTCCAAGATAGTTTAAATAACTAACCAATACGTGACATTTTACTGTCACGTATTGGATGATTATTTTCGTGATGAAATAAAACAGTCAGGTCTAGTTAAAATTTTAATTTCTAATATACAAGATGTATTATTATGTATGTGTGTAATAAATTCATTCTTTTATTCATTAAAGCCAATAAAAAATCTTTACGTCAAATTTAAACGCGGTATTTACGTCTGCCGTCCTTTGAAAGCCATATGGTCTTTGTGGTATTTTCCACAATGAGTTAAAAGTAGAATGATGATGATTTTTATCCCATCGCCTCAAGACACAATTGGTTGAAATATTTGTAGCTTTCCTTCCGTTTCAAATTTGGTTGGTATATTGCAGACCCCACTATTTATAAATAACATTCAAACGAAGTAAATCTTATAAATGTCACAGCACAACAGTTTAACATTTTGTAACATGATTCCACTTTGTTTGATCTGTGGCATCCGTATTGGCGAGATCGTTAACCGTCACTGCCGCTTTTGTGAAGTCAAGCCGAAATTCATGTTCTACCTCTGGATCTCGTTACTGTCACGATAAATGACAGTATTTTTTCATAGTATAGTCTCGGATTTGCTATCCTAGAGCTCTTTCGTTACTTGGTAGTAGTATTTCTTTTTTGCCTAGGAGTCTGTCTGTTTGGGAACTTGACCCACACTTTGACCTCTTTTTGCCGGCAAATAGCAGTGCTAGTACTGTGTTCCGGTCTCAAGGGCGTAGGGAGCCAGTATAATTGGCATTCCATCTTAGTTCTCAGAGGAGAAAACGTATACTGCAGCCTTCTTTGTTTGAAGTATAGAGAAGCTATTCCAAACAAAAAATGTGCATTACTCCGTATCCGCACATGCGCGGGAAACAGTACCTATAGTCGTGTATGCGCAGTTGAATTAACGCGCGAAAATTGTTATAATAAATAATTGTTTATTTAGATTGTATTGTTAATCGAGTACATTTTTTAATTTTCGTTTATTTTGCATATGTGCTAATTTAATATAAAATTATTATTAGCGCCGCTCCGCACTGCATAAATATCGAAGCCACAATAACAGGTGTACGGATTGCAGTACAGTTCAGTTGAACATAGTGAGTGTTTGGAAAGTCAAATCTAGTGCGTAGTAGATAAATATCGATGGTTGGGAGACGGTTTCAGTTGTTAAACGATTTTGAATCAATCACATATATATATGTATAATATTTGATATTTAGGTACTTTGAACATATCTCGAAACTCGTAAATTAACTACATGGTATGACAAAGGCTTCATTACTATTTTTACCGAAAGTGAAATTATATTTGCTTTTGAGGCCTTCTATTACGCATGACATCTCAAAGATTGTAATAAACGGTATATTACATTAAGCTCATAAATTTCGTACCCTCAGACTTTCAAAGTGACTCAGTTAATGTGTAGGCATGCAATATTTTTCGCGTTCCTTATATAATAATTCACTGAAAATGTAATGTAAATTTATGTTAAAATCACATCTGAAAGAAACTTGAATTGATGTAAAAATACAACAGCTTCCATATGTTCCAATGTAGGTGGAGGAAGTTTTCCTCCACCGCCAAGCATGTGGTGAATTAGCACATTGATGCCAGCGCGACAGCAATCGAAACTAAACTTCCACTACTTAATAAATATGAATGACAATAAATAAATTTATTCTCTGACACCGTTACAACATGACAATATTTTTCATTAACACTCAAAATTACAAACCATAACATTCTTCTATATAAATATCAAGGTTGATTAATATGTGAATATATACGATATTCTTTTTTTTATAGGGTGGCAAACGAGCACACAGTCCACCTGATGGTAAGTGGTTGCTTTGGCCCATAGACATCTACATCTATCCTCGATTACGAATCAAAATGCAGATGCGTTGTCACCCGTGAGGACTTAGTTAGAATGCCTCGTTTCCAGTAAAAAGGGTCTCCGGTTCTCTACACTCACCATACGAAACACAGCAGCATTAAGCTCCTATTTGACGCTGGTATTCTGTGAGAGCGTGGTCCTTCCCCGGGCGAGCCGTCCTTTCATGCTACAACTATACTACTATAATAACTGCAGCATGGCTCTACCACGTAAATTTTTTATTCACGTGTTAATCAACCACGAACCTACCTTATGTGTATGTAGACTTTGTATATGTTTTATTGACTGATAATTGATAATTTTTAGTTAAGTAACCTCATTACCTATATGCATTTTTTAGTGCTTTATAGATATGTAATTTTTTTATAGATATGTAAATTTACTTCGTTACTGTAATATTATTTTAAAGCGTCATGGTAACTTATTCACAGTACGACGCACTCGACTTACTTTTGCAATTGAGGTGAGCAAAAATGTAAAGTAATGAATCATTCGTGAAACATTTATTTCTAATGAGTAAATACAGTCACACATGACAAGTACAATAGAATACGCATCACTAGATGTCTCTCACCTTTTTTATTTTTCCATGTCACCGATTTAGGTATTTTCGGTCGAGCTCATTAAAAATATCTTTTTTGTATCTATTAGACGATAACAAAAACTTGTACTTGCTCATACGTTTTTATATATGTTTACGGAGACTAAAAATATCATAAATTGTTTTGTACTTTGTGGGCACAAAGCAATTCATGTTTTAAGGTGCAATTCGCCTCTGACGCAAATGTCCTGTTCGCAAATGTCGCCACGACATGTCGCAGGGACATGTCACGGCGACACGTCGCCTGCTGCTTCTGCCTGCAGTCGGCTGCGGAAATGCACCTTAAGTCTCTATTTTTATTCTTATGGACGCCACACACGGTCAGTTAAACTGATCATTCCAACTGATCAGTACAAACTAAAACTGTTGATATTTTTTAAAATATTGAATTTTCGATATATTGATTATTATAAATAAGTCAATATCGAAGTATTATATACAAGTTTATTTATCGATATATCGGAAATCCAATATTTTAAAAAATATCAACAGTTTTAGTTTGAACTAATCAGTTGGAATGATCAGTTGAACTGACCGTGTGTGCCGACCATTATTTTGTGGATTTTTTTATGAATAAAATTAGATGTTTGCCACTCAAACACACTATCGATCTTGTGTTAACTTGGCACATGGGATACTTTTCGTCAAAATATAATCAAAGTTACCACAGTGAAGTGAACATAAATGCATCTATTTTTTTTATAGAATAAGGGTGACAAACGAATTCACAGTACACCATATGAGAATCCTCTGGCCTGAGTACTGCGATGGATTGCGTCGTTTCTAGTAAAAAACTTACAGACTTTTTTACTGGAAACTGATGAGTGTAGATAATAAAAATGAAAAGTGTAAATGTAATATTGCGTTATATCTATATTGTCTCGTTTTTATTTACTTTCTGTAGCCTAACTTTTACCATCTTATTACCAAACGTGCTTTATTGACAGCCTTCGGCTTAAACTATGGTTGAAGTAGATTCTAAGTAAAGAAATCCTTTAGCCATGGCACTACAGTCCTAACAAAATTTAACAATTGCCTTCATATTCCAAACTTCACATTTTGGTTCGCATATTTTTCACAGGACTAGTTTCAAGCTGAGACTATGTAAATATAAACTACGCGGCTAATGTTGAACTCAATCGTCACCAAACCACTGAAACGTTATATTTTCTGTGGTGACCATATATTTCATTGGCCTATGATTACTACAGAATAAATTCTAATCGATGATGTACTGGCGACAATTTTCATTTTTTTGAATATCAAACTTTTTCGGATAATACATAGCCCAGATCACTCCTGGCATTGCTCTTCTGTTTGTGAAGTATCATTGCAATTGGTTTAGCCCTTCCGAATATTAGCTCAGACATCGTGTCTTGTGGCACGTAAATAACCTCATTAGCTCAACATAAGGCAGTTATTTCGATAATACAGAAAGACACTTCAATTTCGTTTATTTTTATTGATATACCTCTTATAAATAAATTACAAATCCTCTATATCCAAATCATATAAGCCCGATTTAATTCTTATGTTGAACTAAGTTAATTTAATATTATGTGCTATAAATATAAATGGCATACTTGTAATCTTTCATATTATATTTTAAAACTCTACTTCGCATTGTTACTTATTTCGCATCAGCCATAGCCAACAACTTTTAGCGAAACAAAGGCCATATCGTTGTTGTAATTTTGCGGGAAGATGTGCTAAATGGGGAGAAAGTTTTCCATACAAAGTAAGTTGTACTGAAGATTGTGTAAGCCAGAAAATTGGTTTGTTTAGATTGTTTTTCCAACTTAAATCAGGACTGTGTTTATAAAATCATATTAATATGACTAAATATAAAATAAAAATTGGAATTCGTTTATAAATTTTTGAAGGTTTTTCTTGAATGGAAATTAGAACGATATAATGCAGTATTACTAAACATAAAGCTATAAAAACCCAGTCAAAGTAAGATTTGAAAATATTTCTCCTAATACACATATCGGCTATTACATACACAGCTATTACACACAGCTTACACAGCTATTATTAATTGATAGTTCTATTGCTCCTAAATTATAACAGCCTCACTGCCGGACACAAGCCTCATTATCGGGCCGGGGGTGAAGGGGTGGTTGCTATTTAACGTGCCAATCAGACATGATGATTAGGTTTGTTTTAAAATGTAGAAATATATTATATATATATATATATATATGTATGTGTGATATACATTACAAAAATTCTAGTGAGGGTGACGTTTTGTTGTGACGTGAAAAATTTGTGTGTGTGTGTGTGTGTGTGTGTGTGGTCCCATATATCTTTGACATTTTAGTACATGTTGCGGAAACATTTTACTTATAAGTACTTAGTAACGCACGTGTCGCGTAGAAAATAATGTTAGGCGTTACTTTTCGATTAAAATGTTTTCTTTAGTAGAAGGCGAATAAAAAGCTTACGTGCCGACGAAAGAAAACGCTCTTTGGAGGCACTATTGATCTTTGTAGGCTTTTACAAGTTCGTATTTATATTTTGTTTCTATATTTGGAGTAAGTGTAGTTTATAGATATGGTGGAAGTAAATATACATATATGGGACATTATCATCGTCATTTACACATATTAAAATTTCATACGAAAAGTACTTTGTTCAAGTATATTATTATTTTTATGTACTTGTATAAAGGCACATAATATTTTGTTTTATTTACAATTTATTACAATATTTATATTTACATTTTGTGATTTTAAGTGTATATATAATTTATTACAATTATTACCCATTTTGTGAAATTTAACATAAAATGTATGTCTATATATCAAAAAAATGTTCTAAGGTTACTTAGTTTGATAAACATAATTATTGATAAACATCTGTAAAAAAAACAGTCAAGAAATTTTTGAGCTATTAATTTAAATTAAATCATTAATAAAATAAAAACAACTATACTTTTCTAATGAAAATGAAACTAGAAATTGGATGTTAATTTATCAACTTGAACACAGATTAAATAATGCGTACGTAAAAATTACTACGTAAACTGGAGCTAACAGCTAATATGATCGAAATTCGTTCTACATTGTGTTTGATTCACTGTGGATTCACATTAGAGCCATAGACTTAGAATATACTGGCGTAATTAGAGCAGTCTAAGCACTGATAAGTCAAATCATTTCTAATGTTACTCTCACGCAGCAGTTATTAAATAATGTGAAACAATTTTGTTAGATAACATTTTATCACCAAAATATTGAATAAGATATATACTTACATTATATATAAAAAAAAATTCTATCCGTGTGTATGTTGACCTTTTAAAATACTGGACCAATTTTGATGAAATTTTGTGTGTGATTAAGTTATTCGAGAATGGTTTAGAATCTAAACCATTCTCGAATATAAACTTTAGATTTACAATTGAACCCGGTGGCGATTTTGTCGGTATCCAGAAATCCATCCGTGGACAGCCGAGGCGAATAGCTAGTAATCTTATAAAATGTTACACGCTAAGTATATAATATTGTATAAATAAAACTAAGTTAAAACGTATAATCCATAAGGTTTTATCGCATATAAGAACGTATTTTAAATTACCGACCATGGTCCTGTTTCAAGTGCTTTAAACACCCATGGTCAAATGGGGGTACTGAGGTGTTCGACGTCCCAATGTCGTAATTGACCTTGGCTTCCTTCAGTTTAAAATTATTAATTTTAGCCCGATCTACGGAGAATGAGCTTATAGTATCATGAAATATTGCAGTTAAATGCTTGGGTTGGTATTTAATTTTATTAGTTATGGGAGTTAATATACGTGATAAAATCGGTAAAAAAAGCTTTATTTCAATTTGTAGTATTCGCATAAGCATAAGAAATCACCTTATAATATGGTTTAACCAAAAATGTTTTCAATTATTTTTTTACTGTTCTTTTTTTTATAGGATAGGGTGACAAACGAGCACATTCCAGCTGATGGTAAGTGGTTGATGTGGCCCATAGACATCTACATCTATTCTCGATTACGAATCAAAATGCAGATGCGTTGTCACCCGTGAGGACTTAGGTGGAATGCCTCGTTTCCAGTAAAAAGGGTCTCCGGTCTCTACACTCGCCATACGAAACACAGCAGCGTTAAACTACTATTTCACGCTGGTATTCTGTGAGAGCGTGGTCCTTCCCCGGTCGAGCCGACACATTCGTGCTACAACTATACTACTAATATAACTGCAGTATGGCTCTACCACGTATAAATAAACTTTGATCTTATTTTGAGCTGTAAATTAATCTCGGGGACTCCGTGATTCCTTATAACAATACATGAACAACCCTTTGAAGAGAATAAAGCTTCCAAGAATTTACCAGCTGTCGACAGGTATTGGAGGAGTTAAAACATACATTACTCCATATCGTCCCGTTGGTGTCGGATCGTGGAGGATGAGGGTAGCAGCTACTATGCTCAGCAATGGACTTTTGATATTTTGAGATGAGGCGCAAAATCAACGGCTTTCGTACTGACTTTGGGCTGGTACTGACGACTGAGAAAAATCGACCGGGCCGTGATTTGTTTGAACTTAACCATTATTTATCTACTTTTGATAAGTATTCACTCATACTCAGGCACTAATGAAGTAGGAATATGTAAAATACAATCTTCATTCGCATTTTGAAAGAAACATGGTCGTATTGATTTTTATGATGTATCGTCACCAAGAGGAGTAGTTATAAGATTACTTATTCCGATTATATAAATAAATAAATACAAAATGTTATTAATAAAACAATTTAATGTAAAATAGTTTCACTTGGACTTCATATGTTCTGTAAAAAACTGATTTTATCACTTAGATTTTTTATATTAACTTTATATTTAAATCCTTAGGAAGTAAGGTTTTCACTATTGTAAACCGTCCCAATTCCCACAAAAATTCAATATATTTGATAATTGTTTTTTCGATAACAAAATACGAATCACCGGTATCAAGTAGTCAAAAAAAGATTTCGTGTTGATTAAACAGAAACAATTTTTTGTAGATTTAAACGATTTTCTAAATTATTATTTATTTATCTAAGCACTAAGCATGAGCTTTATGAGACGTTATTAAGGCATGAACGTTGTGCACCTGTCATCAAAGTTATGCCTCTACCTCTAAAATTTTGTAAGTTTGTTACCAGCAACTTATAAACTCCTGTGTATGAAGTTTAAATGACTTTGAATCGTTCATACAACGCTTATGTGATGATTTACACGCCCCTTGTTTCATAACTGCTATATCTAGTTTCTAACTTGCCTCAAAATAAAAACAATATGATCTTTGACGTGAATTCTCAACTAAACATTGAAATAATACTAGTTTTTACGGAATTTATCGCGTATATTTAACTTTTTAAATACCCGACGTTTAGAACGCTTTACAGCACTCTAGGTCACGGGCGGGACTGAGATGTTCAACGTCCATATGTCATAGTTAACCGCGGTTACCATAGATTAAAATTTAACTTTTGTTCCGATCTATACAGTATGAACTTATGGTATCTTGAAGTCTTGCAGTTGTATGCTTAGGTTGGGATTTAATTTTATTTATTATAGGATCCCAAGCAGATGGTAGCACCCAGCCATTTTCTCTATTGAAATTAGGATGTTTTTTGATTTCAATAGCCTCGCGAATCATCCTTGGAAGGAGTCGGTGTTCTTTAGCGAGGATTTGCGGTCCATCAAATCTGATGTAGGGACGGGGGCGATCCTGTACGTGTTCACGAACGAAGACTGCAGTCTGACTCCTTCCAAGGATGATTCGCGAGGCTATTGAAATCAAAAAATAAATAATAATAGTACTATTTCAATATGTAGTGTTCGCGTAAATATAAGAAATTATTCTCAACTAAAGCTTATTTGAAAAAAGTACTGTCAGCTACTGTTTGAATTTCATATAGTGTTTGAGGGATTCAAATCAAAGAAAATTACTATAACTTTTAACAAAAAGTAAAAAACCCCACTTCAAATTTCTAAAACAAGTTATTTTTATTAGCAGCCCTTAGTGGTGCAATTTTTTCTCCAAATTTATACAGGACCATCATGGAAGTAAAGCCTATTTAATAAAAAAGAATTATTAAAATCGGTTCAAAACCTGCTTCGTAATCGGTTCACAATCTTGAGTTATTAGATATCGCGTAACATATATACTTACTAAACAAACATACACTCAAATTGAAAACATCCTCCTTTTTGAAGTCAGTTAAAAATCTTATTAAGCGTTCATACGTGCGTGTGATAATAAATGAAAAAGTCTCCTTAAGCTTTTATATTTATGTAAATTTAATAAACCCTCGAAAGATTGTATAACGTATGTAGACCAACGCCTTTAAAACTTGCTATAGCAATAAAATTGTTCAACATGAATTACTTCTTACTTGTATTGAATAGGCGTGAATTGAAATAGTATTATCAATTAACAAACAATTTTATTCGTATTTTATTGTGTCTTGTTGAAATTAAATGGCATGCCAATAGTGAAATAGGTCGACAGACAATTTCCTGCCGGTGGGCTGTCCATTCCGCGAGACTTGGTGCTATCTTGCAAGCCGAAAGTGTTTGCAGGAAATAAGACGTCTGTTGCGACGATCCTTTGCTCTCGATCTACCAAAATTGCTTCCGACCGATATTTTAATGTCGGGTTATTGTAATAAGGAAATACTATTTATTTTATGACAAGAATAAGGCAATATGTAGAAAGGGTATTATTTCTTATTGTGTATATGTATCATTATTTCAGCCCTTCTCAAGTCCACTGCTAAACACAGACCTACCCCAATGGTCAATTGATCAATCAATCTATGTCTACCAAAAATATAATTGGAAAGTGGGCCGGGTTCGGTATATACGATAGTTGAACTATGTTTAATATTCTTAAATCGATTAAGATAAGGAAATCCTATTATAAGGAAGGTGGGCACCTGTTTAGATCTCAACTCTTTTATCGTCGAAGCTGATAAACTTACCCAAACGTCATTTGTACCGACCTCAACCTTCTTTTCAAATTTATGTTTTTTGTGATAAAAATTACTACACTTAACTAGCACCCAGGGCACAACTTGTCAAGGGAATCCATATAGAGTATAGACATCTACGTCCCATCAAAGGGGCATTTTCACATTTATGTTTAAATAGATATTAATTATTGAATAGTTATATCCTTTTATGAATAGAAATTAATACATGACCTGCAACATTTTTTCTCTGTTTTTAGTTTAATCTTTACTTCCCGGTTTACTTTTTTATTTATGTTATAAGAAAGATAGTTCATTTCATTTGTATTTATGTTATAAGAAAAATAATGTTGATATAGTTATTACGTGCTGTTACTTTGAAGTATAGTAAAGAATCTAACTACACCAATAACTTAATCGACGCCCAATATTTAATTTAAATACCAAATCTCAAGTTTCATGATTACCTAGAATTTGTCTGGTTTTTAATGGATAGGTGGGTCAGTCAGTGATAAAAACGGCGCTCTTTGAAACTTAACTGCTCAAGAATGATTAAAGGTCTATTTACGTAGTACGTTTAAGAATTTCTTAGGATTATTAACTACGCATGTTTGTTTTGGAATACGTCATTTCATAAAATATGACATGCGTAGTAAGTCCTCTTATCAGACGTTTAAAATATCAATTGTGTTGTTCTAATAGTTTTTTATTCATCCATCTGTATAATTCGAGAGTAGGTCAAAACGAGTAGTGCGTATTCACAGACTGCCAGGGCGTCGCCCCTATATTTTTAGCCAACTTCAAAAAAGGAGGACGTTCTATTTTATTTTAGGTACCTTCCATACAAATAAATAGAGGATATTTTTTTACCTGTCTATTCCATCGTATGAGCGTTGGATAGGTAGGAACAACATGTTTTCGATTCAGGGGTCCATTTGAGAAATATTTAGCTTTAAAGTGGTATAATGGTTTCTTATATTTACGCGAACACTATACATGATTAAAACTACTTTTACGGATTTTATCGCGTTTATTTTTACTTTTTATTTACTTTTATTTTTAATTCCCGACGTTTCGGGTGCTTTCCAGCACCCATGGTCACGGGGGACTGAGATGACTGACGTCCCGATGTCATTGTTAAACCAACTACTTTTACGGATTTTATCGCGTTTATTTTTACTTTTTATTTACTTTTATTTTTAATTCCCGACGTTTCGGGTGCTTTCCAGCACCCATGGTCACGGGGGACTGAGATGACTGACGTCCCGATGTCATTGTTAAACCCGGAGTACCTTCAGCTTTTTTAATTATTGTTTATGGTCCGATCTATGCAAAATGAACTGACTATGTCCTGAGGTCTTGCAGTGGTATGCTTGGGTTTAGTTTTAATTTTATTGATTATAGGATCCCAAGCAGGTGGTAGTACCCAGCCTCCTTCTCTATTGAAATTAGGATGTTTTTTAATTTCCATAGCCTCACGTATCATCCTTGGTAGGAATCGGTGTTCTTTCGCGAGGATTTGTGGTCTATCAAATCTGATGTGATGGTTGGGTCCGTCTAGGATATGATCACAAACTGCAGACTTCCCGGAACTACCACCTTGGGATCCTATAATCAATAAAAATAAAACTAAACCCAAGCATACCACTGCAAGACCTCAGGACATAGTCAGTTCATTTTGCATAGATCGGACCATAAACAATAATTAAAAAAGCTGAAGGTACTTCGGGTTTAACAATGACATCGGGACGTCAGTCATCTCAGTCCCCCGTGACCATGGGTGCTGGAAAGCACCCGAAACGTCGGGAATTAAAAATAAAAGTAAATAAAAAGTAAAAATAAACGCGATAAAATCCGTAAAAGGAGTTTTAATCATTTAAAGTGGTATTTTGCATTAGTCTTGTGTTGCCCTCCCCCCCCCCCTCTACCAACTAACGCTGTTTTTGGTAAATTGGAAAGTATAATACAAGATAGTAGTATATATAATGTAGTTAAAAGGAAAACTATCACGGCTAAGTAGAATTTAGAAGTGAACGAGTAATAGTCGACTTCTTTGCTTATAAAATGCACTTTGATTAGTTAAAGTTTCGTTACAAATCCATAGAAAATGACCTAAAACTAGCTTCATCATAACTTTGCAATGTTATTGTGAACTATAACAAAACATTTTATGAAGAAAGCGATTTCTAAACATTCCTACTATAGCCATACTTTTTCATTTGCGGGATAGGCGGGGAGGATCTTACTTACATACTACTTTCACTTATTTTTAGTTGGTAGTTATTGTAGGGCTCATTCAAAGTGTTCATACAGTCATATAGCCACAGCCACATACGTACATAGTTTCATTCGTCACGCTCTTGATTTACGCTGATAGAGGGTAATTTAGGGCAGTGAAGGTTCGTTACGAACAAATAATATGTATTAGGGTCTGAATAAACCTCTACACCAGGAATATAATGGATGACCTTTTTTACCGTCTGGAAAAATGGGGTGTAATATGTGAACGGAGAAGGCACTGATATTTTACAAAAAATAAAAACGGAAATTTCGAATTAAATAAATACATTTATTAAAATCTATCGAAATTTAAACCACGTCCACTCAACTTACACTTATACGACCGGTAATAAAATAGTAAATTTAGTAAGCATTTTGACTTTGTCACTTCGCAGGGTCACACGCACAGAATAAATAAGGCTCAAGAGCAAAGACGATTCCGTGGCGCAGTGGCTTAGAAATGAATGTCTGCGCTGGGGGTCGCGGGTTCGAATCCCGCACGGAACAAGTATTTGTATGGCCTACAAATAGTTGTTCCGGGTCTGGATGTTTGTCCTTGTGCAATTTATCTTTGTAAACTGTCCCTACGATACAAGAAAAAATCTTAGTGTAGGGGTAACATTTTTTTAAAAGAAAATAAAATTAGAAATAGAAATAAAGGGCAAAGTAATTCTTCAAAAAAATTTTATCAAACGTTTAATTGAAAACTTTTATTTTTATTTTTAGTAAAATATCAGTTTCATAGGTCGTACTCCGTTCACATGCTAACCCTATTTTTTCCAGACGGTGTAAAAGGTCATCCAGTATACCTTGATGTCAACTATAATCATCTTTGTACTTACTTGGCATGTGAATAATTTGATGTAAATTACATTATTTTAAAAATCGAACAGCTTTTTTAAATAAATCTTTTTTGAATTCCACTCCCTATACGTCTTCCTATTTGGACCCATTTTTATTCGTTATAGCGGTCAAACCGCGAACTCACTTATTATGCTCATTATGAAGAAAGTCCACGTATTGTAACGGGCAACAACACTAACTCTACATGGTGCGTAAACCGATAGGGCCCGATACGCACTTGGTTATTTTTTTTCCGAACGTAGCTGGACACTCTCCCGTGTGTTTATTATAACCTTGATATTATTAAAGTGGTAAAAATAATATCTAAGTATAAATGTTATTGTCCCCTTCAAACTTTTCTGAAGTATAATCTGAATACAGTTCACAGAACTCTTTTAGGTACTTGATTTTGATGATTTTTTTCTTTTTAAAAGTAATTGTTAATTTAGTGTTTAAATATATAATACAGAAAATTAGTAACTGTGCACGTATTTGGTCTAATAATATTTGACCTTCCTAGGTTTCTTTAAACGACTTCGCGGCGAACATTAACGTTTCCAATAAGAAAAAGCATCGTGAAAAATTCAAAATAAATAATTCAACGCAAGAGCTATCAAATACGAGGGTGGATTGAAAAGTACTCGGCCTAACACAGATCCATTCAATTATAAAAATCAAATCTACCAACATTATTTAGTTCAGTTCAGACTAGTTCATTGTGTGAAGTTCGAAACGTGTGCGATAATTAGTTGTGATTTTATAAATTTATTAACAAAGTAATCGGACATAATTTCCGCGAATGGAGCAAATCGAGCAGCGTGCCGTCATTAAATACCTCCATAAGAAGGGGCTATTATCAAAAGCCATCCATGATGACATGGTCAGTACATTAGGCGATTGTGCTCTGTCATATTCATTCGTCAAAAAATGGATAGCAGAATTTAAGCGTGGTAGAGAGAGTGTGAAAGATGAACCCCGCTCTGGAAGGCCTTCGACGTCAACTACTGACAAAATATAAAAAAGTACTTGATTTAATAATGGGAGACCGCAGATTAAAAATTAGAGAGATAGCCGAGATTATAGGCATCTCTTATGAACGAACTCAAAACATCATTGTCAACGAGTTGGGTTTCCACAAGGTGTCTGCGAGGTGGGTTCCGCGACTGCTTTCAGTTGAACAAAAAAGGACGCGATTGACTATTTCACGCGACTGTTTGGAATTATTTGAAGCCGATGCAGATGATTTTTTGAATCGTTTTGTTACTATGGACGAAACATGGGTTCATTACTGTACACCGGAAACAAAACAACAATCAAAACAGTGGAGAAAACCTGGTTCACCACCCCCTAAAAAGGCTAAGTCGATTTTGTCGGCAAATAAGGTGACGGCTTCAGTATTCTGGGACTCGAAAGGTGTGATTATGATTGATTATCTTGAAAGAGGTCAGACTATAAACTCTGAGTACTACTGCACCTTACTACGTCGTTTACGAGAGGAAATAAAAGAAAAACGTCGAGGAATGCTCAGAAGAAAAGTCCTGTTTCATCAAGATAACGCCCGTGTTCACACGTCAGTACAGTCAATGGCTGAAATTCACAACTGTGGCTTTGAACTGTTACCGCATCCGCCGTATTCACCTGATCTGGTACCATCAGACTTCTTTCTGTTCCCTAACCTAAAAAAGCACTTGGGAGGTCAAAGATTTTCGACAAACGACGAGGTCAAAGCAACTGTAGACGCATATTTTGACTCTAAGGAAGAATCATTTTTTTTCAACGTTCTAAATGCTTGGAAGGGGAGGTGGCAAAAAGTGTATTGAACTTGATGGTGATTATGTAGAAAAATAAAAATATAACTGATTTAGTATGTGTTTATTTTCTCGGTTAGGCCGAGTACTTTTCAATCCACCCTCGTACTGTGTCGGAAAGTCGAGAACCGCGTGGAGCAATCGAGTTAGCAGTAAGAGGAACATCATTTCAAATGGCTTGCTGAATTTTGTAAGCTTTATGTATAATTTTATACTACGTTATACATTTTAAGTACCTACTATCACAAATACAATACTAAGCATAGGACTCTCTCAAGGAATGCCACAAAGTATAGTCCTGAGCCACCTGCACCCACCAAATTTTCGCATCTCTTCTTTCCAGGTTCCTTCCAAGTCGTCACTCCATCTTGTGCCGCCCTACACTTCACTTAACTGTGCAAGGCTGCTACTCGAGAACCTTTCTTTACACTTCAGATTACAGATCGATCCATAGTTTACTGAGCGGGCTTCTCATATTACCAGTATTGAAAGGCTGGATCCAAATGTTATCACTGTAAATACACACTGGTTTTACACACGCTTTTGTTTTTCAGTTTTTAAATAAACGTGAAGATGTGTCGTAATTTTCCAGACGTAACCCAGCCTTTTTGGAACCGTCGATTGACCACTCAGTCTAAGTTGGTTTTACTTCTTAGGACAATTTACCCTAGGTAAACATACTCGTCTAAAAGTTTGAGCGTAGGTACCTATGGCATGGACGTTTCAAGTTTCAACGTTATAGGTACATGTCATGTATCTATAACGTTGAAACTACTATATATTGGAAAAACATATCGTCAAAATCTTCCAAAATATTTGTCCGAAAATTTATATGTATTGATAACAATTAAGTATTACGTACATACATGTTTAAAATAGGGCATATACGAAAAATATTACAATCATTTAAATTACATCCTGATTTAAAATCTATTTTTCTAAGAAAAGATGTCCTCGCAATTAAGTAAAATTATTAGATAATAACGAAAAATTTCATTTTTGCAATCTTATTTTCTTCCAAATATAAGTAAGGAGGGTTGTAAAAATAGAAACGACAGAGTTCTCTAAGGCACTTTTATGATCTTCTTTCGTGTGTGTTAAAATACGAATGTAATACGTACGATGTACAGAATAAGGCAAAAGATTATATGGAACAAAGTAGGGGAAAACTCAGTGATAAAGCTTTTTATTTTTTTTTCGTTTTATTTCGTTGTAAACTGTTACTGTAATAGCTTAAATCTTTAAGTTTTAAGTAGTGGTATTGCGACCAGTACGTAATCTTAATAGAGATCACTCGGCTATAATTACTTAATTTGCACACGATTCTATATTCTTCTAGAATAATTATTAAAAATTAAAAAGGTTCTCGAGCGGCAGCCTCGTACAGGTAGGCGAAGTGTAGTGCGACCCCCCAATAGATGGAGTGACGACCTGGTAAGACATGCAGGAAGTCGATGGATGCAGGTGGCTCAGGACCGTGCTTTTTTGTTTTCCTTGGGGGAGGCCTATGTTCAGCAGTGGACTTGTGAAGGGCTGTAATGATGATGACAATAATTGAATTTAAAAAATCAATCTGCTTCAAATCGTGGACGTCAATAGAATATTTGCAACATTTAGATAGTATAATATTAATGAAAAGTTGTGAAGTGCGAAATAATTCTATGCAGATAATTCTATAACGAGTGTCTTGCAATTTACAATGCACCTAATGAATTACGTAGTTAGAAGGCGGACTCGTCAGCAGAGCTGATGCTTGGAAGACGTGGAGACTACAATTCTACACATCGTAGTGAGCATCGGACAAATCCCTCAAATCGTGCAATAGCTCATTCTTGAAAATACCTTGATCAAGCAGTTAATTAAGAAAGATTATAGAGAATAAAAGACGAATAAGAACAGTTTATGATAAATGAAACCTCGCAGGGACATAATCGAGTAGTATTTCGTCAATTCTAGGTTATTGTTTCGTAATATGCTATATTTACCGCTAACCCTATTTTTCTTAGGGCCAATTTTCAATCGTCAGGTTATTCATTAGGATAAAATAAAACATGAACAAATTAAAAATTACGGTTGTTGAAGGTACTGGGACTAAAATAATTCAATTATTTATTCAGACTGGTTATAATTTATTTCATGTAAACTTTTAATTGAGGAATACAACAACACGGACATGCTGGAACATGGAGAGATAGAAGTAAAAAAGCTAAACCTTTATATTTTACTTTAACGAAATTTTTATCCCAAATTTGGTATATCTTTATTGCAAGTCGATGACCTTTTTGCATGATAAATTTCGGTACGAAGTACGTTACCTGATCCACTGGACGTAGACAATCGAGATCACTCACATACTTGAAATTGTAACATATTATATGATACATTACTTTTTAAATATAATTTATCTATTTTGAATAAGTCAGAGTTGAATTTAAAGTATATAATTACGTGTATGTTAAATGTAATATACTGTACCGCGGCGTTTTACGTACATAAATTGCAAAGCTAAGCTATTTAGCTACCGCACTGCTTGACCGCGGTTTGAATTCCACACTATACTAATATTTGTACCTATATATTGCTTACAAGTAATAGTTCCCGTTTCTGATGTTTGTCAATGCAATTTATTTAGGTAAAAGGCCTCCATGATCCTGGGGAATATCCTAGTGTGGAAGTAGATTTTTATTAAATGAGAAGTAATCTTACAAAAAAAAGATGTCAGCTGGCTAATTCTAAGAAAAACCTACATCGAATGAACTTAAAAAAGACTGGCAATGATATTGAAGTTTATTTCCGCGCCAACGATAACATATACGAAACACGTGTAATCTCAGAGGACAAAAGATCAGACGTATTAAAGTTCGTTTCGAACATCCAAGACAGAGGTGATAAAAACTTCGCAATAAGATTGTATAACTACGTCTAATTTAATACAGCGATAAATGCTTTAACGTTTCATTAAGTGCAATAATTGAGAGTGTTTGTCTGTTAAGTGACAGGTTACGAGTTCAACCGCCGTAGCGGGTCACCGATTGCTCGCAGTGCATTGTTATAATAGCAAGTTGATTGATAATCTTATTCAATATTACATTCCTTCTCTTTTAATTAAATATGTATATACTTGCTAAATAGAAAGGACTCATTTATTGAATTTATTAGATTAAGGAGTAAAAATAAATTTAATCATTACATAACATCTTTTTACGACTTCTTGTCTAAGCCCTGAAAGACAGCTTGAAGTACTTACAGTGTAACCACCCGTTTGCTTTCAATTTTTTACGTGAGAGCAACGTTGCAGCGTATTATGACTTCGTGCACAAATGGGTCGGCATGCCCGGGGAAATAACCACGCTCTTACAGAACATCAGAATAGAATAACAGAATAATACTGTTGTATTTCTTATTACTAGCACAGATATTTTGCATGGCCGGGGAAATAACCACGCTCTTACAGAACATCAGAATAGAATAACAGAATAATACTGTTGTATTTCATATTACTAGCACTGATATTTTGCATGGCCGGGGAAATAACCACGCTCTTACAGAACATCAGAATACAATAACAGAATAATACTGTTGTATTTCATACTACTAGCACAGATATTTTGCATGGCCGGGGAAATAACCACGCTCTTACAGAACATCAGAATAGAATAACAGAATAATACTGTTGTATTTCATATTACTAGCACAGATATTTTGCATGCCCGGGGAAATAACCACGCTCTTACAGAACATCAGAATAGAATAACAGAATAATTCTGTTGTATTTCATATTACTAGCACAGATATTTTGCATGGCCGGGGGAAATAACCACGCTCTTACAGAACATCAGAATAGAATAACAGAATAATACTGTTGTATTTCATATTACTTAGCACAGATTTGCATTTTTGCCCGGGGAAATAACCACGCTCTTACAGAACATCAGAATAGAATAACAGAATAATACTGTTGTATTTCATATTACTAGCACAGATATTTTGCATGGCCCGGGGAAATAACCACGCTCTTACAGAACATCAGAATAGAATAACAGAATAATACTGTTGTATTTCATATTACTAGCACAGATATTTTGCATGGCCGGGGAAATAACCACGCTCTTACGAAACATCGGAATAAAATAGCAAGCTAGGAGTATATGAATAAAAAAGGAAGCTAGGAGTCCTTGCAAAGGTGCTGCGATACTTCACACCGGGACAGCTGCTCACTTTATATAAAGTGCAAGTCCGATCGTATATGGAGTATTGCTGCTATATATGGGCTGGTGTTGCAAAAGGCTACCTAGCAGCCTTGGAGTCAATAGTAAGGTATGCTAAGAGCCTTATTGGTTATCCGAATTTGGTTAAAACCAATCACCAGCCTAGAATACAGGCAAATTAGCCAGCCTTTAGGTTTACTACACAATGAATTTCAGAGAGTGTGCGCGGGAATTCCTTCCACCATCGGACAACCAGACGTTCAGCCATTCTCTACACTTTCGTTGTTGACTTATCACGCAATCGAACCGAACGGCTTGCTACGTCACGTCGTTCGTCATGCGTACAGCAAAGGAGTGGAATAAGTTACCAGCATTTGTCTTTCCATCCGATTACAGTGTAGGTGTCTTCAAGGCAAGAGTGAATAGACTTTTGTGAAGTCAGTTTTACCATCTTAGGCTACATTACCACTTACCATCAGGTGGGATTGTAGTTAAGCGCTGGCTTAGAATAATAATAAAAAATCGGGATAATACTGTTGTGTTTCGTATCACTAGCAGAGATATTTTTTATTTGTAACGAAGTTACTATCTTAATCCTAACAACGCATTTTCACTCTTAATTGATGTCATGTGTAAGTATTTAATATGCCACATTATTCATTTACCATTAGGCAGTCACGTTTCTTATTGTTACATTTATTTTAAAAACATCTTTAGTTAAAAATGACATATTATTATATAATATTAGTATCGATTTTTCATAATTGAAAACAACCGTACTCGTGTCGTAAATATAGGCGGAAATAAAATTGTCACGAAGATTGCGAAATAATTATTAATAACAAGCTAATCCCCCCCTCCCCCGTTTTGCACGGGTCATTTCTGGATCTCAATAATAACGACACCCTATGGGGTATAACAAGAAAATTTAACAAAATCGTTCGAGCCGTTTTCGAGTTTTAGCGAGACTAAAGGACGGCAATTGATTTTTATATATAGAGATGATAGTAATTAGCAAATGATTAATAATATAAATTTTATGTATTATGTATCCTTGCAGTCATGTTCTCTATTCTTTTTAATAATAATATATTCGTTTTTAATACTTAGTAACAACAGAAAAATGCTGACCATTTGCTCAATCGACACAAAGTAATCCGATTCGTGAATGCAAACATCGGGAGAAAGTAGACGAATCGAATTCTACCCGATACGCTTGAATAGCTCTGTTGGGCTTTGACTGGCTTTGAAATACATTAAATGTATCCAATATGATTGGACGAATACGCTCGAATGGACGGCGCTTGAATCTATCACGCAGTATTAGTAAAACGGACAATATCTGTTGGCCACCGCACTTTACTAATGGCTTAATTTGACGATGTTTTGATACAGCTTAACTCTGATGTATTTAAAACAAAACTATATGTGTCGTTATTACCTAGGTTATCCAAAGCTGACATGTTTTTAACTTCCCGCTATGAAAATCAATAATTTTTAAAAAAAATGGGGAAGTTACTGTTTTCACCCCGGTTTATGGAAATCGTGTTCTCATCAGATCTCGACGTTTCGAGGTCTTAGGAAGTTATTCTAGTTATTTTTGCGATGATGTCCGTATGTCTGTATGTATGTATGTGTGTAGGTATGTATGTATGTGTGTGTGCGTGCGTGCGTGCGTGCGTGCGAGCGTGCGTGCGTGCGTGCGTGCGTGCGTGCGTGCGTGCGTGCTCGTGTGTGTGTGTGTGTGTGTGTGTGTGTGTGTGTGTGTGTGTGTGTGTGTGTATGTGTGTGTGTGTGTTTGCATGTAAATAGGTAAACATCTCATAATTTTGTAACGGAGTGTCCGATCGAAAAGCGGCTTACGGCATCTGAAAGAGCCTTGTTGAACTTAAATTTTCTGTGAATTTGTACCGAGTCTCACGGTTGATTCTTAGAAATTCTTAAGAATTCGAGTATTTTTAATTTTTAAAAATAAGTATTACTTTAACACCCTTTTATTGATCAAGTCTATCTCTCTGATATAATCTAACCAACTCTTCTACAGAAAAAACGACGTCGATTGCGTACATACGAAAAATTTCTGTGACGAAAAAATCTCTGAAAGTGTGTTTTCAAAATAACTGGAAAACTTTCCATGAAATATTTTTTTTCGTAATAAACTTTTTTGTTAAGCTGAAAAAATTGCGTCGATTGCCTTAAATCATATCAAAGACGTTTGATACGTTCGTGAAATATTTTTTTAAGGTGGGTTTCTAAAATTGCGACGTTTCGACTAATTTTTTTTTCATAATTTCTAATTATCATTATTTTTCAGTACTAAGTTTTATTTTAGAAACAAATCCAAAAGTCAAATTTGGAAGCGCGAAAATATGACATTATACAAGATCATACAAAAAAAATAGTAAATGAAAATCTGACTTGGCGTTTGCCACATTGACAAAATATAATAACCCCAAAATATTTTTAGGTTCTCCACTAGTAAAATTTTTATTTTAAAGTATTTAAATACCTAATCAAAATTCGTCAACAGTGTTTCATTATCATCATTACAGACCTTCAGAAGCCCACTGCCGAACAAAGACCTTCCCTCGGGAATAACACAAAGCACGGGCCTTGTGGCCACTTTTCTGTCTTACTATGTCGCCACTCCATCTAGTGACGTGTAGTGTCCCATGGGCC
Source organism: Parnassius apollo (assembly GCA_907164705.1). NCBI lineage: Eukaryota > Metazoa > Arthropoda > Insecta > Lepidoptera > Papilionidae > Parnassius > Parnassius apollo. The sequence continues at coordinate 28,553,637 of CAJQZP010000693.1, forward strand.
GCCTTAGACTGCTTATCGGTATGAGCGTGCTACTCGAGAACCTTTCTTCACCATAGTTTGTTGGTTCTTCAAGCTATAGCGCAACAGTGCCTAAACCACTACAATAGGTTGGTTGAAAGATATGAGGATTTACTCAGTAATAAATCTTTTCCTTCTCCCAATTTTCATTATAAGTGAGTGTATATATATATTGGTGTTAGTGTAAACACCGTTATCCTTGAAACCAGTGCTTTAGTTTCATTTATAGAAGGAACGTAAATTCAACGGAAAATAACAAAATTTTTTTTAAGTTAAATCTCAATTTTTGCCTGTCCTAAAGAAAAGTTGCATCACAGGTTATGTGTACCTACTGTGTTTTTATTGGAATGTTGTGTAGGTAGCTAGCGCGGGCGGTAATCTTTACAGTGATCACGTCACTCGGGCGCATAGCAAACTTTTTAAATTTTATGAAAGAAAATAGCGTTTTTTTTTAAATTCGGCTTTTTATTTTAAAGCCAACCTATGGCTTTAGTGACAACGGTTTAGTTACAACACTTACACATTTATATATATATATATATATATATATATATATATATATATATATTAAAATAAAAGATTTAGAGCAATTCTTGAATATTCTATGATCCATGAATTTAAGGAAATAACTCGCTCGTTTAACTTCCGAAGTTTTAAGTTTGAAAATTTTTCTTTCATGCGTTTCCACTTGGTCTAGAACGTATTCTATTATAATATGTATTATACGTCGAAATTCTAATGCTGAAACTCTAGTGGAGCTAATATTTATTTCCGTGCATTTAAAAGGCTTTTAGTTTACGAATTTCTTAAATATTTTTATAATTATGTGCTCTTTGTTATAAACAACTTTCAGCTTGTGTTAAATTAAAAAAAAATCACATTTTCTCGAAAAAAATTACATTCTTCGATATTTGGTGGGAAAAAGTGGAATAAACTGTGGATACTGTGACCCATAGACCTCTTCATCTATCCTGTGGTAGGACCTGAAATGGAATGCCTCATTTTCAATAAAAAGGGTATCCGGTTCTCTACACTCTTATTTTACTCTGGTATTCTATGAGAACGTGGTCCTTCCACGGTCTAGCCGACCCATTCGTGCTACTACTACAATACAACCGTAGCATTGCTCTACCACGCATATAAAGTATATTGTTATATACGGATTATCTATAATTAACGACATAAATTCAATTAATTATTTATTTGTATTACAAACAGGGAATAATGTAACTCCTCATAACTTGCGTAATCCCTATAAATCTGCGTGGTTTTGAATAAAATCAATATACGCCGAAACTGAATAATGAAATTGAATTCAGATTCGTTCATTCTTATATTTGCTAATGTGTACTGTTGTAATATTTACTTCATATAATTTATTTCGTTATTTCGTATAAGTTACTGGTTATAATACTGTCGTGAACTACTTTTTACATGGGGAAATGCCTACATTATATATTCGCGAGGACAAGGACAGTTTATATCGGACTCGCACCGATTGAAACCCCATATTGTTTCGTCTTCGTCGCACATCGCGTCCAAATCCACGATACCATCCTCACCATCTGGATACTTGGCGGTCCAGTGTGCGTTTTACTAGGAGTTTTCTTCTTTGTACAACTTCTCTGCGGAACTGTTTACCACCGGCGATTTTTCCGGACCGATACGACTTAGGGACCTTCAGGAAAAGAGCTTGTTCCTTTTTAAAAAGCCGGCCACGTACCTGCTATTCCCATGGAGTTGAAAAAAAAACATTGACACCGATAAAAACATTGACACCGAATCGCTTTCGCACAAATTCTCGGGTGAGCTACGTTTCACGCGACGCGGGCACCTGCGCAACGGACACTCCCCGGGCCCGATGCTCGTAGGCCACGGGGCGGGCCTAGGGCCTAGACATAAACACCAATTCAAACACAAAAAAAATCACCAACATCAGTTGGATGGTTTTTTAAGTCTATAACGGACATAGATAGAAACATCTTTTGTATTTTATATTCATGTCATATCGTGGCATTTCGATGACTCAACTCTGAGTGAATTGAAAAAAAATTATACTTTTTTTTTACAAGAGTTCGCGGTCCGCGCCCTGCAATTAGGCTACTGTCGCTTCAACATCTATCCTCGATTACAAGTCAAAATGCAGATGCGTTGTCACCCGTGAGGACTAAAATGGAATGTCTCACTTTCAGTAAAAAGGGTCTCCGTTTCTCTACATTCGCCATACGAAACACAGCAGCATTAAGCTACCATTATTCGCTGATAATCTGTGAGAGTGTGGTCCTTCCTCAGTCGAGCCGAACCATTCGTGCTACAACTATACTACTAATATAATTGCAGCGTAGCTCTACCACGTATGAAGGTACTGTACGTAACCACTTACGTAGTGTACTAAAAAAGTCATTGGTTGGCTTTTTTGAAACATAAAGCTAATGCATCCGAACATCGTTTTTATAGCACTTAAAAACTCGTAAATTAGACGTTGTTGGCGGATGGCGATAGACGTAGGTATGGGTAGGGTTTCGTGAATAATAGCCTCGCTGCACTACGAGGAGCGGAGCATTAAAGCGTTTCTCAAATATTTTCACGCTTTTCCTTAGAGGCAATAAGGATTGTAAACGCGAATTTTTTGCATTTCACGTTTATTACTGTTGAGAGAAATTGTGTGGTCTTAAAAGCCATGGTATTTGTTTAATTTTGAACAAAAACCGCGACGTTCGCATTCGGGGTACTTAAAGAGCCATAAATTAGCGGTAGCAGCCCACAAACGGCGAGGTGGGTGGTTTGCGACGTGAATAATGTTCTACCGTAGGCTTAGTTACAAAAGTTGTACAAATATATATTTTGGATGATTGGACAACCTTAAACCCTTTTTATTGTTTGTACTATAAAATAATTTTATTTTTATATCAAATCCTTTTAACCATATATCGTACCGTGGGTGTCGTAAGAGGCGACTGAGGGAAACTGATGCAGAAGACGAGCAGCAACATCTTTCCAATAACAACTCAAAGTTAGGTGTGGCAACTATGGCAACGGGCACTCTATAGAGGAGGCCTATGCTCACCAGTGGACTTTAACAGATTATAACATTATATTTTTGTAAAAGTGATATACATTAAAATCGTATTTTTCTTTTTGTTTCAGGTAATCCATCAAATCCGGTAATCTAACAATACACACTGGTCCGTCTAAATAATTACATTGGTCACGACCTGTGTAGAAAAATCAAATATTTTCTTTCATCAATGCTTTTTATTAGTGTCAAGGTTGCATTTTGTAAAGTAAACAAATCATCTTCTTTATTTATATCTCAAAACAAAGAGTAGAATTGATTTAGGTACAACGCAGTCGATAAATAATTGGGTCAGATGGGGGTCGCGTCTGGTCACTGGAATTACTGATAACCTTCCGCTCGCGTTATGATATGACGTCACATCTTGATATGCGTCGTGACGATATGGGACGCCATTTAATAGACGCTTCCAGTTCTGCCTGAACGAAACTTTAGATAACACTTTTTGACCTCTTGTCCGCAAACCGTATCTTTTGCACTATATCTAGTAACAAGTGTTACGATTATCCTAACAGCTACTAGAATACAAAATGAAGTTACGGATATGAAAATCCATGTGCTTATAACCTCTTAAAATAAATATTTGAGTTTATTTCTTTCATACATTCCATTGCAGCCTATTAAAATTCTGCGATAGTATTACCTCATGTATCGCCATAGTGTACCGGTGTCTCGCATCTTTGATGATATACGAAGTTCTCTCGAGCTTTCACGACAATATAATAAAAAACAGAAGGCTGTCGGCAAATTTTTGTTGAGTTGTCTCTACCTTTCAAGGCCTTTATGAAATATGACGTAAAGGAACTTCTAAAACGTTTCAAAATACATTTTACCGTACGAGCACCCATTCTCATTTTTTCCCTTAGATCATGCAAGATAAAACATATTTTTACTAAAGAGATTTAAATATATTTTTACACATATCTGAAATATCTATTGAGCTTTTATGTGCGCACCAATAAAAATTACTGTGTAAGTATAGTTTTTTTAATGATATATACTTTGAACAGTAAAGAGACAGTATCTCAGTCGATGTTTTCATCTCGCCGAGCACGTAGTAAATCAGCACTTACAATTGCAAATAACAATTTCGTTGGTGCCGGCGGGGATCGAACTGCTGTGAAATTTAAAGGCTTATCGCTTGAGCTACTACCGATGTATGTATATTTTAAAAATAATGAAAACTGAAAAAAAAAAGACTTATAATTTTTGGTCTTTCAATTTTTAATTTCGGTGCTTTAATTTTATGCTTCACACTTAATGAAATTCATCGCTCATTAATAAAAATAAAATGTTGTAATGTATAATTAGCGTATTTATAAATTGTATGTATAACAATTTAAAAAAATTGATAAAAGTTCTTTTTCTATTAGAAGCCCCTGTACTTGAACGAGGCCGACACGAGGATTTGTTCTCAAGAACCTAAGCCATTCCGCACTTGACTTTCTATTTCCGCTTGATTGCTTGACGTTATCCTGAGGGATCTTCAGTTCAATAAATGAGGAAACCTGCTTCCTTTCAGCTTTGTGTCGACTGTGTATTTTGTTGTCATTTCAAACGAATTTTAAATGGATTACGGTACTGTACTCCTACCGTTTACGCCTGTAAATATAATATCTTATCAGAATGATTTTAAAAGATCAAGTCATTATTTTTTCACGTCTAGTGTTCTTGTAAATAAGCACTCGCTGTAAATTTTGCAGTACGCAGTACGGATTCGAAGAGAGAAGACTAATCGTTAAGTGCAATCTTAAATGCTGATTTACCGTGTGCTAGGTGAAGAAAAGCATTGTGAGGAAAGCTGCATATTTAAGAAATTAATTTTATTACAGACATGTGAAATCCGCCTTTGGAGCAGTACGGAGATCATTTTCTCAGAACTCTCGTAAAAAGGGAAGGCCTGTGCCTAGCAGTGGGACGTTAATTATGGTGTTACGCTTGTTCATGGGCTGCGGGAGTCACTTAATATCAGGTGAACCGTATGCTCGTTTCCCACCTCTTCTATAAAAAAATTGCTGTAGCTTTACTATAATTTACTAAAAAAACGTGCGACGAAATTCCATGTTGACGTATTACTTTAATAATTAGTTTTAGTCGTAGTCCCTTTGAGTCTTAATATTACGTTTACTAAAAAAAATGTTGTTTTATACCGTCTGCATTACATAAATACTGTATGTTCTTTGAATAAGACTCTAAACTTTCTTGTATTCTATTACGAAATCGATATAGATCATGTATTACTTGATACGTAAATATAAAAGCTTTTTAGTTTATCCGTCGTCTCGAGTTTACTTTTGTTACAAGATTGTATTTTTACTTCTATCATCGTAATCAACGTTATTTCTAAGAGTAATTTTATCCAACATTATCTGTTATTACCGGTAGGCGTAGGAAGTCGATGGATGCAGGTGGCTCAGGACCGTGCTTTGTGGCATTACTTGAGGGAGGCCTATGTTCAGCAGTGGACTTGTGAAGGGCTGTAATGATGATGGTGATGATCTTTTATTATTATTTGTTTCATAGTATAAGGGTGATAAACGAGCACACATCGACCTGATAGTAATTGGATACTGTGTCTCGTACACACTTGCATCTATCTTCAATTGGGAATAAAAATGGAAATGCATTGACACCCCTGTGGACAAAGATGGAATGCCTTGTTTCCAGTCAAATATGTCTCCGGTTGTCTACACTCACCATATGAAACACTGCGGCATTGTTCGCTTGTGTTCTATGAGGGCGTGGTCCTTCCCCGGTCGTGCCGACTTTTTCTTGCTACAACCATAATATAATGACCATAATTTACGTGTAAAATTGCCTTGCATCGTGGCTCGCTTGATTACAATAGCTTTAGAGTAATTAATGCGTTAATTAGTTTTGTAACCGACTGTCCCAGAAGGAGGGGATTTTCGAAAGAATGTATAGTATATGCGTCTATTTCTTTGGCACACTCTGTAGTCTAAACTACTTGATGGAGTTTAACATATGAAGTGTGGTTAGATTCACCGTATTTATGGGAGTGATATAGAGTATATCATTTTCAATAAATATCATAAACATTTACGCTTGTTACTTTGACGTTAGGAGTCGAGGCTAAGCGCGCTTTGTAAATTTTAAAGTACGCGAGCAACCCAGGTTCAATGTCCGCCGGCACTAATCAAAATGAAATTGTTAATTACAATTTTAAGTACTGATTTACCACATGCTCGCCGGTGAAGGAAAACATCGTGAGAAAACCCGCTTATCTGAGAAGTAAGAATAAAAAATAATTCGAAGACATGCAAAGTTCGCCAAAACGCATTGGAGCAGCGAGGCGGACGTTTCCTTGCCCTTAAAATACTCCAGCTATGAGAGGAAGCCTGTAACCAGCCGTGGAATGTATATAGGTTGTAACTTTAACTTGACGTTAATCTTTAATCCTTATTATAATCGTTCCTACTTGGACAAATTATGATACTTTATACGTTCTTACAATTTCCGAACGACTTGATAGTTTAAAACCTTTTCAAGATGATGTTTCGTAGCTATGCTAGTATCCGATTTGTGGTAATGTCAAGTTTTATATTTATGGACCAAAATTAATCGTGTAGTGACGGTGTAAGAATATCCAGTTCCCCAAATCGTCTTCTGGGGGGTCTATATTACCCTGAAAACTTGAAAGACGGTTGGTTTTTATCCATATGTTGTTTATTTATTATTGTGGCACGGCCCGCTTAAAACTAATAGCTACTCGTATTTCGGCATTAAGTCTCTCAAGAAATCTTTAGAGCTAGCAGGGGCGAAATTATTCCCTTAAAGTGCGTACTCGTAAATCCATACATTCGTGACCAGGAAAATTAAGGATCCGTATCGAAAGTTTTGAATAATATAAAATATGTAAACAGAAATTTTATTGTTATTACGCACTTTCTTTAAATAAGGACAGGTATTTTATAATAACTTTTGGCCATACTGAGAAGCTACGAACTCATTAGTATATTATTATACTTGTTGAATCTTTAATAGAAGGAAGGCTAACTAACTACTACGAGCAAAACATTACGAAGAATAGAAATGAAACATATAATATGCAGACTGTTCGTTGAAAAAGAATGAAAAGGATGAGGTTCTCAATTCGTCTGTATATACAAATTTACATTATTTTGTTGTTCGGGCATTATTTAAATGTGTATAATCGATTTCATATTTCAGGAAGCTCCCATTTATAAATTTTAGAAAAATATTTTTTTTTTCAACATAATAGGAAAAAATGAGGAGGAAGTTATTAAAGTAATTATTTAGACGACATTCTAGTGGTTACCTTGAACTTATGGTATTGCCAATTTCGTTTAAAGGCTTTTAAAAAAAAAAGTAAAAATCGACTTCAAAAATTTAAAAGATTTATATAATTCCCATATAATGGCTTATTAAGCTGATGTTTGATTCTTCAATATATTGCCCTATAAACGACTTCAGAAGCTACTATCCACATATTAATTTCCACAAATTATTTTTGTTTTTCTTTTTTTAATTATATTTTTATTCCTTATTATTAGTATACTAAACTGGTGTCAGTAAAACCTAATAAACCCGTACCTTGACAGAATGAAAAGAAACTTGCTCTCCTAGTTCACGTTCACAAAGTATAAGTTCAAAATAAGTTTTACAAATGGTCGCGCACACAACGTCGTCGGTTCTCTGCTATTTACTTCCGAACCACCGTGGAACGAGTGATCATTCACAAACATTATTTGAGACAACTGTTTCACAATAGAAAGAACAGGCCTTGTAAAAACTGTACTTTACTTCTACTTACTAAATAAAACGCTTCAGACATTGTAGGAGTTCGACAGATTAAAACTAGCTAGTTATGACACAAAATCATCAATATTTTTGATCAGCTAGAACTAGAACCCTTATTATTTGTCTCAAATAAAAGTAGCCAAAGTTACTCCTTATAACATCAGCTATCAAACAGACAGACAAAAATTTAAAAATTGTGGTTTTGTTATAAGTGTATACTTTCGTATGAATTTAGTAAAAAGCTATTAAATAATGGTTGATTATGATTTGATATTAAATATTTTGATATTACAAACACACACTTCAATTTTATTTATTTATATAGATATATTTTAAATAACTTCCACAATAATCTCACTGTGATACGTCACGGTGAAAAAATAAAACTAATTAGTAATAGATAAATATGATATTGCATCGATCGCATCGTTTAGTTTCGCAAATTAAGCAATATTGAAAAGTGTTGTTGGTATTTACTTTCCAAGATTGCTTTATCACTTTATACACAACATTACAATACCTTACTACGAAAAAAGTGTATTACTTTTTATCCCGAAATTCCAACACAAATTTATAAAGACTGAAACGTAGTGAAAATATTGCGTTTCCACACTCGCAATATCACAGAAATTACGAACCATTACCATTTCGCATGAAAGCAATTGTTTCTGTCTGTACATCGCCACTTACAAAGTAATTTATTATTTAGACGCAATGAATCGATGGATATTTCCTGCAATTTAACCTTATTATTGCAATAACTGATTCTCATTCATTTTCAATTTTCATTGCAATCGTAAATTCGCTAGAATAAAAGATTTATATATTATTTATTATCAGTTATACCAATTATTTGACTCCAAATAATCAATAAATCCTTCATTGGACTCTGTATACACTATTACAACAAAGGCCCAGAAAATATGCAGGACCTATCTATCAAAAGATTTATAATCTTTAGTAAGCAATTTGTTTAGTAAAAGGATTATCATACCAGGTACTAAAGTGTACATGATTGATTTTTAAATGTTATCATACTTAATTGCATAATATATTATACGAGTCTTATTGTATTTTTCTTTCAAAGTCCCGCTGGGTTTTTTGCTGATTCTTCCCGGGACAGAGGTTTCTTCCGAATCAGTGGTGAAACTTCAATGACTTACAATTATAGTAAGTAATTATTCTTGTAATCTATATAGAATAAAAATGATTCTATTTTATTCTATTAAGAATATTTTATTTTACACACACACACACACACCCAATATATATATATATATATATATATATATATATATATATATATATATATATAATATAACTATAATATTAAAATTTTAATGTTTTTTGTTGAATTTGAGTGTATACTATTTCTAATTGCAATTCAAAAGGTTGTTTGATTTATTAATTTTACTTTTGGTCCGTGTTACCTTCATTAATAGGAATGGGGTAAGGAATTGATTGAGTAAATTAGTTATTTATATAGTTTATTAGTGACTTAAAACAAGACAAATATGCACTCTATATGAAGTTTAAAATTGTAAACCAAACTACCTTACTTTATGAACTCAAGAAACGTTAGAGTATACGCGAATTTAAAATCTAATTGGTAACAAACAGTTATAGTAAGTATACTCGTATTTAGTGTATTTTCATATAAGGAAAATTAAAAAAAAAAGTTACCAAATACTCCCTTAATAGTAAATAATCTTTGACAAGTACTCTTTTGCAAAATAATATGAATTATTAAATGTAATTATTTAGCTGTGGTATGATTTTTAATATTCAACTAATTTATTTTTATAATCTTAGAAGATATTTAAACTGGTATGTTTACTAAGAAGTAAATGTATGTAAATTCATGTACACATACAAACTGGTAACTCAGTGCGACAGCGGAGAGTATAGGGCTGAAACGGGTCGCCCGCCGCAAATTGAGATGTGAGCTGGTTTAGTGCAAATTGAAAGTGCTTACGAAATGCTTTGTATTTGTAGCCAGTTCGGGACAACCAAAAATCAATCCGGGTAATGGAGGTTTGTCCGAATCTGCTTAGATTATTCCCAGACGACGGCCTTTCCGCTCATGGATTTTTGTCCGCTACGGATTTATGTTTAGTTTATTAAACGACTTTTATCAATCATTCAAGTTTATTTTAAACCAAAATTATTTAATTATTAGGAATTTTTAGAAATTTAATTAATTATTAGGAAGAAAAATTAAGCTTTTGTATAGACAAAAGCTTGCTTTTTCTTCCATGACTACGAATTTACGTGTTCATGAGTTTAGATTGATTATGACCAATTTTACTTCGGTATTACATAGACATTTTTTTATTTTGTTTAAAGTATATAGTATTATTTCAGCCTATACACGACTTACTTATTGAGCACAGGCTTCCACTGATTATATATGAGAGGGTCATGTATAAATAATGCATAAATAATTTTATTTCCCGGGTAGGTTTCTTTACGATGTTTCCCTTACCGCTGAGATCGTGATAAACCGGCACTTAAAATTGCAACGAACCATTTTATTTCTTTGGCTGATGAGTAGATAGTTAACAACAAAATTTATCTCGCATATCACGATCATTTCTGCGTGTATTCCGTAGTGTGCTGTCTACAACTACTAAAGTCGCGTAAGAAAAGTCATGCCAGTTCCACAGAGCGCGTTAGGGAAAGCATTTTCCGTTACCACTACAACGCGTAGCCAGTTAAGTTTCGGGAGCGGTGCTTAAGGCTTTTAAAAACGACTAGATATATCTCGATGACATTTATTATCTATATCATTACAATAATGAACTAAAACTAATTCAGTACAATACTGACTTCTTTAACTTGGTGATTACTTTACTACGATGAGGACTATAATGAAAATAATCCTGAATTCAACGGTTTTTATAGGATGGTCAAAACAAGTCTGTTGAATGAAACTGTGACACATTGGTTTGACCAGCAATGACAATTTTACTGTCTTCTGTAACGTTGCACTTCATAACATTATTGAGTAACCTAATATCAAAAGCTTAGACGGCAAATTTCGTGATCAACATGTTGTAAAATTATGGCTACTTTAAATATGTTTAAGAGTAATCTAATATCAAGAGATTAGAATCAACACAATCAGGACTATTTAGGATCAACAGGTTGTCATGATATTATGGCTACTTCCGGGCTGCATAACTAGCTAGTAACGAAATGAAATATAAGTTTTTATTCCTTTGTCGACATAGGGTTATTATTTATTAGAAATTTCGTTTCTTTAGCTACGCAATTCTTCATCATATTCCGATATGTATATAACCTAGACGGTTAATTAGATATTCGCATAATCCTTCAGCGTTTTTCCAAATGGTTCTAGGGTGATTAGAAATACTCGTATCTTGTACTCCCGACACCCCGCTCCCATCAGGTTTCCTCAATGTTTCATCAATTCATTCTTACACTACCACGGCTCTCTACGACTCCCGTGAGTTATACCGTATTTGCTACCAAGTGCGCTAACGAATTACTGAAGGGATCGCAGCCCTGAATTAGCTGCACAGGCACTATTGATGAAAATAAGTAAAACTTTTGTAGTTATACCTATTAGATTTCGTATTTCTTGCTTTTTGCTGTTTCCTCTATTTTTAAATGAAAAAAAATATAGACCACAGACAAGAAATATAGACCACATCTTACTGGACCGTTTTTCGAAAATAAGAGTAACCATGTAGCTCTAAAAATGGCTTTCCTATGCAGATGGTTTTTTACGTCTCCCATAATTGGGCCATCTCTGAGTTCTCAAGCTGTAGTACATGATTTATTTGATCGATTCAGATAAAAATATTCCAGATTTTAAGTCAGGCAGTAATTTTCGCGTGATGAGGTGATAACCAGCAACTCTAAAATGATTTGGGTTCCATTGTTAATTCTAGCCTACCTAGATAAATTTCGGGAAAACAACTCGGGAAATTTATCTAGGGAAAAAAAAAAAAAAAAAAATATATATATATATATTATATACGATGGCACGTTTGTGAGCTGACTACTGCAAATATTTACATTGGGCACGTGGATTAAAACTTACGGGTCACAATCGATTTTCTTATAGCTTTATTAACACTTTTGTAACCAAAAGTCGGTGTAGCTCAGGGGCCAAGCGCTCGCTGTATATTTCACAGTACGCGAGCAAACCGGGTTCGATCCCCGACGGTAAAAATGAATTTGTTAATTACAATTTAAAGTGCTGATTTACCACGTGCTCGGCGGTGAAACATTGAGAGGAAACTTGCATGTTTGAGAAAAAAAAATATTTCGAAAATGTGAAGTTCGCCAACACGCATTGTAGCAGATATTTGCGATGATATAAAATAAATGCACAATAATATTTAATATGATGTGATTACGCACTTACAAATATGACAAAAGTGGGTCACATCAAATATCAGACTTACGAAATATTTGTGACGTAGTTAGATTCCTATAAGTTAGTTTTAAGTATGCTTGTGTCTCTTTCTATAAACGTACGTACATCTAGGTAGATGTAGTTTACTTTAACCTACCACTATCGCCAACACACTGCATGGTGACTGTGTAAAAAGAAAAAAATATAATATAGATTTTAATAACAAAAAGTGAATTCGGAACTTTAAAATGAACACTATCATTTTCGCCGCATCCGGGCAAAAAATCGATGAAAAATGTGTCAGAGCAGTCAATATAAAGAAGACATCTTCATTGCTCAAAACGCCGGAGGAAATGCGCAAATTACATCCCCCAAGTTCAACCTGTCTGAGATACTACTTATCTCCTTATTCGTCGTTTTGTTTGCTGTTGGCGGATACTGAGATTAGGAACGGTTACGGACATTAGGAAGTCCGTAACCGTTCACCACAGCACGCTCGAAATGCAATCCCGCCCGTCACATCCAAACTAGGAAAGAAAAAGAACAAAGGACCAACTTGGAACTCGTTTTTATGTAGTGACTACGGTTTTGTTTCCGACATTTCATGTAAGTGTTTTAAGTCATTTGCTAGTAATTGCCTAATATAGTTAAGTGTATAATTGATTAATGATTGAGAAAATAATTATTGTCCTTATTTAGTATTCTATGCTAGTTTGTGATTTCGCAAAAATTAGTAGAGTTACACAGTAAATTGCAAAATATAAAAGTTTATTTAAATAAATTGGACCTGAGCGTAGAAAGAAAGAAATAGGTCAAACTAAACAAAAAGAAGCGGATGTAGTTTATTGTCAGCTTGAGTATATTTTGTGTGAAATAAAATCGGATATAGATAAATATGGGATATATGCTGAAGATATTATTAAATTTAACTCTATAGTGAGTAGTTTACATGTAATTTACAGTGAAATAAATAAGTTAGTTACGGGTCATATTTCTGACGCTACAAGTTAGGGTTCCGAAGCTGCAACCATGGCTGACAAAATATCTTTTGATTTTAAAACAGCTATTAATTTACTTCCTATCATGAATGGTCAAAAATACGTCACCAAACAATTAATCGATGGTATAGATATGTATAATTATAAACTTGACGAAGCGTCAAAAAAATCGTTGATAGTTTTTGTCTTAAAAACGAGACTATCACTTAGCGCTAAGCTGCGATTAAGCTACGCTGCTGTTGATTCATTGCTTAGTGACATGAGAAAATATTTACTACAGAAAAAGTCTGCAGTTGCCTTACAAAATGTTAAGCAGAGTCATAGGTCAATTGAGGCGTTTGGTAATCTATTAGAAGATATTTTTTCTAATTTCACGTTAGTGTAAGCCGATGGTGACATTTCAAAGTATTCAACTTTCTCTATAAAGGATAAAGTAGCAATAAAACGTTTCGCTGATAGATTAGCTAATCCAATGCTGAGTATTATTATTGCGTCAAAGGAATGTGATTCTCTTTCAGAGGCGATTGGCACTGCTCTGAATGAACACACAATGTCCTTCAGTAGTGAACAAATAATGAATTTTCGTCATAACGCATCTAGATCTTTTTATAGAAGTAATAACAATTCTTATCGTGGGAGAAACACATGCTTATAATTCGCATAATAATTCAATGCAGTCGCGTTATACGAGCGCGCCGCGCACATTTGCGTCGCAACAAGGTCACGGTCTCAAGCGCGGTCAAGCTGCGTCCGCTCGTGCTCAGCTTAGCGCTGGCCCTGGCCGGCTCCAGCCGCCCGGCGCGCCACTGCGCCGGCGGCCCCGCCGAGAGCGTGGGCCCCGCCACCGCGCACGCCCCGGGTTCACCATGTGTACTGTGATAGGTAAGCAAAGCCCAGGCTTTGTTCTCGTACGAAAGTCAGTTTTTTCAATCAGAACGAGGTAAGTGGACATGTAGTTTTTAATTATAATACTACGAGAACCGTTTCTTTTACTATGGAAAATAGATTCGTACATTTATTATTAGATACTGACGCCAGTTTATGTGTAGTTAAATACGATGATGGTTATTAAGCATAATAAGTAATTTGAGTAATAGAATTATTCCAAAAAAATACTATTAGAGGTGTTGTGGTAGGTTAGTGCCAGATGGGTATATTTACTTAGAATTATTAAATAATGGTTTGACTTTTAGACATAAATTTTATATAAACCTATCATGTTTAGCTGACGGGATTATAGGTGATAATTTCTTAAAGCAATATCTAGTGGTTATAGATTATAGAAAAGGCATTTTAAGTTTATGTATCTCTGATAAGACCATAACTTCGTCTATAAATAGCAGATATAGACATACTTTACCCGCAAGGTGTGAATGTATAAAATACATACCTACAAATATTAACGATGATTGCGTCATAATCTCGAATGAATTAAGAGAAGTTGTGTTTATTGCAGAAATGATATCAAAACCTAAAAAGGGAATTATCCCAATTAGGATATTGAACATAAACGAAAGTGACGTGGACTATGATTTTTCGAGTTTAGAAGTGCATAGCTTGCAACATTTCAATGTATGTTCTTTTTCGGATAGAGACATATCAGTCGATCGAATAAAGACATTATTTGAACTTCTAGATTTGCGTTATTTAAATAAAAATGACCAATTTAGTATTGAGAGCATTTGCGCCAAATATGCGGATGTTTTTCATTTTCCCGGAGATATACTGTCGGTAACAAACCTTATGGAGCATCCAATTACGTTAAAGGAAATGTAACACCTGTTTATATTAAGGCATATCTAATTCCACATGCTCTTAAATCGGAATTACAAAAACAAATACAAAAATGTTAGATAACGACATAATCGAAGAATGCGATTCAGAATGGTCTAGCCCAGTTCTTCTTGTGCTGAGAAGATGTGACATAACTAACGAAGAGAAATACAGGCTTGTTGTCGATTATAGGCAATTAAATAATAGTATAAAATGCGAATAAGTTCCCCATTCCTAATATTACTGACATTTTAGATTCGCTGTCAAATTCAGTATATTTTTCAAAATTAGATTTATCTCGAAGTTACTACCAGTTAAATTTAAATGAAAATTCGAGAAAATACACTGCTTTTCAATTGGAGATGATGTACTAACTTTCCCTTCATCTCGAATAACGTAAATATACTGCCTTCACAGCTGATAAGATATACCAGATGAAAGAGTTTGTCCTAAATTATGGAATTTCGTGTTCGGAATCACTGAAAATGTTACAGAAGGCTTACGGTGAAAAGACTTTAGCACGAAGAAACGAGAAAACACGTGCTTATGAGTGGTAAAAAGCGTTCAATAGCGGTCGAGATGTGATGGAAGATTTGCCTCGCTCTGTTAGGTCATTAACGTCTGCAACTGAAATTAACGCGATGTTGAATGATGATGATGAAAAGTGAAGGAAATAGTGACTAAAAATCCTCATTCAAGTTTAAGAGAGATAACCACCGAACTTTCTGTGTCTCACGAGTCGATCTATATCGTTTAAAATAATTACCTAGGTATGAAATATGTTGCCGCTCGACTAGTTCTAAAAGACCTGAATTTTCTCTAAAAACTCAATCAAATAGCAGTCCCTGAGAACATGCTAGAACGAGTCAGTTCCGACCCAACTTTCATGAAACGCATTGTTACTGGAGACTAGACGTGGGTTTGCGAGTTTGACATGCAAACTAGCCAACAAGCTTGGAGCTCGTACGACAGATTACAATTTGCTTTCGACACATACAAACTATTTACAGATTGCGAATGTGGTGCGCCACGCTACCGGGACAAAACTTCAGCCAGATAGCACAGCACTTGCAACGATTTGTGTAATCGACGTTTTACCGATCGCCGACTGTCCTAAACTCTACTGGTAGAATTTTTACGTACCGCATAAAAATACTTTTAACGTAAAACTAAAACGTAATTCCTATTTTTAAATGAAATAAACCACCTGGTCTTTTAAAACTGAGTATCTTTTATATAATTGCCGTTGCTAGACTAGCCGATTTTTATAGACATGAGGGAGGGATATACGTCGTAGAGCCAAACTGCAGCTATATTAATTTTAGCACGACCATGTTCTCACAGAATACCAGCGCAGAATAGCAGTTTAAAACTGCCGTGTTTCGTAGAGAACCAGAGACCCATTTTACTGGAATCGAGGCATTCCATCATCCATCATAACAACATCCTTTTTATACTTAATCGAAGATGAATGTATATGTTTATAGGCCACAGCATCCACTTATCATAAGGTAGACTGTGTACTCGTTTGTCACCCTTATTCTATAAAAAAATAACGTCACTTTAAAAATATCTGTGATCAGTCTAGGCGGCTAAAGTCACCGTTACTTTTAAGGAATAAAAAACTTCAAAATCACGTTGTTCCTTCTCGCTGCTACCGTACTATTTCCTACGTTACTCCTGTTACTGATTCAATAAAACAAAAGGAATGATGCGTAGTTACTGGCTTAGTACACCCGCTGATCGACTAGGTTCGGTAAAATTTATATAACTATTATTTAAATAAATATTTCGTTCTTAAATTAAACTAGAATGGAAATAAAATGAATTAATTACCAAATTACGTATGGTCATTTTATAAGACGTTCCAACATTCCAAGTATCCGACGTTACCAACGTGATAAAGCCACGGTGATTTTTTATTGTGACTTGTGTAACCGGAACAACTCTCACGGTGATGGCAGAATAACGACCTTACCCATGTCTAAAATTTTAAGGATGGCGACCAATTTCATGGTAAACGCACACACAGAGTGTCTGATCATCGTCAGTAGTACACATGTATAAGACACACGAGTACAATCTCTACTCATCCAACCCGAAAAGCAACTTATTGTGTTTATGCACAAATGTGATTATTGTGATTATTTCACGCGATCGTTAGTTACCATATAGAAAAGATAGTTTTAGTGTATATACTAATATATATATATATATATATATATATATATATATATATATATATATATATATATATATAGTAGTTAGTATTTTACTCTTTAAAGTGCTCAATATATTGAAACTGATGTTGTTTGTTTCAAAATACCGTGCAAATATAGTTACAAATATCTAGAAAGAATAATAATAAGATTATTTAAATGAGCATGTGATAATATTTTGAGTAGTCATTGAGTATATTAAAATTTTTCATTTAACGATGTGGTAATGGAGGTTGTTAGAACAAAGCAAGCTAGAACTATATTAATATTTTTCTCTTTATTTTAAATACGTATCTAATTTACATTTTCTGTTATTCGTGTCAAAATAGAAAAAGAAAATACTTCGCACTCTAAACGCTCTACTAGAATTCTCGTTGAAATTCAGAACGACTTTGTTTGTTAACCATAAGCTACTGAGCAATACAATAAAGTGAATTGAAATAAATAGTCAACAATTTCTTAAATTTCAATTGCAGTCATTTTCGATGTTAAAATATGTACGTATTAAAAAAACAACATCACTAAATGAACATCTGTGATGACTCCCAGACCGATTTCTCTCACGACGGCCAGTCTCAACAGAGATCACCCGTTTACGCGGGACAGGATTATAGTGCACTAGTGTACGCGCAAGCTCTGGTGCACTCTCTATTTCCTCACATTCATAGTCCGATGTAACGGTAATTCGACGCGATCGAAGATAGATCAGGCGCAGGACCAACGGCTTTCCGTGCTTCCGAGACACTGGGGTGAAACAGCGCCAACTTCCTGACTCCGGGCTTCTACTGCGAATTTCTCGACAGAAAAGCCCTATCACTGATTTTGACCCAACCGGAGATTCGGACCCGGGCCCACATGATTAGCAATTGCGTTTACAACTACCAGACCAATGAGGCAGTCAAACATCTGTAACCATGTTGAAAAGTGGAACAATAAATATATTTTACCATTACCTATTTTTTATGAATTCAAGAATTAGACTTCGTGGAAAAATCTGTCAAAAACATGTCTGAAAAATGTCATAATATCCAACATAGAATTCATCCAATTGATGTAGCTCATACTTTGTTTCAATGCTTTTGATATTTCAAATCACCAAGGTTTTTTATACAGGTCCGGTTTACTTAAAATGTAAACCCCAAAAACGTACAGAAATTAATATGAAATATTTATAAAACTTTAGAGGAGAATAGGTTGTGAAGACTCATGGTTCGTAATTGTTACGAAATGTCTTTTGTAAAACAATATATCATTATCTTACCTGTTATTGTATATGTTATTGCATGTTAAAGAATTATTTCACAAAATATACAAAGTAGCTTTTTTTTCATTTTTATTTACGTGAAGCATTGGGCACACAGGTTGATTTCGTTGATACTTTTTTTGAATATCGGATTGACAAACGTGGTCACTCCACATGTTGGTAAGTACACTAATCTACAACATATTCTAGGGCAGCTACAACTACACAGATGCGCTGTTAACCATGAGGGCTATGATGAAGTGCCTCACAACTTGTCAATATTTCTCTTGCCCACCAAGCCAGAATACAGGTCTGGATGCATTGTTGGACAGTAGAAATAGAGTGGTACCAACCTAGCAGTAAAATATCCGAAACGAAATCGAAACAGAGAGTGACAGATTTAGAGGACGGTCCAGCTGAGTTGGATTCTTTGGTTGAAACTCTTGGACAAAGTTAGACCTGCAAGGTTAAAGGGATCTAAAATTTACTTTAATTAAAAAAAATAGTATTAGGTATGTCACATCCACCAGTACCATCCACCTATTCCTCTATTCACTGCTGAATATTTGCGACAAAGCTAATAAAGAAACAGGCCACAGATGTGCTGTTAACCATGAGGGCTATGATGAAGTGCCTCACAACTTTTCAATATTTCTCTTGCCCACCAAGCCAGAATACAGGTCTGGATGCATTGTTGGACAGTAGAAATAGAGTGGTACCAACCTAGCAGTAAAATATCCGAAACGAAATCGAAACAGAGAGTGACAGATTTAGAGGACGGTCCAGCTGAGTTGGATTCTTTGGTTGAAACTCTTGGACAAGTTAGACTTGGAAGGTTAAAGGGATCTAAAAGTTTAATTAAAAAAAACAGTATTAGGTATGTCATATCCACCAGTACCATCCACCTCTCATTCCTCTATTCACTGCAGAATATTTGCGTCTCCTATATTACGCCAGCTGGCATGTATTTCTTGAAAGATTTACGTATAAATACTAAGCTGCACAGCAAAGTTTCTTAGACATCCGAACTAGTAAAGTTGCTTCGTATTATTAGTCTATCAGTTTTATTTCTTCTGGAAATTAAGACAGATTTTCTACTATAAGTCGGACGCCAATCAGTAAAGAATATAAGTTAGATGGGTATTTCGAGCGTATTCCCCTACGCCTACGTCATGTGTAATGAAAATATACTACTCTGTCAAGTATCGGGAAAAGACCAATAATACACAAAATGATTTCTTATATTTACTCGAACACTACACATTGATTAAAATTACTTTTACAGATTTTATCGCGTTTATTTATGTTATTTTGAATACCAGACGTTTCGGGTGCTTTCCAGCGAAACGTCTGGTATCAAAAATAACATAAATATACGCGATAAAATACGTAAAAGTAGTTTTAATCAATACACAAAATTTTACTTATTTATCCAAGTTTATTTTATCACCTTCAAAGTATGCTCCTTCAGAAACAATATACTTTCTCTAACGAATAATACAATCATCAAAACATTCTTAAACGCTTTTTCCGCAATTGAATTCAGTTTTCGCTGCGAATTCGTTATTTCTTCTACCGAATGAAAACGGGTGCCATGAAGTGGTAATGAGTTGAGGAAAAAGAAGGAAATCAACTGGAGCCATTACTGGTGAATAAGGTGGTTGCTCGATGGTATTTGTTAAGCTTTTAATCAAAAATTCGTTCACAATGATGGCCTTGTGAGAAGGCGCATTATCGTGGTGCAAAATCCAAGAATTTTCTTTCCACAAATCTGGGCTTTTTCGTCTAACTTAAATGCCGCATAACGCTCAAATAATATTCTGTATTTATCGCCTCCCTGCAAGAATTCCGAGTGCACAACACCGCGATAGTCAAAGAAAACAATCAACATGACTTTGACTTCTGATCGACTTTTTCGTGGTTTTTTCGGCTACGGTTCAGTTACAAGGCGGCACTCTGAAGCTTGTTGACTCGTTTGCATGTCAAACTAGCAAACCCACGTCTAGTCTCCAGTAACAATGCGTTTCATGAATGTTGGGTCGGAACTGACTCGTTCTAGCATGTCCTCAGGGACTGTTATTTGACTGAGTTTTTAGAGAAAATTCAGGTCTTTTAGAACTAATCGAGCGGCAACATATTTCATACCCAGGTAATTATTTTAAACGGTACAGATCGACTCGTGAGACACAGAAAGTTCGGTGGTTATCTCTCTTAAACTTGAATGAGGATTTTTAGTCACTATTTCCTTCACTTTTCATCATCATCATTCAACATCGCGTTAATTTCAGTTGCAGACGTTGATGACCTACCAGAGCGAAGCAAATCTTCCATCACATCTCGACCGCTATTGAACGCTTTTCACCACTCATAAGCAAGTGTTTTCTCGTTTCTTCGTGCTAAAGTCTTTTCACCCTAAGCCTTCTGTAACATTTTCAGTGATTCCGAACACGAAATTCCATAATTTAGGACAAACTCTTTGTTCGATATTTTTGTACACTGTGAAATTCGCAATACACGCTAGATATGATATAACTAAAACAGTACTGTATTAATTTAATCTAAATAACAAATTAAACTCAAACTCCGCTCCTAAATAGAAAACAGTTGTGCCAATCTTACAACAAAAAAAAACGAAAAACTAATTTAGAACCATAAACAAATCATCCATTTCCGATACTTTTTTGACTGAATATATACATACTCGTATAAGTAAAAGCCTTTGTTTATTTATTCCAATAATACAATAGGTAACTCAGGACCGTGCTTTGTGGAATTACTTTCAACCTACTTATTTCTAGCCGTAGACTTATGAAGGAACGTAATGATGAATATAAAAACCTAATTTGTAAGCTTTTTACTTCATATTTGAAAGATTTCCATAATGGACTCCGGGATTCATAAAATGACAAAATATTATAGTGCTGACGATTCTCCACTTCTGCCTTACATTATCAAGTATATATAGCAATGTATTGTAAAAAAACATAAGATATGTTACTATGAATAAAGCTATTTATTATAAATAAATGTATAATCGTAACGCGTTATGTAAACATTACAATAAATCTTCGTAATGTATGCAACTGAGGAAACATAATTCTTGTTATCTTTCTATTTAAATTACAACAGCAATTAACATTTATATTTTAAGTTAAAGAAAATTTGTGTAGCGGCGGCGTACGAGAATCAACTACCCCACATCATCCCATGTGAAAAATAAGATGGGTAGTAGAATCATCCTGATAATAATTCAATAATAATAAAAAAAACTGCAGTTGCTGGCCCGCTGTTCAAGTGAGGCAAATAAGTCAATGTATGGACAAGGCTATATTAAGTAGTGGACTATTGATTGATCATATAAAAGTTTAAAACACGAAATGTAATAATATCACTAGTATGTTCTCATTATATTGACATATTTAAATTGTCTTATTCATAAAAAATCTTATCAATTAGATCAAAGTGGCAAACTCAAACCGTTAAGTTCTAAGTCATAAAAGGTTTCAAAGCCTTAATTAGTAATAACTAAATTTTTGTAAGTTACAGTTTTTGAGTTGCCTCATGAACTCATGATACTTACTCATCGACATAATTATTATTTGCGTGGTAGAACTATGATTTAGCCGGGGTTGCAAATTACCACGATAATTATCCGATAATTATCCGGTTATTATCCGGCAATATTATGTGTAATAAACATATTTTAATTAGTTATATTAATTTTATTTTAAAACAAAATATGCTCTTTATTCGATAAAACCAACAATAACACAATTGAGTGATGTATTAAAAAGTGATAAAATTAAAAAAAATGTACCACCGATTTTAATATAAGTAAAATGAGAACATCAACAAAGGATAACTCAAAAACTACTAGTCAGAACTTGATCAAATTTATGTGGGACCACATTAGAAGTCCCAGCTTTCAAATAACAGAGTTTGAAAGAATCGTCAAAATCGTTTCACCTACAAAAAAGATTTGAGCTAACAGATAATATAAACACTCGAATTGAGTACCTTCTTCTTTTTGGAGTCGGTTAAAAATTTAAAAAAAAACATTATTCGTCATATTGTCAAAAAAATTATATAGACACTACCATTTACTTTGTGCATAATATCACACGCCGGAATAAACGTTATAATTATTGATAATTGTCAAACATAATTATCATGCTAATTATCGTTGTTAATTATCAATATAATTATCTCAATAATCATCCCGTGCAACCCTGGCTGCAGCTACATTAAAATTGTAGCAGGAGCGGGACCATGCTCTCACAAAATACCAGCGTGAAATAGCATCTTTATTCTCCTGTATTTATTATGGTGAGTGTAGAGAACTGGTGACGCTTTTTACTGGAATCTATGCATTCGATCTAAGTCCTCAGGTGTGATAACGCATATGCATCTTAATTTTTAATCGAGGATAGATGTAGAAGTCCATGGGCCACAGCACCCACTTACCATCAGGCGGTCTGTGTGCTCGCTTTTCATCCATATTCTATATATAAATAACAGTGCGTAGTTCAGTTTTGTAAAGAATACGGGACCCACGTGATGCATAACAATTTTTGAGAAACTATTTTGTAATTAGAAGTAGAAATAGAAATAAAAACTTGTTGATTTAATATAGATTATAAGTAAAAGATACTTATTGAAACTCTTAGGTTTAATTTACCACTGATTCGGAAAATACCTATGTTCTAGGAAGAATCAGCAAAAAACGCAGCGGGAATTTATAACAAAAAGAACAGTTTACTATCATTAAAGTTACACAAGAATTAACAACACAAAACTAATTAGAAACAGCGAGGCTATGATCACCTCATACCCAGGGGTTATCATAATCCATTAATTCTTAATATTATAATAACCCTTTTTATACAATCTTTGTCTAATAAACTTGCCGGAAGGCAGATTTGGTATATTTATTACTTTCGACTATCGCACTGAACCTTTGACAAATGCCCATCTTGTTAAACCGATATTATCTTTCTAACCCACTGACCTCCATATATACTAGTGTATAGATGTCAGTGTTCTAACCTCTTATGTATGTGTATCTTTAACAAACTTTAAAAGGCCAGCATCGCACCTGCAATTCCCCTTGTGTAGCATACCATTTGCAATTCCATTGCAGTTATTCGTGGACGGCGTTCGACACTTTCTATCAGGTATTTGCCCTCACTCCTATAAAAAACAACCTTTGCAATATTAGATTACTTAGATAATTATATTTAACAACTGCAACGATTACACTCGTAACTTATAGCTTGTGATCCACTTATATCGTTTCTGTCGCCAATTTTAAGGCCAGTTAGATAACAGTTCACTTCGTTTGTAGTAAATTTCGTTAGTTAACATGGTAGCAGTATGAATTTATGTTCTTCAGTTGTAGGTTCAATATTGGTAAGAAGTTTATATAATTATTAAAAATAAGTTGATCAGTACCACTAAAATCTATTAAGGGTAGAGTTCCGCAGTTCTAATTCAGTATCAAACAAATTACAGGCCATCACAAGTCCACTGCTAATCATAAACATAAAGAGAAGAGATTTTGTAGGATAAGCGTAGCTCTAAATACACAGGTCCTCTA
The DNA here is from genome assembly GCA_907164705.1 of Parnassius apollo. NCBI lineage: Eukaryota > Metazoa > Arthropoda > Insecta > Lepidoptera > Papilionidae > Parnassius > Parnassius apollo. Next base: position 28,577,729 of record CAJQZP010000693.1, read on the forward strand.
ATTTTTTTCAATTTCTTGGACATGCTCGTTTCTCCCACGATATTTTCATTCATCATTAACAGTTTCAGTGATGCAGGCGGAAATCGAATTTGGTTTTCTCTCTTACTTTAAAAGATTATTGGCTAAGCTTATTGCTATATTGAAATAATATGTTCCTAAACATAACTGATTGTCTCAACAAATTAGGAGAAATTTTGTCGGTCTCGTACTGGCGAGCGCAGTGTTGTGATTAAATTATTGCAATTGATTCCGCACTGTTTTTGTAGTGATTTATAGGGAAGCAAGTGCAGAAGTGGACATATAATGTGCTGTTATGATGATGAAGACATGGTGTCTTCTATGTCGTCTTCGACCACAGCTGAAAATACCGTATGTCTTCGGAAGCTATTAACCACGCATGATACACTATGCCACTATATGAAGAAAAGATATCAAAAATATTTAATCTTATATTGTTACAGTTTACTAGAGACCTGTGGTCGGTTGTAAACTAATACAATATAAGGTTAATTATTTAAAAAAATAAACTATGAGTATTTTCCGCAAATGCCTCCCCTTAACAAGCAGATAGGCGATCTCATTACAAGAATATCTAAAATATACCAATTAAATATAGCATGTAAAGCATTTATAAAAACAATAAACGATATTATGCAAATATTTACAAAAAAAATGTCTCCACTATTGTTACGCTATAAATGGAAAATCGGCATTTTGAAAACTCAGCACTCGCACTTTGTTGTAGTTTACATGGTGAAGGCAATTTATTTGCGGTTAAGTTCGCACAATAAATTTTTAAATGGACCAAAAGCTTATAACGACGAGGGTTGACTGCTGTTTATTTCCTAAGTTGAATGTTTACCTTGTGGACTCGCTATCGTCACGTCTGTATTTGTAGATAACATATATTTTCGTCGTTTAATTCAAATGTAAGTGAAATTACAAGGACGACGAAGGAAACAGTATCAATTCGTATGCACAAATAGATGGAGACCCGCAGAGCGTCTTGTTGCCAGGTGGTGTAAGGGGACAGTATGAATTAAGTCATGTAATTAAAAAAGCTAACCACACTGTCCAAAATTCTATTACAGCTCAATAAAAGTCCACTGCTGAACATAGACCTCCCCTGTACCTTCTTGGGGTGAGAGATATTTACCATATGGGAGTACATATTAATATATATACATATATATATATATATATATATATATATATATATATATATATACTCCCGATATGATGGAATGGATGACTACATGGAACTGAGACATGGTCCTTCACTGCTGGCCGTATGAGGACGCTCAAAGTCGCTCAGCGAGCTATGGAGAGGGCTATGCTCGGAGTTTCTCTGCGTGATAAACTTAGAAATGAGGATATCCGAAGTAGAACTAGAGTGACCGACATAGCCCAACGGATTAGTAAGCTGAAGAGGCAATGGGCCGGCCATATAGCTCGAAGAACCGACAACCGTTGGGAAAAAAAGGTTCTCGAGTGGCAGCCTCGTACCGGTAGACTAAGTATAGGGCGACCCCCCACTAGATGGAGTGACGACCTGGTAAGACATGCAGGAAGTCGATGGATGCAGGTGGCTCAGGACCGTGCTTTGTGGCATACCTTGGGGGAGGCCTATGTTCAGCAGTGTACTTGTAAAGGGCTGTAATGATGATGATACTCCCGATAAACTTACTAACACTGTTTTCAATTCCAATACTTTTTATTGGATTTGAAAACAGTTTCCTTAGACATCGGTAATGGATACAGCAAAAAAAAAATGGAATATTTCAATAGCTTCTGTTTTTCACCGGATAATAACGTGCCTTCAAGCCATGAAGTGAATAGGCATTAGTTACGCTAAGCCAGCTTGCTTTATTATCTTCGCCTATATCATCATTTTCTTTCCTCCGTCCAATCCGTTGGGATAGGTGTCAAGCACTGGCTTAGGAAAATATATTATTATCCTTAGATATTATTGAAACGTAAAATATTATCGACTACGTCAATGAATTCAGCAAATATTCATAGTCCAAGTTGTAATATCAGTAAGTAAACACTCTTACTAGTAGATGTCGGTGCTCGTTAGTGGGTGTTGAATGTTTCCTTGAAAACAAACTGGCAAGTCTAATCAAGACATCAGCGTTAGTTAACATCGTTATTTACATCTCGCTTCATTTATAAAGGGAAATAACTGCCCTTTTCCATTAGTTATTCCATTATATCATTATTATTCTTTAAAAAAAAAACAAATAAAAATTATACTTGTAATAAAAAGTAAAGATCTATTAATTATAATAATAAATTAAATATAAAAAAATAATATAATTTTCCACATTATATCTTTTGACAGCTCGTCGTATAGTGGCGGTAGGATTTTTTTTTTGCTTTATTATGGGACCACTATCGATCAATAATGAATAAACTAATAATAAAAGAGTATTTTATAAAAAAAATACTTAAAGTTGGTTGACAATTACCGAAGATATCGCGTAGCATACGTACAAACAGTCGAATTGAAGTCTGCTTAAATGCTCAAGTAGAAGATTATTTGATATTACAAAGAAACGTTATATACGACACCTGTTAACGCCTAAATAATAACTACCTATTTACAACCTAAAATTAAAGTAAAGTCCCTATAGTCATCTCACTTCTGAACCCTGACCTCCTTCCATTTCTGAGATGATTGGTGAAATTAGTCCGCAGCGCTGTTCCATTGCATGTTTGTAGGCTTCATTCGTCTTCGAAATGTTTTTATTCCTCATGCATGCCGGTTTCCCAACAATGTTTCACCGAGCACATAGTAAATGGAAACTTATATTAGCCTCGCTCGCATACTGTGAACCTTACGCCAAACGCTTATCTAATGGGTCATGTCATATTAATAAAAATAATATTTTGATATTAAGATTTAATATTGTAAATATTCATATATATATTATTTACCTAAAGAAAGCGTTACCTTATGTAATATATAGGCATTTACTCCGTGTTTATAAGTAAGGCAAACGCAAAATTAACCAAAAATTATTGGCTGTTCAAAAATATCAAATTGCACCCCCGCAATACGAATTATTTCTGCCTCAGTGCTCAAATTCGGTTTCAAATTTATTCCGTGGACAGTAATTGAATGTAATAATATGAGTTCTGTTAGTTATTATAATCAAGAATTTATTGTTAGTGTGTTTTAAAGAAATTTAACCGTAAATAAGCTTAAAAAGCGACAACAATACATTGGAATGTATAGCTTTCACTCAGTGGCGAAGCTAGAGCTCCAAGCTAGGGCAAGCCCAAGATATAAATTGATAAAAATATAGATTGTTGTTTTTAGCAGTTTTATAAAAATACACCAATCTTGATCTGTCTCCACGCTTAAGTTTCATATTTAGTGCTGTCAAGGACGTGTAACAAAGCACACAGAATGCATACCACTGCTAGATAGATTGTATTACATATTAGCAATTGCATAGCTTCGGTGGCTTTGAAGAAAGCCGTTTGGGTTTGTTTAAGCGAAAGAAAAAAAATATTTACATCCAATACAATACATGAACAAAAGTAAAACATGAACAAAGTACAAACGAACTATGTACAAAATTTAAAAAAAAAACCAAATTATTTACATTCTAATTGATAAGAGATAAGATAAGATAAGTGGAATCGTCTCGCTTTCTTATGGAAAGATTTAATTACGTCAACGTAAAATGTTGGTGAACGTTTTAATTGTACCAATAACTGTTTTTAATTGCGATAATTGATAAGTCTGAAATACACTCCTTGTGTATTATCTCAACAAAGTTTCACACTTCAATTCATCACAAGGAACACTATTATCCTCCATTTTCATTAAAAATCTTTAAAAAAGCATAAATTTTGAACTCGTAATTTTAAATCGCTTAAGATAAGCACACAGAGTAAATAAAACATTGAAACGTGAAATGAACTTGCAAACGTATTGCCCGCGCTCCTCCGCTTTTAACAAATTTATTCCCAAAAGCCTGGCTTTAAATCTCTATACTAATTGCTATATATACAATCGTAGTTATATTTCATTATAGAATATTTTGCCATAGATTAGAAAAAGAGCGATGGTCTTCTCGAAAGCCCCGTAAAAAGCCCACGCGGGCGAGGGAGACAACTATTAGCTCTATTAAAACTCATTTTTTATGACAGCAGCAGTATCGCTAAGGCAATACGAGGTCATCGGTCGACATGTGTCGAACAGTGGAGTGCGCGGGAAATTTGAAATAGCTTGAAACATTTTACGAGTTATTTTATTAGTTGATATTATTGATTGATATTATTGATTGATTCAGGTTTAATAAGCAAGGCTTTTCGGCTTTAATGGAAGCTTCGCCACTGCTTTCTCTGCATACCTCGAAGCGTCTTCGCTTCGCATTCCAGGTTGTGCTCTACCATTCTTCTAAATCATTCACACAAGAGATCTTTTAAATCATTCGTTTCACTCACATTAAGTCGTGATTATTATACTATGTCTGCTTCTGTTACATACAGTTGTATACGCGAACAAAGTCTTCGTGATATTGAAATATTTGTTACAAGAGTAGATAGAAAATAAATACTTAACTTCAAATCACTTAAAACAGAAAATTCGCCCGTAGAAGCCATCGTATCTTTTATTATTAGTTATACGCTGTACGCGCTCTCTGAATACCACCGTAAAATTTCAGCTAAATGCTACTGTGTTTCGTGTGGTGATTTTAAAGAACCGGAGACCGTTTTTACTGGATACGAGGTATTCGAACTTAGTCCTCAAGGGTGACAAATCTTCTGCATTCTGATTCTTAATCAAGGATAGATCAAGATGTATGTGTGTGATGGACCACAGTATCTACTAAGCACCAAGTGGACTGTGTGCTTGTTTGTCACCCTTCTGTCTGCAGCTCGATGGCTGCTTGCCCCCAGCACGTCTGCTCGGTGCTAGCATAGCTTCTGCTTCACAATACACTGACAAGCTCCAAATTTTTAACTTACTTATTTGATTATACACCATAGAACATGCTTCAGTTACAGATGGGTTTACTATCGTTTCCCTTTCCGTGTATTATAAATACTAAGTTATTGTAATATTAACTCAAAAAAATTGTAATATTAATTGAAAAAAAAAGAAGAGAATACTTACGGAACTTCTTTCGCCGTTTCTTCTCCGATTAGAGGAACCTAATTATATAACGGTGGTTACAATTGACAACAAAAAAAGTCCGATAAAAATTATACATATATATATATATATATATATTGTGGATGTCCTTTAGTCAGTGATTCATAAATTCTTTGTGTATAAGATATCTCAAGGATTTCTTAATTTTCTTTTTCACTATCTTCACAATCATATAAGGCTGCTTTTTATTTTGATAATCACTTCTGTAATCCATTTAAAATAAGCGAGCCGCGCTTCCTCCATGGGATCAAATTCCGACTGTGCAACAAGCTCCTCCAAATCCGATAAGTGCTAGGAAAAATGAGTACTCAGAAGCACCAAACTCCTGACCACCAGCGATGGATCTCGAGTCTATGGCTCTGCTGCCAACCACGATTCGGTCGCGGAGGCTAGGGATAACAATGCCTCGTAATACCGTCACGTCTATACCCCCGCGGCCTATACGTATCAACTGCACGGCCCCACCAGTCTCAGAGGATTGGCCCTCTCGACACGACAAGGCAAGTACTCGTTCGGGGTGGTCAAAAAAAACTCCTAACATAAGCATTTTAAGCTTTCCTGTTGTGTTTAACGCTAATATTAGAAATTTATTCTCTTTTTTTGTATGAAGGTGACAAACAAGCACACAGTTCACCTGATAGTTGTAGCCTATAGACATCTACATTAATCTTTGAATAGGAATCAAAATGCATTGTTACTCCGGAGGGCTAAAATGAAATGCCCCGTTTCTAATAAAAATGGTTAGAATATAGTAAAATATGTAGTATAATTAAATCTCATAATATTGTTGTTAAAATAAAATATAAATTTTTATGCTAACAGCAATATTATGAGACATATCTTCATCTTATGAAGTAATTACGCTGTAGGGAAGAGAAATTCAGCAACCGTTTGTATGAAAATAATAAGTTAAATATTTTGTTTTATCGAGGGACATTGGCTTACTTAATATTGTCTTGATCAAGATTGATTATTCACTCGTATTTTACTTATTATAAACAGTAGGTACTTAACTACTATTCTCAACCTGAAGGTGTTTTTGAGACTTCAACACAACGAATTTTTTATGGAAGTAAGGGTAACAAACGGACGCACAATCCACCTTTGGTAAGTGAATCAAAACGCGACTGTGTTGTCACCCCTATGCAGGTGGATTGCCTCGTCACTAGTATAATAGGTGTCCGGTTCGCGTCACTCATCATGTGAAACACCAACTAAATAACTAACACTAGTATTCGGCACATGTGTGATCCTTCCTCGGTCGAGACGATCCATTCGTTGTGAGATACTTTATCACGAGACTGTTGCGTAATATCGTATATTACGACATCGACACCATTAAATATTAGACCCATAATAAGTTGCAAATACTAAATCTTATTTTACTGCTTTGAATAACTGTACTATTTATTAGTTTTATTTGTTTCCAGACTTGTTGTGTCCAGACCGAATTTCAGTCACGGCGGCCAGTCTCAACGCAGCCTAGCTATCTGCGCAGAATAGGACGTCTATTCCGTACTTATCATACCGCCTAATAAGGTAGTAATCCTACACAAACGAAGGGAGCTCAGGCGCCGTACCAGCGGCTTTACGTGCTTCCCGAGGCACGGGGGCGAAACACTGCCATGCAAAGGTCGCTACTGAAACTTTCGTAACAGAAAAACCTATTGAATGATTTTTGGTCTGACCCGGGATCAAACCCAGGACCAGCAATCGCGTTCAGGATCACTAGATGAACAAGTCAGTCACTGCCTCGTTACATGTTATATCTATCATTTCGCATTTCTATATTCATATCGGTTATTATATGTCTGAAAATTAAAAATATTTCGAAGACATGAAGTCCGCTAATGAGTTATGAAGCGGCGGACTTCTCGTTATTGCTCCATAACCCTTTCAGATGAGAGAAGGCGTGTGCCCAGCTGGTTACTTGTTTATATACTGTAACTTTAACTTAACTTCTTAAGACTTAAAAACAAATATTTAAAAAGATAAAGATTTTTATTTCAAATATTATGAGAGAAAATTTTTATTAATTCACCTGACACGGACAAGATACTATCAGATAGAAATTTTTAGTACATAAGCAAAAGTCTTTCATCTTTACGTGCCAAATTGTATGTGCGTCAGATGTCTTTAATGAGATTACAGTTGTTATAAAATTTGATTCGCTATAATTCGTGATAATTTGCTTGTCAGACTTCTTTGATTTTCTGTTGGCATAAAATTAAGCGAATTCGGGTTTTACTTTCAAGTGAGAAATTGTGATTCAATATTCTTGGTACGACTCAATATTTTAGACTTTCTTTTATAAATAAATTCACTCCTCCTTTTCGTAGATAGATCATTTTAATCTCATTTATCTATCTTCTATTTACAAGCTAGATCGCTTAATTTGTAGGTCACGAAAGAAAATACAATGATAATTTGTGAGCACTACTACAATAATGATATGTTAACAATAAATAATGATTTGTAACAACTACACTAACACTGTTAGGAACCTCCACATTACGTTGCAGGCAAATAATTACTTGTTAGTGTAAGAGCATAAAAATTATCCATATGAGAAAGAAGCTGTTTTATCTCTAGAGATGGTGCTTCACAGTCCCAATATTTTAATCGTTGTTTATTGAAAGGTTCTTTTTTAAGCACGTTAATTGGTAATTATTTTGAAATTTGACATTTGTTTGTCAACTCAGGTTCGATTGCCGCCGACACCAATGAAATTGTTACACGTGCGTGAACGTACGAAAACATCGTGAGGAAAAAACATATTTCGAAGACGTGAAGTTCGCCAACACGCATTAAGACATTTCATTGCCTTAAAATCCTCTCGGAAATGAGAGGAGGCCTGTGCCCGTTTATAAGTTAAAACTCTAAGAATCATATGACAGTTAAATAGTTGTTTTTGTTCTAACAAAATGTTGGTACAATCTCACATCCTTACCGAGAAATTAAGTTACGTTACAAAACTGAAATTAAGTCTTTAAATACTGAAGTAAATGTTAAGCAGTATTAACCTCCAGCTAACTTTAAGATTTTTTATTATTCTCTTCGAAATAATCGTTACATAATATTCATCTTCATAAATGAATACACTCAACTATCAATTGTTAAGTTACTTTCAATAAATTAGGTCACCATAGCTTGCACAGTTTTGTTAGATGTTAAAGCTTTTGTTACATAAAATTTCGCTTGCTATCACTCAAACCTTTTAAACTTATTTCCAAGCTATGATAAAATGTATTGAAAATGTTCCGCTTTCTTTATTTTTATAGTGCATAAAATTTAAATACTTACCGTACTTCAGCTGATCGATTTTAATTTTCATACTCTTTACAATGAAACTGTATTTTTGCAGTGGTTTGAAAAAAAGTGGTTTTTTTAAATGATGAAAGCACCAGTGCAGAAACTGTCTCATATTTATTACGGTTTGTTACAATGATAAAAGATTATGGGACTGCACTAACTTTGACTGATTTTTTTAAAATGTGTTCAGATTTGTGTGAGAGAAGAGTGTGGTTTGCAAGATGATGTTGTGACCAGGATTAAGAAAGGAATGCTTCAGTGGTTTGGTCATGTGGAAAGAATGAATGAGAAAAGAGTGACAAAGAAAATTTATGTTGCAGAAGTGAATGTCAGAGTCGGAAAGGGACGTCCTAGGCGAAAATATATCGACCCTTAACCGATGAGCATGTATGCGTAGGTATATGGATGTGAAGGAGGCGAGAGAGGTTTGTCAGGATCGTGCCAGATGGAAGTCTGTAGTCTATGCCTACCCCTCTGGGTGACAGGCGTGAGTGTTTATGTATGTATTATGTATGTTTTCAGATTGAACATTTTTCGTTTTTTTTTAACAAAGGAATATTATTAGCTTTCAGAGCCATAAATCAGCTTTATTTACTGTTTTATTGGAACCCATAGAATACTATAATGTATAGTATTCTATGTTGGAATTCTTGTCGACAATGTTATGCAGCTGTAAACATTGGCCTTAAACATTTAAATAATGAGTTTATAGTCCCTAATTATATAATTGAAAGATTAATAAATATAAAAAGTAAATTTATCTTAACAGAACTGTATCGGCGACTTGTCGCCGCCGCTGCTGATGATAAGGAAGCTGGTTATTTTCTCGCTCAAAGGCTAAGGTTAGCCATTCAGCAAGAAAACGCAGACGCAGTTCTTGGGGTGGGGAGAAAACCTGGGGGAGTGGAACCGTATAATAATTTAGGTTGTTTTTTTTATTATGTAGTAATAAATATAGTATATTTTGTGGGTAGGTAATAAACAAATAAACTATAATCAAATTTGGTAGATTCGTTTTGACTCCATTAATTATTTTACATTTTGTTGCATATAAATAACGTTAAAACTTTGAGGAAGAATATACAGAAACCCGTATATTTCTCTGAATAAAAGAAAAATAAATTTAAATTTATAAACGTCAATTTTCTTAGCTCTTCGATTATAATAATTTTAAGGCCAATAATCACGTTAAACTCAGTATAGAAATAACTTGTTAATAGAGCCATACCTTATTGTGATTAAATGTTTTTGCCTACGATCTTAAGACTGACTTTGTTTAGTAAATTCATTCTGTACCCATTTTTTGGACATCCTTAATCTTTTCATAAGACTCAAATTTATCAATATTGCTTTTTGTCACTTAGTGTGGTTTGTGCGTAAGTAGAATTTACTTACCATAGTTTCCATTTAGTTTTTATCGATTTTATTCTCCGATTGCCCACGGTGTTTGTTATTGAGGATGAAATTTATAAAGGAAGCGGTCAAAATAAAACGCATACGTTATGAGAAATTGTCGTTAATGCAATATTAATACGACAGTGGTCAAGTTAAAAATAATGCAAATTTTAATTTAGGTATGACAGCAGACATCATAATGATATTAGTATTTAAACTTTTATAAAAGTAAAAAAGAACTTCAAAGAGCTTAAATATATATAATATAATTATTGAAATCTGTTAACGAGGTAAATAATTATTTCTACATACGTCGTACAGTGTATCAGATCTTAACCAAATTTATATGGGGCCTCCTTGAAGTCCCGCCTTTCCTACAAAAACGTATTTACGATTCATTAAAACTGACGAACAAACTATCGCTTAACATACATAAATATTTTGACGAATTGAGAGGCTTCTCTTCTTTTTTTGAACCTTGAATTACGGACAGAAACGGAATTTAAAAAAACAACTCTCTTGTAAAATAAATGTTTTAAAATTAGTTTGATTTTAAAACGCCTAATGTAAATCAAGTATCAAATTTTATCGTAGGCCAATAGTAGTAAACGAAAATTTTATACATAGAGATCTAAATATTTCCTTTAAAATGCTATCGAAAAAGACTCAAAAAATTATTAAAGTGGTAGGGAAACCCTTGTCTATTCACACACTCGCACAATTGAGAACATTTTAATCAACGAAATAAGTAATTATGATATTGATGTAAATGACTTTCGATCAGTTCATCAAATTTCGTCTGTGTGACGAAAAAGTTTTTGGCTGCGTAATTTGTATAAATATTAATAAACTCCAACGTCCCTAATGAAATTACCGCCCGTGTAAAATTCTGTTAGTCTAAGATTTCTTGAATTATCAGTCGACATGAAAATAGGCTGAAACCGGTCTTATTATTTTGCCTAATGTAGTCACTTATGTCACGTTATTTTAAAACATGACAGAATTTTTGCATTAATATTATTATTCTGATATTATTCCAAAAAGGATCATTTGGTCGTTTTGTTATTCCTTTATAATTAGATTTGAACATTTGGAATAATAAGCTCCACAAAATGTTTCATTCATTAATTCATTATAGCTCATTTAGAGTCCAATGTTGAACGTAATGCTTCACCTTAGATTGGATATTTGCCATATAGTTGCCAGCCACATAGTTTCAATTATTATTGAGTATTTATCAGGAATACGCTACTGCCCATGTCGTATTTCTATTTTCGTCTGTCGCATCTTACGACACTCACAGGATGATATTACGGGGTAGTATAATACGTTACGTTACGGCGAAACTTTGGCAAGTTTATAATAAAATAAAAAATAAAATTGTTTTCTAATAGATACTTATTCATTCATATAAAACATTTTTACATGGAAATGAAAAAGGAATATTTGCCTTATTATATAAGATTTGCACGTATAGTCAACATTCATATAAAACCCAATCAGTCATGAGCTCATGAGTCTCCGTACGCGTCATGAATTTAACAGTAGACGGCTGTACAATATTAAGTTATATGTCGCTACCTGTATCCTTCGAATATGCCAGTGAGTAATATTCGAATGTCATATTCGTCCTCTTCAAAGCATTTTTGCAAGCTGCTCTTTAGTTTAATTGCTGTGGAAGTCATTATGTTTCTTCCAAAACGAAATACTCGTAAATTAATAAATAGGTGTCTCTCTAAGTTAGCCTTTTAACCAAAAACTTATTTAATAACCTTCAGATGACTGACCCTTTCCATCAATTAACCTAAAATTATGAAGAGGAGAAGATTGACCTTTAGAGTTTAAATCTATTTTGCAAACGTAAAGTAACTTATTTAACAAAATTTCCATTAATCACAATGTTATTGTGGATTAAGGCAAGGAACTTCGATATTCTAATTTATTTTCAAAACATTGAATATTTACCTGAAATAAATTATGGTATTTTATTTTATATAAAATTCAAGGATTAAAAACCTCTCAGAAATGAGAGGAGGCCTGTGCCCGTTTATAAGTTAATACTTTAAGAATCATATGACAGTTAAATAGTTGTTTTTGTTCTAACAAAATGTTGGTACAATCTCACATCCTTACCGAGAAATTAAGTTACGTTACAAAACTGAAATTAGTTCTTTAAATACTGAAGTAAATGTTAAGCAGTATTAACCTCCAGCTAACTTTAAGATTTTTTATTATTCTCTTCGAAATAATCGTTACATAATATTCATCTTCATAAATGAATACACTCAACTATCAATTGTTAAGTTACTTTCAATAAATTAGGTCACCATAGCTTGCACAGTTTTGTTAGATGTTAAAGCTTTTGTTACATAAAATTTCGCTTGCTATCACTCAAACCTTTTAAACTTATTTCCAAGCTATGATAAAATGTATTGAAAATGTTCCGCTTTCTTTATTTTTATAGTGCATAAAATTTAAATACTTACCGTACTTCAGCTGATCGATTTTAATTTTCATACTCTTTACAATGAAACTGTATTTTTGCAGTGGTTTGCTAAATGATGAAAGCACCAGTGCAGAAACTGTCTCATCTTTATTGCGGTTTGTTACAATGATAAAAGATTATGGGACTGCACTAACTTTGACTGATTTTTTTGAAATGTTTTCAGGTGTGTGTGAGAGAAGAGTGTGGTTTGCAAGATGATGTTGTGACCAGGATTAAGAAAGGAATGCTTCGGTGGTTTGGTCATGTGGAAAGAATGAATGAGAAAAGAGTGACAAAGAAAATTTATGTTGCAGAAGTGAATGGCAGAGTCGGAAAGGGACGTCCTAGGCGAAAATGTATCGACCAAATTGGCGATTTATTGAAAACGGGCCAAATTAGGAGTACCCTTAACCGATGAGCATGTATGCGTAGGTATATGGATGTGAAGGAGGCGAGAGAGGTGTGTCAGGATCGTGCCAGATGGAAGTCTGTAGTCTATGCCTACCCCTCTGGGTGACAGGCGTGAGTGTTTATGTATGTATTATGTATGTTTTCAGATTGAACATTTTTCGTTTTTTTTTAACAAAGGAATATTATTAGCTTTCAAAGTCATAAATCAGCTTTCTTTACTGTTTTATTGGAACCCATAGAATACTATAATGTATAGTATTCTATGTTGGAATTCTTGTCGACAATGTTATGCAGCTGTAAACATTGGCCTTAAACATTTAAATAATGAGTTTATAGTCCCTAATTATATAATTGAAAGATTAATAAATATAAAAAATAATTTATCTTGACAGAACTGTATCGGCGACTTGTCGCCGCCGCTGCTGATGATAAGGAAGCTGGTTATTTTCTCGCTCAAAGGCTAAGGTTAGCCATTCAGCAAGAAAACGCAGACGCAGTTCTTGGGGTGGGGAGAAAACCTGGGGGAGTGGTACCGTATAATAATTTAGGTTGTTTTTTTTTTGTTGTGTAGTAATAAATATAGTATATTTTATGGGTAGGTAATAAACAAATAAACTATAATCAAATTTGGTAGATTCGTTTTGACTCCATTAATTATTTTACATTTTGTTGCATATAAATAACGTTAAAACTTTTGATTTCTCTGAATAAAAGAAAAATAAATTTAAATTTATAAACATCAATTTTCTTAGCTCTTCGATTATAATAATTTTAAGGCCAATAATCACGTTAAACTCAGTATAGAAATAACTTGTTAATAGAGCCATACCTTATTGTGATTAAATGTTTTTGCCTACGATCTTAAGACTGACTTTGTTTAGTAAATTCATTCTGTACCCATTTTTTGGACATTCTTAATCTTTTCATTAGACTCAAATTTATCAATATTGCTTTTTGTCACTTAGTGTGGTTTGTGCGTAAGTAGAATTTACTTACCATAGTTTCCATTTAGTTTTTATCGATTTTAGTCTCCGATTGCCCACGGTGTTTGTTATTGAGGATGAAATTTATAAAGGAAGCGGTCAAAATAAAACGCATACGTTATGAGAAATTGTCGTTAATGCAATATTAATACGACAGTGGTCAAGTTAAAAATAATGCAAATTTTAATTTAGGTATGAGAGCAGACATCATAATGAAATTAGTATTTAAACTTTTATAAAAGTAAAAAAAGAACTTCAAAGAGCTTAAATATATATAATATAATTATTGAAATCGGTTAACGAGGTAAATAATTATTTCTACATACGTCGTACAGTGTATCAGATCTTAACCAAATTTATATGGGGCCTCCTTGAAGTCCCGCCTTTCCTACAAAAACGTATTTACGATTCATTAAAACTGACGAACAAACTATCGCTTAACATACATAAATATTTTGACGAATTGAGAGGCTTCTCTTCTTTTTTTGAACCTTGAATTACGGACAGAAACGGAATTTAAAAAAACAACTCTCTTGTAAAATAAATGTTTTAAAATTAGTTTGATTTTGAAACGCCTAATGTAAATCAAGTATCAAATTTTATCGTAGGCCAATAGTAGTAAACGAAAATTTTATACATAGAGATCTAAATATTTCCTTTAAAATGCTATCGAAAAAGACAAAAAATTATTAAAGTGGTAGGGAAACCCTTGTCTATTCACACACTCGCACAATTGAGAACATTTTAATCAACGAAATAAGTAATTATGATATTGATGTAAATGACTTTCGATCAGTTCATCAAAGTTCGTCTGTGTGACGAAAAAGTTTTTGGCTGCGTAATTTGTATAAATATTAATAAACTCCAACGTCCCTAATGAAATTACCGCCCGTGTAAAATTCTGTTAGTCTAAGATTTCTTGAATTATCAGTCGACATGAAAATAGGCTGAAACCGGTCTTATTATTTTGCCTAATGTAGTCACTTATGTCACGTTATTTTAAAACATGACAGAATTTTTGCATTAATATTATTATTCTGATATTATTCCAAAAAGGATCATTTGGTCGTTTTGTTATTCCTTTATAATTAGATTTGAACATTTGGAATAATAAGCTCCACAAAATGTTTCATTCATTAATTCATTATAGCTCATTTAGAGTCCAATGTTGAACGTAATGCTTCACCTTAGATTGGATATTTGCCATATAGTTGCCAGCCACATAGTTTCAAACGGGGTAGTATAATACGTTACGTTACGGCGAAACTTTGGCAAGTTTATAATAAAATAAAAAATAAAATTGTTTTCTAATAGATACTTATTCATTCATATAAAACATTTTTACATGGAAATGAAAAAGGAATATTTGCCTTATTATATAAGATTTGCACGTGTAGTCAACATTCATATAAAACCCAATCAGTCATAAGCTCATGAGTCTCCGTACGCGTCATGAATTTAACAGTAGACGGCTGTACAATATTAAGTTATATGTCGCTACCTGTATCCTTCGAATATGCCAGTGAGTAATATTCGAATGTTATATTCGTCCTCTTCAAAGCATTTTTGCAAGCTGCTCTTTAGTTTAATTGCTGTGGAAGTCATTATGTTTCTTCCAAAACGAAATACTCGTAAATTAATAAATAGGTGTCTCTCTAAGTTAGCCTTTTAACCAAAAACTTATTTAATAACCTTCAGATGACTGACCCTTTCCATCAATTAACCTAAAATTATGAAGAGGAGAAGATTGACCTTTAGAGTTTAAATCTATTTTGCAAACGTAAAGTAACTTATTTAACAAAATTTCCATTAATCACAATGTTATTGTGGATTAAGGCAAGGAACTTCGATATTCTAATTTATTTTCAAAACATTGAATATTTACCTGAATTAAATTATGGTATTTTATTTTATATAAAATTCAAGGATTATGTTGCTTGTTTCTTTGGAAATTTAAGGAATATAATTTAATGAGCATGGTTTAGGCTTAGCTTCGGCATCAATTGAAATGCACGGAACGCCTATAGGTACCTATTTAATGTTCGTTAATATTTTACTCCGGTTTTTATTTTCAAACACGTCCTATATCTTAATATATATAAATTACATGTCACGTTGTTTGTCCGCGATGGTTTTCTAAACTACTTAACCAATTTTAATCAAATTTGCACACAGTGTGCAGTTTGGTCCAACTAGAGAGATAGGATAGTTTTTTGCCTATGAGTGAGTTTTTTTTTTGCTAATTTAAGGATTTTTAATAGGACATGACAATGGGTCGTCGAAAAGGGCAGAACAACGTCTGCCTGGCACGCTAGTAATATGATTTTTGAAGTCGCAAACTATTAACAAGTAATTTGCATTTTTGGAATGAACTATAATTCCCGAGGACTGCTCGCACAAATTGAACTTATAATTTTTTTTTTGTTAAAACCCCTCGTCAAGCGGACAATAGACCGCCAGCACAATGCTTTCGCCGTCTGAAATTAAACAATCAATTTCAATAATTCACTAGCAGAAATTTTTTAAAAGTCGTCTAAATATTGTTTGGCTTTAATTTTTATATTTAAGACGTATTCTATCGATGAAGTAAAACATCTTGAGGAAACCTACACGTCTGAAGAATAAAACATTTTCAGAACATGTGAAACCTCTTGAAAATGAGAAGACGCGTATTTATCCGTGAAGAACTGAAATAAAAAAAATCTTACGGAATTAACTTACACAACTTTAAACTGTATTTTACTATTATCTCAAAAACTATGTGCGATTTGGGAAAATGTCATCATCATCATCATTATAACCCTTCACAAGTTCACTGTGCTGAACATAGGACAACATAGAACAACACTGAACATAGAACAAACCCCAAGGAATGCCACAAAGCACGGTCCTGAGCCACCTGCATCCATCGACTTCCTGCATGTCTTACCAGGTCGTCACTCCATCTAGTGGGGAGTCGCCCTACACTTCGTCTACCGGTACGAGGCTGCCACTCGAGAACCTTACGGTCCCATTGCCACTTCAGCTTACTAATCCGTTAGGCTATGTCGCTCACTCTGGTTCTACTGCGGATATTCGCATTCCTAAGTTTATAACGCAGAGAACGAAACCCTGAGCATATCCCTCTCCATAACTCGCTGAGTGAACTTAAGCGTCCTCATACTGCCAGCAGTAAAGAATCACGTCTCAAATCCATAAGTCATCACTGGCACTGGTTGTACAATCTCGTTTTCAGGTTTTGAGGTATACCTGACGAAATAAATAAAAATATGTGGAAAAATGTATAAAATAATAATTTTAGATCTATTCACATTACGTTAAAAGGTGTTATCACTTTATTCTTACGTATAACGTCGATATTTCATCAAAACTTAAAGAAATGAGGATAAAGTAAATATAAGGACCATTTTTGTGTGTAAAAATGCATGTAAAAATATCAACAATTTTTGATATCTATAGTTTTTAGATAATCACCAAAAGCCGTTTATTTTATCAGTGTTTCTTTCGATTTCATAAGAAATCCTGTCTATTTTTTCGAATAAATTTTAACCTAATTCACTCGCTCATCATTGTGTCCCTATCTATTCAGGAAATTCCATCACAATCGGTTCAAGGATTACCAAGTATAGCTGGAAATAGCAGGCAGGCAGACGGGTATAAATTTTAAAACTGGTTATTTTTGTCTTAAAAGCATGCAAGTAACTCCTTGGGCAAAATAAAAGCTAGTTATTTTGATATGACAGACAGAAGCTTCAATTTTACTTATATATTATGAATGTAAGTATTCATGTATGCTTGACATAGCAAGAAATGAGAAATCATTGATTAGCTTTTATTACTGAAAATTTCTGTGTCAATGATATCAATATAGTATAAAAATTGTATTATTTTATAACTTTTCTAGAGAAAAATAACTTTTCTATTTTCTAAAATCTCACTCCAGCCCATCTACTGCTGAACTTAGCCTCCCTCGTAGATTGACAAAGTACGGTTCTGGGCCGCCTGCGTGTTCAATCTAATCTATTATCGTACAGTGCTCTTCACCGTCATCATGGTAACCACATCATAGTCACACATCGTAGTCTTTACTGCCACGCAGTGCTTTCTGCCACGTGTGCTTGCTGGAACGAGGCTGCAACTTCTTTCTTTATCGGTATTCAGTTCTTCGAGCTATGTGACCGGCGATTACCCCTTTCAACTAACTGCTCCGCCAGAATATGTTAGTTACTTTGGTTCAAATACAGATATATTCGTTACGTTATGCTAAAGAAAACAATTAAAAAGCCATTAAATTTTTGAAGGTTGTTTTGTTTTATAAATATCATAACATTGATAATAATAAGCAACAATTGCTTGATGCGTTGGTACTACTAACGCTCTATTTTACTACCATATTTGACAATGGT
Organism: Parnassius apollo; assembly: GCA_907164705.1. NCBI lineage: Eukaryota > Metazoa > Arthropoda > Insecta > Lepidoptera > Papilionidae > Parnassius > Parnassius apollo. The sequence goes on from CAJQZP010000693.1 coordinate 28,595,894, forward strand.
GACCTGTAATATGGGTTTTACAAACTTTTATCAAACACCAATCTCTCACAAATATATAGCACAAGATTAACTGTTGCGAAGGAGAATAAACGGTTTCATTCATTAATTCCAAAGTAAATAAACGAAAACGCAACTGATCTTGTAAATAATTACGACACGCTTTATAATTCCAAGGAAATATATTGTATAGCACGGACGTTGGATCTCGTTAGTGAGTATTGAATGATTCTTAACAACAAACGGCAGCAGGTCTAATCAAGCCAACGTCTGGCAAATATCGAATTCAATGTTGTTTGTTTACTTGCCTGGTTTTACTTGAGGTTTTCTTTGTATTTTTCTTTTATTCTACTAACTAATTTAACACGAAAAATAAACATCAATATATATCGTTTCCTACTTATATAGATATAAGTAGAATATAGTGATTTTGCAGTAGTATAAAAAGGTAACACAATATTTTTTTAAATGAAAATGTCATTAAATGTTTATTTTTAATCTATACTATAAAAAAGATTGAAGTATCTTACAAAGGAGTTATGAAGACTTGCCATTAGTTAAAATTTTATCTGCCCGTCTGCCTGTCCAACTTGCTCAACCGACTGTGATGACCCTCTTCTTAAAGCTGATATGTGCTTTGTTTTCTTGAGCATATAACCAATATGGATACTCAAACTGCTTACGTTTTTCAGCTTGGGCACATTCAGTTTTGCCACGACCACCATGGAGTAATCTTTGCCACCGACAGGTGCAACACCAGAGGATATTAAATAGTCCATTTCTTGATGCACCACATTGATTATAACATCGGCGTAATTCGAGGGATTTACAGAAGAGAAACAGTCCCGTAATCTTCTAGCTTTTACCGCCATATTCGTCAACACCTTAACATCTAGGGAATCGTACTCCGGTGAAAAATATGAGGATACAAATTTTAAAAAGTAACAGAGCCATTTTAATTACTGTCTGTGCATACTGATTAGCATCGTAACCCAGAAATTGCACGTCAACCCATTTCATCGCACTTTGGTCTCTCGTAGTGATCCACGTCCACTTTGTCGTATAATTAATTAATATTTTATAGAGTATGAAACAAATACTAATTGTTTGTTCGTAATTTATGCGCTGGTGTACTATTCATTAGGTTACGGTAAAACTTTTTCAACATATTACTTGCACTCCCGCGAAGGTTACAGGCATAGTTGGACCCGCTAGGCGGCGCTGTTGTAGAATCCAGGTATCACCCGTGCGAAGCCGGAGCAGATCACTAGTAGTAAATATAATATTTGCTGTAACATTTGTAGGCCTATTGCTAATTGATACATCAGATATCTTGCACCTTTAATGCTGCTTGCCTCTGTCAACCTAATGTTTCACAACTTACAAGATAATCATCCCGCCATGTAACGGAGACTGTGATCTTTCAGACATTTCTTGCAGTCAAAATTTATCGTCGCGGCGGAATATAAATATTACAATAGACTAGCGACCCGCCCCAGCATCGCTTGAATAATATCTTTTAATGATATTTAGATGATTTTAAATCATCCATGACCGTTTATTAATGGATTATTCGATTTCAGTAAAAGAAGAACTAAATTATTTGGATAAAATATAGCCTAGATCACTTCTGGCGACGATTTCCATCTGTTCGTATAGTTTCATCACAAGAGTTCAACCATTTCGAGGATTAGCCCGGACAGACAGACTAGCAAACATTTTAGTACTGTTTGTTCATGTTATAGCAGCATGAAATTAACCGCCTGAGCACAAAAACAATAAATAATTATCAGCCCGTAAATTTTAACCGCTGGACGTGCGCCAATCTCATTGCAGGGAGAATTTACCTTAGTAGTTACGATTGTCAGGCGGTTGACTATCGCAACGTCACGCACCTTCAAAGCATTTCACTGTTTCCAGATTAGATACTTCACGACTGGCTTAAATATGATCTAGATCGGAAACCACAACATTTTTGTGGCATATTCCCATAGCCTACTTTTTAATGATACCCACGGTAACTGTAGGTGCTATCAAATAACAACAGTAAATAAATTATACTGAAAAAGGGGTGAGTTTCATATTTTCGAACAAGAAGTATAAAGTTCTACATTGTAATCCATTTTTATAGCTTGTAAGACGGGTATGTGGGTGGAATCTTATATTCACGCAATAGATGAAGATTGTTTCGCGACAATGTATGTATGTTCTTTGCATTATTCAGATAATTAGCAGGTGTTGTAATTAAATTTGAAAGTTTGTAGGAATGGCAATACTTGTGAAATTTTTATTTGCATTTTACATAATGTTTCATTAACAAACTTCTTTTCAAAAATTTTGAACTATGGTTTAAATTTAAATATTGTATGGTTAATTTGTTTTTCGAATTAACTTGCAAGCGCAAGAGAAAAATCTAGTCATTCATTAATCAAGCGCTATGATTAAAAAAAACCAATTCGCATTGGCCTTAACGCCTCACCACAGAATTTTAATTAATTATTTTTCCATTCATATTAATTACTGTGCTCGTATTTATTCCGCTTTGGTCTGGCAAATAATTTTTACGTGTTCTGCAAATAAAAAAACTTGAATTAATTGAAAAAACAACACCATTTAAATGCGAATACAAATAAATATCGCTTGAAATATAGATAAACACTCACGCTTGTCACCCAGAGGGGTAGGCAGAGAGTACAGACTTCCATTTGGCACGATCCTGACACACCTCTCTCACTTCCTCCACATTCTTATACCTACGCATACATGCTCATCGGCTTAGGTTACCCTAGAATATATATAGAATATATAAATTAAGATTACTCTTAATTTGGCTCATTTTCAATATATTGGAAATTTGATCGCTAAAATTTCGCCTATGGCGTCCCGCCTCCGCCTTTGTCAATTACTTCTGCAACATAGATAGCTCCTTCCTCGTTCATTCTTTCTCCATGAACAACATGAAATATAATAATGTTATAGAATTAAATAAAAACAAAATACTTCAAATTCAACATACAATAGGCCACGCAATGTTTGTTACTTGGTAGAATCGTGCTGCAGCTATATTATGGATGTACAACAAAGGGGCCAAATCTACCGGGGAAGGGCCACGCTCTCATTTTCTCCACGCTCTCCTTTTACTGTAAACGATGAATTCCACCTTAGTCCTCAGAGGTAGCAACGCATCTGCATTTTGATTCGTAATCCAGGATAAATGTAGAGTTTATACGCTTATTCCATAAAAAAATCATACTGAAATAAAAACAAAAAGAAATAAATAATACTTATATATGATCTTACTGCTTTGTAAGCGATTACTTACGTACAACCTTATTACGAAAAGAATTGTACACAACAAATGAAATTAATGTGGTATGATTGGAAATATTTGCATTTCAAATATCAGCTTTGAGTAGATTTTTGAAGGAAAAAGGGATTGAGCACCGCGAATATGTGGGAGGTAAGGAATTCCACAAGCGTATAGCTGTAACAGAAAATGTATTTATTTATGAAGCAGGATGAATGTACTGGAGTACGATGTAAAAGATTGTTACTGAGGTTTTCACCATTTGAAAGGCCTAAGTCTATCTTAAAAATATCTTCTATCATTATCATGCCGAAATTGAGAATTTATATACATAAACACTCACGCCTCTCACCCAGAGGGGTAGGCAGAGACTACAGCCTTCCATTTGGTACGATCCTGACACACCTTACTCGCCTCCTCCATATATATATATATATATATATATATATATATATGATAATTTATATTTCCACAGGATGTCTGAGCTTGGGCTCGAATAACACCGCGAGGCGTTATAATAGTTAACATATTAAAAATGTATATAAAACTGGCATACCGCCGCTCCGGCTTCGCCTGGATCTATTAATGTGTCGAATGTTTGGCTTAAGTAGTAATCCAATAACATTTATTGTGCAATATAATAATATAACAAATCATTATATAATATACGAGTACGCATAAATACGTCAAGTTCCGTTACAATAGGTTCAGCCGCTCCGAAGTTTAGCCAGGACAGGCAGATCGACATAAATGTAAAAGTGTATTAAGTATTCATGTCTGAATAGCATGCAATTAACTCCTCAACTCTGAAAAGGCATGAATTTCAATATTACAGACGACATTTTAATTTTCATCACCATTTGACGGATGTCACAAAAGGGAATGTGCTAGCAGTGAAAATCGTATTGAAGAGAATAGACGAATTATCTACAAAGAGACTTAGCCTATGTTGCTGATAGGATCGGGAAGCAACGCGATTTTACACGAACACTTTTATGTGGGGGGGAGGGGGATAGTTTCCCGTTATGTGCCGCACAACTTTACCGATGCACAGAAGCTGGCACATACGGAATGCTACCGTTATATGATGACTAGCTGTTACCCGCGGCTTCGCCCGCATGGTCACTGGGTAATGAACTATCCATTGCTTTTTGAATTGAAAGAAAACTGAGTTTTATAGATTTGTCAGAGATGCAGCCATTAAAAGGAAACTGAGCAAAATTGATTCGTCAGCCTAATTAAATGTTTTGAAACGCAGCGTATAGGAAAGCATGAAAATAGCCTGTTTAATCCAAATGGAAATGGGATATTTTTTAATTAAAGGAAACTGAGCATAATTATCCGTCAGGAATACAGACTTTTGAAAAGAAACTGAGCTACATTGATTCGTCAGAGATGCAGTTTTCTGAATTGAAAGGAAACTGAGCAAAATAAAAGATCCGTCAGAGATGAGTCTTTTGAGTTGAAAGGAAACTAAGCTTAATAGGTCCGTCAGAGGTGCAGCATTTGGAATTGAAAAAAAAAACTGAGCTAAATAGGAAATTTTGAATTGAAAGGGAAGATCTGTGGGAATTCTGATTAATTGATTGTGGGAATTTTGGAAAAAAAAAACTAACTGAACACTATTTTAAGACGCTACTGTACATAATGTTATATGTTTTTCCATTCGGGGAAAGAATGTGGAGATTCTGGGTATTTGACACACGCAAACATGCTACATACAGCTGACCATGAGAGAAGCATGGTTTTTCTAAGTTGACCCCCGCTACCTGTAACGTTTACCCTTGCGCTTTGGGAACTGCAACCTTTTTAATTGAAAAGGAAGATCTGTGGGAATTGTAGGGATCCGTGGTATAATAACATTTTCACCTTTTCCTACGCCTGTCAAAATTGTGGTACCGATTATGTTCCGTCCAAGATGTGTGACACGCAGCCTTGTCCCGTTAGATAACCGAGGAGCATCTAAATTTCGCAATAGCATGACTGGGACACCTAATTTTAATTGAAGCTTATGTGAGGGCACACCTGACAACTCTAGAGAATTTAGAAACTCTACGGGATATGAAGTGCTCTGTTCTTTGTCCATAACTGTGTCTACTGACAAATACTCTGTTATTTCTCCTGCTACTTCGCTTAATATATCTGAATTTATTTTGTTAACGCTCTCATTTTTTGGTGCAAGAATCGCCCTTTCACATAACCATTTGTCTTCATGAATGTTGTTCGTTAAATCTGAATAAACGCTCGCAATTAATTCGGAATGACTCTGTACTAAATTACAAAAATCTCTCGTCAATTTAACGCAGCCCTCAGCATCCGTTTTCAACCCCCCATCGCCAATTTTTAATAGTGTGTCAGCATAGTTTCTAGCATTGATATCATTATACAAATGCACTCTCATATTCGTAGTTAAACTGAATTTTGTCACCTTGTTCCATAAAATAGACGACTTGAGGCATGCTTTAATTTCATCTGCAGGTGTGCCCTTTTGAATGACAGGTAAAGTTTGGCGAACAAAGAGATCAATTAGAACCCGCGTAAAAGAACACATAGCTGACGTGAAGCATCAACGTTCCGGGAAGTCTGCAGTTTGCGATCATATTCTAGATGGCCGCAACCATTACATCAGATTTGATAGACCACAAATCCTCGCGAAAGAACATCGATTCCTACCAAGGATGATACGTGAGGCTATTGAAATTAAAAAACATCCTAATTTCAATAGAGAAGGAGGCTGGGTACTACCACCTGCTTGGGGTCCTATAATTAATAAAATTAAAACTAAATCCAAGCATACCACTGCAAGACTTCAAAATACAGTTAGTTCATTCTGCGTAGATCGGACCAAAAACAATAATTAAAAAGCTGAAGGTACTCCGGGTTAACTTTGACATCGGGACGTCAGTCACCTCAGTCCCCCGTGACCATGGGTGCTGAAAGCACTCGAAACGTCGGGTATTAAAATTAATATAAATAAAACGCGATAAAATCCGTAAAAGTAGTTTTAATCGACCAAAAGTCACTCAAATATTAAGCTGTGTGTGGCTTTTTGTTACTTTAGTTTTATCCTAACGCGTGTTCTGTGTGATCTCAAATAAATAAAAAAGTGTAACGCTAATATAGAAGCACCCACGTCCCATAGGTAGTTGACCCGTTCTGGATGTTACTATGATGTATTGTTGAAAGAGGAACTAAAAACCAGCAAATTGTGTTTTTCGTACAAACAATAATATTCCATTTGGGATTTAAAACGGGATTTCGCATTTCTGAATATAAAGATACGCGACCATTGCCTAAAGAATAGATATAAATAGTTAATACGAGTAGTAACTGCAGTAGAATTATAATTTAACTTATACTTTCTTTTATAAATGTTCGAGTCTTCCCGTGGCTATGGTTGCCGTACAGTACCTGCAAATGAATTATAAACGCCATAAAACCCGTTAAATTAGATTTTTTCAATATGTATTTTTATAATGTTTTTTCGGAAACGCTAAACAGATGATGATTTCGTGGAATTTTTTTTATTTATGTTTTACTTTCCAAGATTATTTGGATAGATTTCATCTTTGAAATTATTACAATTTTTTTCCAATACCGAGAATATAACATTTATAATAATTTTCTATATCACTAATTATAATGTATGTATCTTCAACGCAAGAGTAAATACCATCAGGTGAGATAGTACTCTACTCAAGCACTAGCTTGTACTGCAAGAGTAATAAAAAAGATAAGCTCGGATGTACATTAAAGTGGCCAACTAGCTAATATGTAGTCCATCTGAAAATAAGTGACAACTGTTGTCCATGGACACCTGCAATAAACTTAAAACCAAGATGGCTACAGCGGCGTAGTTAGCACTTGAAAGAATTGTAATTAGAAAGTCTTGATGTTTAACTTAAAGCTTTACTTAACTTGTTCAATCAAAAAAGATAAAATGATGAAAAGCAAACTATTAGACAGGTATATAATCAAAGCTATTAACGTTATGAAATGAAACTTATATACAAGAACTTTCATAATATGTCAGCCGCTGCCTATATGCCTTGTTAAAACTTGACTAATTTAAACTTTCCACCGAAATTATGTGAATAGAGAAGATCTATTTTGTAAATATTAATATTCATCATAAAATGACGCTGTTAGCATCTGCTAGATAGACAACTTTTCTGTATTAAAGTCACTTACCTATTTCTGGCGCCAAATAGCACTGCTTTAACTGCTGTATTCCAGTCTGAAAATTTAATGTATGTACACAAAAACAAATATAGTTTTATTAAAAATAGTGATGTACATTTTGAAAATAATAGGAACAGCCACAAGTTAGTTATACCAGTTACTCGACTCCAAAGTGTCAGTAATTCCCTTCATGGGTCAATGTACACGCTTTTACAACAAAGTCCCAAAAATATGCAGAACTTATAGTGTGTAGTGTTTAGTGTTTAGTAAGTGTAACACTATTAAGAGTACATGATTGATTATAACCCCTGGGAATGAGGTACTGTCTCTTAATGTTTTCATAACAATTGTATAAAATATTATACCTAATATTATATATTAAAATATATGTGAATTGTGCTTTTAAAAAAGTCCTCCTGGGTTTTCTTGTTGATTCTTCCCAGGACAGAGGATTTTTTTACCGAACCAGTCGTAAATGTAAAAAATTACTTTCAATAAGTATTACATATAATCTATATTGAATTAAAAAAGAAATGTAAAGAGAGCCAGTATAATTACAGGTTTACAGGCTTTGAGGCGTTGCATCTTAATCCTCAAAGGTAACAACGCTATACGCCTATACACTTCTTTGTTCGAAGGTGGTTGCAGGTGTGTATGTTCTGCTTTAGCCTCTTACCATCAGATGGACTGTAATTTCGATTTTTACTACAGTTTAATTAAAATAAATAATTTGCCTATAGACCATTAGTAGTATACTTGGTAGAGCCATGCTGCAGTTATTATATATATAGTACCCGGTTGACCGAGCTTTGCTCGGTATTTTTCGCTCGTTTTTTTTAATTCGTGTGTTTTGGAAATTATATTTAGATACAAATTACATACTGATGAAATACGAATAATCTTTTTTGATCTTAGCGACATAATAGAAAAAACTGAACTGGTTATTTGAATAAAAAATCATGAGTGCAATTAGTTTAATTTAAATTTTCGTGTTTTTAAAAAATACTAAAAAAAGGGCTCGAAAAAAAATAGATTTTCTCAAAAAAGAAAGGAACTTGAAAAAAAAATTAGGTAAAAAAAGTCGGTTGGTCGGTCTGGGCTCGAACCATGGTATTACGATTTTGTGACCGCTCAATATACCAATTAAACTATTTGTAATCATTAATAAACTGTCAAAATTTACCTTCTTATTCTAATGATATTGTAGCAGTTTTTCATTGCCTAAAAACACGGACAAAAAGACATATTCTAAAAATAAATCCTAGCTAGATCGATTTATTGCCCCCGAAACTCCCTGCACACAAAATTTTATGAAAATCGTTGGAGCCGTTTCCTTTGTTTCGTTCGTTTTAAACGAGCAATTCTTGTATATATATATATATATATATATATATATATATATATATATATATATATATATAATACAAGAATTGCTCGTTTAAAGGTATAGAATATATATATATATATATATATATAAGTAAAGTAGTATAGTTGTAGCATAAGTGGGTCGGCTCGACCCGGGGAAGGACCACACTCTCACAGAATACTAGCGTGAAATAGTAGCTTAATGCTGCTGTGTTTCGTATGATAAGTGGTTCTCTACACTTTTTTTATAGGATAGGATGACAATTGAGCACACAGTCGACCTGATGGTAAGTGGTTGCTGTGGCCCGTAGACAACTACATGTATCCTCGATTACGAATCAAACTGCAGATTCGTTGTCACCCGTGAGAACTAAGACGGAACGCCTCATTTCCAATAAAAAGCGTCTCCGGTTCTCTACATTCACCATACGAAACAGCAGCATTAAGCTACTATTTTACGTTGGTATTCTGTGAGAGCGTGGTCCTTCCCCGGTCGAGCCGATTCATTCGTGCTGTAACTATACTACTAATATATTTTCACCGGAAACGAGATATTCCATATTAGGCCTCACGAGTGACAACGCATATGCATTTTGATTCGTAATCGAGGATAGATGTAGTTGTCTATGGGCCACAGCAACCACTTATCACAAGCTGGACTCTGGGCTCGTTTGTGCTTAATAACCACATTCTCAACTTTAGTAAATGGTGGCGAAGTCTAAGGTGTTATAAGTGATAAAGTAAAAAAAAAAACCTGTATACACTAGTTTTAAATAGATCCACATTGTAATGGCAACAATTTCTCTCAGTTCATTTCGGAACACAACACTGTATGTGTAACCAAGTGTACGTCGATGCGACTAACCGTGCGATGATTTGTACGATAAAGATGGTATAATTGATAGGCAAACATTCCGAAATGTAACTTGTGTTCGAACCTTCGTAACATGAACAAGAAAAACAGAAAGCTCATTAATGTTATGATTTTTTGTATTAACACGGATACGAAACATTGAAAAAAATTATCGCGTTCATTTTAACTTATTTTTTATACCCGCCGTTTCGGGTGCTTTACAGCCCCCATGATCACGAGGGAAACTGAGGTGTCTGTCCCAATGTCATAGTTAGCCATTATACTTTTATCTTTTGAATATTAATTAGCCCTAATGCTTTTATCTTTTGAATATAAATTTTTGGTCCGGTAGTCTCCCTTAAACTCGAAACTGGCTTGAGCAATTCTGATGAATTTTTATGTGTGTGTTTGAGTGGATCCCTGGATTGTTTATATTGACAATTTGACCGTTAGATGGAGCTTTTGTCGAGATCAAGAAATCACCCATGTATCCTGGGCGGATCACTAGTTTGTAATTAAATCCGAAAATTAGTTTTATTCAGTAACATTCCTTAGGAGATGCTTATAATATTAATTCAGTCCCGTTCCCGATGACTTTTAAATTGTTATATTACGTGATAAAGTCATGACTCGACCGGCGATGAACCACGCTTGCACTGAGTACCAGAGTGGTGCTGCTACGTTTCGTTTGGTGAGTGACGGAACCGAGGTGTGTGATGAAGAAACGTAAATAAGGTAACGTTTTGCTGTGTAGATAATATATATTTCTCAATTTTAATTTCAGTCAAAAGGGTCTCCGGTTCGCAACTCACTATACGAAACACGGCAGGCAAAAAGGTATAATGCATAACGCCATTTTCGTTTTAATCCTAAGCCACCTCAATCCTTTCCTTAATTAATATGCAAATTGCGTGACCCCAAAATATTTTTCCACTTCCAAGTTATTTACACATGACGCTAACCTTAAGCTGTGTATACTATCTGGTCTCGTACAGTTCGTTAATTGCTTTCCACTAGGATCTAGTGACTAACTCGGTGCCTGCTTTTTGCAGTTTGGTACGCTTGCGGCAAAAATTTACTCACTGTTTTTATTTTGTTTCAGGTTCGTGAACCACTAAAATACGTAAGTGAGCTTACCTGGTCAAATAAAATTATCTTTACAACTCCACGGTCTTAGTTTATTTTTATTTGTAACGAGTGTTGCGGCGTATTCTTTTACAAGTTAGTATAACAGTTTTGGCATTTTTTTTATTTTGGAAGAAGAAGTTGGTTGAATACTCAAAGACAGCGATCGATATTTTCATCACGAGTTGCTGTAAATTTTTTTTAATTTATTATCCACGAAAATCCACGTGTGTATTGTGTGCCGTTCCGTCTACATTATTATAAAACTATTTATTACAAAAATGGGGATAACAACTAAACATTTGAATTTAAACTTTATGTTAACTTTAGTAAGTTCACTTCTAAATTTATTATACAGACCATTTATTATGCGCTGATGAGCTCACCATATTTAGTTTTGGATGGTATTGTTATTAATTTTTTTTTGAGTTACTTTGCGGGTCTGAATTTTGTTTGAACTGTATGCTGTATACCAAAATTAAAGAATTGTTAAATTATTTTAATTTTATACTCTTTTTTAAATTATTTTATTTATAATAAATAATACAGTAATCCACTCACGACGGTGGCCAAACCCGAAATGAGTCAAAGTGTATTTAGTAAAATATATTATAACAAGGCTGCTCCAAACGCCGAAAATTTCGGAATTTCTCAGCCGAAACAAATTAATTAATACTAAACAAAACAAAATTAAACTGCCATTTACATTCCATGGCTTCCCACATTATAGATTATCATGTGATTATTTTAAAAAGTTATCTTGTTTACCCCTCCATGCGGACGTGATAAATCTACACCATAACCCACTAAAACTATTTTTTTAAGGTAAAATAACAAAAAATCAATTTAAAAAAAAATTAATAAGTTCAACAATCATGTGTTCATTATGATTGTTAGATACGATTTCATGCAAAATAACGTCCCATTCTTGATATTTAGGCGCTGGTAGAACATACCTACGCGATTTGCGCATAATGTATGCAATACTAAACAACAACAAGGTATTCCAATAATAAAATGTAATTAAATCAATATTCCTACGAGTAAAATTGAAGTTTCTGTCAGTAATATGGAAATAACTACATTAAATTGAGATAAAGGGGGTTATTTGCGTGCCATTAAAACGTGAATAACCATGGGTTTTTGTCTGTCTGTCTGTCCGGGTTAATCTTAATAATATTTAAGAGATAAAGGAATTAAGTAGGTAAATAAATTCTGTTATTAAGTATATAAAAAAAATTAAATGAAAGAAATTAAATTATTGTTTCTTGTAGTTCACGCAGAAACTTTTTTTATAGAATAAGTGACAAACGAGCACACAGTCCACCTGATGGTAGGTGGTTGCTGTGGCCCATAGACATCTACAACTATTCACAATCAAGAATCAAGATGTAGATGCGTTGCCGCCCCTGAGGACTAAGATGAAATGCCCAGTTTACAGTAAAAAGAGTATCCGGTTCTCTACACTTACCATACGAAACACCGACATTGAGCTGCTATTTCGCGCTGATATTTTGTGTGAGCGAGGTCCTTCCCTGGTCGAGACGACTCGTACGTACTACAACCGTAATATAGCTGCAGCAAGACTCTACGACGCATAAAAAACTCTTTTAAATCTATTGAAACTATCGCACAAGCTTAACAAGGAAACAAAGTGTTTGCGATTAGGTACGACTAAGGCAAAACAGTGTGAAAAAACGTTCAACCTATATAAAGCTCGGGAGCATTGTTGTTACGTAAACAGGCCCAAAACAAATGAAAAGAGGAGTCCAAAGCCGAAGCTGGCGACCCTACGCTTACACGGGATCAACTGATTACACGAATTACAAAATATATGTGTGGTTCTTGTTTCAAATTAAACTTATTTTGCAGTACTATTAAATAGCTTAATAAAAGGATTAATATTATTGTTGCCAAATTTAAAACATAATAAGTTTTATAGCAATTCGTGGCTTATTGAAAATCTCGGTTTCATACGATTCCTTTTTTACTAAAGAAGTTTTTAGCTGTGGCGCCACAGTCTTCGCGAAATTTGAGTTTGTTATCAAATTTCTTCCTTTACATTTTAGTTCGCATATTTTCCGCGGGGCAACTTTATCGAAACTTTCACGAAAGTAATGATTTTTGTGAGAGAAGTAAATAAAAGACATGTGAAATAATAATAGAACGAGAATTGCTTGAGCAAGCGAATGATTGTGTATTTAGGATTTGTTTAACATGGATGATATGATATGATAATGATATGATATGACTAGGATACAGAACGAAGAGTGAATGCAGGACACTCAGTAAATGGGGCTCTTTACTCTTGTGGAAAGTAAAAAAATTGTGTCAAAACGTTTATATTACTTTCCTAACTTGAATATAAATTTATTTTCTTTTATTTTAGTTAGTAGTGGCATATATATTTTGTTAGTGTAAATTTGGGTTGGCATTGGATTGCAGTTTTGTAGTTTAATTAAGATATTTGTTTAGAAAATGTTTCAAAATTTGACGATAGAAATTTTGAAACATTTTTTGAAGCTTTTTTTGGAAATTGTTAGCTTGTTTAGGGCAACATTTTACCTTTTTAATGGGAACCAATTTTCTGTTATTATTTTTTTATTTTAAATATTTTTTATTTAAAATTTATTTATCTTGTTGTAAAATGGGTCGATTTTTCTGCTATACCTACACCCGTAGGACACTATAACTATGGTATGAATGGTAACAATTACGCTAGCGCTGCAGCGTACTACACTGATATGGCTCAACTTTACATGTATGATGGTTTTTGTGAACTGCCTGCATATGTAAAAATTTTCAATCGTATATAAGAAGTAAGTATATCGGATTGATAAACATTCTGTTGGCGTAGACTAGAACCCAGTCGGTAAATAACAGATGTTTTACAGCAGATAATCTACCTAGCGGTCATTTTGATACTTATTTACAATATATTACACTAGCCTATAGTTCCCCAATTGGTTTTTTGGTTCGTTTGTGGCAAATCACACTGTGGTATGAAATTCCAAATTTCCAACGTATAGCTTCCAAGGCACAACAACCGTCTATTTAATTCACAATGTAAAATACGAAACAACTTTTGATTTAAAAATGGAAATGGATATTAATTAAATCAAAAAAAATCTATACTATACCATTTAATACGCCAATACAATTTGAAGAACTTCACCTTTCAGTTAAATACATATATTTCACAGATAAGACACAGTCTTACGACAGTGGCCGGGCACATAAAAATACTTTTAATTAGTAAGGGATAAGGACTAATACTGCTTACTTGTTATGAAATCAAAGGGCCCCGGCGCTACTATATCTATTTTACAAATAATATGATAATATTATACAAATCCTCCAATCGCCATGTATTAGTGGCGTAAGAGAATCCCATTTATCATTTCGTGGGTGTCGTAAATGGCGACAAGGAGACATGAAACGGGAAGTGTGCTGCAGCATCTTCTTCATAACAAGTCAAAATAATAAAAATGTGCAATTACCAAACCGCCTGCAGAGTATGACAAATATCCCCTATGAGATGATCTATGTTAGAGGACATATTTAGTTGAGCGGACTGTGATAGGCCGTAACGATGATGGTGGTGACAATATGTTTGTTTTAGTACATAATGTAGGAGTTTGACGTTTAACCAACAAAAAGATGTTAGGGTCTACCCTACATAATTTAGTAAATAATTTAAAGATTATATTTTGTTCATTATCTTAAATGTTTGACCTTAATTATTATTGTTCAGATCGATAATATTTATCAACTAGTTAAAATAGTATAATTTCTACATAAAAATACATGTTTTAACTTCTTAATTTAATCAAAACGCTAGAAAATTCACTCAGTATAAAGTAAGAGACTTACTTTTTATTTCACATTAAGTTAAAGAGTTTACAAAAGTAAAGGTATAGGTCATTAAGAATCTTTGCAACATTTATTTTTTTATAGAATAAGCGTGGCAAACGAGCACACAGTCCACCTGATGGTAATGCTGCGGCCCATAGACATCTACATCTATCCTCGCTTGAGAATCAAAATGCAGATGCGTTGCCACCCCTGAGGACTGAGATGAAATGCCTCGTTTCCAGTAAAAAGGGTCTCCGGTTCTCTACACTCACCATACGAAACACAGCAGCATTGAGCTGCTGTTTGATGCTGGTATTCTTTGAGAGCGTGGTCCTTCCCCGGTCGCACCGACCTATTCGTGCTGCAACCATAATATGGCTGAATCATGGCTCTCCCTTGTAAAAATAATTTCTATTCCATTCTGAGATGTTGTTGGTTTTCATTGCGTTATTTTTACTTCTTGCTTGTTTTAATGCTGGTTTAATATATAACAGCTCGGAAAATAAGTACGAGGAGTTTACAAATTTACCATATACAACAATATTTAATATAAAATCTGTTTACATTTGGTGACAGTTGAAGCAAGTATTAGTAGTTGGAAATAATATTTTTATTGCCACAACCCAACGTTGAATGTCATCATTTTAAGAAGTTTTTGTCTACGATTTATTTTGCGTTGAGCTCAAAATGCTTGTGATATGATACGACACTTGTATCGTATTGTTACAATATCTGTATTAGGATGCTTATTGAACACTAACTCATCAACGAACGCTGTAAGTTATTTTCTGAATTTCTTCAGATTCATCAGAAGATAAAAAGAGCAACTGGCCGTAATATGTGACAAATTTTACGGCTATAATGGCTGTTTTGAGGACGCTATTTCAAGTTGTCTAAATTGCAGAAAATGGGAAGGATTTAAAAGTAAAATTGATCTCTATACTACTTTTTATGATTTATTGTAGGTGCTTGATACCCTCAAACAAACATTAAAGTACTGCGTTCACGTGCTTTTACAGTTTTACCGATGAATAAATCATTAACTCACTGACTGCTACGAAGTCTAATATTTTTTAAATTTCATTAACAGAGTCACTTTTAATGACAGCACAGTCCGTGCTCTCTCACACTTTGATATTATTAGGCATTTAATACCTATGCAATAAATCTGACGCGCAACACGCCAGGCGTGTTGCGCGTCAGATGTATCTTTTCTACCCCGGATCATAGTGGCTACACCTTGATATCGCCGGTGAGCCTTAACATAAATTCATAATACATGTTCATATTACAATAGCATAATAGTTTTTATATTGCATATAATTTTATTCCTCTTCTTTTTTCGAAAAATACTTTAAAATTGAATTTTCTTGAATTAAATTTATGTTTGCGACATCGTGTTTAACGATTCCCCAATTTACATTTTAAAAATGTACTATAAAATGTAAAAATGATTAAAAACCTAAAAAATATTTATAAAAGTATACTTTGTGAGCACTGCGTTATTTCGCGTATGACTTTTAAGCTATTATGAAATAAAAATCTAAAGAAGTGAAAAATATAACCCTGCTTTTTTGCACCTCCGCAATCGAAATAAAAGTATCTTTATATATTTTGCCGGATTGTTACATACTAAATTTCACGGCTATCCATCCGGTAGTTTTTGCGTTTGGTGTTTCAACATCAGACAATAAAAAATTAAAATTACAGACACGACCTTCCTATAGGTATATTATATAAAATATAGATAAAAAAACAACAAGAAAACAGTAACTACAAATAATAACCGAAATTTCCGTTTAAAATTTAGACTGCGTAACCAGAAAAGAAGTACATACTAAAGATAAAACAAGTTGGAAACAAACAAATATAATTTGTAGATTCTGCTACTTTATCTTTAAGGAACATTTAAAAAACAGGTCTAAAAATAGTGCTGTCCTTTTCTTACGTATTATAAATGAAATTAAGGAAAATTTTAATAAGATGTTTAACCCCCGACTTAAATCAGATTTATTAATTCACTCTTAGTGATTTACCTCAAATGAATTATTAATAATTTACTCAGGGGTTAATCAAAACTTGTATTCGTGACCTTTGTATCACCTAAAAATTCTAATTGCAATGAAGTTTGTGTTCAAACTAACAACAATGTTCGTGAATTTTTGAATATGCACGATGTCACAGTACTCAAACTTCTGAAGCTGCTCAAAACGAAGGTCTACATTTCTGTTATAATAGGTCGCAGGTTTATTTTAGTAACAAAAATACTTTTGAACTAGATCATGATATGACGTAAACTCAAACCTAAACTAACCTTAATAGACGTAGCGTAATAGTGTTACCAACTTAATAAAATACTTACCCCTATAGGTTAAGTCAATAACTCCTAAAATTACCTTATTAAAAAAAATACAATGTTTTGTAATGTTCTTTATATTTAGATTATTTAATATTTTAAATATTATTTCGATTTCTTTTGATGGTTCAGACGGATAAAATCATACATCATATTAAAAAGACATACATTTTAGTTAATGGATTAAATGTTATAAATGATGCGCTATATCGTTGCAATGTGAATCAGATCATAACCACACTTGGTAGCAGTTCAATAGGTAACAAGAAATTGCAACCGTGATAATTAATGCAGAACGTACAACCCGAATTTTAAGACATTTTCAAAAGGTATACTGTCAGCAGCGCCGCAATCGTCGTAAAATTCAAAACAAAAATCAGCTAAAGTGGAAAGAAAATTATAAAACACCCCTAAAAATATAAAGCTCCTTAAAAATCCCATTCTTCTTATTTACTCCCTAAATATAGACGGAAAACACCTAAGTTGGGAACCATGTGGCTTACTTACCCATGGTTAAACGGCGGGAGGGGCATGATGGTATAGCGATGCGCCATACCAACATTAATGCGGAAACGTATTTGGAGACTGAACTGTCACATTACCTGATACAATGTATAAGAGGCTGACGGTAGAGCCATATTCTATATTTATCGGGCTGATGAAGAAGTAGAATTTGGAAACTGAGGCCCATATATGTTCTGTTCGTCTATACAAAAAAATAAAATTAAAGCGTCCGCTTGTAATGTCAAATTAACAGCTTTTTGCGCTTGTACGTTTGCGAAAGTACATATATTACTTATAAATACAATACACTTTTTTAAATCTTTGTCTATCTGTCGGTTTGTTTCTTCCGACTAATCTGCAAAATTTCTGGACCGATTTTCACGTGACTTTCACTGGCAAGTAGCTGATGTTTTTAGGAGAAGCTTGGGCAACTTTTGTTTTAGAAATAGGTAAAATTAACGTTCCGCGGAATAAAACTAAGTAAAACTCATGAAATCCAATCGTAATAAGTTCCACGCGTACAAAGTCGCAGGGCATAGCCTGTTATATAATGAAATAGCATGGTTATGCCCATGCCAGTATTTCGATCCCCGCAAGAAACAAGTATTTATTGTACCACCATTGGTCAACAAATTCGTTGTGTAACTTGTGTGTATAAAAAGCCTATACGATGCAATACAAATTCTTAAAGCGGGGATAGAAGCATCAGCTAAGAATGTAAATCTGCTAACACC
Source organism: Parnassius apollo (assembly GCA_907164705.1). Lineage (NCBI taxonomy): Eukaryota > Metazoa > Arthropoda > Insecta > Lepidoptera > Papilionidae > Parnassius > Parnassius apollo. The sequence continues at coordinate 28,614,172 of CAJQZP010000693.1, forward strand.
ACTTGTGCCCTAATATGCCTTTTATATACACTTTGAAAGAGACAGATATCTAGCCTAGAGACGTTCAGAAAATAAGCTAAACGATTAAGTTGTTACCTTTTAGAGAAAACATGAGACGCGTAAACAGCCAAATGCATGTTATTCAAATTACTCTGCTAACTCCATGATTTTACTTAGTTTATTTTTGGAGAAGCTTCATGAATTAACTAACTTTATAAGTGACTTTAGCGACGATATATACGCGTCCATATTGTATGACTTAAACTGATTATTTATCTATTTATTTGCATTTATTATTATTTTTATTTACATTTATTGATCACTAAGATAATATTTCTTCGTAAACTTAAAACTACAACATTAAACTCAGGTAGATCACTTTAAACGTAATAAATAAGACGCTATAGCAGAAAAATATTAAAAATTATGTTTTACGGTAGACCTACATGCCAAATTGATAGTTTCATATGAAAAGAAAAAATCTACGTCCATACAATGTAAAATACCTACTTAATTACAAATTCTGTGAAAGGTTTCGTGCAGGGCAATTTTATAAAGCTGAAGCTGAATGGGCAACAGGCTTCCCATATATCTGGAAGAACCAACACCGACGAGTGGCAGCCTCCTGTCTGTATCTGTGGGCGAAGTGTAAAGTGTCCACCCACTAGTTGGAGTGAGGACCGGGTTATAGGTGCAGGTGGCTCAGGACCGTGTATTTTGTGACATTTTTTGTAGATTAAGGATGACAAACGAGCACGCAGTCCATCTGACGGTAAGCGGATGCTGTGGCCCATAGACATCTACATCTATCCTCGATTAAGAATCAAAACGCAGATGTCTTGCTACCTGTCGAGGACTAAGATAGAATGCCTCGTTTCCAGTTAAAAGGATCTCCGGTTCTTTACACTCGCCATACGAAACTGTAGCATTGAACTGTGCTATTTTACGCTGGTATTCTGTGAGACCGTGGCCTTTTCCCAGGTCGAGCCGATTCATTCGTGCTACAACCATAATTAAGCTGCAGCATGACTCTACCACGTACGCTATTCCTTAGTAGTATATTCCTTAGGGGAGGCCTATGTTTGTGAATAAGGTAAAATAGGTGATTAAACATACATATAAGATAAAAGTAAAAATTTGAGTTATTAAGTTTGTTTACTGCCCTTGAGCTTAAATAAGTTAGCAGTTTTACCTTCAGCTGACGGCATTTACAAGAAAATTTCATATATATATATATATATATATATATATATATATATATATATATATATATATATATATATATATTAGATAGCTAACCCAAGTTATACAAGCGAATAATATACTCACGGGTAAAAGATCCAGTTTTGCTACATCACAACTGGTCATCTTTTCAAGCCGCTCTAGAGCTCTCTGAACGATAAATTGCTTTTGAATGAGTTTTCAATATTGTGCCTTTATAGAATTTGTTTACATCTTTACTTTTATATCGAAGTGATTTGTATTATATTGAGATATTTTCAATAAAAACAACATTTATAAAAATAAAAATTGTGCTTATAATTTTTTCTTGAAAGAGATCATGAGCTTGTGCTCATGATGATTATTGCGCTATAAAAACAATCCTGATACTGTTAAATATATCATCAGAACGGAAACATTCTATTTGTAGTGGTAGTTACATACATAAAATTATTATTAAAAAGAAACAGTAAATTATCCTCCTACGACACTCATGAGACGAAACAGGTTATCCTTTCTTCGCTATCGCACGGCTTATTAAAAAATATTTCATGTAATTAAGATTTTTTCATATAAGTGACTAAAAAATTCAATATTTATCATCATACGGAAATAATTGAAACAAATAAAACAAAAGAAAATTTTGATAAATTAGCAATGTTAAAATCTTGAAATCACCTTTGCAACAAATGTTCCGTTTGTGTCGTATTGTTATATAAACAGCAGTCGAAAACTCGGAAACAAATGAGGCGTCGAGTCACTTCCCAAAAGGACCGCTACACCCCAGAATTCGGCTGATAAAATTACACAAATGCTAATGAATGTCGAGGAACTCGGGCGCGATTGCCGTCCTTGCTGTGAAATTGGACTTGTTTAGGTGATTCCGCTTCTGGTTTTAAATATGTACTCTTTGATATTTGCTCGCCTTTGTAAGGTTTGTAAGGATTTTTTTGTTTGTTTGACAAAGGTCGCAACTGTTTTCAAATGAACGATTGAATATAATGTGGCTTTTTCTTTTTCTTTTTTTTTAATAGAATATAAAAATAATGTAATCATTAAATGTATTAGAAACTTTTGACTGGAATATCTTTATATTATGTATAATGTGTTGGGCAAGATGGGATATCTATCCCATCCCCATCATCGGCTCAATAAAAACTTTGTTGTGAGGCTAATCTATGTCAGCAGTATCATTATGGCTTTAATGGAATATTGAAATAAATATCATGTTACTCTATCTTTTTTCTTTGACGTGGTAGAGCTACGCTGCGGCTACGGTTGCAGCATAAACGATTCTCACAGAATACCAGCGTAAAAAGAACCGGAGACCTTTTTACTCGTAAAGAGGTATTGTATCTTAGTCCTCAGCGGTGACACCAGTCTATAGGCCACAGCATCTACTTTCCATCATATAGTCTATGTGCTCCTTTATCACCCATATTCAAAAAAAAACCTCCCTACCCCCGTTTACCCCACATTCTCGTATGATGTAGCCAAAAATATGAAGCGCACTGGGTTATCTTTATAAAATGCTATTCACTCTTGAAGATACTCGCATTATAATCGTCTTAGTTAAGAATGAAGAAGCAACCCATTTAGTTCGAATACAACTTACTCGTATATTCTATTAAATATGTAAGTCTATTCAATATGGAAGATGAAAAGGTAAGGAGAACGAAGAACATACTTCGATTATTGATTATTAATTTTTGGTAAAGTAGGAATACTAAGATTTACGTTATTTATATCGGGTGTGGCGTAATGAATGGATAATATGCACCTACGCGTAGAAAACCTGGTGGTTCAGAATTTTTTTTATGTTTAGTAATAGACCGTCGGTTTTCGAGATAATTCATCATTTTCGAAAATTCAAAAAGATTACACTCTGCCACTCTTTTTAGTGGCAATACTCCAAATGAAGGAATTTTTTCAATCTGTTTTTGGATAGTATTCCTGGATAGAAGCGTATTTTTTAAACAAAGATCTAACTCAAATTTCATATTTTGCTTATTTTTTCCTAAGTTTAACCTAGCGTGGTGTAAAAAAAATATGTGATCACTTGAGTGCTAAATTAATAAAAAATGTGACTGTTTCATTGAGATTCCTAAATGGTATAACTCATTTAAACTTAGAAAAAAAATTAGCAAAACATGAAATTTGAGTGAAATCTTTGTTTAAAAAAAACTATGCATGCGCCCCAAAAATCATAATTTACATTCGATAGCGCTTCTATTCAGGAATACTATCCAAAAACAGATTGAAAAAATCGTTTATTTGAAGTCTTGCCACCAGAAAGAGTGGCAAAGGGTGGGTATAATTTTTTAAATTTTCGAAAATGTCGAATTATCTCGAAAAACGAGGGTCTTTTACTAAACATTAATTTTTTTTGAACTGGCACAACGTTCTTTACCCGCAGTCACCATATTATCCATGCATTACGCCACAACATATATATAATAATGTCCAATGTTGATTAAAGACTTATAGGCCCTATGTTTTTGTAAGAATTGTAACAAAAATGTGACAATTGTATTACTTGTCCAGCATATTGTAAAAGGTGACTAATGTGATATTGGGTTTGTGATTGTATTGGCGATCATCTATTACTTTCTTTACAATTATCCATCTAAACCATATATTACGCTAAACATGGTCGGAGTAGCTCACTGCTTATTCGTACTCTGTTATATATATATATTTACATCCTTGAGGATTACAGACGTGACGATGTATGTATTCGTTTTGCATTATTACTCGTATGACCAATTAAAGATAACGCAGTGGTCGTAATTAGCCAAAACTGATTATTATTAATTTGTTATGTCTACGGTCTTAAATTTATTATACGTATATAAGCAATAAATATAGTACTTTATTATTATATTAATGTAGGGACATAACTAATTTATTAACTAATGTGCATAATTGAACTAGATTATGTACGTAACAGCTTAAATGCGAAGCAAAATCCGTGCTTTCGACTAAAACTATTTCTAGGTAACATCATGATCGTCATCATTACACATCATCATCACCCTTCACATTCCACGCTGAACATAAGTCTGCCCTCAAGGAATGCCACAGAATACAGTCCTTAGCCACCTGCATCCATCGACTAAGTATTTTATCATTATATATAAAAATCAATTGCTGTCCGTTATATCTTTTATTTTCCTTGTGTATGCTCGAACATAATGCCCACTCAGAATCATCTTATTTTATGTACAAACACATTAGGCAAAGAAAACAAAAGCCATCGTGTAAATTTATTCCAATATTATTTCGACGACCGTTTCACATTTTTTCTTTATTACGTACAAAGAACCATAGGACCATTTGTATTGTTTTCACAAAAACATCGATTAAAGTGTCTTTCCATTCAAATAAATGTTTTTGTTTTCCAATTAAATATGAAAATTTTACCGGACTTTTTTAAATAATGTACTTATCAGCTTATCACCCTAAATTGCATTAATTTTACACGTAATAATGAGTATTTATTTTTAGAGTAACCTTTATACGAAAGTGCGTTTTTATTATTTGTGCCATCGATGCTTATATTTTTAATGTAATCTCCATTAAGAATCGAAATGTAGTTACGTTATTAACTATGAACACTATAAAAAGTCCGTGAATACGGAGTGAAAGTCGTCGTCGCATCTAAAGAGTAGAACAACGTTTACCAAGCGAGCTAGTTTTAAATAATTATGTAATAGAAACAGGCGATTAGATTTCTCCTCGATAAAACGTCTCGCTTAGAGGCGACACTCGTGTCGTATTATCGACGATGCTGTGTTTTTCCTGTAGTAGGAAATAAGTCTTTCCTGGTCTAGAATATCGGTAGAGTTAATGTTGTTTGGTTTAGTGGTGGTGATCATGCACATAATTCATCTTTTTTTCACCCTGATATCAGCTGACTAATTTTTATATATTTTATTAAATAATTTGGGTATATTTATTAAATAGTTTGCTCAGTGGCATAGCACTCGCCGTAAATTTCACAGTACACGAGAAACCTGGGTTCGATCCTCACCGGCACCAATGAAATTGCTGATTGCAATTTTAAGTGCTAATTCACCGCGTGTTTGACAGTGAAGGAAAACATGGTGAGGAAACCTACGTGTCTGAGAAATAAAAAAAAATATTACGAAGACGTGTGAAGTCCGCCACACGTATTGGGGCGTCGCAGCGGACACTTCCTTGTAAGAGGAGGCCTTCGCCCAGCTGTAGGATGTATATAGGTTGTGTCTTTAAGCAGTTGATACCCAACTCACTACATTTACAACAATGGAATATACATGTAATATATTCAAATAACGAACTATTAGCACCGGCTACAAATTTCAGATTGTAAAATCTAAATCGACGCCCCAAAAACGTTGCACAGCAGAAGGAATGGGCAGTAACAACGCCATTCACGTGCTGCGGCCAATTTATTTGCGGTTAAGTGCCCACAATAAGTTTCTCAAATGGTCCACGCGCCTCGCCGACGGCTATCTGACTTCGGCCATAAATATGTCGTCAGTCCTAGGTTTATCGTTAACCTTTAAATGCAATAATATAATTTAAATTTTAATGCTTTTACAGTATGCCGATAATATTTTTAACGAACAGTTCTAAAAAAATTAAATAGATCGCAATTATATTTTGATAATAATAAATGTCTAAATTTTCCTAATGTTTTACTTAATTTGCTTTTAACTTCTTGTGTTATTTTATGTTGAATTTTTTGCTGCTATTTTTTTGCTTATAATCAGACTGTAATGCCCTTCTATTTGGATATATAATTTTCTTTTTATTTAATTTTTTTTATAATGTTTGCATATAACTAGAAACACTGTGTTTTTTATAAACATAATTTTTTTATATACTCGTATATTTTTTCTGTTGATAGTTTAGTTGCCTTTGTTGTTATACAGTACCGATTTTATTATGTAATCAGTCAACTGGTGGGATGATGCTTCGTGATTGTTAATATTTTAGTCATTGTTTTCTGTGTTTTGGTGATATTTTTATATATTATAAATAAATATATTTATTTGAATGGTATTTTAATATACATATTTGTATTTTATATGTTTGTATATTGGATATATTATACAATTAACATATCGTGTCTGACTCTGAATCTTTTTATTCTATTGAGTCAAAGAGTCCTTTTTTATCTTTCGATAATCAGATAACTTTTAGTGTGTCATCTTTTAGTTGCCAATTAAATAGCATTTATCACACGTGTGATAAAAGGTTAAACTTTTGCCATATTAACGATCAAAGCGTTTGCATCCACTTTTCTGAGCTAGAAGCATTTTTTTATAGTATAAAGGTGACAAATGATCACACAGTCCACCTGATGTTAAGTGGATGCTTTGGCCCATAGACATCTACATTTATCTTCAATTAAAAATCTAAATGCAGATGCGTTGCCAGCCCACCAGTGAAAAGGGTCTATCTCCAAATAACATTAAAGATAATATTCATGCTATCTTAGTTTCAGAAACTTGGCTGAAATCGTCTTTGCATTCGACATTGTATCCTCTTCCTGGGTCTGTGCTGATAAGGAATTATCGCATAAATAAAGGAAGGGGTGGAGTTGCAATATATCTCCACGCTTCAATTTCTCACGAAATCATATTAGCATCCTCAACTCCTTGCGCTGCTTCCAGTGAATTCTTGTTTGTAGAACGATATATCAAGAGTGATTCTTGGAGTAGTGTTATGTCCTCTTTCCACACCAGTCTTCTGTAGATCGGGATGAAATTAGATAGACTCTTGTGCCAATTAAGTCCAATGCTGTCGGTTACGATTATATAAGTAGAGTCATGATTGCTAATATAGTAGAATATTGTTTTTAATTTAAATTTTTATTTTATTTTTTTTATTATTTTACACACCTGACTCTTACCATAGGAAAACCTGAATTATAAACGTCATTACACTTTCAGTATCACAATATAGAAAACTTACACAATAATAACTTTAATACTCATATGGTACATAATTTCACTAAAACGAAATAAAATATTAAAAGTAAAATAAAAAGTAAACAATTTTCGAGGAAGACAAATAAGACACCGCTTTATGTGTATGTATGAGGGTGTGTGTCAATTGTCTGATGGCTGCCTTTAATCATCTTAAAAATATATTTGAACTAAAACGTTATCATACTGTAAATAAATGTATATTTTACATCTTGTGAACCTTTAACATCTAACATGCTGATATTAATGCATTTAAAACGAATCAAGCGTGAATCTATAACTTAGCAATACCATTACGTTTTAGTGGAATCCACTTTTCTCTATATCGCCGTCGCACGTCTACACAAGCCCCGCAGGAGTCCTTTGGACTGCAAATTACTATAGAATGGACTATTCAGTGCCTTCGGCACGGGATCGACCGTCAGGAGCTCGTATAAAGGCTTCATCCATGTTACTCTAAAGGACGTACTCGTAAGTCTACTATTGTATTGTGACAAAGCGTTCGGCTGAAATTTCCTAATTTGGCAAACGAAATTTATGATAGTGTTTCGGAATTTATGTGTTCAAGTTCAAATTGTCGTGTGTTTTGTTTTTGTTAAACTCGATAATATTGTACAGTTAGCTGTAATTTAACTTTTGTTGAATTTCAATATGAGTTTGCAATTTTGTGCATTCTTTGTTCCCGTTAGGTTTCAGTAATAATTTCGTGTAAAGGTGCAGTTACGCGAACAATTTTTTGAAGCAATATTGTTCGTATTGGCAACGGTTGACGGCAACAATTACTGGATCAATCTGGAGCTATATCCTAAAATTGCGCCGATTGTTTCAGCAATATTCCTTCTGATTGCTGCATATACTCTCCATTGCTCAATGTCGCAAATACTACTCACAGTATATCTTTGGATGTCATGATTTTTTGTTTCTATTTCATTTGTATATATCTTGATATCAACTATGGCTTGGTGTCGCGGAGGTGTGTGTTTCATCCGATCAGCGCTGCACAGCGATGGGTATTTAAAAGTTATTCAAAATCACTTAGAGACATTTTTGGAAGTTTTAAATATAATATCGTGCAGTTCATTACTTGTTGATTGTGTGGCTTTCATCTAAACACGCTGGCATCCGAGCTTTACTATTGATGTTCATCAGCTCTGCTCATTATAATAAAATAACTACAAGCCGTCACCGCAAAAAACAATCCCAGCCATAGTCAGCAATAGTTAGTTGATCAATTGAATTGCTAGTGTATTAGTATTTCGCCAAATTTCAGGGCACTCCCCTTGTTGCTACAGCCAGCCCGGTCATCTTGAAGAGCAGGCTTGATTGGCTTCTAAAAAGCATAGCGTGTTCAACGCTCTACTGTGCGGTACATTATTTCATGCTGGCACTGTTTGACGGTCCTCATCTCTGGGCGGGTGCGCTCCCTTGCCAGCTCCTTCCTCTTCAACGCACCTAGAGAAGAACGGATCTAATCGTTAACGACCGAGTTCTTTTTTACCGGCTTAACTCGCTGGCACTTTGAAGAGATGTTGCATCCCTTTGTATTTTCGGTTTGGAATAATTTACATTACCAGTATTTAAAAAGCCGACACATTTCACTAGTGATATTCTGGATCGCTACGACTTAGAGACATTCAAGAAAAGAGCCTTTTTTGGATCTGATCTGATGGATTGAAGAGATCTTTTTTGGAAGGCCTGCAATTCCCATGGTGCTGCAGTTGTTTATGGGCGGCGGTAGTCACCTACCATCAGATGAGCCGAATGCTCGTTTGCCAACTGTTCTATGAAAAAGCGTCGTTATTGAGGGATGATAACTTTAGCAACAAATGCTACATTTTGCTATCGTAATTAATTGCAGGCAATATTGTCGTGACGTCATAATAAGTCTTAACAAGATTGGAGGTGGATTTCAATACTAATCATAATAAAATAATCTTAAGTATATAGGTGCTAGGACACTTTTTCTGCCTTTATGCGGCCAAATAGTGGGTCTGCACTGCTACATTCCGAACTGAAGGGTATACGGAGCTAATATAATTACAGGTTGTAAGGCATTCTCTCTTAGTCCTCATAGGCGACAACACATCTGTAGGCTTCTTTATTTGTTTAGTTGCAGGTGTACTTACTTACTGTAAGTTTGTTCTTGAATTCGGTTTTATAAAAAAATACATATTATTATATCCTCTATTTACGCGAACACTACAAATTGAATAAAACTACTTTTACGGATTTTATCGCGTTTAATTTACATTATTTTTAATTCCCGATGGTCACTGGGGACTAAGGTGATTGACTTCCCGATGTCAAAATTTACCCGAGAAACCTTCAGCTTTTTAATTATTGCATTTGGTCCGATCTCCGCATAATGAACTTACTGTGTCTTGAAGTCTTGCAGCGGTAAGCTTGGGTTTAGTTTTAATTTTGAAGTGAAAACTTCTTTAGCCGCGTTGTACACTTTTTGTAATGGGTAAAAAAAATGTTAAAGTCGCGTCAGGACACGTGACCCTGATCGAAAATTCGTAAGACGGATGAAGAGAGACAGCCGGCGCGGCGTAGGAGAGGAAGTATCCCCCTCTCTTTCTACGGCGCGGCGAAAATGTATGTCTGCACCTGCTGTTTCGTTCAGGCGGTGCAGGGCGCTTGCGCGAATGTTCGTGTGTGATATTAAAGCAATTTGTGCAAAATTATTCTAAATGTCCACCGCACTGCCCCAATGCGTTTTGTCCAACTTCACATGTCTTCGAAGTATTCTTTTCTTTTTCCTCTTTTTTTGATTTTCCACACCAATTTTATTTTTTTATAGAATAAGGGTGACAAACGAGCACACAATCCACCTGATGGTAACTGGATGCTGCGGCCCATTGACATCTACATTTATCCTCGATTAAGAATCAAAACAAGATAGAGATGGAATGCCTTATTTCCAGTAAAAAAGGTCCCCGGATCTCTATACTCACCATACGAAACACGGCAGTATTAAGCTGCTATTTTACGCTGGTATTCTGTGAGAGCGTGGTCCAGCCCCGGTATAGCCGACCCATTCGTGCTACAACAATAATATAGCTGCTGCGTAACTCCACCACGTATGACTCATATATTACCTAATTACTGCCACTATAAGTAGGTGTTTATTGACTAAATATACTTAAAGTTTCAAATGTGTGGAGTTGTTACACAGAGAGGAGGAAAAACAAATAGAGTTCATAGCATGGAAGCACGCTACGCCCGTTCATGAGATCTGCTGATAAAATTACACAAATGCTAATGAATGTCGTGCCATTTCAGTGAGATTAGCGTCGTCTTTGTGAAATTGGACCTGTCTATAAGCTAATTCCACTGTACCGGGCTTTAATGGTGACTTTCCTATCTTATTATTATATTCCATTGATTTTTAATGCTTATTGTTTTCAGCCTTTGCCTTAGTAGTGAATTAAGTAGTCATAGATTCTGGGTTCGAATCCTGATATAATTGAAAATTTGGGCCTTAGTTGTTAATTTTCAAGTCAGGATTGGAACTGCGAAATTTAGAAAGAAAACCACTCAGCATGCTAATTACATACGGACTATTAGTCTATTAAATGAGGGATTAAATCTTCAATTTCTTTTAATTAATTGAAATAATAAAACACTTTTAGCTAAAACATTAAATTCAAGTCTCCGCTGTATCACGTTTTCTATTTGACTAACGTTATAACTATATTTACAAAACCTCTAGGAAAATTATAAGCTCCAGAAATGTACCAAAGTAATAAAAATATTAATTACTTTGCAACCTTCCGCTAACTAAATACAATGATGTGTCTTACCTGGATTGAAGAGCACCTCCCGCCCTCCCTCAATTGCATGCACTAACTCCGTCACCACTAGTCCCAGCACCAAAGTTCTACCAAAGTTCTTCATTAACTTTTGTTGATTTATTTTTTATAGTATAAGGGTTGCAAATGAGCTTACAGTCCACCTGATGGTAAGTGGTTGCTGTGGCTTAAAGAAATCTACATTTATCCTCGATAACGAATCAAAATGCAGATGCGTCATCACCTGTGAGGACTAAGATGGAATGCCTCGTTTCCAGTAAAAAGGGCCTCCTGTTGTCTACATTCACTAAACAAAACACAGCAGCGTTAAGCTGCTATTTGACGCTGGTATTCTGTGAGAGTGTTGTCCTTCCCTGGTTGAGGCGACCGATTCGTGCTACAACTATACCAGTAATATAGCTGCAACGTGGTTTTACCAAGTTATTTTTGAACATTTTATTAATGACGGCGGTTCGCGCGCGTTTTTCCATAAATCAGACATTTTTATTTTCATCTAGTCTCACTATTTGTACAACATAGTGCCATGTTTTGTGACATTCCTTTGAGTTGGCCTAAGTTCAACAATGGTGAAAGACAGCAGTTATTATGAAATGTTTATATAAATCTTACTAATTCAAAAATTTATACCTTAAAATTTGTAAGACATAGCTATTTTAACATCCACTCACTGAATTTATAAACTTTACAAAGAGCACGAGTACGTAAAGAGATCTATTAGCACGTGCTACATATTTACTGTAACTGTGCAGATTTCAACATTATTTGGAAGTTGTTACGGCTATTGAAATCGGCGAGCAAACAATATGTAAATATATTTTTATCAATTCTTAATATCAATATGATTTATTATATAACCCATATAATATGCTATCCTAACAAAATTATACCTTACAAAAATGTATATTTTTTATGGCAGCGCCCCTTGAGAGGCACTGGCAAATGAAAATTGTATTGTGATCATGTCGTGTCCTTCGCGCATACAAAATCAGTGTCGGATGTGTTAGAATAAAAATGCTATTTGTGTTTTGTTAGGAAAAGATATATTTCACGTAGGGAAAATTATATGAAGAATTTAATAATGCAACAATATATAAATTTTTAAGTATTTCGTGCCAATTTCAGCACAACAGAATACTTAGATAGACATCTTTCGGCGATAGATGTTTCTCTCTGCGTGTTGCATTATGATTGAAATTAGGAAAATTTAAAAATTGCGTTAAATGGATTAGTCTTGAGGAACGAAAATTGTTTTAAAGAAAGTTGAAAAATAATTTATAAATTAGTATAAATAAATGCTTCAAAATTGCAGTCTGTGCGGTATTTTCTTAAATATCGCCGATAAAACTTAAAGGAAAATTTCATTCATTAATTAGTTCATCAGCGTATAAAAAGTCCAGTTATACATAGCCTCATTTTGGCACTGTAGCACTCTTATCAGGGGGGTTCTTCAACCGCAGATTTTAATTTCTTTTGTTATCAGATAATGCTGTGCCATGCCGTCTCTAGTTTCAGTTCTGTCGCCTGTTACGACACCCAGGTGAGAATGTGGGGTAATAGATATAATTACGCTTCCACTAAACAGTAAGGGAAAATAACCGGAATGAAACAATAAAAAACATATTTCAGCGTAAACGCTTAATTAACACTGCTCTCCTCAAAATCCTTGATTACGTGCTATTTGTAACAAAATTAAGGGAGTTAATCATAACCTTAAGCGTTGTGTGTTAAACTTACCTTCATCCTTAAAGTTAAATGCTATTATTTTCATTAAAATCCCCGATGGCAAAAGATGTCACAAAGTGTAACTTCACTTTACCATTTTTTATTTTTGAGTATTTTGTCTATATATTTTTCGTATTTTTTATAATCATTAATCAATTGAAGTAAACAATTAAAAGCATCACGATTTATATGTAAATTCGAAGAGGAAATGAGTATGGTGGCGACACTAATTGTGGAAACCATACTTCAATTTTTAAAGCAATCATTTTTTGACGGTGATGACCACCTCTTACGTTTTTGGTGACATTTTATGGATCTTTAAAAATTCGCTTGTTACCGAAATGGCTGCCAATAAATTTTTAATTAGTTATCTGAACTTAAAATTGGAAATATCTTTGATAATTATAATTAAAACTTTAATTACCAATATTCATTTTCAATAATACTCCATAAATTTTACTGTCAGATATAAGGGGCATGCCATTCGCCAAAAGAAATTAAATATTGTTTACTCATTCATTCCTCACTGACGCTTTCATACATCATCATACAAGTGCCAGTGTATAATGAATGTGTAAACAATTCCATCTTAACCCTCACGGGTGACAACGCATCTGCATTTTGATTCGTAATTGAGGATCCATGTAGGTGTCTATGGGCCACAGCAACCACTTACCATCAGGTGGACTGTGTGCTCGTTTGTCAACCTATCCTATAAAAAAAGATATTTACTAAATATTTGAAAGTGGAATACTTATTATTACCCGACTGCCTCAGAAGGAGGATAATGTTTTTCGAGAGTAACATACAGGGTTATTTTGCCCCTGTCATATAATAACCTGCCAAATTTGCAGAGACGATTCTAAATAAGTAATATAGACAAATAGTGAAGAAAAATTAATGAAAGAAAATCTCAAACATTCTGTCCTTTTTATTTTTTAAATTGAAAATGCGTGGTAATGCATTATTTTAACTGATTTTACTGCGCACGCAAACATTCGTGGGGTTCGATCGGTAGGCAAAAACGTTGTGCCCGTAAATCATATTTAATTTTCAAATAAAAGTAGAAACCTTATTTACTCGCAAAAAATGCATTTTCAAAAAATGAATTAATATCATTATTTATATTTTTTTTTATAAGAGAGGATGACAAACGAGCACACAATCCACCTGATGGTAAGTGGTTGCTGTGGCCCATACACATCTATCCTCGATTATGAATCAAAATTCAGATGCGTTGTCATCCGTGAGGACTTAGGTCGAATGCCTCGTTTCCAGTAAAAAGGTCTCCGGTTCTCGTGTCGGTAGTGGTGTTGGGAATAGTGGTGCTGCGATTAGTGGCGACGGGATTAGTGCTCGCAATTGAGGGAGGGCGAGAGGTGCTCTTCAATCTGGGTAAGACACATCATTGTATTTAATTGAACGGATGGTTGCAAATAAACTATTAATATCTTTATGAGAAGGGAAAAAACTGCGGTTGCTAACTAGTCTGCCAAGCGTAGCAATTATGGTAAATATCCTCGTATGAGGCTATATATCGGAGGCGTATGTTCAGAAGTGATCTTTTGATGGGCTTGACCCTCGTAAATGGTACTGAAACTTTGGAGATCCTAAAATATAAAATTGTAGCAAAAAATTGTTACTAATTGAAATTACTATGTGTTAAAAAATAATATACTAAAAACTTGTATGGTGCGAAGATATAATTTTAAAACAAACGCTCATGCAAAATTTCCTCATAGTATTTTTCTTCTATTTGTTTCTTTTATCTTATTAAGGTCAACACAAACCACAAACGTAATTCACACTCGCACTCGTACATTACGCAATGTAAATTAAATCTTCCAGAGACTCGCTTATGTGATAAACGTAGTATATTTTTGTAAACAAAGCACGTGCCACAGTTGACGAAAAAGCTCCGCTCATAGTCTAAACTGTAATAATGTATTAAATGCTTTAGATAAACAAGCCTCTGAGCGGGTTGTTAGACTTAAAAACCCTCTTTCATAAAATAAATGGGGCTAACGAACACACAGTCCTATCTGTTGGTAAGTGGATGATATAGTCTTTCATAAGTATCTATCCTTACATCAAAATCAAAACGTAAATGCATTCACCCCTGCGGCTAAGATAGAATGCCTCATTATAAGTAAAAGAAGACTTCGATTTTCTATACGAAACACAGCAGTATTAATCTCCTATTCTACGCTGGTATTCGGTAAATCTGTGTGATTCCTTCTCGTAGCGGTAATCGGATTGTATACATCGCAGGTTTATTAAAACAAGTTTTCAAAGCCTAGATTTTTGATCAAGATTCGAAAGAATAAAGACATTACTTAATCATATCATTAACCTGAAAAACTCCTGTTATTTTGATAAATTGCCTGAACTTGTTTATGTTTATAACAAAATTTAAGCTTAGGTTATGATAGGTTAGGTTGATTTTATCTTAAAACTGTATCAGTCTAGGTTTTTGATGTAAAATTTTCTCAGGTTTATGACAACATAAAGTAATAATTTTGTCATCTTCCGGTTCTTGATCAAAAACCAGGTTTATCATAAACCTGCGACTTATGTGTAAGTACCACCACATAGAGTGACAAGCTAGTAAGTAATGGAGGTGGCTCCGGACCGTCTTTGTGGTATTGCTTGAGGAGGCCTATGATCAGCAGTGGAATTGTGAGACTGGATTGTTTCTTTTAGAGCGTGATTCTTTTCCGATCGAGCTGACCCATTCGTACAGCGACTATATATATATTTTGAAACACGGTGAAACCTGGCAACTTTGCCATTTTTGAAAATACTTTTTTTGTTTAGGACCAATTTTCCATCATAAATGGTACTCTCAGACTGGGTGTCAATGTTAAATGTGGGTTCATAGGTTTTGTATTTATTAGTGATTATAAAAAATACGAAAATTATACAGACAAAATACTCAAAAATAGAAAATGGTAAAGTGAAGTTACACTTTGTGACATCTTTCGCCATCGGGGATTTTAATGAAAATAATAGGATTTACAATCAAGGATTTTGGCGATAAAAGTTAAAAATATAGGTTGAAGGTGACAACCCTTGGTTGTAGCAAAACATGCAAAGTAATCGTCACATCGTGACATCACTGGTATGGTAACTTTGCCGAGTCAGCTTTATAGTTAAATATTAAGACCACCATATTAAAAACAAAATATTACATTTTCTTACCATTAATATTACGTTACGACAAAGAAACAAACAGAAACTTTTTTATTATAAATAGTTATATAGATTATAACAATACTTATTGAAAGTCACTTTTTTCATTTACCACTGGTTCGCAAAAAAAAAACCTCTACTGGGAAGAACCAGCAAGAAACCGAGCGGGACTTTCTTTTTCAAATAATAGTTTACAACCATGTTTACAATTAACAACACAAGACAAATTAGAAACAGCTTGATAGCGATCACCCTTCCCAGGGGTTATTATCATCCATCAATTCCTTAATATTATAATAACCCTTTTTATACAAACTTAGTTTAATAAAATTTTGTGTATGCCAAATTTTGTATATTTTCTGGGATTTTGTTGTAAAAGCATATACATGGCCCCAAGAATGAATTACTGACTCGGTGGAGTCAAGTAACTGGTACTACTAACTTGTGTCTGTCTCTAGTATTTGCAGAATGAATATCACTTAATTTTGCTGCAGATACCTACATTCAGTATTTCAAACAAAATCAACAAAGTTCTGGAGCACTAAACTAATAGGTTAAGTGGCAGGCAAGATTCCGTGTTAAAATAAAATGCCAAAATTAACTCTCATATTGACATATCAAACTTATAACTTTTAGTTATTGAATTTTCGTTGTGTATGTATGTAATTACTCTAAGATTTTCATCCAAAAGATGGCACATCTCGAAAATCATTACGTTGCTCGTGTTAATCGTAATTTTTTACCTGTACATGCCTGATGGCAAAGTTAACTTCCATTGGTAAAGTTGTCAGACTTGACTGTAGGGATAAGAATAACTGAAGTAAAGGCCGATAGAGTGTTTCCTGCCTTAAAAATAAACCGGAAGGATTAAAAATGGAGGGAGTACAAAACTACGATAAATTTATGGAAGTAAGGCAAAACGCCAAGAAGAGAGCGAAAGTTTTAATGTTTTATTTTTATTTGATGTAAACTGCTTCTTTCATACAAATAAAATAACCACAAGATATATACAAGTAGATACATCATATTTGACTCCTGCCTGTTCTATACTAAGTTTTACTTAGACCACAAAGTCGAAATTAAGCATAATAAAATAAACTAAAAATTCAGCCAGTAACTCTATGGTGAAAAGAACATGGCACTTGTTTCCATATAACTTAATATTAATTATTTTATATTTTTTATATATATATATATATATATATATATATATATATATATATATATATATATATATATATATTAATATCATTTTGGTTTTCAACGGTATTAATTTATTTCTTCATCAGCTTGCAAAAATCCACTGATAAAATTCTCCTTCAAGAAGGCTCATAGAATTCATATTCATAGTTCATCATCATCATCATCATTACAGCCCTCCACAAGTCCACTGCTGAACATAGGCCTCCCCCAATGAATGTCACAAAGCACGATTCTGAGCCATCTGCATTCATCGACTTCCTCTTTTTTTTATAAACGTTACCCCATATTAGAATTTTCTCCTGTATCGTGGAGGCAGTTTACAAACATAAATTGCACTAGGACAAACATCCAGACCCGGACGGAACAACAAATACTTGTTCCGTGCGGGATTTGAACCCGCGGCTTCCAGCGCAGCCACTCATTGCTAAGCCACTGCGCCACGGAGTCGTCAATCAAGTCAAGGAGTTCCTGCATGTGTTACCCGGTCGTCACTGCATCTAGTGGAGGGGTCGCCATACACTTCGCCTACCGGTACGAGACTCGAGATTTTTCTTCCATCGCTTGTCGGTTGTTCGAATTATATGGCCGGCCCATTGCCACTTCAGTTTACTAATTTCATAGTTGCCGTGTCTAAATTACTATTAGAGAAACTAATAAATAAATGAGAAAGCAATTGCATAGCAAGTCAAGAACGCGTCTATAAAAGTGCTAAGAAAAGGCGTCCGTCCATTTTCTAAGGAGTAAATTAAGCAAACCCGTAATGATGCTTCATGCGGACTTATGGTGATTAAATTCGATTGTAGCCTATCGTTCCTACTGCTAGTTTTTACTATATATGAAAACTATTCATAGGCTGAAAATGAGAAAAAGAAGTGTGTCTATTAAAATTATAATTTGTGTGATATTGGCAAACAAAAATTGAAATGATTTTTTACAAGTTAAGGTATATATAGGTGGACTCTGGGCTAGGTTGATAAATACAAGCACAGAGTCCACCTGATGGTATGTAGATGCTATGGCCAAAAAGAAATCTATATCTGTCCTCTATTAATCCTCGTATTAATAATCAAATGCAGAAAACCTCTGAGGAGTAAGATGAAACGTTCTTCTGTTCCCTACACTCTCCGCACGAAACGTAGCAGCATAAACTGCTGTTTCACGCTGTATTCTCTGAAAATAAAATTCATGTGCATTGTATTATTATAGTAATACTATGAAATTTAAGGTGATCGCCATAGTTCTGAGCTCTTAAATACTCAACACTCAAATAACAACACTCTTGTTACGCTTCTTGTAGATTCTATATTACGGATATTCTTAAACTTCTCATTCCCAAAGTTGTAATTCAAATATATAAGTGTATTTATTTTAGTAAATTACTCTATTTATAAAAAAAATAATTTCGCATTTTTTTATGGAATTTTATAATACCCCTGGTAGCCGATAATTATTTACTTACCTTTTCAAACACATTGCATAATGAAGTTTTTTTATTAAAAAGGTGGAAAAAAGATATTTAGTTTTTAAATTTTTTATATTTTGTTATTCAAAATGGGACTACTAAAAAAAACTGATATATCTTTTTTACATCATATACTAGCTGTACAGGACTGCTTTTACACCTGGAAGTCCGCTTTCATGTCCAAATTTTACGACTTTAAAAAAAATCGCCTGAACATCCATGGTACGAGATATGACGCAAAAAAACCTGTCGAACGGATAGTAGATAGACAACGAATACGCATGTCATTCTATTTATGTGAACGTATTGCAAACTTACGATTAACTATTTATGGCATGCCTGAATAGCTTCATACTAGGCTGCACTAAAAGTATCGTGAATGGAATATTCCCACGGTTCCTGTCATATTAAAATCTTTT
This sequence comes from Parnassius apollo, assembly GCA_907164705.1. Lineage (NCBI taxonomy): Eukaryota > Metazoa > Arthropoda > Insecta > Lepidoptera > Papilionidae > Parnassius > Parnassius apollo. The sequence continues at coordinate 28,633,184 of CAJQZP010000693.1, forward strand.
TAATTGAAAACTCCTTGGTTTTAAAAATCGAATACCATTTATTTATTTAAAAAAAGATTTTCGGTCTTGTCTCAAGGTTTTGTCAAACTTGTTTAGTCGTTGAGAAAATGGAATTGACTCCAGAAAATTCAAGAGCGATGATTTATTATGACTTTCGAAGTAGTTTAACACAAAAACAGTGTCTTCACCGGATGATTACTGCATTCGGTGATGAAGCCCCATACAAAACCACAATTCATCGCTGGTTTGCTGAATTTCAACGTGGACATGTCAAGCTCAGTGATGATCCCCGTCGAGGTCGTCCAAAAACTGCAGTCACCCAAGAAAACGTTGATGCTGTGCGTAAGCTGATTGAGGAAGATCGTCATGTGACATTCCGCGAAATTCAGGAACTTTAGACATTGGCATGAGTCAAATACAAATAATCTTGCATGAACAATTAGGTGTAAAAAAGTTGTTTTCCCGATGGATACCGCATTTGCTCTGTGAAGAGCAAAAAGCGGCTCGCGTTACTTGGTGCGTCAGAACTCTCGAAAGATTTCACGCAGGATCCTCAAATGCTGTATACAACATCGTATCAGGTGACGAATCCTGGATATACGCGAACGAACCCGAAACAAAAAAACCAGTCACGAGTTTGGGTGTTCGAAAATGAGTTAAAACCAACAAAAATTGTTCGTTCACGGAGTATTGCAAAAAAAATAGTGGCCACGTTTGTCTCCAAAACCAGTCATGTTACGACTATTCCTCTTGAGGGATGAAGAACGGTTAATGAAGAATGGTATGCTAGCATTTGTTTGCCACAGGTCGTTTCTGAACTCCGTAAAGAGTACTGCAACCGCCACATTATCCTCCATCACGACAATGCGAGTTCTCACACCGCACACAGAACAAAAGAATTTTTAGAGCAAGAAAACATAAAATTATTAGACCATCCGTCGTACAGCCCCGACCTAAGCCCTAATGATTTCTATACTTTCCCTAAAATAAATAATAAACTGCGTGGACAAAGATTTTCATCACCTGAAGAAGCTGTGGACGCCTACAAAACGCCCATTTTGGAGACCCCAACTTCCGAATGGAATGGTTGCTTCAATTATTGTTTCCATCGTATGGAAAAATGTGTCAAATTTCGCGGAGAATACTTCGAAAAGCAATAAATATATTTTTATATACTTAGTAATGTTGTGTCACTTCCTTGATTCCCGAAATTTTCAGTGCCGCCCTCGTAGTCGAAAGTTTAAAATCGAATGCATTTTAGCGAACAAAAGCTCGTTCGTAAGGAAGTGTCTTTTTAGTTGAAGGAGTTGAAAACGACAAACGTAGTAATAAAATATTAGTATATATTTTTAAATGTGTCCTACATTGGGAAAGTTTCCCACATTAAGAAGGTATTTTTCATGATATGTAAGTTGCAAGCTTAAATTTTTTATGCTAAGCACTTCTTAGAATCAATATTTTTTTATATTTATTAATAATTTAATACCTCAAAGCTAGGTAGCTAAATGCTACCTAATGTGTTAGCAACATCATATAACCCAGCAAGATAAATTCTAAAATTATAACATGTGTAGAAGGTCTATCTTTATTGACTGGCCAATCAATCTTTAACTGTCATTAGTTTCTGTTGGTAATATTGTATCTTACGAGTACTTGCCTTGTTTAATTAGCCATGTAGTGTAAATTTCATATAGTCATATCACACGTTCCAACAACAGGCAACAATCTACAGACGTATGTGTAAAAATGCAAGTTACCAGACAAATTTAATAATAAAACAATAAGAGATTGATGCCAATATTGCCCTTTCGTAATATAGCCATATAATGGTTGGGTTATTATAGTTAAAGAAATATTTCAACAAGTATGAAATATTTGTTTAACTAAACAAATTCTCAGTGCCTTTTTTATTTGAACATTGACGACGACTTGTGAATGAGTAGTGCAGATAAAAAATGAACAATAAATTATTGTATAATATTTTACGTCGGAAACCGTCGTCACAGATAAGATACTTCTGATGATGCATTGCAGTTGGTCATCCAATCTCCATGATGCAATAATCAATACCTAGTATATTATGCATTTTATTTAATGTTTTTTTTCTTCTAACCTACTATAAAAAATTGTAATTAACTTTTAAATAAAACAGAAATGCATCTTCTACTTTCAAATCTTTTTAATTTTCACATCAAATAGGATATTTTTTAAACTTTTTTCAACTGCAGAGTTCAAAAAAATGTAATCGGTATTACTGTTCAGGATTTAATTTAAGTTTCATTCGTAGGTGAGAAAATTTGGAGAAAATGTTCTTAAATGCATTCTTCCATTTACCTTTAAATAACTCAAAACAGACCCACAGATACAGTTTCTAAAATTGATAAATTTTTGGTTTCAATTAAGTCGAACACATTCATTCATACCTAATCAATTAGAGACGGGGAGAGCGATAAAGTTAGAAAGCACCCTCACGCAACGTATGTTAAGTAAGATAATGCGCTTTAAAAAGTTAATATTCAGTCATGTTGTGAATTGCCCTGTATTATGACATTATCATACACAATTTTCGATCTAAGCATTAAACAAAGCAGTGCTGACGGAAGCCCAGAACATAACAGCCATAGATATCTTTGTTCGCTTTTGACTTATTTAAATTAATTTCAATACCAATGGAATACTTCGAGTAAGAACTCGTATACGTACGTGATTATGCAAACACTATACTCGTACTATAATGGTAGTAGCAGGATTATACTGATTCTGTAACTTTTTTTAACATCACAGGACCGTATAGGTAACAAAATTCCAACTCTAAGAGTCCCTTTTGGTATTGTTCACACGTATCTTCGCGTAGAAAGAAAGAAAGGGATAATATACAGTATATAATATATAAATAACTAGCTCAGCAGACTTTGTTCTTCCCTTTCTGATAGGTGGCGCGATGAGATTTAATCCGAATTCTCTCCGGACTATTTTCAATGTAATATAAAACGTACAAATAACTCGATCACAGGGCCGGCAACGCACCTGTCTGCAATTCCCCCTGGTGTTGCAGTGGTTCATGGGCTGCGGTAGTCAGTTAACATCAGGTGAACCGTATGCTCGCTTGCCCACTCTTCTAAAAAAAAGGTCACCAATCAAGTCCAGATTACTTTTCTTTTTTGGCACTAAAGAAAAATTTATCGTCTCTCATTTTGATCCATAAATGCCTTGTTTACTATACAAGCCCAAATCCATATAAGCATGTCAGTCTGAAAATATTGACTTAATATAAGAAGAATAATTAGACGTGGCACAGTCACGCTGCAGCTATATTACGGTTGTAGCACGAATGGGTCGGCTCGACCGGGTTAAGACCACGCTTTCATAGAATACCACCTCAAAATAGCAGCTTAATGCTGCTGTGTTTCTTATAGTGAGATTAGAGAACCGGAGACCATTGTTACTGAAGATGAGGGACTCATCTTAATCCTCGGGGGTAACTATGCATCAGCATTTTGATTCTTAATTAAAGATAAATGTAGATGTTTCAGATAAATGTGGGTGCTGTGGCCCAACATCCATTTAACATTAGGTGGACTATGCGCTCGTATGTCACACTTATTTTATAAACAATAAAAATAAGAAGCACAGGGTATAGTTGTCGCAGCCGAAATCGGCAAGAGCACACCATAAATTCACGAAACTGGACAACAAGACGAAGCTGGTTATCTAAAATGCAATATAAAAAGCAGTGCTGTGTTACACGTAAGTGTATGTATGGACTTACGGATATCTTTATGCAAAAGGAAAAACAGCTCAAATGAAGTGTACACGAAAAATGATCTAAGCTCGGTAAGCCTCACAGTCTGTAACTATAATTATCTTTCAACCTTCAATATGACTATGTTGCACTTCCGTTTAGCGATAGATATGAAAGAGAAGTTTATACCCAGACGGACTGCGACTCAGTATAGAGTTCTTTCTTGTAATTAATAAGAGCGAAAGAAATAGTTAAAAAAATATATGCAGAGTTATAGAGCTGTAGATAAAATATCGACTTCACTACTAATAATACTTAGCGCCGCGGTTGACATTTGCTTTTTATATAACAAACGTTCGTGACATAAACATTCGTCTAGTCATGGTCTATGAAATAGCTCTAACTTTAAAGATTGTTCTCCGTTAAGTTTTTTGTCTTATTTTAATCCTGTCTAGAACACCTCGATCACAGTAATTGGTATCAATGCCAGCGACGGCGCTACATTGACTTGCGACATTATCAATACATATAGACAAAATGTAAAACTGCCTTTAACGATAATAAAATAAACACTGTTATTAAAAAATTTATCACAGAAAGGCTAAATTAAAATAATCAAGAAAGACAATCGTCGGCCACAGCTGTGACAGCAGGTTCTACAGACAGCTGTACCTCGGAAAGCCGGTACTTAAATTCTTTAAAAGCTATTTAATTCTGTCCTCCATGGTTGCAATTCTCCGGAGGCATGGAGCATAATGCGGTGGTCACGTTCTTCACGAACGACGAAAACTCTCTATTGACCAACTAGCTATCGCTTCCTTTCTGAGCTGCATCTACGTGCTGTTTTTGAGGGTCGTCTCCCACGCAGACTTTACGACTTCCAGCCTGCCGACCAAGACGATTTCCAAAAAGGCTGGTACTGTAGACCACTCACATATCCTTGGGAAAATTGTGCAGGATACAGAGTATAATTGCTACTTTTTCTTGCGTGTGTAGTAGTGTAGCATAAAAGCCTTATATAATATAAGGTCGAAATGTGGGCGGTGCTACAGAGGTGCCAAGTTGACGTTGTGTATCTAAGAAGTGTTTGTAGAGTAGGGCTACGAAGACTATCCGGGTACAGAACTAGATTACAAAACCTATTCAACTGCACAGAGGTAAGACAGGGTGACGTTCTATCGCAGAAACTCTTTACCGCTGCATTAGATGTTTTCGAGCTACTGGACTGGAAAGGATACAGTATCAATATCAAATTCAAGTATATCATACTTTTGTTTTTTTAATACCTACGGAATTAATTTTCCGACGATTGTCATTCTAGCAGAATTGCAGGAAGACCTCCTTTAAATAAATGGCAAAGGACAGATATGTGATGCTGGTACTTGTTGAGAGCACTACTCTAGAAGTTGTTGACAAATAATAAAAGCATGATATATTGTTTCTTTCAATTTATATCTATGTGGGAGTAAGACTAATAAGATAAATGACAAGATAAATAAGGTAAGCTAATAGGACCGACCGTAATATATGAAAGCGTTAATCACATTAGCTTGAGCTAATCGGGGGCGTTCACCAGTCAGTATAACACAGCAAGAGAATAATGAACTCTAGGACAAACAAATACCCACAAACTTCCTTAATCAAATCAACAAAATAGTAATGTCACTAATAAACGTACCAATATAACAATTACTAAAGCGATTCGTTATTATTTATTACGGGTAACTGCTTATCCGTTTTGTAATTAGGTGATAAAACTGTAATAACTACAACAATGTCTTTAAAACATTCCAGCACGATGCAATGACTTCTCTATTATCAATAAATAATTATTGCAATAAATAATTACGTGACGTTTTTAATTAAACATGTTTAATATCCATTAAGAGACACTCTTATTCATAACGTTTATTCATTAGAGCAAGTTCACACAGTAGCTTGCATGATAGCGCGGTGCATTAAAGTTGAATAGTAAAAATAAAAAATAAAAATAATATTGCCATACGCAAAGCAGCTGCGTAACTCAAACGGCAGTTTCTCTTAGGGCTAGATGCTAAAATGTAATATAGACAAAGCCGCTACATCTGGCTCTAGAAGCGCTAAGCAGGTTGCGTTCCGGTGTCGCTTGTATCAACATTCTATGAAACAAAGTTATATGTTTAAGTCACTGCAACGGTATCGCTCAGTCATCGCACTGACGCCGCAACCGTGTGGTCTCACTCTTAGAATGGTACTCGTAGCAAACAAAGGCATAAAACATTATAATGCGACATCTTATGAAATTGCTTTAGAATATCAATTCAATTAAATAATACAGTTAATGGATCTATATGGATTGTTTTCTTCTTCTTTATCAGCTCGTAAGTCCACTACATTGAACAAAGGTGTCTCACGTTGTAGGGAGAGCCTTAATGGTCATGCTTGACTGGCGGATTGAACGAAGTGGGGTGACGGATTCTATAAGGCTGCCAGTACACGGCAATATGACACGTAAAAGAGAAAATGGCAACCGACTGATAGCGGAAAATCTATCTACCCAAAAACGCTAAACCCTGCTTTCTTAGATGATGGAAAGTAGATTCTGTCGACTAGCTCTACTTGCACCAATTTGCCGGTCCTGCAAGGTATGGGTAAATCTTCATTATAAGGCTTTTTTTTAATGTAATATGGGTGACAAACGAGCACACAGTCCACCTTTTCAGTGGATGTGGATTGTGGATGTATATTTATACTCGATGAAGAATCGAAATGCTGTTTCATATGGTGAGTGTAGAGAATTCGAGACCATTTTTACTGGAAAGGAAAAAGGGCTTCCGGTTCTCTACTTTCACAGCAGTATTAAGCTGCTATTTTACACTTTTTTGCTATAAGAGCGTATCCAACATTCGTGCTTCAACCATAATATAGCTGTAGCACAGCTCTATCATGTTTAAATAGGGCTGTTGATATATGATGTGATGAACCATTACCTAAATATAACTTATATTGAGGATTGTGTTGTCATGTCGCTAGCTAAACTGCCAACTAGGTCCAGAATTGCTCAACAGCATAAACTTTATGTTAGGTTGTACAAGAATGACAGAATTTCTGTGTTTTTGCACATATAATACTTATTACTGCATCTCCCGTAAATGGTTACTTGCAGGATGCGGACATCTCCAATAGTTTGAATAATCTGCCGCAGTTATCGTTACCAATCAAAAGGGTCTCCGGTTGTCGTTATTCACCATACGAAACGCAGCACTATTCAGCATCAAACTGCTATTTCACACTGGTTTTATGTGGGGCGTGGTCTAACCACAGTCGAGCCGCCATTCAAGTTGCAATCACAGTACGCTGAAGCGTGACACTACCGCGTAAGGTAGTAACGATGAAAGAGACCTCATAGCCTCCGATAGATATGAGTATATCATCTCTTATGCGCCAGGTGTAAAATAACCAGACCATAATGATTTCTTAAATATACGCGAACACTACACATTGAATAAAACTAAATTTACGGATTTTATCGCGTTTATTTTACTACTTTTACTTATTTTTAATTCCCGACGTTTCGGGTGCTTTACAGCAACCATGGTCACGGGGGGGGACTGAGATGTTTGACGTCCCAATGTCATAGTTAGTCCGGCTACTTTCAGTTTTTGAATATAAATTTTTGGTCCGATAGTATGTTTTAATAGAAGCTCGCTTCAAGATGTAGCCAACCTTGTCTGTGACTCCTCTGACATATGGTAGTACAGCAGGTACACGCTCGACTGTGGCTGGCTTCACTCGGTCACTGTGACGTAGGCGCGGGACCCGAAGCTTGTTGTCTTGCAATACTTGCTTGACATGCTGAAGTTCGGCGGCCAGATGTTTTCTGTCACAGATCCCTCGTGCTCTCTGAAACAAAGATTTACCCACGGTAGCTAACTGTGAAGGATGGTGGTGAGATTCACCATTTAAATATCGGTTGGTATGGGTCTTTTTTCTATACACAGTGTGACCAATTGTGTTATAAGGATTTCGAATGACTAAAACATCTAAGAAAGCTAAAGAATTATTTGCCTCTAACTCCATTGTGAATTGTATTTTAGAGTTTATAGAGTTAAGGTGGTTTAAAAATGCAGTTACTTTGTCAGATGGTAAAATTGTGAAAGTGTCGTCTACGTACCGCTTGTAGAATCTTGGATTTACAGGAGCAGTAAGAAGGGCTTTCTCCTCGAAGTCCTCCATGAATATGTCAGCGACTATGGGAGATACAGGTGAGCCCATCGCCACACCATCTACTTGCTTGTAGAACTCCTCCTTCCACAATAGATAGCCAGATGTGAGGCAGTGTTTGAGTAATACTGCATATTCAGCAGGCATGTTATTATATTCTAGCTTCCTGGTTACAATTGATATGCAGTCTTCAATAGGTAGGCATGTGAATAGTGACTGAACATCAAAACTGACCATAGTTTCATTGTCAGCGAGATGTAGGTCTTTTATCTCACTAACAAAATGGTATGAATCCTTTGTGTGTGCTCTGGTATGTCCTCTCAGTGGTGACAGTACTTTTGCCAAGTGTTGTGCCAGCTTATAAGTTGGTGAATCAATCTGGCTCACTATAGGACGTAGTGGAGCGTTTGGTTTGTGTATCTTTGGTAACGCATACAACCTCGGTGGTTTGGTACATGATGGTATTAGCGAATTCCATAACCAGACCATTTTTTTAAGATCTCTCTCTGGGTTTAGTTGCGGCAAAGGAACACCCACAACCATCCGTGGATGTTGTAAGAAACGACAAAATGAAATTAAAACAGGGATGAGCAGCACTTTCCTTGTAATAACATAAATACATAAACACTTACGCCTGTCACCCAGAGGGGTAGGCAGAGACTACAGACTTCCATTTAGCACGATCCTGACATACCTCTCTCGCCTCTTCCACATCCATATACCTACGCATACATGCTCGTCGGTAAAGGGTACTCTTAATTTGGCCCATTTTTAGTATATCGCCAATTTGGTCAACAAACTTCCGCCTAGGACGTCCCTTTCCGACTCTTCCATTCACTTCTGCAACATATATTTGCTTTGTCAGTCTTTCCGCATTCATTCTTTCTACATGACCAAACCACCGAAGCATTCCTTTCTTAATCCTGGTGACTGCATCATCTTGCAAACCACACTCTTCTTTTATCACAGTTTCTCACCCTGTCACTCAGAGTCAGTCCTAACATACTCCTTAGCGACCGCATTTCTACTGCATTTATTCTACTCTCGTGCTTCTTCTGCCACACCCAACTTTCACTACCATATGTTAAAGTAGGGACTAATACAGCATTGTGAATTGCCATACGTGCCTTTTTTGACACATTCTGACTTTTCACAATAGAGTGCAGAGCCCCATTTACTTTATTTCCTGCATTCACTCGTCGTTCAATATCCTTATCATATCTCCCATCCCTGCTGAATACACATCCCAAATATACGAACTCATCCACTTGCTCAATTAACTCTCCTTCTATTCTTATTTCACATACCGTTTTGCTTTCTTTTCTTTCAAAAACCATCACTTTCGTCTTACTTGCGTTCACTTTCATGCCCCTTTCTTTTAATGATTTGTTCATTAATGTAACCATCATTTGCAACTCGGCCGCCGACGACGCAAGTATGACTTGATCATCGGCGTACAAAAGGCATTTGATGGTTAACTCACCCATTCTTAACCCGCATTCTTCAACTTTCAAATTTTACAACTATTAATAAATAGGTTGAACAGCCACGGGGAAGCTACACAGCCCTGTCTGACACCTTTATGGATGCCAAACCAGTCCGAGTAGACCCCTTTGATTCTAACACAAGCACTCGAGTCCCTATACAGAGACTTTAATGCCTGTATTAAACCAGCGCTCAACCTAAATACGTTCAGCGTTTGCCATAACATATCCCTGTCCACTCTGACATAAGCCTTTTCCAAGTCCATGAACGCACAAAAAACTTTTTGGTTTTTCGCCAAAAACTTCTCCGCGATCATGCGCATGGAAAAGACTTGATCTGTACACCCCATTCCCTTTCTAAATCCCGCTTGCACATCCCAATTTTTTTCATCAGTTTCTTTCATAACTCTTTCAATTAGTACCTTAGCATACAGTTTTCCCACAATGCTAAGAAGGCTGATACCACGGTAGTTTTTACAGTCCTGCTGTGACCATTTTCCCTATATATTGGAACTATCACGGCTTTGCACCAGTCTCCCGGTACCCGCTTTAGTTCCCAACATAAATTAAACAAGGTGTACAGCAGGCCTGCTACCACGTCCTCTCCAGCCCTTAGCATTTCGGGTGAAACTCTATCATATCCGGCTGCCTTACCTACTTTCATGCTTTTCATTGCTTTCATTATTTCATCTATACTCATCTCCCTATCTCTTTCATCTTGTAACAACTAAATAGTAATAAAAGAATTCTGGTGGTCAATCCACCTGACGAGCGTAGTCACTATGGTCAATACGCTCCTATACGAGATAATATATGGAGGCGGCTTATGTTTAGCAGTGGAGTTTCAATATCACGTAATGAATGAATCAATAAGTGATCACATTATGACATAATCTTTCCTGTAGTGGGTGATTCCTTCGTTCAGCTGTTGACGGAAGCAATATGTTGTTATAAGAGGCCGTAGGGTTTTTTTACATTTCACTAAATCTATTCGTACAAGTACTGGAAGAGATAGGTTGATGTTTTATTCATATTTAATGGAATACGCGACTACTTAATCTCTACATTTTTCCTAGTCTTGAAATATAAATCACTCTCCAAGAGTGTATCATATTTGTAGTTGTAACTTTTTTTAACGAGGTTGATGATGATTCCTGCATTTTTTATAACTGATACTTCAAGGAACTAACATGGCTTTTTTCATCATGACCTTTCAATTCGCTTATAATTATTTAAACAACAACTTGGCAACTATGCCAAGCCTATTAACTAATAAACCTTTATTTTGAACGTTCTGTACCAGTATAGTGGCGATGTAAGTATATCCACTACTATCCGTGAGTGTCGTAAGAGGTCACAGAGGGCAAAAAATCAACAGCGTCTTCCTAATAACGACTAAATATAAAAAAACTGCGGTGGCCAATCTGCTAGCTAAACGTGGCAACTATAACAAATATCCCCCCTTGAGGTAATTTATGAGGGAGGCATACGTTCAGCATTGGACTTTAATAGGCTTTAACGGTAACGGTAAACTTTTAGAATTAAAAAATGTAGTTGAAACGGTGATGGAGTGATGACCTGAAACAAAATGCAGCAAGTCGATGGATGCAGGTGACTCAGGAGTGTTTTATGGCATTACTTGTGAGAAGTTCAACAGTGGAGTTATGAAGAGCTGTAATGGATGGATGGATAGATGTAATGAAATTTAAAAGAACATTATTGGATAAGTCTTTTAGAAATAATGTATTTAACGTGCGGTAACTTTTTTTTTTAATTAGGGTGACAAACGATCTAACAGTCCAACTATTGATGGTAAGTGGATGCTGTGGCCCACAGACTTCTATATTTATACTCTATTAGAATTTAAAATGCTTGAGCTCTGGTTCTCTATACTCACCATACGAAACACAGTAGGATTGAGCTGCTATTTTATCTGGTAGCTGAGATGGTTAACGCTCGCTGTAAATATAACAGAACGCGAGTAACCCTGGTTCGATCCCCGCCGGCACCAATGAAATTGTTGATTGCAATTTTAAGTACTGATTTACCACGTACTCGGCGGTTAAGGAAAACATCGTGAGGAAACCTGCATGTCTGAGGAATAAGAAAAAAAAACATTTCGAAGACATGTAAAGTTCGTCAACATGCATTGGGGCAGCGCGGCGGACACTTCCTTGCCCTAAAACCCTCTCAGAAATGAGGGTAGGCCTGAGCCCAGCAGTGGGACGTATATAAGCTTTAACTTTACTTTACTTTTAGTTAGTTATGCGAGCGCGGGCGATACGTTTGCAAGTTCACTTCACTGTGTATAGGCTGTAACTTTACTTTTTTACTTTTATTCTATGAGAGCGTGGTCCTGCCCCAGTCGAGCTGAACCAATTATGCTGCAATTAAAATATAGCTGCAGCATGGCTCTACCACCACTACTATGATTACGATTGTACTAGCAACAAATTCGTAAGAAGATGAATTTTGTCAGCATGCACAAAATAACGTATAAAATAATCAAGTTAGACGCATAGACGGTTAGACGCAAAAGCTGTTTATGTGGACTGAGGAGAACGGGAAAAATGTATTTTTCGTGAAAGCAAAATTTTTACCTAAGCTTATTTTCGTCCGAACGTGAAAAGCAGCAAAAAGATTACAAACTGAATATGATTACGCAACACATGTTCTAAAAATGTTTTGTCCACGAAATGTACTAATATTTCTTTTACATTTACATTCTGACCAAAGGAATGTGTTTAAGTATAGATAAGCGTTAAATCGAATCTCGACTAAAATGAATATTATCTTTTGAGCTTAATAAATTACAAGCAACTATCTCTAAAAACTACTTCCTATTACAGATTTTTACCAGTATTTGCTTTCGGGTCGCGGGTTCGAGTTCAGATTTCTGCACGAAACAAGGCCAACACTCGTTGGCACAACATCAACCCGACAGGAAACTTGTAAGCCGTATTTACTGAGGATTCGAGTGTTGCCCCTATTCGAGTTAGGTTTGCGAAACACCCCCACCCAAACACACTCATCCCGTGAGTGACGTAAGAGACCATGGGAAGTGTTAGAGCATCCCATGACCAGTTACAGATGTAATTATTTGCTACAAGTCAGGCGAATAGTGACAAAGCTGCAAGACTTATTTTCAATTTTTTTCTTTTAGACGTTACCACTACGCCAGAATTTTCTCCTACGGCCTATTTTACATACACAAATTACACAATGACAAACATCCAGACCCGAAACAATTATATGTACTTACGCCATATAAAGACTCGTTTCTAGCGGGGTAGAGAGTAGTAGGGTAGCGGGCCTATAGTGCCGCAGCTCAACGGTCGCTGCGCCACAGAGTTGTCAGATCGTACTACGAACTACTAGTACTACGAACTACTAGTGCTACGATCTACTAGTATTACGATCTCCAACCCACCTACAAAGGCTAAAGCGCGCAGCGTGTGTATGTCCAGCAGTAGACTGTTAACAAACGTATAAAGAAAAATAAAATTAAGGTGCTTTAAAGATAGCGTATTGAAGGCTGCATACACATACTTTGATTCAAAACATTATTAGTAACGGAACTACTTTAAGTCTTGATAATAATTTGTTTTAAAAATAATATTATGCAATTATGTTCCTCTGTGTTGTAATAATTAGTAGTTTCGAATATCAGATACTGATTAAAGAGGACACGCGCCGGCTTTATACTTACGCGAAATTTCGAATCAGGTTAAGCATAAAGCGTATATTTAGATATCTGTGAGTTTAAGAGGTTAGTTAGGACGAGAATCAGAATTAGGTTAATGTAGACAAGAATGAAGAATCAACATTGAAACAGTAATAAAGACGGTTTATTTAAGTTAATACTTTTAGTAAAAAAAGCGTTTTCATCACCACTTACCCACAAGTGGGATTGTACTCAAACACTGGCTTACGAGCAGCGGCATTTTCCTGATAACAACCCATAATAAATAAAAACTGCGGTTTCCCGCACTGCCGCCCGCCTGCGAAACAATGGAAAAATCCTCTCTTATGAGGCATTAGGTATATGGCGGAGGCCTATGTTCTTTAGTGAACTTTATTTAGATAAAATAAGGATTAAAAAAACTAGTACACGGTCCGCTTGATGGTAATTAGATTCACCCCTGAAGACTAAGATGGAATGACTCGATTCCAGTAAGACGGGTCTCCGGTTCTCTACACTCACCATATGAAACACAACGGCGTTGAGCTTTTATTTGATGCTGGTATTCTGTAAGAGCATGGTCCTTCCCCGGTCGAGCCGACCCATTCGTGCTGTAATCATAATATAGTAAAAGGGTCTCCTTTTCTCTAATATAGGCTTATAATAAGTTGAAAAAATACAATAAGTCTGTTTTGTTTTATTTCAAACTAGTATATATTTTAATGATATATCTACAGATAGTCAATTTATTTTTTATTTGTATTTGTTTCTACACACGATACCAACAGGCACGGCTATTTAATTTTTTTTCAGCGGGTAACAATTCTCGAGCAAATTAAACTTAACAGAATCCATGTTTGCAATTACTGATCACGCTCGGGAGCCAGGTTGATACTGTAAAATTAAAATTCGTAAAGAACGTTGCTTTGCTGTTGGTTAAATAATTTGTTATAACCTTATCTGTATGTTGTGCGTGCACTGCTGTGTTCCATCTGAAGAGTATAAAGAGCTAGTATAAATACAGGTTGTGAGGCATTTTATCTCAGTTTTCAGAGGTGACAACGCATCTGTGTTTTTTGTATAAACAGAGCGGGTCATCTACAATGTTCTGGAGCTCGAACATCCTTTCTATATGATCTTCTTGACGTTTCGTTTCGTCACTCTAAGATATCCATTTGGTGGCACGGAGTAACGGGTTATCTGACGCTACCACCACACTGCTAATTCAAAACAAAACAGGTCATTCTTTACTATTATTAATTTTTGTGACGAGTAATATAAAGATCGGAAATCTAATTTAAATTCCAAGTATGATGTGTTAGTGATTCATGCTTTTGTGTAGTGAATTTAATATCTGTATGTAATATGGCTGATGAAGTATAAAATTAAAATTAGATGTTTTTTATTTAATTTGACAAATTTTTGCTATAATTTTTTGTAATATTATGCAATGCAGTGATGCCAATATAAATTTTATTGATTTTATTATATTGTTTTTCCAAATACTACACTTCACCTTAAATTTTATCTAGGCCTAACGGTAGTACAATTTCCTTATATTTCGTATAGATTGTCCTACTTAAACTGCATAGCTGCAATCTAAAACAAAGCAGTCAGTGACCTATGGTTCAGAAGATATGATATCAAACTGAGGAAATTCGGTCAGTTATTGCAATATGTACGGATTAGCGCGAAATAATAAAATTATTATACTACACTATCACTCGGACCTCATAATAAAAGTTTTATTTGCATGTAGACTTCGGTATATTGCATTCTTAACGTATACATGAATGCAGTAAGTACACCTATGTACCTAAGGTTACTAAGTACTAAGGAACTATTAAATATTTTATAAAGATCTTAACACACTTTACTAGTAAACTAGTTATTTAGCAGTAAAATGTAGCATAGATGTACACTAACTTATCTCTGAAACGACTGTCGGTCTCTGATACAGAGAACTTGACCCTGTTTAACTATTCTAATTCCGGAGCCCGACTTAGTTGCTCTATTGCAATGTTTCTTTAACATATAGCAATTATACAAGTATCTGATGATGATCTGATATGACGTATAACTAATAACTACAAATTGATTTTAAATAAAAATCATATAAAAATTATCTTTAATAATCAAAAAGTAAATGGCCGTGAGGTGACGGCATAAAAAATTAATCACCCCATTACCGTGGCTGTCATAAGGGGCGACTACGAGAAATCAATGGTAAATCTAAGTCATCACACACAAAATCAAACTGTTTGCGATTTTCTTTAACGTATATATTGTTTTAACTTATGAAGTGTTTTCGAAAATTAAACATTATAATATTTTCTTAGTAGGTTACTGTTGTTGCTAGTCTGAAGCGAGCCATGGTAGATCCGGGGCTAGGCGCTTAAATTCCACTAACAACTCCTAGATTTGACGGACACAATACCTGCTTTGTAGGGTTGTCAAGTCTCTAAATTAGGACTAGGTTTGTACCCAAAATTGAGACGTAGTTTATTTTACTTAATGTATAATTAGTATAGTTAGAAATTAACGGTAAAAAAAAAGTAAGAGAAGAGAATAATTTTCTTTCGACGTGTGTTTAATGGAATATTGTTGTTTTATTTTGTGCACATGCTTTGCTTCCTTTACTACTTTTGAAAGAACAAATTTCAATCTGTATTGTAAATTAAAAAAGGACTTGTGCATCAAACTTTCTCAATATTTTTTTCATCACGTTTGTCAACTTCTACGTCCGTATCACGTCGGCGAACAAGCAATATTTCCCTCTCCGACACAAGTTTCTCGAACTAATTTCCATTCGCGAGCGTGTTGCGCAAAAATTATTGGCTTTCAAAAGTTGGCATTCGTCAGGAGTTAATATTTCTCACCAATCCAATTGTACTATCGTTTTGTCTTCGTTAATGCGACGTTATTTTCCATAAGTAGTACCTTATTTACTAACTTGGTCACAATAGAGTATCTTAATATACTTTTTCTAACTGAAGAAACGCGCAGTTCATAAAATAACTTAACTTTAAGAACTTATGGGATCGGAAAGTTAATAGACTTCGTACATAAATAAAGTAAATTATCGTTGTCAATCGTGAAAAATGTAACAAATAGAAAATTAAAAAAATCAAATTTTGATATTTGCAATGAATATGATTAACTCTAATATCACAGCAATAGCACTTGGCAAAACTTGCCAAGTGGTATGCTGCAATGGTATTGGCATTGGCCTTGCCATTCTACTTACTATATACTTATACATACTTTAATTTAAATATATTAATCATCTGCTTCTTCTTCTACATAATAAATTCGTAATGATTTCTTATATTTACGCGAGTACGTCCTGATGTCACAGTTATTGGGATAAAGACCTCAGTCCACACCACGACCATGAGAGCTGTAAAGCACCCGAATCGTAAATTAAAAAGTTAAAATTAAACGCTATAAAATCCGTAAAATTTGTTTAATTTAATAATGAATTAATGTTTTTGTTCAGTAAAGTAAAGTAAAGTTACAGCCTATATACGTCCCACTGCTGGGTACAGGCCTCCCCTCATTTCTGAGAGGGTTTTAGGGCAAGGAATTGTCCACCGCGCTGCCCCAATGCGTGTTAGCGAACTTCACATGTCTTCGAAATATTTTTTTTCTTATTCCTCAGATATGCAGGGTTTCTCACGATGTTTTCCTTCACCACCGAGCACGTAGTAAATCAGCACTTAAAATTGCGATTAACAATTTTATTGGTGCCGGCGGGAATCGAACCTGGGTTACTCGCGTTCTGTTATATTTACAGCGAGCGTTAACCATCTGAGCTACCACGGCTCATTGTTTTCGTTTAAAAACAATTAATCAATACAGATGAAGTATATGTAAGTTCAACTTAAAAAATAGGCTATAAAAATGGCACTGGCAGAAGTAAAGAATTTGCATTTATCAAATAGTTGTAGCACCATCGAGAATAAATGGGAATAAACACTAACACACGAGAGAACCACATCAGGACGTCATTAGTTAACTACAGGATATGAACCCCTAGTTATAGTAAAAAGGATTAGCCTTAATCACGACACTTAGCAGGCAGAGGGATTGCCAATCACGGTATCAGATGTCTCGCACAGTTTATGAAAACATCAAAGCTAGTGAAAATGTTATTTATACACCTAAATTATTTGAAAGAGAAAATCGACATAAATTTTTCTATAACAAAAACCACCATCCAAGAAACATTTCTTTATTCTATACATATACTACTTACATATCCTAATGTACGTTTTTACTATTTTTATGTAAAGTTATGACAAATTTTGTCCCAAGTTAATCGGTCAACTAGGCACTTGCCGACGTGTAGCACTCGGTGATGGCAGCACTTTATATACGTACAGTCTATACGTACTCTTTAAAAACTGGGTCGTGCGTATCCGGAGAGTTCACTATCAGTAGATTTTGTCGTTAAATAGTGCACTAAACTACTATAGATACAAAACCTAAACTTTCAGTAGTCGAATTACAATACACATTATTATATCGTAGTCGTTTCTTGTGCAATAAAAATATCAGAAATGAAAAAAAAACAGTATAATTATTTGTCCATAATCTGTGTAATGTGTTAATACTTACATCAAAATGCTTAGTAGTCCAAATGTAATAACCAATATGGTCAAGCCACAATATTTTATACGTGGTAGAGCCATGCTGCAGTTATATTAGTAGTATAGTTGTAGCACGAGTGGGTCGGCTCGACCGGGGAAGGACCACGCTCTCACAGATAATACCAGCGTTAAAATAGTAGCTTAATGCTGCTGTGTTTCGTATGGTGAGTGTAGAGAACCGGAGACCCTTTTAACTGCAAACGAGGCATTCCATCTTAGTCCTCAAGGGTAACAACGCATCTGCATTTTGATTCGTAATCGAGGATAGATGTAGATGTCTATGGGCCACAGCAACCACTTACCATCAGGTGTACTGTGCGCTCGTTTGTCACCCTATCCTATAAAAAAAGTTAAAATATTTATTTTCTGTTTTGTATACTACTTATATTTAATATTAAAATAATTTCTTGCGTCTCATTATAATCCTTTTTTACGCAATTAAAGTATCAGAAGGAATCACAAAAAGTTTTTGCTTATTATTATCTACATCTGACTACATAAGGCGACTTGACGATAATGTTATTAGTATTTAATAGTATTAATATTATACATAATATTTCACTCTTATAACAAATGGATGACCTTATGCTTAGAACGTTCTAAGTCATAACAGATATGAATACCCAGTACCTACTATAAAACAAGAGAGATAAAACGTCGTCAGCTAACCGAATGTAGTTCTCTAGCAAACTGGATAAAGTCATTAAAGTCTGCAAGTATACAAGGAAACAAAATGTTGCCGCTATTTGTATTCAAGTTTTAAATCGTTTCTTGAGTCAAACTATATTTTAGATAAATAATCTCGAGAAGCATTCAAATTTAAAACAGTAATGTGCATCATTAACTTAAGCTATATTTTTTTCATTTATTAACAAAAAAAATCATATACTTATCGTGATTTTTCACATAAACCAAATATTAACACGTTTAACGTAAGAGAAATATGACTTTATCTTTAATGATTTCTTATATTTACGCTAACACTACACATTGATTAAAACTAATTTTTCGGATTTTATCGCGTTTAATTTTAAATGATTTTTGATGACCAGCACCCATGGTCACGGGGGACTGAGGCTACCGACTTTATCTTTATTGCATTAGATAGATATACAGTTACCAGGGGTAACAAAAAGTCGATTGCAATCGACCCGTCGCTCGCAAAGCTAATTTTGGTTAACTGCTCGCGATAGCTTAACTTAGAAACCGATTACTACTACTAGTTAGGTAAAAACACTTATATTTAGCCTACGTTCAGCTGTGGACTTTCAATGATGATGATGATCATTATGACGAACATCGTTATTACCACATTAATGGTTCTAAATATTTTCTGAGCGCTTTGAAAACCTACGGGAAAAGAGTTGCGTCACAAGCATTTTATGTCGCTAAGGCGATTTGCTAGAAGTGATACCTTATCTTCTAAGAAGGTGTTTTATATATTACTAAAATTTACGTTACTATACTACTATACTACAATGGATCCCGCTTAACTGCCACTGAAATCCTTACGCGTATTTTTAAACAAAAACATCGTTTTGAAATGTTGTGTGATTTGTTTAACCCAATTACAGAACTTATGCAAACCAACACTAGAACTTTTAATTGCTTTATCATGTTGTCAAAGATATGTTCACTTATAATATCTGTTATTATGACCTTTTTTAATTTTAGAAGTAAGAATATTTGTCTCTATTTCTTTTTGACACTGATCGACAGTCACTCTCATACTTCACTGTTCTTGACATAGGCCTCTCGTTGTAGGAGGCCATTGCGCTTGACAAGCGGAATTGACGATAGCAGTACCAGACACCGCACCATTGACAACGCTTCCTTATCTGGATCACCTCTTCCGGCACCTATGGGCTTAAATTGGGTCAGGGATTTTCTTACGCTACCGCCACATGGATAGTTTCCTTTCAGTTCGAAGCTTTTTTGACAAACTTTATCTGTTAGTGTTTATGTATTTATAAATGTAATGTAATTTTGTAATTTACTTTTCACTACACTCTCAAACGTTTGAATAATTTGAATTTTTGCAAACGTATTAATCACGACAATACAATTATTTCTTTACTATGACCTGGTATTACCACTAGGATCAGCGAAGCTCATTATCAACGCGTGTTGTTTTAGTTTTCCTAAACTGTAATATATTTGAAAAATAATCTCGGAGCAATTTTATACGACGTATTAATTTACAGTGTTTTGCAATATGACCTTTAAGTGATCCCCTGATTGTGGTATCCAGATTATATTCGCGTAGAAGAAGTATACTATAACAAATTAACGAGGGAGTCAGTCACGTGTCAAATTGTCTAGCCTCATTGCTTCTGAGTGACGTAACACTCACGTAGTTTACAGTATCGTCTAATAGCATCGCTTTGGTAGATATAAACACCATTTCATGTTACGCCAACATACAATTTACGTCAAGATTACAGAAGGGTTCTTGTAAATTTAGATTCTCGTTTATAATTATTGCTTTTGCGTGTGTGTTCTCTTATATAAATGTAAATATTGAAACTTTTGAACAATTTATTTAATTTCACTATATCGTTTGGAATTTCGTTCGTTCAGACACGACTACAGGGGGAAACGGAGCAGGAGATGGTCAGCAGCATCTTTCTTATAGCGACACAAAATAATTAAAAAAAAACTAATTTTGCCCACTCGCCTGCCAAGCGTGTCGACTATGGCATATATACCCTATATGAGACAATCTATGGAGGAGACCTTTGTTCAGAAGACTTTTGATGGGCACTAATTGATAAATTAATAAAAGAATGAGGATATCTCAGCTGCAAGGCATTTGACTAATACAGGTTTTTAACAATGTAATAGCTGATCCGCTGTGTACGAACAACCGAGTTACATAACCGAGGGAGAAACTGCCCCTAAAACTGAACTACACCTATGAAAAATTAACGAGAACATAATTCAGTATTCCACTGTTTTGTCCTCCAAAACTAGACTAATTTTTTATGAACTATACAAGAAGCAATGTTTTCTTCATACGTCTAATTATGTTTTATTGGATGTCTAAAAATTTATGTAATTAATTAAACTAAAGTTAAATTATTAATTTAATTAATTTATGGGAAAATGAAAGAACATAGATTATACCTTAAAAAGGGTATTAGCTCTGATGTCATTATCCAGGGAGAAAACAGAAATAAGTTTTTATAGAATAAATGCCGCCCAGGTATCCTATTAGGACTTCCGCCTGAAAATAATAATACAGAGCATGTGTGTAAATAATAAACAGTGCATAACTTTATTTTTTACGAGGTGGGTACTACCACTGCCATAACTAAACTCAACAGCATTATGACCTCTACGCTAGGAAATTATATACAGCATTATCGTACTAACTTTTACACTGGTAAACTAACAAAGACAAAACGGTTGTATTTTCCCAGTTTACTGAATGTCAATATCATGCAAAATAACTTTATAGAAACCTTGGCAGTGCTATCGCTATTTTACTGATCTCACTTTGTTCTTAAATTTGAATGTTAAATTCAAAATGTCGCTAACAAACTAAGTCGTAAAATAGTTTTCCACCGAGGAGACATTCCATATAATTTCCTTCTCCGTCGCCGCGAATTTAATATTATTTTCAACTATGTACAGTCTACACTTCAACTCCCACCGTTTCAATATAGGTACAGTGACCTGTCTGGGATGAGAATCTAAAATATTAGAGCTTTATTATAAGTTTCGTCCATTTTAATATATTATATATACGAAATCATATTATTTTTGTTACAATTCTATACGAAAAAGTATATTAGCATCCCTTGTGAATTACTTCTAATGCCAAGAAATTTCAAATTGTCGTTTTTGTATGAAAGCTGTGGCCGTTTTTCCTTAAAACATATTTTCTTACTGATCACTTAAGGTTCTACCATATGTCAAAAATATGTAATTTTTCTTGAAGCAGCTTAAGATACCATTATTTTTCCAGTATTTAATCCAATATCTTAAACAGGATACACTACCAAAGAACGAGTAATAAGTAAAACAAGTTTGACCCAGACTCCGCAGACTGGCATTCTGATGCAACTGTAATTCGAACGCAGTAAGAAAATTGCACTTGCGCATACTTTTGCAAAGCTTTCGGAAAGTCGCGTGTGCGGTAACACAAGCTTATACGTAAATGGATGTAGGTACTCTGTAATTTGTACGCCAGTTGATATTTACGAGTATTTTCTGATGCAATTTATCAACGCATTTCGATCAGTACTCATTGGGTTTTTTCTTCTCATTAATTTTGATTTTCCTGATGCAATGGCGCACACTATTAACACTGCCAGAGTTTTACAATGAAAAAAAAATAAAGTTCTTATTAGGTAAACAAAAACCGTAAATGCTTATTTATTAAAAATATCTATAACCCCAAGGCAGCATAATAGAAATCATAACCCCATCTCCATCTCCATCTTCCCCTAGATTTCGTAAAAGACATTTAGGGAAAGATCCGAAAGATTTTCTGATCTGCGATTGATGGCGATATAATAACATCCCCAGGTCGACGATGGGATTAAAAGAACATCTATCAATTTTTCATTTAAAAAAAAAACATCTTAACTTTTCGAATAAAATATAGCCTAGATCACTCCTGGCGTTGCTTTCTATCTTTTCGCGAAGTTTTATTACAATCGGTTCTGCCACAAATAAAGGCATGCCAGTAAGGTCAGTATAAACCAGTTATTTTGATATTATAGACGAACGCTTCAGTTTTATTTATACTTATACGAATTCAAAACTAACGAACAAAGCGACAATTCAAACTTGCAATGCTTTTGTTAAGTGTTCACGAAGGAAACTTGTTGGGTGCTTTTCCATTTTCTTATCCCATTTTCATTTACAACCATATTCTCACGAACTTGTAGAGCCGACTCTATTACTCTAATATGTAAACGATGTAGTATCGATTTTCACACAAAGAAAACTTAGTTGTAGCAGAGACCCCTTTTCAATAAAAATCACATTTTCCCTCACAAGTTGGTTGTTGGTGCCTGTGTGACATTCACGGCGTAGTTTAGTGACTTCCGAAGTAGCAGGTTATCGGACGTGGAAGGGAGAGGGCGGGGTGAGGGGAGGATGTAGGAAAAGCTGGATGCTGCCTGGTGGATAGTCGCCCCCACATTCGCGTCCCGGTACTCGGCGCGGCCGCTCGTATTCGCGCGCAGTTAATATTCACGTATAACGTATATATTACGCGTTGTTCTTTACCGATTTTCGCAACTGACTGTTTATTATTTTGTTGACCGCATTGAAGGTTTGTTGTGGCTTACAGAAGTGTTACAGTGATTTATATATAACAAGTTAGAAAATTTAATTCTTCTTAGCTAACCATTTGCAGTGTAGGTGCCTTTGTCTATTCGTTATATATTTTCAATGAATAGGTATATAATTTATAACAAAATAATGATAATATATAATGAATACAATTAAAATCAGCTTATATACCTTCATATAAATTTTAGTATTTAATTCATTGTTCCTTTAATATGTAACGACTAATTATTTATGGATAATAGGTGTGATTGTACGGAGGAATTGATTCAGCTAGAGTAATAACATATTTTTTTTAAATCTCTGTATTAACGCGATAAATTTTTGGGGTGTTGCGCAGTGAATGGAATTACTATCGAGTTTTTTGCGCCATATTCAGATTGCTTATTATAAAATATTGTGTTTTGGTATTATGTTAATGTTTTAAAAACTGCGTGAAAATTCGGTTAGCGTAAGTAAAAAAAATAGTCCCACAAATTGTATTTAAAATATTTTAATTTAATATAATGTCTGCCAGAATGAGATATTAATAGGTTACCCTGTTAAGTTATAGTTTATTTTCATTTGGTAAGCACATTTGATTTAATTTATTAAACGACAAAACCAGACCTGGTGTACTATATGTACCTGATGCTAATGAACAAATTTACCCTTGTTAATGAAAATTTCGTAATATCTCGAATGAACCACGGTCCAATACTGATTCAAATTATTGGTTACTACCTACCTATTTGTCGAAATTTGTTACATCAAAGAGAAACATTTTAATTAGAAATACCTTTCATTATGTAATTATCATAGCGCTCCAATATTATTCGTTATATTAAATGTCACAAACGATCCACCCTTTTAATTTACCTTGACGATTATAGAAAAAAATTGCTATGGGATAACTGTTAAAACTATTTTTAATAGAAATAAAGGCGTTAAACGAGCACGCTTTTAACGCTAATTTATTATTATATTATTATTTTGCTGATGTTTGGTCTTTCGCCGGTAAATCGGACCCATTCGTACTACAATCGTAATATAGCTGCAGCATGACTCTACCATATCTATACTAATAAAGTGGGGTTAGTAGAATAATCTTTTATCACACCATCACTTCATTGAGTGCCTCGTTGGTCTAGTAGTTGTAGTAGTGCGACTGTTGATCATGAGGTCCTCGTTTCGAATTCCGGGTCGGGCCAGAAAATCTATTATTGAGTTTTTCCGTCAAGAAATTCTCAGTGACCGCCCGGATTCAGGAAGTTGGCGGTGTCTCATCCCCGTGCTTCAGAAAGCACGTAAAGTCGTGTCGGTATACAATCCCATCGGATTATGAGAGTGAGGGAATAGTGAGTGCACCTGTGCTTGCGCATACACTTGGGCACTAAAATCTTGTCCTGCGGCGATGGCTAGTCTCCGTTGAGGCTGGCCGCCATGACCGCAATTCGGTCTGGAGAACATTATTATTATAACACCATCATGTCTTACGATTATCGTAAGAAACAATAAAGGGATTTAATTAATCGTGTTATGAGTAGAAACATGTGTAAGAGCTTAAAAATCTTACCGCAGTCGCTGGCTTACTTGACAAGCGTTTTAACCCTTCAGTTTGTACTTGTTCTCCTTAAATGAAATAGGAATAAAAATAATATTTTAAGGTACATCTATATGGTAGAGCCACGCTACAGCGTATTATAGCTACAGCATGAATATCTCGACTCGTCCAGGAAAGGACCTCGCTTGTGTTTCGTATGGGGAGTAACGACAAGGGAATACCATTCCGTGTTCGCGTTCAAGGATGATAACCTGATCTGTATTTTTATTTTTAATCGGGGATAGAGATATTTCTCTATTGTCTACAGTGTGGATATTTATTAGCATCAATGATTGTGTGCTCGTTTGTCACACCCTCATTCACAAAGAAATGAACGATCAAAAGTTAAAGTTACTGTCTACAAAGGTACAAGGTTTGTTGGCAATATCGCATCATAACTGCCACAACGAATCAAGAACAATAATATTCTTACTCTTAAACTCGGACATCAATAAATTTGGTAGTATAAAAGTCTAAAACATTGTCGTAGTTTAGAAAACTGATAAAAGGTCCCGAACAAAGTCGCCAAATACTTTTACCACATAGCTGTAGTCATAACAACTAACATCATCACTTCATGAATTTACTGTTGAATATTATACGTACGTGTATTAACCGTGTAGAGGCGCTAAGCATATTCACTACTCCACATCGCCCACAGGCGACAGAAGGAACATGAAACAGAGGCTTGGCGGCAGCATCTTCCTGATAAAGTAAAGTAAAGTTACAGCCTATATACGTCCCACTGCTGGGCTCAGGCCTCCCCTCATTTCTGAGAAGGGTTAGGGCAAGGAAGTGTCCGCCGCGCTGCCCAAATGCGTGTTGACGAACTTCATATGTCTTCGAAATATTTTTTTTCTTATTCCTCAGACATGCAGGTTTCCTCACGATGTTTTCCTTCACCGCCGAGCACGTGGTAAATCAGCA
The DNA here is from genome assembly GCA_907164705.1 of Parnassius apollo. Classification (NCBI taxonomy): domain Eukaryota; kingdom Metazoa; phylum Arthropoda; class Insecta; order Lepidoptera; family Papilionidae; genus Parnassius; species Parnassius apollo. Next base: position 28,658,760 of record CAJQZP010000693.1, read on the forward strand.
CTTAAAATTGGAATTAACAATTTCATTGGTGCCGGCGGGGATCGAACCCGGGTTACTCGCGTTCTGTTATATTTACAGCGAGCGTTAACCACTGAGCTACCACGGCATCTTCCTGATAACAACTCAAAATATATTTTAAAAATAAATATCCAAACAGAGACACGAGAAGAAAATTTTTTATTTTAAATTCTAAAAATATTCGAGCAATCATTTCTTTCTTTCACGATACCCGCGGGATAATATGGGGTAGTGGATATTCTTACAACATAAGGGGCGGACAGAGGAATACAAGTCAGGAGATGGGTAGCAGCAACTTCCTAATAACGACTAAAAATAGCAAAAAAACTGCAGTTGGGCTACCCGCTAGCCAAGCGTGGCAACTATGGCAAAATTCCGCCATGAGGCAATCTTTGAGGGAGGCCTATGTTCAGCAGTGGACTTTTATATAATGTAATGCATCTACGTATTAATTAGATTCAAAAAGACATATAGTGTATTTTTTCAAAATATTTAGTATTAATATATATTAGTCAAAACAAAATAAGGGCCACCACATTTTTACAGTATTCTCACGAATTCTTGAGGTTTAAGGGTTGATTAATGATTAGATTGCATAAATTAATTGATTTTTATTGTAAACAGCATAAAATAATGACGGAAACAAAAAAAATTACTTACTTAATTACAATATCTGGTGTGCCCTCCTCGTTTTCTAATGCACTCTTGAAGCCTGGAAGGTACACTTTCCACCAGGTGTACCACTGTTTCTTAAGGAATTTGTTCCCAGCTTGATTTTAGAATGTTTATTAGCTGTCTTTCATTGTGCACGGGTTGGTTTGTGCTTCGAACACTGCGTTTCAGTAAATCCCACGTATGTTCAATGGGATTGAGATCCGGACTATTTGCAGGCCAGGGCAGTACCTGTATACCAGCCTCCTCTAGGGCTTCTCTGGTGGCCCTAGCTATATGAGCGCGAGCATTATCGTGCATCAGATGGAATCTTGCTCCGATTCTCTGTGCATATGAAACCACATGGGGTCTAATGACCTCCTCGATATAACGTTGAGCTGTAATTGTGCCTTCGTTGAGAATTACCAACTCGGTTCTACCTGATATAGAGATTCCTCCCCACACCATAACATTGGGGCCCCCAAACCTGTCACTTTCATGGATACAAGCATCCGAAAATCGCTCACCTTCACGCCTCCAAACCCTAATGCGACGGTCATCACTAAAAAATTTAACTTTGCACTCATCCGTAAACAGTAATGTGCTCCAATCACTCATATCCCTTGACAGATGCTGCCTTGCGAACGATAATCGGTTTGCACGATGGGCACTTGTTAATGGTATCCACACTACGCGTCTCCTGGAGAACTGCTGGTCCTCGTGTAAGCGATTTCTAATGGTTTGATCACTGACGCGTGTACCCGTCGCCTGCCGCAAACGGTTTTGTAAGGAGCGGGCAGTGATGCAGCGTTCTCTGCGCGCAGTCAAGCGCACGTAGCGATCCTCCTGTGCGGTAGTTGCTCGATTTCTGCCAGATCCCCGTCTCCTGGTTAGTCTTCCAGTCTCTTGAAATCGATTCCAAGCATTCTGGACTGTTGCCGGGAAAAACTCAGCTGCAACGCCACAGAACGCTGCGAATGGCCTTCTTGAAGTAATGTTACGGCCCTAGTTACAGTTGGTAAGTCCATATGTCGTCGAATTCTCGGCATAACTTTTTTTTAAATGTTAATTCAGCCACTAGTTAAACAAAACTTAAACCGTTCTTGACATAATCGTCACTTTGACTGAGTTAAAATCTGTCTTAAAATCGGGTAGAATCAAGTGGTTACAATAAACTATCAAAAACTACCCACTTTAAACAATTATGAACCTGTAATACTCAAAAAATGTTTGTAAACTAATAAAGTAACACCACAATAAACAATCAGCTACTTGAGAACGCATAAAATATGAATTCTCGCTACCGACGTAAAAAATAACAAGTGGCCCTTATTTTGTTTTGACTAGTATATATATATATAATATTTTTTATGTTTTATTATGTTATTTAGTAGAAACATTTAGTTTACTAAATCCGTGAAGGCACGCAAGCAAGGTGTGCAACACAAGTGGTGTACTCTCGCATAGCCTGCCTGTATAAAGCTCGCTTGTTAAGTGAGTTGCTCTACTCTACTTGTTGATGGCAATGTGGCCTCCTCGCGCGTTGTATAAAAACTACAACTACGCGCTTTCATCCGGACGCTCTAAGAGTTTCTATCTGGGTGATTACACTCGCGAGATTTGACGAGACGGAAGGAAGTGCGGTCGAAAGGATATTCAAATTAAAGCGCCCATATAATATGTATTCTTAAGTCTTTTAGATGCCTCTATATTGGTTGTTTAACACGGACGAACTATACATATTGTATTACATCTATTTTTAGACGTATGTGTGATATATAATATATATATATAAAAAAAAAAAAAATATATATATATATATTCTTCTAGTGTACTTAGACATATACATCTTTTTTGCTAAACAACCAGTTGCAATTGAAAAGACCACCATACTTAACAAAAACCTGTTTATATTATCTAAAAGTCTACGTACAAGGGTACGTATTTACGTTATAAAATTTAACGAAAACGGCAAATTAATATATCAAAATAATATTCCGTCTAGTATTCTGTCGCTTATTGCTAAAATCTAATTATTGCCATTTATCTATTTTAAACCGGTAATACCTTCAGGGATTTTGTAAACCCAAACTTGAATTGTTAGTATTATAAATTCATTTTAAAAATATATTTGTTTTATATTCTTCCACTTTGCATACTTTATCAGGTTCGACTCCGACTGTACCAATGTATCATAAGTGCTGTGACACATATATATTATTAGCAAGGAAAGTACTACGGTGAAATATGCGATAGCTAGCCTTCGAAGGATTTTCAACTTTCTTAATACGTCTACGATTTCAGATTTACGTTTCGCCGCCACGCGACTTGAATAACTACGCCCGTAATATTTGAATTTGGAATCTGTGTATATCTTTAAGATATTCGGAATGAATGCTGACGAAAAATATTTATGGTATACTGCGCAATTCATAAGTGAATTGCTCTGTATATTTTAGGTTATTTTTAATTATTAGCAGTAATGCTAGAAGTTAGCTATAATATTTAAAACTTACTATGTGTAATAGCTTAAATTGTTCAAATTTGATATTATTAATAATTATAATAATATCTTGTTGTAAAATTCCGAACTTCATTGGGAATTTTCACAACAATAAATACTGTTCATGGAATACGTACACGCTTTGGGAAATATCAAATGCAAATTGAATGCTTAAACTGAGTTAGTTACATATTGTGAAGCATTGAATAGGCGGCACAGTGCCCTTTGGCCTATATTACAATTTACAATGTCACTTTTTAGTACTTTTTCCAACATACTGTGTACATTATTCATTTATTTATTTATATTTAAGCGTTTTTGTTTTACATGAGAAAGTTTAAAAGATTATAGAATTTTTCTCCAATAATATCTAATTAAAAATAATAGAGAAAAATATATTATTACATTTAATACTTTTAAAAGTATTTTTATTTTTCACTTGTTCGGAAATATATTTGTCTTGGGAAGAACCAGCGAGCAACCTAACGGAATTATTTTAAACATACAATTTTGAAGTAATTTTATATATTTATTTATATAAATTATAAAAGAACCAGAGTAGTAGCGATTACCTCATTATCAGGCTTCATTACTGTACATTCTATGAAAACATCATTGGGAAACATTATTGTACTGTTGTTTCTTAAAATTCAGTTTAATAAAGAAAAACCTTTAACATAATTAAGAAAAAAGAAACACTTACTGCTACCGTTACTGCCTATTAAAGTCCACTGCTGGACATAGACCTCCATTAGGCATAGATTGCCTCATAGGGGGTATATTTGCCACAGTTGCCACGCAAGGCAAGCGGGTTGGCAACCGCAGCTATTTTATTTTAGTCGTTACTAAGAAGATGCTGTTGACTTCCTATCTCACTTTATTTCTATCGCTCTTTCGCATCTTACGTTGTAAGAACATCCACTACCGTGAGGTACGAGTATGGACTCGTATCATCACGCTGGTGTCGTAAAAGAAAGAAATAATTTAAAATCTTATTTTCCTTCTCGTGTCTCAGTTTAGATATTTATTTTTATAATATACAAAAGTAAAATTACGTATGTAGTTCCGGTAATACATAAAGTATCATATAGAATTTTGAAAATAAACTTGTAAAAACAACCAATGCCGATTTTCTACAACAAATTAAAGTAATATTCAAGTACTGAACACAGCGTACCCGCGTTGACATTACACATAATAAGTCATTTTAAATTAGGTACGTAATTTAAACTCTATGAAACGTGAAAGGCGTTAGATTTACGTCGTATTCTTGAAAGTATGGTGTAAATTTAGACGCAAATTTATTGCAAATCGGGCGTAATGGAGATAAGAGTGATTGGTGTGAATTTGACAGGGACTGTTAATTATATTTCTGTTCGTCCTTGGAGCCCACGCCGAGCTACTTGTGGTTCGAACGAAAGTTAAGACTCATGGGTCGTTTAACACACGCGCCGTTTAACGATGCCGTAAAAAGGAAATTTAGAGCATGGTTGAGGGATCTTTTTACCAGATATTTCTTTAATGTACCAACCAACAATCGTACAAGCATGTGAAGATTCGTCCTTAATCATCACACGTATTATGCGATAATTCGCTACTAGTTTTGTATTCGTTTTCTTTGGAGTTTATTGGAGTTCACTCCTTAAGAATCGTTTCATATATCGCGCACGGTATGAATAGCAAATGGTAGTAAAATCAAGCGTTAACAAAAAGTGAAGCCATTATCGTTTTCCTCTGCGCAACATACTCGCGTATCCCATAGCTCGAAAAGAATATATTATTAGTCATATATTTTTTACGTAATGTGATCATATATTTTATCAAATCAATAAAAATAAGTATAAAGGTTCATTTACTTCCTTTAACTATTGTATATATTTTAAGACATTCGTTTTTCTGGAGTAAATTCCAGACACGTGTCTGAGCTGACAGCATTTTTTGTCTTTACATGTGTATTTGACTATTTACATCTGCTTTCATAAATTCAAACAAAGTGAATTTTATCATTTCAACATTTTACATACTGCGTAGGTTATCAGACATACTTTATAAAAGTATGTACTTAAAAATATAAATGCTATATATAGCGCAGAATATCGTGGACGAATACCGATAGATTTGCAATTTGTTAGGGTATTGAATTAGTGAATTTTTGTTATAACTCTTCTACTTTCCAATTTACAGATATAGAATCACACCTACAAGGCTTTGTAACTTGTAGGAAAACTGCACAACATTATATTATATATTAATGTTTTTCGAGGTTACAATACGAAACCGGAGTACTTTGAGAGTATATTTGAATTGAATTAGTATTTAATTACGTGAAAGAAACATTCTGCAGCTATATTAGCGGTATAGTTGTAGCATGTCTGCTCAACCAGGGAAGGTCCACGCTCACACAGAATACAAGCGTAAAATAGGAGCTTAACGCTGCTGTAGAGAACTGGAGACCATTTTTACTGGAAACGAGGCATTCCATCTTAGTCCTTAAGGGTGACAACGCATTTTAATTCGTAATCGAGGATAGTTTGTAGATGTCTCCACATCCACTGCTGTAGCCGATAAACATCTACACATGCCATCAGGTGGGGTATGTGCTCGTTTATCACCCTTAATACTTTAAAAAATTAGGTATCCATATTTATATTTAGTATAATCAAACATTAAGGAATTGTTGCCATTTATTTATCAAGGTTATTATATCAAGACAGGACAGTGACAGGAATCCACAACTGTCGACAAGCAGTATACAGTACGTTCATAAAGTATCGCGAATTTTGAAAATCCGCGGGCTACGTAATTTGATTTTTGTTTTTTTGTAGCCTTATGTTGGTACTCACGTCCCTTACTTGCTGACAAGGTCGGCCATTTTGAATGTTTAGTTAATTTTTGACAGCTGCTTTGCTTGGATGTTTTTTGGCTCGTCTTCGATTTTTGCGTATCCCAAAAATGGATCAAAGAATCTGTATAAAATTTTGTGCGAAAAACAAAATAAAGTGCGCGGACGCATTCCGAATGTTGACTGTTGATGTGATAAGTAATACTCAAAGACTTCATAATTCGATGTTCAAATAGTAATAAAATCACCAGAAACATCACTACCATGTTGCAATTACATAATATATGAAATAAACATCTAAGTAATTTTGACTTAAAGGGATAGAGGCAGCACGAGACTTGACGCCATCCTAAAATTGAGTAGCGTAGCGTATGAGTATTTAAGCTTAAGTAAAAATTATTTATTTTAATTAACAACCACCAAATGTATATTAATGTATATTAAAATACCATAAATAAAAATTTATACCGATAGTTTCCACTAAAAGTCATAATAATAAGTTAATATTTTAGGCTTATTTCTTTTATTTTGTGTTTAATTTAAAAATCCAAAGAATACATACATAACCATGTCTGGTATCTAAGATAGCCGAAGTTGGAAATCCAATGTTCTTCAAAGTAATCGTTTAAAGTATCTAAGATATCCGAAGTTGGAAATCCACTGTTCTTTAAAGTAATCGTTTAAATTTAAATTATTTGTTAATTGCTTACATTTTGCTACGTATAATTTATATTTTATTAACTAACTGGACTTTTATATACATAGTTATGTAAAAATAAACGACGAGTTAATCTAAATATGTTTAGCTTTTTAATCACTAAGCCAGTGTTTGTTGTCAATAAAAAAATCAAAGCTTATTAAAATAAATTATAAAAGTCACGATAACGAAGTACATCTACGGATGTCTTACCATTTACTTGAAATTGACTTGTAACTTTAAAAAAAAGTGATAGTCGATACCTTTTCAATATTACACGTCTAATCCTGAAACCAAGTTTTTTCGACACTCTCACGTAGGTAGATGGATTTACGAGAACGGTTTATCGATTATGCGTTCACCAATCCGCCCGGAGTGCCGTTTTAAATAAATAATGAATTGAATTTATGGAACGCAAAACTACTGAAAAATGTATTTGAATTGAAAAAGCCTTAAAACAAACTATATGAATGACTGAAAATGAACTGAAATAATTTTCTATGCCCGGAAGTTGAGAAGCCATTTCCGTTATAGTTTATTTGCGACCTGTTCAACGTTTCAAGAATCGGTCTCAATAGAAAACTTCTCTTATTTGACGCCCAACGAGAAGTTTTACTTTGTGAAACAAGTTTTTCAGCTTAACTCTCGGTAACTTTCCATTCAACGTCGTTTAATTTAAAATTAGGCTGAAGCTAGCTATTAAGACTTATAGCGTTAAATGAGGAAATCTCATTCCGTAATTATTATTAGTATAATTAGTATTCAGAGCGGTATCTTTTACTTGAGGGTATAGAATTGCAAGTTCTTATATAGCTTACTTAACCAACTGGTAAATACAATGTAATCAATTGGCACTTAGCGTGACCTGAATCAATATTTTATCTACCGCATATAACTATTACGCGTGCTAGTACCCACGCAATAATTGATCTTTGCAAACGCAGAGACTAAATTGCACTGCGCAATAGACTTTAAGCTTATTAGCATAATTTACGTAGACTGTCAACGTTGGAATCTTTCTCAAAGACATTTTAAATTATTTTGAAAAAAAAAATTCAATGATTTATACAGGGTATGTTCCAAAATAGAACCCAGTGTACTGTCCAATGCAAATGGTGTCATGAATCGACCTTATACTGGTGATTCATTCCAAAAACATAGGAATAATAAAAGAATCATAAGAAATCATAACATAGGTCAGTATATGACGTCATACATTTGCGCCATATTGGAAAAGTGTTGGCGATTATTTTGTCGTTTTGTGCTCCTAAAATCATTATATCCTCCCAATGGAGACCAGCAATTATTCTATATATTTTTGTATTTGAATAAATAAAAACAAATTCTGGCATGCTTCATTCAGCGCACACACAATTAAATTTTTTTTATTATGTCCGGATATCCGACACAATATGGCGGCGGCACGCCAGTACAATATAGTGTCAATTGATGACGTCATTTGTATTCGGCAGTATACTGAAAAGGTTTCGGAACATACTCACAGCACGGTAATATTATCTATACAGTATTGTAACTCGGCCGTATCTTTCAAATAAATGCCTACAGCCGTGCGGCACGTAAACATGCGATAGGGCTGCCTGCCTCCAGCATTTTTACATTTGCCTACTTTGTGTTTCATAATAGCTCAATGTTGTAAATATACTTTTTTATATAAACAAGTAAAATAGGTACTTTGTGAATTGAATAGGATGTGTTCAATAAAAATGCGTGTCGTTTTTTGATTGGTAGATTTAATTAAAAAACCATGTTTATGTTTGAATAGCAAATCGGTCTTATAAATTTGCGACCGAAAAATATTTGCGCCTCGGCTGAGACTTACGAAATGATTTATTATTAGATTTTTAAATATTAAAAATCCGTTTTCTAATATAAAGCTAAAAATAATATAAATTAAAAATTGTTTTGGGAAACATGGGCAACGTGGAGAAAAGGAATATCTTTTAATTGGTTATAGATACCTGCAGCTACTTTACAATTTATATGTTTGGTTTTAAATGAAGTTCAGATTTATTATTTCTTTATTTCTATTCTATTATTTATTTTTTATATATTTCACAAAATCATCACTGCGGCACAGTCTCGACTGTCTGCATGCCGAGCGCATGCCGAGATCGAGGCGCGTAGGCATAACTCTCGCTTCGTCCGTTTGTATGAAGTTGGAATACTGTATAGATAGTGTTACCGTACCCACAGTGAGTTTGCGGATATATTTGAAGTGACTAAAGAGACATGATCTTTTACTTTGTGTTTAAGCTATATTATAATACCTACGAGAATACACTACTTATCGTTACCTTAACAGTCACAGTCTATTAAAGCCTTTTGTTGAACATAGGCCTCCCACATAAATTGTCTCTCAGTTGCCACCGCAATTTTTTTATTCGTTATTAGGAATACGCTGCTGCCCACCTCCTTATTTATTTCACTCTGTCGCCTCTTACGATACCCACGGTATGATCTGTGGTAGTGGATATTCCTACACCGTACTACTTGGTAACGAAAAATCTAGTTAGTGATATTAAATTTAAAACATTAATTTTAATCTAAACCGCGATTTGATATATATTATATAAATACGAGTTACCCCAAACAAAATTCAATCTGAATTACTTTTTCCGTACAACCACTTCAAAGCAAAACTTTAAACCAGAAACGTTTCGGTCCGAACAATAATGAAACGATAAAGATAAATTATTAATTAATCATGATCAAGGCTTGCTTAATCACGAGCCCATTTGACCGACCTTCCTTTGAATTTGAAATTCTATTAATACAGCCTACAAACTGCCTCATTTTGGAAGCAAACCATTTCGTATATTTACCTATTCAAGATACGGCATTGGTATAGCCTCTTTTTTATCGCATCACGTCTACAGAGTTCTACTAATAATATTCTTCGCAAGCGTAACTTTCTGATAAATTAGCTTTACTCGTACTATCATTCGAAATGCAGCTTCACCTAAAAAACTAACGAATGTAGAGGTCGAAAACATTTTTATCGTATTGAGTTATAGAATTTTAAATGAATCTAGAAACTCCTTTATCCATATATCTAAAAGAGAGAAATTATAATACCTATTTATTTAAGTTTAAAATAAATTTAGTTTTAGTCTTGAGATTTAGTCAAGCATATACATTTAATAATTTACGAATAAGGAAGAAGCCGGCACGAGCTGCGAAGTACAGGCTGCGGCGGTACACCGGAGTAGTGCCGTTGCGGTTTCCTATAGATAAAAGTCCGCAATGAGACACAAGAGTACCATATAATGTAACTGCACCTTATATTTTATAGCTTTAGAACTAGATAATTCCTGTTCATAGCAAATTTTAGCGCCTAGTGCGTAAGAAAGAGTTGAAATAATTGCGATACCGTTACCGCATCGCGTTGCCACCACAAACATCAGGTGGCTAAGCTTTTACATTTTCTGAAAGAAACCATTATTTAAATAATGCAGACATTTGACTAGCTTGCTACTTTTTTAATTATCATAATATATTTGGACCATTTGGAAATTATCGTTTATTTGGGATTATGTTCATTGCAAATAGTAGTATAATATTGTTTATATACAAAATGTTATATATAATTATCCTGTAACCTTCTTAGAGCCACAAAATATTGTTATTAAATAACTATCTCAGTAGTAATAATTAAATAACTGACTTTGCCAATGTAAAAAGTGTACAAGTAAGAAGAAACAGTGCATAAAAATAAAAGAAGTATATAAAAATGAAGTCGTGGTGGTTTATCTCTCTGCTGGCATGCCGCCTAATGATAGACGTAGAGGCATCGATTTACGACGACGATTACGACTCCTATACTGGTAGTTATGACTACAAGAATTCAGGTGAGTATCCAAATTTTGATTACTTTATTGTAACGTTATATAAAGCATTCATGGAAAATAAATAACGAAAATGGACTTAAAACTTTAAAGCAATTCATCTATTAAATCATAATAGCTGTTATCCGCGACTTCTTTCGCGTGGAATGTACTGCGATTGGATTTCATGGGGCTTAAATGTTTGTATATACTTTCATACGCATTTAGTAAAACGATTTTATTTTAACATTACAAATACACACGACAATTTTATTTATTTGTATAATATATAAGCCAGTCATCCAAACAACCAATCTGTCTGCTCAGCGTGGTAAGAAGGACAGTTATTAAGTTATGCAAGCTATTAGATGCATTCTTGCACACGTTTATGTTTGGATATAATATAAAATTTTATTTTTCGAACGAAAATGTTAAAAATACGTTTTGATATAATATAAAGTTATATTTTTCTAACAAAGCAAAGGATTTTCGTTAAATTCAAATGTTTTACTGTCAAACTAATTTGATTTCCACTATTACATTTATCTTTCGCTTGAAGCGAAGCGTCCTTCCAAATTAAGTTTGAAACGACAAACGAGTAGTCTTCAACAATAGATGAGATTTTTAGTGCCTAGATATAGGTTTATAGAATTGTTCGTGTGACGATATTCGGTGAGTGATTTTTGAGCATACTCATCTATGTCCATTTCACTAGTTTGCAAGGCGTCAACGTTGTTGTTAACTGAATTATTTTACTTAAAAATTTTGATTGAGTTTTAACTATAAAAATTTCAAATGACATGACTTCTGTTGAAGATATTAGGACTTTATGTAAAACGAGCAATATAGTGTGTCTACAGGAGACGTGGCTTCTCAGTCACAACGTTCCGTTCCTGGGAAATGTTTCCAGTGGGTTTGAGTATACCGGTAAGTCTGCTGCGGACCGTATGGCGGAGTGGCCATCCTCTGGAGGCATTTTTGACACTGAGTCAGTCGTGGAATGTAACAGTAAACGTCTAGCTGCTAGCAAAGGTACTATAAACGGTCGTACTACCTTAGTATTTTCAGTATACATGCCAACAAAATCTCATGAAAACATGCCGATTTTCACTGAAGTTGTAAGTGAAATAAGTGCGATCGAATATAGCGATGTCGAAACTACATATATATTAGATTATTTTAATCAAATATGGACTATTCTATAGAGAGCTAAGTGATTTCTGTAAGGATCAATCTTGGGTTTGTGCGGATGTAAAAATATTAAAAACCGACTCGTACACAGTTATCGACCCGTACCATGGAAGTAGGAGCTGACTTGACCACTGTGTGGTCTCCCTTTCAGCCCGGCAAACGATTTTGGTTGAAAGAGATGAATCTCACATAAATAGATACCGCAATCTATGTACTAACAGCTTACGGGATGTCGACTTTCCTCCTGAGTTTGTGGATTGCAGCCATGGTTCATGCAGCTTGAAAAACCACAAGTTAGATTTGGACAGCTTTTATACACGTATTGCGGATATTCTGCAGGACGCAGCTGTTCAGACGAAGGCCCAGGTTAGAAATAAACCACGGAGGAACAAAGTTTTGAGTGGGTGGAACAAGCATGTTAGGGAAGCTCACCGGCACTGGGTTTTGCATGGTCGATGCTCCTTCTGGCCCAATGTATGAGCAAATGTGCGAATCTCGTAAGATCTTTAAAGGCAGACTAAAATAGTGCTCAAGTAACCAGTAGCAAATAAAAATAGACCAAATAGCTAAACTTAGAGCGAAAAAGAACTTTAGTAGTTTCGAGAAATCCACAGGGAAACTAACTCCTGGACTTCTGGCGAGTTTCGATGGCAAAAGTGAGCCGGGGGATATCGCAAATATGTTCATGGAACATTTTAAGGTGAGGTCCCCACTTGGTCCATCTGTTCCTTAGCCCGAGTCTGGGCCCGGCGTGTGCGGGGAGAGGCCATTGCTATTATTTACAACCAGCCAAGTAAGGCTGTAATAAAAGGGATGAGCAGAGGAAAGTCTTCCGGCTTAGTATCGAGCACCGGAGATATGCGGGGGGTGCATTTACCGAGGGTCCTGTCCTTGTTTTTCAATATTTGCATCAGCCACTCGTACTTATTAGCTAATCTAATGAAAACTATTGTTGTGCCCATAGTGAAGAACGGGACAGGAAATATCTCGGATAAGGGGAACTATCGCCCAATCTACCTCGCTGCTACGATAGCTAAGATATTGCATAGTCTGCTTGACTCTGACTTTCAAAATTACTTAAACCTGCATGATGCGCAGTTCGGGTTGCGACCCCGACTACCCACTGAAAGCGCAATTTTGAGCCTTCAGCATACTGCCAATAACTTCACAGACCGGAGGACGACTGTGTACATCTGTTTTCTGGATCTCTCCGAAGCCTTCGATCTCGTTTCATATGATGTGCTTTGGAGGAAGATGGAGGACAGGGGTATTCCAGCAGAGATGATCAATATCTTTCGATATTAGTATGCAAACCAGACACTCAAAAATACAGTCAAACAGTCTCTCCGAGTCATACAGGTTGGAGTGTGGAGTAAGGCAAGGGGGTTGTCGTCTCCGAAGCTTTTCAATCTATATGTTAACGATATCTTGGTGGAGCTCAGTAGCATGCATGTTGGATGCCGCGTGGGTGGTGTTAGTATCAATAGCATCAGCTATGCGGACGACATGGTGTTACTGAGTCTCACTGCGAACGCGATCGAAGAAATGTTGAATGTGATGTGAGACTTACGCTGCCTCGCATGATCTTGTATACAACTTTAATAAAAGTGAATACATGGTCTTTAGGGTAGCCGGTAAGTATCCCGAATCTATCTTTGCAATAACTCTAAATGGATCGGAACTAAAGCGGATTTATCAATTTAAATACTTAGTGCAAATTCTTGCTGATGACCTTAAAGATGATCTAGATATAAAGAGAGAGCGTAGGGCTTTGGCGATACGCGGCAATATACTAGCCCGTAGATTTGCCCGCTGTTCAGACCAGGTTAAAATAACCTTATTCAAAGCGTATTGGTATGCCAAAAAATCGCTAAACACGCTGCTAGTCTAGTACAATAACGTTTTCAGGATGATGTTGGCACTTACCCGCTTCTGTAGTGCCTCTGGCATGTACGCACAGACCCGAACTGACGGTTTTTCAAAAAAAGTAGCGTAGCTGATGAGAAGGATAAGGAGAAGTGACAACAGCATCCTGAGAACGGTGGCAGATGATCCGCATGCGCCTATTGTGAGGCACTTCGTGCAAACGATGAGTCATACAGTGGATGATAATTCTTCTAGGTGTCGACCACACTGAGTGCCTCTTAAGTATGTGACAAATTAGAATTTATAATAAAATATAATTTAAATTAAATTGTTTTCAAAATACTAACACTTTTTTAGCATTAATGTAATACTAACCCATGGACCTTTGTTGTCTGAAATAAATGAATTTGAATTAAGCTAGGAAGAGCTTCTCAATTCGACTGGTTTGTTTTTCATTCTTCTTTTGTATCTTACAATTATTAAATTGTGAACTGATTTTAATGATGTGAATGTTAAACTGGGAATGGTACCACCATTCAAATTTAGACGAAATTCCAACACTAAGAGTCGTAAAATGCTTGTGAAGTTTTTAATGTTACTATTTAAACTACGACTACGTTGTTAGTTCTTCGAGCTATATGGCCGGCCCATTGCCGCTTCAGCTGACTAATCTATTGGACTATGTAGGCCACTCTGGTTTTCTGCGGATATCCTCATTTCTAAGTATATCACTGCTGAATTTCTTCGCTGAATCTTGAGCTTCCTCATACGGCCTCAAACGCAAATTAGACTTATGTCACAGTAAATTATTCTGCTGCTGTAAGCAAAATAGGTATTAATTATTGTCTGTCACTCAGTATTATCTCGTATTATGCTATCGGTTCCTACCTAAGTTTAGAAGTCAGTAACAAAATAGTCAAATAATTAAACACTGTTATTTTCTTTACGAGAAAAAATTGTTCACTACGAATTAATGACATATTATCATATCGAAACAAACTAACCTATTTTATTCCATACATTTTATTCCATACATAGGAACAATAAATGATTTTGATTATGATCACCAATGCCTCTTAAGTTTGATTTTGAACAGCCCCTTAACAACATTACATATCATTAGATATTAATTATTGCTATATTGCTAAAATTCGGTATTCGTTTCATAGATCAATGGTACTGTTATATTGATAAGATGGATATGTGTCGTCGGCGTAGTGCCATTCATCTGTACACGCTGTGATACTACTATTTTTTAGTAACTGATATTACTCAAAATGTCAACCTCGTTGGCACATTGCACTCTGCTAATTGACAGAGATAGTTCCTTATGTGTGTCATGTTGGAAGATCCATCCAAAGCACTGAACTATACATGGTAGAGTCATGCTACAACTACGTTATGGTTGTGGTACGAATTGGTCTGCTCGGCCGGGGCAAGATACCACGCCCTCACAAAATACCACTTAAACATCTCACGTAATAGTTGGATGGAGTCATTTAAAAAATAAAAATGCTTAAGTTTCATAGGAAAGTGCGCTGAGTTCCGGTCTGAAAGGTACAGAGAGTCAAAATAATAACACGCTGGGAGGTGTTTCGTCTTGGTTCTCAGAAGTGACAAGCACCTGTAGCCTTCTTTATTTGGACTTGCCTTCAGGTATCCACAGTCTGCAGTAGCTTGTTACCACCAGGTGGACTGCAATTTCCTTTATCACAACATTTTTATATAAAAAAGTAAAATATTTAGCAACTATATGTATAAGGTGATTTAAAGGATTAATAATACATTTTCTTCTTCAAATAACCAAGTATGCCTTACCTTAATAATTTATAATTAGTTTTCGTAAGGTGTAAGTGCTTATTAAGCTTAGTAATCTTAACGACCCAAAAAAATTGTTAAGGTCATAGACAAAGTCGCACTTTACCTTCATTTACTCAACTCTAAATTTCAAAGTTCATTATCTTCAATGTACTAGAACGTGACCTCTTATAGTTCGGTTCGGACGTACTATAAATGTTTTGACTGTTACTGAAAACTATTTGAAGTAGGTAATTAACATGCTTATGTAAATTTGTAATAGTGAGATTTATCTTAAATTAGAATGTTACTTATGATGAAAGATTTATAGGAGATTGAATAGTGCCGTGTAGTGGCGGTGTAAAAATGTCCACCACCATATATCATCTCGTGTGTCTTAAGAGGCGACAGATGGAAACAAATCAGGAGATGGACGGCAGCGTCTTTTTAATCACCATTCATCATCATCCTTACAGCCCTTCACAAGTCCACTGCTGAACATAGGCCTTTCTAATAACGAATAAAAATAAAAAACTGCAATTGCCAACCCGCTTGCCAAGCGTGGCAACCATAACAAATATCCCCCCTATGAAGTAATCCATTGAGGAGGCCTATGTTCAGCAGTGGACTTTAATAGGCTGTAATGGTAACAGTGACGGAATAGTGCACTCGGTTGTTTTCGTTAATAATTACATATTAATTGTTTTTACCATCGATAGTATTGCATATGGGTTAACTTAAGCCGGGTTTTATTTGTTTGACGTGTTATGTCGTGACGGGCTCTGACGTTATGGCTAGCTTTCACATATGTCTCACGTGTTCTGTTGCCCTCTGACGATATTTTAAATCGATACAGTCGTGGTTCTCGTGGAGTTCATACGAATAATTCAGATTATGAAGTAAATATTGAATTTTTGGTGCTGGCAACTCTACTAAAAAGAAAGAAAAAGAACATTTAAATTCAATAAAGTACCTATATTTTATATCGAGTAAAAGATACATGTGATTATGAAACGTATATAACACAACACTGGCGCGTGCCCACTTGTCTGGTGTTTCGTCAGGCTGCCGCTCCCCTGCTAGCCCACCTTCACTGCTCTGATGCGATCGGAATCTCTTCAAAGCCATCACAACACCATACTATATAAATGTATCGTACCCTTCTGATGCGTCACATCACAATACGTTAGACAAATATAAATCCGGCTTTATGCTTCCCATAACCAACAGACACATGTGGTAACTAAACTCGACATCGGTTTGCAAAACACCATGAACGACAACAATTGCAAATTGAAGGATTTTAGTCCTCTGCATTATTGCATATCACCTACAGACATATAGAGCGTAGCTCTACGAGCGTAGTACTTAAGAGAAGAACCTCGATTACACATGCAAGTGAGTTCCAAAGCTAGCGGTTATGTCCTTTACGAATGCACTCATCGCTATTTCTTGTGAGGACAGCCCGGTAATACAATTTCCCGGTGTTTCAACGCTATTGCCATCTTGGGGACAATTCTGTCTAATGGTTATGCATTTTGCGTTCGCTAAGAATATTGTTTGAATATTTGGCGAGAATTGCCATTTTCTGAATAGTTTGTTTACGTTTAAATGCAATTTTGAAACACCACTTTTACAGTATGAACTCTGTAAATTTGTCAATGTTCGTGTTCCACCATACCACTATACTCGTATATAGGAGAGATATAATATGTAGAAATCCTTGCTATTTTAAATTTCTCTTACTGGCTATAACTTCAATAAGTTTTATCGCAGTACAGTACAGTATTTATATCTTTGATTCTACGTCACAAGTTTGGGTATTTTTTATCTAGCTGCGAAATGGTACTGTCATCGATTGAAGGATATGAGATATCTACTGCACGAAATAGAGTGATGAAATCTAAAGCCGACTACACATGTACTCGTACCTATACCTATACATGTGTGCCAAGTGTGTGTTGTTGTAGTTTATCTGGAAAAAAAATCAAAGAATTGAATGAATCACTTCACAGCTGACCGTATGAGGAAGCTCGAGATCGCTCAGCGGCCTATAGAGAAAGTTATGCTCGGAGTTTCTTTGCTTGACAGACTTAGTAATGAGGTTATCCGCATTAGAAAGAGAATAACCGACATAGCGCAACGTATCAATAATTTGAAGTGGCATTGGGCCGGCCATATAACTCGAAGTTGTTATTCAACTGATAGGTAAGAAAGATTCTCGAGTAAGTGGCAGTCTCGTCTGGTAAGCGAAGTGTAGGATGGTCCCCAACTAGATGGTGTGCCGTTTAGGCAGGATGTCAATGGATGAACGTTGTGAACCCTGTTTTGTGACATTCCTTAAGGGAGTGTAATGATTTAATTATGATGATTTAAACAATTTTTTTTTTGAAATTTACTATCTAAGTTTATTGCCATAGAAAATATCCCGTAATATTAATACAAGAAAAACATACTCGTACAGTTGAATTGTAAAACCCTACTTTTTGAAATCTAAAACTAGATCGAATGCAGTAAAATAAACTAAAGGACATTGAGGACAATAAAGCAAGAAAAAGGACAGAAACTTTTTAAAGATTCCGGTGTGCAAAGTTCGTTACAAAGTTCCTTTGAAACGAAAACCCCTTGTTCAGTAACATTTTCCTTTGATGCTGATTTTAAAATACTGAGGCATCAATGAATAGAGCCTTTATGGTAATACAACGAATCCAATGTGTTTTTAATAATATTTCTTAAACAGTTACAAATTGTAAGAGCAATACAAACTGAATAGTAATATAAAACCGATACCTAGCATATTCAAAATAATGAGATTTACTATATTATTTTTCAGGACAACTCGTATAAGGCGATTACAGGTGGGATCATTTAGGTTTTAACGAGTAAACAGTACTATATTGCTTCGGTTGATGTTTCACTTGTCGTTTTTTAACCTTTATTTGTACAAAACGTGCCCTCGGTCTACTTTACTAATTGTTACTCATGTAAGTCACTTAACTAAAACTAGAAAAAGACTTTTTTAATTCCCGACGTTTCGGGTGTTTTGCAGCGCACATGTTCACAGGAGAACTGACGTTATTGACTTCCCGATGTCAATGTTGACCCGGAGTACCTACCTTCAGCTTTTTAGCTGATCTACGCTGAATGAGCATGCTGTGTGTTGAAGTTTTAGTTTTGATTTTAAAGCATTTAAGTATACCACTGCAAAACTTTAAGACACAGTAAGCTCATTCTGCTTAGACTTATAAACCACTTTTTCTAATAATACTTATTGTGTGTAATTATAAAAATATTTTAATTACACACAATAAGTTTATTCCCATAGTAGCATTCTCTACTGTGTCATTGAGGCGTTTAAATACATAAATTGTATATAAACAAACATCCAGACCCGAAAAAATTATTTTTACCATTCTTACACTTCTTCGATGCGGAATTCAAACTAGCAGCCTGTAGTACCAGTACCACAGCCAATCGCATTAACCATTGCACTATCGATTGGACAACACACAAAGCACTTTAAAAAGGTGCCGATGAAGTGGGTAATATTTAAAATTGATACCTACTTACTATATATATATATATATATATATATATATATATATATATATATATATATATATATATATATATATATATATCCGTTGACTTTAAAGCAATGTATTCTTCAATCTGTACACGTTCTTGGCTTTAATTATTAAATGTCTCTCTCTCTCTCCTAAGGTGAACAAATTCTCAAGTAGAAACGACCAACGTTACAAAATAGGTATGCGATAAGCGCGAGCTTAACGTGAGGATTGAAGTAAAATCGTGGAAAAGTTCACATTAGCTAGAATTACTATGTTAGAGCGACAATAGTATAAGTTTTCAGTGCAAAATTCTTTGTTTGTCATTTTTATAAAGTGGTATATAAAATTATAATTTGTAAGTAAAAACAGATAACGTCTTTAAATTTTATGAACCCTGGAGCATCTTAATCAAATGTTGGATAGTATTAGATATGATGAAGATAGTCAAGGTATTCTCGAAATCTAAGGTTAGTTTTATACGTGGTAGAGCCACGCTGCAGCTATATTATGGTTGTAGTACGAATGGGTCAGCTCGTCCGGGGAAGAACCACGCTCTCACAGAATACCAGCGTAAAAACGCAGCTTAATACTGCTTTGTTTCGTATGGTGAGTGTAGAGATCCGGAGACGCTTTTTTACTGGAAACGAGGCATTCCATCGTAGTCGTCAGGGGTGACAACGCATCTACGTTTTGATTCGTAATCGAGGATAAATGTAGATGTCTATGGGCCACAGTATCCATCAGGTTGACTTTATGCTCGTTTGTCACCCTTATTCTATTAAAAAAAAGTTAAGATATGGTCGATAAAGTACTAATCACAGAACACATTTATTCCTTGCTTCAGAGTCACATGCCAAATAAAATGTACTATGCATGAAAAGCATCTATGCCAATATTTTGTTCTACTTTTACAAAAATTAAGCTCGGTGACTGAAATTATTTCCGGCATTTTTTGTGATTTTATTGCGGGTCCGCAACGCAAATGTTAAGGGCGACCTCAAGGAAAATTACTACATCCATTTCTGTTTACAGTAATAGCCGGTGTAATGAAACGCTTGTCATGATTTGGGAACTTGGGGTTTTATGGGCGAACTTTTTTTGCCTACACAATAGTGATCTTTCCTTTGTTATAATGGAGAACAAATAAAAACTTTTAACGTCGTGAACAAGTTAAGGTATATTTTTTTTATTACGTCCTTACCAATGAATTTGTCATTTTCTAATGCTAACCAACTTTAAATTTCTTGCATTCGACATGGACTTCCAAAAAATAAAAATAAATTTTCTTGTTATTTATAAGAATACTTGCAATGCTTTTAAACACTACTAATACTCCCGCATACCACTTATACTAGAATTAAAATTAAAACGTATTGTGCTAGAAGTGTTCACGGCAGTGAGTCACTTCTAGCAATCGAATGGCGATTATTTAAACTGCGGTTGCCAACCAATGAATATGAATATATAGTAGGAACTGGAAGCCCTATGCGGCCAACCTTGACCAAATCCCCTGAGGCAATCTATTGGAAAAAATATTATGGTGAGTGCTTAATTATCTAATGTTTGAAAACAAAAGTTTAAGGGGTGGACTTGATTATATACAAGCTTGGGCTCGCGGCGTGAACAAAATACAAATATGTCTTATTTTGATGATTTAAACATTTGCTACGTATATCATTAAAATAAATCATAATTTTGCAGGACCTGGGGTTTCGTTTTTATTTAGTTTTATGATTTGTAGGTTATGTTGTAAAATAAATCGTTCTTGTGACAAGTTGTTTGAATAAATTAAAAAGAACACAAAATAATACAGTTTTGTAGTTATTATTAAATAAAGTAAAATAAAACTCAACCTATTTAAATTGTTTAATTTTTTTCTATAATTTATGATAAAATGATAAAATGTCATCTAGAAAAGCAGCCTGAGTCTGTACATTAACTCTCATCACTCAGGTATAACATTATTGTTATTATGTTGGCGTAAGAACCCGCTGTCCTGTAATCCGAGAGAAAAGCCAAGGGTCAACTTAAATAAATCCATAAAAGTAAAAACACAAAACCTATCCACAAACACAGCGACAGTACCAAATGCGCATGACAAGTTGAAACTCGAAGTTACCAATACGGGTTACATTCGGAATAGGCAATGATCAATGACCATACGGCCTATTCAGTCGTGTCAGATGATATTCAAATGTTTTTTAGTTTAAAAATATAGTTTATTCAATAGTTTTTCTAAATATATTTATGTTACTCAATATTAATCTCTACAATTCGCCTAAATGATTCAATATTATAATTTTTTTGTGATAATGAAGGCTGTTTTATTATAAAAATAGCTTTCCTTATCTATTGCCACAGAAAAAATATTTAAAAACGTGGCGGTTTTGTCGGGACCTTGACCATCGACCTATTGTTTATCCTGTTTTATCGTTTAAATAATGGTTTTAAGTGGATTTGATACGTAAAAGTGACGCGATTTTGTGTCTTAGGTGCTCTACGCAGTGAACTATTAGAGAAAATGACAAAACAAGTGCTTCGATGTTGATATAAATTCGCCTTTATTTTTTATTATAAATTTGACTGGCTGTCGTTATCGACTATCCGCTGGGTTAAGCTGTCGTCAAAATCTCACAAAAACTTCGCAATGTGACACATCAGCATATTGTGAAGAAAAAATCTATGAATACGAAGATCCCGAATGGAATAAAGACATAGCCTAAACCCAAAATCTTAAAAAAAACATTTTGTTTCTGTTATAGTTAAAACATTAGCTTTCGTGTTTCAGTTTAAAAATGTTTTTATGATTATCCCAAGTACTGCATAAAAACCATTTAATTATGCTTATAATTTATGGTTTTATTACCTACTTATTTTTGTATAAGTGCCGATGTCAAGCACCCAATTTTGTACATCTCCTGTAATATATAGATATTTATTATTACGTTAGTATTTAAAGAGTAAATTAATACTTTAAAAACATCAATTAATATTTTCCCTTATTATTAAATTTAATACTCTTTTTGAGCAAAAAGCGACTGAAATAACAAATATTTATTTTGCGGGAAAACCTACTTGCATATAGGAAAGCCGAGTTCGGAACTAAGCCGCAGCTCAAAACACTTCTACGGCGTTTCCGTGGAAAAAAACCACGAATTAAACAAGCGCTGAGGATTTGTTTCCCTTAAATTGCCTAGAAATTGCGCAATTCGATCAAAACAAATAAGTGTGAGCTACGAAAATTGATACGGAGTAGATATTTATGAAGTCTTTTTATCGAACAGGCGGAATAACAATACCCCTTGGCATACGATACGGCAATCTTCGAAGCTTCACTCGAATTTATTGCGATGGTTGCGGTATAAGGGCTGCGAGCCTTCTTCGGGGGCTTCAGCGCGATATTATTCGGAGGATGTACGTTTTGTTTACGAATTGCTCGTTTGTGCGTGACTCGGCCCAGTTTGAGTCCCCACGAGCTATCTCTGCTGATAATTATTTTCAAAATTTCTCGAGACTTCATTTTGAAGAATTTATAGCAATTTTAATGCTATAATGGGCTTTGTTAAATATTAATTTATTTCAATAGTATTTAATTATTTTTTACATTGCTCAGGTCCGCTGCGCCGGTGGCCCGTGTTATGTAATGGCCATGCTAGAAAATCGAAAATCATTCGACAAAAATGTCTACTCTGACAGCCTCAAAGTCAAACGTTAAGGGATAGACATTTTCCTAATTTTTTAAAATAATAGTTGTTTTTTTTTAGTGAAACTTTGTCTAATGATCTACTTTCTCAAACTTTGTAGGATCAGTTAATAAGGGACAACTTCATGTAGGTTCTTAATGTGAAGCTTTGTCTTACTTGACCACTAAGACACGATGCCTTATAAAGTATGCGGGTAATGTGCTAATAAAGCTGGGCAAATGGAACCTTTATTTCTTTTTAACTATTTTACTGCGCAGAACTGTTATACTGCTTAATGAAAATACGTACAAAGTTGTTGGTAAGAAATTTATATTTTCTATACAGAAGATATAACAAGTAAAAGTAAAAACGTCGGGAATTTAAAAAGTAAAATTAGTTTCATTTAAAAGTTATTTAAAAGTTTAAAAGTAGGGAAGCAAAATTAGTTTCATTTAAAAGTAAAGTTACAGCCTAGAGGCATCTTACTTCTGTTAACAAGCATCATCTAATTTCTAGTAGGCTCTAGGAAGGGGCCGCGGCACTGTCTCAATACGTAATAGCATATAAAATGTGTCATCGAAATAAATATTTTTTAACTTCTTTGGTTTGTACGTTCCTTCACTATTTTGCTCATCGCTAAGAAAGTTATAAATCAGCACTTAAAATTGCAGTAAACAATTTTAAAAAGATCTGGCAAAGTTGCAAAGAACAAATAAAACAATTGAGTGTAAATTAAGACCGATTATTATTTATTTTGAGCCGTGGTAGCTCAGATGGTTAGCGCTCGCTGTAAATTTCGCAATACGCGAGCAAACCGGGTTCGATCCCCGCCGACACCAATGAAATTGTTAATTGCAATTTTAAGTACTGATTTACCACGTGCTCGCCGGTGAAGGAAAACATCGTGAGGAAACCTGCATGTCTGAGACATAAGAAAAAAAATATTTCAAAAACATGTGAAGTTCGCCGAGCACATTTCCTTGCCCTAAAACCCTCTCAGAAATGAGAGGAGGCCTGTGCCCAGCAGTGGGACGTGTAGAGGCTATAACTTTACTTTACTTTACTTTTTATTATTTATTTTAAATGGCTACGATTATTTTATTTCTAATAAACTCAGTCCACTTCCAACATGGGAATGATTTGCCGTATTTGTCAAGCTTGGAAGGTGGATTGGCGTTGTGAATCATCTTTTGGAGGTCACTATGAAAAATGCCCTAAAACGCTCTCAGCCTTGCCCTAAAACCCTCTCAGAAATGAGGGGAGGACTGTGCCCAGCAGTGGGACCAGATATTGGCTGTAACTTTACTGTTTTTTTACGAAAAATGGTAGAAAGCCATGGGGTCTTTCTGCCATTTTCATAGTTTTTCTGACCATTTTCTTAGTTGCCTCTTACGACACCATCAGAGCTGATTGGATGGCTTGATGAATTGTCGTGAACTGGCGATTGAAGGTGAGTTGGCGCCATCTATCCGAGGCCTCAAGGTCTTGCTGATCTTTTTATTAGTTGTCTTTTATGACTCCCATTGGACAAAACGGCATAATGGATTCTTGTGCGCCGCCAATAACCCTGCGAGCTATCACATTACTACATTTACTACATGTATTGATATTTTTATTCTTCTTTACAACAAAAGTTGCCACAAACCACTGCTGCATAGCTTTAAGAAGCTCAGCTGTCACGCATGCCAGATGTAAAAGCCCCCTTCCTAAGACCTGCGACAGGGATCATCTTAAAGATACAGGACGTATGGCTAATTTAAAAACGAATTGCATCAATTAACATAACAAAAACAGTTTTCTAGTAGATATTCATTCATTCGTTATAGTGTGTGAAAAGTCCACATGACTTAACATAGGCATTCCCTATAGCTTGCCTCATAGAGTAGGCTTGAAATTTGTTATAGTTGCCACGATTAGCAGGCGGGGCTGCCTACCACATGTCCCATTTCCATTTGTCGCCTCTTAAGAACCCCACATGACGACGTGTGGTAAGCGGATACTCTTACGCTAACCCTACACGGCGATAGCATTACCAAGTACAGCACTAAAGTATTTACAACGACAATAATACTACCATGCGCTGAGTAGTACTTATCGCCATCCTTACACACCCTTAGAAAAATTAAAGGAGAATATTGCTCTCTCTATAAGACGCATATCCTCACCGTGCATATTCATACAATTTTAGTAAGGCTATAACTCCATAATGAATCTTGATCCTACTGCGGCCTATATACATATTTACCTGACTTCATACATAATAGCAGACACACGTACGAGCTTCCATGGAAGAGTATGTTACTAAAGATTAAAGGCCCCTAAAAGCGTGAACGTGCTCCTTGGGACATCTTTCACGTAAATTAAAACACGGATAAAATATCCTGCGCCAAGCCTACGAAGGAATTTCACATGCAAGGTTAACTTACTAAGGATTATATTCCCGCATCACCACGAAATTTATCTAAGAAATTGCAGTGAGACGGATTGTGATGAAAAAACGTCTCCGTGAAATATTATGACGAAACTTTTATCGAGTTTTCAGTCACAGGAGAGAAATGAAATGAAGTCAACATTGGTTATTGAAAACTGCAATACACTCACGAAAAGCCACTTTACTAGAATCTAATTTATGTAGTTATAACATTTCATTTTACAAATATTGTTTTTTTTTTTACAGAAAGTCGTACGTGTACATCTTCGGAGTTTCGGTGCAAGACTGGACGTTGTATTCCAATGTCATGGCGCTGCGATAATGAAAAAGACTGTTCTGATGGCTCTGATGAAGAACCTGGCACATGCAGTAAGTAATGGGTGTTTGCTTAAAGATATAAACAAGAAAGAAACAAGACTAAAGAATAATTTAACGACTTAATTATCTTAGTTTGTTTAGAATCTATTACGTTATTTCTCTTATAATGCAAAAAGTTTTGTTTTCTCTATTTCTATAAACTACGAGCTCTCGTCTTATTTATTGATAAGAAGTATTGTTTGATCAATATAAACCAAATATGCACCTACCGTCTAGCGTAAAGTTAATTGTTGTAGATTTCTTTCTAAAAACTTATAATTAATTATCTATACAACATATTATATTTCTTACAGCTAATATACACGTAACAAATTGTAACGTGCAAATATACAGTTGTAAACAAAAAAAAGATGGTATTGTATATTATGTGACAAAAATATTCTTACATTACGTGCAAAGTATTATTCGGTTAATCTATTTTCCAAAAATATTATTTTATTTATGAGAGAAGTTTTAAGGTAGCACGCGTACTTCGTCTTTAGCTGGCTTCTGACGCGGATTAAAATCTTAATTCCGGTTCAAAGTTTTAAGGATTAATTTTATAATCTTTAACCTTTCTTCTACCATATTTCAGTTGCGAATCTGGAATTTTATTTTTATAGGTAAAACATTTAATTACACAACCGAATAATATTTTATGGTAAATTAAAATACAAATAAAGCGATTTCAGTAATAAATTGTAGCGTATCACGAGTTTAGGTATTACACATTCATGTAAAATCTTTGTGTTAATGGTTAATTTACCATATAGATTCAAACTAATCAAGGAGCACACAGCGAGGGTAATATAATGAAACAAACGTTGAAGAGGTCATCCAGTATTACTTTCTGTTCAAAAGAGACGAACCGGTAAATTATGTCTGCATATATATGAGGATTGCGACCCCGTACACCTGGTAACATCATGTCGATAAAGCTCATGACCGTGCTTTGTGGCATCCAGCTAGAATCTTGAAGGCTGTAATGATATATATATATATATATATATATATATATATATATATATATATATATATATGTATATATATGTATGTATATATATGTATATGTTACAAGCTTAAGGTTCGTGACAATAAAAACTGCCGATTGAATTACCAAAATTTAAACTATTATTACCGAATACAAATTAAAACTTAAAACACTAATAATTAATCACACTGATTCACTTTATTTCGCTCCGAAGATTCGCTTGTCTCGCCAAATTCAATACTGCCCCGATCGCGTCTTGCAGTGCCTTTAAATACACCTTTTTCACCGAAACATCCTGAATATTCAAGTAAATACGCGCGCCAACCGACCAGGCGCAGTAAGATCGAGTGTGGGGCTTCTAGAAAGCTTAATTATTCTGTTCGATACTAGATGGCGCTGTTGGTCGAAAGTCAAGATTGACATTTTCTAGGAAACCCTCCTCGCTCTGGTCCCCGACACTAGATGGCGCTAGTGCCAGGTACCTGACGTCAACTTAGGCGCGCAACAATATATACATATATATAAATATATATATATATATATATATATATATATATATATATATATGCACCTACATATTCTAATGGAGTATGTACATTACTTTATATTCGAAATGAAACGAAAGCAATTTTAATCAGAATAGAGCGGACTTCTTTTGTGAATATGGAGAATAGGTACTTTTGCGAACTGAAGGCAAGAAGAATTTGGTAAAAAATTACCTTTTTAACATTGGGTTCAACGATCACAGTAAATAGCAAATTGAGTTACTTATACCCTTGACAATAAATAAATTTAACATCCTTTATAACTTTTATTTGCGTATTCACGTTAAAGGTACTAAAAGCTTTAATTAGCGACACGAGAAAATAATATAATATTTACTTATAGCATCAACATTACAGCCCTTCACAAGTCCACTGCTGAACATAGATCTCCCTCAAGGAATGCCACAAAGCATTATATATATATATATATATATATATATATATATATATATATATATATATATATATAATGCTTTGTGCATCCACATCCATTATATATAGTGTTTTTCTTTCTAGACAAGTTTTATGATCAAACAAAGCTAACAAACATGTAGAAGTTTATACGTTTTAATCTTGGGCTTGTGTAAATGTGCCAAGCGAAACCCACAACTTTGTACAATTATTGCCAGTGTGACGCGACTCCACATAACATTAAACTCATGTTGATATCGCGCATTTGTAGGAGTTCAGCTGACACAACAGAAATAAAAAAAAAACATAAAATTAATGTATAATTTAAGGTTGTTTTTCTTATTTATAGAAGTAATAGTTGCAAATAAATATTCAGCAACCTGATGGTAAAATTAGTAGGTAAGTTGTTGCTATTATGACTTCTGAGGATTAGGGTATATTGTCCAGTAAAAAAAAGTCTCTGATCTGGTCACTCACCGTATTGTTTAAACTAATGTTAAAATAGCACCACAATGGTGCTGCATTTAGTGTGATCGTGGTCCTATCCCTAAAGAGCCGACTACTCAGCGTCGCTTTACCATGATGTGTAAAAAAAAGGGTTTATTCAGAGTGTTCTTACATTCGGGACTCCATCGTCGTATTCATGTTAATTCAATGGCAAGTATATGCTGGTTACACACCTCCCTTAAAAACTGCTACAAAGCAGGGTTCAGAGCTACATGCATTCGACTTACCAAGTTATCCGTTCTACCAAGATCGTCACTCCATGTAGTTCGCAATACGCTAGGTTTGTCTACTTTAATAGGCCAAATAGTCGTATCGTATCGCCTTGCCACTCCGCATGCCCAGCGTCGTGAATATGAGCGAATCGTCTATGTAATTATTGGTAGGTGTCGCTACTTGAAAAATCCAATGTCTGTAAATTTAATTGAACTTATTGGTGTGTATGAAGGTAGTGAATGAATATTTAACATGTAGGAGCTACGTTGCAGCCATAGATAACTGTAGCAAAAATGGGTCGGTTCGACCGGGGTAAGACCACGCTCTCACCGAATGCTAGAGCGAAACAGCAGTAGGTATAATGCTGCTGTGTTTTGTATGGTGAGTCTAGGAAAAAGGAGGCAAACCGACTCACCTGTTGCTAGGTGACTACCGCCGCCCATGAACAACTGCTACACTAGGAGAATCGCAGATGCATTGCCGACCTTTTAAAAAGGAGTAGGCTCTTTTCTTCAAGGTCCCACATCGATTCCACAAGGAAGTTGAGCGAGGAAGAAATCTTCTTTTAAATCTCATGGTAGTGGACCGCCAGTCATCTAGATGGTATGGATGGTATCGCGAGATTTGTCGCGATGTATGATGGTTAAATTATGCGGCTGGTATTACTCTGAACAATTCCTCAGAGCACGCCCCGTGGTAAATGCGATAAAATACGCAAAGAGATGTTCCCTGCGCAGTGTCAGTGAGTCAAGCCGATCGGAAAGGACTCTTTCGCCGACGATTTAAATGGCTCTGCGCTGGATGAGATCAAATGTAAGGAGCTGCCACTGGGGAGTCCAAGCCCAGAGAAGGGAACGGTATTCCATGTGTCGCCGAACCTGCGCCTTGTGAAGTTGCATGCAGTGTGCTGGCATGAAATAATGGCCTTCTGTTCCAAGTGACCTCGAAACTGCATGTCACTGGATATGTCGACGCCGAGGATTCTGATACTGGCTAAGGCAACAAGGGGAGTGCCTTGAAACTGAAGAGTTACGATGTAGTTCTTTTTAGCGGTAAACGCGCAAATTTGTGCCTTTTTGGATTGAACTGGACTAGATTTGGTCGCCTCCAGTCAGAGACTTTGTTCGACAAAGTCTCGACATTAGACGCATATTTATTTCGGTTCTCGGCGACGTTTTCCCGAGAAATATTGGCACGGCCTGTGTATAAAGCACCATCAGTGCTGTCGTTCGCATAGCAATGAATGTTACCGGTTTGCAACATATCATTGATATGCAGAAGAAACAGCGTTGGTGAGAGCACGCAACCTTGTGGAACACCAGCGTTAATGGGCTTGTAATCGGAGTATGCACCGTCTAGTTTTTTAGTTTTTCACTGGTAACGAGGCATTCCATCTTGGTCCTCAGGGGTGACAATTGACAGCGCATTAGCATTTTGATTCTTAATCAATAATTATAATAATTAATTTTTATACGTGGTAGAGCCATGCTGCAATTATTTTAGTAGTAGCTTAATGCTGCTGTGTTTCATATGGTGAGTGTAGAGAACCGAATACCCTTTTTACTGGAAACGAGGCATTCTATCTCAGCTCAAGGGGTGACAACGCATCTACATTTTGATTCATAATTAAAAATAAATGTCAGATGTCTACGGGCAACAGCATCCACTTACCGTCAGGTGGACTGTGTGCTCGTTTGTCACCCTTATTCTTTAAAAAAAAATACAATCGATGTAGTTGTCTCTGGGCCATTGCATGCACCTACCATCAGGTAGACTATATACTCGTTTGTTTGGAACGAAAGAGTAAAAATAAGTTTTACACTTTAATGTTCCTGCACTAAAAATGTACAAGTGAAACATCTCAAGTTTATATAATTTATTAGATGCGACTTAAAACAACATTACGCTCGAAATAGGGCTATTTAGTTCAATTAATTACATTTTAGTCTTAGCACAGCCTGTGTTGAGCGTAGACATTCATTAATTTGAACTTGTCCCCAACAGTTAACAACTTGTGTACAAGCGGCGCGAATACATTTTTAACGTTCCAATGACTGGCACTATTGAAAATAATTATTTCGTACCCATTGTTTGTAAAAATATTACTGATTAATAATGTATCATCAATGAAAAAAATAATAGAATAATTTCTTGTGTTTTTTAATCATATATTTAGATATCAGGTAAATTTAGGACTACATAAGACAAATTAGTAAATCAAAAATCAATAAAGCTTTCGTAAACAGTGTCACAGCGCAGCAGTTGTCCGGAACACAAGTTTGTGTGCACAAGTGGTCACTGTATACCCGCTGCTTGGCATTGTGACGATGCCGCTGATTGTCCAGACGGCTCCGACGAACATCAGTGTGGTAAGGGCATGATCAGGGGAGAAACGCAACCTAGGCATGATTCAAATCAATCAATTGGCATGTTTAAAATCATTGGGGAAAATCACTACATGCTACGAATAGCAGCATGTTAAAAAGTGACTTCACTGAATCTTTGTATTAATCTAAATTTTTATCCTCATATTTAGGTATTTCAGAAAAAAACACACAGATAACACACACAGGAAATATGGACGGTTAAAAATATGACTGTTTTAAGTATTAAATCTTTTCAGATTAGTTGTTAAATATCCGCTTTCGTCAGGATAAATTACTACGGTAGAGAATATGCAGCGACGGAATTTTTGCGTTTAATGTTTAGTGTAGAGATTCATTTGCATTCTACTTAGCATGAGCATGACTTGGGTTGGCAGAAGTGGAGGCGTGCGGGCCCGAAGAATTTACATGCAGAGGAAAACATGGAGAATGCGTGCCCCTCACCTGGATGTGCGACGACAATCCTGACTGCTCTGACGGTTCTGATGAGAAAGCATGCAGTAAGGGTTTTTCTTATTCTTTGTCTGTTTATATAAAACCTTTTTTTCATAATACGTATATGTATATTACTTTGTGCTTGCTATGACGTGTATGCTAAATTTGATTTATAATCATTGGCATTTAACTAGCATATAGGATTGTAGGTTAAATGAAATGCATCATGCATTATGCATGCTCGACATTATTTCACAATAGTTTTTATGTTCTTCTTCCATATATCCATTATATATTGATATGTAGTTATGCAAAGAGCACAATTTAATTTTATTTGTGTTTATCATTAAATTTTAATAATAGTTTAGTTTTTAGTAGTTTTGTAAATAATGTACTGTTTCTGACAGTGTATTTACTTTCAATGAAATGCTCATGCATTATAATTTATAATATACATTTGTTTCATAACGTGGTCCAAAATAATAGTAAATAAAAATTTTATATAACATTTTCATTTTAAAATACAGCACTAAGTTGATTCAGTGTACATTGCTTAGTTTTCAAAACCATGTTTAACTACTCAATGAATATCACTATCAATCAATCACCTAAGGAATAACCTTCGGGTAATTCTCATTCCGTAAACGTCTGCCCCATCCATCGATAAATTTCTTATCTCCCGCATCGGGCTTGCCCTAAACTATGAAGAATGATTTTCCGCGTTTTCTTTAATATCCACAAACTTTCTTAACGATGAAAGGTGCGATACGGAGAAGTCGCCCCACATTTCTCAAAGCCTCGACACAAATTGGCATTATTATAATTTCGCCACGTATCAATCTCTATTATTAGTAGTTATTTTTATACGCATTTCGTACTATGGTAGTTTTATTACAGTCAATCTTACTCTCTGCTTGTTAGCGTTATGCTTCCTAAAATAAGCAAAAGGGAACAGTAATGTGTTTTTTCTGTTCTTTTGTATTCGTTCGATCCTCCGTTTTATAACAGGGCAATATTCTTCAAACATTATTTTATATGATGTAATAGACAGTCTGATGAATTATATAAATATGAAATGGATTCTGTTTGACCAATTTCAGAAGGGTGGATGGGAATAAAAAAATTAGGTAAATTCAGTAAAATTCAATCTTTAAAGAAAGAATGGGCAACGCGAACGTAACGGAGGGGAGTGGTCATAGCATTTTTCCCCGACACAGAACTGTCTGTCATTTTTTGCGGGGGGAAATCTACGCACACAAAAACAATCGTCTGTCATTACAAAACTCATACATAACAATTAAAACAAAAAATAGAATTTCCACACACACATAAATACATTATAACAGTATCGCTCGGTGACAGCGACAACTCGGATACAGACTCGTATCAGTCGCTCGACCGATATGAAGGGCGAGCGGTCTGTGTTTGTAAAGAAATCTAAATAACACGACTGTTATTCATGTAGTTTTTAAGTTTATAAAAGGTAACACCATCTTTTTTATAAAACTCACGTGGCAGATCTCTTTTTGCAGCACAAAACTGAACAATTCGGTATTTTTGTAAAACTTTGATTTGGTTTGATTGATTAGATTCATCCGCGCATATAGATTTATTCTAGTGAACAGTGCGGCTGGAACTAGTTTTATTGTACGCATAGGACCACGTGGACCTATAGTTTAACAGAGCGACACTCCCCTTCAATCCGCCTATGGCCCGTGTTTCTCTATGAAAGCAACATATATATACTTATAATGTAATTTATGGGGGAGCCTAATAGCAGAACATGAGTAGAATAATATAAACAATTTCCTTTTAAAGTAAGAAATAAGGTCATCATCATTATCATTTTAGTCTATGAAACGTCCACCGATGAACATAGGCATCTGTCGTAGATTGCCATATAGGTCGTTTTTTGTCAAAGTTGCCTCGCTTGGCAGCCGGGTTGGCAACCGTAGTTTTTAATTTTTTATCTCCTGTGAAATTCCCGTCTGCCGCCACTTACAATACTCAGAGAATGACATGGGGTAGCGAGAATTTAAATGCCTGAACTTAACACTGCCTGCTGTTGGTCTGGGTAACGTACGTGTATCGAGAACTCCCTAGCATTCCCTGTACTCAAATGATGCCGTGGTATAAAGGTGAGGTAGGATGAAATTAGATGTACGAGAATTTGAAAAAAAATCATTTTATTAAAAAGTTGTTAATCTAGATACACTTTCCTCAGAATTTTAAAAATAATATAAATAAGAATTACTTTATACTATTTAAACAACATTTAATTTGTGTCTAAAATAATGCCCAAACAAAATAAATCAACTATAATGTCTAATATAAATTGCAGCTATTTTTACTCGAAGACGGTTATCCAAGTACAAAATAGAAAATAACTCGGGGCAATGATAACTACTGTTATTTAATGTTACTCTTTTCTGGAAGGGAATTTTATTAAACGCAGGCATACTATTGGAGGGATACGCATTTTCTTTTAATATTTTAATTTTCTTATAATTAAATATCCTGCAATGTCAGGGAAATACAAAACACAGTTTGATAATCTAAGTAGGTAAAAATTTCCATCTTAAGTTGTTTTAGAGTAGAATATTAAGGTCGTGGGCGAATGAGCGTTTCGATTACTACCACTTTGTTAAAGCAATCAAGCTTATTTTGGAAGATATACTAGTAGGTAATATTCATAGCGGTATTTTTAAAAAAATATATATATATATATATATATATATATATACTGGCTGATTTTTTTACCGTCTGACAAAAAATTTGGTGTAACAGGTGTCTAAATTTTTTTAATTTTATTGAAAAAAACACAACAAATAATTTTTTTTCAGAATATAATGTTAATGTTGCATATTACCAAGGTGAGATCCCAGATGATACCATCATAATATATATATATATATATATATATATATATATATATATATATATATATATATATATATATATAATGTTTTTTTTGGGGTTCCGTAGTTAAACAACAAAAATCTAAATCTTGAAACATTTTTATCTTGGGTACCTCCCAACCTCCCATACCCGTGTGGTATGTCATTGGATAGATCATTTTAAACTATTGGGGGTATGGAACAATATTCTTTCGATTCATGGGATAACATTTTATGAAATTGAACTATCAATAAATACAATAAAATTTCGGTAAAAAAAAATAAAACCAAACATTTGAACTAAATAAATAAATCAATTAAAAACTATCCAAATTAACTTAATTTCATATGTTAATGTTTCCCGACGAAAAAAAAATTACCCAGTATACCCTATAACTCCCTGTTCGTGTCGTAAGAGGCGACAGATAGGAAAAATGTATAATACTTATGTGGCAAATCAGTAAATGGGCAGCAACGTCTTCCTATAAAAAATTAAAATTAAAAAAAAATCAAAATCTGCCCTATGAGGCAATCTTTTGGAAAGCTCTATATTCAGCAGCGGACTGTAATGGTAATGATAATGGCTTCAATTTACTACAATTCTGATCTAATTCATTCCGCTTTCTTTCTTAATCATTCTTGGATACTCATAAATTATTTTAAGTGCGTATATTTTACCGACGCTTCATTTTTTACCCGAGATAATTTACAATAAAACTCTGAATTTTTTTTTTTTTCATTCATATAATTGTGCTCTTTGTATTCAGTTTTAACGTGTAACGTTTCATTCTGTTTCAAAATACACTGCAGAAAACACTCGCATACCTACCCTTTATATATGTGTAAATGTCTGAAAACGAAATCCTCGTGGGAAAACTGACTCTGCTGCAGTTTAAATTTTTAAGCCATGTATAGAGTTCCTGCATTATTTTACTTCAAATCAAAAAATAAATTTGTAAGTGTTGCCATAGTTGCTAAATATCTATTAGGTTTATACCCTAGTCGGAACTCCAACTAGAATTTCAATCATATGATGATTTTTCACGTGGTAGAGCCACGCTGAAGCACTAATGGGTCGCCTCCACCGGGGTTGAATACAAAAAACAATTCGTTTCGGAAAAAAAAAACAATTCGTTGAAAACTCATTTATTTAGTTTTGGTAAGAAATATAAAAATAAATTCGGTACCGCTCTCTTTGCCAGCAAAAGTTAGAAAAAATTAACACCGCTGCCCCCCCCCCCCTCCCTAAGCCTGCTTAATGCTTGAACGCCTTACCTTACTGATATTCGAATCCACGTATTATTTTCGAATTGTTTCATTTGCAGTGGCATTCACACTACTTCATAGTTAATTTCGAGATGTAATTAGAATAATATATATACTTTGTTCCAACCCAACTTTCCACAAATGTGATCATGCTTAGTAACTTCCAAACTAATATCCATAACAGTCTAACTATTCCAATCCAACTAATTCATAATACAATGTTTTATGCAAAATACATTTTGTTATTTTAAAATATTCAACATTGAATTATTTTCACATAAAAATATTTCTCTATATTAATATTCGTGGAAAATTTTATTGGATCTAATCATTATTCAATCTTCTTTCAACAACAACCAGGGTTTATGTGGTGAATTAAATTTTCTTTAGCACTAGTGTATTATATATGTTAAGTACAACGACAAAGAAAATAACAAAAGTAAATTGGTTTAAGTTCGCACTCAATCAAACAGAAAAAAAAACTTTAATGAGACGAGACCAGAATTTATCAACTAAAAGCGTCATCTCAAAATTCACCCTTAATGGCTTCGATCAACAATACCAATGTTGAAGCTTAAAGGCGTAGGTGTTCTCGAATCAACTTAAGGTGAATGTGAACACAGCTGCCAATGACCTAGGGCGTTTAGACGCTTAGTACTGGATATACAGCATGATTTTTTTACCGTCTGGAAAAAATAGAATGTAACAGGATTAACGGGATAGAAGCCTATGGCACTGACATTTTGCAATTTTTTTCTTTTACATTAACGTATTATAAAATTGATCTATCAATAAACAATGCTAACTGGTACGTATTATTTTCATTTCGATAGTTTTAATTTATTTATTTATTTAGTTCAAAAATGTTGTTTTTATTTTTTATTTTTTGTTACCGAAAGTTTATTTCAAATTAGTAGTATTTATTGACAGATCAATTTCATATCACATTAATTTGAAATAAAAAAAATTGTAGAATATCAGTCATAGGCTTCTATTCCGTTTACAACTCGTTTTTTCCAGACGGTGAAAAAAATCACCCAGTATATATTACTATATTATATATTTTGGGTCAGCAGCCGTGCATGGAGCCGGGGGCCACAAAATCAATAGTTATAATTGAATTTTATTAATAAGAATGTAATGGATATAAAAATTCAACTTACACTGTAATGTACAATGGAACACCTACAGACTAGTTAGTTAATTACGTAGGTAATTCATTCAGCCGTTTTCTAGAAATGTCTCAATAAATATAATAAATCGATAATTATTACTTTATTCTGCGCAGTTGATACGTTACCGACACAGAACACAAGCACTCCTTACGCAGAAATAGAAGTCCGAAAAGTACCTTTTCTTAAATTTTAGCAGCTGTAATCACTTACCTTAAGAAAAAAATATTGCAATTTCTACATGTATTGCCAGCTGTACACTGCACAGCTTAATAATTATTTTCAGTGAACGGCCCTGTATTGTATAATAGCTTACTTCTTCGGAACGTTAGTATTGTTACGAGCTTGAGGTTCGTGACAATAAAAATTGCCGATAAAATTACCTAAATTAACACTTTAATTTACTTTACACAATTAAAGTTAAAACACTAATAATTTAAACACACTAATTCACTTAATTCCACTCCGAAGCTTCGCTTGTTTCGCCCAAATCAACACTGCCTCAATCGCATCTTGCATCGCCTATATATTTAATTTAGCAAAGAAATATCCAGAATGTTCAAGTAAACACGCGGAAGGTACCGAGCGTTCGAGTTTCGACTAGGCGCTGTCGGTTGAGTAATTTGTGATGTCATTTTCTCAATGCTCCCCTCGCTCTCGTTCCTGACACTAGATGGCGCTAGTGTATCGTTGACTGGAGCGCGTAACACTGCCCCCTCCTAAGACATGCTCGTCCCGAGCATTATCGGCCCCATAATAACGCGCCAAGCGATTCACATGGACGATCTTAGGAGTCCCTCTTGCGCCTTTCTGTAACGGCTCCGCAATGTCAAGGGCTGTCCTATCCCGTGGTGCACCAACATTGTACAATTTCGGTGCTCCTCTACTACGTGTCCGAGGTCCCAGCACGGCCGCACAACTTGTACATGTACGACACCAATCCTCGACATCGTCACGATAATGGACCCAGTAAAACTGTTCTCGGACCTTCAGTAGAGTTCGTTTAACTCCCAGATGGACTCTTGAACGACCATTATGGCACAACTGTAGAACATTCGACACTTTAGCTTTAGGGACAACCATTTGCAAACGACAGCTGTCTCTTCGACCATTGTCCCATTTACGGCACAGGACCCCATCCTGAATCAGCAAGCTGTCCCATTGGGCCCAATAGCTTTTCGTGGTTGAACTCATCGCTGAGACGTCCCTCCACTTAGGCTTGGTAGCACGGGCCTTCATCCATCCCAGAATCGGCTTGATGTCTGGATCTGGATCTGGATCCTGCTGTGCATGTCGTAGGTTGTCCTTCCATTCGTTGCTGAGGTGGTCCGTCCTGAGCATCCTCATGGATACCACCTCCTTACTCTCTTGCCTACTACAATGGTTGCAATCTTCAGGACAAGGTCTTCTTGACAATGCATCTGCGTTGCCGTGAGATTTCCCGCTGCAGTGTCTGATAGTAAAGTCGTATTCCTGCTGCTGCTGGGCGGTGCTGTTAGCCGCACTTCCTTTCTGAGACCGTTCACCTTCCCTTCCTAGGGTGTGCTTAGGGCAGCTGGACCGAAGATGGCCCTTTTCCCCACAGCCATAGCACCTAGGGCTGTATCCTTTGTTGCGGTCGCGAACTGTAGCTGCTGCAACCTCCCTGACGCGATGGGAACGATGATCCTGCCGCACGGCTTCTACCTCCAGTGCATGGGCCAAGGCGTTCTTAAGCGTCTCGTGGTGCCCGAGCCTCACAGCAGCTCTGACTTCCAGGTCGCGGATGCCGTCGATGAATGTCTGCACCAGGTTCCCTTCAATGAGCGCAGGTACAGACCGGTATGCTTTTCGCACCAGCTTCTCCACCTCTAGAGCCCACTGCTGCAGGTTTTCGTTGATGCGCTGCAAGCGATCTTTAAGCTGCGCACGAAAGACGTGTTCCAGGTGAGCGTCGCCATACCTCGCCTCCAATGCCTCAAGGAGTTGCTCATAAGTCACTTCCTCGCCGAGAGCTTCCAGAACTGTTAGGGCCTGGTCGCGCAGGCCTAGTGTGAGAGCAGTCATGGCCTGACTTTTATTCCAGCCGTTCGCCTTCATAACAGCCTCGAACTGGATTTTGTAGGCTGACCAGGAAGAGGTACCGTCGAACGGTGGCACCTTGAACCCACGTAGCGAAGGTGTTGTAGCTACTACGGGAGCTGTAGCTCCATCTCCAAGTTTGAGTTCGTCCAGTGATTTCTTCATGTCAGCCATTACGTTGTCAACCCGATTGTTTACTTGGTCGATTCGGATTTCAGCTTTCGCGATTTGGGTTTCAGCTTCCGACAGGCGGTTGTCATGCTGAGCAACCCTATCCTTCACCTCCCTTATCTCTTTCCCGAAGGTAGCGTGAAGGTCCTTCATGAGAAGCATCTGCTCTTCCAACCGACGGGCCTGTTCCTCTTGTCGGCGGGCCTGTTCATCCTGTCCGCCCCGCAGCTGCTCTTCCAATCGGCGTGCCTGTTCCGCCTGCTGGCGAGCCTGCTCCTCCTGTCGGCGAGCCTGTTCCTGCAGCATCACCATCAGAGCACCTAAGTCAGGTGCTGCAGATGTAGGAGCTACCGACGGGCCTGCAGCCGGTGGCTGGTCCTCCGACGTCTGCGGCGTTGCACCACCAAATCTTCGTTGGTCCGTCTCCTGCTGGCGTTGACTTCGGGTACGGACACCCTCCGTTTCCTCCTTAGGTAAAATCGGTATGATTTTATCCCACTTCTGACACCAAATGTTACGAGCTTGAGGTTCGTGACAATAAAAATTGCCGATAAAATTACCTAAATTAACACTTTAATTTACTTTACACAATTAAAGTTAAAACACTAATAATTTAAACACACTAATTCACTTAATTCCACTCCGAAGCTTCGCTTGTTTCGCCCAAATCAACACTGCTTCCATCGCATCTTGCAGCGCCTATATATTTAAATTAGCAAAGAAATATCCAGAATGTTCAAGTAAACACGCGGAAGGTACCGAGCGTTCGAGTTTCGACTAGGCGCTGTCGGTTGAGTAATTTGTGATGTCATTTTCTCAATGCTCCCCTCGCTCTCGTTCCTGACACTAGATGGCGCTAGTGTATCGTTGACTGGAGCGCGTAACAGTATTAAAGTATCCAATATATATATACATAGATGAAACCTGTCGTTCGGACGAGTTCACTTGTGGGAACGGCAAGTGTATTCAGCAGCGGTGGGTCTGCGACGGTGATGATGATTGCGGCGACGGCAGTGATGAAGTAAAATGTCCTACGCCAACTTGTCAACCGCACACGCACTTCTCCTGCGCCGATGGTCACTGCATCTCAGCTAGATGGCGTTGTGATCGCGACATCGACTGCCCTGATGGGAGCGATGAAATGGTACGTATTTTTTTATTATTTAAACACTATTCTATTTTTATAATTTAAAATTTCAGATAACACTTAATATTAGTTTCTTAGTACCCGGATGACCGAGCTTTGCTCGGTTTTTTTAAATTACATTTAAATATAAATTACATGCTGATGAATAATATTTTTTGATCTTATTGACATAATAGAAAAAACTGAACTGGTGATTTGATTAAAAAATCATGAGTGCAATTAGTTTAATATTAAATTTTCTTATTTTTAAAAAATATTAAAAAAAGGGCTCGAAATAATAGATTTTCTCACAAAAGAAGGGAACTTGAAAAATAAAAGGAAAAAAAATCGGGCCGAAGGCAGGACGCGAACCAAGGTACTACGATTTCGCTTTATCGATATCCACTTGAGCTATTACGATCATTAACACAGTGTCAAAATTTACCTTCTTATATTGTAGCAGTTTTTTCATTGCCTGAAAACACGGACAAAAAGACATTTTTTAAAAATAAATCGTAGCTAGATCGATTTATTGCCCCCGAAACTCCCTGGACACTTAATTTTATGAAAATCGTTGGAGCCGTTTCCGAGATTCCAAATATATATATATATATATATATATATATAAACAAAAAAAGAAATCTACTTATTTTTAAAAAATGTCTTTTTTTCCGTATATTATATATACATACAAGAATTGCTCGTTTAAAGGTAAGGATACCTCGCCTAATACATCTCTAATAAGTATTATATTTTACGGGGGGTTAAAAACCTTTTTTACAAAATATACTACCTACCTATGCAGAAATAGATAAATATACATTTTCACTTTTTGCATTTTCTCCAATTTCACTAATAAATAACGCAACATATTGATACTTAGTCTTGAAGCAAAATCAAAAAAGTGAGTACTACCAATCGAAATATTATACGTTTTGCGTTACTAGTTTATTGCTCTATACGTCGAATACACACTATATTGGTTGCTAGATTATAATAGTACTAGTGGGCAAATGAACATTGTCAAATGGAAATAAATATAATTTCGAACAGAAAATACATAGAGTCCCTAAAATCTGTATGATTTATGTACGTGTATGTTGTAGAACGTACAAATATGCTATTAGGTCCAATTATTATGTTAGATAAACACAGCTCCCTGTCTATAATTTCCTTTGCGCTCAAAGCTATGTAACATTCATTAATGTAACAATATTCGTAGTTCGTCATAATTGCGTTATACACATTATTTACTTCCATCACTTCTACGTACAAGTACTTAGTGATTAAACATGCCTTATCAATTAACTTTGTGTATAAAGCTTGCTCAATATTATTTGTCTTCACTTAGTTTACAACGCAATACTTTTGGATGGATTCAATTATAAGACTATTTATTATAAGAATTAAATAAGATTCTTATACAAAAATTAGTTTATAGCTTTATTCTACTATTGTTTGTTTAATTACGCTGTTAAGTAAGCCACGCTGCAGCTGTACCATTGCTGCAGCATCAACTCCACCGGGCAGGACCACGCTCACACAGAATACCAACACTATAGCCGAAAAATGCTGGTGTGTTTCGTATGGTTAATGTATGTTAATGTAATGGTTTCCATTTTACTTTTAACGAAGCATTCCATGTTAGTCCTTCGGGACAACAACGCATCTGAATTATGATTCTTAAGTGATGATAGAGGTGTCTATGGCTTCATTCACTAAATATTAGATTGACTGCTCATTTGTCACCCTTACTCCTATAAAAACCTTTTTCTTTTTTTTTCTTTTTGTATCTACAAGAATATTTTTCAACCGACTTCAAAGAGCAGGAGGCTAGTACTCAATTCGACATTATTTTTTTATATGTTAAAGTTACCTCAGAACTTTTTTCTAGGTGAATCGATTTTCATGATTCTTTTTTTATTTTAATGCAAGTACCTAGTCCCATATACTCGTAAATCGGTTGTACAAAATTTTTAATTTTACCACTTGTTAATTTTTTCTTATTTTAATACAAAATCTTAAAACGTACTTATTGCCTAAAGCTTTCTTAAAGCAACTACTATACAATTACACTCAAGTACATTATGGGAGTTATTAAGCGAAAGTTAAACAAGAAAAAGTGGTAAAATAAATAATTTGTACAACCGACTTCAATATAATAAAATGAGAACATCATTAATGTAGTCCAAGTCATTTTAATACACATTATTAGGGATATCTCAAAACCTACTTGTCAGATCTTGATCAGAATTTATATGGGACCACATGAGAAGCATCAGCTATTAAATTAAAAAAGAACCTTCTAAATCGGTTCACCTAAAAAAAAGTTCTGA
Organism: Parnassius apollo; assembly: GCA_907164705.1. NCBI lineage: Eukaryota > Metazoa > Arthropoda > Insecta > Lepidoptera > Papilionidae > Parnassius > Parnassius apollo. The sequence continues at coordinate 28,700,725 of CAJQZP010000693.1, forward strand.
AGTAACATATAAAAAATACAGCAAAGTCGATTAAAAAGATAAAGTATCAAATATATCAAACATATTATATAATTAATAACCTGTAAAACCCGAATTATAGATATACAGAACTTTCTGATTTACGTGCTGTTTCAATTTTATTGGCATCAACTTACAGGGTTGTCCAACATCGCCGAAAGTAATCTCGCCCTGCATTTCCACTGAGTTTCAATGCCACGATCGGATGACGTGCGTGCACAAAACTTGGGTGTGCGATGGAGACCGTGACTGCCCTGATGGAGGAGACGAAGCCCCAGAACTTTGTCGGGGCAACATCACCTGTCGTATAGATCAGTTCCAGTGCAAGGATCACAACTGCATACCCGGTGCTTTATACTGCAACGGGGAGAAAGACTGTCCGGATGGAAGCGACGAGCTAAATTGCAGTAAGTTCAAGAACTGTTTGTTACGTCAGATAAATTTCCGTTCGAAGTTCGGTTAATTTCAGCAGTTAATTTCAGTTCTGTAGTTGTTTTGTCTCCGGTAGCGACTACCGTTGATATTAACTTCGGTATCAAGTGCTTCCCGCTTAGTTTGGTGAAAACAATACGATTAAATCTGTTCGAACTAAATTAGGGGTAAAATTCAGCAATTGGTTACGAAATTGAATTTATTATTCGGTATTTTCTTTCCTTTACTTCTTAATTTATTATTAAATATAGACATGGAATGATAAGTCTTAGGAGCTTTTAAGAAAAGAGTTTACTTTCTTACGTCACTTTTTAAAAGGCTGGCAACGCACCTGCAGTTCCCTGGTGTTGCAGGGTCCTTTGTTATCTGTTGTTGGTAGCCATTTACTATTTTAAAAAAGGCTTTGAGGAAATAAAATAGATAAAATTCTAATGCCCAGTATAAGAGTCTTAATACACTGTGCTTGCTGTTACTAAGCTGCCATTCGAAAACCTTTATTTGTCGTTAGTTAAAATTCGTATCAAAGGGCTTTTTATCGATTTAAATTATATCCAGATACATGGTGAAGATAAAGCCATTTAGTGAGGGATATTTTAAAGAAAACGAAATTAGTAACGACGCAAAAAAGTAACAGCATAACCTTAGAAATAAGCAACGCACCAAGAGATGTCGCGATTTCTGATGAGTATTGCTTTGTAGGCATTTTTGTCTTTTTTGATGTGTTTCACATACTTACGACTTTAAATTTGCCTTTACCCTGACCCCTGACTATTGCCCCTAATAGTTAAAATGTATTTGCAACGTTTCGAAAATTCAGGATAGGTATATTGCTCTTTATTATTCATTTTAGTGTAATTACTTTTTTCACATTAAAATGATTCATATACACACATGCATTAATACACACATACATTTTTAAACTTTCCTCACTTCCAACATTAAAGTTTTCGATTTACGTTATTTTCGTCCCAACGTAGATTGTCATGATACAATATATATGTGTCTTTGTTAAAACAGATGCCGAAGTTTTCAATTTCACCACGTATACGGCAATATATTACAAATAACATATATATTTTGATATATACAATTATGTAATGATTTGCAGCACGGCCGAAGCCGATATGCGATAAGAAGACGGAATTCGATTGTGGCGGCGGCATGTGCATACCTCTATCTAAGGTATGCGATAAGAAACCAGACTGTCCCAACTTTGAAGATGAACCGCACGACAGATGCGGGGAGGATGAGTGCGCGAAGAACAATGGCGGATGTACGCAACGCTGCGTGGACACACCTGTAGGCTATTACTGCGACTGCGAAAAGGGATACAAGCTCGTCGACAATCGTACGTGTGAAGGTGAGTAAGCTAGTGAGTGGCTCACCGAGCCCAAATCTTCTCATACTAAAATAAATAATATACTTCAGACTAAAACTCGATCATGGCGACTAGTCTCAAAGAAGATAACCTGCGTGGTACAGAAATATAGTGCACGAGTGTTAGCGCAAGCACAGGCGAACTCTAAATTCTTTTATTCTCATAGCCCGATGGGAATCCGACAGTACTGGATCATGATCACCAGATCAGATGCACGACCAACGGCTTTACGAGCTTTTCAAGGCACGGCGCATAAATTGACAGAAAAAATCAAAAGTATCTAGGGATTTGAAGCTGGGACCTCGTTCTCAGTATTGGCATTTACGACACTAGACCAACGAGGCAGTTGAAATGCCGTCCCATAAGTGTGGTAATAAATGTCTATGAGGAATTCATTTCGTTAACGCCAAATGTAAAATCAGCTCCTGACATTATACCAGTAATTAGAATAGACGACTCACTATAGTCAAGTAACAAATCCTGAGCCACCTATTACAAAAATTATGTCTATGGCCTCTTTTTTTCTCTTCTTGCTTTGCGAGATGCTAGCAGAATCAAATGTTAAAATGTGAAATTAGTTTGTTGCCTCAAAAGTTTGCAAAATTTACGTGGTGGCGACATAAAAATATCCACCACCTTATTTCGTCCGTTCGGTTGTTATTTTTCTAGTTCATTCTCCCTACACGTAAGTAATGAATGTGTTCCACTTGTGTCTCCTCTTATTGAGCCGTGTTCTCTATGTATCACATGTTTTGTATTGACCGATGCACTTTCAGCATTCGACATGCTTTTGTCCTCACAAATAATGTTCTGGTGAATATTTGTCAAGCTTATTATCGGTAATTAATGTGTACCTTTACCTAAATTATTTGAGCAGGAGTGTCAGCACTACTGTGCAATCGCCTGTAAGGGATATCATCTTGAGGCTTAAAGTGACAACGCATTTTTTATAGAATTAGGGTGACAAACGAGCACACAGCCCACCTGATAGTAAGTGGATGCCGTGGCCCATCAAATCTACATTTAACCTCGATTACGAATCAAAATGCAGATGTATTGTCATCCCTGAGGACTAAGATGGAATGCCTCGATTCCACTAAATCGGGTCTCCGATTCTCTAAACTCACAATACCAAACACAGCAGCATTAATCTGCTATTTTACGCTGGTATTCTGTGAGAGCGTGGTGCTTCCCCGGTCGAGCCGACCCTTTCGTGCTACAACTATAATATAGTTGTGTAAATAACTGTAACCTCGTATAAATGATACATTCATACAATAATGAATCGGTAGCATTCAGTTGGTTGTAGGCGTCCATGGACTACAGTAGCCAATTAAAATCAGGTGGATTATTAGTTCGTTTGTCCTTTTGTATATATATATGATTAGCGACACGCCCTGACTTTGCCTGCGTAGGATCCTAATGTGGTATTTAGAAATAAGATAATCACTATTTATTTCTTAAAATATCCTAAATTTTCTAACTACATAAAACTTGATCACTTCTGACATCGCTCTCTACCTGCCTATGTATCTTTATTACGATCGGTTCAGCTATTTCGAAGATTAGTTCAGATAGACAGATAAACATTTTAAAAATGTTTATTCATGTCTTAATGGCATGCAAATAAACACTTTAGGTCAATACAAATAGGGCAACTATTTCGATGTTACATATATATATATTTAAACACATACATATACATACAGCACTAAAATAATATTTATATTATAAATAAGGCAGTGCTAGTCTTATCAATCACTCAATCATACTCTTTAGTAAGTTGTGATGAAGCCCTAGATAAAGTTAAAAATCGATCTCCCTCTTCTAATTTTATTAAAAAATGGCAATCACTATCTAGCTGTTATAGACCTAATCATATCCAGCCAGACCTAATAATATAAGATTCTCTTAGACCGCTACAACACGGCAAGGGGCATCGTTAAATGAGAATTTCCTCATCATTATATGTTCAGGTTGTCTTTAGACTTTACTTTACCCAGAATCACCCATTAAACAATATTTTATATGTTACATTCTCGCAAATGGTAATATTAAGATCGGGTATTAAAAATAAAATAACTAATCGCGATAAAATCAATGAAAGTAATTTTAATCAATGAAATGTTATTCTACCTATACTCCATCTACTGGAGACTGCAAGATTTTTCGAGTTTGTCTTAGTTACTTGAAGAGTCCGTCAACACCTACTAGAGCAGCGCGTCGGGCATGCTGTTCCTTGCAGCTCTCATAAATGAAAATAGAACTATACGACGTAGTAGAGCCATCTTGCAGCTATATTATAGTTGTAGCACGTACGGTTCGGCTCGACCGGGGAAGTATCACGCTCTCACAGAATACCAGCATAAAATATTAGCTCAATGCTGCTGTGTTAAGTATTATGAGTGTAGAAAACAGGAGACCCTTTTTACTGGATACGAGGTAATTCATCTTAGTCATAAAGGGTGACAACGCGTTCTCGCATATGCATTTTGATTCTTAATCGAGAGTAGATGTAGGTGTCTATGGGCCACAGCATCCACTTCCATTAGATAGTAGACGGTGTGCTGGCTTTTCACCTTTATTCTATTTTTTAAGACGCTATTAATTTACGAACAGACGTGGATGAGTGCGCGGACCCGGGTGCGTGCTCGCAAATGTGCATCAACGAGAAGGGCACGTTCAAGTGCGAGTGCCACGCGGGCTACGCGCGCGACCCGCGCGACCGCACGCGCTGCAAGGCGACCGAGGGCCACCCCTCGCTGCTGTTCGCGCGCCGCTTCGACATCCGCAAGATCAGCCTCGACCACCACGAGATGGTCGCGATCGTCAACGACACCAAGTCCGCCACCGCGCTCGACTACGTCTTCCGCACCGGAATGATATTCTGGAGCGACGTTACCGATGAGAAAATCTATAAGTAAGTTCGTGCTTTTTAGAATGTATATGTTTCATAGAATACTATAATACACACATATTAGAACGGGGTATAAATGTCAGCACAGGATGTGTTCTGACGTTACAATTGTTTCCAAATTTCGCATAAAAATTATTTCGTAAATGCCAAATTATTATTAAACTATTTTTAATGATAATCTTGAACATTAATCAAAAGTCTAAAATGTGTAAATTTACTCAGTCTGTCAACACAGCGAATCATGTTTGGCGACGCCAATCCTCGTACAAAATAAAGTTGACAGCCACTCTATTGTGTATTATAGTATTCTATGGTATGTTTTATGCAGCTTAATTTTATTTAATACTAGCTGGTACCCGGCGCGTTGCAACCGCTGAACAAATAATTATATTGTTTAATTAGAAATGATGATAAATTAATTTAAGTTAAATACAACTTGCAAATAAATGTATAATACGCGCGCCACTTACTGTAAGTTAATTAAACTATGCCTTCGCGCAAGTGCAAGCAATAAGTTAAAAAGGTTTTATCGCTATCTGAGGTATGGCAGCGCATAAAATACTAACAAACAAACATTATTTTTTATATATTAGAAGATTTGCACGAAATGTATTCTGGGTGACTTAATGCCTAAATGAGTGTATAACTCAGATTAACTATCGACCATAATCATGATGTTGATTTGTATTTACTTATAGTCCTGATGTATTAGGATAAATCTTCGAACATATCTGATAAATATGAGATTAACACTATTATTTCTAATAATACTAATATATTCGTTCAGAATGTTAAGCTTGATTGAAATCTTTGAGATTTTATGTCATACATTTTTCTTTTGTCAGAAAAAGAATAAAGAATTTGTGTTGTAGTCTATATTACAAGCCTGTAAATATTTTACTGCTAAATTATGAGTATATATATATATAAATATATATATATATATATATATATCGTACACATATGTAATATACATTCATGCATTAATTTTGAAAAATATTTTTCTTCGTTGGTTTTCAGAGTTAAGATGTTAAAATTGTTTATCTAAGATCCGCTTAAAAAATAAAAATCTTACCTAGTTCAAAGAGTCCTCCGTCAATTGCATGCAGTATCTCCGTCGCCACTAATCCCAACACCTTTACTTGGCTAAATAATTACATTATTACGTTATCTTTAATATAATGGATTTCCGCCAAAGTAACAAACACCTGATTATTCAATTGGTTCTCAGATTCTTTACTTAGATCTTATTTATTAGATTCCAGGCGCTTGTTGGTTATTCGCAAGTCATTTTATTTGTTCTTGCAAAAAGCATTTAAAAACGTCTTTTTTCAGAGCACCAATCGACGAAGGCAGTCAACGCACCGTTGTGATCGGAGACCAACTGATTACGTCCGATGGTTTGGCGATAGACTGGATCTACAATCACCTGTACTGGACCGACACTGGCAAGAATCACATCGAGCTGTCCGACCTGCAGGGCAACATGAGGAAGATCCTCATCAGGGACCGCTTGGAGGAGCCGAGAGCTATCGCACTCAATCCGCTGGACGGGTAAATTATGTCACATTTTTATTTATTGAAGTGGAAACTTCTGTAGAATCGTTCTGATTTGAAATCCGATGAAACGAAAATGCGAAAAAAAAAACGAAATGGTAATATTAAAGCTATCAAGCGCTATTAGGTATACTCCTCTAGTCTATACGGTAAGACGGGAACAGTATAGGGAACGGCGCCAGAAGTTCTAGGTCAGAAGTTGTAGTTTCGCTGGTATCAGAAAACTAACTGATTTCACCGCCTACTATGAAACCCGGGAATAAAATATAATTTTATTTTGAAACAATAAAATATATATAATGTTCTCTAGACCGAATTTCGGTCACGGCGGCCAGCATCAACGGAGACTAGCCATCGGCGCAGGACAGTATTATAGTACCCAAGTGTATGCGCAAGCACCGGTGCACTCACTTTTCCCTCGATCTCATAGTCCGATGGGGCGGCAAACCGACACGGCCGAAGAGGGATCAGGTCCAAGACCAACGGCTTTACGTGCTTTCCGAGACACGGAGGTAAAACACCGTCAACTTCCTGACTCCGGGCAGCTACTGAGAATTTCTTGACGGAAAAACTCAATAATTGATTTTTTGGCCCGACCCGAGATTCGAACCCAGGACCTCATGATCAGCAGTCGGACTGCTACAACCACTAGACCAACGAGGCAGTCAAAAAAAAATTTATAAGTACCTAAACGTATTCCGGTAGCGTATTCCGGTTTATGTAGCAGCGCTATTGAATAATCCTGCAAACTGAACAGCGTTCGTTGCAGGCAAGCAAGAGCCTCTGTTTAATTTTTCGTTGCAAAATTAGTAAGTCGAAACACTTCTAATTAATTACCTCGGCGTATAAATAAATAAATAAATAAAAAGTATTTATTTTCCACATAAAAATACAATGTTAAAATTTAAATAGAGAGCTTAATAACTAGTTGTGACCAAACGGTCTGTACACAGTTGTAACGGGAAACCCATTACTCCTGCTATTCTGCCACAGCCTTTGCGCATAATTCATACAGGGTCTTAGGCAATTGATGAAACACACGTATCAAACATAAAAAAGTAAAAATAAAAATAAAAATATATAACAATTAATAAATTATACTTTCTAAATACAAAAAAAGTTAGGAGGTATCAAAGCCACATAGAGCCAGGGACTATTTTTGAATAAGCCACTTGCGGCATCTTTGTCGGAAGGTAGACGGAAATAGGGTAGATCGGACTGGTGGTGGCAAATCGTTCCAAATTTTAACAGCGGCAAATTTAAAACACCCCCTGACTGCAGTGAGTCTAATCCTGGGTAGTGGAAGCCGATGACTATTTTCTTTTGACTGAAAGCCAACTTTTTTTTTCAACGGCTATCTTATCAGACAAATATCTTGAAGACTTTGCGTGATGCAGAGTGTGCAGAAAGCAGGCATATTTTAATTTAGTACTATTGCACATATTTTAAATGCCATTAGTGACTAAATAAAGTGAAATTCCCTTTTCTATATTAAACAAAAACGCATACATGCGTTCTGCACTCTCTGCACATTCTTCACAGTTTTTTTTTAAATAAGCATGGACCATAAACAATATCACAATAATGAAGGTGGCATAGTACTAAACTGTTACAAATCAGCAGTCTTATGTCACGTTTTAGAAATGAGCGAATTTTATACAAAGTTTTAACGAACCATAGCATTTGCCGATTTTAATCTGAACATGTTGCTCAAATTTTAAATTCTCATCCATAAGGAGACCTAAATGCGAACACAACCCTCGTAAGGTATGACGGTGTCAAAGATCTTAAAAAGAGACTTCCGTTCATTAATCGTTTTTACCTGGTGCTTTGTTCCAAGTGTAATGGTGACACTCTTTAAGGGATTAAGTGCCAGGCCATGTTTCAAAGACCACTCCGCAATAGAATCAAGATCTTTGTTTAACTTGGAAATAGCAACGGCAACCTCCTCATCAATTGGCGTTGTGTGAACGTATACTTGGCTGTCATCCGCATATAAGTGAATTTTCGAGTGAGTTATAGCTTTAGTAATGTTGACCGTGTAAATTGCGAATAATGTGGGACCAAGTATAACAACACCTTTATTAAGGGGGAGCGTGTTGGAGACATTTAGAACTCCTTGGCTATTCAAACATTGCACTTTTGGTAGCGATTATGGAAATAAAATTGAAACCAGGTGCAGGCCGATTCTGTGAAACGATAGTATTTTAATTTTGCCAATAGAACAGATATATCAACACAATCGAAAGCGCGGCTGAAGTCTAGCAAAACCATAATTGTTCCCTTACACTCATGTAAGGGAACAATTATAGTTTTGCCGTATGCCTGTCTTTTTCTAAGTTTCAGAAGTTTTTCTTAGAGACTACGAATTTCTTAAACAAATGTTTGAAATTCGGCATAGTTATACAATGCGGTCTGAATTTGAATTTACCTATTGAATATTTTTTAAAAGTGTAATAATAAAATATATTTAATAAAGTTGTTATTCTTAAGAAAGTTGTTAATCTTGGAAAGGAAAAAAAATGCAAGTTTAAAATTAACTTGCATTTTTTTTCCTTTTTTTTATAAACCCACATTTTTTTATAAATTTCGAAATTTCTGTAACGGCATGTATTACGCACTCGTATATATTACTTACATGGCCTAGAAATGGCTGTGATATGTCTGGATGCTTGACTATGTGTGTAAAACTCCTTCAAGGCTAAGAAGAGTAACGTACATTTAAAAACATACATTATATGGGTACCGTTTTTGTGAGTGGTATGCAGTTTATACATAATAACTTTTGTTTAATAAATAAGCTAAGTTTATGTTTGTTTAACAGGAAAGAGATATATGCCTATATATCTTTAGAGAGATATATGTGCCCGTAATAAATACTATGTCTCTTAATAAAACAAGAGCTGGTTCTGAGATTTTAATAAAATATTACAGTCGTTACGGATATCGGACTTGAGCTAGACAATATTATTCGCCCTTTGAATATAAGTATATAATAGTCACGAACTTCTTAGTACGTGACATTGAAAATGGAGCCTTTTATAAATAAAAATAGATCGCCCGCTACTCTATTGAGTATTCATGTTTAAAGAAATTTTCCATATTTTCGATTCAATACTTTCCCTCTAAAACAAAATTGCAAAAAATTATTAATTAATGTCATGAAAACGTTCCTATTTACAATTTTTATTTATATGCAATGCTTATGTCATTTAAGATAAACCGTCGTTTTAATCTCCTCGACTTTTTCTATATTTTTAAGTAGATTTCCTTTTTTATTTATAAGTTTGGTAGTAAAAATTAGCCCAGCTCTCTACGCCGGCTTGCTTATGTCAAAGGAAGGCCTTGGAACAGCAGAGGATATAATTATAATCATTATAGCCAATCACAATATCTGACCAAGAGCCTAACTCCAAACATAGTCTTCTCGCCTGTCCATAGCTTATTGAGTGACGAACTTCTTGAATCTGACAGCATTAAATGATCACGTCTCGGTTTTTCACTATTGTATTAAGATTCAGAGGTATACCTTCTGCAATAAAACATGACTATGATACATCGTTGTCAGATTTCTATTATGGCGATAACTACAAAGAACTGTCAGAACTTTATGACGTAACAAGTTATATACAATGTATTATCACATTTAATTGGAGCGTGAGTTTTTAGTCCATGTTCTGAACCGATCTTATCGACTTCTGTTGCCATGATGCATTACATTCACTATTGTATTCCGATATTGCAGGGTATCTACTAAATTTTGGGATTAAATGCATTCCATCTTAGTCCTCGGTGACAACACACATATAACTTTGCTGTGAAAGTTAGTTGCTGGTGTCTATAAAGCATTATTTTGCATTGTATGCCCAAATTTGCAGAGGAGGTTCAGAATAAGTAATATAGACGAATGGTGAAAAAATTCTCAAACATTTTGTCCTTTCGTGTTAATGCATTATTTTAACTGGTTGTCATTCATAAATATCTAACGCCTACTATTTTACTACGCACGCACTCATTCCTAAGGGATCGCTAGGATACACATTTAGGTACCTTGACGCTCGTCTTCCCGAGCCCCATTCATCCGCCGTTACACCGCTTGCTACTTACGTCCGCCCAGCAGACCGTGTTGACTGTTGACCGTAACTAAGGTTTGGGTCCCGAGACGTCTCGTGTCTCGAAGTCCCGGGACTTTTTGTAATTTTAGTTGTCTCGAGTCCCTGGACTTTCGGGTCGAGACTCGAGACGAGACAAGATTGTCGAATTTGTTATGTTATCATTTTTATTTTCAAATAATTGAAGGAGTCTAACGCCATCTGTTAGTTAAATTAAAAAAGCAGTTTCAGTTGTTCAAATTTGAAAAAGCACAGTAAGTTTGGAACTACTGTATAAAGCCGTGAACGCAATTTAACCGACAAGTTTGAACAACTGAAATTCCTTTTTTTAACTTAACAACCGGAAAAAGCACAGGAAGTTTGGAACTACTGTATAAAGCCTTAAACACAATTAAACTGTCATCTGTAGAAAACGAGAGTGTTTGTTCTCCTTGTCCAGTGGCATTATTACAAAAATCAGAAACAGATTGTCTGAGAAAGCTGTTGACCCTTTGATTTTTTTAAAAGCTTATTTTATTAAATGAGCAAGGAAGTCTAATTAATGTGTTAGTTAATTATTTGAAAGTCTCATTTATAAGTAAGTGTTTTATGATTTTTATTAAAATTATTAAATATGAAACAAATCTGTGATAAGGAGAATTAACAATGTTGTGATTATGACCAATGATTAGATACTAGAGTTACTAGATAATAGTAAAGTTATTAAGAATTAGTATGATTTTTGACTAAGTTCGTTTTGTAACTATAAGATTTAACTGCTTGAAAGTGAATCTGTGTCTGATTAAAAGAAATAAACAAAGCAACTATTAAAACTAAAATTAACTTTTAAGTTATGAAGATTTAATTTTCTGTTTAATAAATGTTGATTTTTAAAAGACATTAACTAATTAAAATCCTTCAAAAATGGCTCAACCCTCTTAAAAAAATTTATCTTAAAAGTCGAAGACCCGGGAATTCCCGGGACTTTGATAGTAAACTGTCTCGTGTCCCGGGACTTTGAAATTGTCGAGAATTCCCAAACTCTAACCGTAACCTATTTTTAAATTTTCGTGGGTAGTGTCGCTTCGTTACCAATGACGGAACGAAAAATAATCGAACCGCGAATTTTATGAAACTATAAAATTAATGCGGTGTTACATTTTAAGCAATGAAAGTTTACGTGGTACGTACTGACTATAAAAAATGAGTTTTACCACAGAAAAACCAATTCGAAAAACAATTGGCAGCTAATCAAACTATTCGAGTGCGGTGAGCAATATTTTAAATAGTTAATATGAAGATAGGTGGATTGCGCATGGAGGCCCTATACTGTGGATGGATTGCAAAGTTACTCGACCTTTCGCCGTTAGACTTTTATCTGTGAGGTAAAATAACCAACAGTAGTTATTGTGACTACTTGCGTAATTTGGTAGTCCACTCCTTCAATCCATCGCCACAGGTCATCTTGTGGGCTTCGTATGAGGCGGCAGAGCGAGATGGGCAGCAGCATCTTCCTGATAACAACTTATTTTCATAATTAAATTTATTTTCATAATTAAAATTACCGATTCGCCTGCCAAGCTTGGCAACTAAGACACAATCGAGAAAGATGAACTTTAGTAGGCTCTATTGAATTAAAAAAATCATGAATGCTTATTTACTGCAGTAGCTACTTACCGCTATGTGAACTGTTGGTGTTCGTTATTAGAGGGCGTCTATAAATTACGTGAGGTGTTTTTTAAAATTTTCTGTAGTCCCCTTCCCCCCACCCCTCTGGTGAGATGTCGTAAGATTTTATTGAACCTCCTCCCCCATCCCCCAATCTCATGTTAGATTTTTCAGAATGTGGGTTTCTTACGTAAACGCGTTGGATTGTTAGTAGAAGGAAAAATAAACATTAAACGTCCTATAACTCAAAAAGTATGACATTAGAAAAAAAAGTTTCAAACAAAAGTTTTAGATTAAAAATAGATTTATGCATTTTATTGATTAATCTAATATTTCAAGAGTTATTGGCCGCGATAAAATAAACCGGTTCATTAAATGGGCCATAAAAACGGTAAGTTTTACAAAAAAGTTTACTGGAAGCAAAAGATGCGAAATTATATTTATGAACATAACAAACTGCTGACTATGCCTCAAAGTGTACGTGCTGATACAGAGAAATAGCCCTATACTATAATGTATCACTTATACGATTAGATTAAAGCAGGTATTGCAATGTTAAAGATGTGGGGACAACCGCCACACTTTTTGATTGAGGGAGACTGAGACTTGAGAAACGAACTGTTACTGTTAAATGTTAGGCTCGTTTGCATTCAAATATAGGAACGGCGGTCCGCTATTATTATTTTACTCAAACCATCGCAGCACTTTAATTTTTTAGAGATTCATATTTCATAATCATTATCATTTTTATATTTAGTATTACAGGTTATAGGATATAATGTATAAAGGGCAATATTTCTGATGTATTTCATTTTATCCCTAAAAAAAAAAAAAAAATATATATATATATATATATTTTAGGGATAAAATGACCTGGGGACCTTCAAGAAAGAGCTTACTCCTTTCTAAAGGGCCAGCAACGCACCTGCAATTCCCCTGGTGTTGCGGATGTTCATGGGCTGCGGTAGTCACTTAACATCAGGTGAACCGTATGCTCGTTTGCCCCCTCTTCTATAAAAAAAGTCCCAACGATAACAATGATTTCATGAAAAGTTTACTGTAAAGAAAGAAAATAATATATTAAACTCTATGTAACTTCCACGACCAACACGAATCTAACGATACCCCTTATGTTAAAATCTATCCAGTCCGATAAGGGTACAGATCCTGCAAATACATAAATATATACAATCATACATAACGTACATACATTCATACGTATGGCTGCACCTGTAAAAAAACAGGCTTTTCTTCTTACAGGCTGTACCTATACAAAGGAGAAAAAAAAACAATAAAACAAAAATCGCGTTTACGCCTACAGAAATATACCTAGTGTTGACTATAGAAACGATGTGATGTCACAAACGGAAAAATACTGAAACCGTAAACAATATAATTACATTCTCAAACATGTGACACGCCGTGCCTAAAAAGATTTGATTGATGGAGAAGGTTAATACCGACATGGAATTTTTAATGAATTATTAACGTCCCATTGCTATTGTTGTTAACTCTTAAGTTTGACCTTGTCGGCTGTTTTTTTCCTTACTATTCAAGTAAATACAAAAAAAACATTAAGTAAAACTAATTTTACAATTTTTATCACGTTTAATTTAAACTTTTTAATGCCCAACGTTGGACTGAGGTTTTGACGTCCCGATGTAATTTATAGTTAGCCCGACTACCTTGTTTTTGAATATTAATTTTTGGCCCATCTACACAGAACGAGCTTACAGTATCTTGAGGTCTTGCACTAGTATGCCTGGGTTTGGATTAAATTTTATTAATTATACAATCCCAAGCAGGTGATAGCACCCATCCATCTTCTCTGTAATGGCGGGGGTTAGTTTAATTAAATGTGTAGTGCTCGCGGAAATATAAGAAATCATTATACAAAAACATTTAATAATTGATTACATTGAAATGGAAGCTTTTTGCTATGAGGGTCAGATGTAGATCTTTGTTGTCAGCGTTGATTACCAATGGATTTGTCCATTCCATATCTATGATGGATTTGTCCTTTGTCCATATACCATTCCTAAAATTTTAGTGTCTGTATCTTATATTATCCTTACCGTCGTTATGCAACCATCGAGTTGATGAAATCTGTTGTGAGTGTTTTTAAATAAGTCGTTTTCATAAACCTGCATATTGCATTCCTTTAGCGCCAAAATATATAACATCTAAGGCAGTCGGCGATTTTTTTATATAACCGTAATACTACACAGTGGTAAAAACCAGCTTGGAGGCCATCTGTTTATCGAAATAAAAATATAATATCATTTCATAGTTGAATGATATTTAACCGACTTATAAAAGCGACTTTATTTGTGATGTGTGTTACCTCAGAACTTTTTTCTAGGTGAATTGATTTTGATGATTCTTTAAAAGTTGGTGCTTCTCGTGTGCTCCCATATAAATTTGATCAAGATCTGCCCAGTAATTTTTGAGTTTTCCTTAATAATGATATTTATTTGACTTCGAATACATTGATGATGTTCTTATTTTATTTATGTTGAAGTCGGTTGTATGAAAATGTATTAATTTCACCACTTGTTTTATTTACAATGCAATCATATATTATAGTATATTAGATACTTTATATATAGACTACTTTTATTACAAAAAAAAATAAAAATGCATTATACTTCACATATTATAGAACATTTATGCAAACTGTTAAATAATGTAATAAATAATAATTTCAGTAAGTCATTTTTATAAATATTGTGATGATGACCGTTCAATGTAGTTGCTTGCCCGCTTACTGAACTAATTATTATTGAAGAAATACTTTTACTCATATAAAACGGATTTGACGTATCGTTCAAGAGGCAAAAAATACATTAAGAATTACTTCAAAACATTGCACAATGGTGCACCCATCACCCGATACACATATGAACAGATTCAATAATTAAAACATTACAATGATTGTAATATGATGAATTGAAAATGACAAAAAAATTTACATGTTTTACGTCAAAACGAGATAAGTTAAAGGATTTTTATAGCCACCTCTTAAGGGTTTTTCTTTACCAATTTATCTTTTCAGATGGATGTATTGGACTGACTGGGGTCAGAATCCGAAGATCGAGCGCGCCGGCATGGATGGCTCACATCGCCAGACAATTGTGTCTTACGACGTGAAGTGGCCAAACGGTCTCACATTGGATCTCGTCAGGAAACGTGTTTATTGGGTTCGTTATCTCTAATACAACTAGTTACTTATGGAAGTTCTTTATATCTAGATATTTAGAGAAATTTCAGTGAGACAGTAAGAGAGAGAGAGGGAGAGAGAGAGAGAGAGAGAGAGAGAGAGCGATAGAGCGTGGATCCATTGCTAGGGCACAAATTCTGTATTATTTTGCAGCCTGTAGGTATTACTATTATCATCAGACCTGAATATTTCGGGATAAATGTTTTGATTTAAAAAACTTATTGAAATTACTTTCAATAAATTATTATAGCTATTTTCAATCAAAGACGTACTTATTCACCTATATTATATATAATACTTTTTACTATCTTTGAAATGATGTTGTTACATTGTACATTAAGGGGACTGTATGTTGTAGTGTAATTGCATATAAGTACTATGTTGCCGAAATGTATAGCAATTAACAATTTCTCCGCAGGTTGATGCCAAAATGAACACAATATCGTCGTGCAACTACGACGGTACGGCACGCCGTTTGATTCTGTACTCGACTGACGTGTTGCGCCATCCCTTCTCCATCACCACGTTCGAGGACTGGGTGTACTGGACCGATTGGGACAAAACCGCCGTCTTCCGCGCTAACAAGTTCAACGGGAAAGATGTCGAGGCTATAACGTCAACTCATACGGTAGTATACTCATACTGTTGTATTTTTTCTGATAAGAGTACTTCTTAGTCAAATCATTCATCGCTTATTAATGCCACCTTGATCGCAACCACGACCTTTTATTATTTTATTTAGTGGGTTGCTGCCCATCTCCCATTTCATTTCACTCTTTTTGTATGTGGTAGAGCCACGCTGCAGCTATATTATGATTGTAGCACGAATGGGTTCGCTTGACCGGGGTAGACCACGCTCTCACAGAATACGAACGTTAAATAGCAGCTTAATACTGCTGTGTTTCCTATGGTGAGTGTAGAGATCCGGAGACCCTTTTTACTGGAAACGAGGCATTCCATCTCAGTCCTCGGGAGTGACAATGCATCTGCGTTTTGATTCGTAATCGAGGATAAATGTAGATGCCTGTGGGCCACAGCATCCACTTAGCATCAGGTGGACTGTGTGCTCGTTTGTCACCCTTATTCTATAAAATAAAACTCTGACGCCTTCTACAACAACTACCACATCTGATAAATAGATGCTGTGGCGAAAGACACCTACATCTATCTACGATTTAGAATGCAGATGCGTTGTCAGTAATTGTTACCTCTAAGGACTAAGGTGGAATACCTCGTTTGCAGTAACAGAAACAGAAACTTTTTTATTCCATGTAGATTATAACAATACTTATTGAAAGTCACTTTTTTCATTTACCACTGGTTCGCAAAAAAAAACCTCTGTCCTGGGAAGAACCAGCAAGAAACCCAGCGGGACTATTTTTTTTCCAATAATAGCTTACAATAATGTTTAAAATAAACAACACAAGACAAATTAGAAATAGCTTGGTAGCGATCACCAGATCACAGTATAAAGGCCATCTAGTTACAACCTATAAAATTCACTCAGGTTTTCCCCATACATTATAGGGGGGGGGGTTGTCGTAGGTGCCATGCTTGGCAGACAAGTTTACAAGAGCAGTTTTTTTATTATTTTGGATTGTTATCAGAAAGATGCTTTCACCCATCACCTGTTCCAACTTCGTTCTGTCGCCTTTTAAGACACCCACGAGATTATATGGGGTAATAGATACCTGATGATGGTAAGTGGATGCTGTAGCCCGTAGACATCTACATCTATATCTCCGAAATGCAGATGTGTTGTCACCCCTGAGGACTTAGATGAAATGCTTTTGTTTCCACGTGTGTTAAAGAATACAAGGAGTCTTCGGCTCTCAACACTTAACCATACAGAATAATAAAGATAAATAGTCTGTACATATAAAAATCTATTGTTGTCCGGTAGTCTCGCTAATACTCAACTATAGCTCGACTAATTTTTAAGAATTTTTTGTGTGAGTTTGAAACCTAGATGGTTTGAATTTATATTTGTATCCTGTTGTTGAGATCCAGAAATCACTCGTACGCTACTCGTTTCAATCGACTCCAGAAATCGCTTATAGTAATATTCTTGCACCGCCCGCACACGGTACCACGTTTAAAGTTACTAACGTATATGATGGCATTGCAGCTGCAGAACCCGATGGTGATCCACGTGTACCACCCGTACCGGCAGCCGGACGGCGTGAACCACTGCGCGGCGGTGAACGGGCACTGCTCGCACCTGTGCCTGCCGGCGCCGCGGCTGGCGCCCGGCGCGCCGCGCGTCTCTTGCGCCTGCCCCACCGGCCTGCGCCTGCTGCCCGACAACCAGATGTGCGTCGAGGACAGTAAGTCGATATACATTCTATTTTTCAACCCACTTCAAATAGAGGGACGATCTCAACTCGAGTATATATTTTTTTATATCCCCTCGGCTGTCCAAACGCCATATTCTGGCGTCTCAAATAATATGATATATATAACATACATATAAATAACATATAATATCTGCATGATTGATTTTGTCTAAATTTGATTTAATAATGTGTTTTTTTTGTTTTTTTTTTTGTAAACCTCCTTACTTTTTGTCCCGATGTCGAGTAGAGCTCAGTGAGGCCTTTCTCGACCTTGTCATAAACAAAAAAATTATGAAAAAAATATTTGTTTTTTTTTTAAATAATTAAATATGCTTTGGACATACAAGTAAAACAAATAGTACTGGGAATAAAAGCTTTAATTTATTATTATTACACCTTTGAAAAAAATTGGCGAAAAAATACTTTTCTTACTTTCACTTTCAAATTAGTTTCGCTTTCGAAGTAAACCTGTATTCAAATTATACATAATCTGATAGCTTATTTAATAAAGTTTCCATTGGTATATGATTTTAATATACCTTTTATACAAAATGTCTTGGAAATAGTCATTTTAATGAACAGCAGGAAGTAGTCTGGAAGTACTTCAGGAAACGCTTGACATTCGAGGGGCTAAGCGTACCGTGTAGTGGCGATGTAAGAATATCTACTACCCCATATCGTCCCGAGAGTGTCGTAGGAGGCGACAGAAGGTACTGAAACCATGTGGGCAGAAGCAATCTTCCTAATAACACCTCATAATAATAAAAAGCTGCGGTTGCCAACCCGCTTGCCAAGCGTGGCAACTATAGTAAAATCTTGCCATGAAACAATGCATGAGGGAGGCCTATGTTCAGCAGTGGACTTTTATAAGTTGTAATAAGTTGTAATAGATGAATGCGTGATGGATGAATGTATGCTGTACAGTAAACCAATTTTGATGTTTTTTTTAATTAAATAGGTTTATACTTCAAGGGTGGTCCTGTATAAATTTGGAAAAAAACTTCCATCGCTAAGGGTAGCAAAGAAATAACTTTTTTAGCAATTTGAAGTCGGTTCTTACTTTTTGTTAAAAGTTATAATTATATTACAAACGTCTGATAGGAATTTACTTCTACTTCTTCTACTTGATAATCCTGGTGTGGATTGATACCACCCTTTTACCAATTTCTGTGGCCGAATAGCATAGCCATGATTACAGGCTATGAGACATTCTATATTAATCAGTTTATGATAAAACACATCAGACTTAGATGTATGTTCTAAGAACTTTGCTTTGCTTTTGTAATTGACTCTTAATATACAAAACTTTGATGACGTTGATTGAATCGTAATATACAAAACTTTGCGCACACAGCGCACGCTATGAAAACTGTCAAAACAAACTTACATTTCCTTCACGTTGTACACTAACTTCAAGTGCGTTGTGTTGAAAGTATGTATTTCATTTTTAATGATTATTTTACGTGGTAGAGCCACGCTGCAGGCTGCAGCTATATTGTGGTTGTGTACGGGTCGAGACTCTTATAGAATACCAACGTAAAATAGCAACGTAATGCTGCTGTGTTTTGTATGAGAGCCGGAGACCCTTTCTAATAAAAACAAGGCATTCCATCTTAGTCCTATAGGGTGACAACGCCATCTGCATTTTAATTCTTAATCGAAGATAAATGTAGATGTCTATGCGCCACAGCATCCGTCTACCATCAGGTGCACTGTGTGCGAGGTTGGATTTCGTAGTATAATTATACTATTTGTACCATTACTTCATAGTGTGTAGTATGCAGTATCTTAATGCCATTATACTACGCGAAACTATCATAATTATTTTAAAGGTCGTCCGACCGTGTATTATTGGTGGGTCCTTTTTCTTTTAGTATTTACCCTACTATATAAGGAATTTCTATAATGATTTCTTATATTTACGCAAACACGACACATTTCAATAAAACTAGTTTTTACGGATTTTATCGCTTATATTGATATACGCGATAAAATCCGTAAAAACTAGTTTTATTTAAATCGGAAATTTCTGTACGCACGGTAACACCAAATCAGGCAACGGCAAAATAGGCGGAGATTCCCGAACCTGACCGTTCTGACATAGAAGGGTTGAGATATTTTATGAATGAGTGCGAAATAGAATAGAGAGTATTGCAATATGAATTCCTCACAACCTGCTATTATGTTGGGTAGTATTACCCTTCAAACTGAACACAGCAATGAGTGCACTATTGATTAACGGCAGAAATAACTAAGAAGAATCAACGCTTGCAGAAAAGGTGCCCTAGTAGGTTAGCAAAATTAGGCATGATTTTTAAACAAATCCTTGCCAAAAAATCTATTCTTTATAAAGGCGGGAGGGAGGACATGAAACGTTTGAAGGGTGTGGTTAAGAGATTGAAGAGACGTGCATTTTTTTAAGGTCGTGTAACTTTCTACACTACCATTATTAGTGAAGATTTCATAAATCATTTTCGCCACTCACTCTTAACCCTAGACGGTTGATAGCTGTTGAGGAAACTGAAGAAAACTTTTCACCTTTCATTTCTGACATGCGATTTAATTGATGCAGAAGGGAATGACAGTAGGGTTCACGCAACTTTCTACCTATAGTTATCACTGCAATCTGCAAGACAACAAGACTTCATTCATTATTTAAAAGATAATGTATCATTGAGGGAGTATTATCGGGGGAGTATACGAAGAAACTCAGTATATTTATCAAACATTCACCGCTTATCACTTAAAACGGTCAACTTCTGCAGTACGAGAGGTACTAGATTTAATCACAGAATAAATAAGAAGTTTAACGAGAATATTATTAGTATTACTAGTTTTATTAGTATTCTTTTCTTTTTCTATGAAAATTAAAATAGAAAAAGTATAACACTAATATTTAGGCTGAATTATAAGACTAAATTTGTTACCTACTAAATTAATTGTACTTCAAAAAAGTTTACATTAACAATATAGTACATTATGTTTTCATAATAATTTTTAAACAGCAAAAGTCGTTCTTTTAAGGACCAAATCCGGTTAAACCCTTCGGGTAAGAACTAGAGGAGTAATTACTTTGATGACGACAGAAGTTGCATAGGCGTCAGTTTTCCACATTCCGACGGGTGGAATAACGGGTTAGTCGGTAATTTATGACACCAAAATACTTGTATATGTGCGCATTGTAATGTTTTATTTATAAAGTTTGTCATTGCTTAAACAGTAAGAATTACGATAATACTAAAAAGTAATAAAACTGACATGTATCTATTTTATCGAGATTTTAAATTAAAAAATTGTTATCTTAATATTAAGTGGAAATTTCAATAACTTTTGAGTGAGTAAAAATGCCGATTGGGATAAGAAATGTATTCTTTAAGACACGGGAAACGAGGCATTTTATCTTAGTCCTCAGGGGTTATATCACATCTACATTTCGAATCTTAATCGAGAATAAATTTAGATGTTCTATGGGCCTCAGCATCCTCTTACCATCGAGTAGACTGTGTGCTCGTTTGTTACCCATATTTTGTAAAAAAAAAACACATTACGTCGGTTACGCTTTTCGGTGAGGTCCTGAAAAATCCCAACTTGAATGCTTTCGTAATCGCTTTCCGGAGTAAAGTTCACTCTCGTGTTCTTGAAATAATTGATCCTCCGATACGATTTTCACGCTTTTTCAGTGCAATTTTGTGCAAATTACGCTCACTATTTATTAACATAACTTTTTTAAAGGATAATTGCCGTATGTTTTGTATGGAAAAGGAAGTGTTTTGTGTATTATTGAATGAATTATGCTTTACGTCAGTTTATTTGAAAACGAGTTTAGAAAAACCATGTGAATAGTAAGTAAGTAAGGAGCGTCCTTATTTACTTACTATTCACACTAATATTACTATACTATTCACGTTAATTTGACAGAAAGGTCCTAAGAGCCCTTTTCTACGATTTTAAAACCACCCGGGTCTGTCCAAAATATGAAATACTTATTATGTTTGAGTATGAATTTGCCATTCTCCAAGAACAAATAAAAAAGTAAGGAAAGGTTTCTTAGCAACTTAGATTTTAATAACGCTTTTCTAGTAAGCACTATCTTACATTTGCACCAACTGCTTTGTTTGAATGTGCCAGAGTGTCCAATTCAAAAATCCTCCCCAAAAATAAGGAAATTTGAACTCAGTTGGCCTTTTTGTATGTAAATGGAATAATCATTGCAAATTTCCGACTATGTATTTTTATAGCATTTTAATTTTTTAGCGTGTTATTAAAATGAAATTAGGGGTAACTTATTGAAGGGAAATTATATAACAGTAAATGTATATGTGTATATATATATATATATATATATATATATATATATATATATATATATATATATATATATATATAAATCTAAACAAATTGTGTATTATTTAAAATTGCCTTTTTTTTTGAAATTGTTCCTTATATAATTGTTTATGGCAATGCTATTTTGGATTTTGAAATTAACATTTCCGAAATACGTATCCGCGAGTTATACGAAACGATACCGATAATATATAATTTTAAAAAGATAATGTCAGCCATCTTGCATTTGAATATTTATACTCTAAAATTTAAACCTTTAGTTTAGTCGGAAAAGAGCTCATAATACCTATATTTTGAAATATTGTTAACTTTAAATTAAATTAAATCCCTTGTATTTGGGGTTAGCGAAAAGAGTGTTGGTACATTTTGTACTGAAACAAATCTACCCATTTTATTTGAGAATTTTAGTAACTTAAAACAATTTTGAGAAAGTTAAATAGGGATAAACCTGCTGAATTACAAGAAGCAAACCTTTAACTATCGTTTTTGCAACTATCGATAGATCATTAGGTCTATTAAAAACACTTATTTGTAATAATTAGTCTCACCACATTAAGACACGGCGCTTAATGTGGTGAGCTTAATTTTTGGTCGAAAGACCTTAAGAAATATTACTCTGTGGCACAGATTAGGGAAATTATAGTATAAAGGCAAACTTATTATCCTTACAACACTGGAAATATGGCGTCGCCGAATTATCGCAAATTTTTTTTTTTTTGTAAAGCTAATGTTTTTAGGCTTTAAGATAAGATGTTTAGCTCACTGTTATTGCTTACTTTTGTTCAATCTATGTCAATAAAATTTATTATTTTTGTTATAAGGTTTAGAAAGAAAATATAATCCCCATAAGGATTATATTTTGTCTCTTGTGTCAGTGCACACGCATCCATTTCAAAATAGTAGAAAGAGGCTCTTATGACTTATTGTGGATGCAATATTATGTTTAAATAAAGACTTTTTAAAATCTATACCTACCCGATGCAGCAACTTCCATTTTTAACAAAAATATTACTTACCAAATAAATCAGTAGCTTTGAGCCTCCCTAAGTCTTATTCGCACTAATAAAAATTACTATATTACTGAATTTGCGATAATAGTTAAAGCATTATAAAATAGGTAATATACCGTAAAACATGCCAACTTTGCCCTAAAAATGAGAATATTCTTGCATTTTTTGAGTTATTTTGAAAACCCGTTATATGTTTCATACCATATTTGTACCACACAGTACTTTAAGTTCATGTCTCGATATTTATTTCTTAAAATATCCAGAAAGTTGTATGTATATTTGTAAAAAACACATTCATATGTGGTGGGCAAAAATTCATAGATTTTTGGCAACTTTGCCAACTTTAAATATTTCCGATATTATAAACCGTATCAAAAATCTTAAAATAGCCAAACATAAATGTAGAGCAATGCAGTATTATATTAAAATATCAGTTTAATAGTCATATTCATTGTCCTTTAAAATTGAGTGGGCAAAGTCAAAAACCCACCTAGAACATTTTTCTTACAATAACGATCAACGTCTAAGGGCTGTCACCATTAAAAAAATGCTTCATTCCAATAATAAATGAAAACTTTTTATATATAAAATATTTATTGACATAATAAATTCAAAAAGTGCAATCATAATGGATACAAAATAAAGAACAACGGTGTACCTACATACACTGTTTGTTTGAGTTACGTAGCGATTAACAATAAAGAATAAAAGGAATAAAAGTACAACATGTAATAGAATAAACTAAAAATACCTAAACTTATATTATTGAGCACAGATTCTTTGGGTATTTTTAGATTTCGATTTAAAATCGAAATCAAGGAACACTTAAACATAGGTGTAGTGTGTACCCAATAATTTTACTTGCGATTATAATCAAACTAGCTTATATTATAGGTCCAGCTTAAATATCAAAAACACCTAACGGATTTTTAAAAGATGTAATCATCTTCTTAACTGTCTTCTTCTATCTTTCATAAACAAATCAAATATGTCATCTATAATTAGTATTTTAATTACGTAAATATAATAGCAGCTATTCTTAATGTTTTAATTATTATACAAAATATTCTCAGTCTTATAGGAACAATTGTTACAATTGAGATCAAGTAAAACTTAAGCATAGATAAACAAAGAGTTTCTTATTTTACTTCAGACTGAATTTGCATTATATTATAATAATAACATAACAATTTAACAGTAAAGTTTTGTACTTAACAAAATAACTTTAGTTTACAACATATATTTATCTATTCTTCTATACTATACTAAAACTCTAACACAGCATCTGTTTGGACACACATCACGCAAAAACCAGTGATCCGATTTAGATAAGACTTTCACTGGCGGATAACTGATTTTATAAGGAGCAACTTAGGCTACTTTTATTTTAGGGTTTCGCGGAAAATAATCCACGCAGGCGAAGTTGCGGGGAACAGCTAGTAACTTAATATTTTATAATAAGTTTATTGTATATTATAACTAGAAAAATCAACTTCGAACATAACTTGGCCCCTTCTAGTAATTATTGGTTGCGGTAAGACGAGAACAACGTCATCTACGTGAAGCATTTCATAAATATCTTTGACAGGTGGATACGTAAAGGTTAATCTTTTGCTATTTGCAGTATTTTTAACTTTCCTTAGAAATTCTATTGTAGGGATATTATTTTTAATAAATAAAATCTGTCCAACAAAGTGCTTGACGCTTTTTTTCGTAGCAAATTTTGCTATGAGCCAGTCACCTTCGTTTAAATTATCAACATTGCCTGTGAAATACTCAATATCACTGATCCCAAACGGGATCGGGTCCGGCTCCAAGTTTTCTTTTTCCGACTGATCTTGTAAACAGATTTTTATGTAGTCATTTAATGTTTCATATTCCGAATCATCTGATTCTGCTATACTCAATTGAAAGTCGGAAATTTCAGAGCTTGATTCACAAATTTTTTTTTTAAATTTCTTCTTATTCACAGATGTTGTTTTCCTTGATTTTGTTTTGATTTTATTAATTTTACTCCTGCGTGAAAAAACGCTTTACGCATGTGGTTCTAGTCATACTTTTTCGTTTTCGTGTTGTATTTTCTTCTTTTTGCATATTTATGTATTCATTATTTTTGTCCGTTACGCTTGAATCATTGTTTATTTTATTTATTTTATCCCTTGTAAATAATTTCATTTTCAGTGCTGATTGCGTAATAACTTTAGCACCAGCATCTATTTGGATCCTTAAGTTTTTCTGTGTTTTTCTTTCCTTACAGTCTAATTTTACATTGGAAGTTATTGTAACATTTGTTTGATTTGTTGGTTGCAAACATGGTGGCAAATCATTATCATTTATCACTATAAATGGCAAGTTCTCTTTGTCACCTTTTCGATTTTTGCTTAATAAATGCACATCATTTGGTGATAGAGGAGTAGTGTAATTTATTAAGGAAATCATATTATTATTTATAACTGTTATACAGATTTTACTGAGACTATCTGGATTATAAAGCACATGGGATATATTTGACCATAGGAACATTTGTAAATTATTTCTATAAACATTTTCATTTGACGTCGAAGGCGTTTCGTTAGATTTATTGGACGGAAAAACTATACCTTCATGTTCTATCTTCTGGGTAGTTTCAATATGTTCAGGTGTGTTTTTTAAAAAAAATCCTATTTTATCATCCAATACGAGCTCATTTTCTTCTATGTCTCTTTCAGTAGTCACTTCTTCTAATATATTTATCTCACAATCTTGCCTGCTGCTTTCTATATCATTAAAATTATCCTGATAGTTTTCAAATCTTTTGGATTTCTTATTTTGAACACTTTTGTTACTAGTTGTTTTTATTAAAATATCGGCGGCACAAACTGACTTGCCTGGTTCTGTACGTAATTTCTTACTCCTTTTCACTGCCATTGGTTTAGAACACCTTGTTTTTTGTAGGTAATCTAATAAAGCTGAATCTATTCTGTACACTTCTTCGTCAAAATACTCAGGTATTCGTTTCAAAACATTTCGGTCATTAACTGGCCATATTCTGAGATTAATATTTTTTAATAATTCGTTCAAGAGTTTAGGAAAGTGCTTTTTATTAATAGTTGACTGTTCCGGATTTTGAATTTTGTAATTTGTGAGTACCTTCCTCCATTCTCTTTTTAAAGGGGCAAAAAACGCTACATCTAGAGGTTGGGTCAAATGTGTGGAGTTAGGTGGAAGAAACACAAACCTAATATCATATTTTTGGCATAGCTCCACAACTTCGATATTTAGGTGACTAGACAAATTGTCACCTATTATGACTTTTGGTCCTGAAAGATTCTTTGCCCACTTTAGTATAATTGTTCTAAAATAATCCTCAAAATAGGCAGAGTCAAACCAACCCGATTTCGTGCAATTGTAACGAGTTCCATCAGGACCTCCGTCAACCCATTCGGAATATAGATTTGTAGCTTTATATACTACATATGTTGGAAGACAGTCACCAGCTGCAGACACCGTAAACATAATCGAAACACAACTCTTAGAACTGTTTAAAATTCTTTCGGGATATTTTATGCCCCTTCTAAAAATGCATTTTAAATTACTCGGGTTATCAGACAAATTAGTCTCATCGTAGTTAAGGATGTTACTAGGTGGAATATCCTTCAGCGTCGCTTGTAAATTATCGAAGAAATTTTGCATTTCTAGCAGACCTTTCTCGGCCCGGACCTTTTTTATATTTTGTGTAGTTCGAACTGATAATTTTGATGAATGTCTATTTAAAAAATTTTCTACCCAAGTGTTTCCGGGCATTTTTCCATTAAAAATATGACTGCGTGAATTTTTTTCCAAATAATTAAAAACAAGCATTTTCAGGTCTAACTTGGTCATTGGAGAACCATAGTCACTGACAGCTACCAGAACATTTACAAGATTTTCTTCTTCGATTTCTGTTAGTTGTTTTTGTCCCCCAACCGTTTTCATGTGCACTTCTTTTGCCTTATTTATTATGGTCCTCCGTGGTATCCCGAATTGTTTTTCGGCTTGTCTACTAGAAATAACATTTTTTTTTACTAGGTCTACTGCTATATCCAACATTTCTTTAGAGTAGTTTTTGTAATTTCTGGATCCTAGTTTCCTTCTATTTCTTTTTCTTTTTGTACATGTATTTGAATTATTATTACTGTTCATCCTATAAAAACAAAAACAATATATCTGAGAAACTATAAAAACAAATAATAAAAAGGTTACAAAATGCGGAATTACGCAGAAGCGTAGAATACTATATGTAGAAAATACGATCGACGAGATCTTTCATTTGTGCTACTAACAAAAATTACAGCAAATAAAAAAGTTACAGATGACAACCCTACGGATAATAAATTGGTGGGCAATGTTGTCAACAATGCTCAAAAAAAGAAGTGTGTGACTTTGCCCACCAACATATTAGGTGAATTTATGAAATTTTTTGCGTAAATAGTAGTCTATATTATCCATTTTAAATATATTTACGGTTGTAAAAAAAATTACTTACCTGCTGTTACTGCAACTATCACTTTTCGGTAAAGTTTTTGTGCTGGTTTTTGCCCACCAAAAAACACTACCAACTTATACAAGTTCTGACAGGCAACTGAAGTTACATAGATGACATAACATCACTTAGTGTTGCTAGAAAAATAATGAATTTTATACTACAGACAAAAAAATACTCCTAAGTTATGTCAAATTCGCTGTGTATCAAGTTTACCAAAAAATACCCAACTGGGCAAAGTCAAATCCCAAGGGCAAAGTTGCCAGGTTTTACGGTAATATAGGATATGAAAGTAATAATTTTATGCCGCCAATAATTCTTCTTTACACTGTAGCTCCAGATAATAGAATTCTGACAATGTCCAATGTCATGTCGGGTACTGAATAAGTCTGAGTACCTATACTGTAAGTTTACGTTCAATAATAATTGTATAATATTCTTTGTCAACTCTCTAACTAACTCGTGAAAACTCAATAAACTAGAAACTAGGTAGGTACGGCAGTGCAAACGTTTTATTTCGTTAATAGGCATATCTACGAGTACAATAATTGAGTAGGGTCAATAAAAAAGACATCAATTGTCATTGGCATCGCACAGCTGTAATTGTAATACGTATATTTCGATATTTGTCCTACATGAGACGTGCCACTTGCATTCCTTTGTAATATTACTATGTGTGAGTACCTAAACATAAATAAGTTAAATTAGGTAACAATTATTATAAAACGTGCAGAGAGCTATAATATTTAGTCTCGTGTTAATTATTAGGTATATTTCACATTAATTCAATTATTAATTTGTATTCCGATACACTACACAATAAAACTTGAATTTAGATGGAGGGACAACTAAATTTTTGCTCCACCGGGTTATCTTTGAGATTAGTTTTAAATTTTTTTTATAAAACAAGCTCAAACTTTAAAACAGTAATTAATAAAAAATAGGTACGACTGCGTTAAAAATTTTACTGATAAAGGAAAAAATATACTTAAAAATATCATCCACAACTAGGAAAGTGATGAAACATGAATATGAATGATATTAAACACAAGACCTCTGAAGTTATGATAACGTAAAAAGTATTAATTAGACTATGAGTGTATATTCTTTTTCATCAGCCAAGTGCCACTTTAAAAATTCCGGTTTTTTTTAAAGAGTGCACAATATTTTTAAACATTTGTTTTTATCAATAGGTAATTTATCCAAAAATATAATTAAAATTTATTTACAATCATATTAGTTTAAGAACAATTTTAAAAACGACGATAAGCACAAGAAGGCGTTATGGCTGAAATTCCAGCCAACCTGTACCGAATTTCATCCTTTTGTGTATCATAAGCGGCTTTCAGACTACTCTATAATATAGTAGCATATAGTATATAGCTCATAGCACAACAATATCGCGCACCATACATTGTTATGGACGCGTTTACACCGTACTGTACTATTTAATATAACAATGTATAGTGCGCGATATTTATTGTGCTATGAGCTATATACTATATGCTATTATATTATACGGTAGTCTGAAAGCTGCTTAATGCCAGTATAGCATAGGGTTATGCCTTTTGAGTTTTTGGTAGGTACAGTTATTAGGTATTGTAGGTAAGTTGTAGAGGCACAGTAATAATTTGAAACAATTTCTAATTTTTTATCATAAATGTGAAACCAACATGGATTATTATGTATTCAGACAAACGACAACAATTATTTTATTTTAATGTTTGACTATTTACTTACCATGTTTTAGTTTTAAGCAAATAATTAAAACAAATTATTAAAACAAAACTAAACAAATAATTAAAACAAATTATAATAAAAAATTATGTAAGTAGCACATTGATTTATTATAATTTAATCATCCAATCTTTCGAATCGATGATCATTACAGCCCCTCTTAAGCCCACTGTTGGACATCCTCCTCCATAAACTGCTGCAAAGCATGGTCCTGAACCACTTTCTTTGTCATGATTTTCATTTGTGTTCTAAGTTATAATTAGTACTCGGTACTAGTAATAGTTAATTATTTTTATTACTTGTTTTGTCTGTCTCAAAAAATAATTAATATAAGGTGTTCTTAATATACACCAAATGTCTAATAGAAAAGCAAACAGCTGAACTTCCAACTTCCTTAACTTTAAAATATTTTATATTCTAATTAATTGTATTTATTCCACTTTATGACAACCCTAATTATTTATATTACGTGGCTGAAATTAGGTATTTCTTATTACCTTACTAAGTACGTCAAACCAAATTATCAGCCCGACGTCTGACCTTATGCAAGCGTTGCCAGGCGTCCGTGTGCATATACTTAATATATCTAAGTAATTACAGCCCCATTAATTTCCAATAAAAGAAAATAAAAAAAACTCGTAAATTTAAACAAAAATAACTGCATTACTGTCTTTCGTCGTATTCATACATATCAAAAAGCCTAAAAATGAGCTAATGTAAAATAAAATAAGCTTCATTTTATCGGGACTATATAACATGTCAAAAAATTAAGAAAATTGAGCGTTTGCTACGTAGGTATGTACGTGTTTTGATTTTTAATTAAACACTGTTGGATTTATAACTGTGTGATAACATTTGAAATATACTTTCCTCTGGTAACGAAGAATTTTTTAGCTGACAATGACTACAAGAAACCTTATTCACGAAGTAAAAAGTTGAAAAGGCGGGAATTAACGGGATGGCTGGTATTAGGGGCATCCATTTGATATGAATGTTTTATTATGAAATTATTATAGATTATTATTCTAGGTACTTCATTATCTGAGTCTTTTGAATCCGTTGCTGTTACAGTCTATTAAAGTCCACTGCTGAACATGGGTCTTTCCCTAAGATTGCCTCATAGGTGAGTGTTTGCCATTGCTGCCACGTTTGGCAAGCGGGTTGGCAACCGCAGTTTTTTCTAAAAAAAATTTTTAAAAATTATTTTGTTCCAAATAATTCCCCGACACAAAAAAATCATAAAAACCTAATGGTTATTGGGAAGACGCTGCCGCCCATCTCCCGATTTGATTTTCTCTGTCGCCTCTTACGATACCCGCGAGATGATATGGGGTAGTGGATATTCTTACACCACTACGCGTTAATTTGAACGGTCCTTTTGAATTTTTATCATTAAAGGTCGTACATTTTGGACCTCTTAAAATGGCTTTCTTCTAATCGATTTCCTGGAGCTCTTACGTACGCGTAGCTTAATTCTCTTTGCCAACATTGTCGATTGCTTTATGAAGGAGGACTTAACAACAACTATCCCCCTATTGTCACCGACGTTGATGACCCTATAACTTAGATGATAATGGTCGGATTAGACATGTATCAATCGTGAATGATTCGTTCATTTGACCCTGTTCGCATCAAGGTATTGATGATTGTTGCAATTACATTTTTCGAATGTTACGGATTAAACAATTGACAGGACCTACGACTAGAGTATATTAATGTGCGACAACCGACATTATCGGGCGGATCTCACAGATCACAGAGTACTGAAATTTAAAATGTTCCATTTGAATGATCGACCCGAATGACCTGGTTTGTAAGACGAATCAATACTTGAATATAGAATCAATAGAAATGAATGAATGACACATGTCTAGCCGGGCTATAGTAGAGAATTGCCATAAGCCACAATCGTCACGCTTGGGAGGCGGATTAACGATCACAGGCCAGAGTTTTACACATCTTGCATTTTGACGATGTGTGTTTGTTGTATTTAATACTGCAATACTATTTCGCCTTGACTGCCTTGGTCTAGTGGTTGCTATTAACAACCACTAGACTGCGACTGCTGATCATGAGGTCCTGGGTTCGAATACCGGGTCGGGCCAAAAAATCAATTATTGAGTTTTTCCGTTAAGAAATCCACAGTAATTGCCCGGAGTCAGGAAGTTGCCGGTGTCTCACACCAGTGCCTCGGAGAGCACGTAAAGCCATTGGTCCTGCGCCTGAGTTCTCCCCGGTAGTGTCGGGTACCGTCCCATCGGACTATGTAGAGTGAGGGAATAGAGAATGCACCTGTGCTTGCGCATACACTTGGGCATCCTGTACTGCGCCGATGGCTAGTCTTCGTTGATACTGGCCGCCGTGACCGAAATTCAGTGTGGAAGACATTATTACTATTTCGCGATGATTTCAAGCTGTTACACTTGTTGAAACTTTATAAAGTCCTACCTAAGTATTAACTTATCAAGTAGAACATAACCTGAAAATTTGAGGTCGGCCACATACATTTGGTATTCCGTTTCGGAATTCCGATTCGGATATCCGAACGCAGCAGGTCCATATAAAACCAAGGACCCGTCACACAAGTATAGTAGTTTTCCGTTCGGAATTTTGCGGACAAAACAGGATTCCGAATGTGTGGCCGGCCTAACACGAATTTATTGAATTGAATTCAATGAAATGAATGTGTAGCACTGTTTAGTGCAAAGGTCAATTACTGAATAGTGGCGAAAGCGTTCGTTAGTCTCCATGTTATATATTTTAATTTGTAGTTAAACTCCGATTATATGAAATTCATTTTCATTAAATAAATCATTAAAAACCCTCGTGTAGTGGCGGTGTAAGAATATCTACTACCCCATATCGTCCCGAGAGTGTCGTAAGAGGCGACAGATGGAAACTGAAACAGTAGGTAGGCAGCAGCATCTTCCTGATACATATAAATAATAAAAAACTGCTATTGTCAAGCCGCCTGCCAAGCTTGGCAACTATGGAAAAATTCATGAACAGGCAATCAATGGGGGAGGCCCAGCAGGGGGGAGGGAATGTTCAGTTCACTCACGCCTGTCAACCAGAGACTTAACCACAGCCTACGGACTTCCATTTGGTACGATCCTGACACACCTCTCTCGCCTCCTTTACATCCATATGTCTACGCATACACGCTTGTCGGTTAAGGATACTCCTAATGTGACCCGTTTTCAATATATCGCCAATTTGGTTGATAAACGTCCGTCTAGTGCTCTAGGGCGTCCCTTCCCGACTCCGCCGTTCACATCTGCAATATAAATTTGCTTTGTCACTCTTTCCTCGTTTATTCTTTCTACATGACCAAAATATCGAAGCATTCCTTTCTTAATCCTGCCACATTTTTCTGTTATTACACAATTTCTCACCTTGTTATTCAAATTCAGCCCGAGCATACACCTTAAAGACCGCATTTCTTTAGCATTTATTCTACTTTCGTTTTTCTGCCACACCCAACGTGCAATAGCATACATTAAAGTAGGGATTATCACAGCATTATGAATTACCTGTACGTGCCTTTTTTGACACATTCTGACTCTTCATAATAGAGTGTAGAGTCCCATTCACTCTACTTGCTGCATTCACTCGTTGTTCTATATCCTTATCGTATCTACCGTCCATGCTAAATACACATCCACTTGCTCAATCAACTCCCCTTCTATTCTTATTTCACATAACGTTTTACTTTCTTCTCTTTCAAAAACCATCACATCATCATGTAAAGGAAATAAATTGCCGGTTGCGCGATAGTATTTTGTAAGTAGCCAATGAAATGTAACACATTTTTTTTCTTATACCCTCCTATTTTATAAACTATGCCATCGAGGTTGGTTTTGTAAAAAAAGCTTTATAAGGTCCTTGGTATGACAATTTTAATATAATTTTGGAACAATATCAACTCATGCACTCACCTAGAGAAACCCATCTAGGGTTGTGTGATATTGAAAGAGAACGTAGCAGTCAGAACGCATACAGTATCCATCGATGTTTTGCTGAGGGGGTGATGGGTATTCAATCAACAATCAACATACCACAACGCGATCCCACAACTAAGTTGCCACTTAATAGAACTGTCTCTTCTCCAAGTTTCTATTCGTATAGAATAATGATTAAAGAAGGAGAAGATTACTATTTAGTCAACTATCGTGCCCTTTTTAGTCTATATATATATAATACACATCTAATATATAATACATACCTATATATTAGAGTTAAGTTAATAAGCGAAGTACCACTGACTGACAGACTCATCACGAGATCTTTATACTATATATACCTGATTGACTTGAAAAGTACTTATAGTTACTCATTTCGCAATGTAGATGCTCACTAAGAACGTATTTTAAGATAGTCCCATCAAAAAAAATTATAGGTTCCACAATAAAATGTTTTCGTGCACACAGCGAAGCGAGCGGGTATCAATGACCTAGTGCTTATATAAAGTTAAAAGTTATAAAGTTACAACCTATACACATCACACTTCTGGGCATAGGCTTTCTCTTATTCTATTTATGAGGGGGCTTAGGGAAAAAATGTGTGCCCCGATTATTATTCTTTATTTATTCATAAAAGAATAATAAATATTTCGACGTTGTTTTCCTTTATCCGCAGCACGTGGTAAATATTTATATGCTGATTAAGAAGCAGTAATGTTGCTACTTACAGGTGCCGTGTGTACCTTATGGCATCGTTAGTGAATCTAACAAATCAATAGATTAATAGAAAACTGCTGTTGACAACCCTTACTGCCAAATGTACAAATATCCTCTCAGGCAATATCGTTCGTATCTTTTCATTCGTATATCGTTATATATCGTTATCGTATACGTTCAGCATCTCTGTAATATTTTTATATTAGACTTGCAACGAATATTCAGCCATTTTTGGTTTTCGCCTATTCGGCTACTTTTGTCCTATTTGGTCAAATACCGAATCTCTAGGTACTATTCGGCCGAACACCAAATACTTACCTAAGTAAGAGGTGTTTTATTGTAGCCAGATAATTGGTAAATAAGGAAAAGTGTTGCAGCAGGACTGTAAAAACTACCGTGGTATCAGTGGCGTAGCTAGGGCTCCAAACTAGGGCGAGCCCAAGATATGGTTTTGTTGTTTTTAGCACTTTTATAAAAATACACCAATCTTGACTTGATCTGTCTCCACTCTCCAGTTTCATATTCAGTGCTGTCAAGGACGTGTTTAACAAAGCACACAGAAGGCATACTACTGCTAGATAGATTGTATGACATATCAGCAATTGTATACCTTCGGTAGCTTTGAAAAAAGCCGTTTGGGTTTGCTTGAGCGATACAAAAAGATATTTACATACAATACAATACATGAACAAAGTACAAACAAACTATGTATGTACAAAATAAAAATAAAAATTATTTATATTCTAAATCGAGTCGTGTCTCTTTCTTAAGGAAAGATTTGATTACGTCCACGTAAAATATTGGTGAACGTTTTAATTGTACCAATAACTGTTTTTCAATTGCGATAATTGATAAGTCTGAAAGACGCTCTTGACCTTGTGTATTTCAATGGATGCGCTTCAGAGATGAGAAAGCACGTTCCGTGGAGGAACTTGTGGCAGGAATACTTACGACAAAACAAGCAACTTTAAAATCTAGGGAAAGGCCTCTTCACGACTATTTTCGTTTATAAAGTCAATGAGTTCGAAAACATTGCAGACTTTTAATTCAGAGGAACAATACAATGAAATCAATTAATTTTTCAATGTTTGTTTATCAAAATGGTTTCAACGAATTTTCAAAATTTTATCTCAAATAATGAATCTAATGCCTCTGAAGGAAAATCGGAACGTTATTTTTCGAAGACCGAATATTTTTCGAATAGAATAGTTATTGAACAATTGTAAAAAATTTAATTTGAAAATTTCAGAATATCGGCCATTAATTTCTGAAGATATGTTATCAATTATTTCAACAAAAAGTCGTATGTATTCTGTCTGAGCACAGCGCACATTGCGTCTCAAACGAGGAGCAGAGCTATTTTGCAATGTTAAATGTGATCAAAATTTGACTGAAATTCAGTACGTAACCATGTCTGAAACTCCTTTATGTTATTACTGTAATAACCGACATCAACTTGTGATTTTTTTAAAATATTGTACAAGCAGTCGGTTGTTTCAAACCCGGTGGAAAATTGAAAGAAAAAAATTTAAATTAAATGAACGCAATGTATTTTCAAAATTCTCGGCGGCCAAGCCAAGATCGTATCGTCGTACCAGTTCTGCGGATTGTCGCACATATCCGAAAACAAATCAATCATATTTTTTTTCGAATAGATACTGTATTCACAATTCGTGACGTATACATACTTCCAACGAGTTGCGGGGGTATTAGGCAAGTTTTTGCTGCAATGTGCATCATAAAAAAACGACCGTTTTGTGCTATTATTAAAAAAATTAAATAAAGCCTGAAGGGATGAGAAAAGTGCTGACTTCCCCAATCCTGTTACAGGATTTAAATAAAACTAATGCCAAAATGTGTACATTACACCACCTCTGGGTGACAGGCGTGAGTGTTTAGGTATGTATACCTAACGTGACCATTTATTTTTTGACTCAAAACGGGACATTGGTTTATTGAGGTCAATTAACAGATAGTCAATAAAAAAACACTTTTTAAAGTTATTTATTCAGAAAAATTCAGTTAGCTTAAAATTACACAAATATATATATATATATATATATATATATATATATATATATATATATATATACTTTTTTGTACACCACAATACAGAAACATCAAGTTCAGTTAAAACTAAATTAACAAATAAACAAATAAAGGAACAAATTTGCTTTAATATAGCTGGTGGTGATATTAAGTAAGAATGAAACTCTTGGCATATTTTTTTATATTCAACTAAATTATCAATATCGCCCATTTTTTTTGGTAAGAAAGAAATGCCACCGTTCCAGATATTCATGGCTTGTTTCATAAAATTTTGTAGCCGCCCTTTTCACCAATTTTTCATCTATGTCAGTAGCATTATCTTTCGATTTCACTTTTAATTGACGGACCGTAAATGGAAGAAACTGATTGGTCTGTTTCTGAGTCAAAGTGTCTTTTAGTTGATTGATTTATTTTGCAGCTTCAATAGCCGATACAGTCTGAACTTCAAGTTTCAATACAGCTTGATGAAAACTTGCTGACTGAGCGTGTAAAAAATAAAACCATATTTCGGATGTGGGATCTTCAAAAAAGTTTTTTAGTAACAACATCACAAATTTTCGCGCGGTTTCAGAAAACGAGACAATTTTGCGTCCCAGAGTTCATTTCGGGGACACCAGGACTCGTAACTATAAAAAGGGACAGTCCCGTTCAAAACGGGACGTCTGGTCATGTTATGTATACCTAATACCAATTACGGAAATGTTTATTTATTTTATAAAGCACTCGAATTATCGTAATTAAAATGTAAGATAATGTGCAGAAAGACTAATTTTTCTTCAATTTCGGGTAGTAGTTTACTCCATTTATTCTCTTAGATAATTCCAGCTTCAGAGAATAGACTGAAGAATAAACACTATTATTTCCTTCCCGGTCGAATAATTTTGCCTAATATTCGGCTATTCGCCCCGGAAGTCCGCAGAATATTCGGTATTTCGATGTGACCGAATTTAAGATTCGTTGCAAGTCTAATTTATACTATTTCAATATATCATTGGTTCAGTCGTTGATTGTAAATAATGAGTTAGTGAATAAGTGATGAAAAACATGGAATACAAAAACCTATGTAGCTCAATTAACCTTGAAATAAAATCAATTTAAAGTTAGAAGTTTTTTT
The DNA here is from genome assembly GCA_907164705.1 of Parnassius apollo. Lineage (NCBI taxonomy): Eukaryota > Metazoa > Arthropoda > Insecta > Lepidoptera > Papilionidae > Parnassius > Parnassius apollo. The sequence goes on from CAJQZP010000693.1 coordinate 28,737,776, forward strand.
TTACCCCGCGATCTCAATACAGTCACAGAATAAAAATAATAGTACAGTCATTGATATATTAAAAGGTAATATGTCAATGAGTACAGTGCGAGAATTATCAAAAGTACCTCGCGTTGAACAGAACAGTCAGCTGCCGCTGCCGCGTAAGGTCTACACGTCATCCGGTGACGCCATATCGTACGATGTTTGTAATCGTCATAATTACTCGCGCAATCGGCGTAGATATGTACCTACAAAATAAAACAATAATATTTTGTTTGGAATAAACCCATATCTTCGCACTTATTATTTCAATGTCTATAGTCTATACTTATCAATCATTATGTTGGAGTAGTAGTCATTATCTTGAAGCGCTTACGCTACTCACGTTTACTATATTTATCGCAAATTACGAGAATACCGATATAGTAAATAATTTTAATGATTCACTAAAATAACGCGACATCGTAGAAGAAACCGACCATGTGATCATAGAGTTGCCAACCGTCATATTTTCCCAAGACAATTCCGGCTTTTTGGAGTGTCCTGATATATTCTTCTTTTAACTATTTCACTGCCCCGTCAGTACAGATACCTTATGTCAGGATTTGTCCCAATATGTTAGGACTTTGTTGAGCTCTTAAAATCTGGATTGCGGTTAGATTTTGGGAATGTTAAACTTTTCCGATTTTTCAATAATGAGTTAATCGCGAAAGTGCACAAAACCTATAATTTATATTTTTTTCACGCTTGTTATTTATGTTTGCTACAAAATGTCAGGACTTTTCTATGGAAATTAGATTATTTGCCAGGACTTTTTAATTTTCCATTTGGTAAACCTACCCGTAAGTCATACAATAATATGAACATTTACGTACGTAGGTACTATTGTTTCGTTCCCGGAGGGAGAAGTTGTTAAATAATTGAGAAATGTTACAAAATAATAAACAAAGCATAATTATTTCTACCCCATTGCGTGGAAGTCGTATGAGGCGACAGAGGCAAGCAGGAGATGGGCAGCAGCATCTTTCTGATTACAACTCAAAATAATAATAAAAATCTTGCGGTTGTCATGGTACCTAAAATCCCCCAAATGAGGCAGCGTTTGGGGTAGGCCTTTGCTCAGCACTGGACTTTTACTTTTAGATTTAGATTAGGCTGTAATAGTGACAATATCTTTAATAAACAAAACGGTATATAAATTAAATAACTACGTTTGCCAAATTAATATTTTTTGTACTATACTTACTAACTATAACGCTTAAACTTAACAAACAATATATAATAAAATCGTTTTATTGCGTCCTGTTTTGAAACCGAAATGTCCTGGAATTTCTACCTTTAAATTCTGGACATAGACACATATTTATAACATGTCGGACAATAACTACCGACTTAATATATTACATATTACATCATAAGTTCATAAGTCATAACATTTTATTGCACTTATCGCTATGCTTTAGACGTTCAGTAGACGGTATTTATAAATATTAATTTATTACCCTATACCTAGGTACCTAATATTCTGCAACTATGTAAATAAATAACAAATATTTGCGTCTATTTTCTAAATATAAACCGATTTATATTACTGATATTACAGTCCACATAGTACTTTTTACTATTGCGATTTACAGCGGCTGCGTCTTCGAATCTCGCGCGGAATAAATATTTTTGTATGGCTTTCAAGTAATTGTGGTTTGTCCTTGTGAAATTTATGTTTGTAAACTGCTCCCACGACACAGGAGAAAATCCTAGTGTGGATTTTGGATTTTGACGATTATAAAAATAAAAAAAATTTTGATTTAGCAGTCTCAGTCTGATTAAATAGTCAACTGCCTTATCAATTAAAATTTTGCTTACCTTCCTAATATCTACCTTAATAGTAGGTACTCTAAAATACGTGGAATTACAAAAAATAATTATAACCACGTTGCTCCTAACCAATAAGGTGTATTTTAGTATGTAAGGTGACGTGACGTCACATCACGCCACCTTTCGTTAGTCAATAGGCGCGCGATCCGGCTCGCCGCTCTCAACATGGAGTAGGCGTGACCTCGCTTTGCTAACCTTATAAACTATCACGAATCAAAATGAATATATGTTACACTTTGATTCGTATCGACGATTAATTATTGATGAATGTTTTTATCTCACATGTTTTACTCATGTAAAATCGTTAATTTCTATTTTACATTATAATTTTACAAATAATATTACACATTAAAGACATTATAATATTATTATCATTATCCTTTTAGGCTTCTTTGAAAGCAATGGTTTAAAATATTCCATGTGAATACTCTGATAAATATGATTGAATGTTGCTTGCGTACGTATAATATGTAATTTCGTTGTAAATCGTGAAGTCCGTGCCGGATCGCGCACGGTTAAATTGACAGACAGAGCAGGGAAGGTTCGAGTTGGAGAGATGGGGACAGTCACGTCATTGACTCATTGCCTCATTCGCGAATAGTGCACGGTGTTGACTGTGAGCTACGTTTTACTGATTCTGTCTGACATTTAGTTTCGTTTCGTGCCCAAGTACTAACGTATAGTAATCACGTATATTTACAATAAAGTGATCGACCATTCACGCTTCCTATTTATTTGTAAATAAATATTATTCAAGTTCAAGGACACATTATAAAAATTATTTTATAATAAAATCTACAGATGCAATAAAACCAGATGTGGAGGTGCATAAACCGAGTAATGGTTCAAATGAACCTGTTGTAATTCAGAAAAAACCTGTAAGCAGTGAGTATTCGTTAACCTTATCCATTTATTTTGTTATTACCCGTTTCCCATCCCAATTAATAATATTTTCGATTCCGTTCAATGTTGCGGTGATCATAATATTTTTTATTTTATTTTGACACTTGTAAACTGAACTGTTCATAATAAAAACAAGTTATAAGAATTTCACTACAACTTTGAACTAATTTGGCTTTACTAAATAGATCGATAGGTACATTTTTCTGTTTATGATACCCCTCGTCTACTTGCTTTATAATTTGGTGATTGGTAATAAATAACATCTCTTGATATACACTAACATCATGGTTCAGTGAATGTGCATCCAATATCTGTGTGTCTTCAACTTGGGAATCATTGATTGATTTGCAGGGCATGCCAAGTTTCTACTTTACAATCTGATGATTTACGCTCTTGAAACGGGATTATTATTAAACACCTTCAACACATATGGTAAATTTAAAAAGAGAAGGGTTAGGCCTTCTCTTGAAGTTGGGACGTGCTGTTGGAGAAATAATAGAAACAACGGAAGACCCGGAAGCAGAAAAACTTACACCTACGCACAATACAGAAGCTGAGCCAATGAAGGTGTATTGGGAAAGTGACAAAAAACAATTAGATCATAAAAATCAGCCTTTCATAGATCTTTTTCTGAAGGGGGCTGCACTGGAGAGAATACCAGATGCAACCGAGGAACCGACAAAAGAGTCTCATTATAATTTGGAAAGACTGAGGCAATTTTTGCCAGATGCCATAACATATAATATTAAGGGTAAAGTATATAATATTATTATATAAAATTATTATTCTATCAAAATATTTATAAAGAAGACACACAGATTCAGTGTAAAATTGTGCACAAATCATGTTATTATATAATATTTAATTATTTCTAACTTTCGCTTTCAATTTGTATAATTAACAAAATGTAGTTTTTTATAGCCTTTTTAATTTTATAACAATTTATAACATGACACAGTCTATTCTTCTTTGAAATTAAATTCAAATCAAACAACTCTGTAATGTACAACATTCAGCTTTGTCGTGTGTGATAAAAATGGGCTGTGGGATAAAAATCTTCACGCTTTAAGTCATTTGATTCATGCAATTGTTGTGTATTCCTGCTATTGTGTTTTATTATCATTTGTTTGAAACTTCCTTCCTCTAGGTACAATCCTATAATCCCGCCAAAATCTCACTGTCATACATAAATAAAAAATGAAAAAGCCAATATTGAAAAACAACTGAATATTTACAATTAAGTGAGAAGCATAAATATTAAAAGAGTTAAATACTCGTATCATTATCTGTTGATACAGTAATTAAATAACTAAATAACTATTGCATCTAATCAAAATTTTAAAGGTTACAGCATTTAGTATGTATAAATGATGTATGTATGTCAGTTTTATATTATACACATACTGATTACATACACTACAACATAAGTTATTTATAATTAGATATCTAAATAAATTTGTTTGAAAAAATATCCATATCCTAAAAAGTACTTACATACCTCACAAAATGTGACCTTAGTTTTTATATATGTAATTTGCCTAATGTAGCACATGATTAAGTAAATGTCTTTGAATTTAAAGATAAAATATTCTTAGTTACAAATAAATGTAACTTTTAGACTAATTAATAGAATCAGGGGTTACTTTAATTTAAAAATTATATTAAAGTTGGTAAGAATGACTCGCCCACATCTGCTCAATAAAATAAAATGATGTGTCTTACCTAGTTTGAGGAGCACCTCCCGCCCTCCCTCAATTGCGTGCACTAATCCCAGCATCACTATACTGGGAAGTCACCACCTATCTGTCCATCTGTAAGACACCTCATTAAGTGGATGTAGGCAAAGTAATTTTTACCATCTTTAATACATTTAGACTATCAAGGTAAACTCTTAATTTTATTTTCAATTATATTATCATTGTATAATTAAGTACTCTAAAGAAAAGTATTTTCCATGCTAACATTATCCATCTTGGTGGTGGTTTTATCTAACAATTAAGAATGTGTGTTTTAACATGTTTATCTTACAACTAAAATACCTTGGTGTTGAAAAATTAAATCTTAATAATATATTAGTTTAATAGTACTTTTGTTTTAGTTCTATATCAAAAAATAAAAAAAAAACTTTTTGAATTTTGTATTCTATTATATGTAGTATTATGAATGATGTGTGTAATTTGTAATTTTTATTAGGTGTTCCAGAAACTCCTAAAGCTGGCACCGGAATATCAAGCAGCGGCCGCGATGCGGGCGTCGTTGCAGGCATCGTGATTGCAGTGATCACAGGAGTTGTCATACTAGCCGCACTGGTAACTATCCACTGCCCTATTAACATTGGTCTTGCATCTAAATTATGATATGTTTTGAACAAATCGTTTGGGTGTACTAGCTGGACAAATTACTTCGGCTGGTACTGCAGCCATTTACATTACAGAAAAGTTGTGTCTGTTTGTTGCACCTATACGTGGTAGTGCCATGTTTTTCTTTGTCTTTTCATTGACTGCCTCGTTGGTCTAGTGGTTGTAGTTGTGCGACTACTGATCATGAGGTCCTGGGTTCGAATCCCGGATCGGGCCAAAAAATTAATTACTGAGTTTTTCCGTCAAGAAATTCTCAATAGCTGCCCGGAGCCAAGAAGTTGAAGTCTCCGGTCGTGTCGGTTTACCGTTCCATCGGACTATGAGAGTGAGGGAATAGAGAGTGCACCTGTGCTTGCGCATACACTTGGGCACTATAATCCTGTCCTGCGCCGATGGCTAGTCTCCGTTGAGGGAGGCCACTGTGACCGAAATTCGGTCTGGAGGACATTATAGTGTCATGTTGCAGCTACATTATGGCTTTAAGCACGAATGGCTCAGCTTTACCAGGGAAGGACCACGCTTTCACAGAATACCAGCGAAAAATAGCAGCTTCATACTGACCCTTTTTTACTGAAAACGAGGCACTCCATCTTAGTCCTCAGGGGTGACAAGGCATCTACATTTTGATTGTTAATTGACGATAAATGTAGATGTCTACGAGCCACAGCATCCACTTACTATCAGGTGGGCTGTATGCAAGCTTGTCACTCTTATTCTATAATAAAAAAGAAACCTCCCCAGCTATTCATATTTAGTCAAGTGAATTAGTAGTCTTTACTAAACTTATTATTGGCTATTATATGAATTTTTATTTTATAAAGACGTATTAAACGGAGTTGAATGACATTATCAGTCTTCACAACAACAAAAAAATAGCAAAACCAAAAGAGGTGGTCTATTTTTATTATCAAATATAACTAAGGAACCTACCATATCACATCGTTTTTATATTTTTGTTTAAAATACGTGATTAAGATTTTAATAATTTAGATTCTAATAATCCGATTTCAAAGATTATTTCAAGTAAAATAAACTGAAATACCTCTATTGCCATTTAAACTTTTCAACATAAATAAAATGAGTTTTTTCCATAAAGAGGAAAAACGCCGCTGATTAACATCTTTATTTAAATCAACACCAATATCTTTTATCGGTAAAAGTCGACTAATTCTTAGAACGACGACGTAATATTACATATATTAGAAAATTTTTCATTCCATTCATTTATATATATGAAGTCTATTTTTTTAAATCAGCGTTGTGGTTTCACCACAACTTAAACTAAGTAATAACTTATTCTCGGCTTTGTACGGCGTGCCTTCGCCGTACAAAGCCGAGTTTATTAAGCTTTCCTATTTTGCTATAAATCAATATGTTGTCTTGTACACGACAATGGTTAATGCCAATATACAGTGTTTTTCTTTCTTTCTATTGATTGACTGCTCTAGGAAACTATAGATAAATCCTTAAAAATATCAGATGACCAAAAGACTAATTATTTATAAATCACATAAAGTAAATATCATTAATAGGTGTTGAGTTTTCTTGCTTCGAAACTCAATTGGGTATATTGAGTCCAACGCTAAAGTAGCCGAAAGGAAACTAGGCGTCCTTGCAAAAATACGACCGCAATTCACGACGGCACAACTTCTTTCCTTTGGTTAAGCACAAGTCCGTTCGTGCATAGTGTGCTGCTGTTACATAATACGGGCTGGTGCTGCACAAGCACAATGCTACCTAGCACCGCTGGACTCAGCGGAAAATCAACCTTGTCGTGCTAATCACAGGCGCTGAATATCCGGCCTCTCGGTGTTCCACGGTGTGTTTAAAGTGTGCGCGGGAATTATACGACAATTCTTCGCTCCCTGACTACCAGACAGTTGGTGGGACTCCACCCGTTTCTTGTCGATATTCGTATTTGCACCGAACGGTTTGTTTTTCGTAATGTAGCAAAGGAGAATTTGCCTTTCCGTCAAATTACTTACAATGTGCGGGTCGTTAAGTCAAAAATGAACAGGTGTTAGATTAAGTCAGTGCGATTGGCCATTTTCGACTTCTTCACCAATTACTATCAGATGGGATTGCAGCGAGGCACAGGCTTATTATGTACTGTTGAGGACGTTAAAGGACTAAAAAGAAAAAAGAAGACGATCCCTTTCTCTCATTATTATTCTATTTTAATTAATTGTTTATTGCGAAATGTAATACTATAACTTTATCAGGGCGTATTCGATCTTTTATAGAATTATTTGTATATAAGTTTGTTTAAATATTTCGCAACAAGAAGTGCTATTTTTAAAAAAAAATATATGACGACGACCCCGTGACCATTTGTTGCAACCGTTATTCCTTAGTATCTCAAAAAATACTGAACTAACAATTCCTATGCTGTTATGGAAATATAATTGATTTTGTTCCTCAGATATCTACCTAATACTTTTTCACAAATACTTCTGATATTAGTATAATTTATTTATCCTTTATTGCTATCACTTTTAGTTAAGACCGAATTTTAATACTTATACAAAAGACTGATATTTTAAGTACAAATTTTTAAGTAATGTTTAACAGGTATATTGAAACCAGTTCAAACAAAAGGTCAATTCCTTTAGGTTTTAGATTAAAATGATGTATTTTTTTTTGAAAATAGAAGTGTGTCGAACTCATATATATATATATATATATATATATATATATATATATATATATATATATATATATATATATATATATATATATATATATATATATAAATAAATGACAAACAAAAATATTCCACGCACGCAGGCAGTCGTTTGCTTTCGTGTCCTTGCTCACAATGCTTTAATTTAATGTAAGTTGATGAATGTCTCATAGAATCACTACATCCACTGTTCAGAGGTTAATTGCCGACATTAGCGTAAATCATACTGCTTTATTTTATTTCATTATCAACAATCGTACATTTTGTTCATAAAGACAACCTAGTATTGCATCAATGAACACTGTTCAATCTTTATTAATCGTTTCAAAACGGATTATTCATAACAAGCTATTTCTTTAAGTACCACCAGTGTATAAAAACAATAACAATGATTATTAAATATTCATCTCGTCGTCAATATGGCAGTTTATAATTGATTACCTTTGAAAGGCACATCTGTACATTACGCCACGCACGCAACTGATATCACATCAGAGCAATAATTGATGGATCAATTGCTTTAAATACTGCAATTGAAGACTAATTGACATCAATTTTCGCAATTTGTCATCATGGTCCTTATAAAGTGAGACAAAGCCAAAATGGTCTTAGGTAATTTTGATAAAAATGCCCTTTTAAATATTGTCATTAATTAATAATTAATGAGATTAATAATTACACATGGATGTTTCTAGAAAAGAACAAATAAAGCTTTCATGGTAACTATTTGGTAATTGTTTAAAACATTAAAAATCTAAGCTATGTATGGCTCACAAGGTCGTAGATTTTCTTTTTTTTTTTTTGTTAGGTATTCAATTCGACTGTGTTTTTTTATGTGTGTTACCGATTTTGATGATTATTTTTCATCTAAAAGCTGGTGCTTCTCGTGTCGGTGCCATATAAATTTAATCAAGATCTGACCATTTGTTTTTGAATTATCTTTAATAATGCGTATTTAATTGACTTAGAATATATTGATTCGGTCGTATTCAAGTCGATTGTACAAAATGTTACATTCAAACTAATTATTAATTTTCTTGACGCGATTATGGGCAAAAAAGGAAGAAGGTAGAGTACTTTATCCATAAGGACGTTCACGTCTTCTGTCGAACAGATAGATATAGATAGATAAAATAATTTTAATGCATTTTGTACACGTTAGACAAAAGATACACACATATTAAGTTAAAAATAATGTGGTTACTACTAAATTATAGTTACCAATATTTACCCAACGATAAACATTTTTTTAAAATAACCGATCGATTGCAGGGCCGTAGCTAGGTGAGGGTTTGGGGAAAATAAGAACATAGATTCTGAATTTAAAACTTTTGCAACGTTATAATAGTTTTACCTCAGCTAGCATCTTTTAATTTAATTTTCCTATAACTTATAATACCTAAGGCTTGCTTATGTATACTCAAAGTACCTAATTTTCAAAAAGTTCTATGGTGATCTCGTATTTGAAAGAAAGTTAAACCATATATATATTTACCTACATTATATTTATTAATGAAATGGTAAAAGATTTCAGATATTGTTAAAGATGATAATTTAAGCTCGTCTTAACTATTGAAATATTTTGAGAGATTTATAACTTTACTTTAAATCTAAAAGTTGAAATCATAAATCCTTACTTCCTATGATATAGTACCTAAAACGCGTAGGTTAATTTTTGAATTTTACATTTTTGATTTTGAAACGTATGTTGTCGCATTTTTCGGTTCCAATTCAGGAATTTCTTTTAACAGGTTTACATTGACAATTTAAATGTACCTAAGGCCCTTTTCGCCATACTATAAACTCTGCTTTAGCCAATTATCGATTAGTCGATTGATTAGTTTGGCTTATTAGCTAATATGGCTATAGTCTGATCGATAGTTAGTTATTCGAATACTGACATTTACGCTAAAAGTACTTTAGCAAAATTATTGTTTATTTTCGCAGATCGCCGTTGTTATGTACCGTCACTACGTGCACCGTAACGTTACATCCATGAATTTCGACAATCCAGTGTACAGGAAGACGACGGAGAACCAATTTGCATTGGAACAGAATGGGTACGCGCCGGGAAGCAAGTTGTACCCGAGCACCGTGGGCGAAGAGGTGAGAGCGCTTACCGCTATGGAATGCACGCTCAACATACAAAATAGTCTTAGATAAGTCGCGCAAACTTAACCCTACCCTCATTTATGGAGATGATTACTAAGTCAGTGTTTTAGATCGCAGAATCTTCGTTGATTTTCTTACAATTTTAAACTACTAAAATATTAGTTATAAACTATCAAACACCTCTACCAACTTTTACGTACAATGAATACAAGACCCCGAAAGTTTTTGGCCAGAATGTATTGTACATAGCGACTCTATAGGATAAAAATGCATTAAATGTATGCAAAGTCTAGGCAGACTACCTAAGACATTTTGAATTCGATGTATTTAGAGTTATATTTACTAGATATCATTTTAAGGAATTTATAGAGGATATTTTCGTTTAGTATTAAGGATTATGGCGGAATGGATGTGCCAACATTTTTACCGTATCAGTATTACATGATAGATGCCAAATTAATTAAGTATTTAAATCTAGGTTAATGCTGTAAATATTCCCTTTGAATAGATATTAATTTTGTCAATTGTAATGTCGCCATTTTGAAAATGATTTACTGCTGAGCAATTTCAATTTTCATGCAATGCCATGTGAGAAGATTTTATTGGTAAGTATGTCGATTATGTAGACGTTGGAAGTAGTTTCCTTTTAACACTTACACTTAATTCATAAGGGTGACTTCAGTGGAGAGTGTTTACAGAGGCACGTCGTTCGGCGAGCGTGACACATAATCTTTTGTATGTATTTAAAATGTCAGCCGAACGCGCCGTTACACGTCTCTTTATCAAGCTAACAGTGAAATGTCAGCAAAACCACTGACATTTGCCTGGGACTTGCACATTGTAGAATCGGTTTTACAAAAAATAAGTTACTCTGTTATCTTTTTTTATATATACTAGTAATCCTATTAATTAACATTACCAATATTCCTTTTAACGACTCCTGGTATGCTTAAAATGCTTGTGTTAGGAGAGTGGTTCACGACAGTAGTCGAACGGCGGACTCGAACCCACGATCTTTTGAGTTCGCGGTCTGCGCCGTGCTAGGCTACTGCCGCTCTTTCTTTACATCAAGCTAGCAGTAAACTAACAATAGAATAACGGACTCAAATAATAGGTCAAAAATTGTTGCTGGAAAATAGTGTAACAAGAAATATAAGAAATAAGAGAAACCAAGGATTGGTGGGACCTGATAACTGATAGCCTAATAGTAGTGTTCATGCTACAGTAACATGTAGTTTGTATAGACAAGTAGCAGGATAGAAACGAGAGAAGGTAGAGTTCTGCTACGGCACACGCTCATCCAAATACTCTCCACTGAAGTCTTAGAAAGACAAATCCTCTGCTGCACATTGGCTTCCTTACTATGCCACACAACACGGTTCTAAGCCAACTTATCAACCTCCCTTGCATGTAGTACTAGGTCGCCACGCTCGTCTATAGTGAGGGGCTGCTCTACACTTGCACTACACTGGTAAATGGATAGTAATCCATTTACCAGTGTAGTGCAATTTACTGATCTGTTGGGCTCAATGTTTTTATTAATGTGATTCTACAATATCTTGGTTACGGATGTCAACCAATTGTTTATTATTAAAGTCCCCGAAGGAATTTTAATATCTATCTGGAATATCATAGTGCTAAAATCATATTTATTGTATTTCTTAGCGAACACATTCCTTAGCCTAAAATATTTAGTCCCATTATGGCGAGAAACTTCAAAAATAAAAAGGCATTTGATCACACGATCGCCTTTTACCTGCCCAGCATGCCGACTACAAGTCCTAAAACTTAGGGTAGACTGTCCATCATTGAATGCTTTAATAACATTTAATGTAATGAACATTATTAACCAATTGCAAATTTTATTTTCAGGCACAAGAACCACTTAACACACCCGGCACAAATGAGTATGTATAGTGCTAGAGCTGGCACTAAATATGTTATTATATCATTAAATGTGAAAAGAAAAAGAAGGACGTGTGGTACTCGAAAGTAGTGTATTAAACCAGTGAACGGTACATAGTAAATGTTTTCATAGTGAATCGGATAAATTGCTACCATTATTAGTGCAAAGAATACTGGTGCAACAATGTTAAATTGTGTTTGCCGCGTTTTATGCTAAAAAGGATCTCAAAATTTCAATCATATGATTTGTGCGCATTAATGTCGAAATATATGCGTTGAAATGATATTCTTCTGTTTATACTGAGATCTTGCTTTCGTATCGCAAATGGATAGAATAAAGTATATATTTTATATTCTCAATTTTAATTCTATGAATTGTATAAAATCATCATTCGATTGCTGTAAAAAAGCAATAAATATCCAGCTCATTATCATTATTTAAATCAAATATACATTTCTGTAATCAGATTTAGTTAGGGAATATGTTGTAATGTAATATAAGATGTGTTGATCAAAATTATTTAAAATTCGAATATGATATTAAAAATTTAATATTGTAGATAAAGGTACTTATTAGAGAAATTAACAAGATGCACACAATATTAATTTTGCTTTATATTTTTATATAAACATATGTTAAAATAATGGTTTAAAAGTATATTATAATTTTTAATTCTTTATCTGCACATTATCTTTGTACTTATTTATTATTTATTACAATTTTAAAATGAGTGTTTAAAAATTTGCTTATCGATGTTTTATATATAGACAAGTAGACTATTTACAAAGCTGTGCCAAATTTTATAGTACTCCGCCAAGAAATTGATGTCTTTTGAAATGTTCTTGTAGAAATTTGTGGTAGAAATAAGCGATGGGGGTTAACGAGCGATTATATTTATTTCGATGTAATTTATGGAGAGTGTTATGTCATTAATACAGTTTGCAATTTTTATATATTTTATGTGAAGGTTGTGTTTTTCGATCCAACATATTTACTATGTAATTTAGTAGCAGTCGCTTTTAAATCGGAAATGTGATTTAATCAAGGAAAATCCTGCCAAATCCTCTTATTCTACTTTAATTATAAATGTATTTGGTAATGTAATGCAATTACAAACATTTTAATACTTGATGCACATTTCATACGATATAACTCAGTAAGAGTGGTCACCAAACTATTGTGTAAATATTGTCAGTAAAAAAATATAAAGTAAAAAGTGTTAAGTGATTTTTTTTTACTTACCCCAAAAAGATGTTTTTATGCAACGTAACCTTTTTTTTCTTAATATTTATTTTAAAAGATTTCCAAATTACTCATTAGTGCCAACACCAGACTAAATATTTAGTAGTAGTAGCTATGATATAGCAACTAAAATTAATAACGTCTATTTTTATGATTATTATTGACCAACAAACACAAAGCTAAATCCTTAATAGACCGAAATGATCACCTGATAAACATAATTTAGTTAGACGAGTATCCGGCCTTAACGAGACCAATTCCGAAATCCTTATTAAAAATAATGTTACCCTGTTATGCCTCAAAAATGAATTGCGCTACTACACATAAAAACGTATAACAGAAACAATTATTTGTAGTTCATACATACGCTTGTCCTGTACGCGATTCTAGCGTTACCTTAGATTCTTATATTTAAACTGTACCTTAGACCATAGACAGACAAACGCTTAGTCACTGCACTACGAGGGTGATACTGTAAGTTCTTAGAAAATCAAAAACTGAACAAACTAGCAAGATATTAGTTTTATTATATCTTTCTAAAATAGTATCTATTTACATCAATACATCGCTGCATCCGATAGAACAACTGCGAAAAGCACTTAGCCCACTCATCCTTAGGGGCTTGGGGGTCTCTACGACGGCATTTTGAAACGCAGCCACTGCTTCCTCGGCGTCCATTAAACGTTTTCCTCGAAGATTTTCTTTTATTTTCGGAAATAAATAAAAATCGCAAAGTGCGAGGTCGGGGCTATAGGGTTGGTTGACCCGGCAACTCCACGTCTGACGTCGCCAAGTGGTCGATTGTTTGCTTGGCGGTGTGCGACGAGGCGTTGTCGTGGTGAAGGAGAATGCTGCTGCGAGGCCATTTCTCAAGAACTTTTTCCAAGACAAGTGGCAAACAATTGCCAGTGTAACACTCTGCAGTAACTGTTTTTCGATCCTCTAAAACAATTGTTGCGTAATGACCTGTCTTTCCGCAGAACGGGGCCATCAACTTTTTCCCCACGCTTCGACCTCTCTTCACTTTAGTTGGCAACTCGCAAGGAAACACCCAGACAGCAGACTGTCAGTTTCAGGATCTTAAAAATAAATCCAGCTTTCGTCACCCTTAAGTATATCGAACACAGTATTTGAGTCACCTCAATTAAATCTGATTCAAGACACCAATCAACGCGACGGAGTTTTTGGTCCTCTGTCAAATTATGAGGTCATAGAGGATTTTGTGCACTTGACTCATACCGATGCCTAAGCTTGTCCGAATCTGCTGATAAGTCACTCTTTTGTCAGTCTCTATCATACACTCCACAACACTGATGTTATCTTCAGTCGTCGCCGTAGAAGACAGTCCCTCACGCAGATCATCGGTGAGATTAGTACGACCACGTCTAAATTCATTAAACCAGTTGTAATTTGTGGCACTTCATCGTGAAAGGCCAATCGAAGTCTATCATAACTTTCTTGTTGACTAAAATGACATCGAAAGTCATAAAAAATCATTGTACGAAAATTTTCTCGCCTTAAATTCATGCCGACATGACACAGACAATTTTTAATTTGCCGCCAAATCGTAAACAAATGACAAATTAATAAAATACATACTTACACAATAATATTAGCAAGGAGTTCCATTTTCAAAACTTGTGCTTATTTTTTTATTATATAGTTTACAAGTGGCCAGTTCTGAAAACCTGCAGTGTCGCCCTCGTACCAAGTCGTCAAAAGTGCGAACTACATTTTCAGATTATTTTAAAACTTTAATTTTTTTTAAATTGCGGTTGAAAAAATCTGCCTGCAAATCACATCGTAGTTTTTTTTTTATAATTGAAGTTACAAACGAGCTTACAGTATACCTAATGTTAGATGTCTAATGCAGTCTAGACATTCGCATCCAACTTCAAACAAAGGCATACAATGCGTTGTCAGACTCAGATAGTATGCCTCACTCGTCTTTAAACGGTGAGATTGTGGAGACTGTATTTTTTTTCACTCTTCAACTTCATATACCTACACTGAAATGTATATAGCCGGACTTCTGAGACATTATCTACCAGTCTACCTGCCAGACAGGGAAACTGTTGGAGAAGTGTAGAGATTAAATAGGTAGGTGTCTTTTTACACCTACTACTAGTACATACAGAAAGTTTATACGTAAGCGTATAACTGAATATATATATAAACATAATGCACATACATACACATAAAACAAGCTGAACATATAAAACAACGAGTATTTTGAAAAATCTTACTGAAAAAATATTGGTAAACATAATCGTCTTATTTAAATTAAACAATAATTAATAAGAACTATAATCTAACATTTTCATACATACATTAATAATTTAATTTGTTAAATAAATATAATAAATAAACTAAGTGAATTATGATTGTTTTTTTTAAAAAAAAACGATATATCGATACATCGATATTTTTCGATATATAAAACTCCGATATTGGTATATTTATAATTAGCGAAAAAATATCTAAAAAATATCAACAGTCCTAGTTTGAACTGATCAGTTGAATTGACCTTGTGTGTGTTCTTTGGCTTAAATCCGTTTGAACTGATATCAATTTAACTGATGACACTAACCGACTGTGTGTGGATACCATAAGAAGCTTTACGCTATGCAAAAAACTTATCAAAAGCGAGTTAAACTTGTATAAAGCTGATTATGATGTTATAATAAAATCTCTCGATCATTTATACTGGATAAATGAATTTAACCCTTTCAACAACGTAAATATATAGCAAAAGTTAAACGCTGCACTTTCAAAAAATAACAAATTATTATGAACCCAAGACGCGTAAACGTAATTCAAACTATCCAGTGTGGTTTTCTCCCAGCTTAATTAGTTTATTAAAACTGAAATATAAATACCATACCAAATATAAAAAATTTAATAACCCGCACGACCAAATCGAATTTTAATATTTAAGAAATGATGCTAACCATTCAGTAAATAGGTGCTGTATAAAATATGGTACAACCATTGTAGAGGAAATATAAAAAAAAAAACAAATATTTCTGGTCCCATATTTAACACTTGCGAAAAAATAGTCTTCATTTCCTCCTATCATGTCACTTGGCATTGAGAAAGCACACAACACAAAAGAAATTTGCGATTTATTTGCTAAAAACCTTTCTTCCATTTACGTAAAAGGTGACGGCTCTGACCACCACTCACAAACACCAACTTCCACTATACTCCTAGAAATGGAGAACTTCCAAATAACGCATAAAGCGATAGTGAAAAAATAAAAAAGACGATGTACTAAAGGAAAAGGACCGGACAACATTCAACCTTTATTTTTTGAATAAATGTGCACGTTGAATTATCGCGTATATTTAACTTTTTAAATACCCGACCTTTCGATAGCTTTACAACACCCATGGTCACGGGAGGGACTGAGACGTTCAACGTCCAGATGTCATAGTTAACCGCGGTTACCATAGATTAAATAAAATATATATACATGGTACATAAATATATATACTTACCATAGTTAAATAATAAGCGATAAATTCCGTAAAAACTAGTATTATTTCAATGTGTAGTGTTCGCGTAAATATAAGAAATCAAATGTTCTTTAGCTAAATCTCTTTCTACTATTTTCAACACTTCTTTGATAACTGGCATAGTTTAGTTCCCTCACGATGGAAAGAAGCAATCACCCAATCTCAATCCTATGTACTTCATCGAATACCTTTGAGGCATTCGACAGAGTAAAATCCTCCTCACCTGTACAATTCATATCAAGCCAGTTATTAGTAGCAATCAATATGGTTTCGTAACAAAACGGTCTACTAATACAAAGCTTATGGATTATGTTTCAAATTTCACAGAAACAGTTGATAATGACTTGCAAATAGACAGCATATACACAGATTTTGCGAAGGCCTTCGATAGTGTTGACCATCAAACCCTACTGCGTAAATTGAAGTCATTTGGTATAACTTAACCTTTTATTACTTGGGGTAAATCATACCTAGATAGATGATATTATATCATCCTTGAAGATATAGAGAGCCCTGAGCCCTCTTATATGCTGATGATTTTAAATTGTATATAAAACTACAGCAGAAAGAATTTAAACAGCCTAGTTACGTGGTGCGAACACAATAAACATCGCAGAATCCATTTAAATGTCGGTATGTAAATTTTACTCGAAAAATAAAGAAATACCAATCAGTATATAGCATTCGCATAGACGAAATGTTGACCGAAGTGGGAGAGACTTGAGACCTAGGAGTCACGCTAGATAGTCGCCTTAGCTTCGTACCTTATATAAACAAAACCTTAAATGCAGCCAATAAAGCACTCGGTTTTTCTCAGCTCTCAACTCGGTTTTAATTCAGCTAGAGACGTAACATGAACTATTGACCCACCGCACTTATTATATACATAGTTGGAAAATCGCGAAGACCTATTACAGGATAAACTGTTTTGCGAAACGGACGAGAGAGAGGTTCAATGGGCTTACGAGGCATACGTTACGGAACTTCAAAATTGAATTTCATTAGGAGTGCAGGACAACGCAACCGATATCTTATTATCTTGAAAAAAAAAAAAGAACAGGTTAATTAGATTCCTACGGTTATTCAAGCTCTGCATCTTTAGGAACTCTAGTAGGTACTTGTAAGCGCTCAATCTTACATGCCAGAAGTGTGAGAACACTAAGTGTCTTACTAATCGTTTTTAAATGCGTTCAATACGAAGTATGTGAGTGGCAATAATGTGGACGCCAGACCACACTTCCATACTCAAAGATCGATCTGACCAAGCTATTGTATAGTGCAATTTTGTGAAAGGTCGTTTGAATACTTTTTCGTTCCTTATAATAAAACTCAACATCTTGGACGCCGTTCCCATGATGTAGTCAATATGACCACCCCCAGATTCCTAACTACTGTCTTTTCTGATAATCGAATCCCATTGATGCTGTAGACGGCTGAAATAGGATTCAATTTTCTTGTGAATTTAATGTGAACACATTTATTGATATTGAGCTCCATTCCATTCGTCTGACACCACTTCAGTAGCGATAAAATGAATAACATCCTCTTGTGTTCCAGTGACTTTTCACAAGTTTAGGTCATCTGCAAACATCGACGGAGACGAGTATTTTATGTAATTAGGTAGATCGGTCAAAAAGATATTGAAGATAATAGGGCCTAGGTGAAAACCTTGCGAAACACCACAAAAGTTATATTGCGTAACTCTGAGCTTTTCACCTTGCATGGTTTCCCATTAACGATTACATAGAAAGAGCGTCGAGATAGATAAGATTTGAACCAAACTAGAATTTTACCAGAAGCTGTCGATGAACTACTTTATCAAAAGCTTAGATAAAATCTGTATATATAACGCGTCCGCTTGTTTATTGCCATCAATACGACTAACAAACCGTGTTGGTTGTCGTTTATATATATATATATATATATATATATATATATATATATATATATATATATATATATATATTATAAAAGTAGACTTGAAGAATAGGGCAGACTAGAGACTCGAATACTTTAGCTAATGAGAACAATATAGAAATGGGCCTATAGCCTCTAATGAGCTGAGCATCACCGGCCTTGTAAATTGGTACCACTTTAGATACCTTCCAAGCATTGGGAAAAAAACCCAGAACTTAATGAATTGTCAAAGATAATAAATAAGGGCTCCACCAAGCATGATGCGCATTGTGAAATGAATAATTGTGAAATATTATCACTCCAGGGCCCTTCGTTACATCAATATTGACTATTTTTTATAAATTTGCTTGCGGGAAAATGTAGAGTCAGGGGACGCCAAATTTGGGGGTAGTATAGAAAAAATAAGATGCAAAGCTGTTGCATATATCATTACCGTTTCGTATCACCATATTACCGTCCGTCGTCGTAGCCGGATATGTTCCAAAACCATCACGTTTGTTCTTGATATAAGAGCAGAACAGTTTCGGGTTCGATAATATTCCATCCTCAATTTTACGAATGTATGCATTGTAGTATTCTGAGGCTAATTTCTTGCACTCAGTTAGTAGGCGATATGATATCCTGTCCAAGAGGTTGCTGTATTTTTGTACCTTAGTCTAACCCTATTTTTCTCCTGGAAGCGTGACTAATCAAGTCCTTACGGAAACAGGGAGGATATTTATTAGTATTTGGTTTGACAATTGGTACAAACTCATGAATGGTTTTGTTAAGAACCTCTAAGAACAATTCAAGTTTCTTATTTACATCACTGTGCCACTTGTGAAATGAAACCTTCTCACATCATTGGGCTGTAGCTTTGGCTTCTCTAACGGACAGAGTTCTATAGACAGAGGTGGACGTAACGGGTCAATCGAACACAATGTCTACGACCTCAGCAAACACGCAAGAGGGTACATTGGCCAAGACTAAATCGAGAGTTATACCTATAGTTTTTGTTATAGAGCTATTTTGTTTCAAATTATTTACATTGAGGAAATCATTGAAATATGGTATAGTGGTGATAAGTTATAAGATGGACCCCTAACTAAATTCCAGTCTAAGGTCGGAAAATTGAAGTCGCCAAGTAGACATACATCTGAAATAAGTAGGTTTTTTAAAAATATGTATATATGTTTCACGAACGATTCTGAGCATCCCGTGAATGTGGAGGGCATGACTTGTGCCGTGAATTCACAGCGTGAATTCACGACGATAATGTGGAGCCGTCATTCGACGAGGGCACAAAATACCGACACTGAACGAGGAACAAGGAGCGAAGCCCGTGAACGGGCGCGAAAGCCATCCACATTCGCGGTTCACGCCTTTCACAGGTGTTCACGCCGTGAATGTGGAGGGCGATTTACCGCGGCTCCACATTATCGCCGTGAACCTCCGTGAACAGGCGTGAACGTGAATGTGGATGGTTTTCGCGGGATTCACGCGCGTTCGCGCCTGTTCCCCGATCAGTCGGTATTTTGTCCCGCGACAAAGGGTTCACGCACCCTTCGCGCGGCGTTCACGCATACACATTCACATTCACGGCACCATGCCAGTTCGTTTTGGACTACAAAAGCGTACGGACGATTTAATTTAATCATACACCATCTTCTTCTTTTTTTCTCAACGCTTTCTAATAAATTTCTTGTTTTGGACGTCTAAATAGTGATACGAGTATGTTGCCACAGCAATTTTTTTTAAGGACAGGGTAAAAAACGAGCACACAGTCCACCTGATGGTAAGTTGTTGCTGCGGCCCGTAGATATCTACATCTATCCTCGATTACAAATCAAAATGCAGATGCGTTGTCACCCCTGAGGACTAAAATGAAATGCCTCGTTTTCAGTAAAAAGAGTCTCTGTTTCTCTACACTCACCATACGAAACACAGCAGCATTAAGCTACTATTTTACGGAGGTATTCTATGAGAGCGTGGTCCTTCCCCGGTCGAACCGACCCATTCGTGCTACAACTATACTATTAATATAACTGCAGCATGGCTCTGCTACAAAAAGCGTTGAAGTGACTGATTGAAAAAAAGAACGTCTAATGTCCAATTATAGAAATTATAAGAAAAAGGTGAAGGTTTCTGAAAGGAAGTCTGGAGAAAGCAGCGACAAAGTTTACAAGCCCGTTTGGATTGCCTTTGACGTGATCGATGCTTTTCTAGGAGAAAGCGATAATTGTAAAAAAAACTACAAATACGGTTTTTTTATCTTTTATATAAACGTATTGTCGTGAGTCAAAGCGCATAGCGTCACGGCGATAGCAGTGCATATTTCAGCGTCCATTCCCGACGAGCGCGCGAACTAAACTGTTAACGCTAGTATATATTCAGTAATCTATGTGTGAACGATTGCGAATGTATTGCATTATGTATGTATGTGTTTTTCGCTATGACTTCTCGGCAAAATTACGGCGTGAATTCACGCCTTGAATCAAACAGGAGTCTGGAGCCCATATTATATGTAATATTTTAGACATACATGTATGTTAATATATATTTTTTTTAATTTCTTATTAAAGTCCACTGCTGAACATATAGGCCTCCTCATAGATTGCATCATAGAGGGGAGGGGACATTTGCCATAGTTGCCACGCTTGGCAACCACCAACAACCGCAACCTTTTTGTATGACGAAAAGTGGTGGGTGTAAACACTATGTACGTACCGGACATTCGGTCGATCATTCAAATTGTAAACGCAGGGCATTACATACAAAAAAGTATATAGTAGTACAATTACAAAATTACATCAGTATTTTGTTCAAATACTAATCTTATATTAATTTTATTTAAGACAGTTATAGTTGCCGACACGAGTGGTGAGCACAGATAAACTGTGGTGGGAGGTAGGTACACTGTCGGGCAAAATTATTGGATACCTTTATTATTTCAATTCGTAATTTAATATTTTCGGCGACTTTTATGAAAATGTTTACTCGAACACATCAACTTTTACTTTGACTAATGTTGCAGATATTCGTGTCCGTTATTTTATTATCTACTATAAAGTATTTAATGTATACCTGGTGGTTAGAGTTGATTATTTTATTAAGAAGAAGGAAGAGGTGATAGCCTTCCATAAAATCTGATGTTGCGGTGCGCCGTACTTTACTACTGAGACATTAGTCGCTTTTTTTTGCGCCCGAAGCAATTAAAGGGCTACCCTATACGTAGGGAGGCGGAAAATGCATTACGCATACCACGATAGCCGGTCTATCGTGGTTATGAGGGACTCACATCCTACCGGGGACCCTAAGTGATACCCTCTAAAAACCGCCTTTAGGGACAGGCAACTGGCTGATTAAGCTTTATTGTGCCTTATCGTGAGCGACCATCTTTTGGGAAAAGAGGGCGCAGGCGGCTACGAGCCGCAGAGGGAGTGCCTACGAAGGCAAATTAATTGTGAGTGAGTAATAATTTAATTTAATTAGAGTTAGCCCGAGCCGCCAGGAGGCAGTTCAGGTCGTTTGTTAGTTTATTAGGCGGGTCCGAGAAAGAGTTTCTCGGCCTGCGGACTCGATAGCGAGAGGGGGGTGGGGCTGCATAAGTCGCTGCCTCACGAATTAAATGGTTTGAGTGCGACTCTGAGGCTTTGAAGAAGTTCTCAGAGAGTTTTTGGAGAAATTGTTGAATTGTGGGGAGCTCTAGGTCCCGATGAAGGTCAGCATTACGGACGTACCAAGGTGCGTTCGCAGCTCGACGACAGAAAAGGTTTTGAACTATTTGGAGTTCATTAATAATTTTAGGGTTGGCGTGGGCAAAAACGGGGCCCGCGTAGAACATGACTGGTCGTATACAGACCTTATAAAGGGTACGCTTGTTTCTAAGGGACATTTTACTGTGTCGGCCCAACATACTGTTGAGCCTACTCAGATAAAATCGTGCGTGACGGGTTACTCTTTTGACGTGGGGCCTGAAAGTGAGCCCTGTGTCTAGAGCGACACCTAAATATTTGGCGGTCGTATGCCAGGGGACAGGGGTCCCTAGCATACGTATTGGTGGAGTGTTTTTGAGACGGCGTCGTTTATAATCGAAGTGAACGGCGGAGCTCTTCTCCGGGTTCACATCGATGCGCCATTTTTTGAACCAAGCTCCTAGGTCATCAACTGACTTTTGAATCTTGTTCCGTATGAAGGGTAGTGAGATACCTTTGCAGTAAACAGCAGTCTCGTCTGCGAAAAGGGAGAGCTGAACACCTTTCGACGGGATGGGAATGTCGTTGGTGAACAGGATGTACAGCAGAGGAGCAAGTACTGAACCCTGAGGGACACCAGCTTTGATAGTTCGTTGTGAGGATAGCGTGCCTTCGTGTCTAAAACGAAAGGTACGATACTTTAAGTAAGAGGCCACGAGACGTACTAGACGATCGGGGAGACCTATTTTGTAGAGTTTGTAGATAAGGCCTGTATGCCAGACTCTATCGAAGGCTTTAGCTATGTCGAAAAAGACCGCGATGGTCTTATGACGACGAGGATAAAAACCGCTGAGGATATATTCCACAATACGGTGGACTTGTTGGGGACATGAGTGTTGCGCTCGGAAACCGAATTGATGGGGCATGATAAGAGGGTCACCGTCTGTGGGAAACAGATAGCGCCTCATACGTGTTTGGATGACTCTTTCGAAGAGCTTGCCCATTGCCTTGAGGAGGCTAATGGGGCGATGACTGGAGGGGAGGTTGAGAGGCTTGCCTGGCTTGGGAATTCCAATCACAGTTACCTCTTTCCACGTAGTGGGAAAGTAACTAAGGTTGAAGCAGGCGTTGAAGATAATAGATAAAAAGGTTAACACATGCTCAGGAAAGTGTTTTAGGGCTTGGTTGGAGATGCCATCCGCGCCCGGGGCCTTTTTAGGCTTAAGTCCTTTGATGAGGGATGAAATCTCATCATTGGACACAGAGATAGGTTCGGAGGCCGTAGGGGGTGAGTTCCGGCGGCGGACCTCATCCTCCACTGCCTGGACGTGTGAGGGGACGGGGAGAGCATTGTGTGGCAATGCTATCTGCAAAGCACTCAGCCTCTTCCTCGTCCTCGAAGGCAACCGTGCCGTCGGGACGGGAGAGAGGGGGAGTGTGGGTGATAGCGTCTATGCGGAGGGCTCAGGCCAACTGATAGTACGCTGTATGAGATGGAGAGATATTCTCCATGAGTTTGCTCTTTTTGAGGTCTCGAAATTCAGAGAGGCGGAAACGGAGATCTCGTTGAAGACGATTGGCCGCGCGCCTATATTCGGGGGTGGGATATTTTGCTGCTCTCCGGAAAGCAGCTTTTTTGGCTTTTAATAGGTTGCTAATATGTAGGGTAAGCCCACTCTTGTTTGCAACCGGGACGACCCTTTCGTTCTCCTTAAGGGAGGATTTGATAAGGGTGGAGAGTGAATCGACCGCGGTGTCGATTTTTTTCGGGACTGTCTAAGTCCGACGATAGGGAGATGGTAGAGTCCCGTGAGTCCAGAGCTTTAGCTAGGGACTCCTTGAATCCCTTCCAATTAGTGAAGGTTTTCGCGTGTGTTGGAGGACGTGGCTGCTGGCCAAGAATGAGGGAGACCGGTCGGTGGTCGGATCCTAGATCGTCTAGTGTCTCGATTGCTCTGAGGTTAAGAGAAACTCCTTGGAGTAACGCAAAATCTAGTACATCGGGGGCGTGATCGGTGTTATCGGGAAAGTGAGTAACACCGAGGGGACTATGGACGGTAATATCAAGAGACTGCGTGATATCGAGCAGTATCTTGCCACTAGGGGACGTAGTACGGCATGTCCATTCAGTATGCTTGGAGTTAAAATCTCCAAACATAATGACTGAATTGCCTAAAGATAAAATGGCCTCAAAATCTTTTTTGAGGGGATGGGTTCCTGAAGGGATGTAACAGGAGGCTATGAGGATGGACTGATGTCCAGTCATAGCTAGCCTGCATACCGTGGCTTCCATGTTGGTAAGCTGCGGAGTAGAAATGGGCGAGCAGTGAAGTGTCTTCTTGTAATAGATGGCCGTTCCGCCGCCTCGGCGGTCGGGTCTGTCGTTACGAAGAAGAGAGAAGTTTTTAATAGAAAGGCCTTCAGTGTCCTTAGTTTTGAGATTAGTTTCCTGTAGGAGGAGGAAATCGGCTTCACGATTCCGAAGAAAGAGCTTAAGCTCTGGGAGGTTATTTCGCAAACCGCGAATATTAAAAGATACAAGCGATAAACCCTTAGGTTTGATACGACCGTGAGATTTTGGTAGAGCAAACTGCTCTGTCATTGAAGTTAAGTTAATTAAGTTAACTTAACTTACAACGCTAACAGAAGATTATGATGCTCTGAAAGAGCGAGGAGACGTTCTTGAGGGGACTTCGCAGCGCGCAGTTTACGTGCTACTACAGTGATTTCCCTAATGTCAATATTCCTAATAGCGGAATACAGTGTATTATAGTCATCAGCTGTGGGCTCTGATTCATGGGTGTAGGAGGTTGTCCGCGGTGGGTCTGCCTTTTTGGGGCCCAGGGAAAGACTGGAGGCTGCATAGGCTTGGAGAAGCCCGGTGGGGGCCGAATTATGCCCTGAGGGGGCCTAGGAGGACTCTGAGAGGGCCGAGAGAAGCCCTGGATGGGCTGAGAAAGGCCCTGACGGGGCCGTTGGTAGAGGGCCGGGAATGAGCGGTCATTGACCGGCGGTGGAGCTTGCCTACTGGGGCGAGGTTGAGGTGCGCAGGGGCAGCCCCTGTAGTTAGCCGGGTGGCCTGTCTGTTTGCACAGGACACATGCGGGCGGGGATTCGGCGTCTTTGGGCCGGGGGCACTCTTTAGTGTTGTGGGGTTCGAGGCACTTAACGCACCTGGGTGGGGCGGAGCAGTTGGCCACCGCATGACCATATAGTTGGCAACGGTGGCACTGCGCCGGGAATCCGCGCCTATGTGGGGGCTCAACCTTCACTCTCGACAGGCCACACACTGTGCGTACCTGCCGGAAGATGGCTTTTGCCTCCGGCACGTTGGTCAGGATGACAAGGGCTATGTTAAACCTCTTGCCCGTACTACTGTGCATTTTGTGCACGGCTTCTATGGGGAATCCTAGGGACTTAAGGTCCTCAAGGACTTCCTCGTTGGTGAATTCAAATGGGACGCCTCGGATGACGGCCCTGACTTTTCGCTCTTCCGGAAGAGCGTAGGTGTGGTAAGATACTCGTTCGGCTGAGAAAAGCCTGGTGAGTTTTCGGAAGTCTTCTATTGAGTTAGGGACGATTTATAGATTCGCCAAGGTTGATGGCACGGTCATATTTTATTCCTGCGTCGTAGCAGGTTTTTGAGAGTTGGGTAAATTTTGCCTTGTCTCTTAGGAAGACAGGGGGTGGGACTTGCTTCTTGGCAAGTACTGGAGCACAACGAGAGGTTGGTTTGGACGGTGTGGGGATGTCTAGTGACATTAGTGGGACGGCGGCAGCGGCGGGGGCTGCGGAGGTTGTAGGAGCGGCAGGGGTCGCTGAGATAGGGGGGGGGGTGCGTTTTAACGCGGCGCGCTTACCGTTGCGCTTGGAATTAACTGTGGTGAAGGTAGACTCCCCGGTTCCGTCGGAGTCATAGGACTCCGATGAACCGGTGCCTGAAGTGGTGGCGGGCCTCTTCCGGGAGGCCGGCGCCGAGAACTCGGAGCATGCGTACTCCATCTCTAGGGGGGCAAACGACTCAAGGGGGGGCAAAAGAGTTCCTCGTTTCGAGGTATGTCGCGATTACTGGCGGCGGATGGTGTGCCTGAGGGGCAGGGGGGGGAGCCTGGGCGGCGATGGCGGCGAGGACCGTCTCATTGTTATTTAAACCATATTGGTTTATGAGGGCGGCGAGGGACTCAGATAGGCTATATGTGGCCATTTTGGGGCAGTAGAGCTAAGCTCGGTAAAGATTGGGACGGGTCCCTGTTCTCAGTAGAACAGGGACTTGAACGCGAGAAGTACTACGAGACAATACACGTATAAAAATAAAAACACGTAAAAAAAATGAAAAGAAAAAAAGATGAAAAAGCGGAGGTCAGTCAAACCTCCCTGCCCGAAGACAGGGGGGCAAGAACTGTTAGCGTGAAAGTGACTCACCAGCCTCGACGCTGTTCAGCGTGAGCAGGACAGCGGAGGCGCGAGAGCGAGACAGCACTACCGTACTGTACGAGAGCGCGGACCACCTGGAGGCGACCGTCCGAGAACGATGCCACCGGCGGAGTGAGCAATGCGTCGGCGCTGTACAGCGCGAGCAGGACAGCGGAGGCGCGAGAGCGGGAGAACACTACCGTACAAGGACGAAAGCGCGGACTACCTGGATGCGACCGCTCGGAAGCGATGCCACAGGCGGAATCAGTGACATTAGTCGCCTCTAGCGTTGCCAACTCAACTACTTCAAAATATGCTAGACTGGTGTAAAAAATATGCCAAAAATATGCTTACCTTCTCTAAAAAAATGCCAAAAAAAATGCCAACATAATTAAGAAGTATCAGTATTTATTGAGAAATTAAATCAAGGGAATAGAATATTAAGGTCTTCATCTTCATCAACATCAGCTGATGTGGAAGGCTGAGAGCCGGAGTCGTAATACTCTTTGGTTCCGATACTGCGTAGTACATTGTCTGGAACAGTGTAAGAGTAACAGCACTTTCCTGCTCTTTTTAGGCCGAACCTAACGTACAAAATGGCATTCAGGGTTCTCACCGCCAAACGGTTTCGGAGTTTTGTTTTTACCAGACTCATTTGGCTGAATACACGTTCAACGTCCGCATTTGAATGTGGCAATGATATAAGAGACATTGCAAACTCACATAACTCTGCAAAGGGGTTATTATCAGCTGCATCTTTATATTGCATGACTTCATTCCAGAACTTTACTGTGGAAGTCAAGGATTCCCATTTAATGTGAACTATATTTCTCCATTGAGATACCAGTTTTTCAATCATAGGTGCATTAACTCGGAACTCTTGGGCTATTTCGACAATGGATGGCTTAACTACTTTTAAAGTCTCTTGAACTGAAAACATCGATATCTTCTGAAGTATTTTAAAATTAACCGGTAATCTCGAACGTAGTTCTGTCACAAGTTTCAGTGTGAAATTATTACAACGTTGGCGTAAATAGTTTGCTGCATTAGGCTGAAGATTGTATTCAAGTAATTTGGTCTCAAAAGCATATCCCATGTATGGTTTCGGATCTAAATAGCTTTCTATGTCTTCTGTTAAAATATCTACCCTTGCCGTTGGGTTCAGAATACGCCGACCTATCGATTCCACTAAGCCAATCAAATCATTGTACAATCGTGTTGGGTCAACATCGTTACTTTCAAACAACTTGTTTACCACTTGAACTTCCTGTAAGATAGGTCTTATGTATAATAAGTACAAATGATTCTGTGGATCATTATACATGTTATATAGTATTTCTGCCGTATAGCAGTGTTCATCTCGCCTGGCAATTTCAAACAGGGTTTTTAATTCTATCCATTGATCAAGAATACGGCAGACCGCTGGTTCAATTGATATCCATCGGGTATTGCACATCTGTGGAATTGTCAATGGAACGGAGCCACCGTTGATCGTTTGAAACATGTTTTTGTAAAAGAGTCTTCGGTTTGATGAATGGCTAAACCAGTTATAGGTTTCTCTTATAAGAAATTCAACATTTCTTGGTAGGGTTTCTGCTGAAGCACGAGACATAGCCA
This sequence comes from Parnassius apollo, assembly GCA_907164705.1. Taxonomy (NCBI): domain Eukaryota; kingdom Metazoa; phylum Arthropoda; class Insecta; order Lepidoptera; family Papilionidae; genus Parnassius; species Parnassius apollo. Next base: position 28,765,978 of record CAJQZP010000693.1, read on the forward strand.
ACTGTAACGAATGACACACGCAGCGGACTAACACTAAATTGTCATTACCAGTTGCATTTTTCAACAATGCGTGCACTCCACTGTTAGTTCCTGTCATGACCGAAGCGTTATCCGTGCCGATACCGATCAATTTCTTTAAATTTATTTTTATTTCTGCCAACAATCCTTTAATGCCGTTCACTATGCTGACTGCAGTTCCGTCTTCAATCTCAACTAATCCCAAGAATGTGGAAATTATCTTTTTTAATGATCGGCTGAAATATCTTATCGAAACACCAAGCATTTTAAGTACTAATATATCTGTCGATTCATCGATTAAGAGACTGTACTCCTGATCTCCTAAATCTGTCACAATTTCTTGAATGAAGTGTGGTGCCAAAACATTTTTAATAATATTCGTGCATTTGGTTCGATGTAACTTGATGTCGCTGTATTTGCTGTCGACAAATCGGTATTTGCATAGTTCCGATAAATGATCTACAGCCATAATTGCACAGTGCTCGCAAACAAACAAAGCCAGCGAAGATTCTGCTTTCTGGGTATTCAGATCTTTTTTTACTTTAGGGAAGTTAATTTTTTTTTGACTCTTCATTGGCTCTATTGCTTTTCTGTGCTTTGCTGATGAAATATGTAGCCTCAAAACAGACAATTTTGCAATCATTTCGCATTTACAATACTTACAGTACGCTTTCGAAGTATCGTTTTCAACGGGCTGCAACCACTCTTTAAAGTCTGCCATTTTCTCCCAGTCTGCCCGGTAATGTTGACTATACTTAGGCACCATAATAAAAATATCAAATTATAAAAAAGGAACACGAAAACACGGATAAGACGAGACGACGATATGAGTGAGTCCACATCCACAACAATAAACAATGTTTTTGACAGAAAGCGACGTAGGCGCTGGGGAATGGATAATAGTAAGGGAATTCTATCCCATAGACATCACCCTCACAAAACTGACCACTCTCTAGAAAGAGACAAAGTGAATACGCGGCCAATACATGTGTATTTTCTGCAAGGCGCAGGTAAGGCGTAGAAAGAGACAATAACTGGCGGCACATTCGCTTTGTCTCTCTTGTACTTCGTCCATATTTACTTTATACCTGAATAAGGGCTCAGTCCATTCTCTATGTCTAAGGGGAATCCCGTAGCACAGAGAATATTATATTCGCTTCAAAAAAAGGGTTGCCATGCTAGTGAATCACTAGTAGTGAAGTGGGAAATTGATTGAGGTAGGTATCGATATCAAATTTTATTTCAAGAAAGATTGTAATTTACATTATTTTCATGTTTTATAAGAATATGCTGAAATAATATGCTATATGCTAAAAGCAAAAAAAATATGCTAAACAAGAAGAAAATATGTCAAATTTAGCATATAATATGCTAAATTGGCAACACTAGTCGCCTCAGCAGTCTGTTTATATACGTCTATGATGTTTTTCGCAGTACCTAATTTTTTTATGTAACTAAACACTGAATAGAAAATTTGTCGGGATTGTCTATTTAACACCGAATTCTTCCTTCTTTGCATATTTAGACCAAAATCTGAACACTCAAATTATAACAACAAAAATAATTAAAACAAGAAATAACAAAAACAATTAATAACAAGGAATACACAAACAACAATTAACAACGAGCTAACAAAAACAATTAACGAAAATAAACTTATTAAAAAAAGTTATCACTAAAATTATTGCTCTGAAGTGTATGGAAGCCGTATGATACGTTCGAAACCAATAGACGACGAGAATCGACTAATGAACCAATCACGTTGAACGTCAGCGTGGTCAACGTCGTATTGACCAATAAAAAGTGTGTTCACGACTTATGTCGGCAGTTATACCAAAGTATACGTTTTGTTTTAGTAAGATTGAGCGCATTTCAGTAACAGCGCCATCTACTATGTTGTATAGGTAAAGTTGTGGGTGTGGCTCATATGGTAGTTCGGTACGTCTTGTAAATACCTAACCACCACACCCAACGTAGTATTCAAATACGTTTATATTGTAAATAATAATATAGGATAGGAAATAAGAATTATGTGACTCCAAATGAAGTAATATTATTTCGAGGTAACAAACAAATTCCGCTAGCAATAACTTTACCGAATGAAATTAACTTCGTGTACAAGGTAAGTTAACTGAGGTGAGTAGCGCGCGCGTCTTGTTCCTATGCCAGCTGCAGGCGGAATCACTCTGTGGGCGGAATGCTCGGCGGTCGGCGGTCCGGCGCGCGCGCTGCGCTGACAAAGGCGCGGAGCGTGGTCCCATCGACGTCGCGTTGTTCTCTTGCAGTGGTGTGATGTTAGAGCGTGGCTCAATTCTCATACGCGTCGCGGATTTATGTGCCGTCCAAGGGAATTGAGTTACGCCACAAAGTCATTTTATTGAACAAACATTGATTGACTCTCAAGGTGGTACGTAGAGTAGATGCTAGATGGCATAAACCAAAAAAAAAATCTCTATTTTTTAAAAACGTAAACTCAACACTGGGATTTTCTCCTGTATCGTTTAGGAAGTTTACATACATAAATAGCTCAAGGACAAACACCGCAGGATTCGAACCTGCGGTATTTAGTGTTGTAATTCAAAGCTGCTGCGCCACGGAGACGTAAATTTTTATTATTTAGTTTATTTAAAATAACAATTTGTAAATTTTTATTTAAATATTTTTTGTTGACGTAATATAAAACTGTGGTTTAATAAAAATAAATAATAGATAATTACCTAATTAACAAAGATAATTTTTCTTCTTAAGATCGAAAATGATGCACTGTGACACAGAATACGAATGTAATTTTATATAAATAAATTTGTGATATACATAATCTATACTATTCAGAGTCATTGATAAATAATTTAGAGCCATGCTGCAGTTATATTTGTAGTAAAGTTGTAGCACGAATAGGTCGGCTCGACTGGGGAAGGACCACGCTCTCACAGAATACCAGCGTAAAATAGTAGTTTAATGCTGCTGTTTCGTATGGTGAGTGTAGAGAACCGAAAGAACAGAAGAGCAAGACCAAGAACAGCAAACGAGGATAGAATGTAGATGTCTATGGGCCACAGCAACCACTTACCATCAGGTGGACTGTGTGCTCGTTGGTCAACTTATACTATAAAAAAATTACAAAAGTTTCACTTCTAGATAAAATTATGTTCATTTTATCTTTATTTCTATAATTTTGTTACCCCTTTTTTCTCAAAGTGAGACGTAGGATCAGAGTTTGAATTCAAAGTCTATAATTAAAGTGTTAAAAATTAAGAAGTAACCATAATTAATATATATATATATATATATATATATATATATATATATATATATATATATATATATATATACAGAATGGGTCCCACATATATGCAATAAATGAAACCACAAGTAATACTAGTCCGTAGAAGTGTAGAAAAATTAAATATTAAATTAAAACTCGTAAAATAAAAAAGTGAAATTTTCAAACAAAATAAATATTAAAATAAATTCAGTAAAAGTGAACACTCTGTTTAGACAACGTACCTTGACCCCTTGGAAGAGTGACAACGTTGCACGCGGGTGGCACGCCGACAAAAGACACCGCTGTCGATATGTCGCAATACCAATAGTTTGCACTGCGTGGCAACGTCGCTTTTTAATGTGCAAGGATTCAAGTTCATTGAATCATTGACTAAGTGACCCAATTCTATAGAGTTGAAATTCACACTTTAAGCAAATTTGCAATTTGCTTAAAATTAAAACTCTACTTTTTGACCTAATTACTGGACCGATTACGTTCATTTTTTGTATATCGTCACCAAAGGCGATAACAAGTATATGGTTTCATTTATTGCATATATGTGGGACCCATTCCGAATATAAAAAAAAAAATATATATATATATATATATATATATATATATATATAGAAAATTATTTAGTTTTTTTTTATTATTAATGATTATTTAAGTTGGCAATTTTCCTTCATGCTTAACTGGGCTTAGGACTAGCAGAAAAGTTTTAAAATCGAATTCTACAAAATACAAAATATGCAACACCCATTGCACAATAAAATTAATTATAACATAGTAGGTACTAGAGAGATAAAACTTTTCTGGCGCATTTAAAAATCACTGTATTTACAAAATAGTTACACAAGGCTTAAAAATATTTAAAGGTACCAATCAACTTTTTTTCCTTTTAATTGTTGTATTTTCAATTTTTTTTAATTTATCAAATCGTTTCTTATCAAGATTTTCATTTAAAAATGTAATTTCCTCAACTTTGTTCGGCTGGAGACGACACCTTTTTTCGTTGATGATTAAACCTGTTTTAGAAAATAAACGTTCGCAAGGAACTGATGTTGCCACAATGTTGCACTTCATGCGAAACATTTCAAACAAATGTGGGGTAAATTATTCTGTGGTCTCGCCACCACTTCGATAGAGTGTTCCATTTTTTTTTCTTTTTAAAAGAATATTAACAATGCTTATATAAACATTACTAACATTCCCCTTAACCATTCGTCGTAAGCTTAAATTGCTTGTGTTGTGTGATTTGCCTTCCAAATCGTTTCGCGGCAGTATCTCATCATCAATATACATTTGCAATTCTCTTATAGCATTCGCTAGAGCGTTGCCTTGGCGCTATCTTTTCTTCAGTAAGGCATCAAATTTATTCCATGCACTAACAACTGAAGAACTTGTTTCTCCAACTACATGAGTTGTACAGTCTGTGGATGAGTCCTGTGTTATCATGCTATCTATTTTCTGGATGTTAGCGCTGTTAGTCTATACGACTCTTACAGCTTCATCTGACTCAGGGCTCGCGGCCTGCAAGGTCGCGAGCTAAGTTATCATGCCTGCATATTCATATTTAAATAACAATAATTTAAATCGTGGGTCTAACAAAGTACAGAGCTAAAAAAATTTACTGTGCTCTACGCCAACAAACCGTTCTTTCAGCCCATTTTAAAGGAAGTGACGATTTCCGTTTTTGTAGGATTAAAAAGCGCAAACTCTTCTTTGTTTAAAACGTCATCACCTATTTCTGTGAGACAGTTATAACTATTCACATAATTTCTGTCAGATATTCATCACCGCTGATAGATGCTGTAAGACTGTACACACTTTCCCCATTAACTCCCTTTCCATTGTATTAATATTAGGCCAGTTTCTCTCAATAAGGGCCATGCAGTGTTTTAAGGCCTTTTTTTAGTAAAAGGAATCGGCGTGACATGAAAATGTGGAGTTCCATCTTGTTGGCACTTGTTGAACTAAACGCTTCGGTTCACCACATTCCGTCATGTTTTTAATTGATACCCAAGAAGCATATCAGTAGCACTAGCAGTAGTGCTTCGTTTAAAGTGAGCCACAATTTTTTTTATGTTCTCTATTAATAGTTCTATTGGCCTTAGTGCTGACAGAACTATTAAATTGAGTGAATTAGCAAAACACCCGTAATGCTTCCATCCTAAATCGGTTTCAATTGCTTTTGTAATATTTCGAGCGTTATCTGAAATTAACCTTTTTAGTCCAATTCCACTCGTCAGTCACATTTTTAACGCTTTCGTTAAATTAGCGCTAGTATGGCTTTCATTAAAGCTTTTGAATCCCAGCAATAGTTTTTGGGGATCAAAATTGTCGTCAATATAGTGCTCGCTGTTACGCAATGCCCAAAACTGGATCATACCAGAGGAAATGTCTTCCTACTACCGTATGCTGACAAAATTTTTGAATCCTTTATCTACTACTATAAAAGTGATAGTTAAAAATTCCAATAATCACGGTCAACTCTTTTTTCTTTCATCTGGAGTCCTTTTTTGATATTATAAATAGATCTGCATTGTTTTTTGCCTTTTTCGTGACACTTGAGGCAACTCTACTAACCGTGGGTTTACCTGATTTGTACTAGCCGATGATTCGGCTCCGGTGGGAGAAGTGATCGTTTCCGATGCATTCCCTCAATGTACTCGGAAGATTAAAATTTTGTTCATTAACAGTTCCTGGAGTAGTGGTTCTTTGCGCTAAATGAATTGAAGTATGTGTTCTCTTCAAATGAGAATTTAAGTTGCCTGTAGTTTTCATTTATCTGACTGTGATGACGAGGAAGACCCATATTGGGGGGGGGGAGAGTCTGTAAGTAGCCCATCTGATTTCTATTTAAATTTACCAGAGGAAAGCATTATTGAAAAAAGGTTGCAGGAAATGTTTGGTTGTGAAGAAGAAGGAGCACTAAGACAAGAAGAAGATAAAGACCAATATACTTCGGAAACTCTGATAAATGAGTTAGATCTAACTAATTCTAACTGCGGATTTCTATCACCGAATGTTGAAGCAGTTGTCTATTTCACTTCCCTTAAACTCTTACTCTCAAATACCTCTTTATTTGTTAATCCAAAAGCTCAACTTATTCCAGCCACGTCTAGACGGCTACACCACATAACTCTATTATTTCGACTCCAACGCCTATCGACGAGATAGAAATACTGACAGGCCTACAACACAGTTTGTCTACACCACCGTTAGCTACATCATCGCAAGATGATCTAGTGATAAGCGAGAATCCGGAGCTAACAACCTTCGAGGAAAACTTACTAAACTCTAGCCGAAATACGTTGAATGCTGATGATATAGCTTTAATTGCACCAGTAAGAACATTAGGTACCATTACCAAACATGTCTATTCTGCCAATTTCACATTGTAACAGATCCACACCCCGAGTTTGGCAAATTGCTAATGAAATTCACCCCATCCCTTTATTTGAAAAGAATTGAACCACGCAATAGTTACTCGCATAAAACGCAGCCAATAAATATTTTCTTAATTTTTTTAACGAGTATATAATAGAATTAATAGTACAACAAACTAATCTATACGCACAACAAAACGAAAGTCATAACTGAACACCAGTATCGTCTGATGAAATAAAAGCGTACTTTGGTATTCTGATCATGATGAGTCTTAATCCACTCACCGATATGGAGTTATATTGGTCCAGCGACACATTCTATAACAACTCAGAAATATCACGGGTATTGCCGCCGCTTCAAAAAAATCACCGAAAATTTACATTTGAATGATAATCAAAAGGAAACTCCTGAAGGTTCGCCCAATTACGACAAACTGTACAAACTGTGACCGTTAATCGATGAATTGAATTCAGTTTTTAGAATTCAAATGAAAAATTCCAGCCATCATTCAGTAGATGAATGTATGGTTAAATTTAAGGGACGGAGCAGCCTAAGACAGTATATGCCGAAAAAGCCAATTAAGCGCGGGTTTAAGGTATAGGCTAGGTGGTGTTCTAAAAGTGGATATATGCAAAGGTGACAATGTTGGCTTTTTATCAAACATATGTCGACACCGAACGCCTCGCAGATGTGTTAAGTTGTCTTGTAATTTCACTAATAATTCATCAAAACTTTTGATTGACATTCTAAAGCAATTTAAAAAAATGTCTTTATCTTCGAGCAATAATGAATATAAAGTAGTAAATTTCTCTTGAAGTGCTCTTTGAGCGACGTTTACGAACATAGTAAGCAGCAATTAAACAAATTATAAACGCGTCCATTTCGTGTACGTGTTTGTGACTGTACCAGTCCGGCCAGTTTCGTTGCTCAGGAGAGCACTGAACGCTACAAACTGGCGATCGGTTTTGCGTATCGTCAGGATCGACGCTACGCACCGACGGTCGGTCGAGCTCTAAAACCGGCCTAAATGGCACTAGGGACGTGTTAGTTCTAACAACAGCGCACCACCCCCGCGAACTTGTCAACATAAAACGTACGCAGAGAGATGGCTCCAGACAAGTAATATCATATCCAAAAGCCATCGCAGACAATACTCTCAACATGGGTGGAGTCGATTTATTCGACCATTTTCGGTCATAGTATCCTATTAACCGTAAATCTCGCAAATTTTGGATGCGCCTTTTCATTTTTGTTTGATAGTGCAATAATAAATTCATATATCACTTATAATCTAAATCACACAGTAACGGTAAAATCTCATAATTTAGGTTAAAATTAGCCTGTTCACTAATCCACAATTTTACAGCAAAACAAAATAGACCTACAATTTTTAAAAACAAAAAAGGAGGTCATTTTGGCGTCCCCGAAAAGATCCGTCTTCTAAACGTTGGAATCCATATGCCGATAGAAAGTGAGGCATATAGCGGTGTAGGTTTTGTAGTACAAAAAAATACAAAAACGCACCAAAAATTTCTTGCAGCAATGTAGCTTTGTGCGCAAAATCCTGTTTTAAGACCTTTCACATTGCTATCAACCTTGATGCAGAATAAATCACACTTTTGTCTCCAGTAGGTCTAGCACGATAAACAAATCAAGATAACTCTCCCTTGATGTAGCATATTTTTCTTTTACTAGGTAATCTAAATTGAGAGTATTTTATTCATGTAACTAAGGACTGTTGATCTCATTGAGTCTTTTCCTTTATTTTTGTTACTGTGTATCTTGTACTTGTTAATTAATTGAATGTTTTTCAAATTTTTCTTTTACGACGAAGATTTCTAGTGTTTTATTTAATTATTTCTGTTTTTCAATTTTTTTTATCCGAAGAAAATTTCAAGTTTTCTATGTTTATAAATAATTACTGTTTAACAATAATTATCTTATTTATTTAAGTCTGAGGCTGTTTTCAATTATTTTGTAACTGTTAATTGTTTGTTAGTTATTTTTATTTTTGTATCTCAATTATTTAAGTCTGTGACTGTGTTAAATTATTTTGTAAGTGTTAATTATTTGTGATACTCTGATTGGGTGTGTTAAAGTTTTTTGATATTTTATTTCTCTAACTAAAGACTGTTTAAATTAAAGTGTGTCTGAGTTTGTGTGAAGTTAGTAAGATAAGATTAAAATTTTAGGATAAATTAAATACTAATAAAACATATTTGAATTTTTTTTGTTGTACTGTTTTTATTTATATACACATTGTACCTTTAATAATAAATACCCATATAAAATATCAACAGCCTTGTATAATGTCAACTGCAAGGGCGGCCGCGCCCTTAGTATGAGATTTCACAAAATTTCAAACCTCGCTATAAAATATAAATTAGGTACCAATTGCGACCGACGCGAGAGGCAGCTACTAGTATTTGGACAAAAATATACCTGAACAGACAAAGGAAAATATTTTACCTGATAAAAATTTGTGAGCATAACGGTTAAGGGTGAATGAATTATTAAGGGTGGGTGAATTATTTACCACCGAAAAAAAAACACAATATAAAAATTGAAGTTTGCACTAAAAAAATGAAATCTTGACCCCAAATTACCCTTAGAGCGCGACTCTTATTTTCCTATCTTGCTCAGGGGCTCGCGTTTGAATAAGGGTTAATGGTACGCCTTACTATAGTCAACCAAATCTAAGAAATACCTTTTGACGTTTCACATTAATCATTCCGCAATAACTTTGCACAAGCGTACTCACATGATTTAAAGTAACCTTTTAAGTAAATCCGAAGAATTATGAAATTATCTACAACGTGTATAGTTTTTTATCACTAATTTAAATTTGAATTTTTCAAACAAAGCAAAATATTAAACAATAACCAGTATTAACGTTTTTTACTTGACGTCGTTTCAATGATATGTCGCTATGTATAATACCGTTTGTGTTGTGTTTGGATGATTAAAATTCGTTGTTATGCGAATGAGCGGCAAAATATTCAAATAATTGGTAAAAATTTTCTTATAATCGAATCATTAACTTTTTTAATGTATTATTTGTTTAATTTAATTTTTATTTTCAAAATTCCTTAACTTACATGAATCACGAATAAAACAATTTTTTTTACTTTGTCAAAGTAAATTTGTGTAGACAAAAAACTCATATACAAGGCCGTGCTAAAATAACCACTACATAATTTCAATATCCCGCCATTTCGGTACCAGTTACTCGACTCCACAGAGTTTGTAATTTATTCTTGGGGCGACCTATATACGCTTTTACAACAAAATCCCGACAATATACAAAATTTGACGTAAGTACACAAACTTTAAAAACATTAAACTAAGTTAGTATAAAAAGGGTTATTTTAATATTAAGGAATTTATGGATTATAACTCCTGGGATGATCGCTACCAAGCTATTTCTAATGTTTTGTGTTGTTAATTGTAACACGCATGATTGAAAGCTCTTTTTTAAAAAAAAAACTAGTCCCGTTGGGTTTCTTGCTGTTTCTTCCCAGGACAGAGGTTTTTTTTGCGAAACAGTTGTAAATGAAAAAAGTGACAAAATAAGTATTATTCACAATCTATATTGAATAAAAAAGTTTCTGTTTCTGTTTCGAGAGCTTATTGTGCGTAATTTTTTGGTTTTTTGTTTGTCTTTTTATTTGTGACTCTGCTTTAATTTTTTGGACTGTTTCTTCTGTAATAACTTTTTGTACGTGGTAGAGCCACGCTACATCTATATTATAGTTGTAGCACGAATGGGTCGGCTCAACCGGGGCAAGACCACGCTCTCACGGAATATCAGTGTAAAATAGCAGCGTAATGCTGCTGTGTTCCGTATGGTGAGTGTAGAGAACCGGACTACTGGAATCGAGGCATTCCATCTTAATGCTCTGGGGTGACAACGCATTTGCATTTTGATTCTTGAGAATGAATATGTATGTCCATGGGCCATAGCATCCACTTACCATCAGGTGGACTGTGTGCTCGTTTATCATCCAATGCTATAAAAAAATATATTCGTTGAAGCACGTGTCCATATCACAAAGGATGATTGGGCAAAAGTGGTAGAAAAAACAAAAAAATTGATTATGGATGACTTTGAAAGAGACATTAATTTTGACTGCATTGTTGAAAATCAAATAATAATTAATATAAACAACGACATCTCTACTAGTTTTACTGAAAGCGATTGAACAAATTTATTTTTAATCTAGTTGCAATCTTAAATTTTTATAACTGTGCCTCTAGAAATAAGCAGTAACAACAAATACGAAGAAACTGATAAATCTTGTATTTTAAATTATCAGTTTCTAATTTATGCTGGTACTATTCAAACCTAACTAAATTATTACTAACTCTAAATAATCGATATCGATTTTTTTAAGAATCGAATATTGTACGTTCCCATTTTTTGGTTGGCATGCTTGATGCAATAATTCTGACAGCTCTCAAAATGTATTTCTTAGATTTCGTTGACAATAAGAATATTTTTTATTATTATATTTAGTAACAGTCAATAAGACGTTTCGTTTAATTTCATTACAGAGCCCACAAAGTCTACTGCAGAATATAGGCCTCCCCATAGATTGCCTCATAGGAGGGAAGCTTATCGTAGCCCATGTCACGCTTGGCTTAGCAACTGCAGATTTTTTAATTATTTTGAATTGTTACTAGGAAGATGCCGCCAATCTTCTGTTTTATGTCCTTTTATTGGGCTCTTACACTTGAGTGGTGGATAGCTTATACAAATAAGATGTTGAAAGTTTGAAAAAAAAAAAAAACATATATCTGTTCTTTTTTTAAATTAAATTTTTTAAGCAAGCATGTATGTGTAGGTATAAGGATGTGGAAGAGGCGAGAGAGGTATGTCAGGATCGTGCTAAATGGAAGTCTGTAGTCTCTGCCTACCCCCCTGGGTGACAGGCGTGAGTGTTTATGTTATGTTTTTTTTCAATCATACACAAAAAGTGACAAAGGTCTGGGAGTTGTACCACCAGAACACCTAATAATATATTAATAATAATACACAAACAAAAAGTGCACCTTATGCTACATACTACCACAGTTTACCTACAATACTAAGCTACTGAGTAAAAGTGATGATTATACAAAACTTGGCTAATTTGCAATATTTGGTACAATAACACAAAACTTTCACAATTATCACATGGTAACTGTTATTTACATATACATTAAACTTGTAATATTAAACTAAATTTCATATGGGGTAGAGTCACACTGCAGCTATATTATGGTTGTAGCACGAATGGGTCGGCTCGATCGGGGAAGGACCACGCTCTCACAGAATATCAGCGTTAAATAGCAGCTTAATACCGACCCTTTTTTTACTTGAAACGAGGCACTCCATCTGAGCCCTGAGGGGTGCCAAAGCATCTGCGTTTTGATTCTTAATCGAGGATAAATGTAGATAGATGTCTATGGGCCACTGCATCTATTTACCACCTGGTGGACGGGTGATCTTTTATCACCTTTATTCTATAAAAAAATCACATTATTAAATAACAATAAATTAAAAATGGAAATGTTTGTAAGTTGTACTTTTTATTGAACTATCTCACTGGATAACGTGTTGCACATATTTAGTAGCATGCTACATTTCTAAATTGGATGTAGCTTGCCAAGTTGTTACCACATACGTCCGTCATATATTTGGAAAACGTTTCCTTCTCAGTTACGTTCCGTTTACATATGATTCGAGGTGCATGTAAAAAGTTTATATTACAAACTATTCATTAGCCAACTTAACATGACTAAAAATGAAATAGCTTTAAGCAAACTGTAAATTGTTGAACGAGTGTTTTGTTTTCTAAAAAGGTTTCATACACTATGTGTTGTAAAACAACTCGTAACAGAAACGAAAAGTTTTTAAGTATAGAAACCTGGCATTAGTCGATCAATAAATTAATTAAGTGATTGCTTTTTAAAGCATATCAAAGTGCTTTCATTAGAACACTAAAACATAATAATGCTACTATTTCTTGGTAAATTAACTACTATTACAATTAACCTTATGACTATTATTGGTTACTTCTTCAACCAGTTTACTTTTTTTCTTCACTTCTATAGAATGGTCTAGTTCAGTTTCGGCTACATCCATTTTTAATTTTAAGGATCTATACGATTCATATTGTTTGATGATATGTTTCTTGTAAACTTCAAATGTGTTGGTAAGTATATGTTGGCGAGCATGGTAGAACATTTGATCAAAGTGGTAAAGGTTATGTCTGAAACAAAAAGTGATATTATCAAATAATATAATTGGGATATCGTAAATTTTTAGTTAGAACTCCTTTTAAAGGCGTATGTATAATTAAAACAAGTAAAATTTTACAACTGACTTTAATATAAAAAAATGAGAACATCATCAATGTAGTCAAAGTCAATTAAAACGCATTATTAAGGATAACTCAAAAACTACTGGTCATATCATGATAAAATTTATATGGGACTACATGAGAAGCACCAGCTTTCAAATAATCATCAAAATCGGTTCTCCTAGAAAATTTTTCCAAGGTAACACAGGTAAAAAAACCAGTTAAATTGAGTTAACCTCTTTTTTTGAAGTCGGTTATAAATATACGAAGGAGCATTCAGTTACAAAAGTAACATGAAGGTTAAAGATTGTAATCTATAAAGATTACAATCTTTAACCTCTTACAGGGTATTTTTGAAACGCTTCCGAAAACGAAGACAGACGATAGTATTAAGGATAGCTTTGATGATGAGACAAAAAGAAAATCGATCCCGATGAAAATAAAATCATTTTTTTACAACGTTTAATTAGCTTTATTCACGCTCTATCATGTTAGTACAGCTAAATGAAACAATAATTTTATTAAAAAAAATATGAAAACACCTAAACATAAACCTGCAGTGAAAATTAAACCTGAAATCATCTGATTATGGAGTCAAAAAACACGCGGCCGCTGAACTATTTTTATCTAACTCGGTGCGAAACAATGCAATAGGTATTAACTGCATTTACGCTCACTCTACCCTTCCCTTTCAAACACGCGCTGCCGCCTGCCGGCCGACTCGTGTCGCCTCGTAATTTACACGTGTTGGCAAACAAGTGGGAAATTCCCCAAATTACGCAAATTTAAAATTGGTTAGGGCTTTTTTGGGGATTGTTATTATGCGGGGATTTTAAAATCGATTGCCTGGGCCAAGTCAGAACCTTTTTTCAAGAAATCTAAATACTTATCTTAACATTTTTTAGTTAGGTTACTTATAAATAAATAAAATAATAAATAAATTCTTTATTTTATTAAATTATTAATTATCTTGTTTCTACACTCACCAACCCTGGACAGGAATGATGCGATTCTGAATCTTTGAATGGCATTAAACGTATCAATTCATGCTTCGGCAAATATGCCTGACGGCACTGCAATAGTGTTTGAGACCCATAAACATTCTAAAGATGTTATTATATTTTGCACACGAATACCATTCAAAGATTGCCCCGCATATTCAGTCCAGAGCTGGCAAGTGTAGAAAGACTGACAGTACGTTTGGAAGAGCAAAGTCTTAACCTCCTTGGAGGATTTAACAAACCTTCTGGCAATCATATTGCCACAGACAGACAAAGCTCTTCTCTGTCGTTCTATATCACAATCATCTTTTCTGTTCGCTGTCACTATGTGATCGAGGTATTTGAACGTTTGAACTATTTTAACGGGTTGACCCGCCACGTGCGCCTCAGGTACATTAGTTGGGCCCTTACTCGCCTTAAAAATCACCATCTCCGTCTTTTTTGCGTTATAAATTAAATTATGATCGTTAGCAAATTTTTCGCATATAGATATTAATTTCCGCATACCTTTGATTGTAGGGCTGAGCAGAATCATATCGTCAGCGTAACTTAGGTTGTTAACATAACGGTTACCAAGCCTAAGTCCGACTGGGGTTCTGCTCAGCTCCACAATCAAGTCATTCACGTAGATGTTAAAGAAGTCGGGTGAGGAAGCCCCCCCCTGCCCTGTGGAGTAGTAGTCAGCGAGTAGTCATCGGACAGAGTGTCACCCCATTTAACATTATTGATCTGTCTCTTATACCAATAAGTGAGCAGGTCAACAATACCAGCAGGAACGTTAATAACGTTCCTGCTGGTATTGTTGACCTGCTCACTTGATCTTAACTTGATCTTAACTTCAGCCATAGCAGATCATGATTCAAGGTGTCGAAAGCGCGACTCAAATCAAGAAAGCAGGCATATACACTAGTATCGCGATACAAATAGTAATTTACTACTTGTTTTAAAGCAAAAATAGCCATATCAGTAGATATCTCTGGTCTAAAACCAAACTGACTATCGTCAATCGACATGTAGGGTGTAATTTTGGCTTGAATCAAACATTCAAATACCTTGGCCACAACAGTGGCAAGAGTATAGGTCGGTAATTAGCCATGCTTGCGAGATCTCCAGTCTTACACTTCGGAATCGGCACCACAATGGTACGTAATAGATTATTTGGCAGGTATGAGTGGCGCATGCATAAGTTAAATAATGCAGAGAAGACTACACAAATATACTGCCCGGCATGCAACAGATTTTCTATACTCAGGTAGTCACATTCCGGAGACTTTCCCCTTTTCATGTTACGTAAAACGGATACCAAATCCTCTTCCTTAACTAGGCAGTTCTCGAAATTTAACTGAGCATAAGATGTTTCTGTATTCAACAAGGTATGATTCTGAGTAGTTATTGGGGTGTGTCTTGCTCATTTTTCACGTCAACATTAAAATTATTTTTAAAAAGGTTGGCTATCTTTGTGTGATTCACCTCACCCTGGATACTAATAGGACAACCCGATTTTGGATTTAACTTCTTCACCTCCTTCCAAACTTTTCATACAAATTGGCAAATAACACGCAATTACACCAATTACAAAATGAATTTGACAAATCATTGATGTCAAACGTCAATTAGTGTAGGGTTCCGAATATTTTGAAAGTATCGATACGTACTCGATACCAAGTATCGTATCAAAAGTATCAATACTACTTGGTATCGAGTACATTTCGTTAATTTTGGAGACTAGGGGGGGTAAGAAGCCGGGAAGTTGTGCTCCGGCGCTCCGTGGCAGCTCCGGCGCCGCGGGATGAGCAGTGCCTCCGCCCTAGCGTAGGGAAGCGCAGGCACCTGGGCTCGACGATCGCCGTAGCGGCTGAGGCTGGTCGCCGAACAAATAGGGCGACCAAACAAAACAAAGCCGGCAAACAAGCTGCGAAAGGCGATCTCACCTCCGCGCCTTCGGGCTCTTATATACACTCTAGGGGTAGGGCAGACAAGACCACGTGGATAGTGGGGTGCTCTGATTCGGTTTTGGGTACTTTTTGAATATTAAATAAGTAAGTCAATAAGTAAGTAAACACTTTATTGTAGTAAGAATTAGATAATACAGAAAGTTGAAAACAATAAAATAAAAGTACAAAAGCTGTACTAATTAAGAAATACAAACAAGTTGCAAACAATAAAATACAAGTACTAAGGTGAAACTTAAATAGAGTAAACTTTATATACATATATAATTGCACTTATCAGCTCTTACTATGCATCTAATTGGTTTGTCATAATTTTTCGTCTCCAAAATTAACGAAATGTACTCGATACCAAGTAGTATTGATACTTTTGATACGATACTTGGTATCGAGTACGTATCGATACTTTCAAAATATTCGGAACAATACACTAACTGACGTTTAACATCAATCATTTGTCAAATTTATTTTGTAATTGCGTGTTATTTACCTACCAATTTGTATGAAAAGTTTAAAAAAATATATCTCATGAACCGTAAGTTTCCGCAACCTAAAACTTTGCAAAACGCTTTTTTTTAGTGAGTACTATCTACAAAAAACATATGGGCTTTGAAATCGATGGTCCATATTGGAAAGATTAGCCGTAATTTAATAGTTCGTTTGCGAAAAGTGAATCCGGGCGGGCATTGAAGTCACCTAGAACAAAAACTGATTCTATATCCGCACTTTCTATCACTGCACTAATATTTCCTAAACAGGTTGTAAACTCCACTAGGTTGTCGTCACTATTCGTAGGCATATAAAAACTCAAAACGAGCCAGTGTCTATTTCCTTGGCTTAGCTTCACAGCACACATCCTTTATTATAGCGTATGACCTCTGCACTCGGAAATATTCGCTTATTCCATACAAGTGCTACACCACCATAAGGTCTTCCGCGGATTAATCCTTCAGACGTGTCAATGGCTGATACTCCACAGCATTCAAATTCTGAGTCAATAGTATTAAGAAAACCTACATCGTGTGGGAACAACCAGGTTTCCCGGAGCGCCAGCAAGTGGTATTTCTTACACAACTCTCTTATTTGAACAACGCGCGGGCTAAAATTGATCTCCCTCATCATTCAAAAAGAGATCAGCCTTGTGAAGCGACACTGTGATTTTAAAGGCATTAAAACTATTTTCGTACGTATTAATTTTAGTAACTTCCGTTTCCAGTTGAGTCTTGTACCTAATAAAGCCAGCAATGTCATTCGCCGTACTATCTCTGTGTACTTGTAATATATATAGGGATAAGGTTCTTTCTGCTGCTTTGAAATTAAATTCACTTATTGGATGCGCTCAGTGGAGAAGCTTCTATACAAGCCCAAAAGCCCGGCTTGCCTCATTAAGATGAATCAATCAATTATATCCATAAACTATTTCAAATTTCCCGCGCACTCTGTTCGACCTCATAGCCTTACGAATACTGCTGTCATACATAAAAGGAGAGTTGAATTGAGCGATTGGTTTTCTCCCTCGCACGCGTGGGCTTTTTACCGGGCTTTCGAGAAGGCGATCGCTCCCTTTCTAACATGTGGCAAAATGTTCTATAAACAAATATAACTACGTTTGTATAAATAGCAATTAGTATGGAGATAAAAAGCCCGGCTTTTTAGTGACCATTAATTTTTTCCTCAGAGCGGGACGCCTTTAAAATTAATATAGTTCTAAGACTTTTGACTGCCTTCGGTCTAATGGCAGTAAACGCAATTGCTGATCATGTGGTCCCAAGTTCGAAACCCGAGTCGGGTCAAGAATCATTAATTGGGTTTTTCCGTCACAAAATTCTTACGCCGTTACCAAAATTCAATCTGGAACCCTTTAATATAGTTTTATAAATAAAACACATAGTTGTTTGAGTCTTTTAATGATCAAAAGTGAATTCTGAACATCAAATAAATACTAATTGGAAATATCTTATGTTATTTGATAATTTATCGTAGATTAATTAAAAATTGTCACTTCGTAACTTTAAATTCAAAAGTGTAGCTTTTCAGAATAATCACGTAACTAGACAAGCTAGGCAAACCTGGTACGCGCGGTGTCATAATGATGGCACGGGTGACAGGGTTTGCATGATTGTCACGCTTTTGTTTGTCAAAGCGGGACATTTTTACTTATTTTGGGGATAGCGCGACACAAACCTTTAAATCGGGAACGTCCCGCCTAAAGTGAGACGTATGGTCACGTTAGGTATGAATTTAGTCGAAAGAGGAGGCGCGCGGCCGACGCCGACGAGCCGACGATATGTTAGCAAGTTCACGTCACATTTCAATGTTTGATTTTACTGACAGCTGTCGCAGAGATCAAGCTATCTTTTATGAACTATAGATGGCAATATTTACAACGTGTCGTTTTGGCTACTATACTCTCCACGGACGTGCTAGTGGGTAAATTAATATCATACATAAATTGTTTACATTGTGTCAAAAAGTACTTTGTGCATTGTGTGTTGAGCTTGAGCGAATGTATTGCGAGTTTAAAATTTATGCTTTTTTAAAGATTTTTAATGAAAATGGAGGGAAAGAGTGTTCCTTGTGATGAATTGAAGTGTGTTAAAGTGCTAATCGGCGAGGAAAAGGTAAAATCTTTAAACTTTGTTGAAATAATATACGAGGTCAAGAGTGTATTTCAGACTTATCAATTATCGCAACTAAAAACAGTTATTGGTACAATTAAAATGTTCACCAAAATTTTACGTGGACGTAATTAAATCTTTCCTTAAGAAAGTGAGACGATTCCACTTATCTTATCTTATCTCTTATCCATTAGAATGTAAATATTTTTTTTTATTTTGTACATAGTTTGTACTTTGTTCATGTTTTACTTTTGTTCATGTATTGTATTGGATGTAAATATTTTTTTCTTTCGCTTAAACAAACTCAAACGGCCTTCTTCAAAGCCACCGAAGCTATGCAATTGCTGATATGTAATAAAATCTATCAAGCAGTAGTATGCCTTCTGTGTGCTTTGTTAAATACGTCCTTGACAGAACTGAATATGAAACAAGCGTGGAGACAGATCAAGATTGGTGTATTTTTATAAAACTGCTAAAAACAACAATCTATATTTTTATCAATTTATAATCTTGGGCTTGCCATAGTTTGGAGTTTTTGTAGCTTCGCCACTGGATGCGCTTTTCCTTTTAGGGTTCCGTAGTCAACTAGGAACCCTTATAGTTTCGCCATGTCTGTCTGTCCGTCTGTCCGTCCTCGCTTAATCTCTGTGACCGTTAGCACTAGAAAGCTGAAATTTGGTACCAATATGTGTATCAATCACGCCGACAAAGTGCTAAAATAAAAATTGGTAAAAAATGTTTTATTAGGGTAGCCCCCCTATATGTAAAGTGGGAAGTGATTTTTTTTTTAATTTCAACCCTAACGTGTGATATATTGTTGGAAAGGTATTTAAAAATGAATAGGGGTTTACTAAAATCATTTTTTGATAATATTAATAATTTCGGAAATAATCGCTCCAAAAGTAAAAAACAATGTGTCCCCCCCCCTCTAACTTTTGAACCATAAGTTTAGAAAATATGAAAAAAATCTGGAAAGTAGAACTTTATAAGGACTTTCTAGGAAAATTATTTTGAACTTGGATGGAAAGAACAGTTTTTGTACAAACTCATAATTGGGAACACTTACTGTGACGGACGGGAAACTACGGAACCCTACACTGAGCGTGGCCCGACACGCTCTTGGCCGCTTTTTTATTCTCTCGTCTCTTTTAACGTTTACTAATCACTGTAGTCCAGTTCCCCTCTTTTATCGGTTTTAGTGTCAGAACGTGCGAATTATTTACATTATGATTGTGTTCAGAAACTGTTAATAAATCGCAATCAAGCGCAAATTTAGGACCCAAGTCAGAACCGGTCGCAACTTTAGCATAACTCGGCTGACTGGACAATTGTTTAGAATCTGTAGACTGTAGGACAGATTTATTGTTCGCTGCGCCTTGCGACATCGTAGGTGAGCACGCGTGCGCGCTTATCTTGGCTAACAGCGATTTCTGTGCACTTTTATTATTAACTATCTGCCTTCCGGCAATCTTGTCCTCACAAGATATAGGAGACGAATATGTATCACAGGTTGCAGGGTTAACCCCGATTCTTTTTCTTGCAGCTCCTTCAATGCAAGCTTAACGTTAGCTAGATCTTTTTTGAGTGATTCCAGAGAGGAACTGTAAGGATTGGAGTTTGCGCGTAAAGCTGCTATTTCTTTTTTTAATAACGCCATATCCTTAAGGAACGTTGTCACATCGATGCTATCAAAAGTAACTGGCGGTAACTTGTTTAAATCGTTTGCCACAAAAATGGGCAGGCAGTCCGTCAGTCGGCAATTGTCATAGGAGTAGGATTTGTATAAATCCAAGCTTGGCTAATGTGTCAACCTTGTTCGCAACAAAAGCTAGTATTCATTGATTACAACTTCACTTCTTCGCGAGAAGTGGGAGGAGAACGTAACATTGTGTAACACGCACGGTGTCCGCGACCTAACTTATGAATATCGAATGACTCCCTTTTTTTAATTATCATATTGCACCACATTTAATTTTTGGAATTTTTTTTTGGCAACTTTTGTGTGTATCATTTAAAGCTTTTCATTTCCTTATTTTAAAGCAGACTAAATGCAGCTACTGTGGTCCTTTTATTGGCAACAAGGGAACGAATTAAAAATACTCCATGGAGTAAAATGCTTGAAATGTACAAAAATATGGTGTGAAAAAATCGGTAAAAAGAAAAAAAAATGTTAGTTAAAAATTAAATCTAATAAAATTAAAGGAAAATTGTTTCATTACTTAAAATAAAATTGAGGCGAATTTGAAATGGACTTTCGGGGAGTTAGACAAATAGGTAAAATTTTAGTAGGTTAGTTTCGGTTTAACAACGCTACATGTGCGGCGTTGCCAAACCGAAATAAGTTTTTGAGAAAGTTCCGCTTCCGTGTTGACGTGCGCGTGAGCGACCGTTCAAACTTTTTGTTAATTAAATTTTTGCTGTTATTACTTGTCATTACTTGTTGTTACCTTTTGTGTTTCTCTTTTTGTTTTAATGCGTACGTTAATAGTGCTCGTGAATACGGCAACATGTTAATGTGCCTTGGAGAAGCTCACGGGAATGCTTCGCGTGCATTACGAATTTACAATTTTATAACGTATCGCTAAATTGTTAAGGTCTCGGGATGGAACTAGTGTGTCATACTGGACAGTTCATAAGGTGTAAAAGCATAAACCGAGCACCAAACATGATCGGCAAGCTGTTTCATACCAATTTTTTTAAATAACTTAGTAGTGAACTGATCTAAATATGTACATAACTGAATACATTAGAATAATAAACATATCTACTAAAACCAAATATTTATTTTACTTAACCTGTGAATTCGAATTAAAGTGGCTAGGTGGAGACTAGCACAGTGGCCAAATAGTAGATTAAGTAAATAAAATAGGTATTTAGACAAATTTTGTAAATTATTAGGTATTGGTGCGATCACGGGCTGCGGGCCGCGCGCATTCGAATAGATAAATTACTTACTACTACATTGACTCCTATCAGCTGATGTTAGGTATTTGAAGTTTCACTGCTGGTTTTAGGTTTAAGTACTTTCATGATTTTTTTATGAAATTATCGTTTCATTTATCTGTACTTACACAATAGAGCGTAAATAAAGCTAAATAAACGTTCTAAAAATGATTTTTTTTCATCGGGATCGATTTTCTTTTCGTCCCGTCATCAAAGGTATCCTTAGTACATCGTCTGTCTTCGTTTTCGGGAGCGTTTCATAAACACCCGTTATATAATTCTTCTGTCCGTGTGTGTGACTGAGCTCCTCCTAAAGGGCTGGACCAATTTTGTAGATATTTTGTGTGATTAAGTTGATTCGAGAATGGTTTAGATTCACAATCGGACCCAGTAGGTGGCGTTGTTGCCGCGATACAGAAATCATCTATGCGATGCTAAGATCGCTAGTTTCATATAAGATTTTTTCACAAAACGGAAAAATATCATTTGACAATCAATTTTATCTTGTCCCATTCACCCCTTGTTAAGTAACATTAAAGAATAATAAATAAAACATTGTTTTCACTTACATGCTTAATAATACTGATGCCAACATTTCTCTTGTATTCAGTAAATGCCGAATGTACGCACGGGTGTGCTTTTTACAGACGAGACACTTGCAGCTCTCCAGAATTGGCACAAATTGATCTTTATAACTGCAAATAATTAACACATTAATGTCAGTCAATCAGATGCCATTTATCAATTTCACATATTACTGTGTTACTGTTTTTAAATTAATTGGTTAAATTAAACAATTTAGATTGATTGGTGGTGACTGGAAAGTATAAAGAGAAATTATAAATTTACAACATAATCAATAGCAATAATGTATAATATTTATTTGAGTTAGATTGTAATCCCAATTTTAAGCATTCAGTACTCGTAAAAAAACATGCACTGATTATTGCAATTTGTTAAATATTAGTGTAACGGAAGTTATTTTCTGAATTCTGAAGAGTAAGTTATATAGTTATATCATACATTTTCGTTAAAAAACATGCATCTTTGTTCAAAATGTATGATGTTACTTATATTTGCCAAAATTATATAAATGTGTCAAAAGTAATTTTCGAAAGTTGAATGTTATCATTCTTAAACAAAAAACATCACTAACATTATCACCATCCCGTGAAAGTGATACTGTCCATAACATGACATGTTATGGACAGTATCAATTACACGAGAAGATAATGAAAATTATTAATTCTTATTTATTCTTTGATTAATATCACAAATGGAAAGAAATGAACACCATTTATGTGGTTGCATTTATGGTTAATCTAAATTGGTGTTTGGCGCCACCCCATTGTAGTTGCAACTTTACTGTCATTACTATTTTGAAGTACATTATCGCGAAAAATATATTTATCTCTTTCTTCTTTGGGTTTAACAAGTAAGCAAGAGCGAAGCAT
The DNA here is from genome assembly GCA_907164705.1 of Parnassius apollo. Taxonomy (NCBI): domain Eukaryota; kingdom Metazoa; phylum Arthropoda; class Insecta; order Lepidoptera; family Papilionidae; genus Parnassius; species Parnassius apollo. The sequence continues at coordinate 28,788,960 of CAJQZP010000693.1, forward strand.
TAATAGGTTTTTTGATAGTGTTTACAAATAGATAGTTAAATTATAACTAAGAAATTCTATAGACTATCCCCTATGACACAGATCAGAGCTCATTGTCGATGGTCTGCTGGGCTCTTTGATATGAAAAGCTGGGCTGGATTGGGTTAAAATATGATCAAAATATAAAAATTTTGCAATGTGACGCAACTCGTAGTACGTGGTAGAGCCACGCTGGAGCTATATAATGGTTGTAGCAAGAATGGGTTGCCTCGACCGGGGAAGGACTACAGAATACTAGCGTAAAATAGCAGTTTAATACTGCTATTTTACGCTGTGTATGGTGACTGTAAAGAAAGGGAGACCCCTTTTACAGGAAATGAGGCATTCCATCTTAGTCCTCAGGAGTGGAAACGCATCTGCATCTTGATCCTTAATCACAAGCCTATGGGTCACAGCATCCACTTACCATCAGACTGTGTGCTTGATTGTCACCATATTCTATAAAAAAGTCAAGATATGGACATTTCCTGATGTGTAGGTTCCTTTAATCGTCATTCTAGGCAAGGGAATTGATGTTAGAAACAGACGTAAAATACGTGATAATTTTACTCCTGATATCACGAGATAGAGATTTTCCTGGGAGGAAATCTAGGAATAATAAAAGAAATGATCACTGTGAATAATGGCATACTTAATATTATTATACTGTTATTTGTTATTAGACATTTTAAATATACTATGAGAACAACCAATAAAAACGTAATGGCTTCCAATAAATGACAGTATACCATCTCTCAAAAAGTAAAACTTATATATGACCCATGGCTGGGCACATTCTTTATTCATTTTTATGGTGGTTTTAGGGCAAGTGTCTCGGTGGTTCCCCAATGTTGGCGGACTTCACATGTACTCGTAATATTTTTTTAATTAAGTACTCGGACATGCAGATTTCTTTAGGATGTTATCCTTCACTAACGAGCATGTGTTAAAAATTGACACTTAAATTCCAGTTAACAATTTCATTGGTTCCGGCGGCGTTTGAACCTAGATTTCTCGTGTACTGTGAAATTTACAGCAAGTGCTTAGTGCCCGATTTACTATGGTTCTTCCATATTATTTACGCCAAATTAATATATGGAGACTGGCGACAGGCAACAGTGTCAAAGATGCGAGAAACTGGTACTACGACAGTCAATCTGTCTACAAAGCAAATCCTTCCTACATTATGAGAGGCCCATGACCAGCAGTGGACTTCCACAGGCTGATGTAAAAGATGAAGAATTATTTACGTACCATTCATCATTTAAATTCAATAAATAAGAAGTTTCAATATTCGTGGTTACATCAAAGTTTAGAATTAATGCATGGCCCAAGTTTGACAGTTTCACTGCATACGATCCATCAAAGACATCCCAGCCGTAACTTATAGCAGTTAAAATGACAGCTGGATTCCAGCATCCTTCAACAACATGCAATATATCTTTAGGTAAGGCATTCTGAAATATTAGTATTAATATTATTAAAAGGATATATATATATATATATATATATATATATATATATATATAAGATAGCTTAACATGCCATTTTAATTTAGAAGTAGCGTCGTACAGATTATAAGTGTATGACAAATCAATATACTAAAGAATTTTGATTTATTATTCACCTATAATCTGTACAATGGCTTTATAGGGAAGTGACTAAGCAAATGATCGTGCTGCTACATAGCCAAGGGTTCAAGTCGCTCACGGAACAAGTGTTTATATGGCCTTTAAATAATTGTCTCATGGATATGTGTCCTAGTGCTTAGACACAGTTTACGTAAAAGGTATCCAACACATAAAAAGCTATTTTTGAGATATTGAGATTTGAAGTTTGTATCTATTTAATGAAATTGTTTTGTTTCTAATTGTTTGTAATTTTACTTTGGAAGTGAAAACATCTTCAGAATCGTTGTGATTTAAAACGAAAAAGTGAAATTAAAAAGAGACAAAAATATAGATACAGAAAACCCTCGTTAATGCGAACACGGTTAACACGAATTTTGGATTAAGGCGAACAAAAATTTGCTCTAGACAATAGTTCCATAAGCTTCAATGTAATTATGTTCGATTAAGACGAACCCTCGTTAATCCGAACTTCAAATAACTTTTTCGTCCCTTCACGGTTAATTATTGGATAATACGAACTATAAAAATTCCCAAATCATGTATTTTGTTTATTTTTTGTCCTTTTTCGGTCAATACAAATACCGGTAAACAATGGCTGAAGAGATTAGAAAAGTCATTAACTCGAGTTTCTAAAATTAGACAAAGGAAAGGATATCAAACATTCACGCGAGTACCTAAAAATAGAAACAATACCTCAAATTTTAAAATAATAATAATGTTAAGTTGAAATTTTATAATAAAAAAATATTGTAAATATAAAATAATAATATCAAAGTTATTAATAAAAATGTTTCTATGAAAATATATATATATATATATATATATATATATATATATATATATATATATATATATATATATATGAATATTGAGTTTAGAAACACGAATTCATCTTTTGCATTGTTCAGATTACACGAACTCCCCTGTAACACGAACTATTTGTCTGATTTTTTCGTGTTCGTGTTAACGAGGTAGGATGTAGTTTGAGAGAGAATGAGATAGAATACAGTATACAGTGTTTCCTACTATCTCATGATCATCTCCTTTTTCGAAGGTTCACTTTTACTTCTTTTTTACTTACGTAACTAATAATATGTAGCATAATTATATATTTTGGCATATTAATATCTAACTAAATTTTGACCCTAATATGAGTTGGATATCTTTTCCATAATTACGTCTATTTTATGTACGTAAACGCAGCATTTTTTTATTTTCAGTACTGGTTGTGTCATTGTTGATCTCATGGCTACGTCTAGTATTCTTTAGACGACGGGTAGGTTAGCATGAATAAGTTTGTATGTTAGTCTGTATGCTTCAAGCTCTATAATATCTTCTTTGAAAGTAACAGTTTTCAAATTTAATCAAAAGTTGACAATTTAGACGACTTCTACTCTATATTTTCACAACAGAACATTAGAAATTTGATTATTGACTCTCGGTTCCACAGTAGCTAAAAGAATTGGGTAATGGCGCTGTTGGCCGCGAATTTGAATCCTGAATCCACGGAACAAGTGTTCGTATGATCTACAAATAACATTCTTATGTTAGAAAATTCCAACATGGCGGTATCGTTTTTTTTTTAAATATAATTCTGTGGCCTGTAGCATTCTACAAGATTTTCTTCACATGCTATAGAATATAGAAATTTGTTTTAGTATTTTTCTTAGACGACTTACACAGCAATTTCTGGAGAAATTAGGCTATGGATTCTCTTCCACGTGTGGCAATTATTCCATTTATAGCAGCATTATGCCGGTTTACTTAGTGTCATTTAAGGGCTGAGATATTGTTAAGTCACTTCAATCAAGGTGACTAGCAGCGATTTGTTCCAACTCATAGGCATCAGTGCAGCATACTTGCAATTTAAGATTAATGAGATAATGACTGCACAATTTAGAACATTCAATTGTCCTTAATATTATTTCCAAAACAAATAAAAAAAATTGTATTCAAAATATTCTTAATATAATAATGTACCATCATCTGACTCTGGAACGACATCCCTCTTGACATTAAAAAAGCTCCCAACAAGTTTGTTTTTAAAAATCAAGTCAAAGAAAAAAAAATGTTGTATGTAAAGAATATGAGATATTGTCGAAAAATTAAATCTCTAAAAACAAAAATCATTTTAGCCTCTTTTAAAAATGGTCACAATGTTATGAATATTCATCCATTATTGTAGACTTGTTGGTGGAATCGCACTGAAAAATTAATTGAAATATTATCACCAGTTGTTACATGCTGGTGAGGTTGGTATTTTTAAAATTCCAGTTACATCGTAAAACAATAAATGACAGCTGAGTTCAAAGTTTTTACATACCGAAACTTTTTTAAAAATTGCTTCTAATTTATCTACAGGTACATCATTAGATTCTTCTGCTCCATCTGTTAGTCCAGATAGAGCTACACCACCAAGGTTATCCTTATGTCTTAAAAAATTTTGTATGTTGTCTTCAAACTTTCTAGATTGTGCACAACCAACAATGACTCCTGAAAAAAAAATTGACATTTATAAACACTTCTTATGGTTTATGCATGATTCTACAACTATAGCTGCATAAAAGTAAAAATAGATACATTTATTACACGGTATTCTTTCAGTTTTTCAAGCTATATGGCCAGCAAATTGTCATTTCAGCTTACTGATCCTTTCTTTCGGATGTCAGTTACACTAGTTTTGCTGCAGATATCACATCATTACGGATTCAATCACACAGCATAGTATTTTCAATAACTCACTGAGCCACTTTAAGCTTCATAATACGGCTAGTAGTGGTAAAACAGATCTTAATTTCATATATATCACAGTACATGTTGCCAGTGATTATATATGAAATTGAGATCTGTTAGTTGTTTTGTTTGGCTAGGAAAAAATATGAGCACTCGGAAGCACCAGCTTTCCTGACCCCAGCGACGGATCTGGTATCCGGGTAGGGAGGGTCGGCGCAACGCTTTACCAACACTCCTCCTTAACCCGCGACTTCACCTCGGCTGCAGCGGTAGGTGGAGTGGATAAACCTCTAATTGCAGTCCACCAACAAGTATCCGAAGGGGGCTCGCTAAGCCCACTCGGTATAGCTACCAAACCTGTTACCATGGGTGATCAAGCAATTTCAGACGGGAATCTTCTACAGATTCATTATATGTAATAAATCTGTAGAACATTGGAAACTTGGCCAAAACAATTGCCTGCCTCTATCCCCGCGCTTCACCTAGTGACTAATTACCGTTCAGGTGTTCCCTCCCTAGTTCTAATGAAGTCTTAACTGTTATGCGCCCAATTGTTTTGGTCACCCAGTAAAGATTAACATACGAGTATCTGGCGACAGACAAATGGCGTATTTACACTCGAAAATGTGCTAAAATACCGGAGACTGGTGATGTGGATGTATTGGTGCTGCAAATCGGTACTAAGTCCCACCCCTGCCATGACAAGGTGGAAAACCGTTCTTGGGAAGAGGGGGGGGGTGAGGTAAGGCACACTTAACCTAACCTATCCATATCTAATGTAATGCTTATGTAATAAGATCAGTTAAGTAGATTAGGAATTGAAATCCAGAATTAGCAGCATATTAGTAAGTAATAAGGTACTTTTTGAACACTATGTTGGGTGACCAGTAGTTTTTTTTAAATGATGAAGATAGTACATACCTACAAGGCAACTATTCTGCAGCTCCTTCGATTCTTTGTATCTCTCAACACATGTGTTTAACATGTTGGTTGTTCTGTCAACTGATTTTGCAATTCTCTTGTAGCCCTTTTCCAGAGACACACGACTATCTGCAATCGCCAAAATAATGTCGGGTTTGAACACTTCCATTAGATCCATATATCTGTAAGTTTTTGTAATTATGTAAACCGAATTTAAAAAAAAAACTGTCAGTTAAAATGTTTTAAAATTCAAACAACTAGGCCCTCAAATGTTTATTGAGAATGTTTTTATTTATTTATGGATTCATGCACAAAAAAGTACATATGTTAATGTCATAGGGCATTCTCTCCCAGTCAACCATTAGGCTAAACAAGATAGACAAGAGCGAAAAAAAGTAAAAAAAAAAAAAAAAACCCCCCGAGATGGGCAGCAGCATCTTCCTAATAACAACAATAACATAATAAAAAACTGCGGTTGCCAACCCGCTCGCCAAGCGTGGCAACTATGGCAAATATCCCCCCATGAGCAACGACGCAAATAAACGGCCCCCAGTCCCCGGCGGCCCCGCTATTCCTGGCTACGGTGGCGACCATGGTAACGGCGGGGCAGGGGTGCTAAGAATCTCCGGTGGAGGTTCGGTTGCCACCTACGACACTCGACCTGGCAACGTATAACGCACGCACCCTGAGGACTGACGAGAAGATACTGGAGCTGGAAGAAGAGGTAGACAAGTTGCGCTGGCATATTATTGGATTATCTGAGGTCCGAAGAGAGGGGGAGGACACGGTAATCCTCGAGTCCGGCAACTTGTTCCACCACTGGGAGGGCGACCATCTGTCCCAAGGAGGTATCGGATTTATCGTCCACAAGTCTCTCGTCAACAACGTTGTAAAGATTGGGAGTGTGTCGACGAGGGTCGCGTACCTGATACTCAGAATCACCAAACGGTATTCGCTGAAGGTCATACAGGTCTACGCACCAACCTCGGCACATCCCGATGAGGAGGTGGAGGAAATGTATGAGGATATTTCTAGAGCCATGCATTCCTCCAAAACCCACTACACGGTGTTGATGGGAGACTTCAACGCAAAACTAGGCACAAGAGAAGGCGGTGAGCTGAAGTTAGGGAAATTTGGAGTAGGGCAACGGAACCGTAGGGGCCAGCAGCTGGCTGACTTTATGGAGAAAGAGGGACTCTTTATGATGAACTCTTTCTTCCAGAAGCGGCCCCACAGGAAGTGGACCTGGTCGAGCCCCGACGGTTCGACAAAAAATGAGATTGACTTCATTATGACGACCAGACGCCAACTGTTCAGTGATGTCTCAGTGATCGCAAGGGTGAAAACCGGCAGCGATCACCGAATGGTTAGAGGCACACTGAATCTAAACGTTAAGTTGGAGAGGTCTCGTCTAATGAAGTCAACACTCCGTCTCCCCTCGTGCTCTAATCCAGAATCCCGAGACATTTCAGCTCGAGTTACGTAACCGCGTCCAGTGCCTAGAAGATTGCAATGCAGTTGACGATATGAATGATAAGCTCGTGGAAACTGTCCATGCGGTCGGAGCTAAGTTCTGCAAGACCCGCCGCAGAAGAACACAAAAACTCTCCGATCACACTCTTAATCTCATGGCTGTTAGACGGGAGATGAGGCTGCAACCATCAACAGATTTGACAGCATACAGGCAACTGAACAGACAGATCTCCAAATGCGTGCGGCGAGACTTACGCAACTTTAATACTGCTCGTATTAAAGAAGAGATCGAGCGGAACCAGGACTCCAAAGTCTTTGCCAGAGATCTGTCTGCCAGAAAGAGCCAACTGTCAAAGCTGAAGACTGAGTGTGGCAATATCGTTTCTGGGACACCTAAGATTTTGAGTGAGATTGAGAGGTTCTATGGGCAGCTGTACACATCATCGATGGAGCCACACGCAAGTGTGAGTAACGATCCAAGACCAAGTCTTACCCGACACTATTCCGATGATATCCCGGACGTCAGTCTGAGCGAGATTAGAATGGCTCTCCAGCACCTTAAAAACGGCAGGGCCCCAGGCGAGGATGGAATTACAGCGGAGCTTCTGAAAGCGGGTGGAACACCGGTACTTGAAGTCCTTCAGAAGCTCTTCAATTCCGTCCTCCATGGTGGCACTACTCCGGAGGCGTGGAGCAGAAGTGCGGTGGTCTTCTTTAAGAAAGGCGACAACGCTCTCTTGAAGAACTACAGACCGATCTCCCTTCCGAGCCGCGTCTACGTGCTGTTTTCGAGAGTCATTACGAATCGTCTCGCACGCAGACTCGACGACTTCCAGCCTCTAGAACAAGCCGGTTTCCGAAAAGGCTTCAGTACCATAGACCACACACATACCCTGCGGCAGATTGTACAGAAGACCGAAGAGTACAATCTGCCACTTTGCCTGGCGTATGTGGACTATGAGAAAGCCTTTGATTCCGTCGAAATTTGGGCGGCGCTACAGTCCCTTCAGCGGCGCGTAGTTGACTGTCGGTATATCGAAGTGCGGAAGTGTTTGTACAGTAGGGCTACGATGGCTATCCGAGTACAGAACCAGAGTTCGAAACCTATCCAACTGCAGAGAGGTGTAAAACAGGGTGACGTTATATCCCCGAAACTCTTCACCGCTGCGTTGGAAGACGTTTTCAAGCTACTGGACTGGAAAGGATACGGTATTAACATCAATGGCGAGTACATCACTCACCTTAGATTTGCCGACGATATAGTCCTTATGGCAGAATCGCTGGAGGACCTTAGCACTATGCTCAATGACCTCAATAGTGTCTCTCAACGGATAGGTCTTAAGATGAACATGGACAAAACAAAGACCATGTTTAATGTCCATGTCACACCTATGCCGGTAGCTGTTGGGAGCACTATGCTCGAAGTTGTTGACGAGCACGTTTACCTGGGACAAATAGTCCGACTAGGTAAGTCCAACTTCGACCGAGAGGTCAATCGACGGATTCAACTCGGCTGGGCAGCGTTCGGGAAATTACGACACATCTTCTCGTCAGGTATACCTCAAAACCTAAAAACTAAGTTGTACAACCAGTGCATGTTGCCAGTGATGACTTACGGATCAGAGACGTGGTCCTTCACTGCTGGCCGTATGAGGACGCTCAAGGTCGCTCAGCGAGCTATGGAGAGGGCTATGCTCGGAGTTTCTCTGCGTGATAGACTCAGAAATGAGGATATCCGCAGTAAAACCAGAGTGACCGACATAGCCCAACGGATTAGTAAGCTGAAGTGGCAAAGGGCCGGCCATATAGCTCGAAGAACCGATTACCGATGGGGAAGAAAGGTTCTCGAGTGGCAGCCTCGTACCGGTAGGTGTAGGGCGACCCCCACTAGATGGAGTACGACCTGTAAGACATGCAGGAAGTCGATGGATGGTGACTCAGGACCGTGTTTTGTGGCGTTACTTGGGGGAGGCCTATGTTCAGCAGTGGACTTGTGAAGGGCTGTAATGATGATGATGATGATGATGACATACTAACACTATATACACATAAATACATAAGCATATATCTATATATATATAAATACACAATAGGTTAGAACAAATATGAAAAATATAAGAAAAAGAGAGCTGAGTTAATTCAAACTTGCACCGATTTAATCATATACTTACGGACTTGATTTTTAAAGACGAATTTGTTGGGAGCTTTTTTAATGTCAAGAGGAATGTCGTTGTCCAGTCTGATGGCCATGAGGGCGAAAGAGTGAGATAAATAACCAGTACGGTGTAAAGGAGTGAGCAACTTAAGATTGGCCGAGGAACGGAGAGAAAAATTGTGAGAATCTCCCAGGTATTGAAATTTAGATTTCAGATACCCGGGAGCATATGGATCGTTCAAAATTGAGAAAAGGGTGCAGAGTATTCTAACATATCAGCGCTGACGGATAGGCAGCCAGTTTAGCTCTTTACGAATAGAAGATACATGGTCGTATTTACGAAGACTATAAATGTATCTGATGCAGTTGTTAAGCAGACGATCCAATGTATTAAGATGAAGTTGAGACAGGTCTGAGCAACACACATCGACATAATCAATAATCGGTACAATAAGTGATTGGACAAGTAAAATCTTGGTATTGGTGGGAAGAAAGTTTTTAAATCGATATAGAGATCGCAAAGTTCCAGTAGTTTTGCGACTCACCTCCTATATATGTTTGTTCCAAGTTAAGCAACCATCGATGTACAGACCAAGGTTCTTTACGTTAGTAGAGAATGGTATGACATTATTATTAAACATAATTGATGGTAGGGTGGGAATATCCAGTTTAGATAATAATCTTGAGCTACCTAAGATTATCGTTTGGCATTTAGACGGGTTCACGTTTATGCCATACAGAGTAACCATTCTGAGATATATTTCAAATCATCATTTAACAGTTACAGTGGCTCCACTTGCGCATATAACTGCAGATCATCAGCATACAAATGGTAAGAGCTCTTGAGATTTAGTGTGATGAGATTTATAAAAATGGAAAACAGAAGACGAGAGATAATACCGCCTTGAGGGACGCCAATTGACACATCACGCCAGTCAGATAGTATATGACCAGTACGCACAGCCTGTTGGCGCCCTCGAAGATATGTTGAGAACCATTCCTGAGCTGAAGACGAGATATTCAAATGAGAAAGAAGAGCTAACAAGATACCATGATCGACAGAATTAAATGCATTAGAAAAATCAAAATTAGGATGAGAACAGTCAGTTTTGATTTTTCCAACCCCTCACGAATATCTTCCGTAACCTTGAGAAGAGCAGTAGTAGTAGAATGACTCGGGCGGAAACCAGACTGATAAGGGGAAAGAATATTCTTTGAGAAAACAAAAGCAGAAATCTGTTTATGAGCAACAGCTTCCAGGTCTTTGAAAAGAAAAGGCAGAATAGAAATTGGTCTGAAATTAGATAAAGCACTGCATTCAGTAGCTTTCGGGATGGGAATAATAAAGGCTTTACGCCAGAGCGTTGGAAAAGCACCATTCATCAGCGAAAAGTTTGAGTTATCACGGGTAAAACAGAATTCAGCACGTGCAAAACCATTACCCTACTCACAGCTTTATATGCTTGCCACTTTACCTCAGTGCGATTCTTCCTGAAAGCACGGAAAGTTCTATCGCGTTTAGCCATAGCCAATCTTACCCCAACCGTGATCCATGGAACAGGAGGACGCTTCAGTCGAACAACACGTTTAGGAGCATGTTTATTATACAGTCCTAATATGTTGCTGTTAAAGAAGTCGACTTTTTCATCAACTGTGGAAGCAGTATATACAGACGACCAGTTAATAGCATCTGCATCGCATTTAAGCTTGTCCATATCTATTCTAGCAAGACTACGAATAGAGATGGACACAGATAAAGGCTTGGGAGACTTTAATTTATATGACAGATAAAGCAGGTCATGCCGTGAAAATCCAGAAGCAGGGAATTGTCTATAATTGACAACGGAGGAGACGGCTATAAGGTCAATCCAGGTGTCAGCAGAGTGGAAGTTGTGATGTGTTGCATTTAGAGGCAAAATAGTGAAATTATGCGACAACATGGTCGACCTCAGTTTCGAAGATTTAAGAGAAACCCCAGATAGGTCAGTGTTAAAGTCTTCCATGATAATGCGATGTGTGTAGGCAGAACTGTAAGGCAATAAATTTATTTCCAAATCGAAGAAATAGTCCACTTGAGGTGGACAGTAGACAACTCCAAGAAACAATTTAACACTCTTGACATTAACTTCACCAAAAATGTATTAAAAACTATCTCTCTAACTACTAATTAAACAAAAATATAGAATATAGAGAAGAAGATGTGGTTAATAATTTATAAGGTAAATTACTACGCAGATAGATAGCAACACCTCCGCCTCTTTTACCAGTGCGGTCATTACGGAGTAAAATATAACCTGGAAGACTATAAGACGTGGAAGAGAGTTCAGGCTTGAGCCAGCTTTCGGATATGAGTATAGCATGAACTGCATTAGAAGAGAAAGTATCCAGGAGCTCCGTATGATGTTGAGGAATACTTTGTGCATTTAAATGGCAAATGTGAAAACAGTTTAACAATTTTTGAGATTCGTCGTATATTAGCGTACGTAGCGTGGCAGGCTCATCCGAAGCATCAACAAGTCAAAGGGAAGAGGAGCTGTTGCAAGTGGAATAAAAAGATTAATCATAAAATAATACTAAATATAAATAAATATTTAAAATAATAAAATTATATCAAATAAATGTAACTGAATATTACAAAAAATAACTAAATATAGATGTATATCTCCATACATCACCCTCCTGCTAACTGTTTACAATCTTAAAAATAACACCAGGAAAGTAAAAGAAAACAAATGCCAAGTTAAAACAAAATAGAAAAAGAAAATCAATAAACGAGCGATGCATTTAAAAGTAAACAACTAAAGAAAATATAATAAAAAAACAAAGTAATAAGTAATTAGGCTAGATTATTACATATAACTAAAATAAAGTTGAATCAAATATAACCTGTGTACATATTCTGTCAATAGTAATGCTAATGTAGTTAGTATGGCAAAAGGCCATGCAACCGAAGCCAACAACATAACCATCTGTCTATGTCATCTGACATCTGTGAAAATGTCTTATGTTATTATATTATAGTTATAATATGTTATCTATGGTCTTAGTTCAGCAAAATATTACTTAGGCTCAGAAAGGCCAACCAACCCAGAGCCGTAAAGCCAGTTAATAAAAAAAATAAAAAAATATATTACTTAATATGTAGGTAAACAAAAGTTATTATGCTACCATTATTACAGTATCGTAACAAATATACCCAGTTGTTACCAATAATAATAAGACAAATAACAAATATACATGACGGGCTTCCAAATTAAATCCAACATGAGAATAAAGCGAATTCGATGAGAGTTATTTGTAGCGAATTATGCACTTGGACCTCACCGTCGACTTTGGTGCACTACCACTGTTAACATTTGGTGACAATTTCTTCGTCGTAGAATCAGATGGTCGATCCGATGCAGCAGGCAGTTCATATTGTGTAATGAGCTCATCGAGGTCCTTGGTGTCCGTCAGCCGATGGCACTTACCACAAGGCAACTTGACGTGTATATTACCATCGAGTGATCAAACTTGTCTAATACCAAAGTGCTTACGTGCAGCAATGAATAAGCCTTGACACTGACGAGTAAGAAACTCGGACAGCACAAGTGCCTTTTAACATAGTCTTTTTGGCCCAAATGGTTGACTTAATGGACTGATCACTAAACCGAATCAGAACTGGTCTAGCACGAGCTTCCGATACTGCACCTAGACGATGGCAAGCCGTAATGGAGCTTGAAGAAAATTCAAAATTGTGGTTGAAGCTTATCCTGCAGGACAGTTACAACTTTATTTAAGATGTTTTCATCAGATGATTCCGGAACTCCATATTGCAGCAAATATTTTCTCCGATGCCGCATCTCAATAGTGTCAACAGTTTGACTAACCTCATTAATCTTCTGGTGTAGTAGTGACATGATTTGATCCAACGGCTTTCGATTTAATAGAGGAAATTGCTTTGCGTACCTCGTTTCGTCTACAGGAGTAAAAGTGAAAGTTTCATGGGAATAAGGTGGCATGGAAGATATAAAAGAGATAGCATTAGCTTTAGAATCATCAGAAACTATTTGAGAAGACAGAAAATGACGATTAAAATCGCCAGGAGAAAAGGTGACGCTATTATAGTCAAATTGCGATTTTCCATATCCAAGCGTATTCAGAAACTTCCATATATCAGCCGAAGATGAATTAAGTAGTTGTTCGTGGATATATCGGCGTTTAGCAGCTCTCACCATCTGATTGCATCGATTTCTTGCAGCTTTATATGCTTGCCACTTTACCTCAGTGCGATTCTTCCTGAAAGCACGGAAAGTTTTATCGCGTTTAGCCATAGCCAATCTTACCCCAACCGTGATCCATGGAACAGGAGGACGCTTCAGTCGAACAACATGTTTAGGAGCATGTTTATTATACAGTCCTAATATGTCGCTGTTAAAGAAGTCGACTTTTTTATCAACTGTGGAAGCAGTATATACAGATGACCAGTTAATAGCATCTGCATCGCAGTTAAGCTTGTCCATATCTATTCTAGCAAGACTACGTGGTTGCGCGGAAAACCATTCGTATTTATTTATTTTGACGGTAGGCTGCCAAATCGGTTATCCCTTTCCAAAACGATATCATTCATACCCTCCTATCGACACATCGGGGCGGTGGGGTGGTAGGGAAAAGAAGATTATTCTAGAATATCACGTAATCATCGCAACCGAAGGAATAAAAGGCACGCGCGACCGACGCGCGCTCTCTTCCCGCCGCGTTCGTCGTTTGGAACCACACCGCCTAGGATAATAGTGTCCTAAAGAGCTCTTGTCCACGCGCACCGCTAGTACATCCGCTTTAGTCTGGAAGCAGTCGAGCTCCAGGAAACCCGCCTCATCTCGTGTGAGATATAGTTGCGCACCGCCTCGCCCCAGAGTGTCTGTCCAGAAGAAGTTCCAGAAGTTGCAGTTATAGTGCCCAACAGCATAGAAGAGACACCCCGGTGAGTGAATATTCCTAATAATATTGCCTGCTTGATATAATTGTGTTTTAACCCGCTCCAATTTTGTTTTTGATAAAAATATTGAGTTTAGCGAGCGACACGCGTAACAGGTGTTCGATTTAATTACGTAATACGGCATACGAGTGTCCATTCTCCATTATTTGTGCGTTGTGAGATTAATTGTGATTAATATAACTTTATTATAATAATTTAAAATGGCAGTTAGTGGAAATGAAATTAAAATTAAAACGCTTTATGCCAAGAGGGACATACTTTTTTCACGTATACAAAGTATTAGTGATCACATAAAGAACATCAATGTAGAAGCAGTGCGGGAAACTTTTTTGAATGAAATTGAAACGGTGGATTCTTTGCGGACGGATTACGAAAGAATATTAGACCAAATTAATCATTTGGAATTACAAATCGACCCGAAATACATAGTGAACTACCAACCGCTTCTAGCATTTGAAGATATGTTGTGTCGCGTGAAAAGGACGGCGAAATTCTTACAATCTCAAAACGAAGCAAAGCCGGAAATACAGGTACGTCCACGTGACTCAATTAGGTTGCCGCCAATAGATATTCCGGTATTCAATGGTGATATTAAGACATGGCCCTTCTTCTTCAGTAGTTTTCAAAACAATATACACAATAACCCATCGTTATCGGACGCTGAAAAATTATATTATTAATTAGTAAACTTAGTGGCAGGGCACAGTCAATTTGCTCGGGTTTTACACCTACAGCAAACAATTACTTGTTAATATTCGAAACGATTAAAACTAAATATGAAGATAGGAGAATGTTAGCTTCCGAATATTTGAACCAGGTATTCGATCTTAAACCTATATCATCCGCGAACATCAACGGCTTAGAGCAGTTTTAGATAAATTTGTGGCATCGGTGGCTGCACTTAAGAACTTGAAATTTAATGACCTTATGGACGTGGTGTTTCTCCATATTGCACTAAAGAAATTAGACCCCGACACCGTGCGTGCGTTTGAAATGGAGCATCGTAGCTCGGAGATGCCTTCCTTTCATTCACTAGCATCGTTCGTGCGAGATCAAATAAAGGTGATGCAGCGCTCTCCGAACGTTAAACAGGAGATTAAAAGGTGCGTCGACCGTAGACAGACTCAACCATCTAAAATAGCAGGGTCGTTAACTTACGTAACCGCTACGTCAGCATCACTTCAGCATGCTTGTATCGTATGTAAAGATAAACACGGTAATTTATACAATTGTGCGACTTTTCAAACAACCCACCCCCCTTTCCAAAACCAAAAAAAGTAAATATTCGCCAAGCGAACGTTATAAATTAGTAAAGACAAACAACCTATGTCTGAACTGCTTAAGTGATAAGCATTTAGTTGCAAAATGCAATTCGAGTTCCGTATGTAGCAAGTGCGCCAGGAAACATCACACGCTATTACATTTTGAAAATAGCAACATAGCGGCGTCAAGTAAAGCGGACAAGGAATTCACCCCTACTAAAGTCAACGATTCTAGCGGTCGACCTGCTGATGTCGCTCTGTGCTCATTGGCAAATATGGGAGCACAACCTCCTTCAACCGTGTTACTGGGTACGGCGCGTATTTTGGTTAGGGATTCGCGTGGAAACGAACAAAGCGTCCGTGCACTGCTGGACAGCGGAGCCCAAAATAGCTTTATAACGCGACCAGGTTGTCAGCGCTTAGGCTTAGTAATAAATAGGTCACTTTCATGTCCTGCAGTCAAAGGCATCGGAGGTACTAGCAAAGCTACCCAGAGATATATAAATTTAAAAATTTATTCTCGGATAGATCGTAATGTTAACTTTGATATAAATGCACTAGTAGTGGATAGGGTCACTGAACGGCTGCCAACCGTTTCGGTTGACACCTCGGCAATGATTGAATTTAAAAATTTGACTCTAGCGGACGACATTTACGCCGTTCCTGGAAACATAGACATGCTCATTGGAGCATCGCTTTTCCCTCATCTTTTGCTAAACAATAAGGTCAGGGGCAACTCCTCGCATACCGCGCCTTACGCACTGGAAACCGTATTGGGCTACGTCATCATTGGCTCCGCCCCCATCATGGATAGTATTTCGGCAACCTCTTATTGTGGTATGGCTGTCGAACCGCTCGAGTCGTTAGTCCGCAAATTTTGGGAGATGGAGGAGGTGAACGTCCCACCCATAGCTAGCTCAGATAACAGATTATGCGAGGAAATTTACGTCCGCACGACCGTTCGTGATCGCGACGGTAGATATAGTGTAGCGCTACCCTTTAAAGGAGATGTTTTATCTCTCGGCGATTCGCGTCAAATGGCGGAAAAACGTTTCTACAGCTTGGAGCGTAGGATGCTCGCTTCACCCCAGTTAAAGGAAGCTTATGACGGCGTCATTAACGAATATATAAGAGAAGGTTACATATCACTTGTGGCTTCGAAATTAGATAACTACGAAGACACACCGTCGTATTTCATACCACACCACGGGGTCATTAGGGAGGACAAACTTACATCTAAGTTACGTGTAGTGCTCGACGCTAGTGCTAAAACTAGCACTCACCTGTCGCTTAACGATATCCTCTATAGTGGGCAAAATTTACAGGGCAGTTTATTTAATATAATAGCCAATTTTCGTTTGTTTAGTATAGCACTATCCGCCGATATTCGCCAAATGTTTCTTTGCATAGGGGTCCGTGAATGCGACCGTAGATTCCAACGCATTTTATATCGTTTCAACCCAAAGGAACCTCTAATGGTGTTTGAATTTAACCGCGTTTGTTTTGGTTTAAAGTCGAGCCCATTTCATGCGTTACGCACGGTGAGACAGCTCGCCCACGATGAAGGTCCCTCTTATCCTAAAGCTAAGAGGGCAATTGAAAGTGGATTATATATGGATGATTTTGTATACTCGGTCGATAGCGTGGAGGAGGCCACCCTAACCACCGCCGAGGTTATAAGGCTCATGAAATCGGGTCAATTCGATCTTGTGAAGTGGACTAGTAATTCGCGTCCGGTTTTAGATACAATCCCACTATCACACCGTCTTTCGGCGATAAAGGAATTCGACGATTCTGATACACACAAGGTGCTCGGTCTGTGTTGGTCACCAGAGTCCGACGTGTTTAGCCTTAAGGTAAATCCGCCCGTAGAGAAATGCACAAAGCGCACAATACTGTCATGCGTTGCTAGATTATGGGATGTCATGGGTTTCATAGCTCCGGTGGTATTATACGCTAAGCTTTTGATTAAACAACTTTGGTTATTTGAATGCGATTGGGATGATTCGCCGCCTGAGAGCATTGTTCGGTTGTGGCAGCATTTTAGAGAGGAACTTCCTTTACTAAGAGAAATTAAAATACCGCGTCATATAAACGTCGATAGAAATAGCGTCATAACGGTCGTTGGGTTTGCAGACGCCAGCGAGAAGGCTTACGGGGGGCGTTGTATATTTCCACGTTCAGAATAATGGTAGAAATTCGATTAGCCTCATTAGTTCTAAGTCGAGAGTCTCCCCCCGTAAGGTTGTCTCTCTGGCGCGCTTAGAGCTTTGCGCAATATTAGTACTCACCAAGCTTATTACCGCAGTTATCAGCGCATGTAGGGATAGAGTTCACATAGAAAGGATATTTGCCTTTTCCGACTCCACCGTCGCCTTATGCTGGGTTCATTCTTCACCCCACCGTTGGGATACGTTTGTCGCGAACCGAGTGGCCAAGATCCAAGACGAGTTAGAAACGCGGAACTTTTATCACGTGTCCGGTACGGAAAACCCTGCCGATTGTCTATCCCGTGGACTCACCCCGATGCAAATAATGGACCACCCGCTTTGGTTCCACGGACCTTCTTGGGTTCACTTGGATCCCTCGCAATGGCCAATAACCGATTTCGAACCTTCGTCAGTGTCACAACCGCCGGAAGAGAAGAGACACGCTCTAGTGGCGAACGTTTCGAGCGAGGTTTCTCCAATCCTTGCTTTGGCGAACCGCTTGTCCTCTTGGTCGAAATTATTGCGTAGCGTAATTTACGTTTGTCGATTCGCGAAGCTTTTACCGCGACGTTCGTATGTCTTAGCGTCCGATTACAACTACGCCGAGTCGCTAGTATTACGTGAACTTCAACGTGCACACTTCTCTGAAGAAATTACAAGATTACAATCGAATAGAGCTTGTAGTCGCGCCTTTCAACGCCTTAAGCCATTTTTACAGGATGGGATTGTAAGGGTAGGTGGACGCTTGTCCAACTCGCAGTTGAGTTTCGACCAACGGCACCCTATAGTTTTACCGCGCAAAGACCATATCATGAATTTATTAGTGGATTACCATCATAAATTGAATTCGCACGCTGGCCCCGACTTGCTGATGTCGATCTTGCGTCAGAATTATTGGATTCTTTCTGCACGTAGTTTAATACGCAATCGGGTGCACAGATGTATAGCTTGCTTTCGGGCACGCCCCAAGCCGCCATTTCCGGAAATGGCGGAACTTAGATCTTGTAGAGTAATACAATCAGTAAAGCCCTTTACGCACACCGGGTCTGATTTCGCTGGTCCGTTTAAGGTCACGCTCACTCGCGGGCGTGGTATAAGATCCACAAAGGCTTACGTCTGCATTTTCGTATGTCTAACTACTCGAGCGGTGCATATAGAACTCGTTGGTGATCTAAGCACAGCAGGCTTTATGGGTGCATTTAAAAGATTTCTATCCCGCCGTGGCCCTGTAAGTAAATTATATTCGGATAACGGTACGAACTACGTCGGTGCAAAACGTATTTTATCAGAACTACATGAGCTCTTAGCTAGCAAGTATTATAATTCGGAGTTCGCTCACATTCTAGCCGAGAACCGCATTGAGTGGTCTCTGAACGTCCCAGCCGCGAGTCATTTTGGGGGCAATTGGGAGACTAATATTAAGAGTCTAAAGAGTCACTTATACCGAGTAATAGGAGATCAAATTTTGTCCTTCGAAGAGCTAAGTACGGTGCTCGCTCAAATCGAATGCGTAATGAATAGCCGCCCACTTTGTCGTACGTTGTCTAGTGACCCCTCGGAACCGCTGGCTCTAACTCCAGCACATTTTTTGAATTTAACGCCTTTAAAGTATTTGCCCGCCGTAGATATGGATGAGAACAGACTTAGCATTTCCGCACGCCACAAATTATTAGACCGGTTAGTGCAATCGTTTTGGAAACGATGGAGGATGGAATACTTGCATACTTTGCAGTCTCGGCAAAAATGGAACACAGCAACTGAGCCTTTAGCTGTAGGAACTGTAGTTGTGCTCACCAAAGAGAATACGCCGCCTCTCCATTGGCCGTTAGGAATTGTCGAAGAGGTCTTTCCCGGTCCCGACGGAGTAATTAGGGTAGCTCGCGTTAAGACCACGGTTGGGTCTTACCTGCGTCCTGTTGTCCGTTTGTGCCCCCTGCCTCTTCCATAATTTAAATTAGCTTTCTAGATTAGAAATTGTAGTTGAATTTAGGTAATCTTAGCGTTAGTTAGTTATTTTGTTAGTTTGATCTTAGCTCTAGTTGTTTTAGTTATTTTTTGAAGGAAATCCTTCAAGGGCGGGGGGAGATGGTTGCGCGGAAAACCATTCGTATTTATTTATTTTGTCGGTAGGCTGCCAAATCGGTTATCCCTTTCCAAAACGATATCATTCATACCCTCCTATCGACACATCGGGGTGGTGGGGTGGGAGGGAAAAGAAGATGATTCTAGAATATCACGTAATCATCGCAACCGAAGGAATAAAAGGCAAGCGCAGCCGACGCGCGCTCTTCTTCCCGCCGCGCTCGTCGTTTGGAACCACACCGCCTAGGATAATAGTGTCCTAAAGAGCTCTTGTCCACGCGCACCGCTAGTATATCCGCTTTAGCCTGGAAGCAGTCGAGCTCCAGGAAACCCGCCTCACCTCGTGTGAGATATAGTCGCGCACCGCCTCGCCCCAGAGTGTCTGTCCAGAAGAAGTTCCAGAAGTCGCAGCTATAGTGCCCAACAGCATAGAAGAGACACCCCGGTGAGTGAATATTCCTAATAATATTGCCTGCTTGATATAATTGTGTTTTAACCCGCTCCAATTTTGTTTTCTCCTAATCAAGCAGGATTCCTTTCATCGATTTGGCAAATAATAGTTCGTTTTTAGGGAAGAGCGAGTGCATTGTACCGCATGCTATAGTCGCCGTTTATATAAGCGTAGAAACATTTTGTAGATACAGTCCACTTAGATTAAATAGCTCGCGTAAGAGGTTTTAGGGTTCGACCGGGGGAATTAGACTTCGGCAACCTTAGGCTCGACGCTCCACCACTACGAATAGAGATGGACACAGATAAAGGCTTGGGAGACTTTAATTTATATGACAGATAAAGCAGGTCATGCCGTGAAAATCCAGAAGCAGGGAATTGTCTATAATTGACAACGGAGGAAACGGCTATAAGGTCAATCCAGGTGTCAGCAGAGTGGAAGTTGTGATGTGTTGCATTTAGAGGCAAAATAGTGAAATTATGCGACAACATGGTCGACCTCAGTTTCGAAGATTTAAGAGAAACCCCAGATAGGTCAGTGTTAAAGTCTCCCATGATAATGTGATGTGTGTAGGCAGTACTGTAAGGCAATAAATTTACTTCCAAATCGAAGAAATAGTCCACTTGAGGTGGACAGTAGACAACTTCAAGAAACAATTTAATACTCTTGACATTAACTTCAACAAAAATGTATTCCATTGAACCGGAATATAGAGAAGAAGATGTGTTTAATATTTTATAAGGTAAATTACTACGCAGATAGATAGCAACACCTCCGCCTCTTTTACCAGTGCGGTCATTACGGAGTAAAATATAACCTGGAAGACTATAAGACGTGGAAGAGAGTTCAGGCTTGAGCCAGCTTTCGGATATGAGTATAGCATGAACTGCATTAGAAGAGAAAGTATCCAGGGCTCCGTATGATGTTGAGGAATACTTAATGCATTTAAATGGCAAATGTGAAAACAGTTTAACAATTTTTGAGATTCGTCGTATATTAGCGTACGTAGCGTGGCAGGCTCATCCCAAGCATCAACAAGTGAAAGGGAAGAGGAGCTGTTGCAAGTGGAATAAAAAGATTAATCATCTCACATTAAACAAAATTACATAAAATGATAAAATAATTAATATTAAATAATAAAATAATATTAAATATAAATAAATATTTAAAATAATAAAATTATATCAAATAAATGTAACTGAATATTACAAAAAATAACTAAATATAGATGTATATCGGCTTTCAAATTAAATCCAACATGAGAATAAAGCGAAGTCGATGAGAGTTATTTGTTGCGAATTATGCACTTGGACCTCACCGTCGACTTTGGTGCACTACCACTGTTAACATTTGGTGACAATTTCTTCGTCGTAGAATCAGATGGTCGATTCGATGCAGCAGCCAGTTCATATTGTGTAATGAGCTCATCGAGGTCCTTGGTGTCCGTCAGCCGATGGCACTTACCACAAGGCAACTTGACGTGTATATTACCATCGAGTGACCAAACTTGTCTAATACCAAAGTGCTTACGTGCAGCAATGAATAAGCCTTGACACTGACGAGTAAGAAACTCGGACAGCACATATGAAGTGCCTTTTAAAATAGTCTTTTTGGCCCAAATGGTTGACTTAATGGACTAATCACTAAACCGAATCAGAACTGGTGTAGCACGAGCTTCCGATACTGCACCTAGATGATGGCAAGCCGTAATGGAGCTGGAAGAAAATTCCTGTGGTTGAAGCTTATCCTGCAGGACAGTTACAACTTTATTTAAGATGTTTTCATCAGATGATTCCGGAACTCCATATAGCAGCAAATATTTTCTCCGATGCCGCATCTCAATATTGTCAACAGTTTGACTAACCTCATTGATCTTCTTGTGTAGTAGTGACATGATTTGCCAAACATTATCCTTAAACGCTTGAAAGTCGCTTGAGAGAGATTTCATGTCAGGAGCCGTGGTGGCAGATTTTTTTATAAGTGTTTCAAATTCCGCCATACGTTGATTGAGAGAAGTTAATGCAGCCTTTTGGATATTTGCTAACTCGGCAATAGTGGACATTTTCTTGAAAACTTATCTTCTGATGTGTTGTGAGAGTTAAAAGTGACGGGTGGTAGGGTGATGTAACTTTATCACAGCTTAACCATTAAGGGGAGTTAAACCCATAATGTATGTATTTAAATACACAAAAATAGTAAAAACTGTAAACTAGGAAACTGTAAATTACTTAAAATATCAATAAAAAATTATTTTGTTACTTAGAGCAATGTGCACTTTATTTCACGCCTACCACCAAAAAAAAAACCATGAATGTTATTATTATAAATGGATTACAAAGACTGATGATGATAATGATTCATAAATCAATACTTCAAAGATTTTTTTGATCTAATGATGTTCCCATTTTTTTTTATAGAAGAGGGGGGCAAACGAGCATGTGGCTCACCCGATGGTAAGTGACTACCGCCGCCCATGAACAACTGCAACACCAGGGGAATTGCAGATGCGATGCCGGCCTTTTAGAAAGGATCGGTCCGGAAAAGTCGCCGGTGGTAAACAATTCCACGGAGAAGTTGTATGAGGGAGAAAACTCCTAGCAAAGCATACAGTAGTGACCGCCAAGCATCCAGATGGAGAGGATGGTACGGATGATGCATTTGTGAAATTTGGCTACTGAAACTAATCCGAACAATTCCTCAGAACACTCCCCATGGTAGATATGATAGAAAACGCAAAGGGATGCAACATCCCTAAGCAGCGCCAGTGAATCGAACTGATAAGAAAGATCTCAGTTGTCGATGATTCAAATTGTTCTGCAGTCAAGTGGAAAGAGCTGGCACTGGGGTCCCCGGGCCCAGAGATGAGAACAGTACCTATTTCATATGAGGCAATTGTTTACTGTTACAGGCTATTAAATTAAAGTCCACTGCTGAAAATAGGCCTAATATTGTTTCAAGTACTATAAAGAATATTAAAACCTTCGTTTTAAATTAAGTCCTTGAAAGTAATACAAATTCATTGTAAAAACAGACCTGACAACTATTTAGAGATTTAGATGACCTCTATCATGTATACATATATCTATATCATGTTTAATATATTATTTGAAATGGAATCCAAAACCACAGCTGAACATATTATGCCTCCCCCATAGATTGCCTTATAGGGTGGGGCAAGTGATAATTTGCCATATTTGCAACGCTTAGCAGGTGGGTTGGTAATGCAGAATGCTCCTATTTTTGTTTCTTCTTGTTGCTCTTTTAAAAAGCATGTTGTGATGTTATTATGGATTCTCATAATTCTGAACATGGTACATGGATAGTGGAAATTTATAATTAAAATGCAGACTTTAGTTAATTAACTTATTTAGGTCCAAACTAATTAAAAATGTATGTTATGCTAGGTTACCTGTCAGCTGATATCATTTTTTTTCCATGCTTTGTCCATAATGGTACTTTATCTACTTCAAAATGACCAGACGGAGTAACTTCATTCATGTTTTGGAGAGTGACACATGTGAAATGTTCCTGTAAGCCTGCAAATCGAGCTACACCTTTCCCCTGTGCTTTTAAACCATTTTCTAAATGTGCTGAATTAGAGAGGGGCACCCACAGGAGTTTTGAGTCAGAGAAAACTCTGGACAAAACATCTGCTGTTAAATGAACCACACTGCCTCCCTGAAATAATTAATAATTCCATTTTCAAGAACAAATATAAACAACTAATTAAAAAAATATAATAGTTAAAATAACCTAAGCCAATAAATCCACTACTGTCGCTAGTTACTAATAAATAAAATAATGGACTTGATTTTTATCAATTCGATATCATAATTGAGTTATGAGCCGTGGGTTCGAGTCCCACATTGAATAATTATTTTTATTCCATTCAAATAATTGTTCTTAGTTTTGTTTTTCAGAAAACAAAATTATAATATTTCACATTACATTGTTCATTTACCACTTTCATAGCAGAGTTTAGGGCAATCTTACTTTACAGATAAATTGTAAAGCATTATTCATGGATGGAGAGCAGCCTTCGCCCGCCGTATCAAATTACACCTCACCTCTGCAGCTTTGGCTTATTGGTTGCCTTGGCTGCTATGGCTCGCATGGGTGCCTTCAATTTGCTATGATAGAGCGTAGGAGCCGCACTTTCCGCAGCACTGAAGCTGTTGCAGAAGTAACTTTGGGTCAATATTCCTGTGTAAAAAGTGAGGTAAAGATTTTACAAAAAAAATCATTACTCATAAACTACACATTTCCGCAAGGAGGAAGGGTAGGAGGAGCTTCTCCTGCACCCACCTCTCCCCATGATCTCTTCCGACCCATGTATGTAAGTACCGGATATCTGTAGTTTTCCCCGCATTTCTACATATCGCCTTAAAGGGGAAAATTTTACCATATTTTTCATGCTGGCAGCCTCAGCATTTTATTTTTAGTTATTAGGAAGACGTTACTTACCATTTCCTGGTTTGTTTCCACCTCTTATGACACCTACGGGACTATATGCGGTAATGGACATTGTATATAATATAAAGTTTTAGAAAATGCAGAGAATTTTAATTAGTTTTTGAATGTGTGATTTTGCTCATAAGAAAGAAATAAATAAAAATAAAAGACTATATTACGGTATAGGTATATTTATAATCTAGACTATTTTTAAGAAAAGTATGTACATTTTTGTTTTATTAAATGTAAGTAAGATATCTTAATATAAACCTGGTAATTAAAATTAATGCTGCTTTAAAAATTTGGTCATTAACATAAATATTTTTTATCTATACAAATATGAACATCGTCTAGCTCTGTTCAGTTCAGCTCATGTGTTCTATTTATGTCATTCTTTTTCAATTCATGTGCTACATAGGAAAATATTTTCAAGGAAATAAAATCAAAATTAACCTGTGTTAATAGAGCCGCAGTTGGTGTTTCAACCACGGCTGATGGCATTTTAAAAAATCCTGTCATAGATCCAACTCGCTCACTACCCGAGCTCGATATTTTAGTAACAAAATGCATTTTAAATATTTCTTGATAACTATTTCTGAATAGATTTTTATTTGCAGCGCGCTAGCGATCACGTCATAGATAAATAGATATTTCTATATATATTACTCTACTCTATGAATAGATATGTAGCCAGTGTTGCCGTATGAAGAAAAAAAGATGCACTAAAGCCTTAACAAAATTATTGCGCTATATTTTACAAAAATCTGCTTTGTTGTTGTGAAAAATGTTGGTGTCAAGGGTAATAATAAAACTATTTAATCTATTGATATAATTACAGCTAGACATTACCCCCCACAAGTTCAAGGTTGGAACAGCAGTATCGGCTAACCTTATTTTATTGATTACTTGGGGTATGAAATATGATATATGAAAATGTTCGGAGCAAATGGTGCTAGTCCGTTTAGGTATCCAAGATTCATGTCAATCTATCTTAGTATATCGTATTCCTGAATGGGGTGAAGCTACAAATTTCCCAAATTTCTAGGAGTTGAAAGGGCACACAGAAATTTACAAAAAAATACTATGCATTTTAAACTAAAAAGATTCCCTACCAAAAATCTATATGCCATAAGTAATGTACTTACTGTTAGGAAACTGTATATCTTATAGCCAAAAGAAGGAAAAACGTAGTGGCTTATGCCGTCGCTGTTAAAACGGTTTTAGCTAGGAGGCAATATGTAAAACAGTCAGCGACTCTATACAACACCATTAATAAAAGTATAAAATTTCATCACCTTAATTACCGTAATTGCAAATATGTTTTAACCAAATGGCTTTTTCATAAGAACTATGATGATACTGAGGCAAGCAATACACACACGCATATACACACACATGTGCGCGTGCGCGCCCCAATCACTCACTCATTCACACACACCCACTCACTCACACACACACACACGTACACACACGCGATCATTTACTGAATAAACTATTTTATTATTATTATTATTATTGTTATTTATATTTTCTACGTTTTCTCAGTTTGTTTTTAACAAAACTGGATTAATGGTTATTACCACGGGACAAAGCCAAGTGGATACCATGAACTTGTTTGGTTATGGGTAGTTTTCTGTAGAGATAAATTTTCTAACTATTCTACAAGTATTAAGTAAAACTGCTTTTTGTAATTGAATATATGTTAGTTTTGGTAAATCTAAAGTTTTTAATGATTGATGAAGCGCTTTTGGTATTACACCAGTTGTAGAGAGGACTATAGGGACTATAATGGCGTTATGCAAATTCCACATTCTAATCATTTCATGTTTTAATTCAGTGTACTTGGAAATTTTTTTCATTAATTGTTGTCTGTAAGTTATGTGAATTAGGTATAGCAATGTCAATAATAAGAGCACATTTATTCGCTTTATCTATTAATGTTATATCCGGTCTATTAAAGTGTATTGTTTTGTCAGTAAGTATAGCTCTGTCAAAATACATTTTGTGAGTGGTATTTTCAAGGACTATTTCTGGTTTATATTTATAGTATACTTGAGTTGGCTGGTTAGTTAATTTATACTTAAAGGCAAGTTTTTGGTGAATGATATTGGCTACTTGATCATGCCGATACTTATAGTCCGTCTGAACAATCGCTTTACAGGCACCAGTGATGTGTTGAATTGTTTCTGAAGCATTACAACAGCGTCTACATGTGTCGGTATTAAATTTTTTTATTTTAATAATATGCTTTTGATAATTGCGTGTCTCTATGATTTGGTCCTGAATTGCGCACATAAAACCCTCAGTCTCAGGGAAAAGCTCACCACGTTGAAGCCATGCGTTCGACGCTAATTTGTCTACGGTAGGTTGGTTCAAATCATGGCGATGTCTTCCATGTAGAGCCTTTTGGGTCCATATGTCAATTTTTGTGTTGTTATCTGTAAGTAACTCATTTTTTTTGCAATGTTTTATCATGCATATTAAGCGGTGTCAATTTATGATCATTCTGTACTATGGCATTGTGTAGTGATGATATTGCTGTTTTATCATAAAAGTAATTTCTGAGTGTAGTTATTTGTCTGTTATGTAAGTTAACTATGTCTATTACCCCTCTTCCTCCTTCATTTCGTGGCAATGTTAGTCTTTGTATGCATGATCTTGGATGGTGTTTACGGTGCCTCGTAAGAGATGTATTTATTTCGCGTTGTAGCTTTTTTAGTTCAGTTTTGGACCAGTGTATTATGCCAAAGGAATAAGTTAGTATGGGAATTGCAAACGTGTTAATAGCTTTAAATATATTCTTAGAATTTAATTGAGATGTTAATACTAAACGAAGTCTATATCGAAACTGATCTGTTAATGTATTTTTAATTTCTTTATGATGTATTTGTTTAGACTGATTATATCCTAAATACTTATACACTCCATTTTCCTCTAAAGATTTGATTTGCTGTCCTGTTTGCAACTGATAGTTATGTTCATAATACTGTCCAGCTCTTACTGAATTAATGTTGCACTTATCAATACCAAATTCCATTCCTATATCTCGTGAAAATTTTTCCGTTAATATAACTAATTGATCCAATTCATCTTGAGTAGTAGCATATAGTTTTAGATCGTCCATATACAAAAGATGACTAAGTTTTTTTTCTTCCTTGTTAGTATGTAGATGATCTTGTGTTCTATGGTATTGTAAAGAGTACCCTATGTTTTTTGAGTTTAACATTTGTGATAAGGGATTTATTGCAAGGCAGAACCAGAGAGGACTAAGTGCATCCCCTTGAAAAATACCTCTCCTTATTGCAATAATATCTGTTTCTATCATTCCATCTAGTGAGTTAATTTTAAGTTTCGTTGTCCAATTCGTCATCGCAGCCTGTAAAAATTGTATTATGTTTGGGTGTATTTTGTATATTTCTAAAATTTTTAATAACCAAGTGTGCGGGATTGAGTCGTAAGCTTTCTTATAATCAATGTACATGCTAAATAAATCTTTTCTTTTTGATTGTACCTGCTTTAATACTACTGCATCTATTGTGAGCTGTTCTTTGCAACCCTGACTAAATTTCCTACAACCTTTTTGTTCTTCTGACAATATGTTATTAGCTTCTATGTGTTCATAAATGGTTTCAGTTAAGCAAGATGTAATTATTTTGTACAATGTTTGTAAACATGTGATAGGTCTATATTTTGCAGGATTGTCAAGATTACTAGGCTCTTTTGGTATCATATACGTTATTCCTGAACTAATGTATTGCGGCAAAGTATGCGGGCTTTGTATGAATTTATTAACAAAATTAAACAGAATCGGGTGGATAGTTGTAAACTTTTTATACCAATAGTTATGTATATTATCTGATCCAGGTGTTTTCCAATTATGCAGTTTTTTAATTACTTTATGGAAAGTGTCTATCTTGATGTGTTGGAATTGCATGGCTTTAATCTGTGATGTGTCTATTTGATTTTTGATCCAATCCGCTTCTGTATTATAATGTTTAGGTTCCTCCCATATTGTAGACCAGTAACTTTGTAATTCTCTCGGTGATGGTAAGATATTATTTTCGGAGCTTTTCAAACTGCTGATTTTATTTTTAAAAGGATTTTTTATATTACGGTAGAAAAGTTTTTCATTTGAGCAAAATAGAATGTTTTGAGTTTTTCGTAGAGAGCATGCTCTATATCTTTTTAACCGACTACTAGTAAGTTTTAGTTTTTGTTTAA
Organism: Parnassius apollo; assembly: GCA_907164705.1. Classification (NCBI taxonomy): domain Eukaryota; kingdom Metazoa; phylum Arthropoda; class Insecta; order Lepidoptera; family Papilionidae; genus Parnassius; species Parnassius apollo. The sequence goes on from CAJQZP010000693.1 coordinate 28,817,547, forward strand.
GTGTGTCTAAAAAATGTTCGTGTTTGGTGTTATGTTCTTCGTGGGCAGAATGAATTTTATGTTGTTCGTGTTTAATCAATTTTCGACCTCGGTTTCCATTGATATATTGTGTTAGCCTTGCAATTTGTGGTCTTAATTCACTTACTTTGTTTTCTAATCTTTGTTCCCACTTTGGCTTATTATATTTCTTCTGTTTCTCAGGTCCTAACGGATTATCAACTTGTATAGCTATTTCAATTTTAGCTCCGTTGAGCTTAGCTGAAGTCCATGCTGCACAGTAAACTAAATTCTGAAATGTTTTAAATTCAATTTCGCTGGTGATATATTGTGGCAATAAAATATTGTTTACATAGGCAACTATTTTACTCAATTTCTTTGATGACCTCTGCTTTGGTATAAACTGTCTTTCTGTTGGGTTTGTATTAGCAAAATATTCTAAAGCTTTAGCAAACATTTCATCTATGGCAATTATCTTTTCCCTATGTAAATTTTCATTTTCATTTGTTGTGTGGTTTTCAGCATTTAAATCTAAATTTTCTGTATCTGGTTCTTCGTTGTCTGTGATACCTATCTGAAGTATTGAGTTGTCATTGGCTTGTATATCGTTACGCTGTTCTTGCAAGTCATTCTTAATTGATTCTAAGCGGTTTACACTTAAATATTTCTTATGTAGAATTAATCTTCTTTGGTCAGCTATGCGTTGCTCTGTTAAATGACTTAAATGGGGGAATTGGTTTATAAACTCTTGGTGTAAGAGTTTCCTATATGCTATTTTATTTTTCTCACATTGAGTTATTTTGTAGTAAATTCTTATTATAGCTTCATTATATTCGTCTGTCCATTTCATGCGTTGTTGTGTTTGTAAAGGGTGGGTACTAGTGTGTTGATTATTTTGTGTAACAGAGATTGATTGGGAAAATGTAGTCTGTAAATTTGATTGCACTTCATTATAAATTTGATTTACTATTTCTTGGGGCAAAAGTTTGTTATTCATTATTGCTCTTCGCTGATCTCCTATTCTTTGACGAGTAACTTGCATATCTGGGAATCGTTCTATAAATTTCATGTGTAATGGTTGTAAATAACCTTTAGTGTCAGTATCCATCATTGTTAAATAGAGGTAAGTACGCAATATAAATTCATTCATTTCAGAAGTCCATTTTTTACGCGTGTTACGGTTACTGATGGTGGGCACAGTTTCTATAACAGGAGTTATTTTCTGTGCATCATCCTTCAGCAATTGGCTACTTGATGATAATGAAGAAGATAAAGACTGGTGTGAAATGTTTGGTATTGATTTTTGTCTATCGTTTCCGGGGGTATATAAACTATCACTATCACTAAGGGTATCATCGGTGTCCGTGGATCTCGCTTGAGTCGTTTGACGGGAAATCTTCCTCGCCCGGAGATTGTATGCGCCCCAAGATACAGCACCATCTCGGCTTCCGCCAGAGTCGACATGGTTACTGAATCTGCCGGGCACTGGGGGCCGTAGTTTACGCCGTGCACTCATTTTTTTAAACCTGGTTTGGGATCGTTAGTTGGGAAAGGGTCATTAAATATTAATAGGCATAGAGATTATTCTGCCTTGTTATTGTTACAGAGTATAGTTGTTCAGACTGCAATTGAGTACATGCCTTTCCCTTAAGCCCCCCACCACGACAAGGTGATCCCGTAGGGGGGTTATTATTATTATTATTAAACGTATATTAGAAAAGTTTACTACTTTTTGTAATACTTTATGATAAAATCTAGCTATAGTTAAAGTTGTGATAGCTAAAGTTGTGGCGTACATCACTACATTGCAGTACTTTCGGTTGCAGTAATGCCAGTTAATTTTACAAAAATCGCATACATTTGCTACGAAGTGGTAAGTTTCGTTTCGACTTATTTGGCCGTCATTTTGTATAATATTTTGATAAAGACTAGTTATCGATTATATTAAATTGTAATATATTCAGAATCGTTTTGGGATTCAGCTGAATATTTAAATAATTTGACAAATCCACTACACACACTACACAATATCTTAATCTAATGATTATTGTTCATCACAAACTGATTCAGTTGATATGAAATAAATTTTCGTTAATATTTTTTTTGTGCTGGCCACACTTGGTATTTTAGGAAAATATTCAGAAAATACAAGTTTTAACTATAATATTATTTTAAAAGTATTCACAGATGAAAAGTCACGTTTTCCTTTGTAGATTTGACGGTTTTGATAGTTTTTTGCATGAAAATAGACTGTGATTAGGCATTTTTGTCTGAGCTCAGTTGACTGGCACTATAGCGTAGACAGATAAACCTATAGACAAATTGAAAAAGATATATTTATGCATACGTCTTGCATAGAAATGCGACAGAGCGGTGTGATTGTTTGTCCCTTTCTCCGTGCCGGTTTTTTTGTTAAGCAAACTACACTTTGCTAAAAAACTTTGACAGTTCGTAGCGGTCTAAGGAGGTTACAAGTTGGTTTAAGTGAGAAAAAAGTGTTTTGTGAGCTTAAGATTGGTGAATCTTGTTCAGTTCAGTTCTTAGAACAATTAAATTTTTTATTAAAATATGTTTAAAAGTCATAAAGATTATTGTATAATCTAAAACTACGTTATCGCCCTTTCTCAGTCGAGGCCACGCAATCATTAGTCTATAGGTTTCTTTGTCTACGCACTATAGAGTGTAGAAGTAAGGAGTACAGACTGTGTATTAAAAAGTGTCCACAGAAAACCGTTAAATAAGTGTGGCGTCACTTTAACTACGGGGTATACTTTAAAGAACGCACCGAAAAATATTAGTGGGATAGACGACTTTTTCGAGGTTATATTTACCAAATAAAATTATTTTAGATTTTAGAGCTACTGAGCAGTTTAGCATCACACTTAAACAGTCGACAACTGCTAAGTTCATTTCATCCTAGTAGCTACTCCAGCGCTGTTGTGGAGAGTTTTTGAACTGTTATTTACTGCTTATAGATGACCACTTTTTCAACTATTCTACTATGGGAGTTGGTACTCCTTACTTCTACACCCCATAACCCGAACGATAGACTCGCTAGTGTTTAAAGTCGATTCTGGGAAATTTCCTAGAATTTAGAATATCGAACAAATTGTTTATCACATGAATGAAATACACCGTTGCGGCAGAGTTGGCATAATTCAACAAACGTAGCTTTTGATCACAAAAGTCATTGGCTTTTGCCATACTGGCGCTTAATAATTGCACTGCTAGTTTCACCTTCATGACTTGATTCTTAAAATCTATGTGTCTTGCAGTAAATTTATTGGCAAGGAGAAATTTTTCATCTCCCTGCAAAGTTTTGAGCTCAACAAAATATTGCCATTTGATAAGACTTCCTTTATTATCTTGATACACCTTTTTTCTTTCTAAGGTATTTCTGACAAGTGTGATCATAAGGCATGGATCAAGAAACACATTGATAGGATGTTCTATGTCATGGTACGGGAAGTATGTTTTCAACTGTCCTAAATCAAATGAACAGCCAAGTTCGCGAGCCATTGCCGTGTTTGCCGGACAACCGGCAAATGTCATCGATACAACTTCTATACCAACCTCGTGCCAATTGGAGAGGCACATTCGAACTAAATTTGCCCTTTGTTCTCCTCTAACGCCATCGACCAAAAAGTATGCTACGGGTATTTTAAATGATCCGTTTATCGCCACCAAAAGAAATACCATGGCTCGAGTACACAATGCAACTATATCACCGGGCACGTCGATTCCTGCTCCAAAGTCTACATAACCTTGCACTTTGTTGCCATCAAACTTTGTAAGTTTACATATTCGTATACATTCCATCAATAACTAAATTACATAAAATGTTGCCTTTACTTTTTGGCGAAGAGTATTCAATTCTTCGGCTGTGAAGCCTGGACTTGCATCGATGCATAGGTACTATTTTCGCATTGTACTTGGGTGTGGCAGACATGTATTAAATGTACTCCTTATGTAGGAGTAGGCTTTGGCAGTGTTAGCGCAAATGTGCGAAGCTCTGGTCAATATTCCTTGCCTTTTCTAATCATTCTCTCAATGAGAGCTGCTGCGGAAACTACGCACGGTTCGGAGAAGTCAACTTGCTCTTGAGTAATTAATCTCTTTTCTTGCAACTCGTTGAGTACTTGCGACAAATCTTCTATTTTCTTTTTCAAATGCTGGCTTGTTGCGTAAAGCGCATAGCAACGCAATCGGCGACGATTAGCTACGTCTTTCAATCTTAATAATTTATTTTTTAATTTCAGTTTTCTAAATGTGGAAGATACCTCCAAATTTGGGAGAAATGAACTTGCCTTTGAACTTGAAGGCTCTTTTAAGTGGACACATATCGCTTGGTTTATGTTGTGAAAAAAGGTAACTTTTCCTGAATCAAATGACTCTGCATCAGTCAAAATATGATCAGGTGTTGATGGGCCAAAAAGAAGTGACGAAATTGCGGTACTTGTTAATTTGCTTAGTCCTTTTACTGTTTCATTGAAATCGGAGTCAGCAAAGTGTACTGAACAAACTTTATTTTAGATGTTTGGTTCAAAATTTGTTCGTTTTAAAGCTGTAATCCACTTCTTCGTCACGTTTCTAAAAAAAACTTACTGATTGTTTCGGTACTTAGGTTTATGCTTTAAAATACGGTACATTATTTTTGAAAGACCTCAAAATGTTTATCTCTTGTACTACCTAAAATATTTATTTGATTTTACTTGATTGCTATACCTACAAAAATTATTCAAAATCGATCATAAAGTTTTGACATTACATCGTAATATTCAATACTTTACGTTTTTACTTCCTCTGCATTACAAATATGCATTATAAAGTATATCGTATAAAACACATACGAAAATTCTTTTTAATAAATTATTACAAATTGCTAGTATTAAAGTATACATTTCAAAGAACAATAAAAATATCGACTCTAGCGTTGGTCACGTCCCATCACTACAGTCTCGAGCGGGGAGTGCGGTGAGGTGCGGTGCGGAGGCGAGCTTGTGCGTGCCCGCCTCCCACGTCTTCTTCAACTTTTTTTTCATTTGTTTTCATAAAAAAAAGTATAAAATCGACTTACCGATGAAATGTAGATTTCTAGATTTCGATTTGGTGTGTTTTCTAGTATCGTTTTTGTTTATAAGTTTGTTTTATACATATAAAGCATTGTTTTTATTTTGTGTTAGGTGTTTCTGAACACACTGCACCCAAACAACTCAAGAGGGTAATGTCGCAGCAGCTTCGTCTTCTAAAATTGTGATGTAAGGAAAAACTAGGAACCGGAGGAAAAAAATGATTTAGACGATTTTGATATGGGCGCTACGTATGTTTTACGTCGTGAAGAAAGAGATTACTACTATAAATAGACTTTGGTTGGAAATGAAAGCTGATATTGATTTTAAATATGGCTACAATTACAAAAAGTGCCATTCTAAATGAAAAGTATTAATAGAACGCAGTGATATTGGACAGCAAAATATATTATGAGACTGCGCCCGGCTAATAAAGGACTTACAAAGTTTGCGTGGACTTTTAATTTCGTTCTTTATAATAAATTTTATAATGCTATAAACCATCTCTGTTTCAAAATATCCTTTTAAAAATTCATTATAGACAGAATATTAGTGTTCATTAAACTTAGTAGTAGTAATCTGTAATTATATAAAAAAAATTGGAAGTTAAATTTGACCAACTTCTCGATTCTAGATTGGGCTGAAATTTTGCATACACGTTTAGTTTTGATGACAATGCATTCTTAGATAAATGACGTCATTTTAAATCCAAAATGGTGGACTCCCAAAGATGAAGGACTAGTTATTTTATAAGCATTCTCATGATATGGGTATCAAATGATAGGGTTTGCTGAGAAAAATACAGAAATTAAAAGTAAAGCGTGTATTTTAGTTTTTTTTTTTACTAATATTATTTGTCTATTATAAATTTTTATTAACTAGTAATTTATATTAACGTAAATCTAACCATAGAATAATATATGTGAAAGTTACGAAAGTTACATTCAAGAAATATATTTATTACGCGGATCGAATCAATAAATATAGAGTTTAAAAAATTTGTTCTTTGTAAGTTTAAGATTAATATTACAGCTTTTTTTAACTGAGCTTTGATAATCAATTTGGTCATGTATGTATAATCTGATATATTTATAATTCTAGTAATAAGATTAAATGAGGGAAATAATATTATACTAGAATTATTTTGTCCGTGCAGTTTGGGTCATAAATCATCGAAGTATTTCGCTCTCTCTCCCATTCACGGGCCTTAGAGGCAAGCATAGTGATGCGCATTGTTTTGGATAAGCGTTATCGATAGTGTATTTAGTTTTGTCATTATGTGGGTTAGTGATTAAAAAAAACGTTAGATAAAACAACGTAATTATTAAAATAAGAATAATAATGATTTAAAATAAATTATTAATTAGGTATCTATGTATTAAAAAAAACTATAAGTACAAATGTTTGGAATGTAACAAGTCATATTAAAAATAAATATAAATATAAAGATATTAACGTATCTAAAATTCATTTGTTGCTATTGATAATGGCATTGCGCCCACGCAACATGCTTACCGCCTTAGCCGGGCTGAGGCCGAGCTATGATTTATGACCCAAACTGCCCGGACTAAAAAATGTTACTATAGTTGAGATGGCAACATGAAGTACGCCATCAGTCAGATGCGGAGAGTTATCTTGCACGCACGATATTATGCGTAAGCATCATATTAATCTGTGTTCAGTTAATAGTTGCCCCTATAATCAGGGCCTTGAATAAAGGGTGGGCGTCGCCCCTAATTAGGGTCAGTTATTACACTACCCTGATTTTACGCCCTTACTCAGTCATAGGGATGGGCAAGTGAAAAAGTATATATATTTATTGAATCGATATTTTTAAACAGTATCAATATTATCGCATGATAAATATCGATATATCGTCGTAGTAGGATAAGGGCCAAAATTTTATTACTGGACGTTTGGAAGACGAAAAAAAAACACGATAAAGAAAAGAGGAGAAGAAGAAAGATATGGCTGAAAGACTATTTAAAACGTAGGTAAAATCACTCAAATATGCGGATTATCGGAGTTCTGGAGCCAAATGAATTCCGATTACCTGGGACTAGGGGAAGAGGAGTTCGAGGAGCTATTAAGTTTAGTTCCTTATGTCGAAAAACAAAATACGGTTTTAAGACAGAGTGTAAGTGCTACACAAAGATTATTTGTGACCTTATGATTTCTAGCTTTAAGGGGGCGTAGTTTTGTGCGCGTTTTGTGTTTTTTTTTATAGGATAGGGTGACAAACGAGCACACAGTCCACCTGATGGTAAGTGGTTGCTGTGGCCCATAGACATCTACATCTATCCTCGATTACGAATCAAAATGCAGACGCGCTGTCACCCGCGAGGACCAAGACGGAATGCCTCGTTTCCAGTAAAAAGGGTCTCCGGCTCTCTACACTCACCATACGAAATACAGCAGCATTAAGCTACTATTTCACGCTGGTATTCTGTGAGAGCGTGGTCCTTCCCCGGTCGAGCCGATCCATTCGTGCTACAACTATACTACTAATATAACTGCAGCATGGCTCTACTGTTTCAAAGAGTAATAGCTACTACCAAAATAATTTGTTATTTAGAATTTAATGGTAGCTAAGTTATTTAAGAATTACTGAACTGAAGTTATTGAACTATTAAATAGCTTATTTACCTACATCTTAAAACTAGATCGATGTTTTTTTTTTTAAAACTTCTATAAAGCTAATTTTGTTATTAAATATAGGTACTTAATAATTGATTAAAACCAAAAATATATAAGTATATAAAACATACTAGATATACCTTTTTATTTCAATCCTACCTACAAGTTTAGCAATGATAGTTGACCCAACCTAACAAAGAGTTAGATGGAAAAACATATGTTACGTGTGTTGTATGTTGTTGTTGTACGTAATTGTAACAAAACATTTACCGTGTTTCGTCCTGCTAACTCTAGTTGCGTAACTCGAGTTTAGTTCGAGTTGTATAAATTTCAATTCGAGTTAACTCGAGTCGCAATTTCATACTGAGGCATATACACAGCGAGTATTGCTCTAATTACTCGTAATTTTTATTTAGTGAAAAATCAGGTTAATTACTAATAATGCCATTATGCAAGTATTTGATTATATTCAGATTATATTTTATTACACGATTATACAGATTATACATCAGATTATAATCAGTATCAGTGAAAATAATTAATTTTTCTTAACATTTAATACCGATAATATATAAACACAAATGTAATACCATAACAAAAAGATTTTATTACTTTTAAATGGCGTAATAACTAAAATTTTTAAACAATTGCTACACAAAGGGCGTAATGAACTACACCATTTATTTAACGCATTTGTAGTACGGACCCCAATACGTTCATTTTGGACTCAATTCCTTAGGGCTTTTCCACCATTATTAATTTTCATGACATTACCAAGCGCTGCACTTTGGAACGGGTAACTTTTACAGCCTCGGGTCGAAACATTAGCAATTTACGAGGGTGAACTATAATAAATAATTTGAAATGTAAATTTGCATTCATATTATTAAAAAAAAAAACTTTTAAAATACGAAAAGAAATTTACTTACATATACTACATACCCGTAGAAGATATTTTTATGCTTACTAAAAAACCTATAGATTTCCTTTTTTTATAGGATAAGGGTGATAAACGAGCACACAGTCCAACTGATGGTAAGTGGTTATTGCAGCCCACAGACATCACATCTATCCTCGGCTACGAATAAAAACGCAGATGCGTTGTCACCCGTGAGGACCAAGACGGAATGCCTCCTTTCCAGTAAGAAGGGTCTCCCATTCTCTACACTCACAATAAGAAACATAGCAGCGTTAAGCTGGTATTCTGTGAGAGCGTGGTCCTTCCCCGATCGAGCCGACCCATTTGTGCTACAACTATACTGTAATATCGCTGCAGCAAGGCTCTGCCACGTAAAATATAGATGCATTATGGCTCAACCACGTACAAACAACCTTTTAATATTTTTAATTTTGTGTTATAAATAAATGAGAATTGTGAATTTAACAATACTGGGTACGATAAAATGATTTTTCTTCTTATTTAGTTGGCTTAATGAAACCTGTTATAAAGAAATATCTTAATCTATTTTTTATAATCATAGTTTTGAACAACTGGGTTAAAATATATTAAGTCCAATTAGGTACTATTATAATTACTTTATGATCTTTTTATTAAATTATAAATAGATATTTTGTATTACCTTATTAAATTTACTTGCAAAATGAAATAAGAGGGTACACATGATAAATTGCAAATTCAAAACGCAACATATTGTCGGTACACTATTAAAAGATTTTTTGTATTTTATACAATCTGATTAAAAATCAGTATATATTTTTTTTCTTGACATTCAAAGCTTGTAGCTTATAAACATTTTCCCTCCTTCCCCATACGTAATCACACATGTAACCAATAACGTCATTGAGGGAGGCGGCTGTGACTGGGAACGTCACTTTCACGTACTATACTGGTGACTGCTGGCTCAACACTGGTCATTAGGAAAGGATGTCGGGGTAAGCTCTATATCGCATATAATAAGTTCGTGTTGAATTAGATATTACGATTTCATCAGGAAGTAATTAAGGAGGTTGAACACGTCGGCAAGCCACACTTTCTATGTCTTCGCGGAAAATATAGCCTTATCACCGACAATTTCAGATGGTGTATCCTGTATATCCATTATAATTGTGAAGACATCAAAGTATAGGTTTAAGATTACCTGAGTACGCCCAATATGTATATACATTTTATATGTACCGGCAGGTGTACAGGCATGACCTATACTTTATGGTTTTTTCTTATCGGCCAGTAACTGTCACACTCTGCTGGACACGGCGGCGCATAGAAATTTATCACCCCATTTTTTCACGTGGGTGTCATAAGATGAAACTTTTGAAAATATCTTAGAGAGACTTCATGGCCTCCGAAAGATGAACGGTATGATCATCGTGCTATAACAGATGTAAGGGAGCAGCGTCAAGGGAAAGAAAGTCGTCAGCGTCAGAAAGGAGCCTACCAAGTGTAACGTTGATGGCATATCCTTCTTAAAATGTTCCATGCTCAATAGTAGACTGCTATGTGCTAAAAAGTCGAATATTTCTGCTGCTATGCCTGAAACAGTCTATACCCATTATTTAATTTCCTTTTCTTGGATCCATTTTTAATAATATACAAGTATATATGCCTATCCGTATTCAGTTACAAAATATTATATCCGTAATAATCCTGTAGATAACAATCAACTGATTTTTGAATCGCTTTTTTGCGTGTAACACAAGTACTGAAATTTACAAGTAACAATATAGATACTTATTACAGCAACATAATTTGCTTGCAGTGGTGTGCAGCATTTATCATCATTTTGCAAGTTTCATTACTCTTATATCAAGAAGAATAAATAAATGGAGAACACAGAGTAGGATATAAATATTGGCGCTGTTTTCACAATACTACAATTACAGCTTACTGTCGCATAAAAATATTAAAAAAAAAAACAAAAACTTCATTTGTTTGCGTTCACATAAAGCTAGATTATTTACAGCCAGGAATTATTTTCCGTGATTCAGCGCGTATTCTGCATTGCGTTTTTTTGCACAAAAGAAAAATATTTCAGTTCTCCACAAAGGCTGCAGCTCATTATATAAAAGTCTTTCTTGACTCGCCTACGCGTTAGTGTATTAATATCGTACACACTTCATGTTTACAAATATGTGTATTACTGTGATACAAATCCAGTCTTACAATCGTCTCAAAATGAAAGGTATTGATGAGTACTTTTTCTACTTTATCGAGTCTTTAATAAAATAATTAATTTTCTTATTTATAAAATAAGCTGGCCCGGCATACGTTATTTTGCCCTTTCTGGTTGGTTATGCTATGAGTTTCATTTTCACACACACACACACACACACACACAACACTTTTCTATAGACTTATTAACGGTGTACTTACAGCTAAATCCTCTTTATGACTAATAGAACCACCACATCCATTATGAAAACAAACTTAAAAAAATTACCATTCTTTTTTACTCTTACTGAAGTCGATAAAAGTAGCCTATAATGCTATACGCTAGCATTTCACTGCGTATACACCAAATTTTTCCTATAGAGTTATTTAACGGTGTACTTACAGCTAAATCCTCTTTATGACTAATAGAACCACCACATCCATTAGTGAAAACCGAAACTGAAAAAAAATTACCCTTCTTTTTACTCTTCCTGAAGCGGATAAAAGTAGCCTAAATGTTATACGCTAGCATTTACTGCCTACACACCAAATTTTTCGATAGAGTTATGTAACGGTGTACTTACAGCTAAACCCTCTTTATGACTATAGAAACACCACATCCATATGTAAAACAAACTTAAAAAAATTACCCTTCTTTTTTACTCTTCCTGAAGCGGATAAAAGTTGCCTAAATGTTATACGCTAGCATTCACTGCCTACGTACCAAATTTCATGGAAATCCGTCCAGTAGTTTTTGAGTGAATCGTGAAAAAATAATTTTTCTACAGATATATTATATGTATATAGATATTATAAATTTTTACAATACTAACTACAAACCATATTAGTTTTTGTTAACCTTATGAACATTCAGCTGCATTCGTTTGGTTTAAACAAATTGGAATAATAAACACACACTGCACATACGTTCTACAAATTTACTTGATTTTATATTCCGGCAGCTGTGTGTGCTTACAATGAACATGCTTACAGGCATTATTATGTTGGAGGCGCACGTAGCCTTATAATTTTTCAGCGTAGTTTGTTAGGTTATAAAATGTGGGGCCTAGAATTTCGTGGTTTTTTTTCTGCGCTTTTTAGAGTTGTTTGGGCGTCTGTACGTCCGTTGAGAGACGTTTTCTCGGGAACTGGTAGAGATGTCACGTTGAAAATAATATCAAATGTAAAATTTTACGGTCCCTAGGAGGTGTAAATTCTTAAGCTTCCAAGCCGGTCGTTAATTTTAATTATAACCCTATACAGAAAGTAAAAACCTAAGATATTATTTCAAATTCCTTAAACAATAGTCTAATATGAAATATTTCTTCTTATTTTCTACCCTTGGGGCAGTATCTTCAAAATTTAAGGGGCCAAACATTGAGCCTATTTAATAAAAAAAGAATTGTTAAAATCTGTTCACAATCTGCAAAGATATCGAGTAACATTACAAGAAAAACATACTCGAATTGAGAACCTCCTCCTTTTTGAAGTCGGTTAGAAAAATTAAGCGCGATAAAATCTTTGAAATAGTTTTATTTAATGTATTGCGTTCGCAGTTAACATAACTTATATAAAATAATATTTGAGAATAATGTAAAGAGGAAAGAGCGAATACCTCGCACAATATTTCCATTATGTAGTTAATTTTATAAGTTAGGATAAATAGCATTATTGTAATAGTAATTTTTAAATTACCAACGAGCTATGACACAATGTTAATTGATTTAATACAACGCCTATAAATATAAAAAAGGTTGGACTCATACAAGAAATATGATAAGTTGTACCTTTTTATGATCTTAAAAGGAATATTATTATTATCATCATCAACATTATCATCATAGTCCATTGCTGAAAACAGCCCTTTCAATATATTGGTCCAAAGGACGGGTCGTCAACCTAATCTTTTATTATACCTTATTTTGAGTTGTTATAGGATCGTGGATTCTATTACCCCGCCACAGTAAGGTGAAAAAGGAGACGGGTAAGGAAGAAAAGGAAGGAATCATATACCTAACATAGATAATTGATCAGAATTCTATCTATTAATTCTATCTAATAATAATGATGTTCTCTTAACTAATTTCCACTATAACGATGACTTCGACGAGGCGACAAAACAAGCAAATCCTACCACGAATTTCAAATTTCGAAAAATGTGGATTGTCTCATGATATAATTGATATTATCCTCCATTTAATTTGTAGATTGTAGAAATTGAATTCTGAATCAAATAGCACATAAAACAAAATCATGATTATTGAAATTAAAAATGTAATGTTTGTCAAAAATAAATCTTCTTTTCCTATATTTCCTATTTACTTCTACTTATACAATAAAAATGAAATAAGCGTACCTATAAAACTTTTTAGTCTTATCCGATATAGGACAGAAAATATTAATTTACAATATAATTCAAAATGCCGGACACGTTTTATAGTAAATAACTAACGTTAAATTAAAGCTGAAGAAACCCTATTTATTATGTGTAAGGGATTATTATTAATGTGAAGAATTATTTTCGCCAGTAATTGTGTCTACACGATTAATATTTATTTAATATTGGCTGTTAGACGGGAAATGAAGCTGCAGTCTTCAACAGATTTGACAGCATACAGGCAACTGAACAGACAGATCTCCAAATGTATGCGGCGAGACTTACGCAATTTTCATACTGTTCGTATTGAAGAACCGATCGAACGAAACCAAGGCTTCAAAGTCTTGGCCAGAGATCTGCCTGTCAAAAAGAGCCAGCTGTCAAAGGTGAAGACCGAGTGTGGTAGCATTGTTTCCGGAACACCTGATATTTTGAGTGAGATTGAGAGGTTCTATGGGTGGCTGTACACATCATCGTTGGAGCCACATGCAAGTGTGAGTAACGATCCAAAAGTCTTATCCGACACTATTTCGATGATGTTCCGGACGTCAGTCTGAGCGAGATTAGAGTGGCTCTCCAGCACCTTAAAACGGCAAGGCCCTAGGCGAGGATGAATTTACAGCGGAGCTTCTGAAAGCGGATGGAAATCCGGTACTTAAAGTCCTTCAGAAGCTGTTTAATTCCATCCTCCATGGTGAAACTACTCCAGAAACCTGAAACAGAAGTGCGGTGGTCTTGTTCTTCAAGAAAGGTGACAACGCTCCTTGAACAACTATAGACCGATTTCCCTTCAGAGCCGCGTTTACATGCTCTTTTCGAGAGTCATTATGAATCTTCTCGCACGCAGACTCGACCACTTCCAGCCTTCCGAACAAGCCGGTTCCCGAAAATACTTCAGTACTATAGACCACATAAATACCCTGCGGCACGTCACTTTACCTTGCGTATCTGGACTATGAGAAAGCCTTTGAATACGTCGAAATTTGGGCGGTGCTATAGTCCCTTCAGCGGTGCCAACAACAACGGTGACTGTCGGTATATCGAAGTGCTGAAGTGTTTGTACAGTAGGGCTACGATGGCTATCCAAGTACAGAACCAGAGTACGAAACCTATCTAACTGCAGAGAGGTGTAGCCCATAAGACAGGGTGACGTTATATCGCCGAAACTCTTCTCCGTTGCATTGGAAGACGTTTACAAGCTACTGGAAAGGATACGGTATTAACAACCATGGCGAGTACATCACTCACCTTCGACTTGCCGACGATACAGTCCTTATAGCAGAATCGCTGGAGGACATAAGCACTATGCACAATAGTGTCTCCCAACGGATAGGTCTTAAAATGAACATGGACAAAACAAAAGTCATGTGCCAAAGTCAAAGTTCATGTCACATCTATGCTCGTAGTTGTTGGGAGCACTAAGCTCGAAGTTGATGACCAGTACGTTTACCTGAGACAAATTGTCCTACTAAGTAAGTCGATCTTCGACCGAGAGGTCAATCGATGGATTCAACTCGGCTGGGCAGCCTTCGGGAAATAACGACACATTTTCTCGTCAGGTATAGTTGACCCTTAGGCCCTCAAAACCGGAAAACGAGATTGTTCAACCAGTGCGTGTTGGCAGCGATGACTTATGGATCTTAGACGTGACACTTCACTGCTGGCTGTATGAGGACGCTCAAGGTCACTCAGCGAGCTATGGAGATGGCTATGCTCGAGGTTTCTCGGTGTGATAAACTTAGAAATGAGGATATTCACAGTAGAACCAGAGTGACCATAATTGCCCAACGGTTAGTAAGCTGAATTGGCAATAGGCCGGTCATTTAGCTCGAAGAACCGACAACCGTTGGGAAAAAAGGTTCTCGAGCAGTAGCCGCATACCGGCAGGCGAAGTGTAAGGTGACCCCCCACTAGATGGAGTGACGACCGGGTAAGATATGCAGGTCCAAGTCGATGGATGCAGGTGGCGCAGGGTATTTCTTGGGAGGGCCTATGTTCAGCAGTGGACTTGTGAAGGGCTGTAATAATGATGATGATGATGATTAATATTTAACTCACATGTGTAAAGTTAACTAAAGTTCTTCTTAAGCGAATTATGCAGTAAAAAATGTGTGAACAAACACTAATATTTATCTTTTTTTATTCTGTGAGTAACTAGTCTGTAACAAGATACTATTCTAGATATGGTATGATCTTATGAAAGTTATTTTAGGTAACCTCGTAGTTAATAGCAATTTTTCTCAATTGAATTGAATGAAATAGGTAAAATCAATTCTAATAAAATCAAATCTCATTTTCTTTTGCTTGCATGTGTCTTAGTAGCGTAAAAAATGAATAGGCAGTATTCATTATCTGAAAAAAGAAACAAAATAATAATTACTATAATATTAAGCAATAAAATCAATATAATATACAATATAAAAACCAATCAAGTCAGACATATATAAATACAGAAATATATATTTCAGTAAAACACACCGATGTAAAAGTGGCGAGTGACAGCGGAAACATTTTCCAACCCGTTATTGATAATGGCCGGTTGGCTCTCAGCACAAACAGACGTAAACTAGTTTTAAATTCACGTGGCCTAGGTATCCAGTCACAGTTGTATATAGCTTGGGACAGAAGACAGCTCTGCAAAGTATTTAAAAAGATTTACGCTATATTTGAAAACTATTATATATTATTATGTGATTTGTTCTGTACCAATAATTTTTAATTTAACCTTATCCATAATTTGGGTTCCAAACCAGCACGGCACGAAAATTTGCATAACCATAATGAACATGTATGTAGCAAGGAAAACGTAATATTCACTTGTAGCGGGCTAAAACAAATTTGAAATAAACAGTGTTGTTTTTGTTGCTTGGAGATTATAAGGTGGTATATGTTATCTTTAATTTAATGGAAAAATGCCAGGATTGCGGAGACAAAAATCCATCAGCAGGCATAATATATATAGACTGAACCGCAGAAACATTTTCCAAAGCTCCATCAGTGCTAACCGCAACTTGGTAACCCATGCCTAGGAGGGGACAATCTTCGCTCTTTCTTCTCAGGAACGATGCGCATGAGCAAAAGATACGCTCTCCTACTTAGTTCCTAATATTATCTTGCGCAACAGACCTCCTCTAGTCCGATACTCTAAGGTCGTGCGGGTAAAAAATATAAATAAAAAAAAATACTTTTTAGAGCCTCCCCGGCCCTGGAGGTGGATGCGATCTTTGGCTCTACTGCCGACCATTGAAAGTAAAAATAACTTTTCGGATTTTCTCGTTTTTAAGTCTATTACCCACAGAAACCTCGAGCATAGCCCAGCCCTCTTCATAACTCACTGGGCAACCTCGAATTTCCTCATACGGCTAGCAGTGCAGGACCCGTTTCAGATTCATAGGTCATCACTGGTAACACGCACTAATGGTACAATCTTGTTTTCAAGTTTTGAGGTATAGCTAACGAGAGGATATATCGTAATGTCCTTAACGCTGCCCAGCCGCGTTGAATCCATCGATTGAACTCTCGGTAGAAGTTGGGATTACCTACCCGAACTATTTGTCCTAGGTAAACATACCCGTCAACTGCTTCGTTACAAGTTTGTTTAGTCCATGTTCATTTTAAGACCTATCCATTAGGAAATGGATGGAGTCACTATTTAGATCATTCATTGAGCATAGTGCTTATGTCCTACAGCGATTTTGCCATAAGAACTATTTTGTGGGCAAATCCAAGGTAAGTGTTGTACTCGCCACTCATGTTAATACCGTATTCTTTCTAGTCCAATAGTTTGAAAACGTCTTGCAACGCAGCGGTGAAGAATTTTGGAGATAAAACGTCACCCTGCCTTACACCTCTCTGCAGTTGAATAGGTTTTGTACTCTGGTTCTTTACTCGGGTAGCCATCGTAGCCCTACTGTACAAACCCTTCAGCACTACTATATAACGACATCTAATTTGGCACCGCTGAGAGGACTTTAGCACCGCTCAAATTTCGATGGAATCACAGGGTGTCCATAGATGCAAGACAAAGTGGCAGATTGTACTCTTTGGTCTTCTGTACAATTTGCCGAAGCGTATGCGGTCCATGGTGCTAAATCCTTTTCTAAAACCTGCTTATTCGCGAGGTCAAAAGTCGTTGAGCCTGTGCGCGAGAGGATTCGTAATAATGCCTTTTGAAAACAGCACATAGGCGAACTTCAGAAGAGAAATCGGTATCTAGTTCGTCAAGAGAGCTTAATCACTTTTCTTGAAGAACAAGATCACCGCAATTCTGCTCCACGCCTGTGGAGTATTCCCACCAAGTAGGACAGAATTCGAGACCTTCTGAAGTACTTCAAGTACTGGTTTTTGACCTGCTTTTAGATTTCCGCTGTAATTCCATACTCGCTCGGGGATGCACTCGAATGTGAAGAAAAGTTAGAGCAGCGATGTTTTGTTTCGTTTTTTTACCCGACTGCCCGTGAAGTGAGGTAATGTTTTACGCGTGTTTGTATGTATTCTTGGGCACGCTCTGTAGCCGAAACAGCTTGATGTTATTGAACATATGGAGTGTCGTTAAATTTGACTTAGTTGTGGAAGTGAGATAGGGTGTAAATGTTTTCTCTTTTTAGTGACCCTTTTACACAGTCGGGGTTAATAACTTTCTATTTTAACCATTGGACTCGTTACTTATTATTAGTTATTGCTTCACTGCACTTAATTCTACCTGGTAATGAGCGGTAATGAAACCCTAGAATGCAGATTGCATTTACAAAGGCACATTCACTATTGCTTTGAAATCACCGAGATTGTAATGGAATAGAAAGACAGACGCTAGCAAATTATTTCACTCCCTTTCCATACGCAATGCAAAGAAAAAAAATACCATTAAGTTTCAATGTGTAAATGAACTATTTGCTCTATTTTCGTTAGTGACCATTGCGATAGCTCAGTGGTTAAGCGCACGCTCTAAATTACACAATGATTGCTCGCGCAGGTCGGTTTAGAACCCCGCTGGCATCACCACACACGCTCGGCAAAAAGTCAAATTAATAAAATTTATTTGTTCAATTAGTTTTTAAGCTATTGCATAGCTTCTATCGCGGGCCTTGAACGCGGGGACCGAATCCAGAAATTCCGTAACGAAAAAAACCTCACGCTCCCCACTGCGACGAGCACGGAGGTGTGGCGTTGAAAGCCGTGCATCTTCTAACGTCGTTTCAGTTCGGCAGACTTCGGCACTCGGCAGACTTCGGCACGGTGTTTGTGTGCGTGCGACTAGACGTATGCGTACACTAGCTGCTAACTCAATGATAAAAATTCCTGAATAACCTACATGTATTGTAAGATATTAAAAATATTTTAAACAATATTAACTTCTCATTTATTCAATAAGAGAAAAAAAATTGTTTTCTTATCGGTCACCACGCTCAAAAAGTGTAACTTGATTTAATATCAAAGACTTAACTGCATAAATAAAATAAATAAATAATTATAATTGCATAAGTTGATAAAAAATGCTATGCAATAGCTTTACCGCGGCAGTCACCGAGTGCCACACGTATTTTTTTTATTACATTTCTACTATAAACATTATTCTTACATCTCATAAATAAATAATAAAAAGGGTTGGATGAAAAATGCATGGCTAGTTGATCACATAAGATAACATTAACGATCTGCTATGGCTTCGCACGAGTAATATCTGGGTCCAATTGTGAATCTAAACCATTTTCTTACTATCGTACCATCCACTCTTTTATCTATTTCCATCGCCAGTGTACTTTTTTATATATAGTACCCGGATGACCGAGCTTTGCTCAGTTTTTTTTGAAATTACATTTAGATACAAACTACATACTGATGAATAATATTTTTTGATCTTTTTGACATAATAAAAAAATCTAAACTGGTTATTGGAATAAAAAATCGTGAGTGCAATTAGTTTAATTAAAATTTACATATTTTTGAAAAATACAAAAAAAGTGCTCGAAATAACAGATTTTCTCATAAAAGAAGGGAACTTGAAAAAAAAAGGAAAAAAAATCGGACCGAAGACAGGACGCGAACCAAGGTATTACGATTTCGCGACCGCTCGCTCTCCACTTGAGCTATTACGATTATTAACATAATGTCAAAATTTACCTTTTTATATGGGAGCAGTTTTTCATTGCCTGAAAATACGGACAAAAACATATTTTCTAAAAATAAACCCTAGCTAAATCGATTTATTACCCCCCGAAACTCCCGGATACTAAATTTTATGAAAATCGTTGAAGCCGTTTCCGATAGGTATATATATATATATATATATATATATATATATATATATATATATATATATATATATATATACAAGAATTGCTCGTTTAAAGGTATAGGAGATAATATAATAAGGATGACAAATGTGGTGGCTACGGAGATAGTGCATGCAATTGAGGGGGGTTGGAATGTGCTTTTCAGGTATGAGCAAATTAAGTTCTAATAACTTCAACGAGATGCATTGAAAAATGCCCGAGAATATAGAGTCAAATTATGGTAAAATTAAAAAAGCCTAAACGTAAAAAAAGCCTTTAATTTTGCTGCCATATTTCCACCATCATTTATACCCTTGACCTCGACAATTATTCATGTCTAAGTCAAACACTTGTACAATTACATCAAGAAAGAGGCCAGTAAGTCCTTTTTCCGAAAAGTTGCTTACTGGCTTGTAAGCAACAAAATACTCGTGCTTTGACTTCCTAATTAGCGTCAACAAAACTGAATGTTAGTGACAAGAGTGAGTGAAGTGGTGACCAGTGCCCGGTGGTAGCGTTTTGGTTGATTTCGGCGCCCCTCCGATGACGGCACCAGGTACGGTCGCACCGCCTTAGGCCGCCACTGGAAACACAGCATTAAGCTGCTATTTTCCGCTGGTATTCTGTGAGAGCGTGATCGTACCCCGATCGAGCAGACGTATTCAAGCTTCAACGATAACCATACAGCGTGCTTCTACCCCGTATAACTGTAATCACTGTTGTATTTCGATGTGAAGGATAAGAGAGCTAGTAATTACAGGATGTGAGGAGTTTCATTCTTCGCGAGTGGCAAGTGACGATGTACCTATAGCTTTTTTTGTCAGAAGTTTGTTGCAGTAGTACCATAAAATGGACTTTTCTTTTAGCATGTTTGTGAGTGAAAAATGTAATATAATGTAGCGACATAATAAAGGACGCGGATCGATAACTCAAAAGGTCGTGGGTTCGAATCCGCCATTTGACTACTGTCGTGAACCACTCCTAACACAAGCGTTTCAAACTTACCAGGAGTGGTTAAAAGGAATATTAGTAATGTTAATTAATAAGATTACTAATATTTAAAAAAAATTTAGTATCACTATAATATAAAAAAGTGTTTTATTTAAATTACTTACAAATTTAAATGAAATTACTTACCATAGTGAATCTGAACAAACATACACAAATTATACACGAAGCCATACTAAATTGAACGAATAAAGTCACGCTGAAAACTTGTTGAATAAGAGAACAAAGTCTGAAACGAAAACGTCATAATTTTTTTTAACAAAATTAAAATAACTGGATTCTAGATAGTTTATAAACAGTAAGTACATTGAATTATATTCCATATAAAAATTTCATTATCTATTAAATTATGAAGGGCTTGTTTAGTTTGATGCATAGCACTATCGCCATACTATATACGGTATGTATTCTCGATATTTACAGCAAATACACTGCGACATAATACTTATTGTATTGGAAGAAGTGTGCTGATGCTGAATAATAATAATTAGTTCAAGTTTAACACAACTATAAATGAGGTCTTTACATACGAAATTGGCGTTTTTTATGAAATAAGTTCACGTAAATTTTTTTCTATATTTTTATTTCTATTGATCAAAGTAATCAATCATATGATCGATGCATCTTTGTTGTAGTTAATGATGCCCTTCTTGAAGAAATCCGTTTCACGGGAGGCAACAAATTCTTTAGAAGAATTTTGTACTGCCTCTCGGTATTGAATTTTTTTTCAGCAAAAAAAGTTATCCGAATTCTGGAAAAAGTAAAAGTCCGTAAGCGCAAGGTGTGGTGAGTACGGCGGATGACGGAGAGCTTTCAAACCCAGCTTTTGTAACTTGGAGACCGTCTGTTTTGCAGTATGAGGTCGCGCGTTGTCGTGCGGGAGCAGCGGGGACGAGCGATTGACCAAAACTGGTTGGAGAGGCGCGAGCTTCTCCATAATTGTGTTCAGTTCTTCTCAGTACATATCTGCAGTAATGCTCATCCTGTATGGTTAGAAGCTGTGATGAATCACACCGGCGCTAGACCACCAAACAGTGACCATCACTTTTCTAGGGATAAGTTTAGGGAAGTGTTTAGGTGCTGAAGCAGGATTCAGCCAATTTACTGAGTGCTTGCGATTGTCAATTAGAATCCATTTTTCGTCGCAGTCAACAATGTGGTTCATAATTCTTTCGTTTGTGCACCTGTTGAGCAGTGCAAGGCACGTGTCGTCGCGCTGACTCCTTTCTCAAGCTTTTTACCTTGCCAATTTGATGCACAAGGACCAATATTGCTTTGATGCTAACGTCGAAAGCTGCTGCTAATTCAGCTCTCAGGTCTTCAAAATAAGCAAAGTTGAGAAAGCCTAAAATGTTTTCAATTTTATTAAAGGACATCCTTTTCTTTTGAACCATTCGTCTTGAAGTGGTTAATGTTGCCCTTACTTTACAAAAGGTGAAGGACCTATCCTTTGTGCACTAGCTTCAGGAACAGTCGAAGACATTTTGCAATGCTTCCTTGGAATATGCCGAAGATAGATTGATTTTCACCACCCGGTCTGACTTTTAAAAGAAGAAAGAAATTTGGAAGGGATATAATAATCTGGAAGTTTTCGGTAGTATATACTGATTCAGTCGTTTTGGGTTGAATATGGGTCTGTCGCTTCTGTTATTCTTCTTTGTTAGAAAAATGGTTGAGAAAAAGCTGGGACCTAGATGATGTTCATTCAGTACTTCAAGTACACCTAGGCGGAGCAATAATTTGCTTTGTTATCTCGAGCGATTGCATAGTTTCGAACCGTTGAAGCGTCCTTAAAGAAGTAGAGGCCTGGAGGTAAGTGGCAGACATATTCTCATGATTATTCCGAGAAGGGCCACCAGAGCCCGAAGTCACTGCCATAGCCTCCGATACGTTCGAAGTTAGCGCCTGTAAAAGACGTGCTTGCTCGGCAGTAAGTCATTTGTCTGACTGTCTTATTTTCCCGAGGTTCCTTCCTGATAGATTTTTAATTTTCGTAAAAAAAGATTGCTTAACGGTTTACATAATGATTTCTTATATTTACGCGAACACTACACATTGAAATAATACTAGTTTTTACGGAATTTATCGCGTATATTTAACTTTTTAATACCCGACGTTTCGAGAGCTTTACAGCACCCATGGTCACGGGAAGGACTTTGACCCGCGTCAAAGAACATATAGCTGATGTGAAGAATCGACGCTCCGGGAAGTCTGCAGTCTGTGAACATGTATAGGATCGCCCCCGTCACTACATCAGATTTGATAGACCACAAATCCTCGTTAAAGAACACCGATTCCTTCCAAGGATGATTCGCGAGGCTATTGAAATCAAAAAACATCCTAATTTCAATAGAGAAGATGGCTGGGTGCTACCATCTGTTTGGGATCCTATAATAAATAAAATTAAAACCCAACCCAAGCATACAACTGCAAGACTTCATGATACCATAAGTTCATACTGTGTAGATCGGAACAAAAGTTAAATTTTAATCTATGGTAACCGTGGTTAACTATGACATCTGGACGTTGAACATCTCAGTCCTTCCCGTGACCATGGGTGCTGTAAAGCTCTCGAAACGTCGGGTATTAAAAAGTTAAATATACGCGATAAATTCCGTAAAAACTAGTATTATTTCAATTGCTTAACGGTGCTTGAATTAAATTTGCTTATTATATTGTATCACTGTCTCGACTCTCTCTCATGCGATCTATTAGCTCACTGATGGATGATTGGATGGTTTAGTTGCAGACGCTACATGTTTTGTTACCAATTTTTCTGGATTAAATTAAGGACGAATCCATTTATCAATGCCACCTGTGCTTTGTATGTACCCTGAAGTTGCGTCTCAATAAAAAGGTTTTTAGAACTAGGTGGTATCTTACGCAGACCGTCCCGCAAGTTCTTATTAGGTAGCTTATTCTGGATACATTTTTTACGATTTTATATATATTCAGATCGTATACCGTAAAAAAGCTGCATTATTTTTTCGCTCATCTTGTGAAATTTGGAACTAGGTTGAAACAACTCCGATATTTTATAGAAAACACCCATCCAGGCAATAAAATTATCAAAATTTTATTGCCTGAGGGGAGCCACGCTGCAGCTATGTTATAATTGCAGTACAAAAGGATCGGCTCAACCGGGTAAGGACCACGCTCTTCTTAACTTTTATTTAGTCGCTGTACTTTTGTTACTATTAAAATTAAAATTAAATGTACATTTAAATTCTTCACAAATCTGAAGTTTAAAATATCAATTTTCTTCTTCTTCTTCTTCATCATCTCCTGGGAAATTGAAATTTTTATTTCATCTTCATCATCTTCGTTTTCCTGCATCACTGTCTCCAAACCTTCTAAAATTTCTGGATCAAATGCAGTTTCTTCCTCAGGATCGTCTTGCAATACAACAGCATTGAGGCAAGCTTGCCCATTGCATTGTTCACAAGTTAAGTGCATTGTTAGCCCGATTTTCTGCATACGCAGCGTAAAACACAACCATTCTTACAATTACAAAATATTGTACTGAGTAATTCATCTGGAGCTGGTGGTAATAGTGCAGTTATTGGCTGCAGAAATTTATTTTGGAGTACCCAGCCCCATTCTTGAGGTTCTAAACCATGTCCTAACCATTTTTGAATTTGGTAATAAACAAGTGTTGATGAGCTGCTGCACTTGTTGGTGAAAGGTTATATAATAGAGGTCCGCCTTCCCAGTTATAATCATAATAGAAAAATAAGATATACAAATATTTAATAATATTTTCTATTTACAATCTATATATATGTATATATACCTACCTAACCTATTTCGTGACCTTTGACCTCGAATAACTTACGACGCAGACACGAGATAATATAAGACTTTTGAGACAACTTTTAGAACGCCAAAATGAAGCTGTACACGAGTTTCCAGCTCTTTATCTCAAATTCCGAGATTGACCCCTTTTTCCCTAAAGTGTCAAAAAGGTCTCACAGAAGACCAGCGTAAAATAGCAACTTAGTGTTGTTGTGTCTCGTATGGTGAGCGTAGAGAACCGTATAAAGTAACAGTATAAAACCCTTTTTACTGGAATCGCGGCATTTCCTCAGGGGTGACAACATATCCGCATTTTGATCCTTAGTCGACGATAAATGTAGATGTCTATGGGCAACAGCATCCACGTGCCATTAGGTGGCCTATGTGCTTGTTTGTTACCGACGTTCTTAAAAAAAAAACTGTAAATTAAGACTAATTAATGTATAAAATTAATTTATCGAGCCATCGGGCCATCGGGCCAACGTATACCCATGATATTACGGAGACATTGAATATGGAATCTATCCATATTTCATATGTCCCTCCGATGCAAACACCAAGACTCAGAGGAATATAAAAGGTTTGGCAAAACAACCGCCCTATAAACTGCTATCTTAGTGGGTAACCTGAGATCATGTGAACGGAAAACCTTGGATCTCAATTTTCCGAAAGCAGCTGATTCAAAGCAGCTGATCAGCACCGATTCTTCCATTAATTTCAGCTTCGAGGTCACATTTAGATTTTATTACGCTTTCCAAGTACTTGAACTTTTCTACAGAATTTGGAACGCCTTGATTAAGCTGGATCCGTAAAGGGTCAGAGTGGGAACCCGTAGCCATCACTTCGGTCTTTATGACACTGACTTTGAGGCCAAACTTACGGCATGACTCATCAAGACTAGTCATCAATCTTTGGAGAGAATTTAAGGAATCCGTCACAAGGCACAAGTCATCCGCGTACATAATTTCATTTATTACGTCGCAAGACACCTTAGACTGCGAATGACTTGCTTGCACAGCATAAATGAATAAATTAATTTATGCTGTGCAAGTAAGGCGTTATACAACTACTCTTTCACAGCTAGCCAGGTAATCCTTTCCTTTCAGAAATTGTCTCAGCTCTTCATTAACCTCCACTTCCACAAAGCCCGGAGAAGCGTCGTGAAACTTTAAAATATCTGTATATCGCACTTCCTTTCAGTTAAAGTTGTCAAATACTTATAGGCACTCAAGTTGTTTCACACAATCAGGATTTGCACAAGGTATTTTAGAATCATTCATGGCTGCATCAATTATACCCAAATCTAAGCGCGGGGGCTCAACTGTGTCTGTGACGGCTGATGGCCATCCATTGAAAATGAATTATTAGAAAGATATTTATGCATTAAAACTTTAGTCAAAGTACTTATCTGATTAGCTAAGTTCTGAATATCTGAAGCACTCCTTTTGCTTAATTTCACCGGTGGTTAAGAGCATTCAGAAATTTAGGAATTTGATTTTTGATAAGTAAGATCGGCCTACAGCAACCGGATTGAAGCAGTGCTTCCGCAGATTCTTTGGCTCCATGCGCGTTAACTAACACGTTGTTAGTCAATACCACCACACAACAATACTCAAAATCAACTTGTTTTAAACAGTAAGAAATATGAAAATAAATTTGTACGATTATTTTACTTAGTACACCCAAAAGTTGACTATTAACGAATGTATGTGATACTAAGTGCATCTATACTTCTTACTTTATAGAGTATGATATATGTATTGTATAAGAAGTTAATTACACACAAAAATACATAATAATAAAATGCTTTTGTTTATGAAATCGATGATGTATATGAAATCATTTTCATACTTACTTGGAAACTTCGCCATAATGTGCAATAGTCTGATTGAGATTCACAATAAATTTATTTTCTGCATCATTTTTCAAATCACCAGCATTGTCGATTTTGTGGTCAAAGTTCAAGTTATTAGCAACATTTATCAGTCTTTCATTAAGAATTTCTAACTGAGCTATCATCAATATCATTAGCCCCGATAAAAATGAATCAATATTGATATTGTAAAGCATATGAAAATTAATTCCAATACCTTGATAGAAATAGAATGGATAAATAAATTTTTCTTTTATTTCACCTGACAAGAATGAATAACTGCTAACTGGGAACTCTAATTTAACTGACAAGAACAAGTGTTTTATAAGTGAAGAGAAAACATGTGCAAAATGACAAGTTAGCGAAATAGCTGCTAAGATTTTCCAGTATCTTCTGTTAAACTTTTTAGCATTTCTTAATATTGTTAATCCCTTAGCAGTTACCGGTTGTAAAATTTTGCTTTCTAAAATCTCTAAAATTCTTACAATGTTTTGTCGCATAAATAAAAAGGTCATAACTTTTGAGAATACCGCTAGCTCAGTAAAATAAAATAACATTTCTCCAATAAAAGCATCCAAATCATTTGGTAAGAAAAAAAATTGAGCGTTAAAAGTACGTCATATATGATGACAAAAATAAAGATGAACGTTTTGGAATAGAAATTGTAATTAGGAGATTTTTTGTTATAAGGATAAATACCAAGAAATGTCCAGAACTTAATGTTAATATCAAAGCAGTTTATTTGCTTAAATACAACCATTATCACGGCTAGTTTTCAGGCTTAACTTTATATTTCCAGGCGAAATGTTTACACATCTAAGAAATATTTATATGTTCAGTGTGAAAGACAAAACCCTTCTTTATAAAGCGAGAGTTGAAAGAACACCTCTGACTTGTAATTAGTTAAACACTTAAATTCAATTAAAGACATGATCCATAAAGGACAAGTAGTTTTCAAGTCGAAGGTTATAAAATTAAATGCATTTTCTTTTCCTTTGACAAGTCAAGTCAGTTTTCCCTATATTTATATAATGAGAGGTTACATATTTATTGGAAACCTTCAATTAACGCAGAAATTTTAATATTTAGTTATTTTTTTATAAATACTTTAGGTAGTCTAGTACTTATTTTGTGAATGAAATAATATTTTGAATAGAGTCTAACAATTGAAACGAGAACAGAACGAAGCAAATTATTAGTTAAATGTCGAGATCTTCTATTTATTTTTGTTTTATCATTCTCTTTACTTATTATATTCGTTTTAAATTCCATCCGTTTGATTTATAATTGAATCCTTTGTCTAAAATTTCAATGTCAGATTTATTAATCGTAAGAAGTGGTTATTAACTATTCCAGTAATCAAACAATTATCGGTATTTATACAAATTTCATGCAAAGAAATATTTGATCAAGCCGTGTAGTCACATGGATAAGGCGACTTGATAGAAGTTTTCGCTTTTTGGAACCCATGTATATCTATATGTACGTAATTATTGCAAAAAAATAAACCCATTTTATACAAAAGATTACGTGAAGACAGAAACGCGAATCATAGTAATTAGCTCGATAAAGAAATCATAAAAATAGACACTAAATCGATATTTAAGCATGTACGATGCAGACATTCCATAATTAAACCGTGTAAAAAGAAAAATGAAAAGGCTTATTATTTTTTAAGTCATGTTGTGAACACATTTTACAAATTAGTTTTTTTTTTTGCGATTCGATTTTAATCGAATAGTAACTGAGAGCATCTTTTGGAAGCCATGGAAGTTTTATTTTAAATTATATTGGATGTCAAATCTTCTAGACAGTGATCAACTGAAATAATACATACTAATATTATAAATGCGAAAGTGTGTTTGTGGTTTGTTTGTTTGTTTGTTCTTCTTTCACGTCGCAACAGAGCGTCGGCATGGCATGAATTTTGTTATGGGGATAGTTCGGTGGCTGTAGAATGACATAGGCTACTTTTTTCCGCTGAAAAACATCTCATTCCCGTGGGAAAATCGAATATGCAAAATTTTATTTTATTATTGCAAAATTAAATTCAGCTAGGTGGCGCCATTTCCACAAGACGGACGACGGTACGACGGGCGAACACAGAAGGTCAGAATATCTGGATTATTATGTCTTTTTACCAAAATTAAGATAAAAATGTATGGATCTTTATTTTTCCACGCAGAACCGGGAAGAGAGGGATAAAAACATAAAATTCACCAGCTGATTTTCTTCAAACGTTTTGGTGCATTGTAATTCACAGAATAGGCGATAACCACGCAGACGATATTAAGTAATCCGTTGATGCTCTGCCTACCCCGCAAGGGTTACAGGCGTGATTATAAGTATGGATCAGAAATACTATCACCACCTGTCACGCTTTCACTCTTAACTATTACTTAACTGTGGTAGAAACAGTTCTTAGTAAGCCTTATTAATAGGCCTTAGTAATATTTATTGAACGGAAATGAATACAGTTCTTATATGTGGTTATGAATGAATCGGTATTACAATAAGAAAAATTGTGCAAAATTATAAGGAAAATAATTTTTGAGAGTTCTTATTAACTAACGTATACTTAGTTTAAATTGATTCCGCTAGATTTCGTTACTAGGTTTTTAAAACGCGGTAACTAAAAAAATGTTTCCTGACATGTACTTAACTCCCGTCGTTGAGCCGCGCGTCAACTTATAGTGCATACAGTACCTATACGCTTAAATTGTTTCTATTTCGTAGCTTATTCGACTACCTGCTTTCGATTTCGGTTGTTTATTATTTGCTTTGTGATTTGGTTAAGGTTGAATGGATTTATACTTTTATTATTATATTGGCTTTTATTTTCGGATTTGTGTATTTTCTTGGATCGGTTTTGTTGATTTGGTTGGTATTCCTTTATACATATTTAGACTCTGGCTTTGATTTTGGATTTTGTTTATTTAGAATCGTGAATTGGTTTTCGTTGTTTTAGGTTGTTTAACAATATTTCAAAGGAATATTAATGGTATAGATAGTATATACGGTACCTATACACTTACTTCTTTTTTCGTTTGTTATATTTATATTGGCTACTGCTTTCGGTTTTGGTTTTTTGCGATTTGTTTTGTGATCTGGTTTAAGTTGATTTGATTTTTTTTGGCTATCGTTTTCGGATTCTTGTTGTTTCTTGAATTGGTTATGTAGTTTTGATTTTAAAAAATATTTTAAAGGAATATTTATTCCTTTTAGATATTTTGGATTTGCTTTTAAAAAAAATATTTAAGAGGAAATTTAGTTCCTTTTAGGTATTTTAACGTTTTCTTATAAAAAGGTTTTTTGTTACTTCATAATGCCTCGCAAACGTAAGTCCAGCCTTTCAAGAGTATCTTCTCAAAGACAAGCGAAAAGATTAGCTCGATCGCTAGAATCTTTAGAAGATGCTGAACTGAGAAGGCAAGAACAAGCAGAGCGTCAGGCTGCTTTTAGAGCATCTGAGACACCTTCTCAACGTCAGCAAAGACGTCTTGAACAGACAGAGCGTCAGGTTGCTTTAAGAGCTTCCGAAACACCTTTTCAAAGTCAGGAAAGGCGTCTTGAATAGGCAGAGCGTCAAGCTACTTTAAGAGCTTCTGAAACACCTTCTCAAAGTCAGCGAAGTTGTCTTGAACAGGCAGAGCATCAAGTTACTTTAAGAGCTACTGAAACACCTACTCAAAGTCATCAAAGGCGTCTTGAACTGGCAGAGCGTCAAGCTACTTTAAGAGCTACTGAAACACGTGATCAAAGTCAGCAAAGGCATCTTGAACAGGCAGAGCGTCAATTTACTTTAAAAGCTACTGAAACACCTGCTCAAAATCAGCAAATAAAGCGCAAGGGCAAACGTTACAGGTAGCGGGGGTCAACTTAGAAAAACCGTGCTTCTCTCATGGTCAGCTGTATGTAGCATGTTCGCGTGTGTCAAATGCTCAGAATCTCCACATTCTTTCCCCGAATGGAAAAAACATATAACATTGTGTACAGTAGCGTCTTAAAATAGTGTTCAGTTAGTTTTTTTCCAAAATTCCCACAATCGATTAATCATAATTCCCACAGATCTTCCCTTTCAATTCAAAATTTCCTATTTAGCTCAGTTTCTTTTCAGTTCCAAATGCTGCACCTCTAACGGACCTATTAAGCTCAGTTTCCTTTCAACTCAAAAGGCTGCATCTCTGACGGATCTTTTATTTGGCTCAGTTTCCTTTCAAATCAGAAAACTGCATCTTTGATGAATCAATTCAGCTCGGTTTCTTTTCAAAAGTCTGCATCCCTGACGGATAATTATGCTCAATTTCCTTTAATTAAAAAATATCCCATTTCCATTTGGAATAAACAGGCTATTTTCATGCTTTCCTATACGCTGCGTTTCAAAACATTTGAATAAGCTGACGAATCAATTTTGCTCGGTTTCCTTTTAATGGCTGCATTTCTGACAAATCTATAAAACTCAGTTTTCTTTCAATTCTAAAAGCAATGGATAGTTCATTTCCCAGTGACCATGCGGGCTGAAGCCGCGGGTAACAGCTAGTTTTATATATGCCGAAAACAATTTTGAATATATGTTGCAATTTTTTCACAAATTTATGATATGTATACAAACTGAACTTGTCCACAATATATACATAGATTATGATACTAAGGCAGGTCATAAGTTCTGTCAAAAACTGTTTATAATATTAATGATACACTTTTTGATAATTATAAAGAAATTATATATGAAATGAAAGGCAATTTAAATTAGAATACAATTTTATTTACATTATTCAAAATGCCCTCCCCTATTTTGAATACATGCCCCTAATCGACGCGGCCAATCATCAATCGCAGCGCGCACCACATTCAAATCTATTTCTGTCGCTGCTTTAGCCAAAAATGCTCGAAGAGATTACAAATTCTGATGAGGTTTAGCGCAGACTTTCTCCTCCAAATGTTGCCATATCTAATAATCCAGTGTGTTTAAATCTGGGCTAGAAGAGGGCCAGTCTTCATGTCCGATAAAGTCAATTCCATGGGCGGTCAACCAGTTTCGCGTGTTTCGTGTCCTGTTCGTATATCCAATGTTTGTTTATGAACATTGTTTTAGAAAAGGTTCCACTATGTTTGTTAGGACAGTATTTTGGTACACCTCGGTACTGATTTCTACACATTTTTCACAGGAAAATACCTCAGTTAAGCTTGAATATGAGTCTCCAAGCCAAACCATGAGTGACGAAGGATAATGTGCTCATTGAACCATCGGAATACGCGTGCTGGCCTTCTTCACTGCTGTGGTCATACACCTTATCATTTTGTTTATTATAACTTACTTCGATGTTAAAAAGTTTTTCATCCGAAAACGAAATATTGCGGTATTTTTTCCTGCGTACTGCCGTAACAAAGCGCAGGATCTATCCAGGTTAATTTTTTTTAAACGCTTCTTACGATAAGTTCGTAGTCCTAGGTCTTCATTGATCACTTTTTTGACCGTGATTTTGTTTAGGCCCGTCTGAAGAACTAAGATTTTTTGTTTACGAACAGGATTTCGTTGAACTCGCACCTTCACTACTTTGATGATCGCGGGTGTCCTAACTGTACGATCGGCCGGTCCTCTTACGATCCCCGAAGATTGAATTTTAAATCATAGGGTTATTTTCGATTTTTGTAGAATATTGAAAATCTCTTTTGGCGCGTAACCATAGCGGTGCAACGAGATAACAGCTACTCTATGTTCTTTCTTCGACCACTCCATATTTGAAAATGAATGAAAATTACCAGGTGTGCGTTGCACGTGTTTTTTTACAATAATTACGAATAGCCACAGAGGCGCTGCTGCACGTGCAGGATGCACTGGCATAACATCTCCTCAACGCTCCATCACGTCTTACTTATCTGTAGACAGAAAAACATCGTACGATTATCCTGACAAAAGTCATATACTTTTACACATTCAACAATACGTTCTGGTACGGTATATATTGAACCTTCAGGTGTTAACGATCAGCTCTGGTCTGGTCTACATCCACCCTTCAGGCAATTAGTATTGGACCGGTTGCTTTGAACCCTGCAACACTAATTAGTTTTGGTCCGGCAACATGCCCTTCAAAACTCCTTTATTGTTTCTGCTATTACGGAATCACTATTCCCTGTAGCCATACCATTGGACCGGCATAAGCCCTTCAATGATAGCAAGAACCACTTTCTTTTCTTGCTTATTTTCTCTGTTTATTTTGTTTTTTACTCTATCTAGGGGCACGGCAGTGCCCCGCCAAATCGAGCAAAAAAGCGGCACGGCCGTACCATACTTTTCTCGAAGCAATTCAGGCCAATTTTGGACCCCCTATTACTTCGTTGTAGATAAAACTAGAAACCTGAATTTTCAGAAACCAAGCAGAAATTGTACAGACACGGTATATTTTAAATTTCATTCAATTTGAATTAGTAGTTTAGGAATAAAATTAGTCTAAGTTTCTTAATTTTGTCACTCACTGACTGACCGATCATCAAAACTCTAAGGCATTTCTAGCAGACATAAAAGCTTCAAACTTAGAACACGATTAGTGTTTAGTGTATAAATCAAGGAAAAACTAAAATATTTTTTAATTCGGTCCAGTTTTCTAGGTACACTAACTGCATAAATAACTTTGTAATCACATTTAAGTATATAAGATTACAAAGTTACATTTGCAGTGAACGAATCAGTGTACCTGTATTATGTATAATATAATGGAATAAAAGGTGTAGATAGTTACTTTGTTGGTAATCAAGATGTAGAAGGTACCGGAAGGGAAAGAGGAGGACTATCTGCAAAAAGAAATGAGATGCCATCAAAAACATAACTTGTAAAAAAAAAAAAAACAAGTCGCGCAACTCAGTTCTTCTATCGTAAAAAGTTGTGAGATCCATGTAATACGAAATCGGTTAATTTATTAAGTCCCTACTTCTTTCTTCTGTCTTCTGGGTTCTAGGTTCTTCTGTCTTAAGTTATTAAATTATGTAATAAGCTAACATAACAACATCTTATTGCGACCTTATTAGGTAATATTAAAAATCTTTTATGTTTTAAATAAATAGATTGACTTGGCAATCGCACTAAGCAATCGAATTTTATATAATATGTATTACTTGTTAGATAAATTGTTTTTTCATGCGATGGCCACAAAGGACAGGTTGGTGAATGGAAGGCGCATTACCAGTACGAAGCGTATCAACAAGCTTGTCTACCGTAGTAAAATAATATTATATAAAAGCCCCAGTACTAGGAGTACCCCGTGCCTACCGGAACTTTCTCATTTCTGGAAGCGTTTTTAGGTAGAAAAGTGTTCCAATTACAAAGCGTCTCAGCGTTTCTTCTAAATATTTTGGTTTTTAAAACATGCAGGTTTGCTCACCACCTATCTAATTCATCGCTGAGTAAATAAGCACTTACAATCCGAGTTACAGTTTCGGTGATGTTTGCGTGTGTCAAACTGTGGTTATTCGTGCTGGAATGTACGAGTAAATAAAGGTAGACTAAGATTTTAAAAACAATGCAATGGCCTTTTCTTAGATTAAAGATTTTTGGAATCTATTATGTCAAA
Source organism: Parnassius apollo (assembly GCA_907164705.1). NCBI lineage: Eukaryota > Metazoa > Arthropoda > Insecta > Lepidoptera > Papilionidae > Parnassius > Parnassius apollo. Next base: position 28,851,252 of record CAJQZP010000693.1, read on the forward strand.
TAATTTTAATTGTAGTATCAAAAATAATTTAATTGATATCAAAACCAGGCAGAAGGTATTTAAAGAATCTAGTGAGTACTTACAGTAATGTTTGCATGGGACTAACCCTGTTTAGTATGCATTAACCACGGGCGCGGTCAGCGACGCGATTGAAACTTAATCCCTCCGGACTCTGTCTCACTACGGGCTGATTCTGATTGCAGCCAACAGCTTTTGTTCTCCGTGTATAAGTACATAAAAATGTAAATCAATTATTTTGTGTATCTGACAGTAAAATTTCACCACTTAATTATTATACGTTAGGGCATAATGAAATGATCGGGAATAGAGTATTTCGGATTCGGTTAAAATAAAACCTTTTTTAGAATTTGAATATTGGCCTCTTAGAATCTTAATGACATTCAAACAATTAAAATAATATTTTGGTTTAAAGTTGACACGTCGTTAACAGAAATGGAGCTCACGCGTGAACAATTCCGTGCCATAATTTATCACAATTTTCGTCGCGGCTTATCTCCGCGCACTAATCAGTCGCAGCGAACTTGTTTCGATTTATGATGAGTGAAAAGTGCATTAAGTTGAACGGAAAATACTTCGAAAAACATAAAAATGCAATTCAGCCATGCCGTGCATGTTCATTCAGTGTGCTCCTCGTAAATGAAAAGGTTATGGTCACATTTTCCGAACACTATAAAAATAAGTTTTATTATAATATAATCGTATACCTGGACTTTATAATTATTTTTTTATATAGGATAGGGTGACAAACGAGCACACAGTTCACCTGATGGTAAGTGGTTGCTGTGGCCCATAGACATCTACATCTATCCTCGATTACGAATCAAAATACAGATGCGTTGTCACCCGTGAGGACTAAGAAGGAATGCCTCGTCTCCAGTAAAAAGGGTCTCGGGTTCTCTACACTCACCATACGAAACACAGCAGCATTAAGCTACTATTTGACGGTAGTATTCTGTGAGAGCGGGGTCCTTCCCCGGTCGAGCCGACCCATTCGTGTTACAACTATACTACTAATATAACTGCAGCATGGCTCTACCACGTGTAAAACTTTATAATTTTGGTCAAGCGTCTTAAAATCTACCATCTAGGCATTTTCAATGATGCCTTATAATATATAATAAATTATTATATAAGTTTTTTTTAAATATGTATAGAGACGATGATAATGGTAAGGTCTGTGTAGAGTCTATCCGGGTTGGTAATATTCCTCTTATCTTACTATTTGCAGTCGCGAGAAGTGCGTCTTCGAATGTTTCGTTGAAAGATTTGTGTAGTTGATAGATATGTCTTTGTAACACCCAGAGTTTCCAAAGTGTTTACGGCAGTCTTTGCATAAAGTTTTTCCTAGCTTGCAAGTTTCCATGGGTTGTAAAAGCTATTTTTCATAGGTATATCGCTTCTTTGTTATTCTTTCATTATAAAGGAAAAAACTTATATTATTAATTATTTTATAGTTGGTATCACTTCAAATTCTCATCTTTACTGTTATAAAATATTTGAATGTTGATTGAGGCGGAAAATACATATTAATATAAATTATTTTTATATGCAAGCTATTAAATACTGCACATAAAACGGGGCTACCATACTTCGTTACCCTGTTCATTGTTCTGCACCCATTTATTACTCTTTATTGCCGGTGCTCGAGCAGTGTCAGGTATGAGGTAATACAATTTAAATATTAATCCAATATAATTAAGGGATATCAATATATTTTTTAATACCAAACAAACATTGTTTACTTGCGTATTTATCATCAGTCCGTAGAACAGGCTCCTCTCATTAAAGAAAGGATTTAACATAATCGTCATGTTTCACGGATGGCTTGTCGATTGCTTCATTATTGCTTGTGTAAAAATATTTATAATGTAATTGATATGCAAAAAGTTCGTTTAGGTAATGCCACATTTTAGGTCTAGAATATTTCGATATATTATATTATGCCGATGTATGCTTTGTTTCTAACGATAAATCTTTGAAATAGATTACTTTATTTTTTAAATATAATATCAATACGATTTATGATTGGCTGCTAATATTTCAGTCCTAGAAGATTTCCAAGGAAACCTCGGTCTCCTCGTACTATCATCATAATAAGCAATGAATTTATGTAAAATATTTATAGCAAGCTAAGCAGTTCAATATACGTTTTTTTTTTAAATAAAATGGAATAAAATTGTAAATACGTTTAACGTGATTGTATCTAATAGCCAATAAGAAAACCATCACCACATTTTATCTCGTGGATGCTATAGAGGCCACGTAAGAATCTTGAGGCTTTCATAAATTATTTAAAAAGATTTATAAATATTAATAATAACCAACAATATTAGTAATGAAAAACTTAGTTATTATAGATTAAAAAAATTGAATTTTTGGAGAATATTTAAAAGAACCAAATACAACAATAAAAAAGAACAAGGACAATGAAAGGACAGACTCAAAATGGCCTACAGATTAACACGAACAAAACGCATTGTACAATAATTACATACTACTATTTTTATGGTTTGCATATGATTTATTATAATCGAACAGACACATCAGGATCTCTAAAACAAAGAGAGTGGTATCATGACTTTATTCGTTTATCCGTCGTCATAATTAACAAAACAATAAAATACTTTGTAGCAGATTAAGATGTCTTTAATTATTACTACTAATTATAACGATTACTAATTTTTACATTATATTTAACTATCTAGGTATAACTTTGGTAATTAATCAATAACTGTTCTTAGTTGATTTACGCAAAAGGTTATACTACTGCCTTTTTACATACCAATTGCTTTTGATTTAAGAGGAGTATTGCAAAAAAATAAAAAAGCATGCAGCTCACACGCGACAAAAGTGAAACCTTCAAATGAAATGAAATATAAAATACAAATACTTTAAATGATTTATTTAATATTATAATCTAAAATACAAGTTCGGTATAACATATAAGAAAATTTAATTTTACAGTAAATAAATACTTACATTTAATAATTAATATTAATATAATAATTAATAATAATATATATTAGACACAGATATTTTATTACTCTTTTCGATATACCTTATAAAGTACTCACTAATTACAAAAAGATTTATATCAATTTTACCTATTACGAAGTTGAGGTTTGGCCGTTCTTCACTGCTTGTGTTTCTGCTCTGCTGCTTTAATATTGGGTCCTTACATATGAAATTAGCGTTTTGTCGTACTGACCACTTTGATCTGAAATATCTCCTCCTTTGTTAAGAAATCTAAATTCAAATTTATAAATTCGTTTAGCTGGTACATTTGCGTTTTAAAAACAGTCATTCATTTGTTTTTTCCTCATTATTATATTCTTTGGCGTTGCTTATTACCGCACCATGGAAAAGATGAAATATCGTTATATTTACGAGTAAGAGTTCTACCGTGGGACCAGTGCTGCAGAAACAGCTCGAAGGATTAATGATGTGTACGGCGCTGGTAGCTTAGATGGTTAACGCTCGCTGTAAATATAACAGAACGCGAGTTACCCGGGTTCGATCCCTGCCGGCACCAATGAAAGTGTTAATTGCAATTTTAAGTGCTGATTTACCACGTGCGGTGAAGGAAAACATCGTGAGGAAACCTGCATGTCTGAGGAATAAGAGAAAAAATATTTCGAAGACGTGTGAAGTTCACCAACACAAATTGGGGCAGCGCGGCGGACACTTCCTTGCCCTGAAACTCTCTCAGAAATGAGGTGAGGCCTGTGCCTAGCAGTGGGACGTATATAGGCTGTAACTTTACTTTAACTTTACTTTACGGTACTGGTGTCGCAAAAGAAAGCACGGTACGTTTTTAGTTTCAACGTTTTCGGTCTGGAAATTTCGACCTTCAGAACCAATCCCATGGACGGCTGTGACCAAAGTGGAAAATGAAGAATTAAAGGCTATTATGGAAGCAAATCCATCACAAAGCACTTCAGAGATAGCTGCGGGCTTCGGGGTAAGTGATAAAACTGTATTATTCCACTTGAAACAAATCGGGAAAGTAAAAACCTTGAACGATGGGTACCTCATGAATTGAGTCAATCGAACTTGCGAAAACGTTTCGACTGCTGTGTTACTTTGCTCACCGACACATAAATGAAGGGATTTTAAATCGAATCATTACTTGTGATGAAAAGTGGATACCGTACGATAATAAGAAGCGCTCGTCGCAATGGCTGAACCCGGGAGACCCAGCCAAATCCTGCCCTAAACGAAAATTGACTCAGAAAAAGTTACTTGTGAGTGTTTGGTGGACTAGCGCCGGTGTCGTTTACTAAGCTTTCTAAAATCTGGCCAAACGGTTACGGCAGATATCTTTTGTCAGCAACTGCAAACCATTAAGGAAGAACTATCTGCTAAACAACCGAGATTGGTCAATCGCTCTAGGCCACTGCTGCTTCACGACAACGCATGACTACACACTGCACAACAAACAACCACTAAGTTAGATGAGCTACAATTGGAATGTCTGCGACATCCACCGTACTCTTCGGACCTTGATCCAATAGATAATCATTTTTTCCGGAATTAGGACAATTTTTACAAGGAAAAAAATTCAACTCCGATGCGGCAGTCCAAACCGTCTTCAAAGAGTTTATTGATTCTCGCCTCCATGATTTTAATTAAATATATTTTACAAAAAAAAAATATCAATATATATTCCTCTCGTACAAAACGCCAATTTCATATGTAAGGACCTATTACATAAGTACACGACACCTTTGTACCTGTCTCCTCGACGCTGTTTCGGCAGCGTTTACGACTTTTTTCTCGCGAGCATTGAGCTATAATAGATAATGCTTCCTATCTCTTAATATACTATATCGATAATTTATGTGTCCGTCTCTTTTACTGTCGCTTTTTCGTGTCATAGACGTTCAAATCACAACGATGCTAAAGAAGTTTTCAGTTCAAAAACGCAAAATTACAAGGTTTCCTCGTTGTAATTATATGTTTTCCGTTCATTGCTTGAAATAACAATTAATTGGTAAAAATATTTAGTTTTCTCTATTACAATAAGCTCAAGGCAAACTTTAGACAACTTTTTTATTTATTTAGTAGCAATCATTTTACCGATGCATGTTTAGGCCAAAACTCTGAGAGACATGATTTGGGTGCTCTAACTTGCAGATTATATTGAATATCGACCATCAAAAAAATATTTTTATCTCACAAATATCCTATAATTTAATAACGATAGAATACATTTTCGTTATATGTATTTCACATAAGTAAAAAAATCGATATAATTCAATTATCTACCGAAAAATCTTCGATACAAGCCCTAATATCTCCGAAGTTCTACATCATTTTGAGGTAAAATTTATACCAAAATAATCATCAACATTTACTTAAACTATACTATGATTTTTATAAATCGTTACTATTATTTTTTAATTAATTAAATAAAAGTACCATATATATTTCACTGCGTCGGTCTACTGAATTCATTACCGCGCCAGTGGCTCTAGAGGTTGGACCTGTGTCAATTTATTTCGTGTGCTCCGTCTCGTTTCGATAATATCGATGCGTCGATGACCGTGGTGCTGCTATTTTGTGCTAGAGCATCGTCAACTACGCTCGTAATTTTTAATCTTTGGAAGTGTTTACTTTCGTACAGTATAGTTCAATTAGTATAAAGTTCGCACATTATTATTGTATCAGATAGCTAACTCATAATAGTTATTTTGATTGTAGCTGAGCTTTCTTACCAGTCGGAACGGGAAAAATAATGTGAAATAATGTGAAAATAATTACAAGTATTAATGTTTGATGGCTCCGTGGCGCAGTGGCTCAGCTATGAGTTGATATTGCAACCTAAATTTTCCGTACATATTTTTATATTTTGGTATAGTCATATATGGATTAAAAGCTTGTCATGTAAGCTTTGTATAGATATGAATAAATTTTAATCCTTCCTTGCTATAATTTTCAGGCAGTAGTTGGTATTTCACTTTGTTGTGTACTGGTAGTATATTGCAATGATGAAAAAGACCATAAGGATTTTTTTAAATTTATCTCTGATTTTGAGACGGGTGATACGTTTAAGAATGCGCAATTGTAGCTCGTATATTTTTTCAAGGTGGATTTTATATGTGCGTCCATAACTGCTTAACCCATACGAAACTATTGATTCGCTGAGTGCTTTATATAGTAACATTAGCATGTGGTAAGGTACTTTACTCTTGATGAGGTAAAATTTTGCTAAGATTGCTCGTAGCTTATCACATACAGATTCAATGTGATAAGTCCATTTCATACGGTCATCGATTATTAAACCTAAATACCTACATTTTTCTACCACTTAAATCTAGGGACATTCGCAGTTGTTATTGTTATTCAAATGTGTCACTAAACGTAAAAAAAGAAATATCCTATCTCTGGAGAAAAAATAATGGAGAATAAAAATGTATGTGCATGCTTTTCACATGAACTGGCCTAGATTATGCAGTAAAAGTACTAAAAATCTACAAAGATGACAAATTATGGATTTTGAATATGTTACCCAAGTTACAAGCGTTTTATAAAAATGTGTACTGCCTGAAATTATTGACTCGAGATAAGCCTGGTGAATGCCGTGGCGGCAAATTTTTTATAATATAATGTATGGTAATTAAAAATATAATATTAGCTACAGATGGTTATTTTATTTATTAAAAAAGAAAGTATTTTGGATATTATACTCAAGTAATTACCAGCATATATTGTATCATAAATGACCACTTGACTGTACAGTATGATAGTAAGATTATCGAAGCTGCATAAATGAAAGTTTCTTGATTTGTGCCGCATGCGTTCCGCGTCCGTATACCATCCAATTACGATGAAACTTTAAATATTTTTTTTTGACTAGGTTTTCATGAGGTTCTCGTCGTACGGAATGGTAATGTCGAAAAAATGCAGCTCAGACCTTTAATTATGAAAGACCGTTCCCAGTTCCTTCTGAGAGAATTGCTATAATCATAAGTGTCTATCCAGGTGACGAAGAAATTCCCACGGTGGCGTTTAACAACCTAGTCAATAATTGATAGAATCAGGCGTTACTTTGCGGAAATCCATTATAATAAAGATATTGATTAATTTTCAACCTTCGCTAACTAAATACAATGATGTGTCTACCTGGATTGAAGAGCACCTCCCGCCCTCCCTCAATTGCGTGCACTAATTCCGTCACCACTAGTCCCAGCACCACTACTCCCAACACCACTACTCCCGGCACCACTACTTCCGAGTCCTTCTCGACGATAATATGACACGTATTTCGCCTCTACACGAGGCATCCTTAGGTGATGTAGACTCTACGGCGGCTGACCGCTAACAAATTAATCAATATCTTTATTAACCCAGTCAATAATCGGTGTTAATAGGGAGTGATTCATTGGTTCAACGGGCGCCACTCCGTAATCCTTTCTGAGCACGCGATATTATCTGATTTAATAAAAATAATAATAAGCTTGGCGTGCTCAGCAAAGCGGGATAGTATTTCATGCCGGTTCGGCCGCACATGGAATAGTGTTCCCATCTCTGGGCTGGGGATCACCAGTACCGGCTCCTTCCACTTGACCGCATCCCGAGCAGAGTGGCTCGAATCGTCGACTACCGAGTGCTTTCCGATCGGTTTGATTCATTGGCGCTGCGAAGAGATGTTGCATCTCTTTGCGTATTTTATCTATTACGGGGAGTACTCTGAGGAATTGTTCGGATTAATCAAAGCCGCCAAATTTCATGAACGCACTATGCGGCAAACCTCCCGATACCATCCACACCATCTGGATGCTTGGCGGTCCACTACTGTACGTTTCACTAGGAGTTTTCTTCCCCGTACAACCTCTCTGTGGAATAATTTACCACCGGCACTTTTTCTGGACGGATACGACCTGGGGACCTTCAAGAAAAGAGCTTACTCCTTTCTAAAGGGCCGGCAACGCACCTGCAATTCCCCTGGTGTTGCGGTTGTTCATGGGCTGCGGTAGTCATTTAACATCAGGTAAACCGTATGCTCGTTTGCCCCCTCTTCTATAAAAAAATAGTGTTATGATAAGAGGGTGTTTTGTCTCAAATATGCGTATATAACGATATACCTAAGAATAGTAACTAACCCATACCTAAATTTAATACACGCGATAAAAACTAGTATTATTTGAATGTGTAGTGTTCGTGTAAATATATGAAATCGTTATGTAACCCATACCTATCTTCCCGTGGTGGTTGCGCGGAAAACCATTCGTATTTTAATTTTATTCGAGGGTATGCTTGCCAAGCTTTGTCCTTTCCTTAACCTATCGTCCCTCCGTACACACCGGGGTGGTGGGGTGAGAGGGGAAAGAAGAGATTCTAGTATGTTGCGTGATTCTCGCAACCAATGAGAAGAGCGCCCGACTTCGATGGGAAAGAAGCCGATATAAGCTCGCGCGCTGGGCTCGAGCGTTCTCTTGCCTTTGCGCTGCTAGTTGGAAACACACCGCCTGGGACAGTCGCGTCCTAGAGGGCTCTTGCCCACGCGCCACTCGTTCAAACCGCACCAACCTGGAGCAGTCGCGCTCCAGGAGTAACCGCCTCACCTAGTGTGAGATATCGTCGCGCACTGCGCTCTTCCATCGCACCACCGGCCAGAACCGCATCTCTGGGGCGTATACAGTCCATCTAGTATAACATCTCGAGTAATAGTATGATATGAATATAATATGAAGCCATCTATGGAATGCTTATATTCAGCGATAGACTTTGAAAAGGCTTTAATGGATGGAAACACCTACAAATTCGTAATAACAATGAATAACAAATAGGTAAGAGTCAAGATGAGGTCAGGGAGCGTCACCCATATATGTTAAAAGAATTATCTATTCTTCTTCTTCTTCTTCATCATCAACATGTTAAAGTCTACTGCAAGACATGAGCTAACTATGGAGTGGTGATTTGCCATAACTGTCAAGGTAGCTGAAATTATAGTTTTGTTTGTCGAATAACTAGAATTTTTTTTTCACTCATTCCAATGTACTGGAGATTGCTTAGTATAATATCAGAATTAGTCCCGGAATTAAGTAACTGCCGCATCTTTGCAAGGACACCCAACATTTTAGGTTCAAGGCTATTAAAGAATGGAGACATCTTCGACTATGTGACCACTTACTACCAAGCGGGATAGTAATCAACCGCTGGCTTAGAATAGTAAAAAAACATAATAGGAATACACATTAAACAATCCCGATAGTTCAGATTGGCTAAAAATATAATATTACAGTTTACAGAGTTTAGAGCCGTGGTAGCTCAGATGGTTAACGCTCGCTGTAAATATAACAGAACGCGAGTAACACGCGTTCAATCCCCGCCGGCACCAATGAAATTGTTAATTGCAATTTTAAGTACTCATTTACCACGTGCTCGGCGGTGAAGTAAAACATCGTGGTTTACGTATCGGAGAAATAAGAAAAAAATATATTTCGAAGACATGTGAAGTTCGTCAACACGCTTTGGGGCAGTGCGGCGGACACTTTCTTGCCCTAAAACCCTTTCAGAAATGAGGGGAGGCCTGTGCCCAGCAGTGGGACGTATATAGGCTGTAACTTCACTTTTGTTTACTTTTTATATCAAAAATACTCTCGGCTTTATTTTGACATTTTTATTAAAGCACTTATCGTTGTGCCCTAATAATATTATTTCTTAAAAAATTGCTACAGTAAAGTAGATCGTGGAAAATAAATGAAATGGCCGAGAGAAATTATATTTTGCAGTTATTTGTAAATAAAGTTGATTTAAAATATTTCGACTGTTTAATTTCGAGTGTTGTAAGGTTGTAACGCTGTGAATGCTAATAATGTAAGGGTTGGTTTAAATTTATGAGACAATTAAAGTGGAATTAAGCGATTTAAGTAAGTTGACGCATTTCAGTATTTTTGTAACATTGAAGTGCCTTAGTATTTTACGCGGCTATTATATTAAGTTTGTACGCAATTTCCATTTCAATGTTTTCTCATATTAAAATTATTGCGTATAGTAAATTAGAGAAGAAAAATTTAATTAGATAAGGTTCGCGTGCATGTTAAAAATACATTTTTTGTACGACTTAAAGTAAAAAAAGTAACAGCCTATATACGTCCCACCGCTGAGCACAGGCCTCCCCTCATTTCTAAGTGGGTTTTAGGGCAAGGAATTGTCCGCCGCGCTGCTCCAATGCGTGTTGGTGAACTTCACATGTCTTCGAATTTTTTTTTCCTTATTTCTCTGACATGCAGGTTTCCTCACGATGTTTTCGTTCACCGCCGAGCACGAGGTATATCAGCACTTAAAATTGTTAACAGTTTCATTGGTGCCGGCGGGGATCGAACCCGGTTTGCTCACGTACTGTGAAATTTACAGCGAGCGCTAACCATCTGAGCTACCAAGGCTCTTTTGTACCATTTGTTAATTTAAAATAGTATATATATATATACTATTTTAAATTAACAAATGGTGTTACATATACAGGCTGTTAGTGTAAACACCGTTATCCTTGAAACCAGTGGTTTGGTTTCACTTATAGAACGTAAATTCAATGAATTAAAAAGAAACGGTATTTTCTTTTATAAAATTTAAAAAGTTTCTGTCCGACACCGTCCGTAAATTCATGGATACCCTATGCGCCCGAGTGACATAATCACTGTAAAGATCACCGCCCGCGCTAGCTACCTACACAACATTCCAATAAAAACACAATAGGTACACATAATCTGTGATGTAACTTTTCCTTCATACTTTCATCCTGGCTGAGATTTTATTAAAAAAAAATGTTGTTATTTTTCATTGAATTTACATTCTATAAGTGTGTATATCCATTCAGAATGTTTTAACGGTCTATAAGTTTAATTTTTTTATTATTTGGGATATATTATAAATATATTTTTAATCTTTAATATTACGGTAGTTTTATTTTAATTTCCTATATAAGTATCAGACACCAGTCCACTTCGGTGCAGGTCGTTGTTAAAGTGCAGTTTAGCATGAATTGTTTATGTAGACGATTCTTAAATTCTGCAGACAGAGCATGCCTTCGGGACCTCGTTACAATGTTCATTGTTGCTTCTCATTTCTTACTTCTCATTGTTTCTTTCCTCAGCGCTTGCTTAATCGCAAATCTTATGCAGTAAATTTTAAATATTACTTTTTAGCACGGCTCAAAGCAACAGAACGGCAATATAAAGAAGTACCTATTGTAATAAGCGTTATGATTTAAATAAATTAGAATAATTCACTGCAATATAAAATGATACTAATTTAGAGACTAACTTTTATGTACGTACGTTGAATGAACCAGACCATGATTCAAAGGCAAATAACTCTATTTGGGTATTTTCGTACCTGTCTACTGCGTTGTGAGCGTTCTCGATCAAACCGAGCTGAAATTTGCATGAATATACAGATAAATCACTTTCGGGTTTTATGAGAAGGCAAATTTAGATCGAAGAAAAACTCTAACATTATTGTACACTACCAATCCGCCTCAGCTTCGCCTGGATGCGATCTATTAATGTGATGGATGTTATTTAGATTTGAGACATAAAAAAAAATATATTTTGTCAATTTTGTTTTCTTAAAAATGTCAAAGCTTTTCGAATAAAATAGCCTGGATCACTCCTGGAATTCTTTTCCATCTGTTCGTGGAGTATTATTACAATCGGTTCTGCCATTTCAAATATTAGCCCGGCAGACAGACAGAGAGACTAACATTTTGTAAATGGTTACTCATGACCTAATCGCACGCAAATGACCCGCTCAGAATATAAGGCGGTTTTTGAGGTTTTTGCAGACAGATAATTCAATTTTATTTGCGTTATATTTAAAAAAAAACAAACAATACCCTTAGGTCTAATTAGCATAATTACAATCTCACAGATCTAACATTCAGTTATTATTTTTAAATTTTTACCTAAGTTCTTTAGTAATTTCTATCCATCTCAAAAATTTGCAATTTCTGTATCATTATAAAAAAGTAATGAATTATAGTAGAATGGCCTCAATACATTAGAAGTTAAAATTTTGAGCAAATTTAATTTACCTTAAATATTTGGACCCTTTCATTTCAAATGCTATGTTGTGAATGTTAATAATGAACAGTTGGTTTCGTAATTTAATTAAAAAGTTACATTTAACTTGAGCACTTACAATATTCATTATATTTGAATTCTAGCTCTTTGTTTTAATTATGTCGAAGATATTTTTGTTCCATTTGCATTAAATAATACGTTTGTATTAAACAACATACCGAATTCAATTACAGGTCTTGATGTACATACATCGACTGTTTCCTAGTTATTTTGTTAACTTAATTTTGCCTAATCGAGGCAACTGGTTTTAAAAGTTTGATAATATATAATTAATCGTAGACATTTCGCGCAATGTCGATATGTCGATGGTTAACGACAAGTTTATTATTTAGGTAGATCTATTCAAAAGAAAATAAAACGAATTTATAATAGCTAAAACAAAAATTTAAAAAATCGTCAAAAGATCTGGCAGTTACTTGGTTTTCCATCATTATATACATACATGTGCATCTTAAACTTAAACGCCGCGCCGGCGTGAACGATATGCTGGTGTATAATGAATGCCGTACTACTTACACTTGTAAGTGTACGTGTGATACCGGTGAGACCGATGTCCCGGAGGAACTGCCACAAGTCTGCCTTATAAATCTGCGGTGAGTCGAGATGAAGACAAGTTGGACTGGCTTGCAGGAACTGAAGACTGCAGAAGACGATTCTCAGGAGTTGATGGTAGGGGTTCTTGAAGATAATGACGGAGTCTTGAAGTTGGATTTCCGAAGGCTGTTGGTTGCATTGTTCACAATTCACATCACTTCGGGGTTACCACTGTAGCCGTGGAAGGAAAAGGGAAGATCTTTCGCCGGGCAAGGTGTTCTGCCCAGGGAGGTGCCAACGTTCCGTGTGATATGTCAGAGCTATTATATATATATACTGTTTTTACTTTGGAACTTTGATAGCGCGATTTAGGCTTCGATGTGTTTTACTTATGGAGCGATGACATCGCCGCCACACACTGTAATTTAAATCTTCCGGGTACTGAAAATGATTTTGTGATTCGAGTTCAAAGTTTTCGGGGGTTTGGATTTGGAATCGAAAAAATACACACGTGTATTCCGAGGTTAACTCGCGCGCTGTTCGACAAACCGGGCACTAAGCCCGATGGTCGGTTAACGTATGGGCAGGTTTATTTAAGGATCACATACTAGGACTAGTGTTTCTGCCACAGCCACTTAACGGACAACAATATCTAAACTTCATAAATTAACAGTTTCTCGACATTTTAAATGACCTATCATTGGCTGAATATCGCCGCAGATGATTCCAACATGATGGTACACCTCCACATGTCGTAAGATTCTTCCGTAAGCGCCTTAGCTATTTCATGATCGCTGGATCTGACCCCGTTAGACTTCTTTCTGTGGGGGCATGTGAAAGAAAGTGTTTTTAATCGAGAGTGTGATAGTGCTGACGAAATGCGCCAAAGGATCGAGGATGTTTTCTACAAACTATGTGCGACTGTGTTGAAGACCCCACGATGATGCCCTGTCTGTATGAGGAGACGCAACGTCAAACCCAAATCTGCCTGAAAATGAATGGGGCACAATTTGTGTGTGCACGAGGGAACGGAGTGTTGACTTCATTTGACGTGACCTTTCAAAATTAACCTTAAGGTTCAGTGTACTTTTCATCATTCGGTAATCGCTACTAGTTTGAACCTATCATCTTACGATATAAATATTTAAGCTATAAAAGTTCATAGTTGTTTCATTACAAATTGAAATATGTATTTTTTAATTCAATATAGATTTTAAATAATATTTATTGAAAGTCATTCCTTTGTTTAATTTACCCACAAATAAGCATTTTGAACTTAAATTTATAGTACACAGGTTATGAAGTTGTAGCATTGATTCTGTACAATCGGAAATAAAATGCCTTGATCCAATAAAGACTTAAAATTGCTTACGTAGATATTTTTTAACTTTACTATGCTGATAAAAGGTTGTCATAACATAACTATCTGCACCAACAGTAATGCTATCAAATAGTCCGTTTTACTCATAGAGCACCACTGGCCACCGGCGGAACACAGGGGAGTAGATCTATGCAGTCATTCCCCTTACAATATTTAAAATGTTTAGAATAAAACTACTTGCAGCCGCTTTGCTCACTAGACTATTTTTAGATTGTGTGACTGAATCGACATCCTACAAAAATTCCGAATTGTTCAGTTTATTTTTGCTGCAAAAAGAGGTCTACCCCTTCAAATAAGTAATATTCAATCACGTTATAGCTATTATCTTCTTTTTACACGTCAAAATTACAATAAGAACGGCTCAGAATAGTTTGCATACGAATGTATGTAATTACTCAAGTTTTATTGTTTTAATTGTGAAGTGTGAGTTTCGTAATGACAGACAATTGTTTCGGTGTGCGCAGATTTCTCTTCGAAAATTACTGACAGTTCAGGTTCGGGAAAAAACACTGACTACTCCCCATAAGTCCACTTGTGGCCTGTGTTGCTCTATGTTTGTCGTAAATAAATATATCAAGTATATTTAATATCCTATATCGCTTTTGGTTATTAAAAATATTTAATTTTACAAAAGCTTCATATTCTGTAATTTTAAATCCATACACTTAGGGTCGTCCGTATTATATTAGAAATAAATTTGTTTAAAAGTAAATCATTTTATTTTAGGTTATTTCAATGAAGCTTTTCAAATTATGCGCTAGTATATACTGCCCGATCCTGAATATATTTTAATACGATGGATGACATGTCCACTCTATAAAAGACTCCGAATAAAGGCTGTTGTTAAATTTTAGATAGCCGCAGTCCAAGCATGCATTTAAATTGTCTACGAAATTATACATTCTCATGATTTTGCTTTGTAAAATTTTCTGACTGTATTTTATTATACCTATTTCTTCAGCTCGATTACAGTGAGTTAGTATTTGATTTAAATATTTTATAAGTTTGATTTAATTTTATAGTTAATATTTTTAATGGCTTCCTTGAAAATAATTAAGGAATGGTTTTTAACTGAGAAGAAAGTAGGAAAAGTAGAAGGATGTTAACTGCTTAAGATAAAGATAAGGAATGCTTAATGTATCGCATTACGCAAGACAATGGCGAACTAGCGAAGAGTTATAGTTAGTGTGAAAACATCTGTTTGCTAAGTGTATATTAGTTTTCCGTACTTTTTCCTTAGATTATAATAATGCCTTTTTTATTTTTCTGTATCTTAATACACTCATTAATTCATCCTATTGTATGTGTATTGTTAAGGAACGTAAATTATTTATGAATTATAAGTTTGAGATAACTTTTTAATAGTAATTAGGTCATATAATTCGTAGGTACACTCTCCGAATTATATCCTATAAAAAGACTGATTAATCAATCAATATATTCTTTATTTTACACTAATGCACATAAGAAAGATACGAAATGAAAAAAAAAAAAATATATATATATATATATATATATATAGCCGCAAAACAATTTTTAGTGATTCTTTAAGTGAAAAACCGTTTTTTCTCATATTAGCAAAACAGTCTCAAAAATCGCTTGCGGCGCTCGATTATTCGCCACAATCTGCTATTTTTTTTTGTAATTTTGTGCGCCACCTGGGGACACATCATCCTCCAAAAATTTGGAATTTTTGGATAGAAGACATCTGAGTTATAGGGAAAAATGAAAACCACGTGTTAGATGGTTTCGCGAACCAGGAATCTGCGGCTGGAATTGAAGGTGTCGTTTGCGGCGTCTCGGAAAGCTCTTTCCGAAAATATATGCATCATCAGCCGGAAGTGTATATCCTCGGAATAACCACACTATTGCAGCTGGTGTCCCACATCCTGTTTGTTTGGACTCCAATAACTTTTATTTTTGAGTAACGACCCCCTTCATTTTTTTGTATTTAGAGGACAAACTCATGCTCTTACTGTGGGTGAAATTTAAAATTCTTTAGAAAAGCAGTTTTTTAATAGTTTTCGCTATTCAGTGATAAGTTTGTTTTACGTGTAGTGGCTAGCTAATCTAAACACTAGCTCAAAAAAAAAATTGTCGTTCACGTAACAGGTTAGGAATACACTGATTTATATCCATTTTACATTTTTCTTCTCTTAACTTTATTTCATACCCAACCTATTTTTTTTCTATATTTTTGTTACAACATCTTTGCACATTGTTAATTTTACATATTAGATTTAGTACCTATAGCTATAAGGTCCACTTTTATTATCCTATTTTAATTTTGCATTCTTCTTTCCATGTTACAAATTTTACTTGTCAATGCTAATTTAGTTAGTTATCCCATAGATATAACAAAGAAGTGAAGTGATCCACTTTATATTTTTAATTAATTTTAGTAGACTTTATATAGCTGATAAGTTCTTTTCTATATATACTTACCTTTTTTTTCTCTCTTTTAATATTATTAACATAAATGTTTAAATTATTATTTCATGCCTTTCCTTTAAATAATGTACAGTACATTAAATGTTACAATATCTTACTGTGGCGACTAGACTACTGTAAATAATTCATGTAAGTGTCATTGTAAAATAGTAAATTAAAATTTATATAGACAGTGTGCAAACTATAGAAATATTATATTAATTACTTATGTTTTTATTTATATTTTAATTTGTTTTCTTTTGTTTTGTTTAGTTTTAAGTTGATTTACATTAACTTATATTTTCTTTTACCTTTTGCTTATTATATCACTAAACTGTTAATAATTTTTGTTAAACAATATGTCATTTAATAGCAATTGTTGTATTTAGTTTAAGCATATTTTTGCCTTGTTTTTATTTTTTCTATTATTCTAATTCTTTCTTTATTTTCTTTTGTATAATATTTAAGTTAAGTATACATTGCTTGTATTAAATCTTATTATATAATTACTTCGCTTGTGATTGCATTTGTTAAAAAATATGTGTCTAGAATTAAGTCAAATTGTGAAACTGGACAATACAGACCGGCAATGGAGGTGCTGTAATCTCTGGAGGAAATGACATCATCGGGATTTCATACATTTTTGGTCCAAATATGAAAGTGCCGGCCAATAAAAAATGTGCTGTATTCCGTTAGAACTTGTCCCCCTGAGTATTTATTATTATGACACCAAAGCTGTAGGGTCATTGTCCTTGGTTTTATTGGAGTTCAAAAATTCAACATCTTCATACATTTTCAGTGAATTTAATAAACAAAAACAAATGATTTGTTCTACCATATTTTTATTTTGAACATCGTTTAGTATATATTGGTTCTTGACATATTTTGGACATGTTGATCTTGTTTTGTGTTTTTGAGGATTATAAGTAATATATGTATACAGGGGTTATTTTGTTTAATTAAACACTATAAAATCATCATCGTCTGGTACAACAATAATGTTCTCCAATCCATAAGCTGGAGGGGTTATTGCTGGCAAATGTCGTGCATGGCTCATGTACCATATAATGCACATAATATGGGAGCAGCATCCAATTGTTCGCTTTCATATGATGCACGAACAATAATAGTGAGCGATTGCTTGTCGGCCTGATCCTATCCTACCGATTATAATGTAGACATAATACTGTCTTGCTCTAACATGCCGCGATTGCAGTCGGCCTCTTATCATCCATAAATCATTGCCCTGCAATTCCGCCAAGTCTTCATTTGATAACTCATTGCTGAGCTCAATTGTGAATGCTCCATTGTCAAGGACGTACTCACCGTAATAGCTTTTGGCCTGTTTTAGTTGATAAACGCCCAGAGCGAATAATAATAATTCGTTCTCATCAATTCTTGGAAAATCTACAAACTCTGGCATATCTACAGTCATTAAAGTAAACTGAGCACATCTGCGATTGTAGTTATGGCGCATTACAAGATCTGCCAATCTATTTTGCATATTAATTCTTTGGTGGATAATCTCTAAAATCGCAGCAGCATTTTGATTATCTTCAATCAAAACATGAAAACGATTTATCATCGCCGCTGCTATCTTGAAATAGTCGAACATGCTGGGAAGAGCTCTGTTATTATATACATTTCGTAACAGGCGAAAATCTCTTTTGAATCTGCCGTTGACCACTTCAACCACCCAACGACAGATTGTTACCAGTCTGGACTTATTGGCCTGATCCGTGGTTAGCTGTGTCGCATTTGGATACTTTGTTTGGGGCATATGTTGTACGTATCCGCAAGATTCCAGATTTCTTGCTGAGTCTCGAAAACCACGGTCCAGAATAAAAACATCGCCACTCCTATAAAACCAGTGGAAGGCACTGTCAGCATTATTAAGCATATCATTCATTATATCTGCGTCAGACGTGGTGGCAGCATATGGTCCGTTAACTTCGATAATGTGTCCATCACAAGAAACCAAGAGGAACGGTTTTAGGAGGTTTCTGTATTTGTGATGGCTGTAAGACTTGCGTTGGAAAAAATAATTTCCACTTTTTTGATATGGATAGATGTACGTGCCATCACAAATCGTGATAACTTTCCTTTCATCTTCTGGGCTCGATGGGTTCCCAAACAGATTGTTGGGTAGAAAAAGATTCCTGTGTGCTACATCCTCACGGGAAATATGGTCAAACCCAACATTTAAGGGCACAAAATCTTCTAACGGAGCGTTGGGTCCGATTTTTAACCACGTACGAGTATGAAACGCTGTTTCGCTACATTTAAAAATATTAGCAAGCCGCGCGTTCGAGTCACCTGTTCTTAACTTGACTAATACTGCCGCCAGTACGGTTCTTTTATTCTTTTTAGTTCTCAGACTTGGTAAACTGTCTAATAATTCAGTAAACTGATCTTGAGTCAGTCCTGTCCAAGTATGAAACTCGGCTGGTGCTATATTTTCATACTGCTCAAAATCAAGTATTTCCTCCGTAATATGTCTTTGTAACATCGACACGATAGTCATTATTTGAGCTGCAGTGAATTCCTCAGAAGAGTTGTCTTCTACAGGAAGTAAATGCCACAGATTTTGCTCCACGTGTTCATTACAGACACGCGCCTTTCTGGCACGAAATAGCTGTAGCGGCATACCATGCGAAAAATTATGTTCTCTGGAACACGACGGCGAGATTCATTCGTACAATGTAGGAAAATGCAACTATTTGCGGTGTTTGGAGCACGAAGAAGACCTGGCAAAATCAGCGAAATTGGTCTTGAATTTGGAACTTTCGATGGATCACGGTCTTGATCAGCTTGCTGTTCGGCCTCCCGAATAAGTCGCTGGTGCGTTCGTTCCGTTCTTTGCCAACAGGGTCGACAAATGAACGCAGTAGGCTCCAACTGTCGAGCTACTATATCTTCTATCACTATTTGGGCGATATCAAGATATTGCATTTCTCTGAAACCCAATCATATCTTCGCCGATTCTCTGTCGATGCACGGCACGCGATACACAACTCTGTCATGACTCGCAGCAATGTTCAAACTTAACAACGGAGATAACAAAAACAAAACAAATCAAAGCACAAGAACTAGTGGGCATCACAAAGACATACACGGCAGCGTTGCTTTCGGTACTAAACAATAAACGCGAATGCTAGCAAACGAATGAGCCTGGCGCGATGGCGGTAGTTCACGGGAAAGAGAGGGGCATCTGCTCGCTGCACCGTATTCCATTGTTCGCGTGAGTGTTTACCTGCGCGGCAATTGTTATTGCCATTTTCTAGGAAAAAGTCCCGGCATCCCAGCCGATTATGCAGTAATATTAGTGGTTTAAATGTTATCTCGTCAGAAATAGGTCAAGAACCAATATATTTTTTACTAAACGATGTTCAAAATAAAAATATGGTAGAACAAATCATTTGTTTTTGTTTATTAAATTCACTGAAAATGTATGAAGATGTTGAATTTTTGAACTCCAATAAAACCAAGGACAATGACCCTACAGCTTTGGTGTCATGATAATAAATACTCAGGGGGACAAGTTCTAACGGAATACAGCGTATTTTTTATTGGCCGGCACTTTGATATTTGGACCAAAAAAGATGATGTCCTTTAAAAGAAGTCTCATCCCCGCAATTACTGCCATTATAAGAAAATTACAAAATAAATCAAAATAGATGTCTACTCTAAGTCACAAAGATTTTATATTAATTGAAAATAATGAAGCATGAAGAATGAAAATGTAATGATTTCAACAAAACAAAGAATAAATAATTTTATGATCATGAGTCTTGTGTTATTTGTATTCCTAATATTTATTAGCCTTTAAAATATTCAACAAGCTTTGCTAAAGAATTAACATATTTCTTAATTTAAACCTTTGAATTGTAACTTTACTAAGTTTGATAACTTTATTTTAAAACATTATACCTAAAATATTGTTACGAGCTTAGGGTTCGTGACAATAAAAATTGCCGATAAAATTACCTAAATTAACACTTTAATTTACTTTACACAAATTAAAACTAGAAACACTAATAATTAAACACACTAATTCACTTAATTCCGCTCCGAAGCTTCGCTTGTGTCGCCGAGTTCAACTCTGCCCGATCGCATCTTGCAGCGCCTACTTATATAAATTAGCAAAATATCCAGAATGTTCAAGTAAACACGCGCAAGGTACCGAGAGTTCGAGTTTTAAACTTCAAGAAGTTTAGTTCTTTCGACGACGATCTCGACGATCTTAGGAGTCCCTCTTGCGCCTTTCTGTATCCGGTAGGTTACATCGTTGATCCTGGTCACAATCCGGCACGGGCCGTCCCATTTAGCTTGAAGCTTAGGAGATTTCCCTTTGCTGCGGACTGGATTGTGCAACCACACAAGTGAACCTTCGTCGAACCCTTTGTTGTTCATTTTGCGGTCATACCGGGTTTTCATCTTTTCAGACATTTGCTGGCCCGATTGTCTGACGTGCTCATAAACGTCATTCATTTTATTTTTTAGGGTTCGCTTAGGGCAGCTGGATCGTAGATGGCCCTTTTCCCCACAGCCATAGCACCTTGGGCTGTATCCTTTCTTGCGGTCGCGAACTGTAGCTGCTGCAACCTCCCTGACGAGATGGGAACTATGATCCTGCCGCACGGCTTCCACTTCCAGTGCATGGGCCAAGGCGTCCTTAAGCGTCTCGTGGTGCCCGAGCCTCACAGCAGCTCTGACTTCCAGGTCGCGGATGCCGTCGATGAATGTCTGCACCAGGTTCCCTTTAATGAGCGCAGGTACAGACCGGTATGCTTTTCGCACCAGCTTCTCCACTTCTAGAGCCCACTGCTGCAGGTTTTCGTTGATGCGCTGCACACGATCTTTAAGCTGCGCACGAAAGACGTGTTCTAGGTGAGCGTCACCATATCTCGCCTCCAATGCCTCAAGGAGTTGCTCATAAGTCACTTCCTCACCGAGAGCTTCCAGAACTGTTAAGGCTTGGTCGCGCAGGCCTAGTGTGAGAGCAGTCGTGGCCTGACTTTTATTCCAGCCGTTCGCCTTCATAACAGCCTCGAACTGGATTTTGTAGGCTGACCAGGAAGAGGTACCGTCGAACGGTGGCACCACGTAGCGAAGGTGTTGTAGCTACTACGGGAGCTGTAGCTCTATCTCCAAGTTTGAGTTCGTCCAGTGATTTCTTCATGTCAGCCATTACGTTGTCAACCCGATTGTTTACTTGGTCGACTCGGGTTTCAGCTTTCTCGATTCGGTTTTCAGCTTTCGCGATTTGGGTTTCAGCTTCCGACAGGCGTTTGTCATTCTGAGCAACCCTATCCTTCACCTCCTTTATCTCCTTCCCGAAGGTAGCGTGAAGGTCCTTCATGAGGAGCATCTGTTCCTCCTGTCGGCGGGCCTGTTCCTCTTGTCCCCTCTGCAGCTGCTCTTTCAAATGACCGACCTGTTCCTCCTGTCCGCTCTGCAGCTGCTCATTCAACTCACGGACCTGTTCCTCCTGTCGGCGAGCCTGCTCCTCCTGTCGGCGAGCCTGCTCCTCCTGTCGGCGAGCCTGCTCCTGCAGCATCACATCTGCGGTAAGCCACATAAGGATAAGAAGGGGTATCTTCCAAGGCGATTGTTTGAGTCCAATCTGGTTTTGCCTCTCCCTGAACCCTCTCAGTACCTTACTGGAGGACTCCGGGAGGGGATTTCGGAAAGGAGGTACAAAAGTGACCCACCTTTTTTCTATATGGATGATCTCAAATTATTCGATAGATCGATGAGATGGGTATGAAACAGTCATATTGCGATGTGTTATATGCACGCTTAACCAAAGTGATTACCAGCCTTTTGACCGGTGTGAATAAGACACATGAATACAACGGTTGGGTCATGCCTGTATTCATGTGTACCTTTGGAATACTTAGGTGGACTCAAATTAAACTTAACGACCTGGATAGCAAAGTCCGCACTACTATGACGTCCCATAGGAAGTATTATCCAAGATCGTCGATTATGAGGCTGGCATTGCCGCGGAAACATGGCGGATGACCCGGCAGTACAGAGTATTTCCGACCGGGAGACCGCATGGAGGGAGAAGGAGGTCCGCGGAAGGTTCTACAAGGCTCTACATGAGCCTTTTGTAGACACAGTTGCCTACCTCCACTGGCTACGTTTTGGTGACCTCTTTGGAGAAACCGAAGGTTTTGTCTGTACGATACAGTATGAGGTTTTTAAGACCAACAACTATCGGTGATACATCCTAAGGGATGGCACCGTCGACATCTGTCGAGCTTGTCGCCATCCGGGTAAGTCACTTAGGCATGTCGTCGCCGGCAGTTCGGCGCTTTTTAACTATGAGTACTTGCACAGGCACAACTTAGTAGCCAGAATATTACACCAGGAGCTCGTTTTGAAATACGGTCTCGTGGACCGGAAATTGCCGTATTACAAGTCCTTTCGAAAGCCGTCCTCGAAAATAACCGCGATAGGCTATACAGGGACCGGGCCGTCATCACAGACAGGACTATTCCTGCGAATAAGTCTGATATTGTACCGATGGACCGGGCACAGTCAAAGATATTTTTGGTTGACATTATCATTCCGTTTGACGAGAACCTCGTGAAAGCCGAAACAGATAAGCGAATATCTGGACGTGGCTCACGAGGTGAGTGACATGTGAGTTCGACTGCTGACCGGAATTATACCTGTAGACGTTTCTGCGAATGGGTTAATCCCAGTTAGCCTCTCGGGATATCTGAGGTGACTGGGACTCCGTGAAAGACCGCTTTAAGCTTAAATGCAGAAGACGGTGCTCCTCGATACCGCCCGCATTATCCTCCGGTTTCTTTCCCTTTCCCCCTAACCCTCGGCCATTTGGTCTCCCTGCTGAGGGCTTACATCCGGTTGGGTTTTTATTTATTTATTATTTATTTTATTTTTCATTTTCATTTATAATTATATATTTATACAGCCCAACCAGATGATAAAACTATAGATACTCCTTATAATAAATGGCATAACCATTATTAATTCTGTGGCAAATTAGCTAATTTCAAGGTTAGTGCTATGCTAGTTTTATTTGCTTATAAAAATAGAGGTCATGGTTCTAGGTTCTAATAGGATATAAAGATTTTGAAGCTATATAGGATAAGCTCAAAAGTAATATATTATTAGGTGAAAAAAAAAACGCCAAAACAACAAAAAGATGAAAAATAAATAAGGCACATTACACTGAGTGACAAACACGAGTATGGAAACTTTGTTTGAACCCTTTGTTATTATCTGTTTGTGTTATAAAGGGGTCCTTGGGATAGTGCTAATGAGTAAGGCCATTAAAACTAGTAAATTTGCTATAATAGTGAGTAACAATGCTGATACCTGTATATCAAGAGTTCAGTTTAGAGTCGCTTTTGTTTTTAAAATAAAAGTTATAATAAATCTTTAGTACAATGTGAATTTCAGTGTGATCATACGACAAGTATGTTCTACTCTAAAATAACTTGCAGACTGTAGCAGCTTCTTCCAACTGAAGCTATAATTATTGTTTATTATTCAATATCGTTCAATTATGCTATTAGTACAAATAAGTCGACACGAACGGGGAAGGACCACGCTGTCACAGAATATCATCGTGTAATAGAATGCAGATAAATGGAGACCCTTTTTACTGGTAACGAGGCATTCAATCCGTAATATTCTTTAGTTATACTGGATATTTTAATTAACAAGGAACCAATAGTTTAAGTTGCAATCAGTCGGCAATGAAGCGTAGTCCCGTGGAATTAAGTTTTAATCAAGTTGCTGACCGCGCTCGTGATTAATGAATACCAAATAAAAGTTTCTTACTAAATACTGTTGAAAGATAAGAAAATTTTTTTATCATGTTTTATAGTTTTATATTACATAGTTTTATAGCGGAATATAAAAAAAGTCTATTTAGTTTGTATTCAAAACACATTCATTGGAATTTTATTTTATTTACTTATTATAGTATCCCAAGCAGATAACAGCAACCAGCTATCTTTTCTCTTTATGTGTATTGATTATATTTTTTTAATTAAGTGTAAGTTTCTCAAAACGTACTACATTTAATTTGATAATACTATTAACACGTAATACTTAAGAGTATACTACTTGCATTAAAAACAGCAAATTATTTTATTACAGTGACTTCACTGTATGTCATTAATACATCAAAACTTTTCAAAATTTTGACGGAGAAAATATTAATTACTTTAATAATAATTTCATTTGTCTTGTACTTGATGAATATTCAGCTTTATGAATCGGTATGGGGCGGAGGAACTTCCTGCTCTCAGTGCTTAGATTCTTATCCTGAGTTAAAGTTAAAAGTTAAAGTTACAGCCTATATACGTCATACTACTGGGCACAGGCCTCCCCTCGTTTCTGAGAGGGTTTTAGGGTAAGGAAGAGTCCGCTGCGCTGCGCCAATGCGTGTTAGCGAACTTTACCTGTCTTAGAAATACTTTTTTCTTATTTCTCATACATGCAGGTTTCCTTTCCTCCATTGCCTAGCACATGGTAAATCATCACTTAAAATTGCAATTACCAATTTCAACGGTGCCGGCAGGGATCGAATTCGGGTGCTGCTTGCTTGTTCTACCCTGAGTAAGGAGAGCAATTTTTATTTTACTTGCTTTCAGTGACAGGTGTTTTTGGTAAAAAAATGCTTTGTAATATAATTAACACAAAATATTTAATATTAATAATGTCCATACCAAAACTTGGTCACGGCGTCGATCTCAACACGGTAAGACATCTGTATAGGACAGGATTTTAGGGCATGAGTAAGTGCGTAAGAACAGGTTTATACATGGTAGAGCCACGACGACGCTAAATTACGGTTGTAATGCGAATGGGTCGGCTCAACCGGGGTAGGATTACGCTTTCACAGAATACCAGCCTAAAACAGCAGCTTAATGCTGGTGTGTTTCGTATAGTAGTAAACGAGGTGTTCTGTCTTAGTCCTCAGGGTTGAACACGCATCTGCATTTCGATTCTTAATTGAGGATACATGGAGATGTCTAGGGCCGCAGCATCCATTTACAAAAGGTGGACTGTGTGTACGTTTGTCCTCCTTATTCCATAAACAATGTGTGTACTCTTTTGTGTGTACTATTTATATCCTTAGCTTTATAGCCTAATGGGAAAATAATCTGACACAAATGAAGAGAAATTAAGAGCAGTATCAACGGCTTTAAGTGCTTGCCCACGGGCGTGAAACACCGCCAAATCCCTGACACCACCATCTAAAATTTCTTGACAAAAACTTCAATAACATATTTTGGCCCATCGACCCGCAATTCGAATTCGGAACCGGGACCAGGATCAGTGATATAATTAGCCGCACTTATTGGCCTTTAGACTAACGAGGCTGTAAGACATGTTAACTAAAGTAAGGAACTTAGTTTTTTTATAGAATAAGGTCGACATACAACCCACTGATGGACATCTATCTTCGGTTAAGAATCAAAATGCAGATGCGTTGACACGCCTGAGGATTGGAATGCTTCGTATCCAGTGAAAAGGGTCTCCGGTTTTCCCCGATCGAGCGGACCCATTCGTGCTACAACCATAATAAATCTGCAATATAGCTCTAACATGTTCGCTTAAAAATAGCTGATATTATCTAAATTATTATTTACAATTCTGAATCGGTCATCCAAAATTCTAGTTTTTAAGCATATTATAGTAGTTATATAATATGAACTTATCGCATATTAAAAACTTTAGCAAGTTTTGTTACATCGAAGAATTGCATTTGAGGGGTGATGAGTTAAGTACGGCTAAGTGCAACTCGCATTAGCAATGCGACGCCGGCGGATGTCCGTCGCGTAGTTTGCCGAGACAACATTTAACGCTTTCAACACCGCAAATACTCCGTAATGTCACTCGTAACTGGCGAATACGTGAAAACTGAGTATGTTGATTTTACGTACCGACATCTGTAAAAGACGTCCTAGCACAGAATAAATAATAGGTCCTAGTCAGAAACATGCAGAACCTTTTATATATATTTAAAAAAACTGCAAGATTATTCAAATACTAATAGGTTTTACTTTAAGATAAATATTTCTTGTAACGGGTAAGACGCATGTCTAGCTCTGGACTTCTAAGGCAGATGGACGAGAAGAAAATGAAGAATGAAAATATGCAACATTGATATTATTACCAAATTAAAAAGTTGACGATAATTTTGAAATTATGAAGTATGTTTTTAAGTTATTACTACTACACGCGATGGGGCATTGCATCCTTGTTCTAAGGGGTGACAATATATTTTTACTCATGGCTTTTTTATTGAAGTTGATTGCAGGACTCCATGGGATGCCGTCTGTACGTGGTAGAGCCACGCTGCAGCTATATTACGGTTGTAGCACGAATCTATGAGTCAGGTAGACCAGAAGATCACCAGCTCATCGACTTTGATGAAAACCGTATTGTCAGTCACTAATCTGCTGTTGATCCTCGAGGTACCTCATGAGCTGGCAGTTTATAACGGTTTCCATTCTTTTGGAGAACAAAGAGTTAATTAGTAAATAACCTTTTTTAGGGATCGGTTGGACCAAAGCTGTCTTCCATAAATTTGGGGCTACGCCTTGGGAGTAGGAATACCGGAAAAGATGCATTAAAACCGGTGCCAACTACTTAGCACACGTCTTCAGCACAATGGGAGAGAATGCATTGCGAATCGAGCGCTGCGTAAACCGCACATCCGACATGGAGCACTCACATCGAAGGATGGTCGGCGGTGTGTTCCCCCCCTCATCTAGAGTCAAGTTGGGTGCAAAGAGAGAGCCTCACAGTTCGGCTTTGTCTTTGCGGCATGGGCAAGTGAGTCGTCCTCTTTGTGCAGAGATGATAGCTGTCAAAAGTTCCCTTGGATATTCTTCGCCCAGACCAGAGACCAGAAGCCTCTTACCTAGCCTTGGCAGGGATTCTTTAGAAGCGTATACTTAGATAAAATATTGTGTTATATGGAAAACCAATTGAATTTGTTTTATTGTTTTATATTCTAATTCTATATTTTTAAGTAACTAAAAAGAAGCATGAATTATAATATGTTCTACCGTAACAAAAGATTTCGATTTTTAAAGCAAACTTTTTTGATGTGTATGTGTGAAAGTGTTAGTTTAGTAGAGTAGTTTTGTACGTGGTAGAGCCATGCTGGAGTTATATTAGTAGTATTGTTGTAGCACGAATGGGTCGCCTCAACCGGGGAAGGACCACGCTCTCACAGAATACCAGCGTATAATAGTAGCTTAATGCTGCTGTGTCTTGTAGGGTGAGTGTAGAGAACCGGACACCCTTTTTAGTGGATACGAGGCATTCCATCTTAGTCCTCACGTGTGACAACGCATCTGCATTGTTATTCGTAATCGAGAATAGATGTAGATGTCTATGAGCCACAGCAACCACTTACCACCAGGTGGACTGTGTGCTCGTTTGTCACTCTAAACTATAAAAAAAGACATCTACGATTGTTTTCGTGTACGCAGATTTCCCACCGCAAAAATTATAGAGAGTTCTGTATTGAGGAAAAACTATGGCTACTCCGCTCTGGTCCAACAGTAGCTCGTGTTACTCTATGCTTATGCCCAACAGAGTCGGCGTAAGGATGACTCTCAAACCTTAAATAGCCGGGCAAACTTGACAAATTTGACTGCATGAGGTCTTAAGTTCTAATCCTAGGTCGTGCCAAAATCAGTGATTGGGTTTTTTTGTCAAGAAATTTGTTTTTCTCCCTGTGCCTCTGAAATTACGTAAAGCCGTTGGTCCTGTGCCTGATCTCTCTCCAATCGTGTAGGATAACCGTCCCATCGGACTATAGAGTGAGAGAATAGAAATTGCACTTGTGCTTGCGCGTACATTCGGACACTATAATCCTGTCCGGTGCAGATGACCAGTCTTTGTTGAGACTGATAGCCGTGACCGAAATTCGGCCTGGAGGAAGTTATTCAACACAAATTTCAAAATGTCTTGTACTGCAATAACCATTCTATTTGACAAGTGTGGCTACCATGATGGCAAACTTTTCATAATTAGGAAACTTTCTTTCTTAGGAAAAGTGCCAAGTATAAAAGTAAGCTCATTTCCTTCCTTACTACAATATTTTACTTTACTAAACCAATTTTGTTTATTTACTTTTATTCAGTTTAGTCCCTGAAATCCTTGATTTACATTTAATTATCCCAACGTAACGAGAGTAAACTCTGTGGATTACAATTAGTGAAGAGATAGTAGTTGTGGGATTAATTTTCAATCTGGTCCCTGACCGCTGTTGTTATTAATGCATACCAAACAGGCATTTATGATTGTGCGATGCAAAACAAATAAAATTAAGGAAGATTACTAGAAAGGCATATTAAAAATATAGATTAAACTTATGTATATATTATCATAAATTAACAAGTGGTAAAATAAAATGAAATAAAATTGTACAACTGACTTCAATATAATTAAAATGATAACATCATCAATGTATCCGAAGTCAATTAAATACGCATTATTAAAGATAACCGGAAAATTACTCCTCAGATCATAATTAAATTTATACGAAAAGCACCAACTTTCAGATAAAAAAAAGAATCATCAAAATCGGTTCACCCAAAGTTGTGAGGTAGCACACATACAAAAACATAGAAGTCGAATTACAAGTAGAGGGTAATCCTCCTCCTTTTTGAACCCGGTAAATAAAAGAAGAATCATTTAAATTGGTTATATCGTTTCCGATAAATCGGTAAACAAACCTAAAAAAGTGATTTTTCAAAATTTAGAACTAAATAATTTAATATGCCACGTTTTCTTCTGAGCTATGTTCAAAATTTCAAGTCTAGCACATC
The DNA here is from genome assembly GCA_907164705.1 of Parnassius apollo. Lineage (NCBI taxonomy): Eukaryota > Metazoa > Arthropoda > Insecta > Lepidoptera > Papilionidae > Parnassius > Parnassius apollo. The sequence goes on from CAJQZP010000693.1 coordinate 28,880,546, forward strand.
TAGAAGTGTTCGAAATTAGAGTTGCACTTGCACTTTGACTCCACTCGGAACGACAGACAGACAAACAAGAAAGCGTGGTGAAATATTCGCGTCGAAAATAGAACCTTAGACCAACCCAATCAAGAGTTCAAAAGACGACGAAACTAGAAAAGAGGTATTTTGAATTCGATTAAAAGTAAATTATAGTCGATAAGCGGTGCTTTAAAAACTATATATATATATATATATATATGTAAATATATTGATATTGAAAAATACTAGGTTAATTTTCCTTCGAACAACTTGCTCATGCATCAGCGGTGTCCTAATTGTATAAATTAGGACATCGCTTAATGAAAATATGATTTACACATTATCCGATTATATTTTAATAAATATCCAATTATATTCCATCTTTCCTTGTCAACAGCGCGTTTTTGCTGAACTGGTCTTTAGAGAGTACGCGAGTAATTTTGCGAGTTGAAAGTGTTGTTATTCTTGTTTTGTTACAACTTTGTATCCCAGACACGTTCGCGACGGTAATGACCATACTCATTAGCACTATCCCCAAGAACACTTCATACAAGAGATAACTAACTTGTCAGTGAACATACACTCTAAGAGATTTGAAATATAATGTTTAAAAGTAACAACAAATTCTAAGAGTGAATCGTTATTTATCTATACAAATATAAAATTGAAGTGTCTGTTTGTTATGTCAAAATAACAGCTTTTTACTAAATGCTACTAAATGTGAAAGCATGTACAATACTTATAACAAAAAAAACCTCTGTTTGTATTTCTAACTGCCTATCTGTTTGTTCCGGCTAATCACCGAAATGGCTGGACTGATTTCGACGGTTCTTTCACTCTCACAGTTGATGTTATAAGGAGTAACTTAGGGTACTTTTATTTTGAAAAAAGAATTAGCGTTTCCCAATAGTAATAAATATCGTAAACATTATAATTAAAATAAAAAAAAATATGTCAAATGATGACGTGACGATTCATTTTTTAAATATTAATAACGAGTTTTCTGTTCTCCTGATCGTCGTAGCCGTCGATCGATTAAGTATATTATACGGTATAAGTCGCAAATTAATTTTAAATTAGCAACTTTTCAAAAGAAATTCTAAAACAAAAATTACCTGTAAATTATGTTTGCGGTCGGCATTTGATTTCACTGTTTGTAGGTTAACAAGCTTTTTCCGCGTTATTTCCTTTTTACTACGTGATTGCAAACTTTATTTCCTAGCATAGTAGCAATAACTAGTCACGTATACTATAAAATTCTAAAAGCAATATAAGGCAGTTCTTCTGTAGTGCTTACGTTATGTTTTACGCATCGCAACAAAATATGTGATACGAGGACTTGTTTTATGCGTTTATGATAAAACATAAATTTACCACGCTTGAACAGAGGATTGGCGTTTTACAAAATTAGCAACATAATATTATTATGAATTGTTTATTAATATTTTATTGAATATTTTTGAGTATAACCGTGCACCGGCCGTTGTGTACGACGTTCATTGCAAACATATGCTCTTTTATTAAAAGCCTTGAGCAGCCGCTAGGCTTGTATGAGAAACGAACGCGTATACGTATATATACGTACTCTTCCTTGGTAGCCTTAGACATTATCTTCGCAGGTAAGTCCTCTAAGACCTTAGGAGACTTGACAGCGTAGCGTAACGGTGCGTTGTACAGTATAACGGTACGTTTCCGTAAAGTCTTCGGATTAGGAAAATTACAGCATTAATAAATATCAGCTAAAGCAGTTCCACTTCAGACATACCAAAATTGATTCTTTAAAATAAATTAAATATATCAGGATTAATATAAAATGCTATTCTGATCATAGACACCTTATCAGAAGATAAACTTGGATCAGACAAGAGATGAACTGAATCATCGTACTGTTGGAGTTGAGCAAAATCTTAAGAACGTACATCATAAGGTTTTTCCAAAGAAATACAAAACCCTAAAAATGGCAAAGCCCAGATACAAGTAAAGAAACTTTAAGAACCAGCAACTTTACGTATTAACTGTATATACACTCACACCTTTAACTCATATGGATAAGCAGAGACTTCGGATTTCTATTTCGAAAGATCCTGACAGACCTCTTTCACCTTCTTCACATTCATATTTACGAGTACATATATATGCTCGTCGGTTAAGGGTACTTAATTTGCGAAAAAATATTTGAACGATTATATGCAATGTGCGTGTTCAATATACTCGTAGTATGATGTGTCAAATAGACGAAAATATATGAAATATTTGATACCTAAAATAGTTCAGATTGTTATACTTACAATAAGGAAAAGATGGTTTTTATGATTTCAACTACAGTATGTTACAAAATGTTGAATTAACCACCAAATACGAATAGGAAAACTACAAAAATTACGAACAGAGATCGACTCAAAAACTTAGTATTATAGGCACTTAACAAAAATCTAACAATAGCACTCCTAATACATCTAATATCAAAACAATTTTAGGCCATGTTAGTTTCAAATTAAGCTGTAATTGAATCAGTAATGTCAGATCATAAATAGATTAGTCTAGAGATTCACAAATATAAACCAGAAAAAGAGGGCTACTTACTAAGCTTTAGATTAGGACAGTTAACAGAATTACTGTGCAATTATGCTTAACTTACATCAATTAAAACAGGTATTAACAATTTGAGATGAAAGTGATTCAAGTCATTGAGCATTGCAAGATAACCAAAAACCATAATTCAAAATTCTCATACTTTGATTGGATCGATAAACCAATAATAGCCGCTATCAAAAAAAGGAGAGGTTATGGTATAATATGTCAACCTAAGAACATAACCTAATAATACAATGGACGGCAGAACCTAATGATATGAAGGGATTCTATCTGTGTCAAGGTGATTCAAAGCAAAATCTTAAACAATAAAAGTGAATATTACACTAACTATAAAAACTGTGAGTAAATACCTCGTAAGATGTGAAACATAAATAAAAACATATGTACATATAAATGCTCCTTCTAAACTTGAAACGCACTCAGGTCTTATAACTGAACTAAATCTTAGGTTATGTAAGTATGAGTAATTTTTGAGCTAAGTTCCAAACTTTTTAACCTGTTCAAAAAATAATAGGTTAGGCAATCATGTCTTTTTTTAAATAAACATTGCGATGGTGGACGGATGAATGTCCTAATTCATAGAGAACTAATACCGGAGGTTGCAATCAGTCGGTAGTGAATAGAAGTCCCGTAGGATTAGGTTTCAATCACGCCGCTTACCGCACCCGTGATTAATGCATACCAAACAGGACGCTCTTACTGAACAGCGTTTTCAAACAACTGGCTAGTATTTAAAATATATTTTTTACATGTTTATTCAAGTATTTTATACTTAAAGAGACTATAAATATGCTTTTTAGTTTAATTAAAATAAGAATGTTGCCGTGTATTGGTGGTTAAAGATTTTGAGTTGACTGGGAGAAAATTTCAGAAGCCCTTAAGTCTATCCTTTGTAATCTTTTTACTAAGGTGGTAACAATAATGCGCAAATAATTAAATGAATAAAGAGCCTGAAAAAAGGAAGTTTAAATTTTAAATAAGTATATTTTTAATTTATAATATTTTATTTATTTATTCGTAGATTGGACCAAACTTCAATATTCAAACACTGAAGGTAGCCGGGTTAACTATGACATCGAGACGTCGAACACCTAAGTCTCCCCCGTGACCAAAACGTTTAAAAAGTTAAATAAACGTGATAAAATCAGTAAAAATAGTTTCATTTAATGTGTAGTTTTCGCGTAAATATAAGAAATCATGATGGAACGTAAGGTATTGTGATCAAATAAATACAGGTGATGTTTGGCCATTTTGGACAACGGATATGAACTTATATTAAACATTTTAAGAAATATAAATTACTCATGACGAGTTGTAATGTAGTAAGTACATGCTTTTTATATTATGAGTGTGACAAGTTATGTAGTAGTCCAATTGACAGCAACCAGCTTTTGCAGGCAATAGATGAACACTAGTCACCAATTTAAAACACCTCTGAGGATTAAAAGGGAATCCAACGTTTCGTTATTATATTGGGTAACTTTGTTTTTTTTTTCTTCAAAATTGTGCAAAGTTCGGTCGCCGAGTTCCTCTACCATTAATCATCTCTTATTGTACTTCAAAATGTGTGGTTTATTTGTAAATAAGTAATAAAGACACAGCCTATATGCTGGCTATGCCACTGCTGGGCACAGGCTTGACAATTGTAAATATTTAATTCTTAATTTTATTTGCTAGGTGTAATAACCAGCCAAATACCAGAAGAGGCACATCCGGCACCCATACGAGTATCCGGCATTATACGGTTTTTGGGTTTCAAAAGTACGTAACAGTTGCCACCAATAACCTTTGCGATGTTTATTCAAGCGTCCTAGGCGTTCATAAATGTCAGAGATGATTTTTTAACTCAGATCCGGTGATTTTGATATTTTATGACTCGTATCTAACAGGAAAATCCAAGTTTAGACAACAATGTGTTAAAGGCGAAACCGGAAACAAGTTCTCTCAGATAGTCAAAGAACTGTCAAACACTACACTACCGCAGAGCAGAGAAGAAAATTAAGCTATCCAATCCAAGTTTTTTAACACTTTGATTACCGGAGAAAACAGGTTTCTATCATAATCCAAAACAAAAAAAAGACTATGGTTCTTTCTGAATGATTTGCTACGAAAAATATTTAATTTTGAAGTACGAAACCTGAATAAACAGTGAATGAACCTTTGCTTTGAAATTTCGTAAGAAGAATTCATTTTTAATACAACATCTGTAGGCATTGTCAATAGAAAACTGCGTAAGACGAACCTTGGAAAAGTAATGATTTGGGGTGGGTCCACCACACCACCAATCCGCCGGATTGCTACAAAACTTTCCTTACAATAAAAACATTAGAAAATTGCCATCCCGGGTGGACTGGGAGAATATTTTTTTACAGTATAAGGGTGAGACACGAGCACATAGTCCACCTGATGTTAAGTGGATGCTGTCGCCCATACACATCTACATTCATCTTCAATTAAAAATCAAAATGCAGATACGTTGCAAGCTTTAAGGAATGAGGTGGAACGCCTCTATTGCAGTAAAATTAGTACATATCATCATCATCATCATCATCACAGCCCTTCACAAGTCCACTGCTGAACATAGGCCTCCCCCAAGTAATGCCACAAAGAACGGTCCTGAGCCACCTGCATCCATCGACTTCCTGCATATCTTACCAGGTCGTCACTCCATCTAGTGGGGGGTCACCCTACACTACGCCTCTAGTTACGCCCTACACTACGCCTACAGTACGAGGCTGCCACTCGAGAACCTTTCTTCCCCATCGGTTATCGGTTCATCGAGCTATATGGCCGGCCCATTGCCACTTCAGCTTATTAATCCGTTTAGCTATGTCGGTCACTCTGGTTTTACTGCGGATATCCTCATTTCTGAGTCTATCACGCAGAGAAACTCCGAGCATAGCTCTCTCCATAGCTCGCTGAGCGACCTTGAGCATCCTCATACGGCCAGCAGTGAAGGACCACGTCTCTGATCCGTAAGTCATCACTGGCAACACGCACTGGTTATACACTTTAGTTTTCAGAGATTGAGGTATACCTGACGAGAAGATGTGTCGTAATTTCCCGAACGCTGCCCAGCCGAGTTGAATCCGTCGATTGACCTCTCGGTCGAACTTGGACTTACCTAGTCGGACTATTTGTCCCAGGTAAACGTACTCGTCAACAACTTCGAGCATAGTGCTCCCAACAACTATCGGCATAGGTGTGACATGGACATTAAACATGATCTTTGTTTTGTCCATGTTCATCTTAAGACTTATCCGTTGGGAGGCACTATTGAGGTCATTGAGCATAGTGCTTAAGTCCTCCAGCGATTCTGCCATAAGGACTATATCGTCGGCAAATCGAAGGTGAGTGATGTACTCGCCATTGATGTTAATACCGTATCCTTTCCAGTCCAGTAGCTTGAAAACGTCTTCCAAAGCAGCGGTGAAGAGTTTCGGGGATATAACGTCACCCTGTCTTACACCTCTCTGCAGTAACCTATCCAGGTTTCGAGCTCTGGTTCTGTACTCGGATAGCCATCGTAGCCCTACTGTACAAACACTTCAGCACTTCGATATACCGACAGTCAACTTGGCACCGCTGAAGGGACTGCAGCACCGCCCAAATTTCGACGGAATCAAAGGCTTTCTCATAGTCCACATACGCCAGGCAAAGTGGCAAATTGTACTCTTCAGTCTTCTGTACAATCTGCCGCAGGGTATGTATGTGGTCTATGGTACTGAAGCCTTTTCGGAAACCGGCTTGTTCGGGAGGCTGGAAGTCGTCGAGTCTGCGTGCGAGACGATACGTAATGACTCTCGAAAACAGCACGTAGACGCGGCTCAGAAGGGAAATCGGTCTGTAGTTCTTCAAGAGAGCGTTGTCGCCTTTCTTAAAGAACAAGACCACCGCACTTCTGCTCCACGCCTCTGGAGTAGTGCCACCATGGAGGACGGAATTGAAGAGCTTCTGAAGGACTTCAAGTACCGGTGTTCCACCCGCTTTCAGAAGCTCCGCTGTAATTCCATCCTCGCCTGGGGCCCTGCCGTTTTTAAGGTGTTGGAGAGCCATTCTAATCTCGCTTAGACTGACGTCCGGGGTATCATCGGAATAGTGTCGGATAAGACTTGCTCTTGGATCGTTAATCACACTTGCGTGTGGCTCCAACGATGATGTGTACAGCTGCCCATAGAACCTCTCAATCTCACTCAAAATCTCAGGGGTCCCGGAAACGATGCTGCCACACTCAGCCTTGACAGTTGGCTCTTACGGGGAGACAGATCTCTGGCAAAGACTTTGGAGCCCTGGTTCCGCTCGATCGCTTCTTTAATACGAGCAGTATTAAAGTTGCGTAAGTCTCGCCGCATGCATTTGGAGATCTGTCTGTTCAGTTGCCTGTATGCTGTCAAATCTGTTGACGATTGCAGCCTCATCTCCCGTCTAACAGCCATGAGATTAAGAGTGTGATCGGAGAGTTTTTGTGTTCTTCTGCGGCGGGTCTTGCAGAACTTAGCTCCGACCGCATGGACAGTTTCCACGAGCTTTTCATTCATATCATCTACTGCATTGCAGTATTCTAGGCATTGAAAACGGTTTTGTGGCTTGAGCTGAAAGTTTTCGGGACTTTGGATTAGAGCACGAGGGGGACGGAGTGTTACTTCATTAGACGAGACCTCTCCAACTTCACGTTTAGGTTCAGTGTGCCTCTAACCATTCGGTGATCGCTGCCAGTTTAAACCCTTGCGATCACTGAGACATCACTGAACAGTTGGCGTCTGGTCGTCATAATGAAGTCAATCTCATTTTTTGTCGAACCGTCGGGGCTCGACCAGTTCCATTTCCTGTGGGGCCGCTCCCCTCTTTCTCTATAAAGTCGGCCAGCTGCTGATTTGCCCCTTCGGTTCCGTTGCCCTATTCCAAATTTCCCTAACTTCAGCTCACCGTTTTCTCTTGTGCCTAGTTTTGCGTTGAAGTCTCCCATCAACACCGTGTAGTGGGTTTTGGAGGAATGCATGGCTTTGGAAATATCCTCATACATTTCCTCCACCTCCTCATGGCAATGTGCCGAGGTTGGTGCGTAAACCTGTATAACCTGTACGCGACCCTCGTCGACACACTCCCAATCTTTACAACGTTGTTGACGAGAGACTTGTGGACGATAAATCCGACACCTCCTTGGGACAGATTGTCGCCCTCCCGGTGATAGAACAAGTTGCCGGATTCGAGAATCACCGTGTCCTCCCCCTCTCTTCGGACCTCGGATAATCCTATAATACTCCAGCGCAACTTGTCTATCTCTTCTTCCAGCTCCAGGATCTTCTAGTCAGTCCTCAGTGTGCGTGCGTTAAATGTAGCCAGGTCGAGTCGTTGTAGGTGGCAACCGAACATCCACCGGAGATTCTTAGCACCCCCTGCCCCGCCGTTACCATGGTCACCACCGTAGCCAGGAATAGCGGGGCCGCCGGGGACTGGGGGCCGTCTATTTGTGTAATTGTTCATGGGGGGGTATATTGCCATAGTTGGCACGCTTGGCGAGCGGGTTGGCAACCGCAGTTTTTTTTGTCGTACGGTTGCTGTTATCAGGAAGATGCTGCTGCCCACCTCCTGCCTGTTTCCCTCTGTCGCCTTTTACGACACCCACGGGAAGATATGGGGTAGTGGATATTCTTAACCGCCACTACACGGCATGCAAATTAGTATATATATATATATATATATATATATATATATATATGCGAGCGTGCGTGCGCAGGCGCGTGCGCGTGCGAGTGCGCGTGTGCGTGTGTGTGTGTGTGTGTGTGTGTGTGTGTGTGTGTGTGTGTGTGTGTGTGTGTGTCGTGCGTGTGTGGGTGGGTGTAAAAGTAAGAGATTTGAACATATTATTAAAAAATTAAATATTCTCAAAAATAATAATTAAAACTCTTCTAAAAGCGGCCTTCTACTGCTACTAATTGTATTAAACAGTTGTCTGTTGGCGTAAAACCAGGAGAGTGTGAAGTGTAATTTAGTTTTTATATATACGAGACATGAATAAATGATCTAAAAGCTTTTTACTGCTGATTCCAGATTGATTGAAAAAATTGCTTTTATTCGAAGTTTGCTTGCACGTCACTAAAATATTGCTTTTCACCCCAGTAATAAATTATGAATTTGCGGATCGTCATTTGAACCAAGCAAAAAGTCTCTTGAGCTTAATATGTTTTCCTTAAGGGAAATGCACAGGCAATGTATAGTATAAGAGTAAGCTCATAATTTTAGATTCCAGATCGCCATTTCCATTCAACCATTAATTTTTGGGTATAACTCTATAAAAATAAATACAATAAAACTAAGCACGTTTTGACGATCGACTAATGGCGGAAAGTCTATTAATTTTCGCTGAACTTCAATCTCAAAGACTTGCGATGAACAGCAGCATTACTAGTGTGAGGGTGTTGGCTCTCACTCCACCAACCCTACCATGGTGAGGATGGATGAATTTTCCGATAAATGCAGCGGGTCAGTTGGCGCACTCTGCGACTGGATTATGTTCAGCTGTGGAATTATAAAGTCTCTTGATATGATATGCAATTAGTAGCAGATTGCAAAAAATACTCTAATTTTTACAGCCTATTAAAAGTCAACTGCTGAACATTGACCTCTTTAGCTTGCCTCACAGTGGGGATATTTGTCAAAGTTGCCACGATTGGGAAGTGGGTTGGCAACCACAGTTTTTAATTTTTAGTTGTTTTTACAAAGATACGACATCCACGGGACGATATGGGGTAGTGGATATTCTTACAGCCACCACACGGTAAATATGCGCTAGCAAGCTAGCATAGACCAAAGCTCCAGCTATTACGACTGTGGCTCGTGTTTCGTTTGGTGAATATAAAGCCTCCATATCCCTCAGGGGTGACAACCCATCTATCTATATTTTGAAGTTTATTGAAGATTTCGATTTTTATTGAGTGAGTTGAATTTAGTTGAGACTTACCATCAGGCGAACTATGCCCGTTTGTTAAGGTAATTCTATCATATAAAGGATTAGGGCAGTATTCCAAACCTCTTAGGATATATGGAGGAGTTAATCTTATTAACTTCTCGGTGGGAAGTTATTGTAATGGATCCGATTTTGCAAATTGGAAATATTAACTTATCTCGTTTAAAACTCTTACGAGTCGAATAGTATGGTTTTTTAAAGGATGTTCGTGTGTGCACATGTATGTATGTATGTATGTTCGAATTATATTTTCGCCTCGTGTATCTCGAGAACAAAGAGTGATATTGACATTAGACCAGTTTCATTTAACGCATAATTATGTACCTTAGACCTCATAAAATTTTGAGCAAAATCGGTCGAGTCGTTTTGGTGCCGAATGAAAAATCGTATAAAATATTAAAACATATGATATTTTTTATTCTTTCCACTTGAAAGTTAGTCGTGTGGACCTTTCGGGTCGCACCTAGACCGCTTTTTATTTGGAAACAACATTGCCTTAGTTCGAGCTTATAACGTTAGTTGCTTGAGTTTGGTGTTTGAAACAATGACAATCGGTAGATTTTTAGTTTTTATTTAAATTTAGCAAATATTGTATCTTAAAAATTCATACATGAAAATTTTAATTTTTAGAATTTTTTGTACATTAATGGCTTGCAAATTACAACAAAATATAAATGCTTTTTATAATAATTGAGCAATATAATATTTTTCCTTATTCATGAAACATAATATTAATACCGCCCATACAAAAGTCTTGCAAAAATTTCCTAACTCTAAAGTCGTCCTTATTATTATGGTACCAAAGGCTTGCCTACATTTAAAGTACAGAGCGAACCGGAAAATTAAAGTATCGTAACTTGGTGAAAACTTTAAATAATCCTAAAAAACTATTTATTGTCATACCAGAAAGCTTCTCATACGTTTATAAAAGTTTTACAAATCTAAAGTTTTTCAGTTTACACTATAGCTGTAGTATGATAAATATGTATATAATGTCACTTTAAATATTAAAAATAGTTTACTAGTGTAAAATTTGTGTTTCTCTCTCCCCATAATTTCCCGTGGGTGTCGTAAAAGGCGACAGAGAACAGGAACAGAAACTGAACAGGAAACAGGCAGGAGATAAGCAGCAGCATTTTCATTATAAAAGCAATTGTACAACAAAAAAAATTGCAGTTGCCAACCCGCTCGCCATGTGTGGTTACTATGGCAAACATATCCCATGAGCAATGGCACAAGCAAACGGGCCCCAATCCACTGCGGTCCCGATATTCCTGGTTGCGGTGGCGACTATGTTAACTGCGAAGCAGGGGGTGCTCAGAATCTCCGGTGGAGGTTTGTTGCCACCTAAGACAACTCGACCTGGCAACATACAACGCACGCAACCTGAGGACTGACAAGAAGATCCTGGAGCTGGAAGAAGAGATAGACAAGTTGCGCTGGAATATTAAAGGATTATCCGAGGTCCAAAGAGAGGGGAAGCACACGGTGATCCTCGAATCCGGCAACTTTTTCTATCACCAGGAGGGCGACCATCTGTCCCAAGGAGGTATCGAATTTATTGTCCACAAGTCACTCTTTAACAACGTTGTAAAGATTGGAAGTGTGTCGATGAGGGTTGCGTAGCTTATATTTATAATCACCAAACAGTATTCGGATGGTAATAGAGGCTTATCCACCAATCTTGGCACATCCCGATGAGGAGGTGGAGGAAATGTATGAGGATATTTCTGGATCCATGCATTCCTCCAAAGCCAAACAAAACGCAACGCAAAACTAGGCACAAGAGAGCACGGTCAGCTGAAGGTAGGGAAATTTATGATAGGGCAACGGAACCCAAGGGGCTAGGAGCTTGCCGAACTCATGGAGAAAGAGAGACTTTTGGTGATTAACTCTTTCTTCCAGGAAGAGCGGCCCACAGAAAATGGACTTAGACAAATTAGATTTTCCTCCCCAACAAGCCGATTTTCGAAAAGGATTTCCTAAATCTCAGAAGTCCCGGAAACAATGCTGACACCTCAACACTCGGTTTTCAGTTTTAACAGTTGGCTCTTTCCGGCAGACAGATCTCCGGCAAAGACTTTGGAGCCCTGGTTCCGCTCGATTGCTTCTTTAATACGAGCAGTATTAAAGTTGCCTAAGTCTCGCCGCATGCATTTGGAGATCTATCTGTTCAGTTGCCTGTATGCTGTCAAATCTGTTGACGATTGCAGCCTCATCTCCCGTCTAACAGCCATGAAATTAAGAGTGTGATCGAAGAGTTTTTGTGTTCTTCTGCGGTGGGTCTTGCAGAACTTAGCTCCGACCGTATGGACAGTTTCAACTTGTCATTCACCTTCCAAAACGCTAGGGGATTAACATATAAAGACCTCTCCAAAATTATTCAGTGTGCCTCTAACCATTCGGTGATCGCTGCCAGTTTTCACACTTGCGATCACTGAGACATCACTGAACAGTTGGAGTCTGATCGTCATAATGAAGTCAATCTCATTTTTTATCGAACCGTCGGGGCTCGACCAGGTCCACTTTCTGCGGGCACACTGAACGGACGGACTGAACGGACGGGACTTTCTGTGAGGCCGCTTCTGGAAGAAAGAGTTCATCTTTCTCCATGAAGTCGGCCAGCTGCTGGCCCCTTGGGTTCCATTGCCCTATCCCAAATTGCCTACCTTCAGCTCACCATTCTTTCTTGTGCCCAGTTTTGCGTTGAAGTCTCCCATTAACACCGTATAGTGAGTTTGGAGGAATGCATGACTCAAGAAATATCCTTCATACATTTCCTCCACCTCCTCATCGGGATGTTCTGACGATGGCGTGTAAACCTGTATGACCTTCAGCGAATACCTTTTGGTAATTCTGAGTATAAGGTAAGCAACCCTCGTCGATACACTCCCAATCTTAAAAACGTTGTTAACGAGATACTTGTGGACGATAAATCCAACACCTCCTTGGGACAGATGGTCGCCCTCCCGGTGATAGAACAAGTTGCCGGATTCGAGAATCACCGTGTCTTTTCTCTCTTCTCTCTTCGGACCTCGGATAATCCTATAATATTGCAGCGCAACTTGTCTATCTCTTCTTCCAGCTCCAGGATCTTCTCGTCAGTCCTCAGGGTGCGTGCGTTAAATGTTGCCAGGTCGAGTCGTCTTAGGTGGCAACCGAAACTCCACCGGAGATTCTTAGCACCCCCTGCCCCGCCGTTACCATGGTCGCCACCGTAGCCAGGAAGGGCCACCGGAGACTGGGGGCCGTCTTTTTGTGTAATTGTTCATGGGGGGTATATTGCCATAGTTGCCACGCTTGGCGAGCGGGTTGGCAACCGCAGGTTTTTTTTGTTGTACAGTTGCTGTTATCAGGAAGATGTTGCTGCCCATCTCCTGCCTGTTTCCCTCTGTCTCCTTTTACGACACGCACGGGAAGATATGGTCTAGTGAATATTATTAAGCGCCACTACACGGCACGTGTACGGACGATATGTGGTTCAGTATGAACTAAGATATGAGATGTTAAGTTTCTCGCTAGTTCTTTTCAAGAACAGAGTTTTTTTGCGACTTATTGTTATTAAATAAAAAAGAACTTTAATACTAAATTGAATGAAAATATTTTCACTTTATTATTTTCTATACAGTGGAATATAATAAATCTTATAAAACAATAAACGAAAAACTTATTTCTTACCTCTTTCCGTGTCACATAGGTTTAACTAATCGTAAATAACTGCGTTGACGTTAATAGCAGAAGTTTCACGCTTAGTTGAATGCTCTTATCAGCTGCTGAGTTAGTATGTACTTAGATATTATATTTTTTCTTTCCCTATTCCTTTCTTTCTTTCGTTCAAATATTATATTGTTACAAATAGAAACACAGATTTTTTATTTAAAAAGATTTTAACAGCCTTCACTAAACAAATAATTACAAACTAAAAAGAAGCTATCAAAATATAAGATTTGAAATAATGATAATCGTTAGGTATTCGAGCAGGGCTTCCGCAATCCGTGATGACCGATGCCAAAAGGGGCGGGTGTTCTATATAGCTCGCCGCGGCGTCGCCACTCTTGATTCAGACCCACTTCTAACAATATTTTAAATGTTTTAGAACAGGTACGATGAAATCTACTGTGATTTTAGCAATTCTATAACCATGGAGCTGGGGATGGTTAAGTATGGGTCGCTTATAGTGATGAGCAAAGCAAGAACAAAACCAAGACATTCTTGGTATCGGTCTCAGTCTTGCTTATTCGGTCTTGTTCATTCGGACTGTTACTTAATACTTACGTCATTTTGAAAAAAAAAATTAAGGGTTTTATAGGTAAACATTATTAATTTAACTTTATTTAACCATAATCAAATTTATTTTCGTATTGATTTTAATAATCAGATATTACTATATTAGAAATAATATGATATTTTTATTGATATATTTTTTCATTATTTTTTATATTCGTTGTGTAAAATTAGTAAACTTGAAATATTAAACACACCAAATGTTTTGCTTCGATAAAATCATGATAAATATTTTCATTTATATCCTATTTACAACGAAGTTACAATTTTTAGCTTAATCTTGAAATTAGGTCTTGGTCTTGCATTCTTGGTCTTAGTTTTGGTCTTGTTCATGTTCATTCGTTCTTGATATTGGTCTTGTTAGTGTATCTATGACATTGGTCTTGGATCAAGACTGCAATACGACGACCGATTTTGCTTATCACTAATAGCTTATTCTGAGGGCATAGTTTTATCTATGCCCATCAAAATAAAGACCCTTTCCGCAGCCGAAATTTACCGATAATTGGGTTTATCACAGAACATAGGTATCGACGAGGCGGGTATGAAACAGCCAGTTTGCGATGACTTTTATGCACAATTGCATAGTGCTTAATAGCCTTTTGTCGGGCGTGTATAAGACACACGCGTATTATGGTTGACATACTCAGGTGGACTCAAACTGAACTTAATAGAGAAGTCCGCATAACTATCACGTCCGACAGGATGCATCATCAGAGATCATCGGCAAAGAGGCTGAATTTGCCGCGGAAGCTTGGTGGGCGTGCCTTTTTAAGTGCACTCATCATGCATAAGCGTAGTGTGCAGCCACCTTAGTTACTTCCTGACGAGATTGAGTGATTCATTTTATACGAATGTCATTTCTTGTGATAAAGGGCCTCTATCTTTAGCCAACGAGCAATGGCAAGACTCGGCAGTACAAATTATTTCCGACCAGGAGATCGTATGGAGGGTGAAGAAACTCAACGGGAAGTTCTACAAGGCTCTCCGTGATCCTTTCGTAGACAAAGTTGCCTCCTCCTACAGGCAGGCTCCTACGTTTCGATGACCTCATTGAGGAAACCGAGGATTTCGTCTGTGCGACACAAAATCAGATAATTAAGACCAAAAACTTCGGAGATATGTCCTAAAGGGGTTGTCATTTGTCGAGCTTGTCACCATCATGGTGGGTCCCATAGGCATGTCATCTTCGGTTGTTCGGCGTTTTCTAACTCTCAGTATTTGTATAAATACAACTTAGTAGCCAGGATTGTACACCGGGAGCTTACTCTTAAATATAGTCTCGTGGATCGGAAATTGATTATTACAAGTATTTGCCATAAAATGACCGCGGTAGGCTCTACTGAGAACGGGCCGTCATCAGAAACAGGACTATTCTTGCAAATAAGCCTAATATTGTGCTCATCATGGACCCGTATATCCGATAAGGATATTTTTGGTCGACATTACCATTACGTATGATGAAAACCTGGTGAAAGCCATAACGGATAAAGGAACAAAATATCGCTCACGAGGTAATCGACTGGTGGGCGCTCTGCCGACCGAAATAATTCCTGTAGTCGTTTCTTTGAATGAGCTAATCCAGGTCAGTCTCTCAAGTCGTCTGAGGTGGCTGGGACTCCCTGACAAACTGCTTCAGGCTCAAATATAAAATGCGGTGCTCCTCGATACCACCTGCATCGTCTGTCAGTTTGTTTCCCTTTCTCCCTAACCCTCAGTCGTTTGGTTTCTCCTGCCGAAGGCTTCCATCTGGTTGGGTTTTTATTTATTTATGTACTTTTTACTGTCCAACGAGATGAGAAAATATATGAATACTCTAAATTAAAAAGTAATTATAACAAAATTAAAGTTTACGCTTGTTCCTAATTAAGACTGTCAAATTATGTTACATTAGCATTGTCATAATTGTGGAAATAGTCTCCAGCATAGAAATTACACCCTAAGGCCTCGAGGCTGCGCGTCGTATGCCCGTTGGCGACGAGCAGTCGCATTGCAAATGGAATGTGCACTTAATGGTCGCTATATGAATGTGAATTTTCGTCGTGATAAGCTTTGAAATTTCGTAGCACGGAATGTATACATATAACACAAATTAAGATGATTGATCAACTGAAGAAATAGGATTGCATTGTGAATTACTTTGGCTTTAAATGACAATTAAAGTACAATTGTATCAATTTTTCTTTATCAGAATCCACAGATGGATTTTTCGATATATGTTCATAACCTCGTAGGTCTAGTGTTTAAGCTGTTTTATTGGTGGTCAGATTACTTTTCTATCTTATTACCTGAGGTAGAGTTTGTGTAGCCCAAGAGGACCGAACTTCTCGAACTACTTGAAATATTAAACACACAAAACCACCACCCTCTTACCTATTTTTAACCGCCAAGCAGTATTGCGCGCACTAATACCCTAACATATTTGCATAGAGTATATGAATATACAATAGCACATGAAACGGCGGGAAACCAGATCATGTGATCAAATTATAAATACACCCACATTGTAATTGGACGGAAAGAGAGATTCCGGCAATTTATTAACAAATGTGCCAATAATGATTTCTTATATTTACGCGAACACTACACATTGAAATAATACTAGTTTTTACGGAATTTATCGCGTATATTTAACTTTTTAAATACCCGACGTTTCGAACGCTTTACATCACTCATGGTCCCGCCCGTGACCATGAGTGCTGTAAAGCGTTCGAAACATCGGGTATTTAAAAAGTTAAATATACGTGATAAATTCCGTAAAAACTAGTATTATTTCAAATGTGCCAATTCTTGACTGTACGCATAACGCACATTTGTTGCAAGCCACTTGGTTTGAATGTGTGCTAAGTAGAGGCTGGAATAGCCAAGCATCTGTTAGTCCAATGATGGCAGTGAGGGGGAGGAATTAAGTTATAAAATCTCTGCGAATATTCTCCAAAAGATATCCTGTAAAACTGAAGGGCTGGTTGCTTTGCACCTGTGTTCGAAACTGGTGAAATTAGTTTAGTGAAATTTAAAGAGCATATGTTATAAATATATGCTCTATGTATACGCTTGCAAAATTTATATTAATTGTACTTTCGCATTATTATATCAACTTTTTTCTTACATCAACTTCATTCTATCTCCGTACTAGTCTAAGGTAGTCTGGTGAAAAATGCTTTAGGCTTTAAGTCCGCCTATATACCATGAGTGATAGTTGCGTTGAAATTTTAAATACATAATGAAATAAATTACGCAATAAATATGCAGCTGCCTCTCAAAGACTCATATTTACGCCATTTACTTACATTAGCCAATCTTGATGTTGCTCCAGGCCAAAATAAATAACTAAACGACAACGAGTATATCGAAGTTGTTGCTAACATTACAATCGAAATCACTATAAATTAAAGACATGGTGGTGGGGCAGATATTAACCAACTAAACAAAATGCGAGTGTTGTGAAATAATGTCAAACATAATACAGTAAGGATGTCATTTTCCTAGTAAATCTTACTCTCATATTTGGCATACTATAAAGAGACCAAAGATGACCACTTGACACTTCTATTTCCACGCATGAATGATACGCAACATCTTTCCATAGATTTGTCTCTTTTTGCTTTTTGCTGTCAAATTAGAAAATGTGAGACAAGTATATGTACTCAATTTATGTAGAATTATAAGTTCTCTTTACGCATACGTATGTATGAAATTACTCTAAAATCATTGCTGCAGTTTTACTTTTCATTACTGATCAAGGTAATGAGACAGGTTACTACACCAAATTATTGATTGATTAATCTTGGAAAAAAGAAACTAGATATTTAAATTTAGGGATATATTAATATTTTATTTCCAGATAGCAAGAAATTTTGACTTGTATTAAATATTGGTGTTATCGTAACAGGAAGATGTCTTTAGAAGCAGCTTAAATTAAACGTACGCATACTATCAACGAAGTTGCCTGAGTTCATATCACCCCTTGTTGTGCTTATTAATTACCCTGAGGGTGTTCATTATAACAAAGTACGTTCTTACATTTTGAAAGCGATGCAACGCTTCCGGAGCATTTGAATAACAAGGGCCGTGACAGAAACAATTATGAACTCATGCAGACTGAATTCTTACAAATGTTGACTGGTACTACGCAATGTATTCCATTTAAATAAAAACTAAAATATCGTTATAGAAGCTGAATATATTTGGTGCTGAACAAAACTATTTGCAAAATAGCTTAATTACTTTAGTTCCATAGGTAGAAAATTTAAATTTAAATTTTTTAATGAAGACGTCTGGCTTTCGCACTTGACTACTCTCAACGAATACCTCTGATGTCCACCATTAACTGCAGGGACGTTTTGGCGATACAAATTAATAATAACTTTGAATTTGATATACCATCAAATATAGGTAAAATATGAAAAAAATGTGTATTTAACTAATACTGTTAAGTTGAAATATATTTTAATATTTTTTTAAGAGAATTCTGGAATTTTATATGAGCATTTAAAATTTAAAAGAGAGTTGATAATTAATTGTGTGACGTATGACACTAATAGTAAAGACCCTTAAAGCCATTTACTTTAACCATTTAATGTTTTTTTTGTAATAATAGAGTGAAAAACTTGCAGTCTATCTATTGGCAGACAGCAGCCACATTTGCATTTAAATTGAACAAAAAATGTTACAGATGCGTTGTCACCCCATTCAATTAACACTGAAGTAAAAATATCTTTTTTGTCGTCACACTCAGGGTAGATTTTCAGCATGAATGTGCTAAATAATGAATATAGATGGTGTAAGCTAAAAACGAAATTCGCTATTCCCATTGTATCGAATAACACATTTAATCTATCATTCAACTGAAATTTTATAAAGCTTTGAGACTTGGTGGCTCAGGAGCTAAGCACACACCATATATTTCGCAGTACTCGAGCAACTTGGTTAGATGTCGGGCGGCATCACTGTAAGTGTTAGTTACAATTTTAAGTATTGATTTACCACATGTTCGACGATGAAGGAAAACATCGAGAGGAAATCTATATTAAAATACTTCTAGGATATGTGCAGTCTGCCCACACGCACTGGAGCAGCGCGCCGGAAAAAAATGCTCCTTAACACCATCAGAAATGAAGTGGTAGCCTATGCCCAAAAGTTGGACTTATACATACTGTAATTTTTTCCAAAGCCATTTTTGAAGCAGTGCCGCTAGTAAAAAGTTGTGAATGGAATCGTATATTAACGAATTGTATTTACACGTGGTAGAGCCATGCTACAGTTATATTAGTAGTATAGTTGTAGCACGGATGGGTCGGCGCGACCGGGGAAGGACCACGCTCTCATATAATACCTGCGTAAAATAGTAGCTTAATGCTGCTTCATATGGTGAGTATGGAGCCTTATATGACCCTTTTTACTGGAAACAAGGCATTGATTCTTAGTACTCTGCATTTTGATTCGTAATCGAGGATAGATGTAGATGTCTATGGGCTACAGCAACCACTTACCATCAGGTGGACTGTGTGCTCGTTTATCATCCTATCCTATAAAAAAATTACCCCCACAAAATACATTTATAGTACCATAGTATCTACATATTTAAATATATTTTTTATATGAATATATTATTTATTATTAAATATTTATAAACATATATATAATATCATAGTGGGGGATAGTATCATACATAACGATGACGCATGCAAATATGAGGCCAAAATTGATGGTTTTGCCCAGTGGTAAGAGGTCCTAAATCATAAATCTCATAGTGGTGGTGTGAGTATCTACTACCCTACATCGCCCCGTGGATGTTGTAAAAGGCGACAGAGGGAAGCAAGTAAGGAGCTGGGCAGTAATGTCATCCTCTACTTGTATCTTTAAATTAAAAATTTCGGGAACTGACGTTTTATTTTTTATTGTCCTCTATTGGAATTTAGATTTGATCAATGTAAGCAATGCTAGTTGCATTGCTTACATTGATCAAATCTTAAAATTTGATTACAATTACACATGATGTCAATGTGAAAAGTCGTCTCTATTTGACTGTTGTATGTGAGAATGTTAGGAGGTAAATTGTTTTTCATATGGATTTGCATTATAAGCAAAAAAAAATTATACTAAAGTGCCCGAACGTGCGGGTACGAAAAAGTTAATATAAAGGACAATAAAAGCGTCGGAGAAAAAGTAGAATGCCCGTGAATAATGTTCGGTCGTGAACTGTAGTAACGGACACCGCTAAATATTTCCAAGGGAAAATAAATTACTTTTAGGGCTCGTGGGGCGTATTAGTATGTTATAGAAATATATTATTTTGGAAAATTTTATTACTGGGAAATTTAATGTTAAAACTTACTGGCTTTGCTATGCCTAAAACAAGCGTTGTACAGCACAATACACAGTAAATAATTGTTTTGCATATATTCTGTTCTTTTGTGCACTTTCAATTAAAATAAGTATGTCATGACCAATGCTTTTACAATTTAATCTTTTTAAACCCCCGATGAAAAAGATGGGAGTTACTTATATGTTTAACGTCTGTCTATTTGTGTGTCGTGGCATCGTAGCTGCCAATCGCATAAACCCATTTAGATTTAGATTTTTTGTTTGAAAGGTGACTTGATCGAGAGCGTTCTTGACTACGATTCAAGGAAATTTCTGAAGACGAGGTGTAATTTCTAAATATAAGAAGTCACACATTCGTCTGAATAGCCTGATAATAACAAGAAATCTCAGCTGATTCAAAGATCAAAATGGAGCACTGATACGGGCACACTAAGAATGTCGATAGACAACACATTCTTAGAATATGTTTTTGTATCGAAAATGCAGATATCTGATAATCTTTGCAATTCAAAATTTTTAATTAAAAAGACTATGTTGTGTTTATAGTTAACAAAATAGATATTTGGGTATTCTAAAAAATAAATGAAGTAAATGCTAACGATGTAGTTATAACAACACTTGTGATGTAAATACGAAGATATTGTCAAGACTCATGGTAGACATAAGAGCACAACGCGTGCGCTTGTATAAACTTAATGTGATATTAATGCACTAACGCGTAGACGAGTCAGGAAAGGGCCAAAATAATGAGCTTGTAGACTGAATAAACTGAAATTTCTGTACATGTTCACATAGACATAACGCATATTATGTATTTTTGGTTTTTTTGGAGGAGTTTGTTTGACTTTTTTAATGCGTACAGTAAAGAAGTGAAATACCGAACGGCATCTTCAAGGCAAGAGTGAATAGATTTTTGTTATGCTGACAGTGCGATTTACTATCTAAGGTTGCATCATCATTTACTACCAGGTGGGATTGTGCTCAAGCACTGGCTTATAAAAAGTAAAAAAAATGCCATTAAATCATGAATTATAATTTTAAAAAATTTGTCTGTCGGCTAATCTTCGGAATGGTATTATTGAACCGATTGTAATGAAATTTCACGAACGGTTAGAGAGCTAAAAATTGATACATAAAGAGTTTTTAACTAGTTAGTAATAAATACCTATAGTCATCGATATATATGTACTACGCACTAGATTTGGCAATCCGAACACTCACTATGTTCAACTGAACTGTACTGCAATCCGTACACCTGTTATTGTGGCTTCGATATTCATGCAGTGCGGAGCGGCGCTAATAATAATTTTATATAAATTAACACATATGCAAAATAAAAATAAATTAAAAAAAATGTACTCGATTAACAATACAATCTAAATAAACAATTATTTATTATGACAATTTTCGCGCGTTTATATCAACTGCGCATGCGCGGATACATAGGGCACATTTTTTGTTTGGATTAGCTTCTTTAATACGTCGTACATATAACTCAATGCCTATAGTATATCAAAATGATTTATAAAAAGAGAAAATAAAAAATATTATACTTTTTTATAGGAGAGGGGCAAACGAGCATACGGATCACCTGATGGTAAATGATTACCGCCGCGCATGAACAACTGCAACACCTGGGGAATTGCAGATGCGTTGCCGGCCTTATAAAAAGGAGTAGGCTCTAACTAACTGTATAACAATAGTGTTACCGAACATTATTTAGATTCATCTTTCTCTGTGCCACTTAACAAATAAAAAAATGTAAAAAGTTAGTGGGGTAAATTTACTTAACTATTCTTTATCGTGGAGCTCAAACGATGCAGCCAAACCCTTAGCTATTCCTCTGCCGAACCATCACTCGTTAATTCAGTAGCTTATAAAAAGTTTGCTGCTGGAAATCGGCCTCCCACATGGGTTGTCTAGTGTTACAATTACATTGCCGGCGGAAATCATTTAGATGTGCACGCTAGCTCAGTTCATCAACTTTCGTGATTCAATTGAAACTTTTGTTCAGACTTTTCAAAATTGAGGTAAATATTCACTTTTAAATTAATACTTTAATGAAATTTATATCTTATTTAACGTGATAGGTTTGAGTTGAAGTCAAAGTTTATTAAATTAAACTTATTTTAAAATAATTACAATTGGATACTCCGTAGTCGGTGGCTGTAAAATTTAAACCACATAATTTTTACACATTGTAAAAATTCGAAAAAAAAATTACTTAACGTGTAATTACGTACTGAGTTAGGTGATCAAATTCTTCTCATTGGAAAATTAACACTGTTCAAATTTACACTGCATGTGAACGAATTATGTGATAAAATAGTTGGTTAGATCAGTGAAGTAAGTTTTCTGCTTAGCCTGACGTTGAAGCTGACGTATCCCAAGGCGGTATATTATCTCCAATATTGTTTTCGCTATTGATCATCATCATCATCATCATCATCACAGCCCTTCACAAGTCCACTGCTGAACATAGGCCTCCCCCAAGTAATGCCACAAAGCACGGTCCTGAGCCACCTGCATCCATCGACTTCCTGCATATCTTACCAGGTCGTCACTCCATCTAGTGAGGGGTCGCCCTACACTACGCCTACCGGTACGAGGCTGCCACTCGAGAACCTTTCCTCCCCATCGGTTATCGGTTCTTCGAGCTATATGGCCGGCCCATTGCCACTTCAGCTTACTAATCCGTTGGGCTATGTCGGTCACTCTGGTTTTACTGCGGATATCCTCATTTCTGAGTCTATCACGCAGAGAAACTCCGAGCATAGCCCTCTCCATAGCTCGCTGAGCGACCTTGAGCGTCCTCATACGGCCAGCAGTGAAGGACCACGTCTCTGATCCGTAAGTCATCACTGGCAACACGCACTGGTTGTACACTTTAGTTTTCAGAGATTGAGGTATACCTGACGAGAAGATGTGTCGTAATTTCCCAAACGCTGCCCAGCCGAGTTGAATCCGTCGATTGACCTCTCGGTCGAAGTTGGACTTATCTAGTCGGACTATTTGTCCCAGGTAAACGTACTCGTCAACAACTTCGAGCATAGTGCTCCCAACAATTACCGGCATAGGTGTGACATGGACATTAAACATGATCTTTGTTTTGTCCATGTTCATCTTAAGACCTATCCGTTGGGAGGCACTATTGAGGTCATTGAGCATAGTGCTTAAGTCCTCCAGCGATTCTGCCATAAGGACTATATCGTCGGCAAATCGAAGGTGAGTGATGTACTCGCCATTGATGTTAACACCGTATCCTTTCCAGTCCAGTAGCTTGAAAACGTCTTCCAAAGCAGCGGTGAAGAGTTTCGGGGATATAACGTCACCCTGTCTTACACCTCTCTGCAGTTGGATAGGTTTCGAGCTCTGGTTCTGTACTCGGATAGCCATCGTAGCCCTACTGTACAAACACCTCAGCACTTCGATATACCGACAGTCAACTTGGCACCGCTGAAGGGACTGCAGCACCGCCCAAATTTCGACTGAATCAAAGGCTTTCTCATAGTCCACATACGCCAGGCAAAGTGGCAAATTGTACTCTTCAGTCTTCTGTACAATCTGCCGCAGGGTATGTATGTGGTCTATGGTACTGAAGCCTTTTCGGAAACCGGCTTGTTCGGGAGGCTGGAAGTCGTCGAGTCTGCGTGCGAGACGATTCTTAATGACTCTCGAAAACAGCACGTAGACGCGGCTCAGAAGGGAAATCGGTCTGTAGTTCTTCAAGAGAGCGTTGTCGCCTTTCTTAAAGAACAAGACCACCGCACTTCTGCTCCACGCCTCTGGAGTAGTGCCACCATGGAGGACGGAATTGAAGAGCTTCTGAAGGACTTCAAGTACCGGTGTTCCACCCGCTTTCAGAAGCTCCGCTGTAATTCCATCCTCGCCTGGGGCCCTGCCGTTTTTAAGGTGCTGGAGAGCCATTCTAATCTCGCTTAGACTGACGGCCTTACGGCTTATCCCGGACGGATATCATTGGAATAGTGTCGAATAAGACCTGCTCTTGGATCGTTACTCACACTTGCGTGTGGCTCCAACGATGATGTGTAAAGCCGGAAACGATGCTACCACACTCAGTCTTCAGCCTTGACAGTTGGCTCTTACGGGCAGACAGATCTCTGGCAAAGACTTTGGAGCCCTGGTTCCGCTCGATCGCTTCTTTAATACGAGCAGTATTAAAGTTGCGTAAGTCTCGCCGCTTGCATTTGGAGATCTGTCTGTTCAGTTGCCTGTATGCTGTCAAATCTGTTGACGATTGCAGCCTCATCTCCCGTCTAACAGCCATGAGATTAAGAGTGTGATCGGAGAGTTTTTGTGTTCTCCTGCGGCGGGTCTTGCAGAACTTAGCTCCGACCGCATGGACAGTTTCCACGAGCTTGTCATTCACATCGTCCACTGCATTGCAATCTTGTAGGCACTGAAAGCGGTTGTGTAACTCGAGCTGAAAGTTTTCGGGATTTTGAATTAGAGCACGAGGGGGGACGGAGCGTTGACTTCATTAGACGAGACCTCTCCAACTTAACGTTTAGGTTCAGTGTGCCTCTAACCATTCGGTGATCGCTGCCAGTTTTCACCCTTGCGATCACTGAGACATCACTGAATAGTTGGCATCTGGTCGTCATAATGAAGTAAATTTCATTTTTTGTCGAACCGTCGGGGCTCGACCAGGTCCACTTCCTGTGGGGCCGCTTCTGGAAGAAAGAGTTAATCATAAAGAGTCCCTCTTTCTCCATAAAGTCGGCCAGCTGCTGGCCCCTTCGGTTCCGTTGCCCTACTCCAAATTTCCCTAACTTCAGCTCACCGTTTTCTCTTGTGCCTAGTTTTGCGTTGAAGTCTCCCATCAACACCGTGTAGTGGGTTTTGGAGGAATGCATGGCTTTGGAAATATCCTCATACATTTCCTCCACCTCCTCATCGGAATGTGCCGAGGTTGGTGCGTAAACCTGTATGACCTTCAGCGAATACCGTTTGGTGATTCTGAGTATCAGGTACGCGACCCTCGTCGACACACTCCCAATCTTTACAACGTTGTTGGCGAGAGACTTGTGGACGATAAATCCGACACCTCCTTGGGACAGATGGTCGCCCTCCCGGTGATAGAACAAGTTGCCGGATTCGAGAATCACCGTGTCCTCCCCCTCTCTACGGACCTCGGATAATCCTATAATACTCCAGCGCAACTTGTCTATCGCTATTCATAAAATCAATATATAATGATTTCAGTTACTCATGCCGTCGGTATGCTGATAACCTTCAGCTATATGTTCATTCCAATACCGATGATATAAATAATGGAATCAGGAGACTAAACACGAACTTAGTTGCCATCCGTGTCTAGTCCATATATTTGTTGTTTCAGTAAATCATTCAAAATGTAAAACAATAGATATATGATTGACTATGGAAACCTTTAATTTTGCACATGTACACCGTCCCTATTTCAACAATTCTTTATAACAACAACAGCAATTATAACAACAATTCTTTGCGGAAAAGGGTTGTCTGGAAGAAAACGCTTCTAGAGCAGTAAGATCACCTGTTGTACTCTTTCCCTCTCTCTCTCTCTCTTTCCATATATATACATACTGGATGACCTTTTCTACCTGCGCCCTCCTTTCTGCCAAGGAGGGTCGCGTTCGTATACGGCTTAGAGATCTCTAGTCAGATCGTTAAGCCAATTCCTAAAAGGTTGAGTTTAGTGGGTAAAAGTCACCACATAACCACGCAGCCGGCTGCGAGGTATGCTATGAGCATTCTCAACCTCCCTCCCCCCGCTTTCCGGAGGGTTGCCCATATTTGCTTCGGGCGCAAAAAAAAAACCTTTTCTACCGTCTGAGTTGTGAGTCCGATCAGGTACCTCGCCGCGTATGGTCGCCTGCGACCTAACCGTGAAGTGCTAATAATCGGTTGAGCCCATGCGCTCCCAGTGCGTTTACTCAAGAGAGAAGAAAGAAGACAAAGACAGTTTACCTGTTCGCGGAAGTGCTTTGTGTCGTTGTGCGCCTTTACGGCCGCCAGGTGCATCGGGCCGCCGGCCCATTGTTCTATTGTGTAGTGCTAGTTAGTACCCCACGTTCTGCCGATTTCCAGTAAAAACTGTAAGTAGTTTATTGCACACCCGCTGCCTCAGAGGCAGCAATTCTATTGTTTTAATTTCTGTGTTGCTTGTCGCATTAGGCGACAGCTAGGTACACACCCTAGCGTACCAACGCCCTAGTTGTATAAGTGTTCGTTTAGGCACACACCTCGCTCGACAAAAGGTGGGGGGGCTTGATACACAAGTGTTTTTCAACCACTGACAAGATGGCGGCTATCACTATAGCCGAACTCGCCGACTTCTTCGGTCAAGTGTACCCCGACGCTCGGGCGGCTTTCCTAGCCCAGCGCAACAAGGCCACTGCTGAACGACCCGTTGTACGCATCGACAACCCTATGTCGCCGAGCACTGGGCCCTCGACCCCTGTGTTCATCGACACAGTTTACGACACCGCGTCCCCCCGCGCCTTCTGCGCTCTCCACCCACGGTCCCTCCCCGTTGTTTTCGGACGCCGAATCAGGCTCCGAGATGGAAACGGATAACCACCGGCCCGAAAAACCCGAAGACGAAGGCTTCACCCTAGTCTCGGGTAAAAAGCGAAAGCGCACCGCCGCGAAAAAGGGAGACGAGCCTCACTCGGCCCCTACATCGCCCAACGCCACTCCGGCTAAAAAAGTCGCGCCTTCCGCACGCAAAATGACCGCGATTAAATCCGCGAACCCGACTCAGGCCGTGCCAAGGAAGGAGAAGCCGCCACCCCCAATAATCTTACAGGAAAAATCGCGCTGGAACAACCTACCCAAGTGGATAGACTCCAAAAAGATATTCTGCCCCAAAGTCCACAATGGACCCCAGGGCATTCGTATCCACGTCGCAACGACGGACGATTTTCGCGCTTTAACTGCGCACCTTAAAGCTCAGAATCTGAGCTTTCACACTTACTATCTCGCGGAGGACTATAACCTCCGTGTTGTAGTTCGCGGACTCCCTAAGAAGCTAGAAACCGAGCACATATTAAGCGATCTTAAATCGCAAAACCTGCCTGTTAGAGAAGTGCACAGGATGCACCACCCAACCGACAAAAAAGATACCTAGATCTTTGTCTATTAATACTGGACCTGTCTCCAGAGGGCAAAGAGATATTTAACATCACCCGGATATCACAATTATACGGCCACTCGGCCAGGAATTGTTTCGCCCGGCCTAGGTGCGTCAAGTGCCTAGGCGATCATGGCACTACCGAGTGCCCCCGAACGCCCGAGACGGAGGGCCCTCCGAGCTGTGTTCTGTGCGGCGAAGAGGGACACCCAGCGAGCTATCGCGGGTGTTCCAAAGCGCCGCGTAGGAAGCAGAATGGAGGAGCAATCCGACGCGGACGAGCGGGCAACTCCAGTAGGTCGCGCCCACGGCATTCTGCCCCATCGATCACACCAACCTCGGTGCCGCAACCCGCGCTCGCTCGGGCTACAGCCAAGCCCGCCCCCGTTAAAGGGACTTCCGAGCAAGGCCAAAGCCTTCCGATGCCTCAGTACCTAAGCCCAACGCATGGGTTAAGCCCCCGGCGAGCGGCCCACCCAGTCCTCCTCGCTAGGCCCAGAAGCCCAAACCCGCCCCTCAGGCACCGTCAAACATCGACACTGACCTTTCGTTAGTGTTCAACTTCGCCAGCAATATTAATGTAGCCGAAGTCACAACATTAGCCCGCAAACTTCGCAAAGCCAAGTCTATTCAAGATAAGCTCAATGCTGCCGTTGAGCATATCAGTCTTATCCAAGCGATAGGTTCGTTCCAGTGCGCCTAAGCCAATTTTCTTTTTCATAACTAAAATGGAAATACGACCTATAGGTAGAACTAAGCCCAGGTCTATGACTGTCGCGTTCTTTAGTGCTAACGGTATCAGAGATCAAAAGGAAGAGATCATGTATTTTTTACGCGACCATGATATCGACATCATGCTAGTGCAAGAGACCTTCTTGAAACCTAGTTTGAGCGATCCCAAAATAGCCAATTATAACTTAGTAAGAAATGATAGGCTGACCGGACTTAAAGGCGGCACCTTGATCTACTACATAAGGTCCTTGCAATGTGTACCAATAGATACTCCGCGCTTACTAACATAGAAGCGTCGGTCTGTAGGATAGCACTTACGGGCCATCTGCCAATAATAATTGCATTAGCATACCTGTCTCCCTTAAAAAGAATATTAGATTCCGAAATATTGGCTCTATTAAACCTAGGCCCTAGCGTATTAATCGCGGGAGACCTAAGTAGTAAACACGTTAGCTAGAATTCTAACGTTAACAATCCTAACGGAAGTATTTTAAGAGACCTCACGGAGAGACTTAACTGCGACGTTATCGCTCCCGAGAGTCCAATACGCTATCTCTTTGCAGATAACCAACATCCGGATGTCCTTGATATAGCACTGCTAATAGACATCCGACTTATTATTAATTCGATAGAGGTTATTATCGAACTAGTATCAAACCACAGGCCGGTAGTTTTACAACTGGGCCGGCCGGCAGGTGAGGCCCCTCAGACCAAAATCATTGTTGACTGGCGTAAACTTGAGGTCAAACTTAAGTCTACGAACTCCCAGCATTTGGACACCATTCCTGACAAGATAGACTCGCTAGAGGAGGCCGATAGGGCGATTAGCGCCCTTTCGACTCACCTCACATCAGCGGTCGAAGAATGCTCCCGTAAGGTTCGTGTGTCGAGCGATCAATACACGAAACTTCCGGCGGATGTTCGACGGCTGATTAGAGCGAAGAATTCCGCGCTTAAAACATACGACCGCTACCGCACGGAAGTCAATAAACTTCGGGTACATTGAAATAATACTAATTTTTACGGAATTTATCGCGTATATTTAACTTTTTTACCCGACGTTTCGAGAGCTTTACAGCACCCATGGTCACGGGAAGGACTGAGATGTTCAACGTCCAGCTGTCATAGTTAACCGCGGTTACCATAGATTAAAATTTAACTTTTGTTCCTAAAATTTTAATCTATGGTAACCGCGGTTAACTATGACAGCTGGACGTTGAACATCTCAGTCCTTCCCGTGACCATGGGTGCTGTAAAGCTCTCGAAACGTCGGGTAAAAAAGTTAAATATACGCGATAAATTCCGTAAAAATTAGTATTATTTCAATGTGTAGTGTTCGCGTAAATATAAGAAATCATTAAACTTCGGGTACGTTCTTTACAAAGCGAGATTAAACAACGAGTAGCCGAGTTTAGAAACGATAGCTGGGATAACCTCTTAGAAGGTATCGAACCATCTCAAGACGCCTTCTGGAAATTAAAGAGAGCTCTTAAAGCCGACAAATCCTCACCGATGCCGCCTCTCGTGAGGCTGGACCACCACGATCTCGCCCTAGACGATCTCGAAAAAGCCGAATGCCTAGCCGACAGTCTAGAGTACCAGTGCACGCCATCCACTGCACTAATAGATCCCGCTCACCTACTAGAGGTAGAAACGGAAGTAGAACGTTGGTCTGCGCTGCCACTAACGGGTGAACCACTCGCTCCTGTGACAGTAGATGAAGGCACCGAAACCATCAAAAGCCTTAAGAATAGATCAGCCCCTATGCCAGACGGCATCAGCAACAATGTGATCAAATCCCTTTCGGCGCCACTTATTTGCTTTCTTGTAGGAATATTTAACACCTTTCTCACGAACCGCTCCTTCCCGGACATCTGGAATGAAGCAGACGTAATAGGGATCCCAAAACCGGGTAAACTGTATAATCGTCCCTCTAGCTACAGAATCATTAGCCTGCTCAACACATTGGGAAAATTATACGAGCGCATTATTCATAAGCGTCTCCGTCATTACACAGAATCTAAAGGACTCCTCCCAGACGAACAGTTTAGCTTTAAAGCTAATCACTCATGCACCCACCAGATTCATCGCCTAACAGAATACATTCTGTCTGGCTTCAACCACAACCCAATAAGGAAAAAGGCTCGAAACACGGGAGCCCTCTTCTTCGATGTCGCGAAGGCATTTGACAAGGTCTGGCACGACGGCTTGATTTACAAGCTGTACAAACTAAACGTGCCCGATGGGCTCGTGCACATCATACGAGCTTTCCTTTCGAACCGCACTTTTCGATATCGAGTGGAGGGAACCCGTTATTCGAAACGCAAGGCCGGGGTCCCACAGGGCTCCGTCCTATCTTCACTCCTCTTCACACTCTTCACGAGTGATATCCCTAAAGACTCTGTAGTGAACACCGCACTCTTTGACGACGATACGGCACTCTTTGTGTCAGACTACAACAAAAATAGACTCTCTATAAAGCTCCAAAAAGCGACCAATCGCCTTGGTGAATGGTTCCGCCTATGGAGAATTGACGTGAATCCCGAAAAAAGTGTAGCAGTATACTTTCAACGGAATTCAACAGCAGGTTCCAAAGCAAATACGATTTCTTTATACGACCGCCCAATCCCTTGGGAAAAATCGGCCAAATACCTAGGCGTCACGTTCGCCTCCCGCATGAGTTTCGCGACGCACATAAGTGTAATACGCAACAGAGCCAAGTCAATAATTGGCCGTCTACAATCTCTCGTTAACAGCAAGAGTAAGCTGTCGCTAAGACACAAGCTCCGGCTGTACAAAACCTGCATTAGACCAGTTATGTCCTATTCAAGTGTAGCTTTCGCCCACACATATAAGACCCATATTTTAAAACTCCAAAGAGTACGAAACTTTTTCATCCGAAAAGCTACCGGTGCACGGTGGTATCAACGGAACTCTGATTTACACAATGATTGTGAATTACCATCTATCTCCAAATATTTTAAGGAGATGTCCCAGCGCTACTTTGATAAAGTAGAAACCCACCCTAACCCGCTAGTGACAAACGCAGCTAATTACGTTCCGATAACAAACGTCGCGCCCTATCTCCGTAGACCGCGAAATGTGTTAATAGAACCACCTCAACCGCTCGATCCAGTCGACCCAAACGTCGCAGGCACATCACACAACGACACCACAATTTATGGTAAAAATAGTATCTCAACACGTTTGCTATCAAGTTATAACAAAACATTTAATACCATCGATCCCTTTATAGGCAGTAAAAGTGATTTTAGAAACAGGGTACGTACATGCATATTAAACACAGCTTCTGTTGTTTAATTTACCTTAGTGAATTATATATATTTATATATATATATATATATATATATATATATATATATATATATATATGTATATATATGCATATATATATGTGTATGTGTGTGTATGTATGTGTGTATGTGTATGTATGTATATATGTAATGATATATAGAATATATTTTGCCATGATATAAATAAATGAATTACAAAATTAACTCGAAAAGTAAATCACACATGAATTTGTCAGAAAGACCTAATATCTTAGTGTTAGTAAACCTAAAATTACTTAATTTTATTACTGTTATTTTATTAAGTAGTTTTAAGTTGTTTAATTTCTTATCTTAATAATAGCTTACCTTTATATTTAATATGTGGATGACTGTTATTGGCATACTTGAAGTAAATTAGAAATTGTATTTAGTGATATACGCTGTTGTTATCCTTATTAAAATAAAATAAAATAAAATAAAATAAAATAAAATAAATAAATGGGACAAACACTAATAGGACAAGGAATGGGACGCGTCGCAGCGTCGACGCGTTCCAGCTCACACCGCGTACACACAGTACACCCGCGTTCCTGGACGGTTCTCACCGCCCAGACCATTGACCGACACGAGCTGAGCAGTCAGAGATGGGGGTCCGCACTCCCCCCCCCCCCGGACTGCGGTTAGATAACTCAAAGAAAAACGCCTAAAAAGGCGACATGATGATTGATAACAATATCAAATCATAAACCATTTCATCATCATCCTCACTTCATTGCCTTTCCCTTCTTTAATTAGACACAGATAAAGCTGTAAGAGTCGCATAGACTAACATCACTAACATCTAGATAATAGTAGTTTCTAACGTCTGGCAAAAAATAGGGTGTAACACGTGAACGGAGTAGAAGCCTATGGCACTGATATTAAACAAAAAATAAAAACAAAAAAATTTAATTAAATAAATAAATTAATTGAAATCTATCGAAATTTAAATCATATCCATCCTACTTTACGAACGGCAATAAAGCAATAAATTTAGTAGGCATCTTTGACCTTGTCACTTCGCAGAGTCACAGGCTCAAGGGCAAAGGGCAAGTAAATGTTCAAAAAAAAATTCAAACTAATGTTTCAAGAAAACAAAAATTTTCAATTAAACAATTCAAAATA
Organism: Parnassius apollo; assembly: GCA_907164705.1. NCBI lineage: Eukaryota > Metazoa > Arthropoda > Insecta > Lepidoptera > Papilionidae > Parnassius > Parnassius apollo. The sequence goes on from CAJQZP010000693.1 coordinate 28,913,058, forward strand.
TTGGTTTTTATTTTAGAAATACTAGAAAAGTCGGTAGGCATTCTACAGACGCTGTTATACTATCTTGATAACGCTAATCGTAAAATACTCAGACCGGTTATGAGCAAAAGCCGGGAGTACTTGTACGTAGTACTATTATTTAGTATTATATTCTGTGGTATTTGTTTATGTGGGCAGGAGCGTCAAAGATACTAGACGTTTAGTACTGTGGTAATCAATGCCCCCTGCTAAGCATGACGACAAAAAGTAATGAATGAAGCTAGCAACAGAATTAACGCCTAAAAAAATTAAGAATTATAGACCGAAGTCTTCGGAATTGCGTTTGCTGTTTATATAAATTTAGGATATGTAACCTCTCTGTATCTTTGAACATTCATAACGCTGTTGCCGTTACATTTAATAAGTTGAGCCTAAATTGAAATATCATAGTAGTATATGGGTGATAAGGGAGCATACAGTCCGCTTGCTGGTAAGTGGATGTTGTGGTCCATAGACATACTCGATTGGGAATCAAAATCCAGATGCGTTACATAAATTCTGTTAGTCAAGCCTTGGTAAGACGCGTAAGTTGTCACTGCATCCAGTATAGTCGATGAAGAGGTTGAGTCAATGCAGCTTAGGATTTTGGCCTGTGGCAATCCAGGGCTTGAAATGATAATGATGATGTAAATTCAGCAATAAATTAAGTTTTTGGCTGCAGCATGGCTTACCACGTCTAGTCCAATGCGCAGCGCTTCCTTCAGCCAGTTGGTGCGGGCGCATGGCACGATGGCCGTGGCTGGTGACATGCAAATTTCGTTATTATTCTTTAATGTAACATCGTAATAAATTTGAATTCAGGCTCGGCTATGTGGCTTAGCTAACTATATACATATTCACTATGATTTTGCAGTCTGGAATGTTATATATTTAACAATAGCGTAGCCCGCAGTCATCATTAAGGTTTGCAGGTGAGTTTTATCATTCCGTTCATTACTTACTGTAGCTCGTCGACTGTTGCTATGTATTAAATGAAATTCTAAAGAACAATCAGCAATTATTAAAAAAAGACAGTGAAAATTCATTGTATCAGTTTAAATATCTAGTGAAGTATAAAAGTTTAAAAATGCGCACATAAAATAAGTTAAAAAAAATCTATAAAATGTTCATCGAAAAACTTGATCCAATGTAACTCGTCCCTGCCTCCTCGCGGGATCTTTAGGCAAAAGACGAATTTCCCCATCTTCCTTAACAGGATCAGACGTAACGGGATACAAGGCGGGCTTTGCTGCACAGGCTTCATATCAATCTGCGCAACGGATGCCGACTAGAGTTCATAACACAGAGACCGTGGGTTAAGAAAGAAAACGAACTGAACAGAAGAAAAGTTTGTAATTGCAATTATTACAACTTGGTGAAAATTTATTTTCGTTTATATAGGATACTTATTTACTTGTATTACTTATAATTTTAAGCCATCAGCAAATCAGGCTATTTAAGTAACAAGACCGCACTAAAGATATGGTATTTGTTCTTGTTGTATTATTAAAGTTATAGTAGTATACTTTAATGCTTAATACTTTATTTCAAATGACCAACGGAATTTAATGAAAAATGAGTAAGGATGATAAGTGAGCACATAGTCTATCTGATGGTAAATGGATGCAGCGGCCCATAAACATCTCCATCTATCCTCGACTAAGAATCAAAATGCCTCTATGTCCTTTGAGGACCAAGATGTAATGCCTCGTTACCAGTAAAAGGGTTCCCCGGTTCTCTATACTCAATATACGAAACAATATTATTCTGCTGATCATGGTATTCTGTGAGAGCCTGGTCCTACCCCGGTCGAGAAGACCCATTCGTGCTACGACTATAATAAGTAGCATGGCTCTACCACGTCATTGTCAGATCATTAACTTTTTGTTATTAAATTTATTCGTATAACAGCATTGTCAAAGTGTCTATGACTCTTCATACTAAGAAAATACTATATTGCACACACACATGCAACATTCATGAACATTCTCATGCCTATCATTATAAATGGCATTTTTGCATACTTCATTAAAATAACGATACTGCGTTTGAATTCTGGGCTCCTATCTATGCAGTCGCAACTATACGCTGCAAACACTAACTCCTGACTCTGAAAAATTCAATATAAGTAACCTAATTTTATTAAACAAAAAAAAAACGTAATTAATAAATCGAGAGATTATTATTATTAAATGATCAGAGGTCTGCAGTTCCAGCCATAGGATGAATAGAGGCTTTGATTTTACATTTTACTATTTTATTGGTTTATTAACTTTAAGGTTGAGGATTTGTCGTATATTGGCAGTTAAAGAGTCAAAAAAAATCATTCCATGACGGAAAAGAAAATTGCGTTGCCGCAGCATCTTCCACAAATAACTTAATAATGAAAAAAAAACTGTTGCTGTCAATTCGTCTGTCAAGCATGGCAACTATGGCAAATATTCTCTATGTCGTTATTCTTATGACGTTTTATGGGTAGACCTCTTTTCAGCCAGGCTTGTGGTGGGCTGTAATGAATATATAAAATCAATATGAATGTAAACTTTTTTATACGAGTTAAATGTTTAGTGTCACGCCTTCTTGCCTTTTTACCTCGTATATAAGTTGCTTCCCAGCCATGAGTAAAAAAATGTTGCTGCACCCATGGTAATTGTATGTTACCATAAATATAAAAATACATGATGATAATGATGTCGTAAAATAAAATAATAGTAATTAGCCTTGTGGGGACGGCGAATGAGAATCCATCATCCCGATACATTGTCTTGTTAACGCTACTCGCAAAATACTTAGACCGGTTACGAGCAGAAGCCAGGAGTACCAATTTCTGTGGGCAGTAGCGTCAAATATGCAAAAAGTTTAGTACTTGGTAGTCAATCCATCTGCCAAGCATGAAGGCAAAAAGTTAATAAACATATTCTGGCTACACACCTTTTCAATATCAATGAAATTAATATCAAGGTTTGTTAAAAAATAAGAATTATACACCAAAGTCTTTGAAATTACTTTTGCTGCTTGTATAAATTTCAGGATATATATTAAAGTACGTGAGTGTAATACGCTCATCCGATTACATTTTGTTATAACTCAAAAACTACAGCCTTGTTTGCATAGATGACTATGCAATACTAATAGCTCTTCATCAGTCAATCAAATAATATAGGGTCAAAAGGGCGCCGCTTTATCAACGCCGTTTTGACAGTTGACATGATAGTGAATATTTTAGTCGACTTTAGGATTGTGTAGTACAGTTAGCTTTTTTAAGTTGATTTTTCGAAGTTTTCCAAATTATTACAAAAGCTTTTTTGCTACTTTTTCTTAAAAATATATTAGTTATAGTATACGACTTTATGTTTTTGTGTGTGTCCTCGTCCTAGTTTTAGTTCTATAGGGCGGAAAAGTTTAAGACCCTTGTCTGTGTCTTGGGCCATTCGTAACGTCGTAGCTTGTTATACATTTAATAAGGTAAGCCTAAATAAAAATATGTTATAATCAAGTTTATACGTTTTTACAGTATATGGGTGACAAGCGAGCATCCAGTACAATTGTTGGTAACTGGATGTTGTGGTCCATAGACATACTTGATTGGAATTAAAATGCAGATGGGTTACATGAATTCTCTCAGGGGTGTATCGTTGGGATTGGAAAAGTCGGAATGCCTCGATACTCATAAAAAGACTATTGTGGATACTGGATGCAGTGACGCCTTGGTAAGACGTGCAAGAATTCAATGGCATAGATCGATGAAGAGGTCGAGTCAATGCAGCTTAGGACCGTAGTTTGTGGTGTTCCATGGTTTGCTATGATAATGATTTGTTTTTCGTCAAAAACATTTACAATTAATGTATAGATATAATATTTTTCATAAGAAGGATAACTTACCCAAAACAATTTTTCAAGTTAAAATAACTTAGCTTCGATAACAGTGCCGGTTTGATTTGTAAATAATAAGAACACAGATAAATAAAATTCAATTTTAAATTCGCGCTCAAGATTATAATTCCATTAACATTTAAGTAAAGTGGCGTTGAAGAAAAACGGATGACTGGTGAGCAATTAGTGAGCCTAGGCTGCCCGCATCTACAAAGGACTCTTCTTTTCACTTAATTAAAAAGAAGACGAGACGTAGTCAAGAAGAATCGCTGAATAAAATACTGCTGGCAGTTTTTAATGAGTATAACATAAAGTATGATTTTATCAATACCAAAAATTAATCTAAATTCAATGAATGTTCATTTTTTTAAATTAGATAGGTTTAAATTGTTTAAGTTTATAGAATAAAAGTTTATTTTTGTTAGTTAGGAGTTGAATATCACTCGTCAATTAAATCCTCTGTGAACCTAAATGAAAAATGTTCGTTTAGAATTTTATTTATTAGTTGAAAATACATCTCCTTTAAATACATCGGAACGAATATTTATCTTTACTCTTTTATAACTGTAATAATGAAACATTTTCGCTATTACTTTTTTAATATTCTTTGACAGAAGATGACAGCACTGGTGATAGTCTGTACACCAGCCGTGTTAATATTTCTCAGGAAAGTACGTCTCCGAGTACCGGGACAAACTTGTGTCTGAGTCGAGTCTTTGCTGAACAAAGTCTCAGATTGGGGGCGACTAAATCTGGTCCAATTTAACCCTCAGAAAGCCCAATTTCGCGCGTTAACCGTTAAAAAGTTATCGGATCTCCTCAGTGTCAAGGCACTCCCCTTGTTGCCTCCGCCAGTACCGGAATCCTCGGCGTCGACATATCGAGTGACGTGCAGTTTCGTGGTCACTTGGAAGAGAAAGCCAAATTGGCCTCTAAAAAGCTTGGCGAGCTCAACAGAGCGGGACAGTATTTCATGTCGGCACTCCGCCTGCAACTTTACAAGGCGCAGGTTCGGCCGCACATGGAATACTGTTCCCATCTTTGGGCTGGGGCTCCCCAGTGCCAGCTCCTTCCATTTGACCGCATCGAGCGCAGAGCGGCTCGAATCGTCGACGACCGAGTGCTTTCCGATCGGCTCGATTCACTGACGCTGCGAAGAGTTGTTGCATCTCTGCAATTTTCTTTCGCATATGCCACAGGGAGTGCTCTGAAGAATTGTTCAGATTAATCCCAACCGCCAAATTTCATTAACGCACTACGCGGCAAACCTGTCGATATCATCCACACTATCTGGATGTTTGGCTGTCCACCTCTATACGTTTCACTAGGAGTTTTTGTCCGCGTACGACCTCTCTGTGGAATAGTTTACCAACGGCGATTTTTCCGGACCGATACGACTTAGGGACCTTCAAGAAAAGCTTACTCCTTTTGAAAGGGCCAGCAACGCACCTGCAATTCCCTTGGTGTTGCGGTTGTTCATGGGCGACGGTAAACACTTAAATCAGGTGAACCGTATGGTCGTTTGCCCCTCTGCTATAAAAATGTTACAAAATGCTTTAAGTTGTGTACTAGAGTTTTCATATTCTGATTAAGAATCTTAAGCGTGCTTAGATCCCATAATACGGACTTTATACAGCTTGAGCTATATAATAACTTATAAACCACTCTTATAAGGATGTCTCGTTATGATCTTATAACAACCTCTTTTCTGCACTCTACTATACGCTTCTAAAAAAAAGTCTAAGTTCTATACGGGCTGGTATATTGATGTTGATAACGCTTGTTAGAAATTAAATTTATTTAAAAAAAAATTAAATTTAGTTGCATATCGCAAGGACCACTTGCGATATGCAATTTTTAAAATATTTATTTTTTGACGTGAAAAATAGAAGTTTCATTGATTATGGTGTCATTTATTTAAAATCTGTTACCGTTCAGAAATAATGATCTGGAGAAGTAGTGACAAAAAAACTTGGCGGGTATCCTGTTTTTATAATTTTTTAACAATCAACATCAAATATTATTATTTCAACAAAGTATTAAGCCAATCGCTAACCAAAGCATGTTTTATGACTAGAGAATAGAATCCATACTTAGAGTATAGAATTCGAGCAAAATGGTCACAACTGATCCACACTTATGAGACATAGTCCGACGACAGTTTCCTTGACCATATTAAACGGCAATGGACTACTAGCCTCACGAAACCCCTACAAATTATGTCGCAGATTGATATTAAATGTTTCGGATAAAAGCTGAAGTGTGGATACACCTAGGTTTAGTCGGCTATAACTAGGTGCATCCGATTGTGATTGATGAAACTTAGGTGTATGCTATATCTAATATATAAAAAATAATATTTGTTTATATGAGCAGCCATACCGTTCATCTGATTACGATAAAACTTTGTCAAAATATAGGTGGCGCTGTTATAGAATCCAGATATCACCTGTCTATGGTTTTAAGGTGGCTCAAAGGCCTTAATCAAGCCGCACTTTAACCTACTGTCGTACGCTATGTTCTTGATATGTGTTTTCGCATTTTTGATAAATTTAATGGTACACCTAAGTTTGACCACATTTGGATGCACCTAGTTGTAGCCGGCTACAACTAGGTGTTACCGCTATTTGGCTTTTAGCTGTAACATATATACAAATAATATAATCGATAAAAATTAACACTTTTTATGTAAAAACAATAGGTGGGTAGTTGTTATGCATAAATAATTGCAATCCCCTTCAAGTAATGTTTTCAAAGCTGTACTTAATTAAGATTAAAAATATTTGACATACATCAAATATTGAATAAATGTTATATACCTATACTCTTTGTATATTTAAACAAAAATAATATTATGATCCTCAAAATCAGTCGTCAGCACTAAATAAGCTCAATTAGGGACCACTCTAAATTAACATTACAACATCGGTTGGTTGTGTTGATATTTTAGGATTTTCTTATCATCAATTTTGTTCCCAATTGAAATTCTTAAGTATATTTGATATTGTTTTCACTTCTTACATAAGTAAGTTATATTTTAGATTATATAGTGTTTAAAAGTTGTTGTGAGACACAAACCCTTTTTAATTTCTGAAAAGGTATCACACGGAAATCCGAGCTGGATCAATGGGACTAAGAGCCATAGTAACCGAGAGGCTAGGCGTTTCTCGTAAATTTTATGGAACACGACAACGCCGAGTTCTGTTACGAGTACCGCAGACACCAAGAATTTTGCGAATTTATTACGAGCTCTGCCGTCAAGGAAAATATTTGGAAGAAGCTTACACATTTGGTAAATAAAAACATTTTGTAATAACATACAAATACAGCTTAACATAAAAAAAAGATTTTGGAAGTGGGTGGAACACCGGTACTTAAAGTCCTTCAGAAGCTTTTCGTCCTCCATGGTGGTGCTACTCCGTAGGGGTGGAGCAGAAGTGCGGTGGTATTGGCATCGCTGAAGGCTTTAAGAAAGGCGACAACGTTCTCTTGAAGTACTTATAGACCGATTTCCCTTCTGAGCCGCGTCTACGTGCTATTTTCGAGAATTATTGCGAATCATCTCGCACGCAGACTCGATGACTTCCAGCCTTCCGAATAAGCCAGTTTCCGAAAAGGCTTCAGTATCATACCACATACATCCCTGCTGACCACATACATACCCTGCGGCAGATTGTAGAGAAGACTGAAGAGTACAATCTGCCGCTTTGCCTGGCGTATGTGGATTATGAGAAAGCTATTGATTCCGTCGAAATTTGGGCGGTACTACAGTCCCTTCAGTGGTGCCAAGTTGACTATCGGTATATCGAAGTGTTGAAGTGTTTGTACAGTAGGGCTACGATGGCTATCCAAGTACATAACCAGAGTACGAAACCTATCCAACTTCAGAGAGGTGTAAGACAGGGTAAAATTATATCCCCGAAACTCTTCACCGTTGCATTGGAAGACGTTTTTAAGCTACTGGACTGGAAATGATACGGTACTAACATCAATGGCGAATACAACACTTACTTCCGATTTGCCGACGACAGAGCCCTTATGGCAAAATCGCTGGAGGACCTAAGCACTATGCTTAATGAGCTCAATACTGTCTTCAAAGGGATAGGTCTTAAGGTGAACGTGGACAAAACAAAGGTCATGTTTGTGTGCATGCCACACCTATGCCAGTAGTTGTTGGGAGCACTAAGCTTATATTTGTTGACAAGTACGTTTACCTGGAACAAATAGTCTGACTAGGTAAGTCCAACTTTGACCGAGAGGTCACTTGACGGATTCAACGCGGCTGGGCAGCGTTCGGGAAATAATTACGACACATCTTCTCGTCAGGTATACGTCAAAATCTGAAAACTGGATTGTACAACAAATGCGTGTTATTACCAGTGATGACTTACGGATCTGAAACGTGGTTTTTCACTGCTGGCCGTATGTGGATACTCAAGGTCGCTCAGCGAGCTATGGAGAGGGCTATGCTCGGGGTTTTCCTGCGTTATAAACTTAGAAATGAGGATATCCGCAGTAGAACCAAAGTGACTGACATAGCTCAACGGATTAGTACGCTGAAGTGGCAATAGGCCGACCATATAGCTCGAAGAACCGACAACCGATTGGGAAAAATATTCTCGAGTGGCAGTCTTGTACCGGTAGACGTAGTTTAGGGCGACCACCCATTAGATGGAGTGACGACCTGGCAAGACATGCAGGAAGTCGATGGATGCAGGTATCTCAGGACCGTGCTTTGTGGCATTCCTTGGGGGAGGCAATGTTCAGTAGTGGGGTTGTGAAAGGCTGTAATGATGATGATGATGAAATACATATTTGAAAAGTTCAATGACTATACTTGATACGAAGGAGTGATAATATTGTGATACCGTTCACTTAATTACTATCACGTTTTTTGTTCGTCATTGGTGACTAACGAAAATCCATCCCTTAATTTTTCCCGTGTGTCTACTTTCATAAGACGCATATATGTGATAGGTCATCTTGTTTTCACCGTATGTAAAATACCCATACTAGAGACTGAAATCAGTGTCTAAGATTCGAGACTTTTGGCACTGAAATGGAAAACCCTCCCATTAATGGGAGAGATACAAGTCCAGTTGTTGAATTTCAAGGGCTGGTAAAGTAAAAGAATTACTTCTTAGTAAATACCTAACTCCATGTAGATATTAAGCAGGTTTTGTTCCTTATTAAACATAATGTATTATATTAAAATAAATTTATAAGCACATTTAAGAGACATATGATTTTACAACGTTAACCAACGCTAAGAAACGTTTAAACTTCTCGTATTATCTATTGTTAATTTCAAGCGATCTGAGGATTCTCGTCGATTAAGCTTTTTTATAGTATAACACACACACAGTCCACCTGATGGTAAGTGGATGCTGTGGGCCAAAGACATCTGCATTTAACCTGGATTAAGAATCAAAATGCAGATGCGTTGTCACCCTTGAGGACTGAGATGGAATGCCTAGATTCCAGTAAAACAGATCTCCGTTACTCTACATTTACCATACGAAACACGCAGCATTAAGCTGCTATTTTACGCTGGTATACTGTAAGAGCGGTCCTTCCCCGGTCGAGCCGACCCATTCATGCTACAACCATGATATAGTTACAGCAAGGCTCTATCACTAATGTTAGTGACACTACATGCCTACTTATACAAGAATAGAATTAAGATATCTAATAACCCAAATACGGAAAGTAGAGGTATAGAGAATTTGACTATCCTTGTAAATGAAGTGCGAAATTAAATCAAAGTTAGTCTTTGCGTATAGGAATTGTAGAAAATAGATTTCTTTATAATACAGAATTAATCTACTACGTACCTGTTGCTTTTGTTTTATGCAATGAATAAAAACCTAAAGCATAATGTCTTATTAGCCAAAATCATAACTTTGTTAAACAAAACTTTTATAGTAACACAATTTTACTATCACTTTTATGACTTCACTTCGGATATAATTGAAATAACATAATATGTACAAAATTAAATCAATACGCGAGGTAAACTGAAAGTTTTGCGTAACTTATAAATAAAGCAGTTTATGTGTAAATTATTATATATACTGCTTTTATAGTAGAGAATCCATTAACATCATAAAAAATCCTTTTTCATTTGTTGAAACGATTTTGAAGACGTAAAGATACGTAAAGAGACGTAAAGACATCTGAGGGCATGTTTTTCCCGTGCTGCTTGAAAACTATCACGGCCTCTTCTGAATAATTAAATGTCAAAACCTTACACCTTACCTTTGATTTTTGGGAAAGTAAAGGAATCGCATAGTTCAAGGTCTCTACAGCGTGCGGGATCGGTCACGAGCTCCAGCTTTTAAGAGGTGAGAGTAAGTCAGCTAAAATTCTAATTTCGCCCCCACTTCCCCGCGCGTCGTATGCTATGTACCGACATGTTTGTAATCACTAATACTCTAAGTAGATAGGTCGTTAGATACTTATTTCATTATGTTTATCATATATATGCCTGTTTCTTAACGCCAACCCTGTCGCTTCTTATTTTTATAACGGTTATTTCCCATTTTAATTTTACGTCTTCCTGTTGCGTAATGTGTTTTCTGATCGTAAGCGACACAACTTCTCCCTTCAAAAGCCGGAGCAATACTAACGGAGCGACAGGAACCAAGCTTACGCGCCGATAGTTTAGGTAATTACTTTTTACAGTGAAAATAATGATATTTTAAAAAAAGTAAATAACATAAGCACTGCTTTATGGTTAGTTCAGTTAGTATGCAAAGTTTCATGATCTTATTTAAAGTATTTTATGAATAACAGCGGTTTATTGTTCAGTTTGGAGGTAACTTTGGATTTTTTTTCTATCGAGAAAATTTTACGGAATCGTGTTTTCGTCTAACATAAACCTTAACATTAATCCTCAACTTTACCATATATTTATTTCAAAATTAATGCCGCAATACTTTCGGCATAACGGAGGATCTTGCTAAGCCATTTGAGGTTATATTTCCCCTTAAGAAGCCGAAACTGACTTAGTTTTGTTCGCGGTTTACGCCGACACATAGTCATGGTGTAAAAGGATCCGATTTGTTAGTCATTTTTCCCTAACTTTTTCCAAATAATCTTGCATGAAAAATTAGGTGTAAAACAATTGTTTTTCCGATGGATACCGCATTCGCTCTGTGAAGAGCAAAAAGCGGCCCGCGTTACTTGGTGCCTTAGAACTTTCGAAAGATTCCACACAGGATCCTCAAATGCTGTATACTGTAGCGGCGCTGTTGTCGCGCCACTAGCACAACAAAACACATCGAAGCCTATATCGCGCTATTATAATTCCGAATATACATATACAGTTCGGAGAAGTTCTATACATACATAGACAGTACATATAGAACTTCTCCGAACTATCACTCGGAGTGTTGGCCGCTCCCCGTGCAGAACACCTTGCACGGCGGGGGATCTCCCCTTTTCTTTCCACGGCCACAATACAACATCGTATCAGGTGACGAATCCTGAATATACGCGTACGAACCCGAAACATAAAACCAGTCACGAGGTTGGGTGTTCGAAAATGAGTTAAAGCCAACAAAAATTGTTCATTCACGGAATGTTGCAAAAAAAAATGGTGGCCACGTTTGTCTCCAAAACCGGCCATGTTACGACTATTCCCCTTGAGGGACAAAGAACGGCTAATGCAGAATGGTATGCTAGCATTTGTTTGCCACAGGTCGTTTCTGAACTCCGTAAAGAGAACTGCAACCGCCGCATCATCCTCCATCACGACAATGCGAGTTCTCACACCGCACACAGAACAAAAGAGTTTTTAGAGCAAGAAAACATAGAATTATTAGACCATCCGCCGTACAGCCCCGACCTAAGCCCTAATGATTTCTATACTTTCCCTAAAATAAATAATAAATTGCGTGGACAGAGATTTTCATCACCTGAAGAAGCTGTAGACGTCTACAAAACGACACTAGACAAACAAAAATGGAGATATATCCTCAGCATTAACTGTCTTTTTCTCATCAAGAAGAAAACATCAGTTTTACCCACGCTTCTTGCCAGCCTCAATTTTGTTGATTTGTTGTCGCCTTCGAACACCCATACAAAATACAGTTGCTCTCTTTCCGAAATATAACTATATATTACACATACATGTGTCATCTCCTGACAGAATATCATACACTGCATTTGAACGTTCTTGATCATACTTTAATAAAAAAAAATTACACGTATCTACTCGAGCCTGTTTTTGTTCTGGAGTGATTTCATAAACTTTGTTCCTCTTTCAGAAAAAGTTTTCTCACTTATAAATGCTGATGTGAAAATTATTGAATTTGACTCATACCAATACCTCAACCTATGTTCGAATGTCTTCGTGATGCGCTGGTTTTATTGAATTAGTCACCTGATGGCCACGTTATAATAAATAAAAATACTAGATAGATACTAACAGAATAATATAGAAATAAAAGTAGACTAATTAAGATTATACCCCGTGCACAATCGTGGCGACATCATAAGCATCATAAGCTGATCTGAGTAAATCGGAGAAATATTCTCACTTATAGATGACTATATATTTGTATCATTTTCTGTAGAGACTATCTATCCGTGGGGCCCACAAGAGATTAAGTTTCCTGAAGGTATGTCCCTTAATTGGGAAAAATCAGCCAGCGTTCTTGGCACTATACTGCAAGGTATACGACCGTATTGTTATTATTTTTGTTAATTTCTGTAATAATTATTGTTTATTATTATGTTTTAGATCTGAATAATAAATTTAAATGAAATAAATTTGTTTTATTTAATAGTTGGATTTCATTATGTTTATGTTTAATTTTGATTAAGACTTAATTCATAATAATTGTAGTATAAAATATTTTGTAAATAATATAACTTACATTTAAAGATAGTGACTTAAATCATTTTCTTTAATATCGTATGGGGTTGAAAGGAATATATCAAAAAGGTAATGTGGAATCTTGAACGCACGTGACGGCTCACGGAACAAAAAGATGAACGCTTCTGAATAATGGCTGTTCATTATAGTCGATAAGGGTCAGCACCGACTAGAAACAAACATTTCATTATTGCAATAATGAGTTAGTCTAAAAGCCCCTCCTCTGGAAGGAACAACTCCCCCCACTTTTACTTCTCCTTCTTTTAAAAACTAAAACTAATAAATACTCTCGTCTGACAGCACCTAATAGTCACACTGAGTTATTTACAACAAGATGATTCCTTGTCATCATCATCATTATTAGTGCCCACCGAGGTCCACTGCTAAATAGGAGTGTCCAAGCTTGCAATGCAGGTTGAAAACCGCAATTTTTCATTATTTTGGGTTGTTATCAGGTAGATGCTGTAGGTCATTTCCCGTTTCAGTTTTCCTCTGTCGCATCTTACGACATCCATGGGATGATATGGGGTAATAATTTCCTTATGCCGCCTTACAAGGTAATTACATTATTTATTACTGTGGACATTCAATCTTTTACGTCCATTTGTTTTAAAATCTTTTTTGTACGGCGCACATTAAAGCAATAGTTGTACGCACCTATTAAATATACATCAGCCGCTATTACCTCACCGTCCATACTTATATAACGCCAACTGAACACACGAATATGTGGACAGCACAATTATTAACTTATGATTATCAAACATAGACGAATGTCAAGAGGGGCCGTTAGATGTCTAGCGACAGTGAAGATTATATCCCAATTAAGGCTCTAAAAGTATGTAGCCACAAACATTGACTAATACAACAAGGTTAATTAGAATTAAGATAATGTTTACGCGCACACGTTACTGATATGTTCTTGACTTAAAAAAACATTAAAAAATCCGACGTTCCAGGCGTTTTGCGGATACCCGTGAGTCATGTTCACGGCTTGCTGATACTTACGTAAGATTAGGTGTAACTTTACTAGCCGGATACAGTATTAGAAATTCCCGATCATGGTTAGACATGGTTAGACGCGTCCAATAAATTGTTTTTAGCTTAACCATCATATGTGCGCCAAATTGGCATTTGGAACCATGGTGAGATTCTTGGCTATATGATAAATCTGAGAGTCGTTTATACTACGAGTTTTAGTGTGTGTAATTTGTAACGAGACTAAACAGAGTAACCGACAAAGTCCAATGAACAGTAGTAAGCTGAACATACAATGTTTATTTGGCAACATTGTATCTGTACCAGCAGTGTAGAACGATCCGCATTAAAATGGATTCATGACCTGAAGGAATGGTGAATACGTTGAGGGAAAGGAATAGGCTAAAGGGAATTAAATAAATGATTTGTTAATATTCATCATTAATAAAAAAAATTAATGATATAAATGAATTTAACTTGGACAGAATAAAATAGATAGAGTAAATAATATTTTATGGGTTTGTTATCGTTTAATTGGCCTCTTCTAAATTAAAGTAACGTTTATTAGTACCGGTGAATATAAAAAAAAACATTCTATGCGAAATCAAATGAAATGAAAACTCTTTATTTTTCTACGCAGAGAAAATTAAATTTCGTTTTTAATCCACTACCGTTTCAAAAGGAGAAACGGCGAAATATACTTCATAGGCAATCTCTTTCTACCACTTTTTTTTAATAAAATTACACAACCAAAGAATATACAAAATTAAAGCTATTATATGTGTCTCAAGTAGGTATGACGGATATGGCAACCATCGCCCCTTGTATAATTATATTATGTAGCATTTAAATTATATCTGAATGTTTTATTATAAGGGTAAGCACACCCCAAACGCAAGAGCCTGTGTACGTTCTCATGCTGTGCTGGGCACAGAACTACTCTCAATTCCTAGAGGATTATGAAGCAATTTTGCCGTCGCTCTGCTCAAGGGTGTGTGCTTTACTGAATGTCATTTTTTTTAAAACATTAATTCATTACATCTTATTAAAAGTCCACTGCTGAACACAGGTTTCCTCACATATAAGATTAATAAGAAACTATTTTTCACAATACGCAACAGAGATTTATTTTTACAGTAGTAGTAACATGTCTAAAGTAAATGCATCTTTGCGCGTATGAAATCGCGGGCACTTTAGTAATAAATATGTATATTATACCTGTACTCTGTACTTTGAAATTATTCAAAATATAAAGAAGTTCTTTAATTCAAACTTCTTTAGTCTTCAGTTCTCGGGTCTCTAGAGTCGAGACATCTTTTTCGAACGGAAGTAACATTCTATAAAATCTACAGTTCGTTTACGTAGTTTTCTCATTTAAACGGCCGTGTCTATAGTATTTCTTACTTAACTCACTATTTATAGGTTAGCATACTGTAAATGAAATATGTTAATAAATTAAAATAAACACATTTCAGACATCATAGTACATGTTAATATAATATAATCATAGTATAAGATAATATTTAAATCTGTTTCTATTCTATGGTATAGAGTTTAATAATAATAATTATTATGATATTATTTTACATACATATATAATTTCTCACGTTTGTCACCCAGATGGGTACACAGAGATTACGGATATCCCTTTGACAAGTATAATGTATCTAGTATCCAATCGATTAGCCGAGTAGTAGCGGTGTAACAATATCCACTACAACATATCGTCCCTTTGGTGTCGTAAGATTAAACTGAACCAGGAGATGGGCAGCAGCGTGCTGATAACAACTCAATATAATAAAAAACTGCCGCAAGCGTGGCAACTATGGAAAAATTCCGCCTATGAGGTCACCTATTGGGAAGGCCTACGTTCAGCGGTAGATTTTTATAACTCCCAGCTAAGTGGTAGAGCCGTGGTAGATCAGTGGTTAACGCTCGCTGTAAATATAACAGAACGCGAGTAACCCGGGTTCGATCCCCGCCGGCACCAATGAAATTGTTAATTGCAATTTTAAGTGCTGATTTACCACGTGCTCGGCGGTGAAGGAAAACATCGTGAGGAAACCTGCATGTCTGAGGAATAAGAAAAAAAATATCTCGAAGACATGTGAAGTTCGTCAACACGCATTTGGGCAGCGCGGCGGACACTTCCTTGCCCTAAACCCTCTCAGAAATGAGGGGAGGCCTGAGCCCAGCAGTGGGACGTATATAGGCTGTAACTTTAATTTACTTTACTTTACAGCTAAGTGGCCTTTTTGTGTTCTGTGTTAATAAGTGTAGCAGCTTACTCCGAATACCGTGTAGCCGACAAAATTGGAGTTTACTATCGAGGAATTGGTCGCTATAATAATTACTGATTGAAAGAGCCTTGTGCGCCCGTATAGATCTGCTGCCTACGACCTAAATGAAGTCAGGAATGGTCGAGCGTTTTAATATTGAACAAGTGTCAATATCTGTTTACAGGTGGTGATAGAGCGAATGTTAACGGTTTCCTGCCAACCGCACGAGTACGTGTGATAGTCTGAGGTGGCCATGTCGGCGCGTCTATGAAGTGCAGAGAGGTTGCATCATTTTGGAGGAATGGTTACATTCATAGTATTAAGGTTATATCGGGAACCCAATCGTTTGTGCAGTATGGAGTTTACTGTGGGTGTTGTGAGCAAAGGATTCCAACAAGGTCATTCAACGAGTGCTGCGACTCGTAGAATAAAAGTACTGTGGTTTCGTCATTGTGGTGGTTCTTCTAGTGCAGGAGAGTATTATTTGTGGTGTTGATATCGGTTTTTATACTTTGGTATTATTGTTGTGTTATTGCTGCCCAAACGTTGCACTATTGTGTGAGTGTGACGGAGAAGTGTTGCGGTGTGGTCGGGCTGTATTACTCTAAAAACTTAATCGAAAAAAAGTAAGTAAGAAAAAAGAGTGGTTCTTACTATCATTGCAGAGCTTGTGCCGGTCCAATGATAAGGCTATATGGAATAATGATTCCGGTCTAGCATAAAGATGATTATAGTTTTGTGGGGCTCACTGTCGGACCACTCATGATTACCACCAATTTGAGAGGTCAATATAGACCGTATCAGAACGTATTGTTGAATGTGTAAAAGTTTATGACTTGACTTGTCACGATAATCGAACGATGTTTTTCTGTCTACAGATAATGGAGCGCGTGCGAGGACGCACGCATATCAGTATGGCCGTGACGGCACCTGCGCCGTTGCACGTGCGGCAGCGCCTCTGTAGGTAGTCAGAATTATTGTAAACAACGCGTGCACCGCACACCTGCGCATTGCACCTGCAGTGGCGCTCGTGTAGCTACTTGTCTCGATTGTATAAAACGGACGGAGCGGCCGCCGTTAAGGCAGTCTTGGCTCTGGCGTGGCTCGGTGCACTTGTTGTACTCCGCTACTAGCTCAACCTCGACTCTTTGGATAATTAATTTGTGGAAACGAATGTAGTCTGTGTATTTCATGATTGTA
This sequence comes from Parnassius apollo, assembly GCA_907164705.1. Classification (NCBI taxonomy): domain Eukaryota; kingdom Metazoa; phylum Arthropoda; class Insecta; order Lepidoptera; family Papilionidae; genus Parnassius; species Parnassius apollo. Next base: position 28,930,287 of record CAJQZP010000693.1, read on the forward strand.
TGAGTTGTTATATTGTAAATAAATTCTATTTAAAAGAAATATCCCGCTGGGTTTCTTACTGGTTCTTCCCAGGACAGAGGTTTTCACCGAACCAGTGGTCATAGTACTATATTGATTAAAAATGATTCTATTCCATTCCAAAAGCCTTTTATGTAATAAGCCTGCATTACACATTATTAATAACTACCTGCCTACATCAGAAGTGGGATTAAAGCTTTCCATAATAACATTATAACTACCTTCCTACAAATATGAAAAAAATTATTACCGGATCCAAAATAATAACAATCACACTTAAATATTTATTTGTTTTACTTCCTACCAGTAATTTTTTTATTGTGTAGCAATTATTTAAGTAAAAATATGATGATCATTATAATAGCTAATATTTCGTTAAACGAGCTACGGAGATGGCAATGATGAGAGTTTCTCTGAGTGATAGTCCCTGTAACGTGGTCAGAGCTGGAGCCCCCCACTCCTGTTCGTACGGCGGTTAGGTAAATCTACGTACAATGTAAACTGTCATAGGTGAACATCGTTATGTAAGTAACATTGGGAATAGAATAGAATAGAACAGAATAATTTTTTATTCAATATAGATAACAAGTAATTCTTATTGAAAGTAAATTTTTTACCTTGCCACTGGTTCGAAAAAAAAACCTCTGTCCTGGAAAGAACCAGCAAGAAACCCAGCGGAACTTTTTTTAAAATAAATTTTACAATGTCAATTGTCACAAAGTTGTTACAAAATTTATTTTAGAAAGCTTGGAAGCGACCACCTCATTCCCAGGGGCTATTATCAACCATGTATTCATTTACAAGTGCCTTAAGGTACTTGAAAGATGCTCCCTACACTATGCAAATTGTAAATACCAAGAGAAATAAACTATTATTATCATTATTATTATGTATTCATTTATATCGTAATAACCCTTTTTATACAGTGTTTGTTTAATTAAATATTTACACTTGGTAATAGAGAGAAAAAAAAACAAAAATATTTTCTGAATCAGCCGCACTCCCCCCATAGCAAAATACCATATAACATTATGCTATGGAAATTACTGAAATAAACTAATCTAGCTGTCCCGACACTAGTGAGATCTCTAATCTTTTTTACAGCATAAGCTGCATAGCGTAGTCTGCTTGCTAGTTTAGACATATGGGGACTCCACTGAAGCTTAGCGTCGAGAGTGATGCCACGAAAAACAGAGGATTCAACAGGACTCAGTTCGTCTCCATTTAAAACCACTCGGACTATTTGTTGTAAATTTAATACATGTAGTTTTATTACCTTTTGATAATACCATGTCATCAACCCTTTTGACGCCTGCAAGGCCGTGAGCCTAACTAAAAAGAGTAACAGCACTAACATCACAGATACTAGAGAGAAAGGATATAAGCTCTTTCGGATCGGCTTGACTCACTGTATGTTGCATCTCTGCGTATTTTATCGCATCTACGACGGGGAGAGCTCCGAGGAATTGTTCGGACTAATTCCAGCCGCACTAGACAGACCATCACACATCCAATCCGCCATCACAGACCGCGACAAAACACGCGATACCAGCCATACTATCTGGATGACTGGCGGTTCACCACCGTACGATTTAAAAGAAGTTATCTTCTTCGCACAACTTCCTTGTGGAATCGACTACCACCAGAGATTTTTCCGAACCGATACAACTTAGAGACCTTTAAGAAAAGAGCCTACTCCTTTTTAAAAAGGATGGTAACGAATGTGCAATTCCCCTGGTGTTGCAGTTGTTCATGGGCGTCGGTAATCACTTACCATCAGGTGAGCCGTTTGCTCGTTTGCCTCTTGTTTGTAGATGCGCTACTATAAAAAAAATCCGCAATATAACGAGACTAAAAGTAACTGACATAGCCCAACAGATCAGTAAGCTCAAATGGCAATGGCCCGAACGTATATTTAAATGAACCAACGACCGATCGGGTAGAAAGATTTTCGAGTAACAGCATCGTACCGGAACTGAATGGAAACAGAACGTGCTTTTTTGGTGAGGCCTATTTTCAGCGGAGGATTGAGATGGGCTGTAATGATGATGATGATGATGTTAATAATAATATTCGTTTTCCGGAAGTATACATACTTTCAAATCCACATTACAAGTCTATGTGGGAAGCGGAGCATATGGAAAAATAACCCGATAGTGTGGAATTAAAATGAATAAATTGTACGCTGACTGAAAAGAATAACGTAATGGGTTACATATTTTCACAAATTATGACTTACTTGTAATACCTACATTTTGCATTATTAGTTTGCTGTAATGTTCTAGAAATGTACAAAAATTATTATTTCTATTAAACATATATAATCATTTATTATTCTTTTATTAAATGATCACATATTATTGCAACTCCTAAACGTACGACCTCATTCGACGCCATCTTTCGAAGAATATGTGTTGAACAGTTCATTTTCCAGATACCGTGTAAACAGCATTCCTTTATATTATATATATATATAAAGGAATGCTGTTTACACGGTATCTGTATATATATATATATATATAAATATATATATATATATATATATATATATATATATTTATATAATAAATATAATAAAAATAAGAACTTGTAAGATAATCGTATGAATCGAAATAGTTTTTGATAAATGATAATATATTTAGTATTATTTTTAATTAATAATAGCACTAAATAGCATTATCATACAGTCATACTCGACGCGGTATTAATTGCTAGAATGCTGGCTGGCCCTCTTGTCATCACGCAGCGGCGGAAACAAGTTGCAGATACAGTTCTCTAAAGGTGAAAATACACGGTTCAATCAAATTCAATCACTTTGGTTGTTGGAGCAGAAATGAAAGGAATGCTGTTTACACGGTATCTGGAAAATGAACTGTTCAACACATATTCTTCGAAAGATGTCGTCGAATGAGGTCGTACGTTTAGGAGTTGCAATAATATGTGATCATTTAATAAAAGAATTATCGAAAAAGAAGCTAAGGAAACGCCGTCGTTGGTGGGTGCGATCATGGGTATTAAGAAGGCAAGCCTTAGGAGCGTCAAACCGTCTATTGAGAGAATTGGCAGAAGAGGATCCAGATGCATACCTCAATCATCTTCGCATGAATGAAGTAAAATTTGATGAACTTCTTACAATGGTTACACCGTTAATTCAGAAAGAAAATACTATGATGAGGGATGCTTTGCCCGCAAGAGTGAAATTGCAAATCATTCTCAGACATCTTGCTACTGGAGATTGTTTTGGATCATTGGAAGCATTATGCAGAGTACCGAGATGCTCAATATCATCTTTTTTCGAAGCGATATGGATAGTACTACGAGATTTTATTAAGGTCAGTAAAATAAAGTGTCAATAAAACAAATGAATTAAGTAAATTTTGTGTATTCTTTTAATATTTCACAACATGTTTCTCATAGCTGTTTGGAGCAAGTCCGAAGTATTATTTTCTTGAGTTGTGGGCAGTATTTCACTAATTTGTTGAGTGTTTTGTTGAGTTTGAATAGGTGCCAATTGGAACTGAGAAATGGACGAAGGATATTGCTCATGTTGATAAGTATCTGGAGACATTACATAGGTATAAGAACTATGTGACAACGATAATGAACGCGAATAATCCAGAGGGGATGTATTAATGAACTGCAGCCGTTCCTGTACCATGACTTCTTGTAATTCTGTTGACAAATCAAAGCTCGATATAGTGGCATTCGCTTTAACTGCACAGCCAAACTTCTACAGAATAAGTCAAATTCATCTTCGGTGTTATTTTTAGCATCATCGCTAATGATTTTCAACTGCTTTATAGCCTTGTATATTGGTGTATCACTGCATCTTTTCCGGTTTCCTGTTCATCTTTTGAGGTCTGAGAATGTCCGCTATCTTTTGCTTGAGGAGTTTCGTGACTCTTCTCTGTGTTTTCATATTCTGTAAATAAAATTATGATTTTGTTACAAGTTCCATAAAGCGAAAGTGAATGGAGAAAGATAATGAATAGTTTTTACAAGATGTGGAATTTTCCAAACTGCTGTGGAGACATGGATGGAAAGCTAGTAAAGATAAGATAGCCCGCCATATAGTGCTTCTGAGTACTTTGATTACAAAAAAAAAATTCAGTATTATTTTATTCGCTGTCGTAGACGACAATTATAATTTCATTTACGTAGATGTGGGAACTAATGGACGAGCAAATGATGCTTGCGTTTTTGAAAAATCAACATTGAATGAAGCGATAACCGCAAATCTATTAAACATACCAAATGAAGGTGTTTTCGTAGCAGATGATGCATTTCCTCTGAAAACAAATATTTTGAAACCATACAAGAGGGGAATACAACAAAAAACACAAAGTTTTATCTATCGGCTATCCAGAGCAAGACGCGTAGTCGAAAATGCATTTGACATATTAGTAGCAAAATTTAGACTATTTGAAAAACCCATCCCACTCACTGTGTCAAAAGTTGAACAGTTAGTAAAAATAATGTGCGCTCTTCATAACTGGCTTAGAAAAACAACTCCTAATATTAACTTACAACATTCACTTGAGAGAGAGGATTGGGAAAAGGGATGTATTATCCCAGGAGAATGGCGACAAGTACCATCCGAAGCGATTGTGGGCCTACCGCAAACCAGGCTAGGAAATCATACTGAAAACGCCCGCAGCGTGCGAAATATGTTTGCAGAAAAATTCATCACTACTGACATTGTACCGTGGCAATTGCAAATGACAAGAAGTGTAGAATAATTTTCAATCTGTTTTATGTATTTGTGTAAGATTGTTTAAAAGCTTGTAATAACTATTGTGTTTTATTTAAACACTAGCTTTTAACCGCGGCTCCGCCCGCGTGGATGTCGGCTATCGCAACAAGTATGAACACATTACCCTCCTGTTGGACTCCATCGTAGTCGGTTAAAAAGTAGCCTATGTTACTCAGGGTTAGTGTAGCATTCTAAAGGTGAAATTTTTTTTGAAATCAGCCCAGTAGTTTCGGAGCCTATTCAATACAAACAAACAACAAATCTAATCTTTCCTCTTTATAATATTAGTGTAGACTAGCGGTTCGCTCCAGCTTCGCATGGGTTTAATATATTAATTTAAATAGTAGATACTCACAAAGTTAGATATGCCTTCCCCTGGAATACATACAGCATTCAAAAAGTCATCCGCTTGTTTAAACCAAAACAACTTTGGAACAAAAATATCATCTGTGGAACAACCACTTTTGGTCGATCGTTTTATTTTAGCTAATTCACAAGTATAACGGGTATGTATACTTTTAATTTTTAATTTTATGTCTTCTTCGGTTACACCGCTAATGTTCAAATATTCAATTAGCGATTTATTAGCATTTCCACGACAATCTCGGTTTTTATAACCCTCCGTTTTATAATTCCATAGACACGTATACTTTTTAAAATGTTCCAAGAACAGAGGCGTGTGTTCTTCCTTCCATTTGAAAACCATTTCGCAGGTATGTAGTAGGTCGACACTGTGGCGCGCACGACTGACTGTAAAAGTGAATCGTTCAATTCTTGTGTTTACACATTCATTTCTCATTCATCCGCGTTGAATATTGAACGCTAAAAAATAAAATATTGAGTATGTTCAATTCTTTCAACGCCGTAGAACGACAACATTCAATGACATTGAATTATTCACTTATAAGTTTACATGGATCAATTTGGTTGCTTCATCCAAATTGAAAGACAAAAGTGAATCGTGTAATTTCACCTTTAGGAACTTTACCGTATGTCGGCCCACGACCCGACGTTTCTACAGCTTACATACATAACATAAAAACTCGCGCCTGTCACCCAGAGGGATAGGCAGAGACTACAGACTTCCATTTGGCATGATCCTGACACACCTCTCTCGCCTCCTTCACATCCATATACCTTACGCATACATGTTCGTCGGTTAAGGGTACTCCTAATTTGGCCCGTTTTGAACAAATCGCCAATTTGGTCCATAAATTTTCGTCTAGGACGTCCCTTTTCGACTCTGCCATTCACTTCTGCAACATAAATTTTCTTTGTCACTCTTTCCTCATTCATTCTTTCCACATGACCAAACCACCGAAGCATTTCTTTCTTTATCCTGGACACAACATCATCTTGCAAACCACACTCTTCTCTAATCACACACTTTCTCACCCTGTCATTCAGATTCAGTCCTAACATACTCCATAACGACCGCATTCCTACTGCGTTTATTCTACTCTCGTGCTTCTTCTGCCACACCCAACTTTCACTACCATACGTTAAAGTAGGAACCAACAAAGCATTGTGAATTTTCACAATAGAGTGCAGGGCCCCATTTACTCTATTTCCTGCATTCACTCGTCGTTCTATATCCTTATCATATCTCCCATCCCCGCTAAATACGCAACCCAAATCTACAGCAATTGCCAAAAATATGAATAATTTATAAAAACGTTTTGTTTGTCCTATGAATTCTATTTAAAACAAAACGATCAATAAAAACCCACGTCAAATAACACAGCTGATGTGAAGAATCGACGCTCCGGGAAGTCTGCAGTCTGTGAACACGTACAAGATCGCCCCCGTCACTACATGAGATTTGATAGACCACAAATCCTCGTTGAAGAGCACCGATTCCTTCCAAGGATGATCCACGAGGCTATTGAAATCAAAAAAACATCCTAATTTCAATAGAGAAGATGGCTAGGTGCTACCATATACTTGGGATCCTATAATTATTAAAATTAAATCCCAACCCAAGCACAAAACTGCAAAACTTCAAGATACTATAACGGAACGAAAATTAATAATTATGATCTGGAGGTAGCCGTGGTTAACTATGAACCCCCGCCCACCGTGAACATGGGTGCTGTATGGTGCTCGAAACGATAAAAATAAGTTAATAAATCCGTAAAAACTAGTTCCATTTAAATGTGTAGTGTTCGCGTAAACATAAGAAATCGTTATCTTAAAATACTTATTTTTAATTTAGAAACTTATTTGTGATCAAAGAAATCTTAAAATAACAAAAACTGAAAACGGTATAAATGGAAAATAGATGCATCTATATAAGTAGGCAGTTGTTAAAGAAATATTTTATAAGTTTTAATATATATTTTATATCTATGTGAGTTTCGTCAAAAATTTAAGGATGTGTATGAAGTGGCTTATTAGACTTGCCCGAGTGTTGCTGTTGTGGGTAATCCAATTTTTTACGAATCGGAGAAAAATATGTTAGGACTGTAGTAAAATACGACCGAAAATAACACTAAATCTAAATTTGGAAAGAAATGTGGGGAATAAATAATAAATACATGAGATTTTGTGCGTGACGCTCGTGCGTGACCCTTTATGTAGAATTTATTACTGGGGTGAAAAGAAAACCAATATTTCAGTGTGAAGTGCGCAATTGCATAACGATAGCTATTTCCTTGTATGATTTGAAAAGTTAAACTAACAATAATGTTTTTAAACGTAAAAATTTTTTATGTTCAAATAGGGAAAATCCTTTCTCCTTTTATTTACAGCGTACTCATACAGCGTAAAGGGGGGAATATCGTGAGAAAAAAATTATTGTATGAAGTATGTGACCTCGCCTTAGCAGACTCTTCCTGCTCTAACACACCCACAGAAAAGATGAGAGAACATTTGCACCAAGTAGTTAGACATATACGTAGCCGTAACTTTACTTTATCTTATCTGTACGATATTTTTAATATTAAATTATCAAAACATAATTTCAACGCACATAATTTTTAATTCTTCTATGCACTATGGGTTAGAACCAACTATTTTAATTATTTTATTTATTTTATTTTATTTAATTTTTTGAAGTCGGCTTTTACTTTTTGCTAAAAGCTATTTTTCTTTTTAGGGTCTTATTTATATTCTTATGCTTCACATAAATTTAATGCGCGTACCCTACGCTACGGGACAATACATACAAAATTGAAACACAAATTAGTTTTCTTAAGCAGATACGTATCTGTAGCACCAATATAATATGTTCATTTTCTAATACAAATCATACGAGTATAATCAAATACTCTTTTTAAAACTAGCGTATAAAACAAGGAAAGAGGACTCCTTTTTTGTCTAGGAATTCGTCTGGTAGATACCACCCTCTTACCTATTTCTCCCGGCAAATGGCAGTACAAGCACTGTTGTGTTGTTTCTTAATAGGATTCTGAAGCTGTAAATTTTCATACAAAAAGCACTAACGTTCTTTTCCCGTAAACATTGTTTAATTTTCATAATTTTTGGGTATGTTATAGATATAATAAAAAAAACACTTTTTAGTTTAAAGAAATATTGTGTATGATATAAGTTATTCGCATCTAAGTATCTACACTTCTTGACTTAAAAACTACGTCGAGCGTTTTTTTTAATTAATCTAAACTAATTGATAAACTAAAAAGTAAAACATATAGATCCAGATTAAGGCGTCTAATGAATCTATTGAGATCAAAATTGTCTAATTTCCAAAAGGTTTAGGGGGGTGAATAGGTTAATCGCCCGAAAAAATATTTCAAAAAGAAATGTAGGAAAATTTCTTCCAAGACTTGCAACTCTCTCCGTCGCCCGATACGGCGATAAAGAGTCAGCGATATGAAACAGTTAGCACTTTTGAAAACACGTATTTGCGAATATCGGCACTACACAATCCTTTTAAGCAGCCGTGCGAATAAAACGGAGCCAGCATAATTACCGGCTGTGAGGCTGTAAAGCTACAGCTTTTCAAGCTTTTCAACGCAACAGTAGCCTTTTTACGTTTAAAGTTGGTTGCATGTGTCTATGGTTGCATGCAAAAAACGAGCAAGAGGTCCGCCTGATGGTAAGTGGATGCTGTGGCCCATAGAGATCTGCATTTATTCTCGATTAAGAATCAAAATGCAGATGCGTTGTCACTCCTTTGGACTAAGATGGAATGCCCCGTTTCCATTAAAGTGGGGTCCGGTTGGTTTGTCTACACTCACCATACAAAACACAGCAGAATTAAGCTGTTATTTCACGCTAATATTCTGTGAGAGCAATCCCCGGTTGAGCTGACCCATAATATTTAATATTAAAATTCAGTTTTATTAAAGAAATGTTTACTAATAACAAAGCGTATAAATACCTGGGTGATTATGGGGGGTAATGAGATCCATACGACTATAGATTCATTGCTACAGCAGATTTCATCCGCAGAAATCGTGATCGTTGGCAATTTTAACGTCCATCACACCGAATCGCTCGGTTCACGTTTAACCGATCATGACCGAGATTTCTTTATGACTTTGCCTTGGCATATGGTCTTACACAGCTGGTTACCTACGTGGATTCCAGATGTGGAGGATCATACACCTTCCCTGTTGTACATTCTGTTAACCTCTCAGACGGATATCAATTTTCCATTGACGCCCTTTTAGGCTCGTCGCACCATTGACTTGTCCGGAGTGTGGTGCCACTCACACTAACGCCGCGGTTGCGTTCTGCAGGCCGTCGCCGTGTTTGACACTACATGTCGGCTAATTGGGATAGAATGCGGTCTTTTTTGCATCTTACCTTTGGGGGCGGGTTCGCTGATCCAGCATTGGTTGCTGATTCAGTCGCTGATGTGGTACTTGAGGGTATTGAACCTTTGAATCCATACTTTGTGGTGCAAATCGGAAGCACATCCCAGCCATGGTTTGGTCACTCCTGTAAAATAGTATCACGCTGTAAGCAGGAGTGCTACCGGGTCTGGGCTGACGTATCAACATCTCGGGATCTAAACACCAGAGTTCTAAAAAGAAGGTTTGAGCACATGGGCAGAATTGGCGAGAAGCTAGTAGTTCACCTTTCTTCGGAAACCCGTGCTTTTTGGTCTCTCGCCAAGACTGTCCAAGAGAATTTCTGTCAGCCATCTCTTCCATCTCTGCATGGAGAGGACGACTCACTGAACCATGGCGCAAAGGGGAAAGCTGATCTGTTAAGCTGTCTATATGTTATGCTATTTAAAATTATCATATGTATGAATACTATCGTACTTCCGTTGCATTTTGTGACGTTGTGTGCCTAACTTCTGTTGCAGTGTCAAAACTTTAACGCCGCTAAAGGAGTATAATTTAGGAAGATACTGACACAAAACAATAAACCAAAATAAACTAATGAGAAATATAAATATTAATATATAATTTCATTTTCGCTTTGAACGGTGGCTGCGTTATTACCAATCATGTACAGAGTGTTTTTGTATGTTTTATTTTAAGATGAAATTGTCAATGAAATTGAATTGTCAAATGAAACGTACAATGTTTTCAAAATTTAAAATTAAAAAATATCTATTACTATTTTTTGTTACTTTTTATTGTAGGTAGCTAAGCATACATTCCTACCTATCCAACTGCAGAGAGGTGTAAGACAGGGTAACGCCATATCCCCGAAACTCTTCGCCGCTGAATTGGAAGACGTTTTTAAGCTACTGGATCGGAAACGATACGGTATTAACATCAATGGCGAGTATATTGCTCATCTTCGATTTGCCGACGGTATAGTCCTTATGGCAGAATCGCTGGAGGACCTAAGCACTACGCTCAATAACCTCAATAGTGTCTCCCAACGGATAGGTCTTAAGATGAACATGGACAAAACAAAGATCATGTGTAATGTCTATGTCACACCTATGCCGGTAATTGTTGGGAGAACTAAGCTCAAATTTATTAAGGAGTTTGTTTGCCTGGGACAAATAGTCCGACTAGGTCTGTCCAACTTTGACCGAGAGGTCAATCGACGGATTCAACTCGGCTGGGCAGTGTTCGGGAAATAACGACACATCTTCTCGTTAGGTATATTTCAAAACCTGAAAACTAAGTTGTACAACCAGTGCCTGTTGCCAGATGACTTGCGGATCTGAGACGTGGTCCTTTACTGCTGGCCGTATGAGGACGCTCAAGGTTGCTCTGAGAGGACTATGCTCGGCGTTTTTCTGCGTTATAAACTTAGGAATGAGGATATCTGCAGTAGAACCAGAGTGACCGATATAACCCAATGGATTAGTAAGCTGATGTGGCAACGGGATGGACATATAGTTCGAAGAACCGACAACTGATGGGGAAAAAAGATTCTCGGGTGGCAGCCTCGTACCGACAGGTGAAGTGTAAGTGTGGCGACTCCTCTAGATGGAGTGACGACCTGGTAAGGCATGCAGGAAGTCAATGGATGCAGGTGGCTCAAGACCGTGCTTTGTGGCATTCCTTGCGTGAAACCTATGTTCAGCAGAGAACTTGTGAAGGGCTGTAATGATGATGATGAAGCATACAATCGGCTTCCTAATTAAACGATAATCAAGAGTAATTATCAGCGACATGAAATTTAAACAATAAAAGATGTGCAAATGTGTTACGTGATATTTGAACGAAGCTGGTATAAAAAATGTATTATACTTTGATCAAAACTACTTTTACGGATCTTATCGCGTTTAATTTTAAATGTTTTTAAGTGATAGGTTTTAGTTAAAGTTTAAGTTTAAAATAATTACAATCAGAAACTCCATGGTCGGTGGTTGTAAAACACAAGCCACATAATTTACACAAGTTTAATCAATGCTTCAAAAGTTAAAATTCGCCTATTTTAGAAAAAAATGTGATTATATTGTTTCGTTAATTATGTACAAAGGTAGCACTGTGATCAAACTCTTCTCATTGGAAAGGGGTTGTTCAAATTAACACTGAATTTGAACAGATTATGTGATAAAGCAGTTGGTTAGGTCAGGGGAGCAGTTTTCTGACGTTTGGCCTGACGTTGAATCTGACGTACCGGAAGGCGGTGTATTATCTTCAATTTTGTTTTCGCTACTTATAAAATAAATGTCTAATGATTTCCTATCGAATGACCTATCGAAAAGTCTTCTTAACAAGTTGGAGCGCCTTCTCAAAAAACTGTATAAGATTTACCTTAATAAGATTATCTTCAACTTACGAAAATACGACCACATTATTGCTTTTCATTCCAAGCTTAAATGGCTTTCTATTCATCATATGCGTTGCTCTAAAATTTTACTAACCCTTTTTAATATTAAATAATCTTCTTATCTTAAACATAACTTCCACTTTCGGTATTCCACTCTTGAACGTGAAAATCGTTCCTCTAACGTCCTTAAGATTCATATACCCCAGCATGGTACTGGTTTTTTAATTCTTTATTAACAGTTCTGGCAATACTTTTCTAGAACGCCTTGCCCATTGATGTAAAAAAGCATCGAATAAGCATACGTTTAAATAAATAAATAATTAAAAAAATCTAAAACCCGGCAGCAAAAGACAATTCAAAAATAGTGCACATAAAATACCGAAACAAGATTGAGAATAGAAAACAAAATAAAAATATACTATAAACAAAGTAAATACTACTTCGGTTTAACCGACTATATTATGAGCTGAAAGCCTAAGTTAAATACCTACATTAAGTTTAGTAAAAATTCTGTTAACAACAGTTCTGTGTGGAAAAGGATTGTCTGGAAGAAATCGCTTCCAGAGCAATAAGACCGCCCGTTGTACTTTTGTCTCGTCTTAATGTGTGTACAATAAAGAATAATATATTGATTGATTGATGATTTGAATAAATAATGTGAACAAAAATTCAGTGTGTTGGCGGCGTAAGTGATGCCATCAGCACATTTCATCACTGGGGTGTCGTAACAGCGACTTTGGTAAATGAAAAAAATTGCATAGGTTCCGATAGATGGCACTTTAGCATTCATAACATTCGCTTACGCTAAACGTAAAATATTTAGACTTATAATAACAATAAAACGATAATCATGATGTCGTAAAATAAAATAATAGTAGTTCGGCCTTGTGGTGACGGCGATAGCGAATCCATCACTCCATAGGTTAGTTAGTTAGTTGGGCTGTTTTCCGCAACTCCACGTCTAAGCGCGTATTTTGCGTGTGGGCAGGAATAATTTGATTATTAGAGCCATGAAATCTCCCCGAAGAAGTTCAACAGTCCTTTGATGTTATAAGCAACTTCGGGGGAGCGATCCCGGCGTGCCGAGATGTTTAGCCCTGTATGAAGCGATCTCCGGACATGTCAGCAACACGTGAGCCGCCGTTTCTTCCTCCCCCATGCATGTCCCGCACAGGGGCTATTTGTAACATCTATGGTAAACAAATGTTTGTTAAAAGAGCCATTTCCTGACATAGCGCTTGTTACTATCCTGATCTGCGGCTTGTTCAGTCTCATTAGAACCTTGGTTAGGCGACTGTTTATGTCAGGCAGGGCCTCCCTAGCTTGTCTACAGTCTAATGAATTTTTCCAAAGTTGAGTGTGTAAATTATTGAAGTTTATACGTACCAGTGAAGAAACGTAGCCAAAGGAGATTGGTATTATTGGTTCGGGCCCTGTAGTGGCCAGAGCCGATCCCCTTCTGGCCAGTTCATCTACTCATAAGCGACACAGTGGATCTAGAGGCGTCGTTGCCTCTAGATCCACTGTGTCGCTGTTATACTATCTTGATAACGCTAGTCGTAAAATACTCAGACTGGTTATGAGCTGAAGCTAGAAGTACTTGTGCGTAGTATAGTACTATTATTTAGTATTGTACCCTGTGGTGTTAGTTTCTGTGGGCAGAAGCGTCAAAGATGCAAGACGCTTAGTACTGTAATAGTCAATCCACCTGCTAAGCGTGACGATAAAAAGTAATGAATGAAGCTTTGATGTTAACAGAATTAACGCCCACGAAAATTAAGAATTGTAGACCAAATTCTTCGGAATTGCGATTGCTGTTTATATAAAGTTCAGGATATATTATAACCTGCCTGTGTCTTTGGCCATTCGTAACGCCGTAACTTGTTAGGCATTTAATGAGGTAAACCTAAATTAAAATATCTGGTAATAAACTTTGTACGTTTTTTATAGTATACTAGCTTGCCAGGCAGACGTTCTGCCCTTTTCGACGACCCTTTGTCATACCCTATTAAAAAACCTTTAAATTAGCAAAAGCAATTGTGGTTCACTTATGGGCAAAAAACTATCCTATCTCTTAAGTTGGACCAAACTGCACATGGTGTGCAAATTTGATTAAAATCGGTTAAGTAGTTTAGGAGTCCATCGCGGACAAACAACACGACACGTATATATATTAAGATGAGTGACAAGCGATAAGCGGTAGAGCCACGCTGTAACAATATTATAGTTGTAACACGAATGGGTCGGCTCGACCGGGGAACGACCACGCTCTGACAGAATACAGAGTTTCGTATGGTAGGTGTAGAGATCCGGAGACCTTTTTTACTGGAAACGAGGCATCCCATCTTAGTCATTAGGGTTACAACACATCTGCACTTTGATCCTTAATCGAGGATAAATGTAGATTCTATAAACCACATCATCAACCTTCCATCAGGTGGACTGTGTGCTCTTTCGTCACCTATAATCTTTTAAACAAGCGAGCGTACAGTCCACTTGCTGGTAAGTGGATGTTGTGGTTTATAGACATCCTTGATTAAGAATCATAATGCAGATGGGTTACATGAATTCTATCACAATCCTCAGGGGTGTCTCGTTGGTATTGGAAAATTCAGAATGTTTCGTTAGTCATAAAAAGACTAGGCTGGATACTGGATGCAGTGACGAATTGGTAAGACGTGCAAAAATTCAACGGCATATATCGATGAAGAGGTCGAGTCAATGCAGCTTAGGACCGTGGTTTGTGGTGTTCCATGGTTTGTTATGATAATGATGTAAGCTCAGCAACGACTTAAGTTTGTCGTCAAAAAACGTTTACAATTAATGTATAGATATAATATTTTTCATAAAAATCAAAACGATTAACTTACCCAAAACGATTTTTTGAAGTTAAAATAACTTTACTTCGTTAATACTGTAGGTTTAATTTATGAATAATAAGAACTCAGACTAAAACAATTTATTTTAAATTTGCGCTCAAGATTATATTCCATTTACAGTAAAGTGGCGCCGAAGACAAACGGGTGACTGGTGAGCAATTAGTGAGCATAGGCTGGCCGTAACTACAAAGGACTCTTCTTTTCACTTAATTAAAAAGAAGACGAAACGAAGTCAAGAAGAATCGCTGTATAAAATACTGCTGGCAGTTTTAATGAGCTATAACACAAAGTATGATTTCAATAATACTAGAATAAATCCAAATTTTATGAATGTATATTTTTAATTAGATAGGTTTGAATTATGTAAATTTATAGAATAAAAGTTTATTTTTGTTACGGAGTCGAATAAATTAAATCCTCTCTGAACCTAAATGAAAAATGTTCGTCTAGAATTTATTTGATTAGTTGAAAATACATCTCCTTTAAATACATCAGGACGAATATTTATCTTAACTCTTTTATGAATGTAATAATGAAAACTTTTTGCTATTTTTTTAAATATTCTTCAATATTAAAACAGATACTTATTTTTCATTATGAAGTTTTGGGTTTTTTCTTTGTTAAAAAGGACGTAGTAAAAAAGCAAAAACCTTTTATGTACACATAGTTGTTTTTAAAGAATGTAAGTTTAAGAAGCTAATTGGGCCACATAGAGTCATGTTCTCAGTAAAATCGGTGAAAAATTTAAATATATTTTATGTTCAGCAGTGGAATTTATTGATCTCTTACTTCTATTTCTTATATAAACTTGTTTGACAATTGTCCTTTTTGTTACCATTATTGATATGTCGTTAACAATAATTTAACTTGTGATGCAATCAAATGCATAAATAAATACCTATTTTAATCGCTAACAGTATAATCCTTCAATAATTTAACTGTCGATATTTTAAGAGGATATAAAAAGATGTAATTTAATTTAAAATTTAATTAAATACATGAGGTTTGCACACACGAGACCAGGAATTAAGAAAAATATGACATTAAATGGCATAAGATATTTGTTTAAAAAATATCTGATTAAATTAGACTTATATTCGCAGTTTTTTTTAATAATAAGGTTATTAAACAGCACATACCTCCTGATGGTAAGTGTATTGTATGTCTCAAAGACATCTAACTCTATCATCGATTAAAAATCATAATGGAGATGCGTTGTCACCCCCGGGGACTAAGATGGAGTGCTTTATAGTCAAAAGAGTATCCGGTTCTGTACACTCACCATACGAAACTCCTCAGAATTATTCAGCAGTATCGCGCTGGTGTTATGTGAAAACATGGTCCCACCCTAGTCGAGCCGATCCATTCGTGCCGCAAGTATGTAGCATAGCTGCACCATGGCTCTATCACGTAAAGTCAATTAGTTAACATACCCTTAGTAAACATCAACTCAAGCAATGTAGATAAGTCATGTCATATCATGTCATTTTTGTAACATTACTATGTGCACTAATTAATGTAATGAACGTATAAAGCACATTGTTTAGTTTTGAAGCATTCGAAAATGATCGAGGCTGGAGGTCAACTCTAAAGTGATTTACAACTGAATGCTGCGTTGCTTGTGATTTATTAAATGTAAATGATATTCTTTATTTTTGTCTCCTACTGTACGACTGTGTAAAGACTTTGTATTAAATTTTAACGCATAGTTCGTTGTATTGTGTAAGTTTATCAATTTCTATAATATTAATATCTTATTTGAGGTAACAATACGTAAATAATCAATATGACGCAGTTGCAGAATGAACACCAGCAGAGTTCAACGAAATCACTTCTGAACTTGAAAAGTGAAATACGACCAGGTTAAAAATATACTTATTTATTTATTCATCCAAAAATATCACTACCATTACTGGATCTTACGACCTGATACGCTAGTATAAATTGTTTAATTATTATCACATATAAGTAATGCTGCCTCTTGAATTATTTATTCAGACAACTGACACTGATGGGCCCAGATCTCTTCTAACTTCTGTGAGAGACTACAGACTTCACATGTCTGTGTGTTTGTCACATACTTATATATAAATTAATAATTGTAAAAAATATTAAAAATAAAGAAGAGTAGTATCATAGAAGTCTGGACATAGTATTTCATAAATACATCGAACGGAATGGTGTCCTTCGAGTTGGCCAAACTCACGACCCTGACCCAATGACACCAACTCGCCTAGTTGCGCAGAGCTAGCATCCGAGACTTTGTAATGCTGATCTACATTACTTGCCTGTGCTACTTGAATAGGCCATTTTGTAGGGATAATTCGGTACTGATTTTTGTCATTAATCGATCGTCAGAATCGTACAGATGAAAATAAATTTGGATAAACTGTTTACATACATATAATTATTTCGTTATTTTTGTTTAATGTAGTATCGTAATAATTTTGAATAAATCAGGTTCGACTATGTGGCTCAGTTAACTATATACATATTCACTACCATTTTGCAGTCTGGAATATTATGTATTTAACAATAGCGGAGCCTGCACATATCATTAAGGCTTGCAGGTGAGTTTCATCATTTCGTTCCTTACTTACTGTAGCACGTCGACTATTGCTACGTATTAAATGAAATTCAGAACAATCAGCAACAATTAAAAGAAAGAGGATCAAAATTCATTGATCAGTTTAAATAGCTAATTAAGTACAGTTATATCGTTTAAAAAATGCGCGCATAAGATTAGTAAAAAATACATCCATAAAGTTTATATCGAAAAACTCAATCTAATGTGCTATATTATGTTGCAAGGTACTTCGTTATAACTTTTCCATGCTCCCTCGCGGGATCTTTTAGCAAAAGACAAATCCCCCATCTTCCTCATTAGGATAGACACACCGCACGGGTACACAGGGCAGGTTTTGCTACACGGGATTCATATTCATCTGCGCAACGGACCCCGACTTGGGTTCATAACGCAGAGATCACAAGTCCTCCCACCAACGGTTCTAAAAGCCCCCCATCAGCGGTTGGTTCTCGTCAGAGTCGAGTTGTAGGGGATAGAGCGAGTGGCGAAACTCCTATTACCCAAGACCTAAAGCCACTATAAGTAGTAGTAGGACTCTAGTTTGAGGAAGATATTTCTTGCTGAATTTAAACATTTTGACTTCACTCATAGAGAACACTAGAAAATTTATAATCGCAATTGTTATAACACAGTGAAAATTCATTTTCAATTACTCAGGATACACATTTACTTGTGTTACTTAATATAATTTTAAGTCATTTACTAAATCAACTTTACGGATTCTCCTTACAAAATCATCAGGGAATCGGGCTTTTTAAGTAGCAAGACTGTTTCTACAGGTATGGTATTTGTTCTTGTAGTATTATGTATTAAAGTAATATGTACAAGTACATTATACTTTAATGCTTAAGACTTTATTTTAGATGATCGATGGAATTTAAAGAAAAATGAGTAAGGTTGACAAGTGAGCTTACAGTCCATCTGATAGTATGTGGATACTGCGACCCATAAACATCTCCATCAATCATCGACTAAGAATCAAAATGCCCCTTTGTTCTTTGAGGACTAAGATGGAATGCCCCGTTACCAGTAAAAGGGATCTCCGGTTCTCTACATACGAAAAAATATTATTCTGCTGTATCATGCTGGTATTTTGTGAGAGCCTGGTCCTACCCTGGTCGAATCGCCCCACTCGTGCTACGACCATAATAAGTAGCATGGCTCTACCACGTCATTGTTAGAGCATTAACTTTTTGCTATTAAATTTATAGTCAATCGTATAACAGCATTGTCAAGGTGTCTATGACTATCTTCAAACTAAGAAAGTTCTGTATTTTTTATCTAAAGGATTCTGTTCCAAATAAAAGATAAAAGTGGAATAGCAAGATTTATTTAAATCAATATAATAAAATTAAAACTATTAATTACCGAAAAACAACATTATATCATTTATCATTTGATAAAGTGTCAACACTTACTTATTTGTGCTATTTACAGAAGTGTATATAAGTATTTCAGTTATTGATACGAGTATATTATCGAATTAAAATGGCCAAAAACTAAGCAAACGCTATAACAAAGCTCTCTCGTTTGTTAGTTATTCCTAGAAATGGTTTTTATTAGCATATTTTTAAGTATCTATTATAAATATAGAGATAGAGATTACAATTTTTTTTTAATTCAATTACAATAACAAAGCAGGGTAAAAAGCTAACACATTGAAACTGCATAATATTTCATTAGATTTATGAAATAAAAAAAGTTATTGCGCGGGCAATAATAGCATTTTACGATCCATCTTCCACATCTTGAAAACTTCTTATTAATGTTACAAGAGAGAAAGCAGATTTTACAATCTGAAAAGTAAAAATAGAACACAGACAAAAAAATTTAAAAATAAGTTTAAGTTTAAGGAATTATTTTAACTTACTAGAATATTCTTACCGTAATAAATGTATCCAGTGATAATAAGAACATTTTCATGCCTATCATTTTCAATGGCGTATTTGCATGCTCCATTAAAATAACGATGCTGCGTTTGAATTTTTGGCACCTATTTATCCAGTCGCAACTATACGCTGCAAATACTAATTCCCGACTCTGAAAATTCAATATATTTATATATAGGCTGCTTAACCTCATTATACTAAACAAAGAAAACGTAGTTAACAAATCTAGAGATTATTATTAATAAATGAGCAGAGGTCTGCAGTTTCAGCCGTGGGATGATTAGAGGTTGTAATTTTAAATTTTACTATTCCATATTTG
This sequence comes from Parnassius apollo, assembly GCA_907164705.1. Taxonomy (NCBI): domain Eukaryota; kingdom Metazoa; phylum Arthropoda; class Insecta; order Lepidoptera; family Papilionidae; genus Parnassius; species Parnassius apollo. The sequence goes on from CAJQZP010000693.1 coordinate 28,949,887, forward strand.
CCGTATATTGGCGGCTTAAGAGAATCCACTACTCCATATAATTCCGTGGGCGGAAGGAAAGGTGATGAGTCACAGAATCTTCCAAATAATACCTCAAAAATGAAAAAAAAACTGTAGTCGTCATTTCATGCGTTAAGCACTGCAACTATGGAACATTTTCAGATGGGCTTGTAATGAGCTGTAATCAATGTATAAAAAATTAATGTAAATTTTTGATACGAGTAAAACTTTTAGTGTTACGAACTCGCCATTTTACCTCGTATATAAGTTGACTTCCCAGCCATGAGTAAAAAAATGTAGGTGCAGCCAATGAAATTAAGTATGTTACCATAAATATCAAATTATCCATTGTTGATGGCTTAAAAAAAAGTTATCATTAGACATTTTAACTTTTTACGGTGTTTTTAGTAATAATTAGACTTGCAACGAATATTTTTAGAATACCGAATATTCTGTCGGCTACCTGGCCGAATAGCCAAATATTAGGCAAAAGTATTGAGCCGGGATAAAAATGGTGTTTATTCAGAGCGTCTTGTTTCTGAAGCTGGGATTACCTACGAGAAGAAACGGACTAAATTCCGAAAATGCAGAAAAATTGTCATTATGCGCCATAATCTTTCACTCTAATTACGATAATTCAAGTGCATGGACATTTATCGGATTGTTTTTTTTTTTAATTTTTATGATATGGCAGTTGATTATGTACTTGTGACTACGATTATAAAAAATACGATGATAAAATAAAACAACCACTTCTTACCTGATATAAATTCATCCTATATAATATGTAAATTCATTTAGGATTCATAGGAATAATATATATATATATATATATATATATATATATATATATATATATATATATATATATATATATATATATATATATATATATCTAGATTAATAGGATGAAAGTAGCCGAATAGGCTGAATACCGAATATTCCAGCAACAAATTCATTAGATCAATCATTCATAAAAGTAATTTGATTTAATATAAATTTGATAAAAAATAACGAATGAATGATTAGTATATGTCAATAGCATTCCTTATATTATGTTGCATATTTTTTATTATAGAGATCAGGATAAAATTCCTTTAAAATTCGAGATTAAATGGCGTATTAAAAATGTAGGGGAATCCGGAAGTTTCTAATGTCGATTTCTCCAGGAGTAGCATCTGCGTGTGGTTATTTGTCGAATTAAGAATTGTTTCATGTTTTTACTCGGTTAAAAATATTAGTAGTAAATAGATATTAGAACTGCATAGTCATACATTATTAGAATATTGAAATCTAATATACTGAACAGTAGATAAATCTAATTGGAAAAAAGTGTCGATTTTGTTTTTTCGTAAAATTAATAGCATAACGAGTTCGGATCCCTGAATAACGTTACAGTTCTTCTGGAGCATTGAAGTTTTTTTTCATACACGTAAAAGTGACTAAAGGGCACAAAGACTACCGTACCTTTATTTACGACAGAAAATAAAATTCTAGATGCATAAAAAAGTTTTCCAATCTCGCCCACAACACGAAACATTAACTGCTGCAGCAGCATTATACTGCTGTTTTATTAGCTACAAGAGACTGATGTTCTGTTAGGGCGTGGTCCTCTTCTGGTTGAGCCATCCATTTCGTGATGTAGCCATAATAAAGCTTTAGCGAGGGTCTAACTATGTAAAAATATTACAAAATACAGGATAAAAGTAACGTATTAAAAAGACAAATACTAAATAAAATCCACATAGAGTAACGCAGATTATCGCTGACGCCATTCCAAACACAACGAACAATGTGATACTTGATATTTCTTGAATGTTTGCTTGAAACCTGAAAAAAAAACAGTAAAATGCTATTATAGTTGCTACATTATAAAATATTGGTATTAATTTAATATTACATACATTATTATTTTATTATAATGTCCTAAGCATTGCTTAAGTTTTAACATTTGAAGATTTTCTTGAAACTCTTTACTATATCTCAGTTCATTCGAATTTATTTTCAAATTATTTAACTTGTATTTAAGTACCTTAAGTTGAGTAATCGTTAAAAATATAAGACCAGCTACAAATGTATCAACGTTGATGTTGTACATCATGTGGCCATATATGAAAATACCTTGATATAAGTAACATAAAACAAAGTATTTTTCCCGAACCTCATCGTTGAGTAAGCTATAGTTAGATATGGGCAACCCAAGATGAGTACCCCAAATAAAATGTATAAAAATTGGTACTACTACTCTTAACATAAACGATATATTACAAGAAAAATTATATGTTTTGTAACAAGTTCTGTATGTTGACAAATCTTTCTGTATTATTTCGGTAGTTATATCATCCGTACCCTTAAATTCTTCACAATCTAGAATTTTCAATACGTCTATAATTTGCTTTCTTTTGAATATAACCATATACACTTTTGACATAATCGTTACTTCGTTGAAATAGAAAATAACTTCTGAAATTAATTCGTTTATTCGATTATATGTATAAAATAAATTAATAGTTAAAATCACGTTATACGTAATAAGTGTAAGAATTGTATAAATGACGGAAATTAAAGCGTAATATTTAATTGAGTTTGCTTGCGGCCATATTCCGAAAAAATTCCAAACTAAAATGTTACTACGAAAACACTCAGAATTATGCTTGATTGCCATGACGCCACTTTCACGTAACTTGATAGAAGTTGCAGTTGCACGAAGCCTGTTTCAATGTCCGAGGAGTGAAATTTTATATAACCTACTATTAAGTATTTATGTCGTGGAAAGTTAATAGATTATTCATTTTAATGCTATACTGTGGGTATGAATTATTTGCTCAAGTAGTTTTTAATTTTTTATGTGCTTCATTACAAAAAAATATATTAAAAGACAATAGTGAATTGTAACACCATTTTTCATAGAGAACATTATAAATGTTGGAACTAAATTAAAGAGTTATAATTAAAATAATAGTGTGAGAATGGATGTTCAACTTGTTATGCTGCCTACACTTTTAGTTGTTATCTTTATATAAAAATCAATTCTTGTCGGTTAGTCTTGACAAAACACAAAAACGGCTCGACCAATTTTGATGAATTTTTTTGTATGTATTTGAATAGGTCCCCAGATGGTCTATTCCCATTTGAACACGGTAGGTGCCGTGGGAAGCCAGGGCGGATCGCTGGACAGCAATAAAACTCGGTTCTTAGAGCAATAGTATTTTTAAGCCTGCCTTTTTTACACAGTTTACAATCATTAAAGTTATACAATATACAACACAATACAAATTAGATATAGCATGGTAGCGATCTCTTAATTCCCAGGGGTTATTACCATCCATAAATCCCTTAATATTATAATAACCCTTTTTATATAATCTTTGTTTAATAAAGTTTTTACATTTAGCGGATGTCAGAATTTGCATATTTTCTGGGATTTTGTTGTTAAAGCGTATACATCGCCTCAAGAATGAATTACTGACTCTGTCGATTTGAGTAACCGGTACTAACACTTATAATCATATATAAGTGTAATGCCATGGACGTAATTACATAGTCACTTACTCCTCTGGTGCAGCGTGAGTCTTGGCATCGGCCTCCGACACGAGAACAGCGTACGCAGGTCAGCTTCCATCCACTAGAGCGATATTTGGGTCGGCCAACTGGACGTCGGCCAGTTGATCGACTCAAATATTCCCCCTTTGTACTTCGATTGTCGCTCATATGCTCATACGTGACTGAGTCACCGGAGGAGATGAGCTTTTATTTCTCCAATGATTTTGGGCTCGGCCATGAGATTTTATATTTCGGAGTTTTTCCGGACTCTCCAGCTGCTATCCTCCTTTAGAACTGGGCTAAACATCCTTCTTTTTCCTTTCGGCTACTTCGAGATCGTTCTCTTAATGCCATGTTAGTGCCCGGACCTCACAAACATGTCAAAATATTGGATTGAATTTTTGTTTTTCTACTGAGAAACCTGGGCCCTAGGCAATTTATGCAGGGCTGCAATATATTTTTAGTCATTCTGTACGCATAATTCAATTTCCCCTTGTCTGGTGTTAATTCCCGTAACAATGCAACGTATATACATAAACTTAACCAGTCCCCTATACTTTGTATTTCCAAAAAATAGATCTTGGCATTGAATGTGAGTGTTTTTGTAGCACTTAATGCTTCCTTTAAATTGCTTTCCTTTCTTGCTTCCGCTTCCTCCATCCTGGTGGCTTCTGCAATCTGATCGTGGCTTTTATCTTACAGGGCATGATCGTCAGCATACCCTATCACCTTGTTTTTCGTTCAACTCCGGTCCCAATCTATAGCAAGTACCTTTCATAAGACATGTAATTACATGATAACACCAAAATAGATTAAGTATGGAAGCCAACTGAAACACTGCCTATCTGGATGTGACACAGAGCAAGTCTCTCCACAGCAGAACCTGCTTGGCTTGTACGGTGATTTTTATATGTAATACAATTATTATATTTAGTATAAGTTCCCCAACATCGGACGAAAAATGTGTCTTATGGCTTATGGGTGTGGTTTTGCTTATTTTCTGAAACTTATGCGTACATACATATAACACGTCCCTTTCCTGTGAAAGTTTAACGTACAACGCACATATACCGTAATGGTTGCGCTCATTAGTGCTGCCCTGAAGAGCTCTCAGGACACACAGATAGTGAACGTAACAATATGCACACAAACTGTTTTTATTAAACAAATCAAAACTTAGAACGTTACTGTGTGAAGAAAGACTGGTATTAAAAAAGTGGAGGTTCTGAATTCATCAGTATGACACTTTTATATATGTTTTTGATATAACATATAGAAGTTAAATATAGATTTAAAACCCAATTTAAATTAAAAAATAGTTTATACTTCAGAGTAAGAAAAATAGGTGATGAAGCTTTTGATGTGATTTTTCAAACTCCACTCAAAAGGTAAAAAGGTTTTCAAGTTTTCGAATAAAATAAAAACTGAACCAAAAAGAAAGAAAAAAATCTACATAAAAGCTTCGCAATTCTAGCACTTTGACTCTTAAGTACATTAAATCTTATCAAAGACTTTAGAAGCTACATTGTTACAAATAACTCCGCATTTTTTGAATTTCTTATTCTTGAGGAATGTGTGAAGGAAACAAAATCTGTGTTTTGAATGAATTAATGAATTATTTCTGGTTTCTGGATAATTTAGGGATGGAATACTCTCACCACATCATCGTGGGCGATTTTAAAACGGATCTGTTGGCTTCAAATAGTCGAGGCAGTCGGCCTCCATTTTCTTAATTTACAAGTCACTTAATACAATACTGGCGGAGAGAACACTTCGAACAGCTTAATCCTTATATATCCTCTTCTCCTGTTGTTACCTGAAACTTTCTTGGAACGGTTGGTATTGGAAAATTTTGTTTTTTAGGGGCCAATTGGTTTGTATGCATCAAACCAAACCAAGTGCCAATATAAATTCTATAATGGGTTAACCTCGTCTTAATATCACTCCTTTACACTTTTGTCCAAAAGCCACGAAGGATATCATAATTTCTCTCATTGAAATAATACTAGTTTTTACGGAATTTATCGCGTATATTTAACTTTTTAAATACCCGACGTTTCGAACGCTTTACAGCACTCATGACCAGCATTACCACCATAAATTATAGGCCAATTTCCTTAACTACTGTACCAACTAAAGTTCTTGACGGTGTTCTTGAGCGTGGGGTGACTAGACAGCTCAATTTACATGATGCTCAATTCAGTTTTAGAGTTGGGCTGTCTACTGAAACTCCTACTTTGGCGATTAAGCGCACAATCTGGTACTATACCGATAGAAATACAGCCATGTATGCTGCATTTTTTTGAAATAATACTAGTTTTTACGGAATTTATCGCGTATATTTAACTTTTTAAATACCCGACGTTTCGAGAGCTTTACAGCACCCATGGTTACGGGAAGGACTGAGATGTTCAACGTCCAGATGTCATAGTTAACCGCGGTTACCATAGATCAAAATTTAACTTTTGTTCCGATCTATGCAGTATGAACTTATGGTATCTTGAAGTCTCGCAGTTGTATGCTTGGGTTGGGATTTAATTTTATTTATTATAGGATCCCAAGCAGATGGTAGCACCCAGCCATCTTCTCTATTGAAATTAGGATGATTTTTGATTTCAATAGCCTCGCGAATCATCCTTGGAAGGAATCGGTGTTGGGAAGGGATCGCCCCCGTCACTACATCAGATTTGATAGACCGCAAATCCTCGCTAAAGAACAGCGGGGTCAAATTGCATGACCTTGGTGGCCAATTCACATCACCCCTGCGAAATGTAAGCTTTCTCTCAAATCGCTCGTCGAAAAGGTCTATCTTGGTATCTGGTGTGTAGCGCGTAGCGTCGTCCTGCTGAAATCACATATCGTCTAGGCCCATAGGGTTCAATTTAGGCCATAATTTACGTATTGGTTATCATCGTTCTGTAGCGCTCGCCGTTGATGGTGACCGCCTTACCAGCGTTGTTTTCGAAAACGTACGGGCCAATGACAACACCGGTTCAAAATCCACACCAAACGGTGACTTTTTGGAGGATGGATTATCACCTGGTGGTCTTAGCGTGGGTCGGTGTCTCATATTCGGCAATTCCTCTCTCTAGAGATGATTTTTCGGTCAAAATTGGGGCCCTATTAAAAACGATTCGAAGCACAGCATGAACTTTGAGTTCCTGGGTCAGTTTGATCTTTTAAATTATTTTAAGTTTTTAATTAACCTTAATAACTAAGATCTTAAGCTAATGTAAGTATACCTAAGTAGGTTTGAGTCTTATATAGAATATGCAAAAACATTGATAGGAAGACAGCTGCACGAGTATAAGAAGAAAAGTGCAAGCTGCAATCATTTTACTATATTCCTGAGAGATCTATTTTCCATTACGCTGATGACCGCTTCTTGGCGGTTAATGCATACAAAATAAATTACTTTAGTTAACTAGGAATCCCAAGTACTTACTTTTTTCATTATGTTTTTTAAAGTTTCACGGTTTGAATATAAGAGAGAATTAACAATTCTTTAATTAATTATACAATATAAAAGTAATAAAGAAGTAAATTCAGCAGCAAATTAAGTAACTTGCCAAATTAAGTAACATTAAGCGCTTAGTTGTTTTACTGTTTAAAAATAATTCTGCTAAAGTTTAGGTTTTAACTCGTTAATTTTCCCAATATAAAATATTATTTTAATATGAAAACTTTTTAGAATCGTTGTTATTTGAAACTCGATGAGATGAAAAAGCAACACTAAAAAGAGACAAACATATGTATCTATAGGATTCAGCCTGCGACAGAATTAGACAGAATACAGTATACAGTTTATTATAAATTTATTTATACTTTTTAATTACATACATCCTTCAATTATTCTACTCCCGATACTCTGCATTCGTAGATAATGAAAAATATTTTGCAGCTATTATGAAACGCGCAGTTTTACAGCTCAGTAACTTTTTCGTGACGGTAAATTATTTATTATGTTATTTTATTACCATCAACAAACGGTGTTGCAAGTTACATTTTAACCTTTATCTATTTTAATAGCTCAAACAGTTCAGATTTTATTTAGTTCATATTTTCGACCGATCTTTCTATCTCTGTAGTACCTATACATATTATATGCATGTAAAAGTAATTAACTATACTTACTTAATTAATAATATTTTCTGCTATTTGTAATACTAAACATATTATATTCGTACAATTGAAAAAAATTGTAAATATTTCAATGTACCATCTTTTGGATTACAAATATCGTACTACGCTCGTACAATGTTTGTAACCCCGGTAAGACATGTTGGCCAAGCCTCAGCAACGCGAGCGTAGGCAAATTGATACAAGGCAAATGCTACACTCTACACGTTAGTCAAGTTCGAATGAGACCAATACTAAGGCCAATGCTCACGAGTTTTTGTGGAGCATTTTGGCCGTGATTAGTTGTCGGTGAGAATTGAAACGATATGGACGACGTAGAAGTTATTGCAGCTTCTGCTATTTATTTAAGGAGTGCATTTAATTACTATATCAGTGTACACTGCAGTAAGTTATTAAAAAGAAAAGGCAGAGAAGAAGGTAGTAGATGCTGAGTATTATAATTAAAACAATATCTCACCGGGACGGACGCCAAGATGTAACTGACGTGGCCGACTAAAGCCGGCTATACATGTTGGCCGAGCGAAGGCGAGCACCAACGTATCGACAGCCCATTTATCCAGACTCGCCATTGCTGGTCGACGCTCGCCTAGCTGGCCGAGTGCAGACAAACGCCAACGTGTATACGGTTCATTTGGTGTGCCTTGCCGTCACTCGGGATCGCTCGCTACGGCTCGTCCACCTCGGAACAGTGTCGGTTTTTCTGCACAAATCAAAGGCGCTCGCCTGCACTCGGTAAGTCACGTCCACATGTTAGTCGCCCACGTCAGTTACAGCTTGGCGTCCGTCCCGGTGAGATGTTGATTTAATTAAGTTGCAACTTTAAAATAATTTCGAAAATTTGACTATACTAACGAGGACATCTTTAAGTATTTTAACTTCACTGCGGAGTACACTGACAATAATTATATGCACTTATTAAATAAATAGCAGAAATTGCAATAAATTTTACGTCGTCCATATCATACCAATTCTCAATGACGACTAATTACGGCTAACATGTAGACAGGTCTACAAAACCTCGTGAACATTGGCCTTGGAATTGGTCTCTTTCGAACTTGACCAATGTGTAGACTTTAGCACTCGCCTTGTATCAACTTGCCTACGCTCACGTTGGCTGAGGCTTGGCCAACATGTATTGCCGGGATAACATGTGGACGCGACTTGCGCGGCAAAGTACGTCAAACGGACCGTATACACGCTGGCGCTCGTCTGCACTCGGCCAACTAGGCGAGCGTCGACGAGCAACACCGAGAGAAATGGGCTGTCTATACGTTAATGTTTGCTTTGTTGCTTTGTTCGGCCAACATGTATAGCCGGCTTAAGGTTAAGAGGCAAATGAGAGCGTGTAAGAGAATACGTGTATACGAGAGTATGCGTGTATACGAGAATGTATCAGTGTGCGTGTTCGAGTAAGTGTGTGCGTGTGAGAATGAAGAAATAATGTTTTTATTGCACGGAAAGTTGTAATCGCAGACAAAAACATTTAACATTCTGTACCCGAATTTGTCTCCGAAGTCACTTTTTTTATTTTAAACTAGCGACGAGCCCCAGATTCACCTAGATAGATAATTTATTAATGTGGCGTTATATAGATTAAAGATCATCAAATACCTATCTATTTCGCCATTATTTTGTTTAAAAAAATACTTCAAGTTTTTCGGAAAATATATAGCCGGAAATATATATCAATGCTCTCTATTTTGCTCTCTGTCGTTCGTAAAGTTTCATCACAATCAGATGAGCCATTCAAAAGATTAGCCCAGACAGATAGACAGACTGACACAACAAAATTAAAAATGGTAGTTTGTGTCTTAATAGCATGCAAATAAATGCTTTGCTAGTGACCCAACACTTTTCCACAAAATGACATTAAATTAAACGTTTTGTCGCGATTAAATTTCCTAAGCGGGCAGGCTACAACGAGATGTAACAATTTATTATTTACGTTGGGGGTGTATGTAAAGTTCTCCTATGAACTATATTTATGCGTAAATGAGTTTAATGCATATATGTGATCGATATTATACGATTTCGAAAGAATTTAGAAGGTGTTATTTGTAGCGTACACCTAACCAAATCAAAACAAGTATTTATGCAAGAATGCACTATGTATACAAATTCATATGAATATAAATTGTGGAATAATATAAACGAATTGCGGAATTAAGAACAGTGAAGAATATGTTCTCGAATACTCGTAGCAGCCCGATAAAAAAGTGTATGGTGGCCCTCCACTAGTCGTAGTAAAGCCCTGGTAAGCGAGGCAGGAAAACGATGAATGGAGGTGGCTCTGAGTGTGTTCAAAATTGACGAAAATATCACGTAACATAATAGATCGGGGAAAAAGTTTATTCTAATTATGTTTGTAAAAAACTGAAAAAAAAAATCTTTTTGGTTGTACTGTTTGTACCTGACAGGTTGTACCCTAGAGCTTAATAGAAACTAGTCTTCTTACTTATATATTACACACAGGCCCCTCAGACGTAGAATAATACTTTGAAACTCATTTCGATTCTTTAACTTCCTTGACCTTATTTTGCGTCTTTTCTCAAAAAAACACTTTTTACTAATCGCTTTGGTACGATTGAATACAGATTTATTTTATACAATGCATTTTTCATGAAGACACACCAATCTCGTTTCATTGATCGTCGCTTTGATGTCGCTATTTTCTTAAAATTGGAGCTTCACTAACATAGAAAAAGGTCAATATTTTTTCATTAAGGACCTTTTTTAAATTAACAGACTTATATTATTTATGAAACCTGTGGGTGTAAGTATTTAATTTGTTGCAGTGATGGTGTATGGTATAAGAGAATTGATCATCCCATATCTTATTTCATGAGTGTTGTTTATAGTCTAGTCGAATCCATGGCGGGTTTGAATCCCGCAGGTCTCGATGTTTTGTCCTTGTGAAATTTGTGTAGTGAATTTGTGGAGGTAATGCTTAAAAGAAAAAACAAAGTATGGTAGAGTTATTTATGGAGAATACAGTAATTAAATAATAATTCGTACATTACAGACATATAACACAAACCTGCGACGTAGAAGAGTGCCAAAAATGCTCATGGTATATTGAATTGTTTGACTATAGCAAACTCGTCTTCATCCTGTAATGAGAAGCCTCCTTCAGACTGAATTTTGAACGCAGCGGCCGGTCTCAATACAGACTAAACAGATGCTTTGTCATCTTTGAGGGCTAAGATGGAATGACTCAAATCCTGACACTCAACAGCACGCAGTGCTAATTGGCAGCAGAAGTACATAGGAGGGTGTTACCTATAAAGACGGACTCCTAGGGATAAAAGGAATCTTACCACCTAGACATCTATATGCAAACCTAAACCTATACACTTAAACCTAATTTCCGAAAGTAGCAAAGAAGACTATTTCATACATTCTTGGGCCCAGTATTGTAAAAAGATGAAAGTGGTATCAATTAATAGCTTATATATTTTTAAAACATAACAGAAAATTCGGTGGATTTTGGCAATCTGAGATCAAAGTTATGAGAGATTTAGTAAAAATGAGGTTATGCAACAAGTTGGCAACAACCTAAACTAAGCAGCTGATTTTTGAATTGCGATTGCTATTTTGTTTTATTAGACAGTTGTTAATTGTATTTATTGTATTGTACTGAGTGGTGGGATAATAGGAAACTCACAAATAGGTTGAAAAATAGGGAAGGTCAGGCGATGTTTAAAAACACTCTTTTAATTATCTTTTATTCGTCTTCAATTATAATAAAAATATCATCTAAGAATTGTCTTATTACCTAGCACAACTAAGGTACCATATTATAGACATTACATGTGCGCAGCAGCCTACAGTTTGTTTGCCTACCTCTTCTTAGAGCTGTCGACTAGAATATAAACATAATAAGATGTTCGGTTTATATCTCTACGTAACAAAATTTGCAATATTGAAATTTTTTTACCTTATACTGCACCTGGATAATGGGGTTTAACAAAAAAATAACATTTGACTTTAATAAGACTTTATATCACAAATTAGGTAAATTTCTTGCCGGCCGATTTAAAGCAGCTCATACATAGCATATAGCATCGACCTTTACTCTCTACCTACTCTCATCTCCTATGGACCAGATAAATCTACTAAATACTATGGACGGATTAGGTAAGTACACTTTATTTGAGACAGCACAAATAAAATAATTCAGTGGACTGCTGTCCGGTGGACGTGGAACTCACAAAAATGACCCCAGACAGCCATCTACTCTTATTTGGTATGCTGTGTTAGCATTACCATTAGGAACATTTTGCGAAAATTTCAATAAACTTCGACACTTAGGTTAGTGATAAAATGTAAAAAAAATATTTCATTGTATTGTCTCTATTATAGTTTTTTAATATCACAATTAATACGAAAGTAAAATGCGATATTCTACCACACTTGTTTTCGAGATAATAATAGACAGCAATTCCCAGTTTACTTGTTAATGAGTGCCTAACAGGTGCTAGCACCTATTAACAGCGAGCCTAGTATTGCAGTCTATGCATTTTATGTTTTCAGATACTTGGTAAAATTAAAAATTAGTTTCGTTTTAAACGGTTTGGTAATATTATAAATTTTGTAATCATAATCATTTGCATCATAACAACAGCCTTTCACAAGTCCACTACTGAACAAAAGGCTAGTAATGTCACAAGTACGGTTTGAGCCACCTGCATCCGGCAAATTCTTGCATATTTTACCAGGTCGTCAGTAAATCGTCCTAGTCTCCATTTACCGGTAAGAGAACACCACTCTAGAACTTTTCTTCACCGTCGGTTATAGGTTCGTTGAGATTTATAGCTAGATATTTTTATTCAATAATTTTATATTTATTTTATATTTAGCTTTTATTGAATTTCTACAAAATAATACAAGGGAATGATTTTAACGCATATAGGCAACCCACTGTTGATGATAACGGCAAGCCCCTAAGTTACTTAACTTACAACAACAACTCATTTCGAAACAATTGTGTGTGTGTGGTTTTAAACGATTATGATAACGATAAGTAAGTATCAAACTTTTGTATCCAACGTGCAAAGGTTTTCTTGTAATATCAATTGCTTGCACTGTAAAATTAAATACGTTTTTGAATAAAGACCAGGTCTGTTACAATGTACTATGAATAAAAACTATCAATAACTCTTGGACTTAAAGCACCAAAAAAGGTTATTATAATAATAATGTTACGAGCATGAGGTTCGTGACAATAAAAACTGCCGATTGAATTACCAAAATTTAAACTTTTATTACCTAATACCAATTAAAACTTAAAACACTAATAATTAACCACACTGGTTCACTTTATTTCGCTCCGAAGCTTCGCTTGTCTCGCCAAATTCAATACTTGCCCCGATCACGGCATGCAGCGGGTTTAAATACACTTTTACGCCGAAACATCGCCGACCGACCAGACGCAGAAAGTTTGAGTGTGAGGCTTCTAGAATAATAGGCTATATATCTAGGCTTAATTCTTCTGTTCGGTACTAGATGGCGCTGTTGGTCGAAAGTCAAGATTGACATTTTCTAGGAAGCCCTCCTCGCTCTCGTCCCCGATACTAGATGGCGCTAGTGCCGGGTACATGACGTCAACTTAGGCGCGCAACAATAATATTAATAAATGATTTATTTTCTCACTATAGTATTACAGAATTGTTGTACATTATATTAAAATATTACACCTTAATGTTATACTGTGGGAGACTGGTGCCTAAGCTAGGCTTTACGCCTGTATTTCAGGACGCCAGGTCTTAGAAATTAACTTTAGGATTTGGTTAGTATTTAACTTTGATACGGTTACTAATTAGTTAGGATTAGTGAGTAGCTTTTCAGTGTCATCATAATTTAATTCTTGGAGCCAGATAGTTATTTTATTTTTACATGTAGTCTTATTGACCTTAAATATAGGAATAATTTTATTGATTTTATTGTATAGAAAACCTCCAACGTTTAGATAGTTTGGTGGATAGAGTTATACGAATGTTTATATTTTCTATTAAACTACAAAATTACAGTAACTGCGTGCATTAATTCCTAACTTCTAATATCACGTGACGCTCGTTAACGATATATTTAGCTAACAGTTCTAATTATCGTCGTCAATTCCTGCTTCACTCCTAATGAGTCAGTTGAGCAGGTGCTACCGCAATTAGCTGCAAACGTGTGAAATCTATGAATGTTGTGATTATTATTCACTACGCGATTTTCTCGCATAAAACAGTTGAAGTAACCGTATGCAAAGCATTTGTTAGTGTCGCTACAAAGAAAGTCCCATATTATGTAGTGGAACAACGGGATATGGGGAATAAAAGGAAATAATATCTAAGAAAAACACTTAAATTTATTGTCCTGTGGTTTTGAAGTTATGGTTTATTTAATATTAAAATGAAATCGTCGAACAATGTATTCAAAATTTTACAAAATCTATCACAATTTTTTTGTTTCAGGTAGTTAAAAATACATTGGGCTTCTTAATCTAAATAATATTCACGAGTATTACCAGCAACATGAAAGTTAAACAATAAGATAAGTGCAATTTTTACATTTGAAAATGTTCTAAGTGATACTTGAACGTAACTGGTATAAAAAATGTATTATACCCTTGTTATACACTATTTAAAAAAAATCCAAATCTCATACTAATTTCAAAAAGTATAACCCTGTTGTTCAAAATTAGTATTTTTTCTTTTTTAATCAATATGAATAGCAAAGGACATTTTTGTAAGAAAATAAAATAAAAATATGGAAAAGCTTTTATTATAATATTTTTATTTAATTTTTATTACAATAAATGCACAAAATGCTTTCCTCTAGCTGTTATCTAGGAGTATAACCGAAGAGTATAAAATTTATTTGCAAGCTTCTTCGAGCCCGTTAATTATTTTTTATTACTTCAACCACGTGATTTAATTTTTATTGTAACTGTCTTTCATCAGAAATATTCTCATAAACTGCTTTTTGAAGTAACGCTACAAAAATAATCCAAAGGATTTAAGTCGCGACATGGCGGTGGCCATGAAAAAGTACCTCCGCGTCCAATCCATCGGTTTAGGTATGCCTCGATAAAAAATTCAGCCACCTGTCGTGAGTAGCGGACGGGTGTACCGTCGTGCTGCAACCACATTCTCTCGCGGACTTCTTGTGGTATGTCTGCTAATGAATTTACATGCTGGTGTCTCAAAAGCGCTTGTACTCGTTGTACGTGATACGGAATACATTGTTCCGTTTCAATATGCGATATATATATATATATATATATATATATATATATATATATATATATATATATATATATATATATATATATACTTTTATCTATACCAGTGCGTCTAGAAATACGGCGAGTAACAGTGGTAGGATCTTCTTGTACTTCTGCCAGTACCTGACATTCATCCACTGTTCTAGACCATCCTTTAGAATTTCCAACTCCAAGAATACGATTTTCTAAGTAGGCATCATTGACCCGAAGAAAACTTATGTGATAGAGATAGAGATTCTGATTAGGAAAGCGGTCACGATATGTACGTGCAGCTTGCCGAAAATTCCCATCAGGCAGTAGGTATTAGGCATTTTGCTTTATAAGCCACGACCAACAATATCTAAATCACAAGCAAAATTATTGATAATCGTAATAGGATCGAGAGAATCACGTGTGTAGTTCCGAGATTTAAACAAGTCACTGAAGGAGTCCTGCGTTAAAAAAAGGAGAGGGGGTTTCAAATATCGTCTATGATAAATTGGAAACTATACGAAAGAATTCCAGCGTCCACGTGAAAACTAATTCTTGAAATCTCACAATAGGTTGACTATCTGAAGTTCTGTAGGCTTTAAAACCGTACGCGAATTTAACTATTTTTTAAAGAATTTTAACCACCGTCCGTTATTGCTCCTTTGTGAAATTGGTATAAAATATAGATGTTTTTAAATAAATGTTCCACAAAGCTATACTACATTTTTTATACCAGCTTCGTTCAAATATCACTTAGCACATTTACACATGTTTTATTGTTTAAACTTCATGTCGCTGATAATTACTCTTTAATATCATTTTAATTAGGAATGCTTAGCTAGGTATGCTTAGCTACCTTCAATAAAAAATAACAAAAATATAGTAATAGATTTTGTAAAATTTTAAATATTGAGAACATCGTACGACGATTGCATCTTAAAAAAACCATAACTTCAAGGCTATAAGAACTACGACAGTAAATTGTGTATTTTCTTAGATATTTATAGTGTTTTTCTTAGATATTAAATCCCTCTATTCCCCATACCCCGTTGGTCCACTACTTACGTCCCGTACTCTGTACATGTATGATAACAATGCAGTCACTGTTCAAAGCGAAAGTGAAATTAGATATGTTTAAATTTGTGATTTAATTTATTTTGGTTTATTGTTTTGTATAAGAATCTTCCAAAATTATACTCTTTTAGCGGCGTTATAAAGTTTTGACAATGCAACAGAAGTTACGCACGCAACCTCATAAAATTTAACGGAAGTACGATAGTAGATATATGTACATATGATAATTTTACTATTATTAACTTTGATTACTTATAATTGTATCATCAAATATATATATATATATATATATATATATATATATATATATATATATATATATCGCTACCAATCCGAGACATTGTTCAGCAAAGCCTCGACTTCAGACACAAGTTTGTCCCAGTTCTCGGCGACGTTTTCCCTCAAAATTAGCAACGTCGTCTGAATAGCAATGAATGTTAGCAGTTTGCAACTTGTCATTGATATGCAGAAGAAATAGCGTTGGTGATAACACGCTAGCTTGTTTAAGACTAGCGTTAATAGGCCTGTAATCAGAGCATGAACCGTCTACTACGATCTTGATGCTCCGATCAGTAAGGAAACTGGTGAACTAATTTCACAATTTCTCGGGAAGTCTATAGGAAGGGAGCTTCGAAAGAAGCGCTTTGTGCCAGACCCGATCGAAGGCCTTCGCTATGTCCAAACTAATGCCAATGCCTCCCCTTTGGACTCTACTGCCTGCGCCGATCTATGAGTCAGGTAGATCAGAAGATCACCAGCTGATCGGCCACGACGAAAACCATATTGGTGGTCACTAATCAGCAAGTGATCCTCGCTGGCAGTTTATAATGGTCTCCATTATTTTGAAGAACAAAGAGGCCTGTGGTTTGTACGGGTCTGAGCAGGCGCCTTTTTAGGGATCGGGTCGACCAAAGCTCTCCTCCATGAATTTGGGACTACGCCGGAAAAGACGCGTTAAAACCAGTGACTACTCCAGATCACCAGTCTTCACCACAATGGAAGGGACTTAATCAGGCCCGTCGACTTGCTGACGTCTAGGGACAGGGGTACATAGCGAACCGAGTGCTGTGTAAACCATACATGTGGCATGGAGCACTCACACCGCAAAATCACAAATTTAATATTAAAAATATTGTACAGTTAAGATAAAGTTTTGTAACGGCTACGTATATGTCTAACTACTAGTTGCAAATGTTCTCTCATCTTTTCTGTGGCTGTGTCAGGGCAGAAAGAGTCTGCTAAGGCGCAGTCACATACTTTATACAATAATTTTTTAATGAAAGGGAGGCCTGAGCCCAGCAGTGGGACGTATATAGGCTGCAACTTTACACTGTACTGGAGTACACTGTAAATAAAAGAAGAAAAGAGTGTTCTTGTTTTAACATAAATAATTTTAAGTTTGAAAACATTATTGTTAGCTTAACTTTTCAAATCATACAAGGAAATAGCTATCGTTATGCAATTGCTCACTTCACACTGAAATATTGGTTTTCTTTTCACCCCAGTAATAAATTCTATATAAAGGGTCACGTACGAGCGTCACGCACAAAATCTCATGTATTTATTATTTATTCCCCACATTTCTTTCCAAATTTAGATTTAGTGTTATTTTCGGTCGTATTTTACTACAGTCCTAACATATTTTTTCTCCGATTCGTAAAAAATCGGATTACTTCATACAGATCCTTAAATTTTTTGAAATGGATATATACCTATTGAAAAATAATATTTTATTTAACAACTGTCTACGTATAAAGATGCATCTATTTTCTATTTGTACAGTTTTTGTAATTTTGCTTTGATCACTAATAAGGTTATTAGTCTAAAATAAGTGTATTATTATAATGATTTCTTATGTTTACGAGAACACTACACATTTAAATAAAACTAATTTTTACTGATAAAATTGAGTATATTAACTCATTTTATAAAGTACTCGAAACGTTGGGAATATAAAATACATAAGTTAACATACGCGATGTTATCAGTAAAAGCTAGTTTCATTTAAAAATATATTAAGATGTTAAAATATCATACTACACTTTCACTCTTAAGAAATTTATCTAAAATAACAATTAAAAGAAAGGGGATCAAAACTCATTGTATCAGTTTACATAGCTAATTAAGTACAGTTATATTGTTTAAAAAATGCGCACATAAGATAAGTAAAAAAATAAATCTATAAAATGTATATCGAAAAACTCGATCCAAAATGTAATATGTTGCAAGGTACTTCGTTATAGCTTGTCCCTGCCCTCTCGCGGGTATTTCGGCAGAAGACAATGTCCCCCATTTTCCTCATGAGGATACAGACACAGGCTCCATATCCATCTGCGCAACGGACCCCTACTTGAATCCATAACGCAGAGACCATGGTTTAAGAAAGACCGTGTCTCCCATGGATAGAGCCCGTGGATGGAGTTTGAGGAGATTGATGCATCGTTATACTAACAGGTCCTTTTTTATTTTTTTTGCACCCGAAGCAAATATGGGCAACCCTCCGGAAAGCGGGGGAGGGAGGCGGTGAATGCTCATAGCATACCACGCAGCCGGCTGCGTGGTTATGTGGAGACTTTTACCCACTAAACACCGCCTTTTAGGGACTGGCTTAACGGTCTAACTAGAGATCTCTAAGCCGTATACGAACGCAAACCTCCTTGATAACAAGTGCTTCCCCCACCGGCTCTAAAAGCCCCCTATCACTCCTATTCCCCAAGACCACGAAGTGGGTTGCTAAAGCCCACTCAGAGTGGCCATCGCTAGCAAGAATTAAAAAAAATATTTCTCGCTGAATTTAAAAATTTTGACTTCAGAAAGTTCATAATTACAATTGTTACAACTTGGTGAAAATTGATTTTCATTTTAGTATACTCATTTACTTGTATTACTCATAATCATAATTTTAAGTCATTACTACGGATTCTCCCTACGGCATCATCACGGAATCAGGCTATCTAAGTAACGTAACCCTACTACAGGTATGGTATTTCTTCTTGTTGCATTATTATAATATGTATAATATGTACAAGTACATTATATTTTAATGCTTAAGACATTAATTTAAATGGTCAATGGAATTTTATGAAGAATGAATGAGATGAAAAATGTTATAATCAATCGTATAGTAGCAATGTCAAGATATCAATGACTCTTCAAACTAAGAATATTCTGTGAATTTTTTTTAGTAAAGGGTTGTGTTCTGAATAAAAGACAAAAGTGGAATAGCAAGATTTAGTTAAATTATTATAATAAAATGTGAACTATTAATCACCGAAAAGAACATCACACTATTTAGCATTTAATTAAGTAACAGTAGCACTTAGCTATTTCTGCTATTTACAGAAGTGCGTATAAGTTTTCCAGTTATGAATATATTATCGAATTAAAATTGCGAAAAGCGAAAATTTTACGTAGTAGAGCCATGCTACAGCTATATTGATTGTATAGTTGTAGCACGAATGGGTCGGCTCGACCGGGGAAGGACCACGCTCTCACAGAATACCAACGTCAAATAGCAGCTTAATGCTGCTGTGTTTCGTATGGTGAGTGTAGAGAGCCAGAGACCTTTTTTACTGGAAAAGAGGCATTCCATCTTAGTCCTCAAGGTTGACAACGCATCTTCATTTTGATTCGCAAACGAGGATAGATGTAGACGTCTACTTACCATCAGGTGGACTGTGTGCTCGCTTGTCAGCCTTTTCCTATAAAAAAAGCTAAGCAAGCGCTATAACAAAGCTCTCTCGTTTGTTAGTATTCCTAGAAATTGTTTTCATTTATATATCTAACTATATAGAGATAAAGATTATATTACATACATTTTTTTAATTAAATTACAAGAACAAAGCAAAGTAAAAAAGCTAACACATAGAATTCTGCATATTTCATTAGATTTATAAAATAGTTTATTCCGCGGGAATCTTGTATTTTACGATCCATCTTCCAAAACTTGTAAACTCCTATTTATTGTTACAAGAGAGAAACCAGATTTTACAATCTGAAAACAAAAATGTAACACAAACAATTTTTTTATAAAAGCGGTCTAGGTGCGACCGAATGGTTCACATGACTAACTTCCCAATGGAAAGAATAAAAAAATCATATGTTTTAATATTTTACGCAATTTTTAATTCGGCACAAAAAACAACTTGACCAATGTCGCTCAAAATTTAATTAGGTCTAAGTTACATAATTACGCGTTCAATGAAACCGGTCCCATGTCAATATCACTCTTTGTCCTCGAGACAAACGAGACGAAAATTGAATCCAAACATACATACTTACATGTGCACACACGAACATTCTTTTAAAAACCATACTATTCGACTTTAAAGACCTTGAAACGTGGAGATATATAAAAATTTCCAACTTGCAAAACTAACTTGCAAAAAAAAACCCATTACAATAACTTCCGACTGGGAAGTTAAAAAGAAATACATAAGCAATTATTTTAACTTAGCTACAATATTCTTACCGCAATAAATGTATCCAGTGATAATAAGAACATTTTCATGCCTATGATCATAATTTGCATTTTTGTATGCTCCATTAAAATTACGATACTGCGTTTGAATTCTGGGCACCTTTCTATCCAGTCGCAACTATACGCTGCAAATACTAATTCTTGACTCTGAAAAATTCAACATAAGTAACCTCATTTTACTAAACAAAGAAGACGTAATTAATGAATCTAGAGATTATTATTATTATTAAATGAGCAGAAGTCTGCAGTTCCAGCCCGTGGGATGAATAGAGGCTGTTATTTTATATTTTACTATTCGTTTGATTGTTTGAGATTTATTAACTTTAGTGTAAAGGATTTGGCGTATATTGGCGGTTTAAGAGAATCCACCACCCCATAATATCATTCCGTGGGCGGAAGGAAAAATTAAAACAGGTGATAAGCCGCAGCATCTTCCAGATAATAACTCTGATATCTGATGATGAGATAATAACTGTCAAGCATGGCAACTATGGCAAATATTTATGTGAGGTTTTATGTAAAGAGCTCTTTTCAGCCGGAGCTGTAATCAATGTATAAAAATGAATGTAAACTTTTTGATACTAGTAAAACGTTTAGACTCACGAACTTGTCATTTTACCTCGTATATAAGTTGACATCCCAGCCATGAGTAAAAAAATGTAGTTGCACCCATTGTAATTAAGTACGTTACCATAAATATCAAATTATCCGTTGTTGATGGCTTAAAAAATGAAAGTTATGATAAGATATTTTAACACTTTAACTTTGAATAGCTGTTAAAATCAAGGGAGAAATTACGTTAGTGGAACAGCAACTACAGTTCCTATTCTTAGTTTGTTATAACGGACTTTTTTAGTAATAATTAGACTTGCAACGAATAGTGTGTTTGGCCACTCGCCGAATACCGTATATTATGTCGGCTACCTGGCTGAATAGACGAATATTAGGCAAAAGTATTCGGCCGGAAAAAAAGTAGTGTTTATTCAGAGCGTTTTGTTTCTGAAGCTTGGATTACCTACGAAAAAAAAGGATTAAACTCTGAAAATGCAGAAAAATTTGTCTTTCTGCACCATAATCTTTCATTTTATTACAATAATTCAAGTGCGTGGATATTTATCGGATAGACTTTTTTTATAATATGTAAGTTGATTATGTATCTATGATGACATATAAAATAAATCAACATTTTAATTTAACCATATATCTGACTACGACAAACCACTTTACTTAAGTATTTGGTATTCGGCCTACTTACCTAGATATACAGTATTCGACCGAGTGGAGACCGAATACCGAAGAGGAGACCGAATACCGAATAGGAGCTGAATATTCGTTGCAAGTTATTAGTAATGCATGTTCACGCAATCAAATCAAATTTCTTATATTCAATAGAATATAATATATATTTGATAAGTATGAAATTGAAACACAACGATAAACTTAAAAGTTTCTTGCTAAAAATAACGAATGAATGATTAGTATATCATGTCAATAGGATTCCCTACATGTTGCATATTTCATAAATTATACAATTCAGAAATAAATCGCGGGTAGTATGTAGGGTAATCTGGAAGTTTCTTATGTCAATTTCTCAAGAAGCAATATCTGCGAGTGGTTATTTGTCGAATTAAGAATTGTTTCGTGTTTTTACTCGGTTAAAAATAATAGTAATAAATAAATATTGGAACTGCATAACTATACATTATTAGAATATTGAAATCTATTATACTGAACAGTAGATAAACCTAATTGGAATAAAAGTGTCAATTTTGTTTTTTCGTAGAATTAATAGCATAACAAGTTTGAATCCCTGAATAACGTTACAATTCATTTGGACCATTGGGATTTTTTTCATACAAGTAATAGTGACTCACGGGTACACAGCTACCATACCTTTATTTACGACAAAAAATAAAATTCTAAACGCGTAAAAAAGTTTCCCATTCTCGCCCACAATATGAAATATAGCATTATACTGCTGTTTTATAAGCTAAAAGAGACTGAGGTTCTATTAGGGCGTGGTTCTATTCTGGTTGAGTCGTTCATTCCGTGATGTACGAGTAGCAATAATAAAGCTGTAGTGAGGGTCTAACCACGTAAACATATTACAAAATACAGGATAAAAGTAATGTTTTAAAAAAGCAAGTACTAAATAAAATCCACATAGAATAATGCAGATTTTTGCTGATGCCATTCCAAACACCACGAACAATGTGATACTTGATATTTCTTGAACGTTTGCTTGAAACCTAAAAAGAAACAGAAAAATGGGTTGATAGTTACTACGTTTCAAATATTGATATAAATTAAATATTACATACATTGTAATTTTATCATAATGTCCTAAGCATTGCTTAAGTTTAATCATTTGAAGATTTTCTTGAAACTCTACTAAATCTCAATTCAATCGAATTTATTTTCAAATTATTTAATTTGTATTTAAGTACCTTAATTTGAGTAATCGTTAAAAATATAAGACCAGCTATAAACGTATCAACGGTGATGTTATACATCATGTGGACATACATGCAGAGACCTTGATATAAGTAACATAAAACAAAGTATTTTTCCCGAACCTCATCGTTAAGTAAGCTATAGTTAGATATGGGCAACCCAAGATGAGTACCCCAAATAAAATGTATGAAAATAGGTACTACGACTTTGAACATGAACGTTATATTACAAAAATAATTGTATGTTTTGTAAGAAGTTCTGTATGTTGACAAATCTTTCTGTATTATTTCGGTAGTTATATCATCAGTACCCTTAAATTCTTTACAATCTAGAATTTTCAATACGTCTATAATTTGTTTTCTTTTGAATATAACCATATACACTTTTGACATAATCGTTACTTCGTTGTAATAGAAAACAACTTCTGAAATTAATTCGTCTATTCTATTATATATATAAAAAATAAATTAATAGTTAAAATCACGTTATACGTAATAAGTGTAAGGATCGTATAAACGACGGAGAATAAAGTGCAATATTTGATTGAGTTTGCTTGCGGCCATATTCCGAAAATATTCCAAACTAAAATGTTATTACGAAAACAGTCAGAATTGTGGTTGGATGCCATGTTTTACAATGTATCGTCACTTTCACGTAATTGGATAGAAATTGCAGTTGCACGAAGCCTGCATCAATGTCTGAGGAGTAAAATTTTATATAACCTACTATTAAGTATTTATGTCGTGGAAAGTTAATAGATTATTCATTTTAATGCTATACTGTGGGTATTAATTATTTGCTCAGGTAGTTTTTTTCATTTTTATGTGCTTTAATACAAAAAAAAATATATTAAAAGACAATAGTAAAATGTAACACCATTTTTCATAGAGAACATTATAAATGTCGGAACTACATTAAAGAGCTATAATTAAACTAATGGTTTGAGAACGGATGTTCAAGTTTTTATACTGCTTACACAATTAGTTCTTATCTTTATATAAAAATCAATTCTTGCCAAAACTCAAAAATGGCTCGACCTATTTTGATGACATTTTTTGTGTGTGTTTGAATGGGTCCCTAGATAGTATAGGTTCACATTTGAACCCGGTAGGTGCGAACCCGTCCGAAGCTAGGGCGGATCGCTAGTCAGCAGTAAAACATCGTACTCCAGCATCAGTCTTTTTCAAGCCTGCTTTTTTAAAAGAACAGTTCATAATCACTAAAGTTACACAATAATTAACAACAGAAAACAAATTAGAAAGAGCATGGTAACGATTACCTCATTCCCAGGGGTTATCATCGTCCATAAAACCCTTAATATTATAATAACGCTTATTATACAATCTTTGTTTAATAAAGTTTTCACATTTGGCGGAAGTAAGATTTTGTACGAGTTTTCTGGAATTTTGTTGTAAAAGCGTATACATCGCCCCAAGAATGAATTACTGACTCTTTCGAATTGTTTTGAGTCAGTATCTTCCGAAATTATACTCCTTTAGCGGCATTAAAGTTTTGACAATGCAACAGAAGTTACGCACGCAACGCCACAGAATGTAAAGGAAGTACGATAGTATTTATACATATGATAATTTGAAATAGCGTTACATAAAGACAGCCTAACAGATCGACTTGCCCCTTTGCGCCATGGACCAGTGAGTCGTCCTCTCCGTGCAGAGATGGAAGAGATGGCTGACAGAAATTCTCTTGGACAGTCTTGGCGAGAGACTAGCACGGATTCCCGAAGGAAGGCGAACCAGTTTCTAGCCAAATCTGCCTATGTGCTCTGACTTTGCCTTGGCAATGACTCTTTTGAAGGACCTGGAGGCAGAATTATATTATTTTTAAGAGCTCTGGTATTTAATTAAAAAAAAATTCATGGCATTATGCTGAGTGTGCTCCTGCTCCCAGATGACGCCTTGACACATACGAGTATAGGTATTGTATAGTTTGTAATATGTAGTATATTGTAATTTGTATTGTATAGCCAATATTATTTGTAAATTATGTGTTTTTTTATTTTTTTTTATTTTTTATGTTATCTGTGATGGCGTCATTTTGGAGAATAAACCTTTCTTTCTTTCTAATACCCGAGAGGTTGATACGTCAGCCCAGACCCGGTAGCACTCCTGATTACAGCCTGATACTATTTTACAGGAGTGACCAAACCACGGCTGGGATATACCTCCGATGGGCACCATAGAGTATGGAATAAAACGTTCAATACCCTCAGGGACCACACTAGTGACAGAATCAGCAACCGATGCAGGAGAAGCAAACCCAGGGCGGGTTAGGATGCAAAAAAGGACCGCATTCTATCCTAATCAGCCGATATACAGTGTAAAACACAGCGGCAGCCTGCAAATGCAACTGCAAAGTTAGTATGAGTTGCACCACATTCCGGACAAGGGTAGGTGTACGACCCTCCACATCTGATATCCGCGTAGGTAACCGCTGTGTAATATGCCATATGCCAAGGCAAAGTCATAAAGAAACCTCCCCACATGATCGATTTGACGTGAACCAAGCGATTCGTGTGGTGAGTGTTAAAATTGCCAACGATCACGATTTCTGCGGATGGAATCTGCTGTAAAAATGAATCTGTAGTCATTTAGGACTTCGTCGATGAGTCAGTCTCTTTCAGCATTAAAGTAAAAAGTAAAGTAAAGTTACAGCCTATATACGTCCCACTACTGGGCACAGGCCTCCCCTGATTTCTGAGAAGGTTTCAGGGCAAGGAAGTGTCCGCCGTGCTGCCCCAATGCGTGTTGGCGAACTTCACATGTCTTGAAATATTTTTTTCTTATTCCTCAGACATGCAGGTTTCCTCACGATGTTTTCCTTCACCGCCGAGCATGTGGTAAATCAGCACTTAAAATCGCAATTATCAATTTTATTGGTGCCGGCGGGGATCGAACCCGGGTTACTTGCATTCTGTTATATTTACAGCGAGCGTTAACCATCTGAGCTACCACGGCGCAGATTTCAGCATTAACGCCATTGTTTTCAGGCGGCAAAAAATCACCCAGTATTTATACGCTTTGTTATTACTTATTAGTATACATTTCTTTAATAAAACTGAATTGTAATATTAAATATTATGGGTCAGTTCAATCGGGGATTGCTCTCACAGAATACTAGCGTAAAGTAGGAGCTTATGTGTTTCGTATTGTGAGTGTAGACAACCCAACCAGAGACCCATTTGAATGGAAACGGGACATTCTCTCAGGCTGGACCAATTTTGAAAAAGAATTAGCGTACCGCGCAAAAAATAAATTACACGGAGGCGAAATCGCGGGGAAAAGCTTGTAACAAATAAATTGCTTTCATAACGAATTTGCAATACCTACCAATACCTGTGAAAATGTAAAGGTACATATTACAAAAATTTTCAAAAAAACTTACACAAAATATATTACTACAATAAATCGTAGGATTACATAATTTTGGACTTATCACGAAAATCACAGACAGCTACATAATAAACAAAACCCCCTTAAAATACAGATTATCAATAGTTGTTTTTTTAAATCACAATAATTGCAAAATCATATTGACCAAAAAGGAAATCAAATGCCGTGGTAGAAAATTATTAATGTGCCAAATTTTCCGTAGTTTTTCTAAAAAAACTTCCAACTATGTTTGAATACCTCGCTTTCAGTAAAAAGGGTCTATGGTTCTCTACTATTACCATACGAAACATATTAAACTGCTATTCTACGCTGATATTCTTTGAGAGCGTGTACGCTACGTATTCGTGCCGTGGGGCGACATACGGTGAAGTTCCTGAAGGAACTGTTTCTGCGACTTGTTTTCCGACACCGCGTCGAGTATAACTGTATGATAATTCCATTTAGTGTTATTATTCAATTATTATTGATGATTGATACACACACCTATATCTTAAAATATATATAAAAAAATATAAATATATATATAAATTACGTGTCACGATGTTTGTCCGTGATGAACTCCTAAACTACTTAATCGATTTTAACTAAATTTGCACACCATGTGCAGTTTGGTCCAACTTGAGAGATAGGATAGTTTTTTGCCCATGAGTGACGCACATTTTTTTTTGCGAATTTAAGGATTTTTAATAGGACATGACAAAGAGTCGTCGAGAAGGGCGGAACAACGTCAGCCTGGCAATTTCGGTACATTTCTAGAACATTACATCAATCTAATAATGCAAAATGTATTACATGTAAGACATCAATTATGAAAAATATGTAACCTGTTGTGTTATTCCACTCAGTTAGCTTATAATTTATTCATTTTAATTCCACACTATTGTGTTATTATTCCATATGCTTCACTTCCCATATAGACTTATAATGTGGGTATTTAAAGTATGTGTACTTCCGGAAAATGAATGTCATTATTAACATAATCATCATCATCATCACTGCTCATCTAAAATCCCCTGCTGAGCATAAGCCTTAACCAAACAAACGCCACAAAGCACATTTCTATTTCTATTACCAGGTCGTCACACTAGCAGGAGTAGCCCCATACGTCGCTTACCGGTATGATGCTGTTACTCGTGAACCTTTCTACCCAATCGGTTGTCGGTACATCCAATTATACGGCAAAGCCATTGCCACTTGAGCTTACTAATCTGTTGGGCTATGTCGGCCACTTTTGGTCTGGTTCTATTGCGGATATCCTCTCTCAAGTGTTTGTGAATTTGTGATGTAAGTGCTGTTAGCCTTTTTAGTTAGACTCTCGGCCTTGCAGGTCTGTTATAAGGGGTCATGACATAGTATTATTCCCAACGTTACTTAAATAATGATTTAACCTATGACAGTTTACAGTGCACATAGAGTAACCTAACCGCCGCACCGTTCGAACAGGAGTGGTGGGTTCCAGCTCTGACCGCGTTACAGGGTCTATGACACAGAGAAACTCTTATCATTGCCATCTCCATAGCTCATTTAACGAACTATTAGCTATTATAGTTATCATCATATTTTTACTTAAATAATTGCTACATAATAAAAAAATGACTGGTAGGAAGTAAAACAAATAAATATTTAAGTGTTATTGTTATTATTTTGGATCTATTAATGATTTTATTACATATTTATTAAATATATTATCAAAATACGCAAACAAAACACTATTACGTACAATAGTGAGCCAGGTCGATTGGATCCATTACAAGCTATGTTAATCTACTGCTTAACGTAGGCCTCCACAATAGGTGACCTCATAGGCGGAATGTTTCCATAGTTGCCACGCTTGCGGCAGTTTTTTAGCTACCATCGACCGACACGAGCTGAGCAGTCAGAGACGGGGGTCCGCACTCCCCCCTCGGACTGCGGTTAGATAGCTCAAAGCAAAACGCCTAAAAAGGCGACATGACGATTGGTAACAATATCAAATCACAAACCATTTCGTCATACCTTTTCCTTTAAATAGCGAAGCTAGAGCCACCACCGCTGCCCATCTCCTGGTTCAGTTTAATCTTAAGACACCAAAGGGACGATATGTTGTAGTGGATATTGTTACACCGCTAATACTCGGTTAATCGATTGGATACTAGATACATTATATTTGCCAAAGGGATATCCGTAATCTCTGCGTACCCCTCTAGGTGACAAACCTGAGAATATAATTTATATATTATGTATGTAATATATTATCATAATAATAATTATTATTGAACTATATATCATAGAATAGAAATTGATTTAAATATTATAATGTATTATAATTTCTGAAATGTGTTTATTTTAATTTATTGTTTAACATATTTCATTAACGGCTTGCTAACCTGTAAATAGTGAGGCATTTACTCAGTATTATTACTGATGTATTTGATTAATTTTAGTGTACTCACTGTTGGACAAACCCTCTCAGAAATGAGGGGCAGCCTGTGCCCAGCAGTGGGACATATAGGCTGCAACTTTACTTTTTAACTTTACTGTTGGACAGACAAATAAAATAAATAAATTAAGAAATACTATAGTCACGGCAATTTAAATGAAAAAACTATATAAATGAACTGTAGATTTCACAAAATGTTACTTCCATCCGAAAAAGATCTGAGTTACCCCCGGGTCTCGACTAAAGAAGTATTAATAAAATAATTTCTTTATATTTTCAACCATTTATAAAGTAAAGGGTACAAGTAATATTATGTACAATATTATACGTATTTAGTTCTAGTGTGCCTGCGATTTGATACGCGCAAACATGTATTTTAGACATGCTACTATTTATAAAAATAATTCTCTGTTGCGTATTGTGAAAAATAGCTTCTTATTAATCTCAAATATGAGGCAACCTATGTTCAGTAGTGGACTCTTGATAAGCTGTAATGAATTAATGTTTTTTTTATAACGTTCAATAAATTACACACCCAAGACCAGAGCGGCGGTAAAATTGCTCCATAATCCTGTAAGAATTGAGAGTAGTTCTGTGCCTACCATTTGTACATATAACTCGTACGAATTAACTTGAGACCTGGGCCGATGACGTAATTGTCAATGTACGGTGTGCAAAATAATGCGTCGTAATATTTTTTTATTTGAAATTTTTGAGATTTGCATGAGATTATTAATAAAAACAAAATAAAATGTTCTGGCAAGGGATGAAGTAATAAGTGATATACTGTTGCCATTTTTACATATTTTAAATATTTATTTTTTATAATATATATAATATTATTTTTAGTTAACGCGTCGAGGAAGGACAAATAAATAAACATACACACTTTCTCATTTATAATATTATTAATTTATTTATTATACACTTTAACTAAAGTCCAAACCAAACAACAAACAATTATCAAAAATATCGAACTAGAGTCGAGACGCGTATCCGGAACCAAATTGCTATCGGTACTGAGCGCGCATGGCCAGCGCGGGACGCGGTGCGGGGAGTCGGGAAGGGGGTCGCATTCCAGCGGAGTCTCAAGTTAATTCGTACGTGTTGTACACATGCTCTTGCTTTTAAGGTGTGCTTACCCTTATAACGAAAACATTAAAATATAATTTAAATGCCACATTATATAATTATACAATATCTAAAGGGCGATGGTTGTCACTTGCGTCATACCTACTTCACAGTAGGTTATGGTTGTGCTGGTGGTGGTGTCGCTCGGACTTGCAACACGTATAATGACTATAATTTTCGCAAATTTTTTGTTTGGTTGTGTAATTTTATTAAAAAAAAAGTGGTAAAAATAGATTGCCAATGAAGTATATTTCGCCATTTCTTCTTCGGACAGAGGGAACTTGTTTTCAAACGGTAGTGAATTAAAAAAAAATATGATGATAAACGAAATTTAAATTTCTTATGATGAAAAATAAAAAGTTTTCATTTCATTTTATTTAGCATAGAATATATTTTTTTAATGTTCAACAGTAATAATAAAGGTTCGTTAACGAGTTACAAAAGACAAAGAAGTATGAGTTTGTATATCAACTGAATCACGAACACAAATACAAGGGTATCTAGACTAAAACTACTATAGGTAACTCTGCTGTCTGATGACCATACGTATGTTGACGTTGTTCCACAATCTTTTATTTTGAAGAAGCCAATCAATTAACCTATCACTCACTGCGCCCGCCATAACAAAAAACAGCTTTGTACCGAGGCGTCCGTCGTCACCTCAGCTGGCGGCACTTGTTTTAAATGTTTATGTTTCTCACGACCTTTCATTTATGTTTAAAGAGGTTTTAGTTACAGTTATTTAAAGCCGATAAGATTTTCGATAAGTAGAAACAATAACCATAACATATAAATGTTTATTTTATTTTGTACAGCTCTTTGTTTCTAACGGATCTTGATAAAGTGTACTTACTGACGATAAATTTTATTTTATGAATGAAATAAATAAAATAATCGTAAGTTTTTATTTTATTTTTATGTCTTTACAATCAATACAACATATTCTTCCTAAATGAATCGAAATTATGCATGTAATAATTACAATAATTCTACTTTTTCACTTGCAAACATTTGCTAAAAATTCGACAATAGACAGTTTGCGCGCGCTTACTAAACTCATTTTCAAAACCTTTTTTGTTTATATATTTTATATCGTCTTCCTTTATTTTTCTTATACAATCATATAGATATAACATTTAGCAATTACTAGTAAAAGTATTTACCATGGTATTCCAATAAGAAATATACTATTATTATCTTATTAGAATCTTATTAGAAATCTTGACCGTTACGAATTGTTCGCGTAGAGGTTTTTTATTTCTACTTTTTTATCAATTGAAACATAAAAAGTTACTGTTGTTGTAACTTAAATCATTCAAAAACATTACGTAGTAAAGATAAATAACATTACTTACAGTTTTTTTGAAAGAAAATCCAACTAAAATCACAATCACAAAACTTCAACGATTACGCAACCAACCGCACCGGCACGCAAAAGCGAATGGCTGTATATTTGATGATGTCTATGTAACCGAGTGAATATAATGCTACAGAATATTCTTTAGTTCGTTCAGAATCGAATGAAATACTGTACAATCGAAAATATACTGTATTTTTATATCAATTAATGACGAAAATAGCAGCACGTAATGCGGACATGCATACTCGTACATGTCCTCTGTACTTAGCGGTCACAAAACTTGGACCTGTCAACATGTCCACGGTATCTTAGGGGGTAATAATAAACGCACAAAATATTATTTACTCTATCTATTTTATTCTATCCAAGTTAGTTAATAATATTTATCAATGTTGTTATGAATATTAACAAATCATTTATTTAATTATTCCCTTTAGCCTATTAATCCCTTCCCTCAATGCATTCACCATTCCGTCAGGTCATGAATCCATTTTAATGCGGATCGTTCTACACTGCTGTTACAGATACAATGTTGCCAAATAAACATTGTATGTTCAGCTTACTACCGTTCGTTGGACTTTGTCGGTTACTCTGCTTAGTCTCGTTACAGATTATATACAGTAAAACACGAAGTATAAACGCCTCTCATTTTTATGATATGACCCATAATTTCACGATGGTTCCATATACCAATTTGGCGCACTTAAGATGGTTACGCTAACAACAAACTATTGGATGCGTCTAACAGCCATGATCGGGGATATCTAATGCTGTATCTGGCCAGTAAAGTTACGTCTAATCTTAGGTAAGCATCAGCAATCAGCAACAAGCCGTGAACGTAACTCACGGGTATCGTAAAAACCCCTGGAACTTCGGTTTTTGGGACGTTTCTTAAGTCACGAACGTATCAGTAGCGTGTGTACATAAACATCATCTTAATTCTAATTAACCTTGTTGTGTTGGTCAATGTTTTGTGGCTACATAATTTTAGAGCTTTAATTAGGATATAATCTTCACTGCCGCTAGACATCTAACGGCCCCTCTTAACATTCGACTATGTTTGACAAACATACTGTAACGATCTCCCCCCCTCTATATGAAAATAAAAATATGTATGATATTGAATATAATTAGTTCCCCTTTATAATAAAACTTATATATATGTGACCAGGATTAATAAATTATGTTTAGATCTTTCTAAATGATCTTTCTAAAGGTTTAATAATAGGCCGTTTGTAATATTTTGGCGTGATCGTCTTAGTTAGGACCCTTATTTACGTTGTGTTTGTTTAGTAACTTAGTTCTTTTAGGTGTCTTTTGGAAGAATGAATATTCACTAGAGCAATTGAAAGCTGTTGGTAGTGCCTTATAAGCTAAGTGAACCCCGTTCACGAAGACAGGGCTCGAAAAAAGGTTAAGAACATAAAACGTCCCTATTCCACTTGCATCAGGTTTACATTATTAATTATCCCTTCCCGCTCGGAAAAGGCTCAAAATATATTTATACAAAATACCCGATACAAGGGCTTCGCTCTCCTACATTTATTTTAAAAAAATGTAGGGGAGGTACACGGCCCCACACACGCCGTGCACGGTGAGCGCCAACCATTTTGATGCACTCCCCCCGAAGGGAAAGCTAATTCGGGAACTGGACCGTAGTCCACAGCAAAATAACTGGCGAACCAGTAAAAGAGGCTTGGCCCCTTGTTAGTGCGTAAGCACAAACATCGACCGAAGTCGCGCATGTCAATGCGTGTAAACGCCATACAGAATACAAACGAATCCAGCCACAGTGAATGTACGTCACACGGTTTAGGCAAATAGGCACACTGGCCGTAAACCCTCCGTGAACGCCACCACCTGCCAGACCGCCGCTCCTGCAGACGTGATGTAAGTGTATGGCATCACCACCAATTGCATGATCAGCACGGCTACTAGCCGCAGAGCGTGTCATGAGTCTACCGCTCACCTCAAGGGAATGGGGTCCCACGTTGTGCGGCTTTCGGCCGCAGCCTTGAGAGTCTCCTCAGATCCTCCCGCCAGCTACCACCCGCATGAGGTTGGCACATATGCTCCATCAACCAATACAACGGCAGATTTAGCCAAAAGGCAGTTATAAGATAAGAGTAATAATTCGCCGTCAGAAAGGGTTTGTGTCACTGTCGTTGAGTAAATGCATTTTCGATCATGTTTGTCTCACCCACCGACAAGTTGCCTTCAATCATTCAAAGGTGGGAAAGTTACAAAGATATAATATTATGTTGTTATATAAAACATCGTGGAGGGCAGACAGTCTGCAGCCCCGCAATGAAGGGACCCGACTTGGGCAAAGCTACTTAGGTGTGAGTCAAACCAAGACGCAGAGAGCTCCATTGAGAAGAGCGTCCCACCAAACAACCATCGCAGAGACGCAATGCTGCAGAACGCAACAAGCATCAATACGACTATCGTCGGGCTTACACCATCCCAAGGTCCCCCATACATCCCAGCAGACATCACCACCCGCATACCTCCATCGACCAGAATCGGCGCAGCACACCCGCAGATCCATCACAAGACGCAATACCGCAAGTAGCAGTAAGCATCAATGCAACTATCATACGGGTGGCGCCCCCTCACAACACACCCACATGATCCCTATCGACTTTGGTAACAAAGTTTGTATTGTTGTTATATAAAAAAAAATATCACCAACGTATCATAGTAGCACGCTACTAAGACGCCAATGAACAAAACTCCACGTATCATAGCACTAATGCACTAAGACATGAAGTTGAGTATGCCTGTTACACTTAAAAGTGCTACCAAACACACTCATCATCCCAATCCGAAAGATAGACGACACATCGCTATGCGCAACGACGTCGCCCACAAACGGTATGGGTGTGCGATGTCCACGGGAAAGCTGTATTGCTACAACAAACCCGCTTACCACCAGCACTAAGATGATATGTCTAGGACACATCGGTTAGCGAGTCCAAGTTTACCTCGGACCAATTGCTCGTGAAGCAGCACACACGCCACCATAATATTCCTTTTCAAGTCCCTAATAAGGACTAGTCATTTTGCTACAGTACTAGGAGCAGTCAGTCACCCGACCACCCCATACAATGCTTATGCATCAAGGAGACCTCCTATAATATTGCTTTTGTATCATAGACCTTACTTTCATAAGTCATGTATAAATAGGATTCGAACCCACGACCCTACTATTGTAATGCATATTAATCATAGAGACCTTCTATAGTATTGCTTTTGTATCATAGACCTTACTTTCATAAGTCATTCATATATAGGATTCGAACCCACGACCCTACTATTGTAATGCATATTATTCATAGAGACCTTCTATAGTATTGCTTTTGGATCATAGACCTTACTTTCATAAGTCATTAATATATAGGGTTCGAACCCACGACCCTACTATTGTAATGCAAATTCATCATGGAGACCTTCTTTAGTATTGCTTTTGTATCATTGAGTTTAATATCATAAGTCCCTAATATAGGACTAGTCATCGTGCTACAGTACTTCAGGCAGTCGGGCTCCCGACCACCCCATATATATGTACAACTGCAGGTATGTACCTCCGACAGCTTCCTCCATACAAGACATCTATACGTGAACACCTTCCATAACTTAGGAAAATTTTCTTTAATACATGAACTCCTTCAACAACTTAGGAAATTTCATCTATACGTGAACTCCTTCCACAACTTAAGAAAAATTTTCTTTTATACACGAACACCTCCCATGACTTTTTTAACAAATTTTCTAATTATCTTATAAACGTTATTTAACTTAATTTTATAATATTTTTTGACTTGTATTTCTATTATTTATCTTATTTTAAATATTTTTTCAAGTTTTTAAATAAATTTATTTATTACGAAAAACAATAATTTTGCCTTTAATTTACTATGTTATTGGGATAATGTCTGAAATATATTAACTTTATGTTTATTAATTTAACTTAATTGCTTAATATATATCTTTTAAGACTATTTTTGACGCCCCTTTATTTTGAATTTAATTATTAATAATAATATTGGGCCGTCACAATACGATTATAATTATGCTATCCACATATTCGTAAGTATGGACGGTGAGATAATAGCGGCTGATGCGATATATTTACTTTTTTTTTTTTTTTTTTATAGAATAGGGTGACAAACGAGCACACAGTCCACCTGATGGTAAGTGGTTGCTGCGGCCCATAGACATCTACATCTATCCTCCATTAAAAATCAAAATGCAGATCCGTTGTCACCCGTGAGGACTGAGATGGAATGCCTCGTTTCCAGTAAAAAGGGTCTCCGGTACTCTACACTCACCATATGAAATACAGCAGCATTAAGCTACTATTTCACGCTGGTATTCTGTGAGAGCGTGGTCCTTCCCCGGTCGAGCCGACCCATTCGTGCTATAACTATACTACTAATATAACTGCAGCATGGCTCTACCACGTACAACCATTCTTCGTATAATTAACTTCGTAAAGAAACGACGGAGCTTCGTATAATTATAGTTGAACTTCACATAAGGTAAGTTCGTTTAACCATTTAATAAATAATGTAATTACCTTGTAAGGCGGCATAAGGAAGCTATTACCCTATATCAT
The DNA here is from genome assembly GCA_907164705.1 of Parnassius apollo. Taxonomy (NCBI): domain Eukaryota; kingdom Metazoa; phylum Arthropoda; class Insecta; order Lepidoptera; family Papilionidae; genus Parnassius; species Parnassius apollo. The sequence goes on from CAJQZP010000693.1 coordinate 28,985,762, forward strand.
CCCATGGATGTCGTAAGAGGCAACTGAGGATAACTGAAACGGTAAATGACCTACATCATCTACCTGATAACAACCCAAAATAATAAAAAAATTGCGGTTGTCAACCTGCATTGCAACTAATAGTGACGATGAAGACAAGGAATCATCTTGTAAATTACTCCGTGTGACGATTAGGTGCTGTCAGACGATAGTATTTCTTTACTTTTAGTTTTTAAAACAAGGAGAACTAAAAGTGGGAAGAGTTGTTCTCTCAAGAGGAGGGGCTTTTATACTAACTCATTATTGTATTTATGCAACTTAGGTGCAATTTTAATTTGGTGGTAACCGTTATCGATTTTCATGAACAGCCATTATTCAGAAGCGTTCATCTTTTTGTCCCGTGAGCCGTCACGTGCGTCCATGATTTCACATTACCTTTTTGATATATTTCTTTCAACCCCATACGATATTAAAGAAAATGATTTAAGTCACCATCATATCTTTAAATGTAAGTTATATTGTTAACAAAATATGTTATACCACAATTATTAGGAATTAAATCGATTTTAGCATTTTACGAAAAGACAAAAATACTCACTATTACTAACAAATATGTATGAACTATGAAATAAATATGAACTTGGTGAAAAAATTTTTTTGAATAACTTGTTTCAAAAATAAAATGCACAATCACTTTAAAAGCAGAGGTTTTGGAATAAACGAAAAAAAAACTCGAAACCAAAAAGATTGACAGCACATTTATACTTACCTTTAATGCATTGGATTGATTAAAGCGCAAAAAACAACAATATAAAAAAACTCTTAAAAATAATCAAACATAAATATAATAAAATCAAAAAATTGTATAATACAATTTGATTATTTTTAAATTTTCTTATTCAGATCTAAAACAATAATTATTAAAGAAAGTAAAGAACAAAAATAGTAACAATACAGTCGTATACCCTGCGGTATATTGCCAAGGACGCTAGCTGCGTTTTCCCAATTAATTTACAAATAAATTCCCAAATATATATATATATATATATATATATATATATATATATATAAGAATATTTTTACGATTTACTCAGATCAGCTTAGTCATCAGCTGTTAGTATCTTCTTAAATGCTGGAGCTCGTGACTGATCCTGCATACAGTAGAGACCTCGTGCTATGCGATATCTTTACTTTCCAAAAAAGACATTTAATTATTCAGAAAAGGCCGTAATAGCTTTCAACCAACACGTGAAAAACATTCCCTCAGATCAATGATCTTAATGTCTTCAAATGTATGAATGAAGAAGTGTTTAAAATTTAATGGATTCTCCACTATCAAAGCAATAAGCAGTAATAGTTTACACATAAACTGTTTTATATATAAGTTACGCAAAACTTTCAGTTTACTCCACGTATTGATATAATTTTGCAAGTATTATGTTATTTCAATTACTGAAGTGATCGTAAATTTGTGTTACTATAGTGAATTTGGCTTAACAAATTAATGCGATTTTGGCTGGTAAGACTATGCGTTTAGTTTCTATTTAGTGTATAAAACAAATATATAGTATGTCGTAGATTAATTAAGAGTAAAGAAACATATTATATGCAAATTTGTGTACGCAAAGACGTACTTTGATTTAATTTAGTATTTCAATTACTTACAAGTTGAACTCAAATTCTCTATACATTTACTTTCCTTTTTTGGATTATTAAATAATGTGCTAGTCTTATATTTGCATGTAGTTTCACTAACATTAGCTTAATCGACGACAATTCTCAGATCGCTTGTACGATATGAACAGGTGTTACCATCTATTAGTTATAATACGAGGAGCTTAAACGTTTCTTAACGTTAGGTAAGATTGTAAAATCATATGCATCTTAAATGTGCTTATGAATTTACTTCGATAAAATATATTATATTTGATAAGAAATAAACCCTGTTTAATATCTTCATGGAATTAAGTATTTACTAAGAAAGTAATTCTTTTACTTTACCAGCCCGTGAAATTCAACAGCTGGACATGAATCTCTCCCATTACAGAGAGGGTTTTCCATTTTAGTGCCAGAGGTCTCGAATCTTAGACACTACTCTCAGTCGCTAGTCTGGGTATTTTACATATGGCTTAAACAAAATAGTTACTGCATTACACAAGATCAATCTGACCTGTCATATAGTTGCTTCTTATGAGACATACGGAACGAAATGAGGAGATGGATTCCCTCAGCCCCCGAGCGGTAGCATGCGACCGTACCCACCCACAGCACTTTAAACCTTAAAACTTATATTTAGAGACTACTTTTCTTTACCGCCCGCTCGGGCCTCGGTGGCTGAGGGGTTAAGCCGCCAGCCCCTCCCCCTCCCCAACGTGAATGAAATACTTGTCAGTACCTAATAGTAAAAGTTGTCACAATAGTATCAGTCCTTCGTATCAAGTATACTCATCGCACGTCTAAGCTTCTTCGAAATATTTTCCTTGACGGCTGAGCACGTGGTAAATTCGTCAAATTCCGGTTAATACAATTTCAGTAGTGTCTGCAGTAATCGAAATCGGGGTTGTCGCGTTATATAAAATTTACGGCAAACGCCAGTCGATGAGTTACTACGAGTCTCGGTCCCCACATTGATCGGACTCGGATTTCTGCATATGTGATACCTCCGCAGAATTTAAAAAGGGATTTGTGTCTAACAAATACTTTTAAACACTACAATGTGACTAAAACGTAATTACCTTGTGCAAGAAGTTAAAACATTATCAAATATACTTTATTATTTCTATTAGGAACAAAAATTAATGATAAGAAAATCCTAAAATATTAGCACAACAAACCGATAATGTAATGTTATTTTAGAGTGGTCCCTAATTTGGCTTATTTGGAGCTGACGAATGATTTCGAGGATAGTAATATTATATCTGTTTGAATGTTAAAGGATATATTTGACATTCATCATTGGATGAATGTCAAATATTTTTAATCTAAATAAAGTACATCTTGAAAAAAGTAAATCTTCGAAAACATTACTTGAAGGCGAGTACAATTATTTATATATAACAACTACCTACCAATTGTTTTAATATAATACACATAATTTTTTTTGATTACATTATTTATATACATTACGGCTAAGAGTAAAAGTGCGGACACACCTAGTTCTAGGCGGCTACTACTAGGTGTGTCCGAATGCGGTTGTTTAAACTTAGGTATACCATTAAACTTGTCAAAAATGCGAAAACACGTATCAAGTAATATCAGCGGCAGTAGGTTAAAGAGCGGCTGGTTTAAGGCCTTTTGGTCACCTTAAAACCACAGATAATTAAAAAAAGGTTTTGTCCTATAAATTTCAATTAATTTATGAATTTCATAGAACAATACAATACAATGCACAATGTCACTTTAAAATCAGATGATTTGGAGTAAAAGAAAAAAAACCAAACATATTTATAGCGCATTTATATTTAAAGCTTAAAATATCGGATTGATTTAAGCGTGAAAAATGACAATATATGAAAAGTCTTAATCAAAATTAAACATAAATATAATGAAATCCAATTATTAAATAATACAAATTTATTTAAATTTAAATTTATTATTCAGATCTAAAACATAATAATAAACAAAAATTATTACAGAAAGTAAAGAACAAAAATAGTAACAATACAGTCGTATACCCTGTGGTATAGTGCCAAGAACGCTGACTGCGTTTTCACAATTAATTTCCAAATAAAACACGTATCAAGTAATATCAGCGACAGTAGGTTAAAGTGCGGCTGGTGTAAGGCCTTTGGGCCACCTTAAAACCACAGACAATTAAAAAAAAGTTTTGTCCTATAAATTTCAATTAATTTACGAATTTTATAGAACACAAACAAGATTAACCAACCACAATCGGATGTACCTAGTTATAGGCAGCTAAACCGAGACTTATCTACACTTCGATTTTTATCTGTAACATATTTAATAATAATAATAAACATTTATTTCGGACCATGATCCATATGGCTTAGTAAGTAATTTATAAACTAAAATATGTTAGTAACAACAATAACAAATTATAAATTATTAATTCATATATCTCTGCCCTCTTTCCACTGCACCGGACCCGCAACAGCACAGTAGTTACGTATATGTAACCAGTGCTGCAGCAATTGGCAATCTGGTTTCCCCACAATAACTCTCAGGATGCTGTTGTTGATCAAACCCAAAAAAAAAAAAAAAAACCACCCAAAAAACTCTTCGCTCCCTCTCTTTATCATCCTAACTATGTGGCCAGGGTATTTAAGATGGGACACTCACTTGGGTACTACACCATAAAGGTACACCGAAGGAACTGTTTTGGGCTTTTTAGTACCCATTCGAAACACCATAACTTCACTCTTCTTTGTATTATATAGGATGGCATAAAACATGGCGTATTTTTAACACACTCCAAGCAGATGTCTGAGTGCATCAATCGAGGGATTCAGCACCACCATATCATCTGCATAATTTATGTTATTTATAAGCTCCTCGATCAAGTGATATATGTATAGATTAAAGAGCACCTGGGGGATCAGACCACTCTGTCTTACCTGGTTAATTATTACCATTTATTGATCGTACCAGAATTGGAAAAGGTTGATCAGCTCTTTAAGTACCTTTGTACCTTTCTCACATAATTTTGGCCATAATATTTTGTAATCAAGTCGCGCAATCAACTCGCAAGAAAAATGCGTAATGGTTTCTTATATTTACGCGAATACTATTAAAAAACTATTAAAAACAATTAAAAACAGAACACTAATAAAAATACACAAGCCCAATGCTCCATTATGTCCCATAGTGAGCCAAATCGATTCACCAACTTACAGATTGGCTCAACACTTAGCGAAAATACTCTCACCGCTCAGGGGACATACAAGAGCACACATAAAGGATTCCTACCATTTTGTCAGCGAGATTAATAAAATCTGGCAGACAATGAAACTATGGTCAGTTTTGATGTGCAGTCATTGTTTACATGCTTACCTGTTGAAGACTGCATCTCAATTGTAACTAGAAGGCTGGAAGAAAACAACATGCCCGTAGAATATTCAGTATTACTCAGACACTGCCTTACATCTGACTACCTATTGTAGAAGGAGGAGTTCTACAAGCAAGTAGATGGTGTGGCGATGGGCTCACCTGTATCTCCCATTGTCGCCGACATATTCATGGAAGACTTTGAGGAGAAAGCCCTGCTTACTTCTCCCATAAATCCAAGATTCTACAAGCGGTACGTAGACGACACTTTCACAATTCTACCTTTAGATAAAGTAACTTCATTTTTAGACCATCTTAACTCTATAAATTCTAAAATTCAGTTCACAATGGAGTTCGAGGCAAACAATTCCTTAGCTTTTCTAGATGTGTTAGTAATTCGGAATCCTGATAATACCTGATACTGTGTATAGAAAAAAGACCCATACAGATAGATATTTAAACGGTGATTCTCACCACCATCCTTTCACAGTTAGCTACCGTGGGTAAATTTTTGTTTCAGAGAGCACGAGGGATCTGTGACAGTAAACACCTGGCTGCCGAGCTCCAACACGTCAAGCAAGTTTTGCATGACAACAAGCTTCGGGTTCCGCGCCTACGTTACAGAGAACGAGTGAAGCCGGCCTCAGTCGAGCGTGTAACTGCTGTACTGCCATATGTTAGAGGAGTCACTGACAAGATTGGCTACGTCTTGAAGCGCGCTTCCATCAAAACATACTTCAAGCCGCCGAAGAAGATTGGTCAGTTTTTACCATCAGTCAAGTGTAACGTTCCTTTGCAAGATGCAGGAGTGTACAAGCTTGATTGTGAATGTGGTCTCTCCTACATAGGACAAACTAAAAGATCAATTAAAACCCGCGTTAAAGAACATATAGCTGATGTGAAGAATCGACGCTCCGGAAAGTCTGCAGTCTGTGAACACGAACAGGATCGCCCCCGCCACTATATCAGATTTAATAGACCACAAATCCTCGCTAATGAACACCGATTCCTTCCAAGGATGATTCGCGAGGCTATTGAAATCAAAAAACATCCAAATTTCAATAGAGAAGATGGCTGGGTGTTACCATCTGCTTGGGATCCTATAATAAATAAAATTAAATCCCAACCCAAGCATACAACTGCAAGACTTCATGATACCATAAGTTCATACTGTGTAGATCGGAACAAAAGTAAAATTTGAATCTATGGTAACCACGGTTAACTATGACATCTGGACGTTGAACATCTCAGTCCTTCCCGTGACTATGGGTGCTGTAAAGCTCTCGAAACGTCGGGTATTTAAAAAGTTAAATATACGCGATAAATTCCGTAAAAACTAGTATTATTTCAAGAAAAATGCAGCATACATGGCTGTATTTCTATCGGTATAGTACCAGATTGTGCGCTTAATCGCCAAAATAGCAGTTTCAGTAGACAGCCCAACTCTAAAACCGAATTGAGCATCATGTAAATCGAGCTGTCTAGTCACCCCACGCTCAAGAACACCGTCAAGAACTTTAGTTGGTACAGTAGTTAAGGAAATTGGCCTATAATTTATGGTGGTAATGTCTGTGGTGGTAATGCTGGTCGTTTTCGCGATGTTATTGGTGGCGGTGTTGGTGGATGGTGGTGGACAAGCACCACCACCATCACTAACACTGTCAGCAACACCACTGTCCACCAGTACCAATACCAGCACCAACGAAACGACTACGCTTTACCCAAGTCCTTTAGACCTATAAGCCTATCTTCATTTCTTCTTATGACATTGGAAAAGGTTATAGATAGCTATATTAGGGATGTAGCTCTAGCTACGAGGCCCATACATTACAACCAGTCCCTTTCTGAAGTATCACCGGTCTTATTCTTAACTAAGGGTACAACTATCGGCTTCATCGGTTCAGTACGCTTAGTAGTAGTTTTCCATATTTAATACGGTCAAGGAAGACTGCCATATTTGTCAAACGTGTGGACAAGTTGTGGTGGCCAGTTTGCTCGGATTCTATACACTAAATATGAGTTGTTATCATATTACATGCTTTGGCTAGCGATGGGTTTAATACTTTATTTAAATTTTGATATGTTAATGTTGATTGTTAAGAAATTACATAAAGAGGATACCCGCGGAGTCTCTTTTGTCACTACATCTCCGGAACGTCATTTCGGAACAGTTGTAGATTTTAAATAAATGGCATTATAATCAGTGAAACTTCTATTTATGTGTCAAAAATAAATATTTTTAGTTTCATGTCATATATTATTATGTATTATGAAATTAACATAAGTTTATTTCATCGCGTGGGCGCTGTGAGAGGCAACTATGGGTTCTGTAAAACAATCTTATGTCTTGCGATAAATGGTGATATAATTATCTCGCCCACGCTAGACATAAAACATCCAGGCCGAGGATAGAAAGCAGCGTCAAATGTCTGCTTGGTTTTTTATATACATAAAATAAGAGTAACAAACGAGCACACAGTCCATCTGATGGTAAGTGGATGCTATGGCCCATAAACATCTACAATTATCCTCGATTAAGAATCAAAATGCAGAAGCATTGTCTCCCTGAGGACTAAGATGGAATGCCTCATTTTACCAGTAAAAAGGCTCTCCGGTTATCTACACTCACCATACGAAACACAGCAGCATTAAGCTGCTGCTGCTGGGCCGCGCCGTCCCATTCGTGCTACAAAGATAATATAGCTGCAGCATGGTTCTACCACGTACAAACAGAGATATTTAATCCACTTACTCATTTACTGACATAGAGTGACATCAGTCATACTGTGTATAGAAGATAGACCCATACTTACCGATATTTAAACGGTGAATCTCACCACCATCCTACACAGTTAGCTACCTTGGGAATTTTTTGTTGCAGAGAGCACAAGGGATTTGTGTCAAGCAAGTTTTGCACGACAACAAGCTTCGGGTCGTCATAGTGGCCGAGGAAAACCAGCCAAAGTCGAGCTACATCATCACATATTGGCTACATTTTGAAGCGGCCTCCCATAAGAACATACTACAAGCCGCCGAAGAAAATAATTCAGTTCTTATCATCCGTCAAGTGTAATATCCCTCTAGAAGATGCAGGAGTGTACAAACTTGATTGTGAATATGGTGTCTCTTACATGGGGTAAACGTATCGCTGATGTGAAGAATAGACGCTCCAGGAAATCTGATATAATGGTTGGGACGTTCCGGATCGTCCCAACCATTATATCAGATTTGATAGACCACAAATCCTTGCAAAAAAACACCGTTTCTTACCACGGATGACACGCGAGGGTATTGAAATTAAAAAGCATCCTAATTTCAATAGAGAGGATGGATGGGTGCTGCTATCTGCTTGGGATCCTATAATTAACAAAATTAATCCCAAACCCATGCATACCGCTGCAAGACTTCAAGGTACTTTAAGCTCATTCTGCATAGATCGGATTAAAAATTAATAATTAAAAGTTGAAGGCTAACTATGACATCGGGACATCAAACACCTCAGTCCCTCCCGTGACCATGGGTGCTGGAAAGTGCTCGAAACGTCAGGAATTAAAAAAGTTAAAATTAAATGCGATTAAATCCGTAAAATTAATATATAAAGTTTTATCCAATAAAATCCTTTAAAATATTTTCTGCTAATCTATTTAAATTTGATATTTGTTTTCTGCAAAGTTTCTAGTGTTAGAAATAAAATACATTTTGCTAGACTATGATTACAGCTTTTAAGATAACAGTCAAGAATATACGTAGGTATAAAGTACATTTAGTGGTATAAGCACATTCTCACGTTCTATTTTATTGACTCATGAAAATAAAACCGCCAATGTGGAGTAAGTCCTTAGACTAAAAGTTTTCAATAGCAGTTCAAACTTCCGTTATACGACATATAGCGCTCTCCTTTTAGTCTGGAAATCGACGCCAACTTTTGTTCTTCAAGTACTAAATTGTCGTCTTTAAAATTTAGGTTCCCATGTCATAAAAAATATGTTTTATTAAATTATATAACGAGCTTAGGTTAACAGAAGCATATTTTTATTAAATTACTTTTTATAAAAAAGAAGTTTTATGCGATAGCGTAACATTACAAGTTTATTTTTCAACAAGAGAAAAAAAACTTGCTTCAGTTTTAATTTTTCTGTCAATCAAAAGTCAATTGGCTTATTCAGGAACAAATAGAATTTGTTTAAAACTTTAGTAACTTTGCAGAAGTGAAATATCATTCTTGATTTGTAGAAAATATTTTTAATAGTCTTATTGGCTTAGAACCTATATATGGTATGCAATTCTGCGGTTTTATTCTGTCTCTTGACAACAACTAAATTGGCTTATTCAGGAACAAATAGAATTTGTTTAAAACTTTAGTAACTTTGCAGAAGTGAAATATCATTCTTGATTTGTATAAATTATTTTTAATAGTCTTATTGGCTTAGAACCTATATATGGTATGCAATTCTGCGGTTTTATTCTGTCTCTTGACAACAACTAAATTGGCTTATTCAGGAACAAATAGAATTTGTTTAAAACTTTAGTAACTTTGCAGAAGTGAAATATCATTCTTGATTTGTAGAAAATATTTTTAATAGTCTTATTGGCTTAGAACCTATATATGGTATGCAATTCTGCGGTTTTATTCTGTCTCTTGACAACAACTAAATTGGCTTATTCAGGAACAAATAGAATTTGTTTAAAACTTTAGTAACTTTGCAGAAGTGAAATATCATTCTTGATTTGTAGAAAATATTTTTAATAGTCTTATTGGCTTAGAACCTATATATGGTATGCAATTCTGCGGTTTTATTCTGTCTCTTGACAACAACTAAATTGGCTTATTCAGGAACAAATAGAATTTGTTTAAAACTTTAGTAACTTTGCAGAAGTGAAATATCATTCTTGATTTGTAGAAAATATTTTTAATAGTCTTATTGGCTTAGAACCTATATATGGTATGCAATTCTGCGGTTTTATTCTGTCTCTTGACAACAACTAATGATTCACCCATATCCAGTAGTCTGGTGGGTGTCGTAATAGTTGATAGATAGCAACGAAAGAGGTCACCTTCCTGATTACAACTAAAAATAAAAATAAACCTACGGTTGCCGATTAGCATGTCAGACGTGGCAAAGAAAAAGTTTGAAATACATTATAACAAATATCCACCTAGAAGAAGGCCTATGTTAAGCAGTGGACTTGGAATGAGTTGTTATGATGATGATGAAGATGACGACGATGATAAATAGTTATGTTGAAATTAGATGTTTTTTCATAGAATAAGGGTGACCAATGAGCACACAGTTCGCGTGATGGTAAGTGAGTGCTGTGGCCCATAGACATCAATATCTATTCTCGATTAATAATCAAAATTCAGATGCGCTGTCACCCCTGAAGTGGAAGATGGAATGCGTAATTGTTTCTAGTAAAAAGGCTCACCGGTTCTCTTTACTCAATGTACGAAATACAGCAGCTTCGACCTGCTTTTTTACGCTGGTATTACATATTAATGATTAAACAATGCGATCGTAAACGATATTAATATGTACCTCCATAGTATCTGTTGGGTACGTAATTAAAAGAATGTTATCACAAATCGTTTGTATTCTGGGTTTGCAATATTATACTGGGTAATTTTTTTTCATCTGAAAAAAAGGATGTAAGAGGTAAACGAAATAGAAACCTATGACACTGATATCTTACATTTTACTTTTATTTTACATTAACATATAATGAAATTGATGAAATCAATAAATATGAATCAATAAATACTTTTAATTTGAAATAAGCTTTTAGTATTAAAAAAAAAACAATGAAATTTTTGAACTAAATTAAAACATTAATTAAAAACTATCAAAACTAAAATAATACGTACCCAATTAGTAATATTTATTTATTTATGATAGATCAATTTCATATTATGTTAATGTAAAATAAAATATAAAACTGTAAAATATCTATTCTATTCCGTTCACCTCTACACATTACACTCTATTTTTTCCAGACGGTAAAAAAGTCATCTAGTATATATTTTGTTATACTTTTTGTTGTTTCTTATACTTCGATAGAGACTTATTTAGGAAGATTAGTTGAAATGGTTTCTGCATTAGTGATTTTGAGAATTGTTTGGGTATCTAGACTGTTGAAGCCTCTTCTAACAGGATGATCCACCAGGTGTGAGTGGTTATTCAGCCACAGGTTGTGGCGACCGAGCCTCGTCCCTTATCTAGGTACCTGCGTGCAGGTGATGCTGATATTTGGGGCCAGTAAAATGTTATTGTCGGTATCTCCCTTACCCCTTGTTGCACCAACGTCTCTATCATCCATGAACTCTTCAATAAACAATATCTGTCAGTGTTAGTACATTAATGGTTGCGGTAGTACAGTAGCATATTGAAGTTACTTGGAAACGTATCCAAGCGCAAGAGCGTCTCCATCGCGTCTCTTGCACAAGTTAAAGTGGAGCGCAACGGAGGGCGAGGAAGATCGCACATGCGATGGACTGACCAAATTAAGACTGCTGTGTGCGATCGCGTGCACAATTGTACCAGGCGGTCAGCCGGGGGGAGGGGTGGCGGATGCTCGTAAGGCGATTAACATTAAAGTATGTCTTTTGGTAATGAACACGATCGTTCTGTCAAGAGTGTTCCATCGAAGAAGAACTTTTGTATTTTTTAGTATAACATGAATTTGTGAACTAAGCATATTATAAGCTTTATTGTAATTAAATTTCTGTTAAGCTTTTTAAATAGATTATTGTTTAATTGCAATTAAATTTTATTTGGTATTGTACAATGTTGATAATACTTTTTTCCTATACAAAATTTTGCAATCCATACTTTCATGTATATTAGAAAAAGTTGGGTGTGGTAGAAGAAGCATAATTAGTTCTTAAATGATCATATTCTCAATTCGTTTAGAAATTGTGTGATTATATAAAAGTGTGGTTTCCAAGAAGATGTTGTGATCAAAATTAAGAAAGGAATACCTCGGTGGTTTGGACACTAAGAAAGAATTAATATAGAATGAGGGACAAAGCAAATTTATGCTGCTGCAGTGAGTGCAGAGTTGGCAAGGGACGGCCTAGGCGGAAGTTTATCAACCACATTGCGATATGTTGAAGACGAGCTGAATTAAGAGCACCTTTAAGCGACGAGCATGTATGCGTATATATATATATATATTTGAAAGAAGCGAGATCAGTCTGTAAGGACCTTCTGGGTGACTGACGTGACAGACTATGATGATGATGGTTTCGTGATTGATTGTGAGCCTCGATTCCTCACTGACTTCCACATAAATGTATTATTTTTATTATTTTATCGGTCAGAGGTGTAGTGGTGGTGTAGGAATATATGCAATACTACACTATATGCGGGACGATTCTAGTGTTATAAAAAATAAAAATATAAATTTCTTTGCAACTTTCCGCTAAACATATAAAATGATGTGTCTTACCTGGATTGAAGCGCACCTCCCGCCCTCCCTCAATTGCATACACTGACTCCGTCACCACTAGACCAAGCACCACTACTCTCAACACCACTATTCCAGGCAAGACACACCATCGACGATAATACGACACGTGTTTCGCCTCTACACGAGGCATCCTCAGGTAATATAGACTCTACGGCGGCTGACCGCTAAGTGAGCGGCGAGTCGAAACAGTCGCTATTTATACACGCTGACACAATCGCTCTCTACCAAAGTAGCGAGTGACCGCGTCGTGCGATAACAAACCTGCCAACAGTTATTATTATTGTTATGATTATTTTTAAATACTATTATTATTATTGTTTTGAGTGACCGCGCCGTGCGATAACAAATCTGCTACTAATTATTATTATTGTTATGATTAATATTTTAAATACTATTATTATTATTGTTTTATTGATATTATTATAATTATTTATTATAATTAATCTTAAAATTATTATTAAAGATTGGCCTTAAAGATGTTTAACAAAGGTGAATTAGAAACATTTGTTTGTTCATTCAGCAGTGTATCATTACCATTATTACTTCGGTTATTCGGTTCGGTTCGGTTTACGTTATTACCTAATAGATAAAGATGTTCAATAAGTTCACTGCAAATCTCGATTTTTGAAAGTGTGTGTTTTTGAACACAAGGTGTTCGAATACGTCGTCACCCATTTGATAAATATTGTAGACACTTTTAACACACTTGAAATATGTAAACATTTTGTACAATGCTAATCGAATAATATAAATAGTGTGCATATTAAATAAAAAGCGTAAAATAAGATCTATGTACTTTTTAGGAGCCCTAGTATCTCTTAGAGAACCGTTTAAAGAAATTGATTGCATCGAATTGATGTAAATAATAGTAATTTGCACAATTTTAATAGTAGAAATAAAAAAAAAATCACAATACCTCCTTTCGTAATATATTTCTTTTATCGCTTTTATAATAAGATTCCAAAAGAAATGTTAGATCTTACACCTTTTCAATATAAGTCAGACAAAAATGCTTGGAACTGACTTCTCTTACTACACAGGACTAACTAGAAATTTCTAAACCGATTTGGTATCTACATATACATTTGACATTTTATGTTTGACTTATCGCTTTACATAATTATAGAACTATTGTAAAAATATTTTGAAAAGAGCAACTACTGAGTTTCTTACTTTCTTCCATGATTGTTCTCAGTAGAATCTGAATCCCAGGACATTGAAAAGAAAAAATTGGGGAAAAAAGTGATTATATGACTATTCAGAAGTGTATTTTAATGCCTACTTGAATAAAACATATTCGAATTTTGAATTTCAAACGAGTGAAGGCAAATTTAATTTAATTAACGTAGATTAATTTAATCACAAGAAGAAAATAATATACACAATTTTATTCACATATTTACATTTCATTTTTACGTAGGCACACTATACCTATCTGGCAACGCATCTACTTTATTAATCTTCTGAAGAATCATTAATTTTATCAAAGGATGCCGAACTTTCCTTTGTCGGTCTTTCGGCGTGTACTTACAAAAAGTAGTATTTATTTCAATTCCAGTCTAATGTATTAATTGTTTTTACTCTAATCCTTGTTGTTCTCAGAGTGATAAGTTTACAATTTGACACGAGCGACGAAGAGTCGAATAGTTCTAGTCGGAGTAGTGAGAGTTGGAGTTAACATCTAAAAGAACTAAAAGTAAATTTGATTAGTTTTTCGACATAATTCATGCATCCCAAATTGCTTTGTGTAAATTATGCCAACATAAAAAGGTTGAAAAAAAAATTAAAAACAGAAACACTTCAGGCCTAAGGAAGCATCTAACATCTTTCCACAAAAAGGAATCACAAATATTTCTTCCTGAAAAACCGAAATTAAGTGGAGATATCACAAGCTTTTTAATAACCACCGGAAAAAGTGGACAGGTAAGAAAAAATATACTTATCACACAATTACATAACACATATATTATGTAACTAGCGGCCGCCTGAGATTTCGTCCGCGTACAATATCTGATTTCCTATGAGATTTTGAAATTTTCGCGCTCCAAAAGTCTTACCTAAGTATAAAGCGGCTATATAGGTAAAGCTTAACTATGCAAGTATTTATTATTTAAAACTAATGAAGTAAATGTCGATCTTCATATTTATATTTTAAAAATATAGGACTTGCATGTAACCATTTAACCCCAATTTCACCCCCTTAGGGTTAGGAATTCGTAAAACAGCTAATTCAGAATTTTATCACTCAAAACTTATAACTTTAATGCCGATTTTCGTGTCTCTAACTTCAAAAACGTAGGACTTTCATACAAACTTCCAACTCCCATTTTATTCACTTAGGGATAAATTTTCTCAAAACCGTTTCTTTACTGATCTCTATGCCATAAAAGGAACCTACCTTACAAACTTCAAGTTTGTATGTTTTATAGTTCCTGAGATATCGTTATAGTCAGTCAGTGAGTGGTAGTTATATATATATATATATATATATATATATATATATAGCTACAGTTGATTGGATGGTTAAAAATATCTTCCCTTCTCATTTTTCGATGACGAAGCTACACAAGTATATTTTCGATCAATTTGCCCAAATATGGTGTTTCCTAAAAGGTCCACACTTAGAAGGAAGGTCAAAGAACGGTTTGAAGAGCTTCAATTGAATCTTAAGAAACGACTACAACAATTTTCATCTAAAATGTCATTTACCATTGATGGATGGACGTCAATTGCTGGTAGGAGTTACTACGGGGCACTATTCATTATATAGACAACGAATGGAAGTATCGATCTGTAGTCCTTCATTTTATACCATCACGCGGTCGACATACTGGGGAAGATATTGCAACGATTTTCCACGAATGTTTATCGGAATATGACATAATTGATAAAATACAGGGTATCACGGTCGACGACGCAACTGCATATACCAAATTTATGTTTGAATTGGACAAACAGCTACCACACTTTGATTCAGACAATCAACATTTCCGGTGCTTTGCTCACATTTTGAACCTTGGTGTACAAGATTTATTAAAGACCTTAGCATTACACAGTGAAACTGACAATAAGGGACAAGAACAGCAGTATGAAGATAATGAAGACGAAACTGAGGAAGATGATGAATATGCGCCTAATATTGCTGACTCACGTACAGCTATAACAAAATTACGCAGTATTTCCAGTAAAATAAAAAGAAGTGAGATACTGAACTGTTTCAGTCTGCTTGTGAAGCAGGTGGCGTGCCATCAAATCTGAACCCCATACTCTACTGTCCAACGAGATGGAATTCCACGCATGATATGATTGGATTTGGTTTAAAAGTAAGAACTGGTATTAACATATTCTGCACTTCTGTCACCGAATTGAATGATTTTCAAATCACAGATAGTGAATGGCAAATACTCGAAAAAATACATAAGTTTCTAATAAACTAAACTTCAAGGCATAAGACTCAGACTTTTGACATGACATTATGGGGGAAGCAAATTAAAACAGAAAGCCTGCGCAAATTTAATGAACTTTATAAAGAATATAAAAGTCTACACTCAGTGAATACATCTCTAGAATCACCAAGAAATGAAAAGAAAGTATGTGAATATGATGAAGATGAAGACGTAATAGACTTTGAGAAATTGTATGCATATACCTCGACGTCATCTGGATCTGGATCTTTTTATTAAGGTTTAGTTATAGACGAGTTGGAGGAGTACCTAAGTAAACCCAGAGCCGCCAGTTCGGAAGATATTTTAGAGTGGTGGAGGACGCATGAGACAGAATATCCGACTTTATCGAAGATGGCCCGTGATTTTATTTCAATACCTGCAACTTCAGTACCTGCTGAGAGATTATTTTCTAAATCA
This sequence comes from Parnassius apollo, assembly GCA_907164705.1. Lineage (NCBI taxonomy): Eukaryota > Metazoa > Arthropoda > Insecta > Lepidoptera > Papilionidae > Parnassius > Parnassius apollo. The sequence goes on from CAJQZP010000693.1 coordinate 29,002,075, forward strand.
TAATTAGTAATTAGAAAACATAGAAATAGGTTAAGTGACGAGGTAGCTAGATGGTTACTTTGTATTAATTCTTGGTCAAAAGAATTAATATAAAGTAACAGTAATGTCAAAGCTGTTGTGTACTGTTATGTAATTAAATTTGTATTGTATTTTATTTTTTTATTTAAATAAATGGTAAATTCTTTTATTCCATTTCATATAAGGGTCTATCAATCTCTTTCTAGACAGACAATGTTCTTTATAATACAGTCAAGTTAATGTCATTAATTTGTTTTTTATATGTTTTGACTAAGTTTTAGCACATGTAAGCTTATTAAATGTAAACGTTTATTAAGAAACAGACTAACTCCCGTGGCCGTGAGACTTGTTAGACAGCTCAGTTGGCTAGAATATCGGCACGGATCGCTTAGGACGTGGGTTCAAACCCCACCCGGTATTAGTTGATTTTTCGAATTTTTCATTAAATGTTTAGACATTTATTAATTTGGTTGGTCTTTCTATGGCTATGTTAATTCAAGCTCAAAATGTGCCTACTCTGTTAAGTTGTTCTAAGATCTAAAGTAATGTTTAATAAATAACAATAGGCTAATAGATAATTGCGAGACTTGCGAGACTCTTGCTGCAAGACCAAGACCAAGACCAAGACTGAGAGCCCAATACCAAGACCAAGAACAAGACCAGGTGTATTGGCGCAAGACCAAGACCAAGACTGGCTAAGTCTCGTCTTGTTCTTGCATTTGGGCAACACTAGAAAATTCCCGTAGGTGCCTTATGAGGCGATAAAGAAAACTAACCCGAGTATTGAGCAGCGTGTTCCTAACAAGAACAGATTAATAAAAACCGCTCTTGTCAATCCGACTACCTAGCCTGACAGCTATAGCAAATATCCCTCCCTCCACCAATACAATTGGGTTATTTCGTTTATCCACACTAAGAAATCTACCCTTTTTTTTGCGGATGGAAAATCATCTAAAATAAAAGATAAAATTTACCAGTTTCTGATTTATTCCTTTGTATTCATCTAATTACCTATCTGCATGCCAAATTTAAACTTTGTAGGTCATCTGGAACTGGGTTAGAGTTTTGATCTATAGGTCAGTCAGTGATAAAAATGACCATTTTTGGACGTTAATATCTAAATAACCGTTTGAGATGTGTTTATTAAATTTAAAGTACATGTATATCTTGTAAGTACTCAATATATGTGCCAAATTTGAAACGTTTATGTGAAATAGTTTTTGAGTTATGAGGGGTCAAAAGTGGCTCCAAATGGTTCGTGTAATATTACACACGGTGCGGCTCGCTGTTCTGCTTGAACTTGGCTTGGCACGCTACCGCGTATCTAGATAGTGAAACTGTTAGTGTGTATATATATATATATATATTTATCAGTTCCCTTTATATATTTATTCAGCCAAACTAGATGAGAATACTCTATGAATACCTCATAGTAATAATAAAAATAGTAATATACACTTGCATTAATTGGGCCTATTATTTATCATAAGTCAAAGAATATATTAAAGAAAATCAATTTATTAACGACGCAAAAAAAAACATAAAAACGAAGAATAAATAAAAACACAAGAGAAAAGTATAAACACGTCCCCGAGACTTATTGGTGTTTGTCATTAATTTTTTTATAATTATTTTTCGTGTATATTTCCAATTAAAACGATTTTAAATGAATAATAAGACTGTTTAAGTTTTCACTGTAGTTTGTAGTATATTCATAGTTTTAATTGATGTCTATAACTTTAACTTCACCCTGTATGTTTTGAATCATTAAAGTGACAAGAGAGCTAACAATCCACCTGATAGATAATGGATACGGCTGTAAATTGATGCTTGAAATTTAAACTTAAAACAGAGAACTTAACAAAAAAGTTGTCATCCAGGAGGACTAAGACAGAAGCCTCATAACATTTTTATAGCTCTTAAGCTTATAGCGTTATACCTTTAAACTGCGAGTACACAAGTAACACAAAGGACACGGCTATTAGCCGCTTTATAATAAATTAAATCCTTTTAAGATTTAGCTATTTAATTTATATATAAACTAGCTGATACCCGTTCGCTTCGCTGGGCGTAGGATAAAGCTGAACGCACATACGTCCGCACCGTACACGTCGCACGCGCCGCATTTTGCGGATGGCTTCGCACATTTGCACGCACGCGTCGTATGCGCCATACGCAATTCTATTGTTTTGCTAACATCTTTTCAATCAGTTTTTTCCAACAACTGGTGTGAAACGGTACAGTAATATTTTTTTATCAACAAAGAAAACAATAGGTATACCTATTGTTTACTCAATGGTTTTCGAAATAATTGGCTACCTTTATTATTACATATTTTATAACAGATATTAGATAAAATACTAATAGTAAACTAAAAAGTCAAAACCAATAATATATTACTTAATAAACTGTTATTTTAAATTAAATCATCTACTACGATATGATTTATTGGTACCAATTTGTTTCACGTTTATCCGAATATCAATCTTGTTGCAGCATTTTTCTGCCAATCTTAAACCGCAGCTTACTCTTAATATGGCAGTTAAAGGATTTTACTTCATTCAATACTTGCCTTTTATTACAATAATACTGCAAAATAGTCTTTCACGATGTGCATAGGTAAGTAAGTATTAGGTAAGTATAAGGTAGGTATTAAGACATTAATAACAAAAGTCACAAACTCCTCAAAATTGGATTCCACTGGGATGGATCGTCTGACACAGGTCCTATCTGACGACTGATTGTTGTATACATAGTAAAAGTAAACACTCCTGAAATTAAATAAAAATGTATTTCGAAATGAAAGTCGAAACTACCAGTTTTAGTGAAAAATCTACAAATTCGGCCACATTAGACTACGCTGAGTATCAGCACGCACCGAACGCGCCGTATTATATGACGTCGTCAGCATTCATCCTTCTGCATCCTTCAATATTCGGATACCTCCCGCATTTTATAAAATTCGGCGCGTACGGCGCGTGCGGTGCTAAAATCTGCGTCCAGCTTAATACACGATAAAGCATGGTTTCGGCTTGTAAACGCGCTAGTGAACGCATAATAATCCATTCTTGTTGTCGAAATGGTGGCCTGACCGCGCTCCCCGACTAATTACCAGTGAAGGCAGATCCATAGATAATATACTACAGTCAGACATTCGTACCAAACGGTTGTGTCTATTTATTGTGTGTTACCTACATTAAAGTTATAAAATGAACACCTATTCGTAAGATTAAACGCCTATCGATAATACTAGCGGAGAAAGACGAGTAATTTAAAATGTTTTTAAGTAGGTACTATAAAATTTGGAATTTTTTGTGACATCATGAAATTCGCAGAATCAAAATAAATACTACTGATACTGATTAAAACATATTATTAAACGCTCTATTGTAATTGGAAGCAGTTGAGAAAATTTTTATGCAATTATATGCAATTTTAACACTAAATGCAGTGACGACCTGGTAAGGTACAGGAAGTCAATGGATGCAGGTGACTAAGGACCGTGCTTTGTGGCATTCCTTGGGTAAGCATGTAATGATGACGATAAATATGATGGTATGCAATTTTTATGAAATTAAATAGATTAAGTTTCATAACTTAATCTTTTCAATCATCAATTCGCCTGTTTAATAAAAAAAGATGTAAGTAAAAAACCGTGGATTTTGAGTTTTTCTGATAAAACGCGTTAATATTACGTAAAGAATAGGCACAGTTCGACAGCGGCGCGATTCCGAATGATGTGAGCGAGATGCATAGTCATCGCTCTCTTTTCAATTAACAAAAATCGACAAGTCGATTCTGAAATGTAGCGTGATTCAGGGATCCACTGGCAGTGATGAAAAAGGAAGTGTGGTCGTTTTGTAATAATTAATAGTGAAACTGGTAAGGTCAACTCTCGCAATTCAAACTACCAGTTAAGTTTCAACAATAAATTAACTAAATCAGATCAGGACGTCGCAATGGTTTTTGAGAAATATTTTACTGATATTCCGATCTTAACCACTAAGTCACGTAGATGTGACTCCGAAATACAAATATACTAACGCTGAACATCCTAGGCGTCCTAACAAAGCCTTCTATTTTACTATTAATGACCAATGCATTAGGGTGATATAAGAAAACATATTAATATGATACCAAAAGTAGAATCACATTATGTAAGGTCCTCAACTTCAAAACAGTACATTGGTGGTGATAAAATAATAAAAGATGTATATAATGAATTTGTTTCGCAGAAAATTCAGTCCAACAAGAACACAGGTAATTACATGGTATATTATAAAATTTTTACAAATGAATTTAACTTAGGGTTCCACCAGCCAAAGAAAAATCAGGTGATCTATGTGTTTCGTACAATAATTCAAATAATGAACAAAAAAAAAGATTTGGAATACCAATATCAAAAACATTTAGAAGAGAAGGCTTTAAGTCGTCGAGACAAAAAAGCTGATCGTCAAAACGTTACAAAAGATAACAAAGTCGCAGTTTACGATTTAGAAGCTGTATTACAATGTCCACGAGGCGACACGTCAGCTTTCTATTATAAGTCCAAGTTAAATAGTTACAATTTGACTGTAACAGAACTATTAAGCGGAAAGAAGAAAGACGAAAATGTACTACTATTACTTCTGGACTGAGGTTGATGCCAAACGAAGTGCAAATTAAATAGGGTCATGTGTATGGGAATATTTAAAAAATGTGTGTGCGGAAGATACAGAACCGAAACAGATTACATTTTACTCAGATAACTGCTGTGGGCAGAACAAAAATAAATACATAGCAACCTTGTACTTATACGCTGTAACTCATTTAAATATAACCAGCATAACACATAAGTTTTTAATAAGGGGACACACTCAAAGCGAAGCGGTAGCGTTCACAGTTTAATAGAAAGAGAAGTAAAGAAAAACCTAAAATCCGGTCCAATTTACAGTCCTGATCAACATGTCATACTAATAAAAAATTCAAAAAAAAAAGCAACCCACCGATTAACATTCGACTCATTTATGGACTTTAAGGCCCTTCAAGAAGAATGGGGATATAATTATAATATTGACAGAGACGGACGTACTGTAAACTGGAATGATATAAAGGTTTTAAGAATGGTGAAATCAGAACCTCTCAGCTTTTATTATAAAACTTCATATAATGATAACACTTTTAAACACGTTGACGTTAGAAATAAAAGAAAGAAAATGATCAATGTATCCGAAATTTCTTTAAATCAAGCATATAGAGAAAAACAACAATTGAGTACTAATAAAAAAAAGATTTGAATGAGTTGGTAATGAAGAAGTTGATTCCTTCCTTTTATGCCAATTTTTATAATTCAATAATTTAATTATGATTGCATTTCTCATTTTTTTTATTATAATTTGATTAAATCATTAAAATTAAAATTGAGTAGGTAGACGATAGTGTTAAATTTTATTTAAGAATAATTTTCGTTTTTATTATGTGCCATTTTACAATTATTTTGATTATTATCCGATATTAATTGCTTTTGATAAGACATACAAAAGACTGATTATTTGATTCGTAAATAGAAGTTTTTATTTTTGTTAAAGAAGTTAATTTTTTGTTATTTTTGTAGTCACACTCAAGACTGATTGTTGGTTAAGTTTTGTTTAAATATATAATAATAAAAGTCAGATGGTTTAATAAATTTTGTTTTGTTTAATAAACCAAGTTTATTCTTGGTTTTTATTTTCTTTAAAAATGATGAGTTCAATAACCTCATTTCCCTTTCTCTTTTTGAATAGTAATAAACCGAATTAATGTCAAATATTGTCTAAGCCTAAGAAGTTTCACGGCTTGCTACACTTTTTTTTAGTTTATTTTTTGCATAAAGTGAATTAAGTCAGAAGATTTTTTTTGGCCTCAAAATTATTTAACTTGTATATTTTTTAACAAAATTTTGGTATTGTCATTAAAATCTTTATAGTCCAATGTATAAATAGCGATAGCTAAAGTAGTCAATAGCATAATACATTTTTTTTAATTTTCAATCAAAGGTGACAAGGAGGAAGTGGTAAACTTTAAACGCCATTTCCCACAAATTGATATTTTTGAGTTCCATCTTTTTATTTTTAAGCCAGAGAATTGTTCGAATTTTTACTCCACTTTGAATACACCTTTATTTGTATTTGCACTGATAACTGACTATTTTCTTAACGTAAATGGACTAAAATAGTCTCCTTCAATACCCGACTGAATCAAGTAGTCCGAAATGTGACAAGACGCTTACGAGTAAAATATCTATCAAAGATGATTATGTTACTTTTTATGTGCCATGGGCGCATATAGGCAAAGTTTAATATATCAACATATTTGAATTATGTAGTTGACACTACCATTTTTAAATTATTTCATACATAACATTGAAGTATATTATGTATACAATATAAAAAAGAAAACTAAAAACTTAAATTATAATACAGTTTCTACTCCACGCGCTGCAGCGCCAAGAACGTCAGCTGCGTTTTCTAGCTGAATACTTAGCCTTTGAGCGAAAAAAGAACCAGCCCCCTTATTACCAGCAGCGATGACTAGCCAGACGTGGATACAGTTGCTTTAGAAACTTCACCAGAAGTGGATCGATAGTCTCAACAGCAAATGGCACAAATATGTAATCGTCACTTACCTAGTTCATCTGCCTCAGATTCCGCCCTGGCTCTAAACGAGGTACACACTAGAGCTTTACCTCTCTCCCAAGCGACTAAAGACATACCATCGGGTCTCTTGCTATCGTCTCTAAATATTTCATAAGGCTCTAAAATCAAGGATACATTCCTAGAGGCAAGAGTTATTTGGATGACATCGTTCAAACAACCGTGACGATAAACCTACCAGCACTTTTCTTACATGAAAGTCCGTATTTTGACTGTACAAATAAACCAATTACATTCTAATCTATTCCTATTATAATTCTTATTAATGTTGCAATTATTATTTTATATAAAATATTAATAGAATTTCAAAATCTTTTAAAATTTATTGAGAAAGATTTTCATGAACGAAACATGCATATTTTATATAAGGATAGTAAAGAAGTGATTGCGTTTTGGAGTAACGTCATTAAAAGATAACATACAATAATACCCATGCAAAGTTGGGGCGAATCGCTAGTAGAGCGACACTTCTAATGAGAGTTATAATTTTAAATTTGCTTAATGTGGTGATTTCTTATATTTATGCAAACACTACATATTGAATAAAACTATTTTTACGGATTTCGTCGCGTTCAATTTACATAAGTTTTAATACACTGCGTGACCATGGGTCGTGCTAAATAAGTAAATTAAATGCGATCAAATCCGAAAAAATAATTTTATTCATTGCTTCATGTGCCTTAAACTAGAAACAATGATATCTATCGATACTGGTTTTTAGTGTGTTCATCTAATGGCTCAGTTGAATGTTAAAATATTAAATAGTCTATGTAATTTTTATCCAATTATTTCTTATAATAGAAATTTTTTGCGTGATGTATGTTCGAGAGCGACTTGAAACTCTTTTATTAAAACATATATTACCACGCGTCCCGTCGGTGACACTGAATAATTCTCTCCTTGTTGCTACAATTCTTTGTAGAGCTTTCCATTTCGCCTTTTATTGCTTTGGACTATTTACAGACTCCAGTTGGCATCTTAAAAAACAAGATAAGATTTAAAAATCTTACATTTTTAACGATTTTTAAGTTTCCCAATGAGTTGAAACTTTTAATTCGCTGAAACAATGGGTTTGATTTGTTAATTAAAGAAGTGGTTATATTTGATGATTCCAACCGTAGAGCGTCTCTGAGTGTGGTTGATATCAAAAACGTTATAAAAGATGTTTCACGAAGTGTCTTCTACAATTAATTGTGAAGCTTTATCCGACCCTGTTTTTGTATGTGATTTCGTTGTGGTGACAACACATACACGTAATATACAACGATTAAATAGATGCAAAACTAATAATTTTTGTATTCGTCATAAATACTTATTCCGTCTGAAATTCTAATTGATAACCCTCGACTAATTAAAAAAAAGGTCGAGGAACCTCGACTTCAAAATCCCTCTAGTTTATGGTTTTGCCTCGCGGATTGTGAACTTCTGTGAGGTGGGAGGTCGGGGAGATGAGAGCCGGAGTATAACATGAGTAATAAGAATGCTACATAATATTATAAACAAAAATATTGTTCAGACGTTTGTGTCCGTGTGTGCGTGAGAGAGCGTGCATCTAACGCGCATATAAGCTTATGTACTTAAATATTGATTCCGGCTTAGATTTGAGTTAATTATGTACCATCGACTAATTAATTATAAAAAATTCGAGAAACCCCGACTACGAAGCTCCTTTCGTTATTCGTAAACGGTTTTGCCTCGCAAATTATGAACCTCTGTGAGGCGCACTTCAAAGTGTGTGGTGAGGTGAGAGGTCGGGGAGATGAGAGCCGGGGTATAACATGTGTAATAATAATGCTTCTTAATATAATAAACAAAGATATTATTCAGACGTATGTATTCGTGTATGCGTGAGTGTGACCGCGCGTCTACCTACAGACGCACGTGTAAGCGTAAGTACTTTACTTATGTGTTTTATAGTATAATACCTATAAATTATAAAATAATTTCAACAGATAAGAGGGATTAATGCTTATAATACCTGCAGATGACACCTACTAGTTAGCAGTAGACGGGGCGGGCTATGGTGACTGAGGATTGAACCATTCCGTTATAGTTACAGCCAATTAAAGTCCACTGGTGAACATAGGCCTCTCCCATAGATTGACTGGCAAGCGGGTTGGCAACCGCAGTTTTGTATGTTTAGTCGTTATTAGGAAGACTCTGCTGCCCATCTCCTGATTTGTTTCTTCTTACGACACCCACGTGATGATATGATCAAGTGGATATTTTTACACCGCCCATTAAACATTCACTCAAATTTTTCTTCATCAACGTGAAAGCTTTATCTCTGCCCTCATAACTCGGCTTATTAATGTGGTATGTGTGGGCAAATTTTGAAGAAGTGACATTGTCTTATCTGCAGGACTGGACTTCAAAAGCTGTATCAAAAGAAGAACAACTAACATATGAAAAACCAAAACAAAAAACAAGGCTATTTTCAACCGACTTCAAAAAAAGAAGGAGGTTCTCAACTCGATTTTCAAAATGGATTATTTTTATGATTCTTTTTTTATTTGTAAGCTGGCGCATGTTATGTAGTCGCATATGAATTTGAGCAAGATCAGACCAGTAGTATTGTGCTATCTGTAGACTAGTAAAACTACATATCTTTATGGCCGCGTGTTGCGTTTGGATAAATGATTCGCCCACTCAAACATCTCTCAAAGAAATCGGATAATCAACACTACTATATAGCAGTAACTAATGTTTCGGTAGGGAATTATTAAGAGTGCGTAAAAGCCCCTGTCTGTACGTATATAAAAATTACGACATTTAGAATGATAATGACTTATTCTTAGACATAATTGTTTTCAGTTTTGAACTTGATTTATTATCGTCTTCATTATCACCATAGTGCATCACAAGTAGGTTTTCTTCAATCTCCCTAAGGGATGCCATAAACACGGTCTTGAGCCACCTGTATCGATCGACTTTCATGACATTTCTTACCAAGTCGTCACTTCATATACTTGGGGTCATTCTGCACTGCGTTTAATGGTACAATGCAGCCGCTGGAGAACATTTCTTCTTCACGAGTTGTCGGTTTCACGAACTATATGGCCTGACCATTGTCACTTCAGTCCTTTAAAATTTTTTTTATAGTAGAGGGGTCAAACGAGCATGCTTTCCACACATTCACTAGAATGTTTTAATAGATTCAGGCACGCTAAACATAATTATTTACCGGCTAAAGCGTTGCAATTACCTCGCATTGCAGACCGACGCCGGAGCCTTAATAAAACTGGGGTCCGAGCGTATTCATTTTCAGCTCGTCTGGTCATATGAGTTTAAAGTCATTTGGGCGAAATTTTTCAAAGCCGAGTATTTTTTCCGCGGAACGAGCTGACTCTCGCCAGTTAAATAACACTCGTTAACTTTGAGCGCAGCATCCCCCTAGGCAATTATTTTTAAACATAACATTCCATTCATACTTTCGGGATCATTACGGATATAATGTATATAAAAAGCAAGAATAGTTTTTAGATGTGAGTATAATGTCAGTTCTAAGACGCTTTCTCTCTTCTCCGTTACAAAAAGGCAATGAAAAGAGACAGATATAAAAATAATTAGAACTTAAGTAGGGAAAAATCAATGATTATACGGCCGAATACATCTATGTTATTTAGGCACCGTTGACCGTAAGATGAATGGGTACTTCGACCAGGGAATTCGAAATTCGAAAGGGACCAGGAAACTAAATTCGCAGAGGATACCACACTAAAATAGCAGTGTTGTGCTGCTGTATTTCGTTTGGTAAGTGATGAGAACTAATCCTTTTCTACTCTTAACATTCTACCTAACCCATCAGTAGTGATTTGAGCATTTGCATTTGAATTATAATCAAGATTTCACTGCTGTAGGTATCTATATGAGCCATAGCAACCACTTACACCATTAGGTAGACTGTGTGGAACCCCCCTTCCCCCAATGGGCTCCCACCTTGTCGTAGTGGAGAGGGAGGGGGACTTAGTAGCAGTGGCTTGGTCGTTTGCGGTGAACTAAGAGGAACCTACATGGCTAACTCGAGCTGAAGGGCCGGCCCGAAATGGCGACTCCGAGTGGGCTTGGCAAGCCCATTTAATGTAAGTTGGTGGACGACAGCAAGAGGGGTACCCTTTCCCACTACCACCATAGCCGAGGTGTAGTCGTGAGGGAAGAGTAGTGTTGGTATGGCGATGCGTCTCCCTATTTTCTGCGAATCTACCGGGGCTGTACCGTTGATGCAGCGGTAGTGGGTCTGCGGGGGGACGGGAGTAGCGGTATTGCGAAGCGTCACTCTCCCTACACTCCGCAATCAAAACTTGATTGGTGACGGAGCCATCGACCACATCTACAGCTGGAGTCTGGAAAGCGGCTGCTTCTAAGTGCTCCTTTTTTCTGGCCCCATGGCCTCCGCGTATCGGGTTTGGCCAGGGTCCTTTGAGTAGGAGCTGCCCTGGGGTGGCCGGCGTTGGTGTTGTTACTAACTGTACTCAAAAGACTTACATACTGTGAAAAACTTAAGAACGCCTAGAAAATGTCGACTTGGTGGCCTTTGGATCATATTCATAACTTGGTAAACTAGGACCTACTAAAACATATAACTTGTTCATGAACTTGGCATCTACCTATGGAAAAACCTCTAAAAAAGCAACAATTATTGCTTCGAGAACATCAAGCGACTAGTAGTGACCAACTATCGTAAGGACAGCGAGACAATGAAGACATTTTAGAACATCTGTTGACGCGTCTCGAGGCCCTGGAAGCTCTTTGGGCTTCAAAGCAACACCAAGGTTCTTATTAAAACTGAGTCCAGTGACGATAAGTACTTTAAAGAAAACATGAGCAGACAAAACCTATGTACGACTCTGCTAAGCACGACATGCCAACTTTACGGCTTGTACTACCGATGAAGCCTAGCACGTCTGAATTGTGTAAATAATCTGTGTGGATTATGAAACAGTATATCGCGCTATTCTTATGCAACATTTGTCATGTCCACGAAATATAGATTTTTTTTAAAATTTTATATTAGTGATAACTCCAATATTCAAGTTTTAATTTACAAGAAAATTTAATAAGAAAAATCATTTGATTACTAACGTTGAAAAATAAATATACGTGTTCATTTTAAATTTTATGATATGTTTAAAAACTTAATGTTTGTATCCAAATTTCCTAATCTACAAATACATTATACTTCTGAATAATAAAAAAGCGTTAACTTCTACGAATAGAGCGAATTTTTGTGCAGTTTTTGAGATACAGGGACTGTTACAACGGATTCAAAAACAAATAATTCCTATAATGATTTCTTAAATTTACGCGAACACTACACATGAATAAAATTATTATTTACGGATTTTATCGCGTTTAATTCATCATCATCATCATTCATCATTACAGCCCTTCACAAGTCCACTGCTGAACATAGGCCTCCCTCTAGTAATGCCACAAAGCACGGTCCTGAGTTACCTGCATCCATCGACTTCCTGCATGTCTTACCAGGTCGTCACTCCATCTAGTGGGGGGTCGCCCTACACTACGCCTACCGGTACGAGGCTGCCACTCGAGAACCTTTCTTCCCCATCGGTTATCGGTTCTTCGAGATATATGGCCGGCCCTTTGCCACTTCAGCTTACTAATCCGTTGGGCTATGTCGGTCACTCTGGTTTTACTGCGGATATCCTCATTTCTGAGTCTATCACGCAGTGAAACTCCGAGCATAGCCCTCTCCATAGCTCGCTGAGCGACCTTGAGCGTCCTCATACGGCCAGCGGTGAAGGACCACGTCTCAGATCCGTAAGTCATCACTGGTAACACGCACTGGTTATACACTTTAGTTTTCAGAGATTGAGGTATACCTGACGAGAAGATGTGTCGTAATTTCCCGAACGCTGCCCAGCCGAGTTGAATCCGTCGATTGACCTCTCGGTCGAAGTTGGACTTACCTAGTCGGACTATTTATCCCAGGTAAACGTACTCGTCAACAACTTCGAGCATAGTGCTCCCAACTACTACCGGCATAGGTGTGACATGGACATTAAACATGATCTTTGTTTTGTCCATGTTCATCTTAAGACCTATCCGTTGGGAGACACCATTGAGGTCATTGAGCATAGTGCTAAGGTCCTCCAGCGATTCTGCCATAAGGACTATATCGTCGGCAAATCGAAGGTGAGTGATGTACTCGCCATTGATGTTAATACCGTATCCTTTCCAGTCCAGTAGCTTGAAAACGTCTTCCAACGCAGCGGTGAAGAGTTTCGGGGATATAACATCACCCTGTCTTACACCTCTCTGCAGTTGGATAGGTTTCGTACTCTGGTTCTGTACTCGGATAGCCATCGTAGCCCTACTGTACAAACACTTCAGCACTTCAATATACCGACAGTCAACTAGGCACCGCTGAAGAGACTGTAGCACCGCCCAAATTTCGACGGAATCAAAGGCTTTCTCATAGTCCACATACGCCAGGCAAAGTGGCAGATTGTACTCTTCGGACTTCTGTACAATTTGCCGAAGGGTATGTATGTGGTCTATGGTACCGAAGCCTTTTCGGAAACCGGCTTGCTCGGGAGGCTGGAAGTCGTCGAGTCCGCGTGCGAGACGATTCGTAATGACTCTCGAAAACAGCACGTAGACGCGGCTCAGAAGGGAAATCGGTCAGTACTTCTTCAAGAGAGCGTTGTCGCCTTTCTTAAAGAACAAGACCACCGTGCTTCTGCTCCACGCCTCCGGAGTAGTGCCACCATGGAGGACGGAATTGAAGAGCTTCTGAAGGACTTCAAGTACCGGTGTTCCACCCGCTTTCAGAAGCTCCACTGTAATTCCATCCTCGCCTTGGGCCTTGCAGTTTTTAAGGTGGTGGAGAGCCATTCTAATCTCACTCAGACTGACGTTCGGGATATCATCGGAATAGTGTCGGATAATAAATAATAATAATAATAATTTATTCAGATAGAAAGTGATACAGAGTAGGAGTCAAACAATGCATCTTATATACTAAATATGTTCTTAAAAATGAACTTGCTTCCTAAGTTAGGGTAAACCCTGTGTTTTAGGTTAAGCAAAGCTCTTCCCACTTACATAAAACCTTAAATAAGATACACAAAATATAATGAAATAATACAAGTGACACAAAAAGATAAAAAAAAATAGATCCTTAGAATTTAAAAGACATGCACAGATGAAAAAAAATTAGCAGAGAAGTAACGCATTGACATCTATGAACACTTATGCAAGTACTGTTAACAAATTCTCCGTTTCTTCATAAGACTTTAGTTGAAGCCATTTTCTGAGGGCAATGTTGCAGTCATGCTTATTCATAGAGTATATATGAACAATTTTGTTTACTTTATTATATAAATATGGGCCAAGAAAGCAAAAATATTTTTTTATAAATTTTGTGTTGGGCTTAAAACTGGACTTAATCACAATGTCTTTACGACGTTTACATTTGATTTTGTCAGGGTCATAATTTATACACTGATGCTGTTTTTTTATAACATTTAGAACAAATAGTTGGCGAACAGTTAGTACTTGGCAGTTATTGTAGAGTAATATTGTAGGATATTGAAATGGTTTAAAAGTGGAGACCTTTAAAAGCGCTCTTTGAGCCCTTTCTAAAGAGACCATGTGCGTTTTTAGAGCCCCACCCCAACAAGAAATGCAATAAGTTAACAAAGATTCACACAGAGCAAGATACAGCTGTTTCAAAAGATATGGTTGCACTACATGTCTTAGATTTTTAAAAACATATATAAGTTTGCGGATACGATTTTTTAAATGTTGAATATGGTGTTCAAAAGATAGATTTTTGTCTAGAAGGATACCCAAATACCTGACAATCTCAACTCTTTCCAATAACGGACATCGGCAGGAAGTGAGAGAGCTAGGATTTTTTAAAATACAGCTATGTGCACGTAGAGAGAAATCGTTTCCTGGTTGCGTCACATCACGAATGGAAAAGGTCAGATATTTGGTTTTCTCCGCATTTAAAGTTAATTTATTAGAGCACAACCACCTTTGTACAGTATTAAATGAATTTTGGGCAGCTTCAAAAGTTTTTTTTTCCAATCACCCTCTGCAAAAAGTAGCACAGTATCATCTGCATAGCAAATAGACTTTCCAGAGATGAGCTTCATTTGACAGAGATCATTAAGATAAATTGTGAATAAGGTGGGCCCCAGTATACTGCCCTGAGGTACACCGTAGGTCACTGGTAAATCTGAACTCCTGTGATTACTAATTTTAACACTATAAGATATAGAAGGATAAGACTTGCTCTTGGATCGTTACTCACACTTGCGTGTGGCTCCAACGATGATGTGTACAGCTGCCCATAGAACCTCTCAATCTCACTCAGAATCTCAGGCGTCCCGAAAACGATGTTCCCACACTCAGTCTTCAGCTTTGACAGTTGGCTCTTTCTGGCAGACAGATCTCTGGCAAAGACTTTGGAGCCCTGGTTCCACTCGATCGCTTCTTTAATACGAGCAGTATTAAAGTTGCGTAAGTCTCGCCGCATGCATTTGGAGATCTGTCTGTTCAGTTGCCTGTATGCTGTCAAATCTGTTGACGATTGCAGCCTCATCTCCCGTCTAACAGCCATGAGATTAAGAGTGTGATCGGAGAGTTTTTGTGTTCTTCTGCGGCGGGTCTTGCAGAACTTAGTTCCGACCGCATGGACAGTTTCCACGAGCTTGTCATTCATATCGTCCACTGCATTGCAATCCTCTAGGCACTGAAAGCGGTTTTGTAACTCGAGCTGAAAGGTTTCGGGATTCTGGATTAGAGCACGAGGGGGGACGGAGCGTTGACTTCATTAGACGAGACCTCTCTAACTTAACATTTAGGTTCAGTGTGCCTCTAACCATTTGGTGATCGCTGCCGGTTTTCACCCTTGCGATCACTGAGACATCACTGAACAGTTGGCGTCTGGTCGTCATAATGAAGTCAATCTCATTTTTTGTCGAACTGTCGGGGCTCGACCAGGTCCACTTCTTGTGGGGCCGCTTCTGGAAGAAAGAGTTCATCATAAAGAGTCCCTCTTTCTCCATAAAGTCGGCCAGCTGCTGGCCCCTTCGGTTCCGTTGCTCTACTCCAAATTTCCCCACCTTCAGCTCACCGCTTTCTCTTGTGCCTAGTTTTGCGTTGAAGTCTCCCATCAACACCGTGTTTTTGGAGGAATGCATGGCTCTAGAAATATCCTCATACATTTCCTCCACCTCCTCATCGGGATGTGCCGAGGTTGGTGCGTAAACCTGTATGACCTTCAGCGAATACCGTTTGGTGATTCTGAGTATCAGGTACGCGACCCTCGTCGACACAATCCCAATCTTTACAACGTTGTTGACGAGAGACTTGTGGACGATAAATCCGACACCTCCTTGGGACAGATGGTCGCCCTCCCGGTGGTAGAACAAGTTGCCAGACTCGAGGATTACCGTATCCTCCCCCTCTCTTTGGACCTCGGATAATCCAATAATATGCCAGCGCAACTTGCCTACCTCTTCTTCCAGCTCCAGTATCTTCTCGTCAGTCCTCAGAGTGCGTGCGTTATATGTTGCCAGGTCGAGTCGTCGTAGGTGGCAACCGAACCTCCACCGGAGATTCTTAGCACCCCCTGCCCCGCCGTTACCATGGTCGCCACCGTAGCCAGGAATAGCGGGGCCGCCGGGGGACTGGGGGCCGTTTTTTTGCGTCGTTATTCATGGGGGGATATTTGCCATAGTTGCCACGCTTGGCGAGCGGGTTGGCAACCGCAGTTTTTTATTATAACACAGTTGTTATCAGAAAGATGCTGCTGCCCATCTCCTGCCTGTCTCCCTCTGTCGCCTCTTACGACATCCACGGGAAGATATGGGGTAGTGGATATTCTCAACCGCCACTACACGACACTTCGCGTTTAATTAGTTTATTTTTTTTATTATTACGACGTTTCCCCCCGTGACCATGAGTGCTGTAAAGCACCCGAAACGTCGGAATAATAAAAAATAAATTAAAGTAATTAAAGGCGATAAAATCCGTAAAGAATAGTTTTATTCAAATAATTCCTGTTTTTGCATACGTATTGACTCCAACTTAGTTTCGAGCCCGGGATTTAAAAGTCATAAGATACGTTAATCAATTTGTTACCGTAATACCAAGTAATGGACTCCATTTTTAATTTTTAATATACCAGTTAATAGTAATGCAATCTGCCGCAATATACACGTTTATTATGTGAATTAATAAACGGAGTACAATTATTGGGACTATCCATTGTGACAAAACAAGTAACATTTTATTTTTATATATTTACAATAACAGCCTGTTAAGATCCACTGCTGAACAGACGCTTCCCCAATGGATTGCGTCATAGAAGAGATAGTTGCTGTAGTTGCCACGCATGGCAGGTGGGTTAGCAAAAACAGTTTCTCATTTTTTTTTGTTGTTATTAGGACGACACTGCCAATCTGCTATGTTTCCCTCTGTCGCCTCTTACGATACCAACGGTACGACATTGGGCAGTGGAGATTCTTACACTGTCACAACATTTATATTACAATCAAGAAAATAATATCAAAAATCTTAAAAAAGGTTTTTCATTTATGAAAGGAAGACTTGCAAAGGAAACTTTATTATAATGACTTGTTCGAAAGCTACCTTTTGTCTTATCTGAGCTAAAATTCGGCTTAAACGAAATTCTTACTTGAATGAAATTCGAAATTCTGTGAAAATTGTTTCCTGCACATCGAGTAATAAAAATAAAATATGGGACATTCACGTACTAGCGCAGTGCAATAATTTTCCTCTGACGAGATAATAAATAAAATTTTAGCGTACCGTTCGGTTAATTTATTAATTAAACGATTATATAAAAAATAAAATAAAGCCTTACTTACTACTAATTTTAAACCCATACAATATTCGGTCGACTGTGGGGATCTTTAGAGAATTATCATCTACAAGGATTATGGAGTCAAACGTAATTAAATTATTAGCAAAGTAAGGTGTAAAAGCGGATAGACGCTGTCTATTGAGAGTGCGCCTACATATGCGACAGTAAACACTTGGACTAACCTATTTCATTAGGGACAGGTCTCCTTCCCTTCCCCGTGAAGAATGTTGTACAATTAATCAGAGTGAGATTTTTAAATATTATTATTTAAAATCATTAATAATGCCATGTCGATATAGTTGAGGTTATTTATTAAAATTAAACTATTATTACATTTACCAATAATAAAAAAATATTAAAGACAAAAACAGTCGTTTATTAAATATTGATCAAAATTTGTTTAAAAACATATATAAAACTATAAAAATGATTGGTTTGAACTAAAAGAATAATTTTACTACTTTCCTTAACTTTATGACAGTATAATATAATTATAGTAATTTTATTAAGTACTAAATTATTATGATGTTAGTAATACGAATAAGAATAAGTTATGTTAAGGGGTTATTATAATTTTCAATCAAAATTATGTAAAAATTTCTTGTAATTAATTATTTGCATTGAAAAGTATTCATAATGAGACAATAAAAAAAAATATTGAATTTAAATTTAAAAGCTCCCTTATCTCTCCGCGGTCACTAAAAAAAGTACATTAGTAAAAAAAAATGGTACGTGATAGGCACTATAAATTAAAAGAAATTGCAGCACAGTCATTAGATGACATTTCCATTTTCATTTTTACATTTTATAGTAAGCGTTGTATCATTTGCGAATAATATGCACTCCTTACCAATTGTCGTTGGTAGGTCGTTTATGTAAAGAGTAATGGAGCGGGAACCGATCCTTATGGCGTACCGCAATTATTTTATTTTTTGACTCAGATTTAAAAGTAATTTTCATGTATTATATTATTTTATATTTTTTTGTACATTGTTTGCGATTTGATAAATAGCTCTTCTGTATCTCTGCTCTGTATATGTTTTCTCTCTTAACCGTATTTTCAAGTATTTTGATTAAAAATTTGTGGCGTACATTGTCAAATGCTTTTCTCATGTCTTAAAATATAAACGCCACTGACATTTTGTTATTTAGTGATGCAACGATATTTTTTACTAAAAGAAAAGATGCTAATATCGTTGAGCTGTTCTTCTAAAAGCCAAACTGACAAAGTTATAATATATTATTTTTATCTAAAATGTTAGTAATTTTAATTACTACAGCCTTCTCAAAAACCTTGGAAAGTATCGGTACTAGCGTTATCGGTCTATATTTACCTATATTAGTACGATCACCTTATAACGGTTCTACGATAGATAATTTTAAGCGTTCCGGGAAAACACCTTGCTTAAACGATCTATTTAAATGTGTAGAAAGAGGTGCTGCTATGTAGGGAGCGTTTATTTTTATTAATTTTGTATTCATCTCATCATATCAAGTAGAGTTTGTATATTTCAAGGATTCAATGTTGATTACATCACTTTCATTAACTGCCGTAAGAGATATACTCTTTGCTTCATTCTTAATGTATTTTAAGTGAGTCATGTATCCATAGAAAGTGTCTTTTTTGGTATTGTCAAATTAGTAAAAAAAATGTTAAATAGCTCACAGAAATGTCAATAGGAAAAAAATAATAATTATTATAAATAGGTGTCTTTATTTTTTATTTCTTCAATTTATTTTGGGTCCTTACTTAAGTTTATACATTTGCTTTTTTATTTCTTTAAGAATTTATTATCTTTTTTGAGACTTTCCTATGCATTTTTTTAGCATTGGGTGACAAACGAGCACACAGTCCACCTGATAGTAAGTGGATGATTTGGCCCATAGACATCCATTTATCCTCAATTAAGAATCAAAATGCAAATGCGTTACCGTTACGTTAACCCTGAGGACTAAGATGGAATACCTCGATTTCAGTAAAAAGGATCTCCGGTTCTCCACACTCACCATACGACACACAGCAGTATTACGCTAGTATTCTGAGAGAGTGTCCCTGCCCCGGTTGAGTCGAGCTACAACTATAGTACAGCTGCAGCGTGGCTCTACCACGTACAAAATTTAATAATTTGCAATAACTAGTTATTTATATTTTCCGGATATTTTTCCTTGTGCAATTTATGTATGCAAACTGCCTCCACGAAACAGGAGAAAATCCAAGTGTTGGGGTAACTTCTTTTTTAAGAAAGAGATAGAACACTTAACATTAGGAAGAAAATATTATATCTAAGGATATAATATAAGATATATTATATCCATATATAATATATTATATCTAAGGATATAAATATAAATGGACATATGTAAAAAAAAGTCTAGTAACGCTTATTAAACAATGTTATAACGGAAATTTAATTTAGTTTAAGTATTAAAAGTATGATTTAGCTAACATTTCGGAATTCTGAACACAATAACAATACATGCAGCAATTGCGATATTTATTATTTTCATTAACTTCTTGCTCGAAGCGTATATCCAGTTAAATAAAAATAGCTGGAGCTTTAGGCGTACTGTATTAAAAGTTAAATATATTGTGTACCTAATTTATTTAAAGCGTTGTTGCTGATTCTGTCGTGGATACTTTAGGGTATGGGGCGTTTTATTTTATCTTCTGTGATGCACATCTGAGGCAGATCCCAGCCATGGTTTGGTCGCTCCTGGAAAATAGCATCACGCTACAAGCAGAAGTGCTATCGGGCCTAGGCTGATGTATCGACGTCCCGGGATGTAAACACAAGTGCTCTTAAAAATAAGTATAATTCCGCCTCCAGGTGCTTCAAAAGTGTCACGGCAATATCAGAGCACATCGGCAGAATTGGCGAGAAACTAGTTCCCCTTCCTTTGGAAAGGGCAAGAGACCAGAATGCACTGGTTTCTCGTCTCTCGGCAAGGCTAGCAAAGGAAATTTTATAAGCCATCACTTCCATCTCTGCACAGGGAGCATGACTCACTGACCTATGCCGAATAAGCGAAAGCCGATCTTTTAGGTTCTATTTTTGTATTTTCACGCAGTCCTCAGTACGCAAAGAACTCCTCTCTGTGGACATTTCCAAGTCGAGTGGGCGTGCCTGAATCCCACACAATTGTGCTTAGGACGTATGCTCTTTAAATTACACTGGTTCTAACGCGTTATTTCCGGTACTCCTACTCCATGAGCGTAGTCCTCGTGCATCTGATCCCTGAAAAAGGTAACCGCTCTGATTCGTCCAATTACAGGGCTATCGTCAACTCTTTCTTGTTTTCGAAAATAATGAAGGCCGTCATTAACTACTTGCTCATGCGGTATCTTGAAGAGCACCAGATGACTAGTAACCGCCAGCATAGTTTCCGTCAGGGTCGCACAGCTGGTGAACTTCTAGTTCACCTAACACATCAATGGGTGCAGGCAGTCGAGTCCAAGGGGGAGGCCTTGGCAGTTAGTTTGGACATAGCGAAGGTCTCCGATTTCTTCGATTGATCCGATTCGGGTTTGCCTTCATCTTATGAGCTTCCCGAGAAATTGGGCAATGGGATCACCAGTTTTCTCGCTGGTATGTCATAAAGGTGTAGGTGTAGTAGACGTTGCATGTTCCGATTATAAGCCTACCAATTCTGGTGGTAAACAAGGTTGTATGCTATCACCAACGCTGTTCCTTTTGCATATCAATGATATGCTGCAAACCAGTAGTATTCATTGCTTTGCGGACAACGGCACTGGTGATGCTTTTTATACCGGCCGTGCCAATAGTACACGTCATCAAGTACTGGAAAAAATTTGTGTCCGAAATCGAGTCATTGTTAAACAAAGTCTCGGATTGGGGCAGACTAAATCTAGTCCAGTTTATATAGTATTAGTATTTTTTAGTATTAATACGAATTCAACAATTTAGTAACTAATATATAAAAATTTCAACATTTCTGTCTGGAGCCTCTAATAATAGATATAGTTTTTTTTAAATATTGAATTAATGAACTTTCTTGTATCGTGTGTTATTGGTATTTATAATATTTCCTATATATTTATAAATTTTCCGTTACTTAAATCTTATTTTTGTTAAAATCTATATAATTTTTTATAATTGCACTGAATGACTAGAAATATAAATATATTATGTGTAACTACTTGGGAAAACCAACATTTCCTTAGCTTGTAATGAGCTCATAAATCAGCCATGTAGTATCATATTTTTCTAGTTATAAGGAAAATGTGATTTAATACGTACAGGAAGATGTCAGAGACTAAGCTTTGAATAATTTATTGCTACGAAATAAATACATTCATAAACTTTTGCGTTAGTATACATTTCTTTGGTTGTCTTTGGTCTTCTAGCTTTATTCCGAAGATTTGAAAACGTGGTAGAGTTTGATGCAGTGGAGTGGTATCGTGCCTCTGTAGACATAATATCACTCCTCTGTCACGAATTTATCGTCTAAAACAGGGGAGGACTACGCTATCGCATAATACTCGCGTTAAATTTATTATCAAAGTAATGCTGCGGTGTTTCGAATGTACTAGTAACGAAGCATTTCATCTTAGTCCTTAACATATTGTGCAAACTTATCTGCATAATTTTTAATATAAAATAAAGTATCGGTGTCTTTGCAGGGATATAAATACCGGAGAAGAACCGAAAGCCTTGTCTAGAATAACAGCATACAATAGTAGTTTTATCATGCTCTGTTTTCTAAGGCGTGTGCATAGGACCTATTTTCTAGAAGTGAGGCATTCCATCATAGTCTTCCGAAGTGATAATGCGTCTGCATTTAAATTCTTAATCAAGGAAAGATGTAGATGTCTATGGCGCACAGTATCTACTTATCGTCTGTGTGCTCCTTTGTCATCTTCATACTATAAAAAACATCATCCACTTACCATCAGGTACGATGTATGCTTATGTTTTTGTACATAGAAAAATAATTTTATGTTTTTATAAATTCATTATAGGTGTCAATTACACGCAAACATATCGGAAAATTGAGAAAATAAAGATCTAAGGTGACTCAGATATAGTGATTAAACGTACAAGCAGATAAGGAGGGTCAAAAAGAGCAGAGGATTAAGAGCTATTGACTCACTGCCCATTCAATTTTCTTTGTTGACGCGTCGTGGGAGCCACACTAAGAGAATCTTAACAAAGTGAAGACGCCGAAGCGTGTACACAAACTACGAAACAATATAATCGTCCCTATGATCTAATTAACTAACAATTACTACTTTGTCAAATTAACGCAGTGTTCTTTGGCAATAATTGTATTTTTGCAATTAAATAATTTATTTTTTATTTTTAAAATGTTAAATCAAAAAAAGGATAGTACCTGTTCACTACATATATAAAACATTTAATCTGCAGGTAAGCACAGGCACATCATTTCCGAGAGAGTTTTGGATGACTCTGCTTTACCAATACGCGTTGGCGGACTTCATATGTAAATTCCGAGCTCGAAATATTTTAAATTTCTCAAACATACATGTTCTCGCTCGATGTCTTCCTTCATCGCAAAGTACGTGGTAAATCAGCACTAAAAGAGACGATAAAACATATTAGTCTATATTTTTATATATATTTTTCCAATTGCGGTCAATAACAAGAATTTATTTAAAGAATGTTTCCTTATTATCGAAATTAGATATTTTATCTTGTCCCAGTGTATTATGATTACGAGGATTATGTTATAATCTTCATAAAAAAATAAAATTGAATTTTCCGTTGTGTTATCTATTTAGAAGTTTTTATTTCATTATATTGCTAACCTATACGGTCATTCGAAATCCCTCAGTACCGCGGCCGTCCCCTAACGACCGGCTGGCAATTCCAATATATCTCTTCTAGAATCGTCTCACTATCTAATGCGATTGGTCAACGGAGCTGTTAAATTACTTATCACGTTTAAACGCTAGCAAGAGCTCGAACTTAAAACAAGTTATCGGTAAGGTTTAATTAATAGGTTGTAACTGAAATGGAAGGAAACCGATTTTTCACTTAATGTATACTTCACCGTTAAATACATAAGTGGTTAACTAACAGTAAGCCAGCATTTAAATAAATCTATAGTAAACCAAATTAATGAGGCCGTCCAGTGGTGGTGTAAGAATATCCATTGCCCCATATCATCTCGTGGGTGTCGTAAGTGACGACAGTGGAAATGACACAAGAGATGGGCAGCAGCATCTTTGTGACAATTACCCAAAATAATAAAAAGCTACGGTTGCCGCCTGCCCAGCTTGATAACTATATCAATTATGTATCCCATGAGGCAATCCATGGGGAGGCCTATGTTCAGCAGCTGAATAGGTTGTAATGATGATGATGAAAATGAAGTAATAGCATATATTCGTCCCACAGCTGGGTGTGCCCAACTGTATCTAATTTCTTAGGGATTTAAATAAAAAGTTCACCGTGCTGACTCAGTACTTTAAATAATTAATTGGCGGGCTTAAC
Organism: Parnassius apollo; assembly: GCA_907164705.1. NCBI lineage: Eukaryota > Metazoa > Arthropoda > Insecta > Lepidoptera > Papilionidae > Parnassius > Parnassius apollo. Next base: position 29,026,104 of record CAJQZP010000693.1, read on the forward strand.
ATGTCCGTGTCACACAATTTCTTTCTTTATATCAGTTAAAATTGTAATTAACAGTCTCATTTCAGCAAGCTGAAGTATCAATGGGCCAAACATACAGCTTGAAGAACCGACAAGCAATGGGGATAAAAGGTTATCGTGTGTCTCTATCTCTTACCGGTAAGCGAAGTGTAGGGTGGCCTTCTGCTAGATGGAGTGGATAGAACTACTAGAAGGAAGAAAGCTGGGTGCAGGAAGTCAATGGATGCAGATGGCTCAGGACCGTGCTTTGTGGCATACCCTGAATAAGGCCTATGTTCAGCAGTGTATTTGTGGAGGATTGTAATGAATGAATGAATAAAAAAGGCAAGGTCGCCACTTCACGAGGCGAGTTCTTCAAGGGTCACTTCTGACGTGTTATATGAGAGAAAATACATTTGATTTAAATGTATGATTGTAATAAAAGTTGTGTTTGTGAACAGTATACAGTAAAGAGTTCTTTTAACAAAGTCTAGTTGGGTAAAGTTGTTCACTAAACTTCAAACATTTTGCGACCAATGTACAGCATTTCCCTTTTAGAATAGAACCACTTCGTAAGTCTGTCTCTTTTACGTTATATATAACTTTTAAACATTGTTTTTAAAGCATTTAATTTAAACATAAAACCAAAGTTTTGATACCTTTTTCGGATTGTGAAATATGTCGCACCAATCTAATGCAGTGTTTCTCATGTCAACTAAATATACATTTTTTTAATTTTTGCACTAGTGATAACTCCAATATTTTACAACTCGTCAATCGTTTTGATTTACACGAAAATTAACAAGAAAAACATTTAATTTGGAAAATAAACATATATACTCCTATTAATTTTATTTCAAGTTTAAAAAATAAATTTTTGTATATAAAGGAGACAATCATTTTTGGGCCCACTAGAAATTTTAGAGTTTCGCAATAGTATCACACACAAAAAATATACCAATTTATTATTATATATAGCCTAAAGATTTTTTGAAATCCTAAACGGAATCAAGAAATGTGAAAAAAATTGTTGTTTTGATATTCGTGTTTAGATCATTGGTATCATCAATGTAATATTTAAAAAATAATTGTCTTAGAGATGTGTCAGTCGGAAAAAAATCGATTCGAGTTAACTCGAGTCGAAATTCGAGATATGGCGACGCTCACCTGGAACACGTCTTTCGTACGCAGAATAAAGATCGCGTACATCAACGAAAATCTGCAGCAGTGGGCTCTAGAGGTGGAGAAGCTGGTGCGAAAAGTATACCGGTCTGTACCTGCGCTCATTGAAGGGAACCTGGTGCAGACATTCATCGACGGCATCCGCGACCTTGAAGTCAGAGCTGCTGTGAGGCTGGGGCACCACGAAACGCTTAAGGACGCTTTGGCTCATGCACTGGAGGTGGAAGCCGTGCGACAGGATCATCGTTCCCATCGCGTCAGGGAGGTTGCAGCAGCTACAGTTCGCGACCGCAACAAAGGATACAGCCCAAGGTGCTATGGCTGTGGGGAAAGGGGCCATCTTAGATCCAGCTGCCCTAAGCGAACCATAGAAAGGGAAGGTGAACGATCTCAGAAGGGAAGTGCGGCTAACATCACCGCCCAGCAGCAGCCGTGATACGATTTTACTATCAGACATCGCAGCAGGAAATCTCATGGTAACGCAGATGCATTGTCAAGAAGATCTTGTCCTGAAGATTGGAAACATTGTACTAGGCAAGAGAGTAAGGAAGTGGTATCCGTGAGGATGCTCAGGACAGACCACCTCAGCAACGAGTCGAAGGACAGCCTACGACATGCACAGCAGGAAGATCCGGACATCAAGCCGATTCTGGAATGGATGAAGGCCCGTGATACCAAGCCTAAGCAGAGCGACGTCTCAGCGATGAGTTCGACCACTAGAAGCTATTGGGCCCAATGGGACAGCTTGCTGATTCAGGATGTTGTCCTGTGCCGTAAATGGGACAATGGTCGAGGAGACAGCTGTCGTTTGCAAATGGTTGTCCCTAAAGCTAAAGTGCCGAATGTTCTACAGCTGTGCCATAATGGTCGTTCAAGAGTCCATCTGGGAGTTAAACGAACTCTTCTGAAGGTCCGAGAACAGTTTTACTGGGTCCATTATCATGACGATGTCGAGGATTGGTGTCGTACATGTACAAGTTGTGCGGCTGTGAGGGGACCTCAGACACGTAGTAGAGGAGCATCGAAATTGTACAATGTTGGTGCACCATGGGATAGGACAGCCCTTGACATTGCGGAGCCGTTACAGAAAAGCGCAAGAGGGACTCCTAAGATTGTCCATGTGGATCGCCTGGCGCGTTATTATGGGGCTGATAATGCTCGGGACGAGCATGTCTTAGGAGGTGGCAGTGTTGCGCGCCTAAGTTGAAGTCATGAGAGCGAGGAGAGCTTTCCAGATAATGACATCACTAATCTTTCAACCGACAGTGCCATCTAGTATCGAAATGAAGAACTAAGCTTTCTAGAAGCCCGACACTGGATCTTTCGGCGCCTAGTCGATTGGCGCGCGTATTTACTTGTTGTTATATGTTTCGGTGATAATGTGTATTTAAAGGCGCTGCAAGATGCGATCGAGGAAGTATTGAATTTGGCGAGACAAGCGAAGCTTCGGAGCGAAATAAAGTGAATCAGTGTGATTAATTATTAGTGTCTTCTAAGTTTTAATTAGTGTAGTGAATTAAAGAGTTAATTTTGGTAATTCTATCGGCAATTTTTACTGTCACGAACCTCAAGCTCGTAACAATATTACATAATATAATCAATAAATTGCTTGAATTAGTAAGACCCTGCATTGGCCGTAAGATGCGACTCGAGTAGAATTTTGTGACTCGAGCCAATCGGGTTAATTTAAGTATGTATGTCATTCTAGTTGTACACGAGTTTTCGAGTAAATCAACTATTTACAGTCCTTGCATCGAGTAAAATTTTATTACTAGAGTTAAAAAGTAGCGATTATTTTAGTTTAACCATTTTTAAATTTGTACCTTTATTAAATAAGTAATATGTGACAATATGAAATTAAATGAAAATATTAAATATTTATTTTTGATGTAGTATTTCCATGTTCTTTTTCATGTTTTTAGTACTTTATAATCTATAAACTGCTTTTTACATAACTTACAAACCACTTTCTTAACGATATTCTTTTTTTTTTCAAAATAAAGCCACATTGACGGTTTTTGTTGTTTCATTGTTATCACTCATACTTTAAACAAACAAGTATACGTCAATCACCTTTTATGTTATGCACTAATTATACGAAGTAAAAAAAAATAATCAGCAACGATAGTACAATCACGATATTATAAATAAAATAAAGCTTACATTTTTTTTAAAACATGCCAGATGTAGCACCACCATGTGTATTAGTTGTAGCACGAATGGGTCTGCTTGGTTGAGGTAAGACCACGCTCTCACAGAATAACAGCGTAAAGTAGCAGCTTATAGCGTTTCGTAAGGTGTTTCCTATGATGAGTGTGGATAATTTGAAAACCTTTTTCTGTAAACAAGACATTCGATCTTAGTCTTAGAACCTCAGGAAAGACATCTTTGGAAGCGACAACTCACTGGCTCACGCCACAAAAGACAAAGCCGATTTTTTAGGGGAACACACCGCCGACCATCCCGCAGTGCGAGTGATCAATGCCTGATATGCAGAATTCAACCACAAGTCGAGTGAGCCCGACGGAATCCCCTAATTGTGCTGAGGACGTGTGCTCCGGAGTTGGCACCGGTTCTAACGCGTCTTTATCTTCCTCCTTCTCCCTAGGCGTAGTCTCAAATTCGTGAAAGACAGCTTTCATGCACCCGATCCCTAAAAAATCCGTTCATCAAAATTTGATCCGTTCATTTTACAGGCATATCGTCATCAACTCCTTGTTCTCGAAAATAATGGAGTCCATTATTGACTTTTCGTCATTAAGTTTCCGTCGGGGTCACTCAGCTGGTGATCTTCTTGTTTATCTAACACAACAATGGGCACAGGTGGTCGAGTCCAAGGTAGTTAGTTTCGACATAGCGAATGTCTTCGATCGGGTTTGATACCCATGATATGAAAGACTAGCAAAGTGTCTACGCAAGTATCAATACAAACCAGAGCTTTACCTTTTTCCCAAGGGACCAAAGACTCTAACGTGTACGTCAGGTCTCCAGCCATCTTCTCTAAATATTTCACAAGGCTCTAAAACCGAGGAAACATATATAGAGACACGAGCTCTTTGGATGAAATCGTTCAAATAACCATGACGGGAAACCTACCAGCACTTTTCTTACATGAAAGTCTGAGTTTTTGACGCTGCTACTATAAGGGTACTGATGAGGTTGATAAATCACTGCTCCTAGTCGGACCCCTACGGTTAGTTTTGTGTAGTGACTAGATTCTTTAGTTGAAACAGCTAGAATGCTGGCATGAGCTTCTTCACTATGAAAATAATGAAGCGAATCTTTCTGCACACTCCGTACCAATCAATTATCCCACTGTTTTTGTTGGTTAACTTCCAGTAAAACATTTTCGATATGAAAAAACGTTTGTCTTGATTTAACTGATTATTTAAAATTATTTTACATATACGAGTAAGTCACTAACACTGTGCACGGAGGCAAGTAAAGCAAGCAACGCAACACTAAGAAAGATTTCTTACACCGATACTACCAAATTTTATAAGTAAAACAACTTGAAGCCAGACTGTTGTATTTAAAGTTAAATTTAGTTTTTTTTATGTAGATATTTTATGAATATTATCAATTTAAATATCAGTTTAAAATATCCGAACACTTCCAGATTATACTCGATATTTTAATACAGTTAGAGCTAGGTCGGGGCTTAGGTTATGCAATTTATTAATTAAAAACTGATCAAATATTGTTTTTAAAATCGGTTTTTCCCTGGGGCTATCCTGCAATTGGGAGGATTTCCTGTTGTCTCACGTTTGGCAGGTGTATTGGTGATTGTACTATAATATTATGTCTGCCACTTTGAAGCTGCAACCCGTCGCAAGTATTTTCTTTAGGACTTCATAAACTACATATTCCATCAAGTACAGTTACAGTTAAAGAAACAGTTTAAAAACATTTATTGCATAATTATATTTTTTTGTATAATTGCGATTTTTTTACTTAGTGAAACTTCATCCACGTTTGATTAATACATGTACTCGTTTCATTTATATTTTGATTTGCATTAAAAGTGCATCTCATGCATGGGTCAATCCTATGCAAATGAAATTACATAAAATTACACATAAAATTTAAAGGATAATATTACTTAATATTTCCAGTAAAACTATTAAAACTTTTACAAGACTTCGCTCGCAACAAGTGAACGAAAAGAGCCAACTTTAAGTATGCTGTTATTTTTCTTATCGTTAAAGTTTGGAAAGTACAACCTTTCGATGCTATCTTGTAAGACGTATAGTTTGTAACTTTATTAAATAATTAACTCTGTATCTCTTGACTATTTATTAGACTTGCAACGAATAGGATATTCGGCCACTCGCCGAATACCGAATATTCTGTGGGCTTCCTGGCCGAAAAGTCGAATACTACGCAAAAGTATTCGGCCGGGAAGAAAGTAGTATTTAGTCAGAGTGTCTTTTTTCTGAAGCTGGGATTGTCTACAAGAAGAAAAGTATGAAAATACTGACTACAAATGTAGAAAACATTGTCTTTCTGCACCATAATCTTCTAAATTTTAGTTACGTTAATTCAAGCGCATAGACATTTTTGTTAGGTTTTTTTTATAATACAGAATTTGATTATGTACCTATGACTTCTTTAATGATTACAAGACAAAAACATTATTATAAAATAAATGAATATTAAGATACATTTTATCAATTATCAGACTACAACAAAATATTTTACTTAAGTATTCGGTATAGGTACCAAAAAGTACATACCTATTATCATAACCATAGTATCAGGGTACTCGACCGAATAGGATAAAAGTAGCGGAATAGGCCGACTACTGAATAATAACCGAATATTCGTTGCAATTCTAATATATAAGCTATTTATTTATTTTAACTTTGTTGCACAAAAAGTACAAAGGAGGACTTAACGCCATAGTGCGTTCATTACCACTTAACATAGTAAAAAAAGCTCTATTAGCGCCTGCAATATATTTTTTTTATAAGAACCGATCAACTGAATAAATAAAATTTGTAAGTAATAAGTTAAAAAACTTTGTGTAACATATATTATACAAAGTATAATTATCGAAACGGCTTGTATTATTAGTGACACAGTGACGCAGTGGCTTAGCAATGAGTTGCAGCGGTAAGGGCGGCGGGTTCGAACCCCGCACGCAACAAGTAATTGTATGGCCTACAAATAATTGTTTTGGTTCCGGATGTTTGTATATTTGAAATTCACGCATGTGTAGCAGCCAGATTAATCAAACCGAAACGGGAATAAATAATATATACTCCGCTGCTACCATAACGCGGAAGGCGAGAATAAATAAAAAAAACATTTTATTTCCTAATTATTCTTGGCTACTGAGATACTGCGGACTGTATATAGATAATTTGACGTTCTTATAAAGAAACAAGAAGCAGCCGCAAATATCATTCAGTGCCACACCGACTTCACACGCCGCTATCGTCACGTATCCGTCGACCAATGGTGAGCCGTTTCTTCAACGCCGCAGTTCGTTTCCTCTTGCTGTTCCGGAGCTGTATTCCACACCACACCGGGCTATATAAGATCTGCATGTCTTATATAGCCCGGTCCAGCGACGTAGCTTCGTGAACAACAAACAAGTCTCACGCCGGGAAACGAAACGTAGATAATTGTATATTTTAAATAGTTTTCATTGGTCATAAAATAAGCAATATAATTGGCTAGGCAAAATATTAATTGTTACCATTGGCAAATCAATAGTGAGCCAGCCATATAAATATAGGCAAGGTTGATGCAAAATATATTCCATTCCGAATCCCATTCGACAGTACATTCATAAACATAAACAGTAGTTTCATTTCTCCACCTTAAAGAAAACCACTCGGAGTCTGTTAATAGTGGACAGTTCGTCTCCACTATTACAGTGGTGACCCCGTACGAACACCGAGGGGGGAAGATCCGGTACGAACACCAAGAAGGAACACCCTGCGACGTACCACTACTATTGCACGAACACCGCGAAGGAAACCCGTACGAACACCGAGAAGGAAGACTTCAGTTTATATAAAATCAGTGTAATCAAGCCGTCATTATGGAGCAGGAGGCAAACACATATACATCAAACCCGGTAAAGGAACCAGAAATCGCCGGTATATCTCTATCGTTAAGAATACCACCGTTTTGGAGAGACAAACCACGACTTTGGTTCGTCAGTTTTGAAGCCGCAACGAATGGTTTAAAGAAGAGCCAAGCGCAATTAGCACAGATGGTGATAGCCCAACTTGAGAAACAAGACATCGAACAAATTGCGGACCTGTTGTACAACCCACCAGCAGTCGACCAGTATAATTCACTGAAGGATCGTCTGATCTCCGCATATGAAGAATCCGACAGTCGACAGCTACAAAAACTTCTATCAGAAATAGAACTTGGAGACCAGAAACCCACACAACTCCTACGCAAAATGCGTACTTTGGCGCGAGATAAAGTTCCGGATTCAACACTACGGCTAATGTGGGTAAACCACCTACCACCACATATTCGATCGGTAATAGCAGTCAGCGAAACATTCAGCACGCAGACGAAGCTCGACGAACTGGCACTCCTGGCGGACAAGATGATCGAAAACAGCAGTAGCTCACACATATCGATCATCGAAGGCACTTCAACAAAGGCCAATGATACCCAGTTTCTTCTCGAAGAAATTCGGAAGCTATCATTCGAAGTCGCCGCGCTCAAAGCTTCCCAGCATCATACCTTTTACCAGCAACAGTACAACCAGCGCAATCAGCAACACCGAAGATCACCTTTTTCGTCGCAACCGCTCTGCAAGTAGAAGTCGAATAAGCTCAACATCAAGATCCCCTTACTGCTACTATCATCGACGTTTCGGGGTCGAGGCAAGAAAATGCACAGCACCGTGTACATTCAAAAATGAAAATACGAATACGGAAAACTAACTAGTACGCTCGATGCGACGGGATCCAGCGTAACAGCAAAGTCCTACCGTCTTTTCGTCACCGATAAAAAAAGCAAGCTCACTTTCCTTATCGACACCGGAGCAAATATCTCAGTGTTACCGCCGAAGCAAGGACAGAAGTTGAAGCCACTAGATTTTCAACTCTATGCAGCAAACAATACGGTTATTCCTACATATGGAGAAAAAACAATGGAACTTGATTTTAATCTACGCCGACCATTCAAATGGAGATTTATCGTCGCTAAAGTCAGCAAACCAATCATCGGTGCTGATTTTCTTCAACATCACCAGTTGGTCGTCGACATCAAAAATAGAAGAATCATCGACGGGAAAACCAATCTTGCATCTCAGTCTTTTGTACAAGCAACCAATCTGCCCACAATAAGAAGCATAGATGTGCAACAACCGTATCACAAGATCCTCGAAGAATACCCTGGTATCACAAGAATAACTTCAATGAAATTAACACCGAAGAACGACGTTGAGCATTTCATCGACACCAATGGACCACCACTTCATTGTCGTGCACGTCCAATCGCACCACACCTATACGAGCAAGTTCGAAAGGAATTCGAAAACATGATTGAGCAAGGAATATGCCGTCCAAGCAAAAGCCCTTGGTCATCACCACTTCACATTGTACCGAAGAAGAACGGAGAATTACGAGTTTGTGGAGATTACAGATGATACCACTCCCCCACAGTATTCCATCACTATCAACAAGACTATTGAAAAGGAACTCAGGTTCGGGCGTCCTCTCAATCGGCCGCAAAGGACCAATTGAAAAGGACCAGGTCGGTGTCCCTCTTGATCCTGAAAAGGACCAATTGAAAAGGACCTAGCGGATCGGGTACTAAGAAACAGGAATCGAGGCTTCTCTCGATCCGGCCTCCTATCACGCCTACGTTGGGTTCGGGAACAACGTATGTGATCTCCGCAACGGAGTAACACACTAGGGCGATAACCTCTTCCTTTTCAGCAAGTAGGTTCAGACGGGGATTACGGGTCTTCCGAAGTCGTCCCGGTCCCGACGCCTTAATTCTTCGATGTGGACTGTATAACTTAAAGGATCTTGGGAATGAAACAGCAATTATCTTCAAACCGTTCCGTGAGAGAGTAATCACTTTTCCCTATACTGCTGGTTTTTCACTTTTCTTGAACTTTTCCTCGGATTTTCTTATTTATTTCCGAACTATTTCGAACTTGAAGGATGAACTATTTCCGAACTTCCCCGAACGATTCCCGAACGAATTGCAATAAAACCCGTTCACTAAGCTACCCCAGAGCTATACGCGAAAGTGAGCCGCGCCATCTGCGCGCTTGCGCAACTCAATTACATGAATTTGTTCTATTACTCTCTCACGTTTCACTCAATATCTTTATTTATTCAAATCATATACAAATACAATTTATCAATATAGGTAGTACAAAACAATATCTACACCATGATATACATCATATCCTCATATCATAAAAAACCTTTTATTTATTAAACGAAAACTGCCTATTTTACTCACAAGTTCGAAATCGAAATTTCTTAAATATTTAACACAGAAAGTTAAAACAATGTTTCTCACTTGAATTTATACATAAGCTAACCAATACAATAGTTTAATTTACATTTTTTCTATTTATTTCACTATTTAAAACACTTTTAAATTTCTTATACAAAACTATCATTATTTCACTTATACACAGGAATTTTCACATGAAAATAACACAGAATTTACCTTTTTAGCACGTACAATTAACCTGAAATATTTTACAAGTAATTTTTACATAAATCACAATTAAGTGAATTACAAACATTTTAAATTTTTACATATTCGGCCTCCTAAGGGCGTGGCTTAGCGTGCGTCTATGAACTCACACTATATGAACAACTAACTTTTGCACGGCTCTCGGCTATCAGAAAAAATTAAATTATGAAATTCACCAATTTTATCAATATTAGGTAAATTAAATGCTTTTATACAATTTTCGAACTGTATGAAACTATCTTTAATCAGATAACAATATAAATGAATGTTCTCATTAATCAATCATAACAAATAGGCATTTGTTTTCGTACAAAACGTATCAAACTTATACAAAACAACATTTATGCAATTAATATCCATTAATTCTGCCTATGCACAGAGTGATTATCTCGACCGGGGAACAAATCCGATCTTTAACTTCACTTTAATATTCTTACAAAAAAAGAATTTATTAAGCGATATTACTTAGGAAAACAAACAAACTAGTCCGGCCTGGGAGTCGAACCCAAGACCTTCATATCATTAATTCGACATTTCTTAAAGATTTAACTAAGCATTCTCTTATCAGAGCGTCGTTGCTCGTGACTGCCCCTTTTTTCATAGCAACGTCATCGGTTGATTTAATAAACTGAAACATTTTTATAGGCGCGTCGCCAACAATCTCCCCCCCCGTGCGTTAGCACCATCATTTGGGAGGCGTCGCGGGTACCAGGACTATTATTCTGGATGTAGGTCTCCTCAAGATACCTGTGCTAGTAATGACGTCAACCACTCTGGTGTGACCGTCTGGTCCCGGTAACGTTCTACTAATTTTACCTTTTGGCCACGTATTTCGTGGCAACGAATGATCTATTATCAAAACAATATCGCCTTCTTTAGGTTCCATGAACTTGCCGTTATCACCTGTTCGAGGTATTAACGTAGGCATGTATTCTTTCAGCCATCTTGTCCAAAAATGGTCGGCTAACCTCTGTGCAGCTTTCCAATTGAGTTGACCCGTCAGATGTCGCTCTAAAAATAATCCAGGTGGTCGATCACCACATGAGCGTCCCAGAAGAAAATGATTGGGTGTCAAGCCCTCTTCAGGACTATCCATACTGAATGTTACCAGAGGTCTGGAATTTACCGTATGCTCTGCTTCTAAAAGTAACGTATGTAGAACCTCCTCTCGTGGGCTCTTCTCCTTAAGCGTAGCGGTCAACGCAATTTTAATCGATCTTACTAACCTCTCCCAGGCGCCACCCATGTGCGGTGCTCCCGGAGGTATAAATTTCCATTTAATATATTTCTTAAATGACTCGTTTTTCATGCCCTCATAGCATTCTTCGCATGCTTTCAATAATTCTTTATTTGCAGCTTTGAAATTTGTCCCGTTATCGCTGTATATAACGGCTGGTTTTCCTCTTCTGGCGATAAATCGCCTTAACGCCATTATCATTGACGCTGGTGTCAATGAGGCTGCTAATTCCAGATGTACTGCTCTGGTGGTCAGACACGTGAATAAAACGCCCCAACGTTTTTCGTGTCGCCTTCCTATAGTCACACTCATAGGACCAAAATAATCTACAGCTGAGCATGTAAAAGGTGGCTCATGATGAGCTATTCTTTCCAGAGGAATATTTCCTTGTGGCACGATTTGCGGCTTTGACCTGTATGTCCTGAACCACTGACAATGGTGTGACACACTTCGTACTACATTACGCAAGTTCAAGACGTAAAATTTCCTGGTTCACCTCATTCATCACCGTCTGGTGATTGGCGTGTCCAAAATGATGATGAACTTCTCTAATCATCATTTTAACGATTTCGTGTTTACCGTCTAATATGACAGGTTTTCTACTTTCCTCGGTCAAATTAGACTTGAAAGGTAAACGTCCATTTAAACGGAGTAAGTTATCCTCTCCTATTTCCATAGATAATTTACTTAAGCGTGAACTTCTTTCAACGCTTTTGCCTGCTTTCAAACATTTTATTTCCGAATGAAAACACTCGTCTTGAATGAATTTCCAAATTAATATTTCCGCCTTTTTCAAGAGCGCTGTGTCCAACGCGCTATCGGGTCCTTTAACCGACTTTGCTAAAACTTTGTTGGAACACATAACCGACTTTTCGGTTGCGTCGTCGGGTCCTTTAACCGACTTTCTTAAACTCTTGAATTTTTCTACCGCTTGTAAGGTGCGTGTAGTTGCTCCAAGGAATTTCTTAAAGCTGCTAAATCGTCCGTAGTCGGGTAGACTTAACGGTTCTTGCTTTCTTAACGTATTTACGCCCTTTGGCGATTTTTCTTCACCTGTTTCTAAGCTATTTAAAAATGTCGAGCTTTTTCTCAATATTAAACAGGCGACTTTCAACCTGTGCCCTATTCGATGGCAAGCACTCATTGTCTGTGCGCCATAACAAAGCAGTCTCGTACCTATTATTAGGTATACGACGTACCGTTTTGTTCAAAATATTTAAAGCTCGTTCTTCTGGGTCGTTCACGGGCTTTCTAGCCGATACTCCCAGAGATTCCAAACTAAAATAATCCTTGATTAATTTATCCATATCTTCCTCCTTCTTGGTGGAAATGTGGTTAACAATCTTGATTGGTTTAATGCCACCCGATATGTGACCATGCAAAACCCACCCCAGTTTGGTGAGCGATGCTACAGGTAGGTTCTTACCTCCCGAAACCAATTCACGAGTAACTATGAGATGCCAATTGTCCTGACCAATCAATATGGTAGGCTTGGACCTCTCATACATCAACTCATCCTTGATCGGTGTCAAATGAGAACACCGTTGCAATAATTCTCGGCTTACCGACTGAGGAGCGAGGTTAAGTGACTTAATTGTTTGTACACTTATCTCTTCTAAGTCGCTCGAATAAATGCCTTTTATTTTAACGTTTAAGCGATACGAACTATCGTCGTTAATTCGCTTACCTCCCACGGCTTCGATACGTAATCCCTCTTTACGTCCGCGAGGCGCTAACTTCTGAGCCATCCACTCCTCTATGAGTGTCATGGTCGATCCCTCATCCAGAAGAGCTGTTGTCCTGACCTTTCCTCTAGGCCCATGCAACTCGACCGGTATGATCTTTAAATATGCACATGCCAGTGCATTCACTGTACTAACAGTTGTAATCTGAGCATCTTTACCCCCCTCGTCCCCTTGTGGCGAGGTATTTTCATTGGGGTATCGGTGTAGCATTCGATGATGTGACATTCTACATCCTTCTACACCACATTTTTTCGCTTTGCACTCTAACCTCCTATGGTTAGGTGACAAACATTGGAAACATACTTTGGCCTTTTTGACGGCTTCCCATTTCTCGCGAATATTCATGTCCTTAAACTTGTAACAACTCACTATAGAGTGCTCCTTGTTGCATATAACACACTTATGTGTTACCCGACTTACAGGCTTGTCCTGGGTTATCATAACCACTTGTCGGTTGTGCCTTTTATTATTTCGGCGTTCTAAACGCTCGCTCATATTACTTCGGCGCATATAGCGCTCGCTCTCGGCACAGCTGCGTACACCTCCCTTTGCAGTGTGTACAGTTTGCTTCCTGAATTCAGGACGCTTCCTTTTTTCAGGCGCATTTTCATTGCTTAAGGACGTTCCAAATTGTTCACTCAATAAATTTAAAAACTTGGCCATCTTCTGTAACTCTGGCTCCAAAGGATATTGAGCTCGATATTCAAACCATTTAAATTTAATCATAGTTCCAAGTTTCTCCACTATGCGGCTCACTAACTCCGGTGAGTATAAATACTGTGGTTGATTCAACGCTTGTATTGTGGCAACCACGTTCGTAATACGACTTGCAAAAGATCCTATATTTCGGCAATCTTCTGCCAATCTTGGCATACGCTTTACATTCTCGATTTCGGCTAGAATGAGCATCTCAACCCTACCGAATCTTCTTTCGAGAGCGTTCATTATTTCTTCAGGTTCACATAAAGTAAATAACAGCGACTTAACCGCCTCTTTAGCGGTGCCCTTTAATGCCCTCCTAAGGCGTGCGACATTTTGCACCCCTGAAAATTGGCCTTTTGTGTCTTCAAACACCGTTTTGAAAATTATCCATTCACCCGGGTCTCCATCGAACACCGGTAATTCCTGGAGGAAATGAAGCTGGGAAGATTTATCTTTACCAGCTATTTTTATTGCACTCACAATCGCTTCGGTCAATTCTGACACCTCACTCGCGTGTGTTTTCTGTGCATTTCCTAGGTTGCGCTCGACCTCCGCCCCTTTGCGGCGTGATCCTTTACACGCTTCCTTATCAGTAATATCGGGTTGTGCTACACTAACCGGCGCGCTCATTATGGTTTGCTGAACCCAACTCCTTACGAAAGGTTCCACCTGAGTATTCCGCTCTTCACCATCCTCACTCGAGTCGATCTCCTCTTCTCGGTTGAGTCGTGCCAACTCCAATTGAGACTTGGCTAAGGCAGCAGCTGCCTGTGCTCGTTCGAGCTCTGAGCGTTCGAATTTAATCCGCGCCTCTAATTCGGCTTTCAGCCTCGCCGATCGCGATGACTTACTACCTCTCTGTGACCCTTTATCACTAGTGTGCCCGATTACTGTCCTTGACGATGCCGCTTCTTCGGTCCTTTGACCTACTTTTTCGACCACCGTTTCACTCCTGGATATAACGGATTGTTGTGCGGTGCTGGCCTGCGTACCACTGGTGTCCGTCCGGTTGCTCGTCGTTGCCATGGACGTCCCTGAGTCCCACGTGCATGTGGACGTGTCTGTGGTGGCTCCACTTGGAGGAGTTGCTCCATTTGACGCAGTAGCTGTGGTCGCTCCAGATGATTCCGCTTCTTTAGCTTTTCTTGAGAGCCCTGTCCTTGTCCTGCTCCCTTCGCTTCTCCCTGTCTGGTCTTGTGCCTTCTTCATCTTGCAGGAAGGTGATTGTTGGCCTACGGTCCCTAACTGTCCCTACAGTCCCTACGGTCCCTACAACCCCTTACCTACAACCCTTCTACACCCCAACCTAACACCACTACCCCTCCCCCCCTTTATCTCCCAACCCTACAACCCTACTACCACCCTAACAGCCCTATCAGCCCTATCAATCCTGAACGGGGCCTACCGAGGTGAGCCGTCCAGGGATGGAGTCGTGCAGGAATGGAATGGAGGAAAGGTTTAGGAACTGTCCCGCCAAGGAATATGACGAAACAGTCGAGCGGTAGTGCAAGCGCAGTCTCGCTCGAGAGAACTGCTCCACCCGAAGGTGTTATGCCAGAGCCCAACCGTTTGGCACCGTTAGGTGGTCGGGATGTATGCTGTGCTCGCCGCCCAGTTGCCGGTGACGCCTCGTCCAAGCGCCCTCCTCCGGCCGCGATGCAGTCAGGTGCCCACGCGCACCCTCGCCCGGCAGCAGCAGCGGTGGATGCTTTTTGCACCCTGATGACCCGACGGGAAATGCCGGACACGGTCGTCCGACAGGAAATGCCAGACACGATCGTCTGACAGGAAATGCCGAGCACGCTTGCCCGACAGGAAAAATGCCAAGCCCTGCTTGGCCACGATGAGTGCCTTCACAAGACACCTGCGCCCGGCTGCGATATGTGCCCCATGCGAGCACACGCCCCAAGCTGCAATCCCGGTTTTCTTTCTTCCGGTAGTTCCAGGTCCAGCCCTTCAGTGCTGCCGTCCTGGTCTTCAGGCCTTTGGTCCTATTGCTTCAGCTCAAACCTCTGGCTTCCTTCGGTTGCTGATCTTCACTCGGCTTCCGAAGGTCTTCTTCTTCCACAACCAGCAGTCCACAGCTGGTTCCTTGATCCAGCTGGCGGGGTTCGGGTGGTCTTCGATCCGGCTCCGAAGGTCCAATTGAAAAGGAACTCAGGTTCGGGCGTCCTCTCAATCGGCCGCAAAGGACCAATTGAAAAGGACCAGGTCGGTGTCCCTCTTGATCCTGAAAAGGACCAATTGAAAAGGACCTAGCGGATCGGGTACTAAGAAACAGGAATCGAGGCTTCTCTCGATCCGGCCTCCTATCACGCCTACGTTGGGTTCGGGAACAACGTATGTGATCTCCGCAACGGAGTAACACACTAGGGCGATAACCTCTTCCTTTTCAGCAAGTAGGTTCAGACGGGGATTACGGGTCTTCCGAAGTCGTCCCGGTCCCGACGCCTTAATTCTTCGATGTGGACTGTATAACTTAAAGGATCTTGGGAATGAAACAGCAATTATCTTCAAACCGTTCCGTGAGAGAGTAATCACTTTTCCCTATACTGCTGGTTTTTCACTTTTCTTGAACTTTTCCTCGGATTTTCTTATTTATTTCCGAACTATTTCCGAACTTCCCCGAACGATTCCCGAACGAATTGCAATAAAACCCGTTCACTAAGCTACCCCAGAGCTATACGCGAAAGTGAGCCGCGCCATCTGCGCGCTTGCGCAACTCAATTACATGAATTTGTACTATTACTCTCTCACGTTTCACTCAATATCTTTATTTATTCAAATCATATACAAATACAATTTATCAATATAGGTAGTACAAAACAATATCTACACCATGATATACATCATATCCTCATATCATAAAAAACCTTTTATTTATTAAACGAAAACTGCCTATTTTACTCACAAGTTCGAAATCGAAATTTCTTAAATATTTAACACAGAAAGTTAAAACAATGTTTCTCACTTGAATTTATACATAAGCTAACCAATACAATAGTTTAATTTACATTTTTTCTATTTATTTCACTATTTAAAACACTTTTAAATTTCTTATACAAAACTATCATTATTTCACTTATACACAGGAATTTTCACATGAAAATAACACAGAATTTACCTTTTTTAGCACGTACAATTAACCTGAAATATTTTACAAGTAATTTTTACATAAATCACTGAATTACAAACATTTTAAATTTTTACATATTCGGCCTCCTAAGGGCGTGGCTTAGCGTGCGTCTATGAACTCACACTATTTGAACAACTAACTTTTGCACGGCTCTCGGCTATCAGAAAAAATGAAATTATGAAATACACCAATTTTATCAATATTAGGCAAATTAAATGCTTTTATACAATTTTCGAACTGTATGAAACTATCTTTAATCAGATAACAACATAAATGAATGTTCTCATTAATCAATCATAACAAATAGGCATTTGTTTTCGTACAAAACGTATCAAACTTATACAAAACAACATTTATGCAATTAATATCCATTAATTCTGCCTATGCACAGAGTGATTATCTCGACCGGGGAACAAATCCGATCTTTAACTTCACTTTAATATTCTTTACGAATTTATTAAGCGATATTACTTAGGAAAACAAACAAACTAGTCCGGCCTGGGAGTCGAACCCAAGACCTTCATATCATTAATTCGACATTTCTTAAAGATTTAACTAAGCATTCTCTTATCAGAGCGTCGTTGCTCGTGACTGCCCCTTTTTTCATAGCAACGTCATCGGTTGATTTAATAAACTGAAACATTTTTATAGGCGCGTCGCCAACAACTATATTCTCCACCATCGATCTCAACCGAGCTTACCAACAAATAAGAGTCCGCGATGAAGACATAGAGAAGACAGCAATAATTACCCCAATGGGATTATTCGAATTCCCAAGAATGATCCCAGGATTAAAGAACGGAGGTCAAACTTTCCAAAGATTCATACACGAAGTACTTCATGGACTGGATTTCGTTTTCGCATTTATTGATGATCTCCTTGTTGCAAGCCCTGATAAAGAAACGCACGAAACCCATCTACGCACCGTGCTACAGCGATTAGAAGACAACGGAATCACAATCAACCCTTCGAAATGCATATTTGGACAGCAAGAAGTTCAATTTCTTGGTTTCACCGTCAGCAAGGAAGGAATAAAACCGCCTGCCGAAAAAGTCAGAGCAATCATCGATTATGCAAAACCTAAAACTATCGAAGAGCTAAGGCGTTTTCTTGGGATGATAAATTTTTACAGAGAACACATACCTAAAGCCGCTGAAATCCAAGCACCACTTCACGCCTACCTTCACAACACGAAGAAAAAAGATAAAACGTCAATCGAATGGAACGATGAAGCCACGAAGGCATTTGAAGCTTGTAAAATTGCGATCCAAAATGCAGCTTTACTCGCTCACCCATCACACGAAGCAACCCTTGCTATCTTCAGCGACGCATCCGATCTCTCAGCAGGAGCAGTTCTCCAACAATACAGCAATGGGAAATGGCAACCACTTGGATATTTTTCGAAGAAGTTCTCCGATACTCAACGTAACTACAGTACATTCGACCGAGAGCTACTCGCTATTTACATGGCTATCAAGCACTTCAGAAAAACGTTCGAGGGTCGAAACCTGATCGTTTTTACCGACCACAAGCCATTAACATATGTACTTCCAAAGAAACCATCACTATCGGAAACACCACGAAGAGCAAGACAACTTATTTTCATAAGTGAATTCACGACCGACATACGTCACATCAGTGGAAAGGACAACATAGTTGCCGACGCACTCAGTCGCGTACCAATCGACAGTGTAACGTGCCCTACATCAATCGACTATCATAAGATCGCCGCAGCACAAGACAGAGATAGTGACAACATAAAACATCTATCGAAGCAAGGTAACTTGTCCATCAAGCAAGTTACAATGCCAATGACGCATCTACCTATATACTGTGAAGCCTCAACGACAACCATGCGACCATACATACCAGAAGAATGTCGTCGCGAAGTCTTCAATACACTGCACAACATTAGTCATCCAGGTGTTAGAACAACAAGAAAACTCATCACTGAAAAATTCTTTTGGCCTGCAATGCAAGCGGATGTTGGCAACTGGGCGAAGCAATGCATTCAATGCCAAAAATGCAAAGTACAAAGGCATACATCAAGTAGTCTAGCTACATTTCCACCCACGGAGAGATTCGAACACTTGCACGTTGACATCGTTGGACCATTACCTACTTCACCGCAAGGACATCGTTATCTCGTAACAATGATCGACAGAACAACAAGATGGCCAGAAGCAATACCTACCGATGATACTTCAGCCGAATCCGTCGCGAAGATAATTTATGAAAATTGGATTACTCGTTTCGGATCACCTAAAACCATCACAACGGATCAAGGAAGGAATTTCGAAAGCAACCTATTCCTCAAACTTCTTCAAACTATGGGAATACAGAAGACGCGTACAACAGCATACCATCCTCAGTCAAACGGAATAATCGAACGATGGCATCGTACATTAAAGACTGCACTCAAAACTCGTTTATCTCAACATACAAAGTGGATTGATGAGCTACCTACAGTGCTACTCGGACTACGAGCAACACCGCGTGCAGACACTAGTCTTAGCGCCGCTCAGCTAACCTACGGCTGCAGCATAAGGCTGCCGTGTGACTTCTTCAGTTCAGCAGCGTCAAACAAACAAGAAATGGATTACGATTTCGTAACTAAACTTCGAGAATCAATTAACAAAGCCTTATCATTGAAATGCACCGAAATGCAATCACACAGAAATAATAAATCAGTATTCATTCACCAAGATTTGAAAACATGCAAACAAGTTTTTGTAAGAAACGACGCAATGAAAAAACAATTTCAACCTACCTACGATGGACCGTATAAAGTATTAGAGAGAAATAGCAAGACTTTTAAACTACAAATACCCGGAAGGAAATCTACGATTATATCGATCGACCGACTAAAGCCTGCCTATATTATTAACGAGGATACTGCAGAGGATTCATCATCATCATCAAAACCACCAGCGAGGAAGCTTGAAAATTCATCATCTACATCAACCCAGTTGAAACCTATTTTAAAAACTACGAAATACGGGCGAGTCGTCAAGCCTCCGGTACGCTTTCGCTGGGGGGAGAGTGATGTAGCAGCCAGATTAATCAAACCGAAACGGGAATAAATAATATATACTCCGCTGCTACCATAACGCGGAAGGCGAGAATAAATAAAAAAAACATTTTATTTCCTAATTATTCTTGGCTACTGAGATACTGCGGACTGTATATAGATAATTTGACGTTCTTATAAAGAAACAAGAAGCAGCCGCAAATATCATTCAGCGCCACACCGACTTCACACGCCGCTATCGTCACGTATCCGTCGACCAATGGTGAGCCGTTTCTTCAACGCCGCAGTTCGTTTCCTCTTGCTGTTCCGGAGCTGTATTCCACACCGCCGCCGCCCGCCGACTACGCGTGCGCACCGATCTGCATGTCTTATATAGCCCGGTCCAGCGACGTAGCTTCGTGAACAACAAACAAGTCTCACGCCGGGAAACGAAACGTAGATAATTGTATATTTTAAATAGTTTTCATTGGTCATAAAATAAGCAATATAATTGGCTAGGCAAAATATTAATTGTTACCATTGGCAAATCAATAGTGAGCCAGCCATATAAATATAGGCAAGGTTGATGCAAAATATATTCCATTCCGAATCCCATTCGACAGTACATTCATAAACATAAACAGTAGTTTCATTTCTCCACCTTAAAGAAAACCACTCGGAGTCTGTTAATAGTGGACAGTTCGTCTCCACTATTACAGTGGTTTTTTTTTTTATTCTCGCCTTCCGCGTTATGGTAGCAGCGGAGTATATATTATTTATTCCCGTTTCGGTTTGATTAATCTGGCTGCTACACATGTAATCGCATAAATTACGCATTTACTCCTGTATCGTCTGGGCAGTCCCCACGATATATAGTATTCTTAGAGTCGAGGAAACGTTTAAAAAAAGGAAAGTGAAAGAAAATAGAGAAAGAAAATATCAGAATTTCTTTACATAAAACCTTTTGTTATTGCATTCAAACTGTCTCTTTGGTCTACTGGTTACCTGCCGATCGACTGCTGATCACCTCGTTCACGGTCTGAATCTCTGAAAATCACTGATCGGACTTTTCTGTCAAAATTCTCAGTAGTAGTGTGGAGTATGAAAGTTGGCGGTGTTCATCCCTGTGCTTTGGAAAGCACAAAACCAACGGTTTTGGTCCTGGGCTTTAACTTTTTTAGGTCTTGTCGTTTGTGGAGGTTCTCGCCTTATCGGACTATAAGAGTGAGGGAATAGAGAGTGCACTTGTGCTTGCGCACAAACTCTCCCACTATGATCTTGTATTTTAGTGCACAAGGGTGTGCGCAAGCAAATAACAAGATGACAATCATGTCTTGCACATATGGTTGGATTGCGTTGAGACTCTCCGCTGTCATCGAAATGTGGTCTGGAGAACATTCATGTTTGTCTAACAACTAACTATAATTTGGTATTTAAAGTTAAGAAACATTTTATTCAATATAGATTATATAAATACTTTACTTATAATTACAATACTTATAATAATACTTAATAATTATATAATAAAATAATAATTTAAGTTATTTCAAAAGGACGTATAAAGCATGTCGCATGCAATGCGGTCGAGGAAAATGTTCTCCTATAGTTCTGTCACCACGTTCCATGTGTTAGATTATTAAGTATTGTTAGATTGTTAAGTATAAATATTTCTTTTTATGTCAAGTTTCTAAACGATTAATCGTCATTTTAGGATGTTCTTTTATTATCTACATTATGCTATTTCCTAAACCAAAATAGTTGAGATTCAATTTTAATTTCTAACGTTTAAGAATTATAAAAATAACTTCTTTGCTAATAATCAATATTTTACAAATAATTATATTCACATAATTAATCACACAAATATGGACTTATGTTTCAATATGTTATTGTAACTAGGGAACTAGCGAGCCAAGATGGCGGCATTAGACTGAATAAGTGACGAAGACTGATTCGTTAAAATTGATTAAATAATTAAAAAGAAATCCAGACCTATTAATTTTATACATGCCTCAACTGTGCATGGAAGTTCGAAAATTCAAACATAATTTTTATTTGATACAATTAATTGCAAACGAACAGTTTTCGGATACTTTTCTTTACATATGGTGTGAGATCTTGCTTATTGGCAAACTATATGATTCTTGGTCTACACGAAGTGGCCTATAGACTATAGATTTCCATTAGTGAGTTTGCGAGGATCAAAATATGTGACGTATATGGCCGCATTTTTGATTGTGTTGCATTAGATGGCGGTCCACTACTATACGTTTTACTAGTAGTTTTCATCCTCGTATAACTTCTCTGAGGAATTGTTTAACACCGGCGACTTTTCCGGACCGATACGACTTAGGGACCTTCAAGAAAAGAGCTTACTCCTTTCTAAAAGGCCTGCAATTCCCCTGGTGTTGCGGTTGTTCATGGGCGGCGGTGGTCACTTAGTTCGGTAGAAGAGGGGTTCTTTAAAATAAAAAAAATTAAGAAGCTTGAATTTTTACACCAGCGTAGTAGTTGACATTCATTTCAACTTGGTATTGATACCTCAATCGTTTCTTGAGATATGTAACGCAGTTGTAATCCACTTGTAACGCAGTTGTAACGCAGTGTCATCAACCTCGAGGCCTAAGACCAAAGCATAGATTAATAAATAGTTTCAGTCAGAAGACCCACCCCGGTAAAAACTTTCCTATATACAATAATTAATGAGCTGTATTTTCGTCCTTTATTATGTCTTTTTTCCTGGTAGCTCATGTTTTGTTCCTGTATAAATCATCATCATCATTACAGCCCTTCACAAGTCCACTGCTGAACATAGGCCTCCCCCAAGTAATGCCACAAACCACGGTCCTGAGCCACCTGCATCCATCGACTTCCTGCATATCTTACCAGGTCGTCACTCCATCTAGTGGGTGGTCGCCCTACACTACGCCTACCGGTACGAGGCTGCCACTTGAGAACCTTTCTTCCCCATCGGTTATCGGTTCTTCGAGCTATATGGCCGGCCCATTGCCACTTCAGCTTACTAATCCGTTGGGCTATGTCGGTCACTCTGGTTTTACTGCGGATATCCTCATTTCTGAGTCTATCACGCAGAGAAACTCCGAGCATAGCCCTCTCCATAGCTCGCTGAGCGACCTTGAGCATCCTCATACGGCCAGCAGTGAAGGACCACGTCTCAGATCCGTAAGTCATCACAGGCAACACGCACTGATTGTACAATTTAGTTTTTAGAGATTGAGGTATACCTGACGAGAAGATATGTCGTAATTTCCCGAACGCTGCCCAGCCGAGTTGAATCCGTCGATTGACCTCTCGGTCGAAGTTGGACTTACCTAGTCGGACTATTTGTCCCAGGTAAACATACTCGTCAACAACTTCGAGCATAGTGCTCCCAACAACTACCGGCATAGGTGTGACATGGACATTAAACATGATCTTTGTTTTGTCCATGTTCATCTTAAGACCTATCCGTTGGGAGACACTATTGAGGTCATTGAGCATAGTGCTTAAGTCCTCCAGCGATTCTGCCATAAGGACTATATCGTCGGCAAATCGAAGGTGAGTGATGTACTCGCCATTGATGTTAATACCGTATCCTTTCCAGTCCAGTAGCTTGAAAACGTCTTCCAAAGCAGCGGTGAAGAGTTTCGGGGATATAACGTCACCCTGTCTTACACCTCTCTGCAGTTGGATAGGTTTCGAGCTCTGGTTCTGTACTCGGATAGCCATCGTAGCCCTACTGTACAAACACTTCAGCACTTCGATATACCGACAGTCAACTTGGCACCGCTGAAGGGACTGCAGCACCGCCCAAATTAATATTACCCAAACAAAGAACAAAGAAACCAAATTGCCCAAACAAAGAAAGCCTTTGATTCCGTCTCGACGGAATCAAAGGCTTTCTCATAGTCCACATACGCCAGGCAAAGTGGCAAATTTTACTCTTCAGTCTTCTGTACAATCTGCCGCAGGGTATGTATGTGGTCTATGGTACTGAAGCCTTTTCGGAAACCGGCTTGTTCGGGAGGCTGGACCGGCTTGTTCGGGAGGCTGTATAAAGGTACCGGCTAAATAGAGTAAATTGAGTCGTAGCAAGTGCTTGTCCAAACCCAGCCACGTACTACGTTCGCCATTTTGTTTTAGTTATAACTACGCATATACAGTCCACCGTTTTAATTCAATCTAGAACTACTATCAAAATCTCGCATACAAATCTTGTTTTCATTATTCCCGGAATCGAACCCGGGGCTCTATAGCCAACCATTTTGAGGTTTCTTCTCTCTGGATACGAAGGGCATCCTAGTCACCCTAACCATTTAGTGACCATCCGTTTCCGGATTCGAACCCGGGAACCATTAGCGTCACCACTTACAAAAATGAATAAATTGATCACCAACATTTTTTTAAGATAAAGGGACAAATAATACAAATTTACACTATGTTATTTATATTAAATATCTCAGACGCCAAAGTCAATAGTTGATGATACAATACACAACGAACAAGACATACCTATAGAGCCAGTGTCATGAGAGTATCAGATTTTGGATTGCATTGACAAAAGAGCTACCAGTAAGAATTACTGAATACAAATAACTTAACTGACTTTGTGAACTATGACATGACATTAGAACGATTTTAGAAATTTGAACAACACCGTGAGCAAAAGGATAAGTAAGCATTATATTTACTTATTTGTAGACGGAAAGGTCATTGTAGTGGTACTTAATCTAAAATCTACATTTTTTTCGTAATGGGTTATTTTAATTACCATATCATTTATTTGAAAAAAAAAAGAAAGAAAGCGACCTTCATAGCCCCTGTAATTATCGACGACTAGAGGAAAAGCCTGAAAAATCTCATAGTAATGCCCAGGAAGCAAGCTTAGTGGCGAAGCTTATTGCGCGTCGCTGTTTACCTCCGGAGGAGAAAAGTGGCCTCTGGAAAACTGCTTGGCTACTCGTGAAAATTGGTAATTCGTGCTCTTTGTCAACCGAGTGGTAAGCACGACTACTGCATGTTGTACATACACAACATAATTTTTAGTTTTATTATAGACTATAATTACTTGCACGCTACTGATAGAACAAGATTGGATTCTCCATATAGCATTTTATTTGCTTTTAAAATTTAAATTTCCATATTCACATTAAATTTCGGTGCATTTTACTACTACACAAAATAGTTATATGGCCATCTATAATGAAGTTAAGATTTTCTGGAATTCGCCGTGGGTCAACGAACTTTCTAACACCGCCACCTCACAGCAGATGCTATGGTATTAGATGATCTTCTCTTAACGTTTATTCATATGAATTATCATATATAAAGATATAACAATGTGCAAATTGCAATTACTAAATTTCGAACTGTATACACAAATAACAGTGTTAATAAGTTTTAAACTCAGAAGCTGTAATTAAGTAGAAAGCCCTTAGAAACTAATTACAAAGCACTAATTCTTTTATTACTCATAAATGCAAAATTAATAACGCCTCTAATATAATACGCTTTCTGATTTCAAATAAAATATCACATTAATATTTTATTATCATGTAAATTTTTATAATTGCACGAAATTATTTGCAACATAAATACATTTCCTTACCTTGTAATAAGCTCATAAATCTGCTAAGTGGTATCATGTATTGTATGTATAAAAAAATGTGATTTGATACGTACAGGAGGATGTCAGATACTAAGCTTTGCATAGTTGATTGCTACGAAATAAATAAATTCATAAATTCCTTTGCGTTAGTATACATTATCTATGATATATTATGTTTATTCCGAGGATTTGAAAACGTGGTAGAGTTTGATGCAGTGGAGTGTTATTGTGTGTCTGTAGACGTAATACCACTCTACTGTCACCAATTTATCGTCTCAAACAGGGGAGATCCACGTTATCACATAATACTCGCGTTAAATTTATTATCTAAGTAGTGCTGCGGTGTTTCGAATGTACTTGTAACGAAGCATTTCATCTTAGTCCTTAAAACATTGTGAATACTTATCAGCATAATTTTTTATATAAATTGAAATATCGGTGTCTTTGCAGGGATAAAAAGATCGTAGAAGAACCGAAAGCATTGTCTAGAATAACAGCATAAAATAGCAGATTTATCATGCTTTGTTTTGTATGGCGAATGCTGGGATCCTCAG
The DNA here is from genome assembly GCA_907164705.1 of Parnassius apollo. Classification (NCBI taxonomy): domain Eukaryota; kingdom Metazoa; phylum Arthropoda; class Insecta; order Lepidoptera; family Papilionidae; genus Parnassius; species Parnassius apollo. The sequence goes on from CAJQZP010000693.1 coordinate 29,051,975, forward strand.
ACCCATTTTCTGGAAATAAAGCATTCCATCATAGTCCGCAGAAGTGATAATGCATCAGAATTTTAATTTTTAATCAAGGAAAGATGTGGATGTCCATGGAGCACAGTATCCACAATACCGTCTGTGTGCTCTTTTGTCACCTTCATACTATAAAAAACATCATCCACTTACTATCAGGTACGATGCATGCTTATGTTTTTGTACATAGAAAAATAATTTTATGTTTTTATAAATTCATAATAGTTTTCGAGTACACGCAAACATATCGGAACATTGGGAAAATAAAGCTCTAAGGTGACTCAGATATAGTGATTAAACGTACAAGCAGATAAGGAGGGTCAAAAATAGAAGAGGATTAAGAACTATTGGCTCACTGCCCATCCAATTTTCTTTGTCGACACCTCCCACGCTAAGATAATCTTAACAAAGCGAAGATTCCGAATCTACTCCCTTCGCACAACCTACGAAACAATATAATCGTACCTCTGATCTAATTAACTAACAATTACTACTTTGTCAAATTAACAAAGAGTTCTTAGGCAATAATTGTATTCTTGTAATTATATAATTTATGTTTTATTTTTAAAATGTTAAACCATAAAAAGGATAGTACCTATTCACTACATATATAAAACATTCAATCTGCAGGTCAGCATTGGCCCCCCTTATTTTCGAGAGAGTTTTGGATGACTCTGTTTTACCAATACGCGTTGGCGGACTTCATATTTTAAATTTCTCAAACATACATGTTCTCGCTCGATGTCTTCCTTCATCGCAAAGTACGTGGTAAATCAGCACTAAAAGAAACGGTAAAACATATTACTCTATATTTTTATATATATTTTTCCAATTGCGGTCAATAACAAGAATTCATTTAAACAATGTTCCTTTATTATCGAAATTAGATATTTTATCTTGTTCTAGTGTATTATGATTACGAGGAAAATGATGTTATAAGCTTCATAAAAAATAAAATTGAATTTTCCGTTGTGTTTTCTATTTAGACGTTTTTATTTCGTTATATTGCTAACCTACACGGTCATTCGAATTCCCTCAGTACCACGGCCGTCCCCTAACGACCGGCTGACAATTCCAATATATCGCTTCTGGAATCGTCCCACTATCTACAGCGATTTGTCAACGGCGCTATTAAATTACGTATCGCGTTTAAACGCTAGCAAGAGCTCAGAATTAAAACAAGTTCTCGGTAAGGTTTAATTAGTAGGTTGTAACTAAAATAGAAGGAAACCGATTTTTCACTTAATGTATATACTTCACCGTTAAATACGTAAGTGGTTAACTAACAGTAAGCCAGCATTTAAATAAATCTATAGTAAACCAAATTAATGAGGCCGTCCAGTGGTGGTGTAAGAATATCCACTGCCCCATATCATCTCGTGGGTGTCGTAAGTGACGACAGTGGAAATGACACAAGAGATGGGCAGCAGCATCTTTGTGACAATTACCCAAAATAATAAAAAGCTACGGTTGCCGCCTGCCCAGCTTGATAACTATATCAATTATGTATCCCATGAGGCAATCCATGGGGAGGCCTATGTTCAGCAGCTGACTTTTAATAGGTTGTAATGATGATGATGAAAATGAAGTAATAGCATATATTCGTCCCACAGCTGGGTGTGCCCAACTTTATCTAATTTCTTAGGGGTTTAAATAAAGAGTTCGCCGTGCTGACACAGTGCTTATTGGCGGGCTTCATATATCCGTGACACATAATTTCTTTCTATATACTCGTATCAGTTAAAATTGCAATTAACAGTTTCACTTCAGCAAGCACACAGCAAGCTGAAGTCAACCATAATAGTCATAAGCATTGTCAATCATACAGCTTGAAGAACCGACAAGCAATGGGGATGAAAGGTTATCGTGTGCCTACCTAGTAGAACTACTAGAAGGAAGAAAGCTGGGTGCAGGAAGTCGATAGATGGAGATGGCTCAAGACCATGTTTTGTGGCATATCCTGGAAAAGGCCTAAGTTCAGCGTTCAGTGTATTTGTGGAGGATAGTAATGAGTGAATGAATAAAAAAGGCGAGGTCGCCTATTCATGAGGCGAGTACTTCAAGGGTCATTTCTGACACGTCATGTGAGAGAAAATTTATTTGATTTAAATATATGACTGTAATAAGAGTTGTGTTTGTGAACAGTATACAACAAAGAGTTGTTTTAACAAAGTCTAGTTGGGTAAAGTTCTTTACTAAACTTCAAACATTTTTCGACCAATGTACAGCATTTCCCTTTTAGAGTAGAACCACTTCGTAAGTCTGTACCTTTTACGTTATGTAAAACATTGTTTTTAAAGCATTTAATTTAAACATAAAACCAAAGTTTTTATACCCTTTTCGGATTGTGAAACAGTATATCGCACCAATCTTATGCAGTGTTTCTCATGTCCACAAAATATTAACTTTTTTAATTTTTGCATTTGTGATAACTCCAATATTTGACAACTCGTCAATCGTTTTGATTTACACGGAAATTAACAAGAAAAAAAAACATTCAATTTGGAAAATGAATATGTATATTCCTTTCAATTTTATTTCAAGTTCAAAAAATAAATTTTTGTATATGAATTTCCTTGTCTAAAATACATTAAAACTTCTAGATAAATAAATGCAGTCAATTTTGAATTTTTTTACAGTTTCTGACCACGATGACTTTATAAATCTGTTGGTTGTTAATTACCATGGAAAACTTAATCAGCGGTAGAAGTTCACGTGCAAACCATTGAGCTATTATGTACTACATACTAGAGGCGACACTGCATTCAGCTACTCTGTTCCACTCAACTGCGGTGCATACACCGCACTTTAATCATTCACTCGCTAGGCGCTTGTAGAGTTGTCACGTGTTGTGTTGATTTAAAAAAATCTCTTGATAAAAATATTATGCCGTCGTGTGTGTTCTATAATAATTCAACAAATGTGAGTAAAAACCAAGGAATTACTTTTCATCGGTTAATAAGATACTTAATTAATAAAAAAAGTATTATAGATTAATAACAAATTATTTTTAAGACGCCATCTCGTGTCATGGAATATAGATTATGAAATTAATATGTTCAGATGCGACATTTCTGTGGATACTTAAGTATAGGACGAATATATATAATATTAATATATTCGTCCTATACTATTACATATTATTTTTGTAGAAACATTATATGTAAGTTACTATAAGTAGGCTGAATTTTTCATGTTTAGGTCTGCTTATTAATCTTTTATTTTATTTTACATCAAAGTCAAAGTGGAATAAATTCGTCCATTTTTAACTCGCGTGCCCAGCATTTATGAACGACTCTTATTCTAATTTAAATAAATATACTTGTAATTTAAATGTTATGTTAATAAGTTTTGTTAAACATACTTTAGTATATTTTTTATATTTGACATAGAGATAGTGGAGATATTTGACTAGATACCTTTTAAAATATTTATTTTATTATATCTATATTTATTATAGAGATAAAAATATCATTAAAATGTAATTGTGATATAATATTATGTAATATTATATTAAATAAGCAAATATAATATACAAAATAAATGACAAAACTTAAATATTATTATCGATATAAATTATCTACTTAACAATACAATCTACTATTACCTACGGATCATTCTACCTATGTTTATTCTATGATAAAAAAAACCAACCGCGCGAACACAGAGTAGCGCACATTTTTTGTTTGAGATAGCTGTTCTAGTACGTAAGTACATAATACTTCAATGGTTAAAACTCTGTTTCCATACTATAGTGAAGGAGTTTTTTTTTAAATTCGCAGGTAGACCTGGACGCTGTGCCACAGATACAGGGACAGTCACAACAGATTCAAAAATAAATATTTTCTGTTTTTGCATAAGTATTGACTCCGGCTTAGTTTCGAGCCCGGGATTTAAAAGTCAGAAGATACTTTAAACAATTTGTTACCGTAATGCCGAATAATAGCCTCCGTTTATAGTAATGTTTATAGTAATGCAGTATGCCGCAATCTACACGCTTAGTATATGAATTAATGAACGGAGTATTTGTAGTGATTACTCTAATAATGATAATTTATTTGACTCTCAATTGACAGGTTACACTTATGTATTATATCTATTTAAAATTACAAAATTACATTTAAAAGTAGTTGGCGTTAACGGCCATACTAGTATAAGCTGTGTTACAGCCGTCAGCGTCTTCCACCCTGAGTAGTACAATACAAATACAGTAAAAAATGACAGATTATTTCGCTATATAATACACAACCATGTTAAATTAAATAATAAATTAAAAAAAAATGAAGAGAAAACTTTCTAATTACCACAAACCAGTGTGTGTGTGTGTGTGTGTGTGTGTGTGTGTGTGTGTGTGTGTGTGTGTGTGTGTGTGTGTGTGTGTGTGTGTGTGTATGTGTATGTAATAGTGTGTGTTTTTGTGTGAATGTGTGTATGCGTGTGTGTGTTAGAACTTAAATACTGATTAACTTATCTGTTTCCAGTTAATTAAGGCTTAGCAACCAATTTAGGATTTTATCTTTACATTTATAAAGGGACAAAGGGTAAATATTGTTTACTTTATTTGCTACATTATATAAATAATTGCTAGTGACATAATATTGACGACGTGCTAAAGCAGTTCTGTGAGAAACCATGTCAAAAATTCTATTTTTATTACGTTTTAAATTAGGTTTAAACTCTGTATTTTTGTGCTTACGTAGTATAACAGACATAACAAATAGCTGTCTTACAGTAAGTACAGAGTATTCCTTAAAAATAAGTTCGGTGCTAAATCTTTGTGATTTACCTAGCATTACCTTTAAGATTGCTCTTTGAGCACGTTCTAAGGGGAGTAAAGTTGTTTTTCCAATTCCACCCCATGTTACAATACACAAACACATATCAATGTTTCAAAGTCAGCAGAATTCCTCAATTTTCTGAATATTGGTATCAGTTTTCTAATACGGCAGGTTACATTGCTTATATGCTCTGACCAAGATAGGCAGTAGTCAATAATAAGTCCGAGGTATCTTATGTTAGTGGAACGAGTAAGTTTTGGGCAGTTGCATAAGCTATGTTGTTCCCATGTATGCGCTTTGATATAAAATTCCGCTGATGGTTGGGTACTGGCACGGTGAGTGAAAGTAATATATTTAGTCTTGTTTATATTTAATGTCAATAGATTGCTACTAAGCCACCGCTTGACCCTTCCAAGTGCATATTCTGTATTGTGTTGGGCTTCATTCCAGTCCTTACCATATACAATTAAAGCCGTATCGTCGGCGTACGAAATGATTTTGCAGTTAGGCAAGGTAAGTGAGCATAAAGTATTTACGTAAACTAGAGAGTTGGGCCCAGTACACTACCTTGTGGTACACCGAATAAGACAGTAGTAGGTAAACTAGTGTAATCACCGATTTTAACTAACTGCGTGCGATTAGATAGATAAGAACGAAATATATCTAAAGCAATTCCTCGTACGCCGATCAATTCCATCTTATGCAGAAGTAGGGGAATAAAGACAGTTTCGAAGGCCTTTGACAAATCAAGAAAAACACCTATAACTTTCAACTTATTATCAAGATGGTTTGCGATTGTCTCAGTTAAAATTAAAGTTGCATCTTCAGTAGACTTACAATTCATAAAGCCAAATTGATTGTCTGAAATTATATTGTTATGTTTAAGGAAATTTGTGAGTCTGAGATTTAAAACTTTTTCAAGAATTTTGGCTATCGCATTTAGTACAGATATAGGCCTGTAATTTTCGACAATGTCTCTGTCACCACTCTTATGTAAAGGGTGAACTAGAGCCCTCTTGAAAATATCTGAAAAAAACACCAGTTTTTAAACAAAGGTTACACAAATATGTTATGGGGGGAATCAGACTGTTTTTGGCACGTTTTATGACTAGGGGAGGTATGCTATCGATTCCCGTCATTCATCATTTTTTAAGTTTGTGATAATAGCTTCTATCTCGTAATAGTCTGTGTCAAGCAATACCATAGATTTATGCAAGCGGTTAGATTCATCACTATCTTTAACAATTTTTGGGTGGTCAATGTATTGCTGAGTTTTTAATATTGAGTTAGCATAAGATAGGCCAATTTCTGCATAGTAATTATTAACAATATCGACAGATTTATGAGGATCATTAGTTAGATTTAGTAATTCAAATGGAGGGGGTGAATAAATAGATAACATTTAATTGTTATATATTTACGGTAACAGCCTACCAAGATACACTGCTGAACAGAAGCTTCCCCAATAGATTGCCTTATAGAAGAGATATTTGCCACAGTTGCCATACGTGGCAGGTGGGTTAGCAATCACAGTTTCTCATTTTTTGTTGTTGTTATTAGGACGATACTGCTGTTCTGGTTTGTTCCCCTCTGCTGCCACTTACGACAACTACGGGACGACATGGGCCAGTGGATATTCTCACCCTGCCACTACATTTATATTACAATCAAGAAAATTATATCCAAAATTTTAAAAAATGTTTTTCATTTATGAAAACAAAAATTGCAAAAAAATTTATATCATAATAACTTCGTCGAAAAGATATCTTTTGTCTTATCAGAGCTAAAATTCGGGGCGACTGAAATGAAATTCGAAATTCTGAAAATTGTTTCCTGCACATCCAGTAATAAATATAAAATATGGGACATATACGTACTAGCGCAGTACGATAATTTTACTCTGACGAGAAAATAAATAAAATTTTAGCGTACCGTTCGTTTAATTGACATAATAAATTATTATATATAAAATAAAATAAAAACCTACTTTTAATCGCATAACTAATATTTAATATAAGGTCGATTGTGGGGCTGTTTGTAAAATTATTATTGACAAGGATTAGGGAGTCGTAATGTATTTAAATTATTAACAAAAGAAGGTGCAACGCCGCAGTTGATTAAAAAGTGGCTGGATACTGTGCGCCGTGAGTGCGCATTCATATACGACAGTAAAAACTTGGACTAATTTATTTTGTCGGGGACGGGCCTTGAAGATGTTCCGCTTGAAGAAAGTTGTATTGAAAATACAAAATATGAAATTATATAGAGTGAGAGTTTTAAATATTGTTATTTTAAATTATTAATAATGCCACGTCGATATAAATATGAGGTGTTCTTATTTGTGCGTCAAACCTTAAGTCTACAAAAATCTGAAAACCCAGCGTCACAGAAATTTATTCAGCCCAATAAAATATATTCCGCATAGGTTCTCGTTTGTAAAACCATTTACCAATAATATATATGTATAAAATAATCTAGATCTTTAATATTATTTCAAAGGCCACAAAAAAGGTGTATTATAAATATTGACAAAAATTTGATTAATAATAATTTTATAGTTCAATAAAATTTATTGAATTGAACTAAAAATTTAATTTTACCACTTTATTTAATTATGTGTCATTTAAATTCATTTATAGTTGTTTTACTAAGTATTATATTTTTATGATGTTAGTAATACATATAAGAATATGTTATGGTAACGAATTATTGTAATTTTCTATTAAATTTATTAAAAAAATGTCTTGTATTTAATTATTTGCATTATTACCGAAAGTTATAGTTATCTATGTATGGTATGTATATACACGCTGTAACTTGAGGAGTGGATCATCGGTGGCTGGGGGTGAAGGACCTCAGTACCCATCGATTTAAGCCCCCTGTATGTAATACGATATTCAATGGTTCAAAGACTGTTTTTGACTTAACATTTTGTCAAAATCTGATTTTAGCCTAAACTTCACTACTGCAGCCAAACTTTTCTGCGACAGAGATTATAAAAAAAAGTAAACAGAGGGTCTTTTGTACCTTTAAACCAAACATAGGTTTAGTAGCTTTAAAGATTTATAAAAATCCAAATAAATATGGAATTTTTTTGTCAAAATCTAATGTTGGTATTAACTTCTTATGGTTCTAAAACAAATATTTCACGTATTATTTTTTCTACAACTTATCTTAAAAACTAAACTTCATCCTTAAAATTGAATAAAATTATTATTTACGGATTTTGTCGCGTTTAATTCAACTTTAACTTATTTTTATTATCCCGACGTTTCGGGTGCTTTACAGCACCCGTGGTCACGGGGGGACTGTGCTTTACAGTGATATGAATATGATTTCTTAAATTTACGCGAACACTACACATTGAATAAAACTATTATTTACGGATTTTATCGCGTTTAATTCAACTTAAGTACAACTATAAATTAAAGTTGAATTAAACGCGATAAAATCCGTAAATAATAGTTTTATTCAATGTGTAGTGTTCGCGTAAATTTAAGAAATCTTCATCCTTAAAAATTTAGTTTGTGTAGTGCTGGGGTGCCGGGTTAAAAAATGTACTTAAATAGTTCAAGTACAAAAACCCCTGAAACTATTTTAAAAACTTATTTACAGAAAAAGTTAGAAGCACAGGTGCCTGCGCTTCTTATCAAGTAAAATCTGGTTTAAGTTAAGAAGAGGATTGCTAAATTCTGTCTCTACATTATGTCTCGTTCTTGAACTGCTGTGCTTAACTGATTAGGCCAATGTTATCTATGAAGAACTTGTTGTTTTTTTAAGTAAGGGCTATTGTAAGAGTTAGTCGTTTATCGTCTGCTCCTCTGCCCTTACTTGTGCTACGTTGCCGGAGTGGAATGTTTAATATGCACAATTAACTACCACTCCTGGAGTTTTGAAACCCACATGACATTCGTTGATACAATTTTTAACATCGGTTTAGTGTTAATTTATGGAAAGGAGTATTCAATAAACAGCCGACCGGACCGTTCGAGTTACCAGCCAGATGAAATGGCGTCACATAGTAGCAAATTTTACAAAATAATTAGGCTGAAATTTTCAAAGATGTAAGATATGTATCTCCACTAATGGAGCTCATTTTGAACATTTATTTTAAAAAAGCGTGTGAAAAATAATAAATAATATTTAACGATAGGTACATATTCGTGTGTTATATAGAGATTTTTTCAGATTTAGGTTCTGACGACTGAGAGAGGATGTCTTTATTCCAATATATTGCTACACTTTTCACGTCAAACTTGCGGCGGTGCACGCGATTGACTCACAGCCGAGATCAACCATTTTGAACTTGTCATTACAAACGATAGCATGTTTTCATAATTTCGTTCAATACAGAAGAGTTTATCAGTGCTATTTAGGCTAGAACTCCAATTTGGCAAAGCAAACACCATAACATTACGAAAAGAAACTTTGTTAATAAGCTATGGTAGAAATTGTTGAACTGTTGCTTGATATGGAGGGTGAGTAAATAACATTTAGTCATATTTATATTGCATTTTAAATATTTTTCATTTTTAACAGACTTCAAAAAAAAGAGGAGTTTCGGATTTTCTTATGTATGTTCGGGCATAACTCCGTCATATATGGACGGATTCGCACAATGTTTTTTTATGACAAATGCAAAACGCTCAAGCTTTTCACATGTAAAACCGATATGTTCCTTCCAGTTAAAGTGCGTGTCAGTATGTAATTGTAAAATTTTAAAGTTACTACCTCGTCTAATTGTTCGTTATTATACTGGGTATTTAATGATTGTTTAGTAGTATTATATGATCGAATTTGCGTGATTTTTGTTTTGCTTACATTTAAACTCAAATAACTGGTACTTAACCAACATATAATACTTCCTAGAGCACTATTTGCCATCGTGTCATTAGTATTATTTCCTTCTATCTTTATTACAACTATCGCGTCGTCTGCAAAAAGTGTGTGCACTTATGTGAGGTTGTATTCGGGAGTTTATTTATGTATAACAAAAAGAGCGTGGTCTCAAAATGCTACCTTCATGTACACTCGACTTAATTCTTAATTAAAATCTCCTTAACTAGATTTTTAATTATGACAATTAAATAGATGGTTAATGCGCTCCACCCCTGACACCATATGTTTCCAATTTACGTAAATAAATTGCAAACGAATTAATACATTTGAATTCATTTAAATTTAGAAATAAAAATGTTACTGAGTAATAGGCTCTTTAAATTAAAACAAGTTGCACCACAGTTTTAGCTACAGATAACATAAATTTGTATCATCATTGTTGACCATCACTCTATGAAAATATTAGTGCAAGGTGGTTGCTGAAATTCTCAACGCTGTTTATTACCGAAGATGGATGTAATACGATAAAGGAAGGTATTTACTCCATTGTTAGGGATGAAATCAATAGGAGATGAAAGAACATAAGAGAATGAAGGAGATGAAAAATGAAACACTATATCATGACCCTGTTATGAAATGGGAGTAAATGGTAGGGCGCAAGAAGGGTGATTTGGTGCTAAAAAACACACATGGTATATTATGGAATCCTATTAATTTATTTACAGGGACGTAACACTGTAGCTAATGCAGAATATTATGCTAGCTGGATTGCTTTGAGGCAAATTTGTCAAGAAATGAGGCAAATTTGTCAAGAAATTATCAAAAAACTACAACGCGTCCGTCCGCATCACTGCAGTTACAAATGCAATTATCATTCAAGTTATAGTCCTGACCTGGCCCCTATTGACTACTTTCTGTTAGCTGAATAATAATGAATCACTGAAATTTTGGGACCAAATTTCAACACCGACGAGAAAGTGCAGTCTGCAGTTATAAGGCATTACAACTTCAATCTATTTTAATGAATTTGAAACTTTAATAAACGTAAAAACAAATAGGCTTAGAATACATGGAAACGAAATGGTATTTAAACGATATAATTTAATAAGTGATAATATGAGGAATACTTTTAGTTTTCTCACCAATGTAACATTGAATTAGTTTTAGATATAAGGCATAAATTCATATAGTGCCAAAAATGTTAGTTTTAAAAACCTACTGTTTGTAGATTTAAAAGGAGAGTATATAGTAATAATTATATGTTTATACCATTGGATCCTGTAACTGTTGAAGAAGTCACATAAACCATTAAAAACCTTAAGATCAGATCAGTCCCTGGGCCAGATGACATCAGCAACAAGGTGATTAAATTTCGTCCGGCACCATTCCTTTCTTTTCACTTTTTTATTGCCTTTCAGGCAGCGAGCCCTGAGTCACATGAAACTGTAAGGGGCATATAGGGTAACAGTACCAACATTACAGATAACTGATAGTCAGAGGCATACTTTGATTTATCTTTACCGATGTAATAATAGCGCAGTAAGAATAAATTGAAAATATGACCTAGTTAGATAATATGAAAGATCACGATTGACATGTCGATTACGGCCAAAATTTCAACATGCATTAAGAGTAAGTGTACGTACAGCCCTATGCAGCATATCTTTTGAAGTAATTTTACTTAAAAATTTCCATTAAATTAACCCTTAAATGCATTTACTTCGAAAAATTGTAAGGTTTATTCTATGTCCGTTATCTCTAAGGTTTATACATTTTATAAAACCTCACACAGAACTAACAGGTGAGGTAGTTAACGGTTTTCAATTTTACGGACAGTCCCAATTATAGCTATCTTAATCCAACGTTATAATAGTAAAAAAATCACAATATTTAAAACAGCATCATTTTTGAATTAATCTTAATACTTATATGTATCTTTTCGCTATTGAACACTTTGTTGATATTGAGAAAACCGTTATTAAAATTTTACATGCTTATGGCTCTTAAACCCTAAGTAAATGAAGTTTCTGATTTGATGAAATACATGATTTATTACTGCAGTACAAATGGCTCGGTTCGAATACGACCGGGGAAGACCCGAATGTAACTTCAACATTATGCTGCTGTTTCGTATGTTGAGTAAAGAGAAACGGAGACTCTCCTTACTAGTAACGACGCATCCTATATCAGTGCTCAGTCATGACAGCGGGTCTTTATTTTTATTATTCATCGGGGATCCATAAATCTATGATCCGGAGCATACTTCGACGGCTCCGTGACGCAGTGGCTTAGCAATGAATTACGGCGCCGATGGCTAAGCAATGAATAACAGTGCCGAGTGGCGCAGGTTCGAACCCCGCACGGAACAAGTAGAATTTGTATTGCCTACAAGTAATTGTTCCAGGCCTGGATGTTTGTGCCTGTGCAATTTATGTATATGAACTGCCTTCACGATACAGGACAAAATCCTAGTGTGGGGGTAAGGTTTTAAAAAAAGGAAAGAAAAAGAAAGGTAAGTGTTCTTTTTCTTTTTTATTTATATTTTTTTTTCAATTTTTCATATTCAACATTTATGGTACATGTGGGCCATTAAAAAAAAAGAATTTTGTTAATACCTCTACACAGCTTGTTTTATTTCATTTCAACATCTATCAGCCCTTATTGAAAAACTGTTTATAAAGTGAATCATGTGAATAATTAAGTTAAATTTTAAGGCAAAATGAGTAATAAAATCAAGCTTTCGACTTAATATTTTAGAAATTTACTTTGTTTTTAATAAAATTAGTGGTTAAGTAGTGAATTATCGGAGCCGATACACGATTGCCCAAAGTCGATACAAGAAAAACACATTTTCCTAAGAATCTTTATTTTTATTTAGGTACATAAAAATGATATTTGATTGTTTGCACCTTCACATTCTTATTTGGATTGTTATTCAAGTAAATAAACTGTGATTGTTTGTACATAGCATATGACTTACAGGAGAGAAATCCTGATATCATTTGTGGCTTTTGGACAACAAGTGTAAAGGAGTGGTATTAAGACGGGGTTAACCCATTATAGAATAAAAGCTTGGCACTTGGTTTGGTTATCCAATGGCGTATATAAGAGAAATTATGATTGATGCATACAAACCAATTGGCCCCTAAAAAACAAAATTTTCCAATACCCACCGTTCCAAGAAAGTTCCAGATAACAGCAAGGGAAGAGGATGTGATTTAAGAATTAAGCGTTCCAAGTGTCCTCTCCGTCAGTATTGTAAAATTTATAAAACCGACCGACTCGACTATTTGAAGCCAACAGATCCGTATTAATATCACCCACGATGATGAGAGTATTCCGTCCCCAAATTATCCAGATACCAAAACACAGATTTTGTTTCCTTCACACATTCCTCAACAAAAAGAAATTCAACAAATGCTGAGTTAATTGTAACAATGTAGCTTCTGAAGACTATGATAAGATTTAATGTACTTAAGAGTCAAAGTGCTAGACTTGCGATACTTTTATGTAGATTTTTTTTCTTTTATTCCGTTCAGTTTTTATTTTATTGAAAAACTTGAAAACCTTTTTACCTTTTGAGTGGACTAAGGACTAAGTTTGAATAAACATATCAAAAGCTTCATCCCGTATTTTTCCAACTCTGAAGTATAAACTACTTCTAAAAAAATAGGTTTTTAAATCTATATTTAACTCCTATAAGTTATACTAAAACCATAATTATAATATAAAAATATTATACAGATGAATTCAGAACTTCCACTTTTTAATACTAAGTTCACACAGCAACGTTCTAAGTTTTGATTTGTTTAATAAAAACAGTTTGTGTGCATATTGTTACGTTCACTATTTGTGTGTCCTGAGAGCTCTTTAGGACAACACTAATGAGCGCAACCATTACGGTATATGTGCGTTGTACGTTAAACTTTCACAGGAAAGGGACGTGTTATATGCAAGTACGCATAAGTTTCGGAGAATAAGCAAAAGCACACCCATGAGACACATTTTTCGTCCGATGTTTGGGAACTTATGCTAAATATTATAAATATTACATTTAAAAATCACCGTACAGGCCAAGCAGGTTCTGCCGTGGAGAGACTTGCTATGTGTCACATCGAGATAGGCGGTATTGCAGTTGGCTTACATACTTAATCTATTATGGTGTTATCATGTAATTACCTGTCTTATGAAAGGAACTCGCTATTGATTGGGACTGGAGCTGAACGAAAGATATAAAGTAATAGGGTATGCTGACGATCATGCCCTGTAAGATCAAAGCCGCGATGAGATTGCAGAAGCCACAAGGATGTAGGAAGCGGAAGCAAGAAAGGAAAGCAATTTAAAGGAAGCATTAAGCGCTACAAAAACACTCACATTCAATGGCAAGATCTATTTGTGAAGATACAAAGCATAAGGGAGTGGTTAAGTTTATATATCTTGGTTGCATTGTTACGAAAATTAACACCAGACATTAGGAAATTGAATTACGCGTACGAAATGACTTAAGATGCAGTGCAGCCCTTCATAAAGTGCCCAGGGCCCAGGCTTCTCAGAAACAAAACAAAAATCCAATCCAATATTTTAACATACGTTTGTGAGGTCTGGACACTTACATGGAATTAAGAGAATAATCTCTAAGTAGCCGAAAGGGAAATCCTGAGAAAGATGTTTCGCTCACTTCTAAAGTAAGATGGCAGTTGAAGAGTCCGATCCAAACATCGTTGGAGACAAAAAAGCTCATCTCCTCCGGTAGATCAGTCACGTAGAACGTATGGGCAAAAATCGAAGTGCAAAGGGAGCACATTTGGGTCGACCGACTGGCCGACGTCCAATTAGTCGAACCAAATATCGCACAGGAGGATGGAAGCTGACCTGCGTGCGCTGTTCTCGTCTAGGAGGCCAATGCCAAGACTCACGCTGCGCCACAGGAGTAAGTGAGTGTGTAATATGTATTCATCAAAAGTCAGTCAGTCGAGCCCTTTTGGCGAGACTTACTGACAACAATTGATGTTTATGTATAGATAAGAACTAGTTGTTTAAGTAAAACATCCGCTCTCTATTAATTTAATTACTATTGTCTTTACATATTCTTCTTTTGTAATTAAGCATATTAAAAATGAAAAAAGTACTTGAGCAAATAATTAATACCTACAGTATAGTATTAGAGTAGAGTGAATAATCTATTAACATTCCACTACATAACTTAATAGTAGGTTATATAAAGTTTTACCCCTTAGACATTGATACAGACTTTTACAGACTTCGTGCAATTGCAATTTCTATCCAGTTACGTGAAAGTGGTGATACATTGAAAACATGGCATTCAAGCATAATTCTGAGTGTTTTCGTAGTAAAATTTTAGTTCGAAATATGGCCTCAAGAAAACTCAATAAAACAATTACGCTTTAATGTCCGTTGTTTATACGATCCTTACACTTATTACGTATAACGTGATTTTAACTATTAATTTATTTTATGTAGATACTTGAATGGACAAATTAATTTCAGAAGTCGTTTTCTGTTTCAACGAAATAACGATTATGTCAAAAACGTATATGGTTATATTCAAAAGAAAGCAAATAAATTATAGACGTGTTGAAAATTACAGATTGTGAACAATTTAAGGGTACTGATGATATGACTACCGAAACAATACAAAAAGATTTGTCAAAATACAGAATTGTTGCAAACATATAATTATTTTTGTAATACAATATTTATGTTCAAAGACGTAGTACCAATTTTTATACATTTTATTTGGGGTACTCATCTTGGGTTGCCCATATCTAAGCTTATTCAACGATGAGTTTCGGGAAAAATACTTTATTTCATGTTACTTATATAAAGGTCTTTGCATGTATGTCCACATGATGTACAACATCAACGTTGATACGTTTATAGCTAGTCTTATATTTTTAACGATTAATCAAATTAAGGTACTTGAATACAAATTAAATAATTTGAAAGTAAATTCGAATGAACTGAGATATAGTAAAGAGTTTCAAGAAAATCTTCAAATGCTTAAACTTAAGCAATGCTTGGGACGTTATGATAAAATAATAGTGTATGTAATATTGAATTTATACCAATTCAAGTTTCAAGCAAGCGTTCAGGAAATATACTTGATAACATTGTTCGTGGTGTTTGGAATGGTATTAGCGAAAATCTGAGTTATTCTATGTGTATTTTGTTTAGTACTTGATTTTTAATACATTACTTTTATCCTGTATTTTTTTTTCGTGGTTAGACACTCGCTACAGCTTTATTATTGCTACATCACGAAATTGACGGCTCAATCGGAAGAGAACAACATCTTAAAAGAACATCAGTCTCTTTAGCTAATAGTAATATAATGCTGCTATTTTACTGGTAAAACATGCAGGAAGTCGATGGATGCAGGTGGCTCAGGAACGTGCTTTGTGGCATACCTTGGGGGAGGCCTATGTTCAGCAGTGGATTTGTGAAGGGCTGTAATGATGATGATGATGATGTTGCTGCTAAGTTTCGTATTATGATACATTTATTGCGGTAAGAGTATGGTAGCTTAGTTAAAATAATTGCTTATGTATTCCCTTTTTAAAAAGTTATAGTTTGTGTTCTATTTTCGTTTTCATGTTATAAAATCTCCTTCTTCTCTTGTAACATTTATAAGAAGTTATCAATATTAGTAAGATGGATCTTAAAATACTATTGTTGCACGCTGAATAAAATGTTTATTTTATAAATCTAATGAAATAGGCAGCATTCTATGTGTTAGCTTTTTTATCCTGCTTTATTCTTTTAATTTAATTAATATATATATATATATATATATATATATATATATATATATATATATATATATATATATATATCCAAAGGTTCGATAATAGTCTTGGAAATAGCAGAAATAAGTAAGTGTTGACACTTACTCAAATGATAAATGGTATGATGTTCTTTTCGGTAATTAATTGTTCACATTTTATTATATTAATTTAAATAAATCTTCCTATTCCATTTTTGTCTTTTATTTAGTACAGAACCCTTTAGTAAAATAACTGCAGTATTTTCTTAGTTTGAAGAGTGATAGACACCTTGCCAATGCTGTTATACGAATGAGTATAAATTTTATAGCAAAGGTTAATGTTCTAACTGTGACGTGGTAGAGCCACGCTACTTATTATGCTCGAAGGACCAATGGGTCATCTCGACCGAGGCAACACCAGGCTCTCACAAAATACCAGCGCGAAACAGTAGAATAATAATGTTTCGTATGTTGAATGTAGAGAACTGCGGAACCCTGGCAACGAGTGATTCCATCTTTATCACAAAGGACATAGAAACATTTTGATTATTAGTAGAGGATAGGCCACAGGATCCACTTGCCTTGAGGTGGACTGTGTGCTCACTTATCACTGTGACTCATTTCTCGTTAAATTCCATTGGCCATTTAAAATAAAATGTTCTCTATGACTGAAGTTGAAATGTTTAAATTCAGCAAGAAACATTTTCCTAAAACTAGAGTCCTAAATACTAGTGACGGTCGTTCTGAGTGGCCTTTAGGAGCCCACTTGGGGGTCGTGGGGAATAGGAGTTTCGCCACTCGCCCTATCCCACGCAGCTCGACTCTGACGATATCCAACCACTATTGGGGGACTTTGAGAGCCGGTGGAGGAAGGACCTGTTATTATTACGATGTATCAATCTCCCTAAACTCCGTGGGAAGCACATTCTTTCTTAACCCACGGTCGCTGCGTTATGGACTCAAGTTGGGGGTCCTTGCAGGGTCAAACCGGTGCCTTGTGTCCCGGTGCGGTGCGTCTATCCTAATGAGGAAGATGGGGGGAATTGTCTTTTGCCAAAAGCTCCCCTCGCGGGAGCTTTTGGCAAAAGGGACAAGTTATAATGAAGTACATTGCAACATATGAAACTTTGGATTGAGTTTTTCGGTATACATTTTATGGATTTATTCTTTTTACTTATGTGCGCATTTTTAAACGATATAACTGTACTTTATTAGCTATTTAAACTGATACAATGAGTTTTGATCCTCTTTCTTTTAATTGTTGCTGATTGCTCTTTAGAATTTTATTTAATACATAGCAATATACTATATACAGCAGTCGACGAGCTACAGTAAGTAATGAACGAAATGATGAAACTCACCTGCAAACCTTAATGATGATTGTGGGTTACGCTATTGTAGTTAAATGTACATAGTTAACTGAGCCACATAGTTAAGCCTGATTTATTCAAAAATATCACGACACTATATTAAACAAAAAAAAAAAACGGAAAAATTATATGTATGTAAACATGTTCTCCAAACTTAATTTCATTTGTACAACGCCAACGATCGACTAATGACAATAATCAATACGTAATTATTCCAACAGTCAGCATTACCAATGCTCGTACGCTGGCTTTGTTGGCGTCATTGGGTCAGTGTCGTGAGTTTGGCCAACTCGGAAAATACCATTCCGTTCCGCAATTTTTTGAAATACTATGTCCAGGATTCTATGATATTCCTCTTCTTTAGAGTGAGCTAAACATAGGCTGTAAATTTACTTTAATTTTTTTCCTAAGCCCTAAGTTTCTATGAATGGAACACATAAAGGTTCAATCATTGAGCGATCACAACAACTTTTTTAAAGATTACTACTTTTAACACTTCTTTTAATTAACTTAAGATCCGCGTGGGCCACGAAAAATATTTTATGAACAACCCGCCATATCTTTGCCTTCTCAGCTCATATTAATGTTGCGTTATTTAGATATAAGATAATCAAACACCACTTATTTAACAATATTTCATTTCTTATTTTAAAAATTATTCAAGTTTTTCGGATAAAATATAGCCTACATTACTATTGCCATTGCTCTCTGTTTGTAAAGTTTTTTTTTAATTTTATTTTAAAAACTTTACACCCATACCTTTCCGAACTGGCAGACAGACAGATTGACGAAAATTTTCAAGAATGTTATTTGTGTGTCAATGTCATGCACATAATCCCTTCAGCTCAATATAAGGTAGATATTTTCATATTACAGACAGACACTAATTTAATTTATATTTTATATACTCGAATACGAGGGCGACGCTGAAAGTTTTTAGAACTGGCCACTTGTAAACAATATAAATAAAAAAATTGTTCAAATTTTGAAAATGGAACTCCTTGCTAATAATATTGAGTGTGTTTGGCAGAAAAAAGCGCTAGGAAGCGCTTGTAAGTAACATGGCGATCGTAAGCGGTGAGCGTTGTCAAATGGTAATTAGCTATTTTCCTCTAGGACACTAAAGTATTTATATTAAAAACTTACCAATCATGAATTTTTAATAACATGTATAATATGTTTATTCATTTCATTATATTACTTAGTACAACACTTGTCTTGGAAAAAGTTCGGGAGAAACGACCTAACAATAGGATCCTCCTTCACCTTGACAACGCCTCTTCACACACCGCCAAGCAAACAATAGACTACTTGGCGACGTCAGACGTGGAATTACTCGGTCACCCGCCCTATAGCCCCAACCGACCTCGCACTTTGCGATTTTTATTTATTTCCGAAAATTAAAGACAAACTTCGATGAAAACCTTTTATGGACGCCGAGGAAACAGTTGCTGCGTACAAAGTGCCGTCGAAGAAACCCCTAAGGACGAGTGAGCAAAGTGCTTTTCTCGGTGGTTTCATGGGTTGCAGCGATGTATTGATGTAAATGGACACTATTTTGAAAAGACGAGAAAGGTAAAACTAATAACTTGCTAGTTTGTTCAGTTTTAGATTTTCTAAGAATTTTCAGTGTCACCCTCGTATAAAGCATGTAGCATGCAATGTAGTCGAAGAAAATGCTCTCCTATAGATCGGTCACAATGTTCGATGCCTCAACTGTATATGGAAGTTCGAAAAC
This sequence comes from Parnassius apollo, assembly GCA_907164705.1. Lineage (NCBI taxonomy): Eukaryota > Metazoa > Arthropoda > Insecta > Lepidoptera > Papilionidae > Parnassius > Parnassius apollo. The sequence continues at coordinate 29,071,502 of CAJQZP010000693.1, forward strand.
TCAAACATAATTTTTATGTGATACAATTGCAAACTAACGGTTTCCGGATATTTTTTACATATTCTGTGATATCTTGCTTTTTGGAAAATTCTACGGTTCTTGGTCTATACGAAGTGGCCTATAGATTTTCATTAGTGAGTTCAAATCAAAATATGTGACGTATATGGCCGCATTTTTTATCGTGTTGAATTTAATTTTTTGGTGTAGAAGCTTGAATTTTTTACACCAGCATAGTCTTTAGTAGTTTACATTCATTTCAACTTGATATTGATACCTCGACCCGTTTTTGAAATAAAAGGTCTTGACGGATGGACAGACCAATAACAATTAAATTTCCTTTTGTGGTTTGAAACTAAAGAAAATTGTTTTTCCAGATGCCAACCTCTCCTGCGTGTATCCTATTTGATATCGCCGACTTCTTATATCAATGGTTAAATAGTAATGCCCTCAAAAACATAACTTGTAAAAAAAGTCTAGCAACTTAGTTCTTCTATCGTAAAAAGTTGTGAGTGATCCAAATCGCATTAAAACACAATGTATCTCACAAGTAATACATATTATATTAAATTGGATTGCTTAGTCTGATTGCCAAGTCAATATATTTATTTAAAACTTAAAAGTTTTTTTAAATTGATATGGTCACAACAAGATGTTTATGTTTGTTATGTTAGCTAATTACGTAATAACTTAAGACAGAAGGACCCTTAAGTAAGGACATTAACCGATTTGGTATTACATGGATCTCACGACTTTTTACGATAGAAGAAGTGAGTTGCGAGACTTGTTTTTTTTTACAAGTTATGTTTTTGATGGCATTTCATTTCTTTTTGCAGATAGTCCTACTTTTTTCCTTTCGGTACTTTCTACTTCTTGATTATCAATAAAGTACCTACCTACACCTTTTATTGCATTATATTGGGTCCTTACATATGAAATTAGCGTTTTGTCGTACTGACCACTTTGATCTGAAATATCTCCTCTTTGGTTAAGAATTCCAAATTCAAATTTATAAATTCATTTAGGTACATTTGAGTTTTAAAAACAGTCATTAATTTGTTTTTTTCTTATTATTTTTTTTTGGAGTCGCTTATTACCGCACAATGGAAAACATGAAATATCGGTATGTTTACGAATACGAGTTCTACCGTAGCACCAGTGCTGCAGAAACAGCTCGAAGGATTATTGATGTGTACGGCGCTGATGTCACAAAAGAAAACACGGTACGTTTTTGGTTTCAACGTTGTCGTTCTGGAAATTTCGACCTTCAGAACCAACCCCATGGACGGCCGAAGACCAAAGTGGAAAATGAAGAATTAATGGCTATTGTGGAAGCAGATCCATCACAAAGTACTTCAGAGATAGCTGCAGGCTTCGGGGTAAGTGATAAAACTGTATTAATCCAATTGAAGCAAATTGGGAAAGTAAAGAAACTTGAACGATGGGTACCTCATGAATTGAGTGAATCGAACTTGAAAACAAGCGTCGACTACTGTGTTACTGTGCTCAACCGCCACAAAACTGAAGGGATTTTAAATTAAATCATAACTTGTGATAAAAATTGGATACTGTACGATAATCGGAAGTGCTCGTCGCAGTGGCTGAACCCTGGAGACCCAGTCAAATCCTGCCCTAAACGAAAATTGACTCAGAAAAAGTTACTTGTGAGTGTTTGGTGGACTAGCACCGGTGTCGTTCACTACAGCTTTCTAAAATCTGGCCAAACGATTACGGCAGATATCTATTGTCAGCAACTGCAAACCATGAAGGAAGAACTAGCTGCTAAACAACCGAGATTGGTCCATCGCTCTAGGCCACTGCTGCTTCACGACAACGCAAGACCACGCACTGCACAACAAACAACCACTAAGTTAGATGAGCTGAAATTTGAATGTCTGCGACATCCATCGTACTCCCCGGACCTTGATCCAACAGATTACCATTTTTTCCGGAGTTTGGACAACTTCTTACAAGGAAAAAATTCAACTCGGATGCGGCAGTCCAAACCGCCTTCAAAGAGTTTATTGATCCTCGCCTGCATGGTTTTTTTTTTGTAGTAAAGGGACCAATGAACTACATATGAGATGGCAAAAGTTCGTAGATAACAACGGTGCATACTTTGATTAATTAAATTTGTTTTATAAAAAAAATTGAGAGGTGTCAAGGGACACCCGGATGAAACGAGACTAGATTGCTTAGTGCGATTGCCAAGTCAATCTGTATATTTAAAACATAAAAGATTTTTAACATTGATATGGTCACTATAAAATGTTGTTGATTAGCTAATTACGTAATAATTTAAAACAGAAGGACCCTTAAGTAGGAACTGAATAAATAAACCAACTTGGTATTACATGGATCTCACAACTTTTTACGGTAGAAAAACTGAGTTGCGAGACTTGGTTTTTTACAAGTTATGTTTTTGATGGCATCTCATTTCTTTTTGTAGATAAGATAGTCCTACTCCTTTACCTTTCCGGTACCTTCTACTTCTTGAATACCAACAACGTATATATCTAGATCCACACATGTTATACATCATATACAAGTACACTCACTGCAAATGTAACTTTAAGCGACAGTAACCTAATGGCAGAGCGCGGACCGCGAACTCAAAAAGGTCGTGGGTTCAAATCCGCCATTCAACTACTGGCGTGAACCACTCGTAACACAAGCAATTTAAGGTTACCACGAGTGATTAAGGGGAATATTAGGAATGTTTATAGCATTGTTAATATTCTTTAAAAAAAAACTTTGTAATTCTATATATTTATATGGAATTACAAAGTTATTTATGCTGTATCTAGAAAACTGGACCGAAATTAACAAATATTTTAGATTTCCTTGATTTATACACTAAACGCTAATAGTATTCTAAATTTGAAGCTTTTATGCCTGCTAGAAGTGCCTTAGACTTTTGATGATCGGTCAGTCAGTGAGTGACAAAATTAAGAAACTTTGACTAGTTTTAATTCTTAAACTATTGGTTCTAATTGAATAAAATTTTAAATATACCATGTTTATACAATGTATACTCGGTTACTGAAAATTCAGGCTTCTAGTTAAATTGACTTCGAAGATATAGGGGGTCGAAAATGGCCTAAATAAGTATGTACGGCCGTGACGCTTTTTTGCTCGACTTGGCGGCGGCACTGCCGTGCCCCCAGATTAATCAGTACAAGGCTATCGGTGCTGTACTTACCACACCAACGCCGCCTAGCGTGTTCAAAATATGACCAAATCTATCAAATTGTACTTGTCTATGCGGATTCTTAAAAATACCTATTTTCAGCAGTGGATAACGAAATAAGCACATGATTTTGAGTAAAATTTTAAATAAATTTAAAAAGTGTACGATTTGAAATACATTTCGCAATTCTGTGACGTTTTTAATTTTTTGTAGTATAAAGGTGACAAAACAAACACATAGTTCATTTTATCGGAAGTAAATGCTGTGCCTATAGACATAGGTGCCTAACTAGCTAACTACATTCATCCGCGATTAAAAATCAAAACTTAATTTCACCCCTGAGCACTTAGATGGAATGGCTCGTTTCCTGTAAAAAGGATCTCCATTTTTTTACACTCACCATACGAAATACAGCAGCATTAAGCTCCAATTTTAAGTACGTACGTGTACATCATGAATTTGCTGCAGTCTATGGGATAAAATTGGATAATTTAGAAAACTAAATTATTCCAAGCTGGCACACGCCCTCCACCAAATATAGTTGACACAATGAATTCTTACAAAATGAACAAAACGTTTTTTACAATGTACTTGTGTCACTGTTGTGACTACCCAGTAAGACTGCAAAACGTGGTTCACATACACGTTGTAGTGAATATAAAATCCATGAGAGAAAAACACTATATTATGGTTTTTAACTTTCATTGTATTTAGTGCTTAAAATGTTAGTTATACTAATGATTTATTATATTTACGCGAGTTTTTCTAGGTATTTTGTTGTAATTGTCATAAATAAGATATATGCAAAAATATTTTTTTAACGGTCATCAAACATTAGTGGGTGCTTGATGTAACCTGTACATCATTATAATTCATTGAAAATAGCGGCTAAATGTAAAAGTCAGTGAGCTCCGGATTTAAAAACGATAAAAACTGTCCTTAATAAATTAGTAATTTAAAAACAATAATTCAGTAAAATGCATGTATTTTTTAACATATTACTATTACGAAAGAATTAATATGTGGTTATACCTATTTGTAAGGCAATTAGTAATTATAGTAATTCTCTAAAAAAAGGTTAGTTAGTGGTAAGAAAGTTACAGCCTGTATACGTCTCACAGCCGGGTGCAGGCCTCCTCATGGCAAACTTCATATGTCACACAGGGCTCTCTAACTATGAGGTTATACTTGTTAAAAAGGTTGCGGTTGCCAATCCGCTCGCCAAGCGTGGCAACATGGTTAATATAACACCTATGAGGTAATCTAAGGAAAAGGATTATGTTCAGCAGTGGTCTTTTAATAGGCTGTCACGTTAACGGTATCCCATTTTGTAAAAAAATTCTATACAATAAGTAGTATACAAAATTGATGATATTTAGTAAGGAAATATAATATAACACATAAAAACAAGCAAAAAAATTGTATTTTAAGCTTACTTGATATATAAAAAATAAAACATACACAGGCATGCGCCCCCCTTTAAAATGCCGGCTTATTTGATAGACTCATTTGATATGAAATTTGTCATGACATGGTGTAGAATAAACTTTATGTAATGTAAGTGAATATTTGTTACGAGATGAATTACTAGATGGCGTTGGACTATAAATGCATCGTAACATTCTAGATGGCACTCGGAGTCACGGATTTTCTAATTTCGCTATCTACCTAAACTAGTTTGTGTTTAAGGTAGAGTACACGTAGTTAAATACTTGTTTTATGAAGGTTAGCACAATTTTTAACTAATGTATATATGTGTTTACATTGATTACAGCTTCCCTGGTTACCTGTGTTTGTTGACAAGCAGAAAACTCAATACAGTACTATTTCAATTTGAAAGGGAAGAGAAACAGTACAATAACACAAAGTACAGGTTGGGAGGCTTTGTATATATATATATATATATATATATATATATATATATATATATATATATACTGTCTCGGTTTTTAATATGTTAGGTTCTTCTTCTTTTGATTCAGTTTTTGAAGTCCACTCCTGCAGATAAGGCTATGTAAGGCTATTTAAGTATAAGGCTATGAGGGCAGATCTGATGCTTTCATGTTGGTAAAGAAAAAAAAATATTTATCGTGTAGTAGCGGTTTACGAATATCCACTGCCCCATATCATCACGTGAGTGTCGTAAGAGGCGGCAGAGGGAAACAAATCAGGAGATGGGCAGCAGAGTCTTCCTAATAAAGATTAAATATAAAAAACTGCGGTTGCCAACCCACTTGCCAGTCAATCAATGGGAGAGGCCTATGTTCACCAGTGGACTTTAATTGGCTGTAACTAGAACGGAATGGTTCAATCCTCAGTCACCATAGCCCGCCCCGTCTACTGCTAACTAGTAGGTGTCATCTGCAGGTATTATAAGCATTGTTTCCTCTTATCTGTTGAAATTATTTTATAATTTATAGGTATTATACTACAAAACAAATAAGTACATACGCTTACACGTGCGTCTGTAGGTAGACGCGCGGTCAGACTCACTCACACACGAACACACACGTCTGAATAATATCTTTATTTATTATATTAGGTAGCATTATTGTTACACATGTTATACTCCAGCTCTCACCTCCTCGACCTCTCACCTCACGGAGGTTCACAATTCGCAAGGCAAAACCATTAACGAATAACGATATGAGCTTCGTAGTCGTGGATCCTCGAATTTTTTATAATTAATTAGTTGATGGTAATTAGTTGGAACTTCAGCCGAAATCAATATTTATAAAAAATACACAAACGTTTAGTTTTGCATCTATTTAATCGTTATATATTATACACATATACATTATACAATATGTGTGTTACCATCATGATGAAATCAGCGTACAAAACCAGTGTCGCATAAAGCTTCAAAATCAATTTTAGAAAACACTTTGTGAAACGGCAATAACATTTTTTATATCAAGCACACTCAGAGACACTCTACTGTTGGTATAATCAAACGATACCACTTCTTTAATTAACAAATCAAACCCATTGTTTCACCGAATTAAAAGCTTCAACATTGGAACATTTAAAAATCGTACGTTAAAAATGTAAGATTTTTAAATTTTATCTTGTTTTTTAAAAAACCAACTGGAGTCTGTAAATAGTCCAAAGCAATAAAAGGCGAAATGGAAAGCTCTACAAAGAATTGTAGCAACAAGGAGAGAATTATTCGGTGTCACCGACGGCACGCGCAGTAATATATGTTTTAATAAAAGAGTTTCAAGTCGCTCTCGAACATACATCACGCAAGAAATTGCTATTATAAGAAATAATTGGATAAAAATTACATAGACTTGATTTATTATTTTACATTCAACTCAGCCACTTATCTTATAGAACTACCTACTAAGAACATTATATTATTATTGTTTCTAGTTTTAGGTACATTAAGCATTTAATAAAATTATTTTAACGAATTTTATCGCGTTCAATTTACTTACATTTGCAGCTCTCATAATCACGCAGTTGACTCAAACATATAAGTAAATTAAACGCGATAAGATTCGTAAAATAGTGTAATTCAATGTGTAGTGTTCGCTTTATTATAAGAAATCACCTCATTGAGCAAATTTAAAATTCTAACTCTCATTAGAAGTATAGCTGTACTAGCGAATCGCCCCGATTTAGCATGGTTATTGTTTTATATTATCTTTTAAAGATGTTACTACAATACGGAAACCTCCTTACATAAAATATGCCGAGTGTGGCAACTGGCAACAATAGCAAATATCCGTCCTATGAGGGCCAATTTATGGTGGATGCCTATGTTCAGCAATGAACTTCGGTTGGCTGTTATGATAAATATAATTTACACTTAATATACATTAAGTATATAATTACTATTATTATATATAAAGATATATAACTTACACTTTTTTATAATGATTTCTTAAATTTACGCGAACACTACACATTGAATAAAACTATTATTTACGGATTTTATCGCGTTTAATTACTTTAATTTATTTTTATTATTATCCCGACTTTCTCTTACACCCCATTCAGGGGGGCCATACACGGGGGGGGGGGGGATAAAATCCGTAAATAATAGTTTTACACTTTTTTATTATTTTCGTTGTTCGGTCTGAACGAATGATACTGAGCTGTATTTGATTCCCCGCCCCTGAAGGTAGTCTAACCAACCTGTAATCTTATAACATAAAATTTAATCATGCGCGGATAATATTTTAGAAGTCTCTTTATAGTGTTCAGTTGCAGCAATATAATATCGTATCGGTATCGGTTACAAACAAGCACATACCTAGTCCATCTTGTGGTAAGTGAATGCTTTGGCCCATAGACATCTATCTACATATATCCTCTATTAAGAATCAAAATGCAGATGCTTTGTCGCTCCTAAGGATAAGGACCAAGATGGAATGCTTCGTTTTTAGCAAGAAAGGTCTCCGGATCTTTACAATCATCATACGAAAACACGGCAGCATTAAGCTGCTATTTTACGCTGGTATTCTGTGAGAGCGTGGCCCTACCCCATTATGTAGTTGCAAAGTGATTCTACCACCAGCAGAGGGATGTGTATAGGCTGCAATTTTAACTTACTGATCTATTCCAAAGACTTTTTATGTTGCAGTTATCCTAATAAATTAAAAAAAAATTTATAGGATTTCAAAATCTTTTAAAAATATTGGAAAGGTTCTCATGAACGAAACATGCATATTTTATGTAAGGATAGTAGAGAAGTGATTCCGTTTTGTGGTAACTTTATTAAACGATAACATTAAACAATAACTATGCCCTATCGGAGCAATTCGCTAGTATGACTATACTTCTAATGAGAGTTAGTATTTTAAATTTGCTTAATGTGGTGATTTCTTATATAAACGCGAACACTACAAATTGAATAAAACTATTTAACGGATCTTATCGCGTTTAATTTACTTACATGTTTGAGTACACCGCGCGACTATAGGTGCTGCAAATGTAAGTAAATTGAACGCGATAAAATTAGTTAAAATAATTTTATTAAATGCTTAATGTGCCTAAAACTAGACACATTGATAACTATTGATACTGGTTCTTAGTATGTATTTCTATTCGATAGGTGGCTGAGTTGAATGTAAAATAATAAATGAAGTCTATGTAATTTTTGTCCAATTATTTCTTATAATAGCAATTTCTTGCGTGATGTATGTTCGAGAGCGACTTGAAACTCTTTTATTAAAACACATATTACTGCGCGTCCCGTCGGTGACACTGAATAATACACTCTTTGTTGCTACAACTCTTTGAAGAGCTTTCCATTTCACCTTTTATTGCTTAGGAATATTTATAGACCCTAGTTAGAATTTTAAAAAGCAATATAAGATTTAAAAATCGTACATTATTTTTGAACATACGAGTTTTCAGTGCCCCAATGAGTTGAAAGTTTTAATTCCCTGAAACAATGGTTTTGATTTGTTAAGGGTACACTAGTCGCTTATTCTTCTATACAAAAGTAGTCCGGCGATAACTCCACTGTTTGATGGTGTACGTTCAAAATAAAAAATGATTTCAATTTGTCTCATCATTATCTAGCCCTGTATGGAAACAAAAAAGTAAATATTTAAAAGTCATAAGCGTCGAAAATTCCGAATTTCAACACTATTTTTAACACATCTTTGGGCGGAAATAAATACCATAAGAAGAACGAAAATTGCAAAACAGTTATAGGGATAGATTAGTTATTCAAATATGCAAATAATTTTTTTTTAAACAGATACATTCAATAGGTTTTTCGTGACTACCAAAGGTCTGTTTATAAAATTTCGCGCGCCCGTTTTTGTTATAAAACATCTTGCCTTTCGCTACAAATTGTTTCCCCGATCAGTGGGACGGACGGAGGGGGGGGGGGCGCAGCGCGCACCCACACATGCTCACTAGGTTAGCCGCTGCTATCTATTTATGGTTGTAATACCTACATATCTACATCTTTATTTAGAAAAATTGCTTCCTTTTGTTCGTGTCCATTGCTAAAGCCGGGATGAATATAGCTGCTAAAATGTGCCCATAAGTTTGTTGAAGCACATTTAGTTAAAATTGAAAACAGGTAGTTACATAATAATGAACTTTCGATACAGGTAGTACATTAGGTAGGTACTTAACTACTTTAATTTGCTAACTAACGAAAACATCTCATAGATAAGCACGATTATCGAAAATCTTAAAATTATATATTAATTTAATTAGAATAGGTAATTTTTAGATTTTCGATAATCGTGCTTGCGTATAGGAATCTCATATCCTAATATACCTAATGTAATTTATGTAAGTAGGTACATAATAATCTAAGAAGGGCAGTCAATGATAAATAAAATGTGTTTTGTAAGTTGTTTTTTTTTAAAACACTTTAACACAAAAAAACATGAAACTGAGAAGAAGCACCCGATCTACAAACTCAGAGAGGTCAGTCCAGGTATTACATTGGTCATGTCGTACGAGAACCAGGCTAATATGGTCCTTTGAAGAAAGAATCATACAGATGTGAGTGGACAGTTTTACTTAGTACTTTTTAGGATTCCGTACCCGAAGGGTAACCAGCAGGGCCCTATTACGAAGCCTCCGCTGTCCGTGTGTCTGTCTGTCAGCGCGCTGCATCTCATGATCCGTAATAGATAGATGGTTGTAATTTTCACAGAACGTGTATTTCTGTTGCCGCTATAACAGCAAGTGGTAAAAATAAATTTGAAATTAAAGGATTTTCTGCTAGAAAAAGAAACGTGTATTTTTGTCTTTTTTTTGATCGATAATAATATGTCGATATTAAATCTTGTAATCTCTGAAGCTCGGATGTCAGATTCGCACCTGGCAAAATATTTGTTTATATTTAACCTTACCTCAGACATAATCATATTTTTTTATATATAATTTACTAATAAATATGTAGGTATTAGGTATTCTTTCTTCTTGAAATTATAATGATCATTAAGCGTAGAAAGCTTCAATGAATCGTTAGTTACTTAAACACTGCGACTCGAGTAGGTACCAACATGCCTAATAGAAAGTATTTTCTACCAATAACCAAGAGCTATCATGTGAAGATTATTATTATTTGAATACTTACATCGAAATGATCACAAACAACAATATGCTACTGTGTTTGGTCCTAAAGGATGTGCTCTTCTCATAGCATTTGCCCATTTATTTCTGAGGGTAGGGTTTCTAGGCACATTAAAAAACAACTCTTCAGGTGTTTTTGTGGCCGTATTTTTACATTGAGACACAGCACAATATTTAATAGATGGTGTCATGTTCTATAATGTTCCTTGTTAAAAATATATAGCAAGTAAATCTGCGCGAGACGGGCACATTCGAGTAAATGTTTTGATTTTCTAAGAGCGCGTCGGGTCTCTCGCACGAAGATGGAAATTGTGACGTCATCAACGATGTCGCTCCGGCCCGCGGCTTTTAATTTTGCGCCTTTATATCTCGGTCAGTTTTAAAGATAGAAAAAAATTAAATACACGGTTATTCTCGTAATTTTTTGTAGATTGTTTTGGCATATAAAACAAAAAATGGTTATCTTCTCCATTGCCGTTTGAGTTTATGTTATTATTCTAAAATGAATCGCATAGGTACGCGATGATGCCGTCGCGCATTGCGTCACTCGAATGCGTATGTGTGTGCGCACTAGCTTCTTATTGCTCATCACAGCGTCTATCCCTTTCGCACGAGATGTCGGCCGAGATAGCATGCATTTTGCCTCGCCCACCATTTAGTTCGTACCATCGACTAGGGCAACCTTAAGCAATGAATTTGTATCGTTTGATGATTCCAACCGTAGAGCGTCTCTGAGTGTGCTTAATATCAAAAATGTTATAAAAGCCGTTTCACATAGAATTTTCTATAATTGATTTTGAAGCTTTATGCGACACTGGGTTTGTTTGCTGATTTCATCATGATGGCAACACATTTATTATTATATTATATTTTATTATATATGTGTATAATATGTTATATATTAAATAGACGCAAAACTAAACATTTGTGTCTTTTCATAATTATTGGCTTTTCATAAATATTTTGGCTAAAATTCCAACTAATTACCATCGACTAATTAATTATAAAAAAAATCGAGGAACCCCGATTACGAAGCTCCTGTCGTTACTCGTTAATGGTTTTGCCTCGAGAATTGTGAACCTCTGTGAGGTGAGAGGTCGGAGAGGTGAGAGCCGGAGTATAACATGTGTAACAATAATGCTACCTAATATAATAAATAAAGATATTATTCAGACGTGTGTGTTCGTGTGTGAGTGAGCGTGACCGTGCGTCTACCTACAGACGCTCGTATAAGCGTATGTACTTTACTTATGTGTTTAATAGTATAATACCTATAAATTATAAAATAATTTCAACAGATAAGAGGAAACAATGCTTAAAATACCTGCAGATGACACCTATTAGTTAATAGTAGACGGGGCGGGCTATGGTGACTGATGATTGAACCATTCCGTTATAGTTACAGCCAATTAAAGTCCACTGGTGTACATAGGCCTCTCCCATAGATTGACTGGCAAGTGGGTTGGCAACCGCAGTTTTTTATATTTAATCTTTATTAGGAAGACTCTGCTGCCCATCTCCTGATTTGTTTCCCTCTGCCGCCTCTTACGACACTCACGTGATGATATGGGGCAGTGGATATTCTTACACCGATACTACACGATAAATATTTATTTAAGTTTTTCTTTACCAACATGAAAGCATCAGCTCTGCCCTCATTAACCCGACTTCCTTATATGGTATGTATGTGCAAGTTTTTACGAATCACCTTACATAGTCTTATCTGCAGGAGTGGACTTCAAAAGCTGTGTCAAAAAGAGAAGAACTTAACGTATTAAAAACCAAGACAAAAAAGGCTATTTTCAATTAATTCATAAAATGAGGAGGTTCTCAATTCGACTGAGTGTTTTTAACGCGTGTTTAGTCAGAACTTTTCTTCTAGGTGATTTTTTTTTATTTGAAAGCTGGTGCTTCTCATGTTATCCCATATAAATTTGATCAAGATTTAGTAATTTTAAGTCATCTTTAGCAATACTTATTTAATTGACTTCGACTAAGTTGATGATGTTTTCATTTTATCTACATTAAAGTCGGTTGTGCAAATTTTTAATTTTACAACATGTTCATTTGATTGTTAGTCCTGTGTTTGCATTAGGTTAGCTCACAGCATCCATATTGACATTTATCATTAAATTTGTGCCATTTTAATAGAATGTATCGCACATATAATAATGTAACGTACTGCATTTGTTTTATTTTTCTGCTGCATATCATATCGCATATCACGGTTCTTACAAAATACTAGTTAACAAGATTATTGATATGTTATAAGTGATAACCGTGCTACCAGCAAATTTAAAATAAAGCCGATGAGTTAGTGAAAAACTTTTGGTTTAGAATCTTTTACCATAGCGTAAATAACTGTTCTTTACTTTGTATAAATTGACTGAGCTACTTTACTCAAACTGATTAATAATTAAAACAAATCCTAACTTTAGAATAACAGTCCCTCGAAGCAAAGCAATGTTCAACGCAGAAGATATTGTGAACTAATTAAATTAGAAAGCAAACTAAGATATTATCTTATTTAATCGTATTTTATTAATTACTGACAAACCATGACGTAGACATTGATAACTTGAAAAACAAGACAATATGGTTTTAAATCACTACATATTGGCTATATTCAGTTTACTTTATGATGTCATTTGGAGACGAATAAGAGTAACTTAACTTAATGCATTTTGACAAAATAAAGACATCTAAGTACTAAAATAAGTTTTAGATGAAACGGTTCCAAAATAAGCATAAAAAATAAAGTAACAAGGACATTGTAAACTGGTACAGTTTTTTTTTATAGGATAGGGTGGCAAACGAGCCCACAGTCCACCTGATGGTAAGTGGGTATTATAGCCCATAGACATCTACATTTGCCTTCGATAAACCCCTGAGGACTAAGACGGAATTTCTCGTATTCAGTAAAAAGGGTCTCTTGTTCTCTATACTCACCATACGAAACGCAGCAGCATTAAGCTGCTACTTTACGCTAGTATTCTGTGAGAGTGTAGTCCTTTGCCGGTTCGGTCAAGCCAACCCATTCGCGCTATAACCATAATATGGCTGCAGCTATACCACTTATAAATTTTATATATGAGTGTTATAGTTAAGATGTCCTTTTATGTATTTAAAATACTTGTGCCAGAAGGCCACACATGGCTTTGTTACATTCTTAAAAATTATATCGAGTAGTGGACTTTAAAAAAACAGTTGATGTTTTTTGAGGGATTACATCAAAGTCTTAAGCATTTTAATAATTTATCAAGTTATCGTATTCTTTAACCTATTTAAGCAAAATCCAGATATAGATAGTTCTTTTCAGTTAATATGTCATTAGTTGATCATTTCCTGAAAGATTCAATGACGCCAGGCGTAGACGGTTGGTGAGTACAGATCCAAATCTGTAGACTAGTGATATTTCTTATCTTTATGGTAGTAGGTTGCGTTTGGATAAAATATTCCCTCTGTCTGTACGTATATGAAAAATTACGACACTTAGAATGAGAAATTCTTAGACATAACTGTTTTCAGTACTTGATTTAATATCATCATTATAGTTCATCACAAGTAGGTCTTCTTCAACTTCCCTCAGGAGTTAAAAATAATTTAAAGCACGATATTGACCCATTTGTATCCACCGAATTTCAACATTTCTTACCAAGTAGTCACTCCTTATAGGTGGGATCGCTACACTGCTTTTCCCGGTACAATGCGGCCGCTCGAAAACACTTCTTCCCCATGGGTTATCGGTTTTACGAGTTATTTAGCCGGCCCATTGCCACTTGAGCCCTTTGATCCATTGGGCTATGTGGGTTACTCCAGTTGACGCGGAGACACGTTGGACATAGACTTCTTCAAAGCTCACTGAGCGACCTTGAGCTCCTCCATATTCCCTGCAGTGAAGGCCCACGTCTAAGATCCATATTTTATTTTATAATCTTCTTTGTGTGACATTCCTTAGTGCGCAATTGTTATTGTAATAATTACACAGGTTAATAATTTTATTTGTCTCTTAATAAATCACTTTTTGCTACAGGCTAAGAGTGTTTTGCATACATTCACGTAAATATCTTAATAGATTCAGGTACGCTAAACATCTACCGGAAAACGTTTACCGGCTAAAGCGTTGCAATTACCTCGCATTGCAGACCGACGCCGGAGCTTAATAAAGCTGGGGTCCGAAAGTATTCATTTTTGGCTCGTCGGCTCATACGAGTTTTAAGTCATTTGGGCGAAATTTTAAGTTGAGTAATTTTTCCGCGGAACGAGCTGACTCCAGCCAGCGAAATAACACTCGTTAACTTTGAGCGCAGCATCCCCCTAGGCAATTATTTTTAAATATAACATTCCATTTTTACTTTCGAGATCATTACAGATATAATGTACCAATATAAAAAGCAAGAATGGTTTGTAGATGTAAGTATAACGGTTGTTCTAAGATGCTTTCTCTCTCTTTTTTCACTAAATGACAATAAAAAGAGACAGGTAGGACAGATAGTTAGTATTCAAGTAAGGAATAATCGATGATTATATTGCCAAATTAACCTATATTTTTAGTCGTTGTTGACTGTAACAAGAATAGGTGGTTAGACAAGGGAAGGAAGCTAAGTTCGCAGAGGATACCAGAGTAAAATAGCAGTATTGTGCTGCTGTATTTAGTATGGTGGATGAGTCCTTTTCTGCTCTTAACATTCTATCGTTGTAATCAGAAGTGACAACGCATTTGCATTTGAATTCTTAATCAAGGATTGACTGCTGTAGATATTGGCCATAGCAGCCATTTACCATTTAATAGACTGTGTGTTCGTTTGTGAATATATTTGTAAAAATGTATTTATGCAAACGTAAAAAAATAAATAACCATGTTTCCAAACATAATTTTTTTTATTATATCATTACCATAGTATATTTTTAATAAAATTAAATTTTGGTTTTATTTTAGGTAATATTGCTACCCTATATAACTATAATACTGTGAAATAATACCAACAAGCCCTATTTATGGCTGATATAAAACTAATTTGATAATACTAGGGGCACTCTAGAATATATATTATGATATGGGAGTAGCCATATTTTAATTTAAAAAAAGTTTTGTGTCACTCGCGATTCCAAAGTATGTGAAATATTTTACTCGACTTTTAATATTAAAAGTAATTCAATTTATTAAAGTAAAAGTAAGACTCTACTCTACTCTTAAAATATAAAGACCAAAATAATGTTCAAAATATTTTACTAATCCCTTCAAATTCTGATAATAGTGAAGTAAGGAATTTAATCTGGCGCCAACGAATTTCTATGCATACCGTGACTGCAGTACATCAATTACCTTAATTTTAATTCTAAAATGTCCTTCTGTGAATCGTTTTTTTTTTCATAACATAAATATTTGGTTTAGTAATTCGATCCTCAATCAATGTGTCAAGCGTGACAATCAAAGCAAAACATTCCTACAACGGAAAATGCCAATGTCCAGCACTAACTTATATGGGCTGATTATATTTTAACGGCGGCGATGATGATATAATATTATGTCTATATTTAAAATTTCCACAAACTTGTTGACGAAAAAGATAATTTGACAAAACATTCTATATAGTTAAAAGATTACAAGAGAAGTTTTAAATGTAGCTTCAGGCTATATCTTTTACAATGTATACTTTCTGTACGATCCAAATACAATATTTATTTTAAGCTGACTGAAGCTGCGTTGCGTCGGGAATTACATATAATGCACCATTTTCTAATTAAACTCAGTGTGTGTAATAAACTGCTAAAGTAGCAACACGTGTGCTGACTTTATACTCCACTCATGCGGACACATTCTCGTCATAAACTAACTTTAAACTACATAACCATAAACCATCTTAACTATCAAAGAAGCTGTACGAGTCACAAAGTGTGGCCCGCACATCCATTTTTGGTCATTTGAGCGATAATTTCTGGTCTTTTTTGATATTATACGTCTACATTTAGTTCTTTGAGAGCTTTACTGTTGGCATCCCACGAGCGGGTCTCACCAATCGCATTGAGAAGGTGCACATATCCCAATGTGCATAGCAACTGTACTCAAGGGACTCACTTACTGTGAAAAGCTTAAATATACTTATCTGAAAAAAAAAAACGACTTGGCTGCCTTCAGATCATATTTATAGCTTCGTAAACTACCTACCACCTACAGATATATAACTTAAGGGTACACAAGTCACTCGTTGTTCCATACAAACGTAGTCTGGCGATTACTCCACTGTTTGATGGTGAACGTACAAAATAAAACTTATTTCAATTTGTCTCATCATTATCTAGCCCTGTATGGAAACAAAAAAGTAAAAAAAAGATTATGTTTAAAATTTATAAGCGCCGAAAATTCCGAATTTCAACACTATTTTTAACACATTTTGGGCGGAAATAAACACATAAGAAGAATGAAAATTGCAAAACAGTTACCATACAGGGATAGATTAGTTGTTCAAAAATGCAAATAATTTCATTTTGAATAGATACATTCAATAGATTTTTCATGACATCCAGACTCCCGAGACAGGTCTGTTTATAAAATTTCGCGCGCTCCTTTTGTTGTAAAGCATCTTGCCTTTTGCTACAAATTATTTCCCCGATCAGTGGGACGGACGGAGCGGGGGGGGGGGGCGCAGCGCGCACCCATACATGATCACTAGGTTAGCCGCTGATATCTATTTATGGTTGTAATACCTACATATTTACATATTTATTTAGAAAAATTGCTTCCTTTTGTTCGTGTCCATTGAGTTATACAACACTAGAGGAGCAAACCACATTACAGCGCATCGAAAAAAGTGTAACCAGTATCCAAACGCGACGACGTAGTTTTGAAACTAATAACAATTTTAAGTAAACATATATCTATCTCACTTACACAAGTTGCGAAAACAATATCGTCGCTAAGATTAGATAAAGATAGACACACAAACATGCAATAGCGGGTTGGTGTGGCTTACTATATGAAATTTTACCTAAAATACGCAATAAAAATGAGTTTTTTAAGCTGCAGTTAATTGTTTTTATATTAAAAAAAGTATATTTTATTTTAAAATCTTTATTACGTCCCCTTAGAAAAAAAGGATACAAAGCTTATCAGATGAATAGAAGTAAACATAATGATGAAATAAAACGTATTTTTATGGTACTAATAAATCAAACAATATAAAATAGGTAATAAAATATATTTTATAGATAATTCATGAATAAACTCAAATAAGAATAATTAATTATTTTGTATGAAAGTTAAATCGTAGTTTTTATTATAATTTCCAAAAAATTTAAAATCAGAGGTAACAACTTAACTTACTCAATTAATTATATAGTCCCATATTAATTAATGTAGGATAATCACAAATGCGGAAAAGTGGCAATATTGAACCTAAATGGCAATATTCGATAATTTTATTTCATTATTTGAGGTTTTTACGTTTATATGAAAACAAGAACTAAAGTTTATGTATTGAAAGTGATTCCGCTTGATTTATTACGTTTTTGTGACCTTGAATAGCATTCTTTCACTACGCATTTACCCATTTTTGTCGCGGCTCAACTCTGTCGGCGTCACATTGAACAATGAACACACGTTAGCTAGGCATATGGCTGTGTCCATATGTGCAGTGGCAACGCTTTGGCGTGGTTATTACTGATCTAGTGTTATATAAATCAATGTTCGTGTCCACTTGCTGAAGCCGGGATGAATATAGCTGGTAAAATGTACCCATAAGTTTTTTGAAGCACATAGATATAGTTAAAATTGAAAACAGGTAGGTACGTAATAATGAACTTTCGATACAGGTAGTACATTAGGTACTTACCTACTTTAATTTGCCAACTAACGAAAACATCTCATTGATAAGCACGATTGTCGAAAATCTTAAAATTATCTATAAATTTAATTAGAATAGGTAATTTTTAGATTTTCTATAATCGTGCTTATGTATAGGAATCTCATATCCTAATATACCTAATGTAATTTATGTAAGTACATAAGAATCTAAGGACAGTCAATGATAAATAAAATTTGTTTTTTTAAAAAACACTTTAACACAACAAAAACATGAAACTGAGAAGAAGCACCCGATCCGCCGAAACAAACTCAGAGAGGTCAGTCCAGGTATTACATTGGTCATGTCATACGAGAACCAGGCAGGTGGCTAATGGTCCTTTGAAGAAAGAACCATACAGATGTGAGTAGACAACTAAGTACTTTTTAGGATTCCGTACCCGAAGGGTAACCAGCAGGGCCCTATTACGAAGCCTCCGCTGTCCGTGTGTCTGTCTGTCAGCGGGCTGCATCTCATGATCCGTAACAGGTAGATGGTTGTAATTGGTTGTAATTTTCACAGAACGTGTATTTCTGTTGCCGCTATAACAGCAAATAGTAAAAATAAATTTGAAATTAAAGGGTTTCCTACTAGAAAAAGAAACGTGTATTTTTGGCTTTTTTTGATCGATAGTAATATGTATATTAAATCTTTTAAGATGGTACGGAAGCTCGGAAGTCGGATTCGCACTTGGCAAATATTTGTTTATATTTAACCTTACCTCAGACATACTCATATTTTATATATAATTTACTATACTACTATATAAGCTACTACTAAATAAAATAGTAGTAGCTTTGCTATGGTATTATAGTATATATTTTAGTTTAGATTTAATTTATTATAGAATAATACGAACTATATAAAAGTTAAGGAGCACATCAACCTACCTCAGATATTGGGTTATGAATATATATAAGTACACATAGGATTTAGTTTCTAATTTGTACATATTTTATAGCCTTCGTTATCAATAACATAAACAGGCCAAGCCCCCTAGCCTACGAACGTTTCGTAACGCATCTCTTTCTACAATCGCACCTTTTATTTGTTTGGACTGACCACCTGACTCGTTCAGTGATGTCATTCCCATACAGTGTTTAGTTTTCAACTACTATCATAAAATAATTCAAAATTTTATTTATATTTCGCTAATTGTGTCTGTACTGAGAATTTGATTTACAATCGATATCTAAATTGTAGTTTTCTTCTAATTACTTAACTTGTCTAGATGTGCTTTTTGGACTTCTCTAAGGAAGTCTGTGCTGTTAGTCCTATTCCGTTTCGGTACGTTACTATTTTGAAATACGTTTGTTCTTGTCCTTGCAGTGACACAATTCCTATTGTTGATGACTTTCTAAGTACTAAGAGAATATTGCAAACCGCTGTTGAACACAAGCAATCAATAAACAATTTACAAATTAACATTTTTATTTATTTAATTAACATACATAAAAGCCCCACTCACATCAGTCGCGCTGTCGAAAAAGCAGTTATCCTGACACTGGCTGGCATATACTTCGGGTAGTTGCCTGTGGGTTGTGGGCTATTATAGCTAACTAGCTATGGTAAGTAAATACGTATTTAGAATTCATAGTAACTACAGTAATTTTGCATAACCTACAATAAAATACAAAAACATAAAAAAACATAATTATTTTACACTTTTTTATGTTTTAGAAGTCGGTTATATTTTTTTAATTTTTTTAATGTTACTATTTTTTGTTGAGAGTTATGTCCCTTTAGTGGGTACAGGCGTGATATTATACTGTGTGGTTGCCTAAAGAATGCATAGATACGCGATAGCAGCAATCGCGGTTGATTTGCTGTCATTTATTGAAGAGTTCCCTCGATTTCTCCAAGATCCCATCATCAGATCCCGATCTGACCATCCCATTACCATGGGATTATCTGAAAAGTATATTCTTTCAAATAAAAAAATAATTTTCCAAATCGGTTCAGGCATCTTCGAGAAATCGGGGAACAGAACATACATAACCAAAAAACAACGAATTGAGAACCGTCTCCTTTTTTCGAAGTCGGTTAAAAAGTAGGTAAAAAGAAATCAATGAAATTATTATATAATAACAACATCTACTTAAATTCACATAAGAACTTTCATAATTACAACTAAATTGGGTTCATAATAATAACACCAATTTGTTTCCTCTCTCTTTTCTCTTTTTTAAAATACGTTACCCCCACAGTAGGATTTTCTCCTGTATCGTGGAGGCAGTTTACAAACATAAATTGCACAAGAACAAACATCCAGACCCGGAACAACTATTTGTAGGCCATACATATATTTGTTCCGTGCGGGATTCGAAACCGCGGCCCCCAGCGCAGCCACTGCGCCAGGGAGCTTTCAATTGCGGTTTGAGTTTATGCTGTCATTCAAAAAAGAATCGCAATATGTACTAGGTACGCGATGACGCCGTCGCTTTGCGTCACTCATGAGTGCGCATGTGTGTGCGCACTAGCTTCTTACTGCTCATCACAGCGTCTATCCCTTTCGCACGTGATGTCGGCTGAGATAGCATGCATTTTAACCCCGCCTACCATTTAGTTCGAGCTATCGACTAGGGCCACCTTAACTTGTCAACATGGCATCTACATATAAATGTACCTTGAAAGAGATTGGCCAAGAACTGCTAGAAAAACTTCTTGAAAATCAACATTGCTTCGAGAACATCAAGCGACTAGTGACCATCTATCGTAAGGACAGTGAGTGGAGGAAGAAATTAGAATATATAGAGAAGTACTGTGACAATTGTAAAGTACTTCAAAGAAAATATTTACGAGCGTACAAAAATAATATCCTATATATTCTATTAAAATATCAATGAAATCCAGCATGTTTGAAGAACAGCCAAATCCCATCAAAAATAAACCTGAGAATCCCGAACAATAAAGCTCCGAAGATCAAAAACTATTGTGGCAACAAATGTTTAACTTTAACGCATTTGAGCGAGTAATAATCAAGATAAAGATGGACAACATGACAGAAAAGTTAAAACTCGTAAACGAAGTCTAAAACAAGAGCTTCATGTGGTATTTCATGTAAATAATTTAATGATATAAAGTATTATTAATCTTACTATAAACAGTGATAGTAGAAACCTGAATAGGAATAACGAAAAGTAGCCTTATGGTCAATATTCATTAATTAACGTCAGTTTGAAATTGTGTTGCAATAACTTAATTCTGAAGTTAAAAATGATTTTTAGTACCAGTACGAATTTAACAATTTAGTTACACAATCAGCGTTTGATTTCAAAAATACGTACCGATGTTAATAATGAAAATGGAATATTTATATTTCAAAATAAGTGCCAATTCTGGCCACTATTTTTAGATAACGAAAATTCCCGCGCTACGTTTTTGTCTGGCACTCTAGAATAATATAGTTTTTATTTTAAATATTGAACTAATGGACTTTTTTGTATTATTTCCTATCGGTATTTATACATTTTCCTTTAATTGACTCTCAGTTTTGTTGTAATGGATAAGCGCATGTCTATTAACTAAGGTATCTCTAAAGCTACCATGGCCCACCAGGTTATTGTATGGAGATAACACAAAAACTTCGTGTCTCTACACATACACAGTGTTCATCGGAATCACGCCACGAACGGTTGTATGCGCTCCAACTTCGCAGTATTAGCCATCGGTCGAGCTCCTGCGCTCCCGAGTCATAAAGTGGTTAAGTACGAAGAACAATCACCGGTCGATTGCACGGAAGTGCTTCAGTGGTGCTGTGCGACTTTACAGCTGCCAGGTTGCATCGGCCCGCCGGTCCATTGTCTCTTTTGTGTAGTTTTTAGTATTAGTGTAGTGTTCACATTCAGCCGATTTCCAGTACACCGTAAGTAGTTTATTGTACACTCACCGCCTCAGAGGCGGCTTTTCTATTGTTTTAATTTCTGTGTTCGCGTGTAGCATTAGGCGAGAGCTAGTACACACGCTAGTATATCAACGCGCTAGGTGTATAAGTACCTATTCTTTTAGGCACGCACCTCCCCTGCCGAAAGATAGGGGCTTGCTACACAAGCCAATAGCTAAATTAACCGACTTCCTAAGTCGCGTATGCCTCGACGTTTGAGCGACATTCCTAGCGCAGCGCAACACGCTAAAATCCCGCTGGAGCAATCTATCCAAGTGGATAGACTCCAAAAAGATCTTCTGCCTCAAAATCCACAACGGTGATCACGGCATTCGTATCCACGTCTATACGACGGACGACTGCCGCGCTTTGACTGCATTTAGGCTTCCTAAGAAGCTCAAAACCGAACACATTTACAGCTATTTTAAATTTCAAAATCTCCCTGTCAGGGAAGTGCACAGAATGCACCACTCCACTGACAAAAAACATACATCATATGTCTGAAACCTTTTGCGGCACCGAGCTCCGACTCGGTAATGGAAGTTGTTGAGACTTAAAATACATGCCCCTCAAAGCCCTCCAGGATAACCTGAACGACTGCCGCAATGCGCGATATCTACTTATGCAGACCATTGTGGCGTGGCGGGTTGCCCTTGCAGGTGTAGCGGAACCCCATACCGTCCCCAACCATCCTCGATGGTTTGGCGATGAATCGGGCTCCGTAGCCATCTGCTGGGAGAAGTGGTCTTGGTGCTCCACCCTGCGTCCTCCTGCAAAGGGGGCAGGGCTTTGTGGCAGTGCAGTGGGGCACCCTGGCCATAGTGGCCTGCTATGTCTCTCCTCTCTCTCACTCTCTCTCTCATGGGAGTGGAAAGATGAGATGGAGGTGACCGTGGAGGAGCTGGGCCGAGCCATAAGCCACTTGCGAGCCCGGAACACCGTACCGGGGCCTGACAGAATTCCGGGTTGGGCTCTAGTGCTGAGTCTGGCTCCCTTGGGGGACAGGCTTAGACAGCTGTTTGCTAGTTGCCTGCAGAGTGCCACAATTTGGAAAGAGGCAAGGTTGGTCCTTTTGAAGAAGGAAGGCATGCCGCTGATTCTTCTTCTGCGTACCGCCTCATACCTGTTGAACGAGATTGGTAAATTGTTCGAGAGGATAGTTGCCACTCGTCTCAATAGACATCTGTCGCGCGTCGGTCCTGATTCGGCTGATAGCCAGTTTCGGTTCCGACGGGAGCTTTCCACTGTAGATGCCATCATGCGCGGCCGCTTCCTATCGGAACAAGCAGTATCCAAGGGAAAATCTCGATATCGTCAACGCCTTTAACTCTCTACCCTGGGATGTAATCAGGAGGGCACTAGCACATCACCACGTGCCTGCCTCCCTGCAAGGCATAATTGGGGACTACTTGCGCGACAGGTACATCCTTTACATGGGGCAAGATGGTAGGAAGATTCAGAGGGAGATCAAACGTGGGGTTCTGCAGGGCTCGGTGCTAGGTCTGCTATTGTGCGTGCGTTAGTATCGTGTGCTAAGCGACTAAACACCTTCGAGGGGACCAAGGAGCTCGTCGAGCTTGGGACGGAAGTCGTCAAGACCGAGGCCTTATGGTTTCACAAAATACCTCGGAGCAGGGAACCACCCGACTCGTTCGTCTACCTAGGTGGCTTTGAAATCAGAGTGGGGCAGTACGTTAAGTACCTAGGGCTCCACCTGGACAGTCGTTGGGGCTTTGAAGAGCACTTGGAGCGCCTAGTCCCCCGGATTGAGAGGGTGGCGGGTGCTATGCACAGACTGCTGCCCAATCTAGGGGGACTGAGGGAGGAAGTCCACCACCCTATGCTGGGGTAGTGCGGTCCGTAGCCTTATGATGAAAAGGTTAACCATGCGACGCTGTAGAACTAAAATCTGCAGTGCCCAGCGGAGGATGGCCATACGGATCGTGCGATGATACCGCTTGATATCCTTTGAGGCGGCAACAGTCCTGGCTCGCTTTCCACTCTTATATATTGGTGGATATGAAAATCCACATCCTCTGTCAGGGAGGTGGCAGTGAGACTGATGATGCGCTCGAGTCTTTAAAACGACAGGAGCAACAGAACGCTTTGGCGACATGGCGCACTTGACTCAACGAGGAGCGCTATGTCCGGAAACGCGTCATTGGCGCAATCCTGCCGCTTTTCGGAGCCTGGATGCGGCGACGAGTAAGAAGATTCACCTACATATTTACACTGATTATTGTCGGGCATTACAAGCATCCATGCTTCATCGATTATCTGCGTAAGATCGGACGCGAAGCGACCTTGAACTGCTTCCACTGTGGCGGGCTGGGCCAGGATTGCATGTCCCATGTGCTTGCGGTTTTCCCAGCATGGGAACGGTAGCGAATAATCCTGGCGAACCGGATCGGTCGGAACGGTAGCAACTCTCCCTGCAAGCAGTCGTGTCGGCGATGCTGAGCGAGGATTCGTGGAGGGCCGTAGCCACGTTCAGTGAGTCCGTAATGGACTAGAAGGGGGCTGCTGAACGGGATCAGAGGAGAACTAAGATTAAGCTAGGAGTAGCCAAATTTAGACATGACAAATAGGACAACCTCTTAGAAAGAATTGAACCATCTCAAGACGCTTTCTGGCAACTAACAAGAGCTCAGAAAACTGAGCAATCATCTCCAATGCCGCCTCTCGTGAGGCTAGACCATCCTGACCTCGGTTTAAATGATCTCGAAAAAGCCGAATGTCTTGCCGACAGTCTGGAGGGCCAGTGTATCCCATCAAGCGTACCAACAGATCCCGCTCACCTACTAGAGGTAGAAGCGGAAGTCGAACGTAGGTCTGTGTTGCCACCAGCGGGCGAACCACTCGATCCTGTGATCATAGATGAAGTCACACAAATAGATCATCCCCTGAGCCAGACGGCATCAGCAACAAGGTGATCAAATCTCTTTCGGCACCACCTATTTACCGTCACGTTGAAATTTTTAACGCAATTCTCACGAGCTGCTCCTCCAGGATATCACGAAAGAAGCAGACGTAATAAGGATCACAAAGCCGGGGAAACCGCGCATTCGAACCACTAGCTACAGACCAATCAGTCTACTCAACACGTTGGGTAAATTACATGAGCGCAATATTCTGAAGCATCACCGTCACTTCACTGTAATAAACAGAATTCTTCCTGACGAGCAGTTTGGCTTTAAAGCTTAATACTCATGCACTCATTAAATTCACTGCCTAACAGAATATATTCTGTCTGGCTTTAATTATAAGCCAGCAAAGAAAAAGCACCGGAGCCCTTTTTTTCGTTGTCACGAAGGCGTTTGTCAAGGTCTGGCACGACGGCTTGCCTTACAAGCTCTGTAAACTAAACGTGCCCGATAGGCTCGTGCACATCATACGAGCCTTTCTTTCAAATCGCTTTTTCCGCTATCGAGTGGAGGGAGCCCGTTCCACGAAACGTTCTCTAAAGCTGGGGCATGAAACGTTCCCACAAGGCTCCCTTCTATCTCCACTTCTCTTCTCACTATTCACGAGTGATATTCCAAAAGACCCAGTGGTGAATATAGAACTGTTCGCCAATGATACGGTACTCCATGTATCCAATTACAAAAAGATAGTCTCAAATTGATACTCCAATATTTTTTTTTATAGAATAGTGGTGACAAACGAGTACACAGTCCACCTGAAGGTGAATGGATGCTGTGACCCATAGACATCTACATTTATCCTCGATTAAGAATCAAAACGCAGATGCGTTGTCATCCCTGAGGACTAAGATGGAATGCCTCGTCTTCAGCAAAAAAGGATCTCTGGATCTCTACACTCACCATATGAAACACAGCAGTATAAGCTGCTATTTTACGCTGGTATTCTGTGAGAGCGCGGTCCTTCCCCAGTTGAGCCGACCCATTTGTGCTTCAACCATAATAAATCTGCAGTGTGGCTCTACCACGTACACCACCAATCTACCAAGCTACCAATCGCTTGGGCCAAAGCCAAAGGTTACGCCTACGGAGAATCGAAGTGAATCATTATACTTTCAACGGAGTCCAACAAAATGCTACAAGACTTGTGGACCAAATACAAAATTAAAAGTCATTTATTTATATGGCCGCCCATCCCTTGGGAAGAATCGGCCAAATACCTGGGCGTCACGTTCGACGCTCGCAAGAGTTTTTCGAAGCACATGTATATATATATATATATATATATATATATATAAAAAAAAATAGTACGCAACAAAACCAAGACAGTCATTGGCCGTCAAAAAGTCCCAAACTATTTCATCCGAAAAGCTACCAGAGCACGGTGATATCAATCAGATTTATACAATGATTGCCAAATTTCCTCTATCTCCGAATACTTCAAGGATATGTCTAAGCGCTGCTTCGATAGCGTCGAAACCCACCCAAACCCACTAGTGGCAAACGCAGCCAACTACGTCCCAATAGTACACGTCCCGCACACTATCAGGAGACCGCGAAACGTACTGATAGAAATACCACGACCGCTCGATCTAGTCGACCCAAACGTCGCAGGTAGAACAACTGATACTACACCCACAAATGGACAACCACAAAGACCACATACAACCGAACAGAACAGCGCTCCAGCCAACAAGCGACATGATGATTTGGTAACAATACATAATCATAAATCATCATCATCATCACCATCCTCATCTTCATTGCCATTCCCTTTTTAAGACTGTTGAGTGTTGTACACATACAAAACATCATTTTTAGTTTTTATTTTAGACTATAACTGTTTGTACGCTGCAGAAAGTACAAAAAACAAAAGAAATTTTCACATTAAAATTCTGTGCATTTTACTACTACATAGCTATCTATACACAAGATGGTTATATGACAATCTGTAATAAAGTTAAGTTTTTCTGGAATTCGCCGTGGGACAATGAACTTTCTAAATCCGCCATATAAGCCTATAATATAATACGTAGTATAAGCACATTAATATTTTATTTTTACGTAATTTTTTATAAAAATTGCACCAAATTACTTGAAACATAAATATACTGTGTAACTACTTGGGAAAACCAACATTTCCTTACCTTGTAATAAGCTCATAAATCTGCCATGTAGTATCATATTTTTCTAGTTATAAGGAAAATATGATTTAATACGTACAGGAAGATGTCAGAGACTAAGCTTTGAATAGTTTATTGCTACGAAATAAATAAATTCATAAACCTTTGCGTTAGTATACATTTCTTTGGTTGTTATTGGTCTTCTATGTTTATTTCGAGGATTTGAAAACGTGGTAGAGTATGAGGCAATAGTATTATGTCTATAGCACCAATTAATCGTCTCAAACGGGGAAGGACTACACTCTAACATAATGCTAGCGTTTAATTTAATATCAAAATAATACTGCGGTGTTTTGAATGTACTTGTAACGAAGCATTTCATCTTAGTTCTTAAAACATTGTGAAAACGTATCCGCATAATTTTTAATATAAAATAAAATACAGGTGTCTTTGCAGGGATATGAATGGCCCTATCATTTTTTTACGTGGTGGAGCCATGTGGCAGCTATGTAATTACATTCATTATAGTATGGCATAAATGGGTCAACTCAAGAATCGAGAGCGTAGTCCAGAATACCAGCGAAAAATAGCAGGTTTATGGTGCTGTGATTTGGATGGCGAGTGCGGAGATCCAACGACCCGTTTTTTGGAAATGAGGCATTCCATCATAATACTCGAAAGTAATATTGCGGCTGCATTTCAATTCTTAATCGAGGAAAGAAGTAGATGTCTATGGAGCACATTATCACTTATAGTCGGATGTACTGTGTGCTCGTTGGTCACCTTTATTCTATAAAAATACCGTTCACTAACTATTAGATGGGACCCTATTTATGTATATTTAATGTTGCTTATGTACCATTTTTGTATAATGAATAATTTTATGTATTTATAAATTCATCATAGGTCTGGAGTACACGTAAAATATTGAAAGAAAAGAAAAATAAAGCGAGGTCTAAGGCTACTCAAACATAGTGATTTAATGTACAAGCAGATAAGGAGGGTCAAAAAGAGGAGAGGATTAAGAGCTATTGGCTCACTGCCCATCCAATTTTCTTTGTTGACGCCTCATGGGAGCCACGCTAAGATAATCTCAACAAAGCGAAGAAGCTACTACGTTCACGCAACCTACGAAACAATATAATCGTCCCTCTGATATAATTAACTTACAGTGACTACTTTGTCAAATTAACACATTGTTCTTTATACTCAATAATTGTGCCCTTGTAATTATATTACTTACTTTTTTCTTTTAAAATCTTAAATCAAAAAAGGAAAGTATCCATAGGTACACGACTTCTAGCCTACAGGTGAGCGTAGACCGCCCCTCATTTCCGAGAGTTTTGGGTGACCTTACCCAATATGCGTTTGTCGGACTTCATATGTAAATCCTGTGTTCGAAATATCTTAAGTTTCTCAGGAATACCTACAGGTTCTCGCTCGATCTTTGCCTTCAACGCCGAGCACGTGGTAATACAGTACTAGTTAAAGTGGCGATAAAAATTCGATGGTACCTACGGCGATAGAACTTAGACTGCTCACTTAGTATTAAATTTGAGTCGAGAAGACATTATAAAAATAAATACATATTTTTCCAATGGAGGCTAATAACAAAAGTTCATTTAAACGATGTTTCTTTATTATCCAAATTAGATATTTTATCTTGTCCTGGTATATTATGATTAAAAGGAAAATTATGTTATAATATATTGTCTGTTAGTTTAATTTAATGTCAATAGCAGTATTAAATTTTCTATTTAGACGTTTTTACTTAGTTATATTGCTAACCTTTACGGTCATTCGAATTCTCTCAATACCGCGGCCGTCCCCTAACGACCGGCTGGCAATTCCAATATATCGCTTCTGGAATCGTCCCACTATCTACAGCGATTTGTCAACGGCGCTGTTAAATTACGTATCACGTTTAAACGCTAGCAAGAGCTCGAACTTAAAACGAGTTTTCGGTAAGGTTTAATTAATAGGTTGTAATTAAAATAAAAGGAAACCGATTTTTCACTTAACCTACACTTCACCGTTAAATAAGTGTTTATCTAACAGTAAACCAGGATTTAAATAATACTAAAGTTAAATAAAGTAAAATTGCCATCTAGTGGCTGTGTAAGGACATCCACTAACCAATATCATCTCGTGGGTGTCGTAAGCAAAGACAGTGGAAATAAAATAGGAGATGGGCATCAACATGGTCCTGAAAACAACCCTTAATAATAAAAAGTCAAGGTTGCCGTCTGCTAAGTTTGATAACCATATCAATTAGCTATCCCATGAGGCAATCTATGGGAGAGGCCAATGTTCATGAGCCGACTTTTGATAGGTTGTGATGATGATGATGAAGATGAAGTAATATCATATATACGTTCTTTAGCTGAGCACAGGATTTTTCTCGTTCCTTAAGGGTTTTCAGAGAGTTTGTTACGCATGTTCGATACAGTGCATGTTTAGGCTTCACACGTCCTTGACCTACCCCACATATATTCTCTCTTTATGTTTGTCAGTTGAAATTCAAATTAACGGGTTTGTCTAACAATTGTGCTGGTGGATTCGAACTCGGTATTCTCATGTAAAAAAATGTGCATACAGGTATTTCTTTAATATGGGTGATAAACCAGCACGCAGTCCACTTGTCGGTAAGTTGATGCTGTGTACCATAGGCATCTACATCTTTCTTCCATTAACAATCAAATTGCAGATGTGTTGTCATCCCTGAGGACTAACATGAAATGCCTCATTCCTATTAAAAGGGTCTCCAGTTCTCGACACTGACCATACGAAACACATAAGCATTTAACGGTTATTTTTCGCTGGTATACTGTGAGAGCGTGGCCCCTCCTCGGACCGGAGTAAATAGTATGACTAGTCTCATTAAAAAAAATATAAATATTCATTACTTATAAATTAAACGTGTGGTTTATCAACAAGAACCAACTTTATTTTCTAAAACATACAGTATAACATATTCTATACCAGAGGGCGCTACTAGTTTGCAATGTGTGACATTGTCAATACAAAATTGACACAGAATAACACCGCCACTTATCGCAATATTCACCAAACAATTTTTATACAAAATTATTCAATACAAACTATGCCAAGAAGCAACATAAATTTATAATGTTTTTCTGAACATAAACTTTTAGTTAGAATGTCAGCCGGCATATCAGCTGCTGACAAATACAGTACTTTAACAATTTTATTTTTTACTAGATCACAACAAAAATGTATATCAATATGCTTTGTACATTTGTGAAAGACTGTGTTTACACACAGCTTCTGTGCACCCTGCTTAACATTGAATCGACTGATTATGTACATCTTATTAGTTATTTCATATTGTAATTCCTTTAAATACAATGCTTCTCTACAGGCCTTAGATAGACCAATATACTCTGATTCAGTGCTAGAGTCAAAACTTGATCAATATAAGTTTCTTGACTCAGAGTAACATATCCTAAATCTTTATTGAAGGTCACATTCATTCCAAGACATTGTTTAACTTCACCTAAGTCCTTAACGCTAAACTTATTAGATAACATCTGTTTCAAGTTCTTAGTTTCAATTTTATCATTGGAAAATATAAAGAAATCATTGACATAGACTGTTACAATGGTCTGACATTTGTTAATATCTTTTATGTACATACATGGCTCAACTTTTGACCTTTTGTAACCATAACTGATCAAACAATTATCCACCTTTTTATTCCATGCTCTAGAGGCCTGCTTAAGTCCATAAATAGCCTTTTTAAGTTTCAATACTTTACAAACTGAACTACTACTATTATAACAATCTGGCATCTTCATGTAAATGGTTTCCTCTAAATCACCATTCAAGAATGCAGTCTTTACATCTAAATGGTTAACATCTAAGACTAACTTTACAGACAATGCAAATAATAGTCTTACGAGTTGTGAGTCTCACTACGGGGGAAATGTTTCTTTATAGTCTACACCATATTTTTGGGTGAAGCCCTTTGTGACTAGACGAGCACAGTAACACACTTTGTTTTCACTATCGTACTTTTTTCGCAGAACCCACTTGCACTGCACGATAGTACCGTTTATTGATACATCTATGATTTCCCATGCATTATTTTTCTCAAACGACTGTAGCTCATCTTGGACTGCCGCTAACCACTGTGCTTTCTCAGGACTTTACAAAGCTTCTTACAATGATAACTCACCCGTTAGTTGTTGTCGTCTTCTATACAAACACCTACAGATCCATATCTGTCTGGCTGTTGCCTACATCGAGGACCACTCGTTATGTTGGCATTATTAAGTATTATGGAGTCTTCACTGTCTGTTGTACCGCCCAAACCATCTAAAAAAACACACCCTCATGCTCTACCACATTATTCAGAATTATTAAATAATTTAATAAAGATTCAGAGCTATCCAATGTATCATCTTTACAAGGTACATACAGTTCGCCGCTGTCATCTGTGTCTCAAGCTCTCTGTTTGTTCAAGTCCTCTAGAACATTTTCTGTCTCTATCTTCTCCAATACTATAACATCTCAACTGGTAGTGATGATATTAGACTTTGGGTTGTAAATCCCGTACCCTTTGACTTCATTGGAATAGCCGACAAGGATATATTATTCAGATTTCTTGTCCCACTTTAATCTCTTTTGTTTTGGCATATGTACCATGATTGTACTACCAAAAACATGTAAATGACTTACATCAGGCTTTCTGTCCGTTTATATCTCAAAAGGTGTTTTATAATTTAATAATGTGGTCACAGTACTGTACAGTAAATACACCGTGTGCCGCCTCTGCCCAAAAACACAAGACCTGCATCAAACAGTAGACACTTGGCTTTCTCAACGATAGTCCGGTTGTATCGTTCTGAGAGACCATTCTGTGTAGGTGCCTATGGGTTTGTTTTGTGATGTACCCATGCGACATCAAAAAATCATCAAACTTGCTGTTGCAGAATTGTCCCATTGTCACTTCTCAAGATCTTTATGCGGCGATTAAGTTGATTCTCAACCTCTGCTCTATACTGTTGAAAGCATTTCAATGCCTCATCTTTTGCTTTCAAAAAATAAATATATGTCATACACCTAAAATCATCTATGAACAGCATAAAGTATGTAGAACCACCTATAGATCGGTTTTCCATTCCTTTCATTGGTCAATTCAGTACTTCTGCTACCTTCTTCGGGAAAAGGTAAACGGCTCTGCTTGCCCAGCATGCGACACATGATGACTTTGATATGTCAGTCTTGTTATCAAGTGTCAATCCCTGTACAGCATCTTGCACCTTGTTCAAACACTGGCTGTTGACATGACCTAGACGTCGATGCCAAACTTCACTGGACACCATCGCTGCAGCTGATGAAAAATATTCAGGCATGTTTAGTTTATACACCCCATCCAACAGACTCGCTGTAGCCACCAGTACTCCTACTTGGTTTAAAATCTGACAACCATAATTGTTAAATGAAACTTTGTTTCCTTTTGATATAAATTGACTAACAGACAACAGAATCGTAGTTAACTTCGGCACGCATAATACACCTTCTACTGTAATATCGTATTCACAATTTCACAGTCACGTGTCTTTGTCGTAATCTGCACATCTCCAGTACATAATACAGGTACTTTATCTTTGTTTGCTACGACAATATTCTTAATTAATACTAAGATCCCGCGACACGTTTGACAGTCATTTTTCGTTCGCGGTAAGATGAACACTCGCCCCGGAGTCAATATACCAATCACTTTTGCAAAATTCACCATCCAGGAACACTGCACTAAACGCATTACTGCTTGTACGTTTATTTTTATTTCTATTCGACGAATTTTTATTAGCAACTGTACACTGGTTGCGGTGATGCCCTGTTTGTTTACTTAATGTAGCATGTTATAACTTTTGGTTTTGACTTTGACATCTGTGCGTTGTTTTTTTTTGGAATTTATGGCCTGGTATCTAGACCTTTAGGCCATACTCTGTGCGTTGTCTTTGGTAGCAGTGTCACCAACATTCCGGTTCTTCTTGAAACTCGCAAACGCGCCACTGGAATTGAAAGCGCTATTGTCGCCTTCGTTTCCGCTTTCTTCCATGTCCAACAACTTGGTTTTAATGGCGTCTGTTGTAAATAGTATGCCACAATGCTCGATCGCCATTATTATAGGAGAATATTTTTCTGTTTAATTCCACTAACAAAAGTGATGCTACCCACTCATCATTAATGTTGAAACAGGCTGAGTAGGCTGGAGCCTAGGGCGGCAGATTTTTGGGGTTGCAAATTTGAGGCAAATTTTTTTTAATGTTTCACAGAAATTAAAGAGACTTAAATTTTAAAATTAAAGAGGAAGAAATATTTTCTGCCATTATCTCGGAAATCAAAACATTTTTTCGTTACTTACTCTGCCCACTCTTTCAATTCAGTGGCAACTGCAGCTGCTAAATAAAATAAATGTTGCACAAACACTTGTCCTTTCTGCGTGTTGTTTCAAGAAATTTTTATATAAGTTCGACACAATGCTGGAAAAAGATAATGACTGAAATAGAGAAAGGGAAAACTCTAAAGAGAGTAAATCCTTGTTCAGCCAGAGGACGCATGTAAAAGCTTAGAGACTCTTGGTACAAAGTCCTTAAAACTTTGGAATTAATCAAGGATGATTGTACCGAAAAGCCTGTAAAGCGAAGCGAAGGGAATAGTTTTGAATTTAGAAAAACTAAAAATTGCGGTAATGGTTGTTGCGTGGAATGTTTCTTTGCAAATAATAAACAAAGCGAATGTTCAAATTCAGGTGTCTACCAAAGATTTGATAACTGTTGTCGATCTTTAAAAATCTCTGCAAGTTTTTCGTAGCTGAACGAGAAAATTTTTAGTAAATATTTCGAAGAAAAGGTGATGCAATCAAGCGTGTTGAAGCAATATACGAAAGACTTTGGGAAAAGGAAGAAAAAGAAATCAAACACCCGATGAAGAAATGAGAATTACTACGAGCGATATTTTCAGGGTTAACATATTTTCTTCCTCACTGATACTCGTATCCGAATCAGGAAAATGGCAGGACGCCTACAACAGATTCTATGAAAAGTTATCATTTTTGAGGAAAATGAGTGATTTGTTATCATAAAATAGTATGGTAAAGGCTCTTTTCTTGGGAGAAATGTATTCTTATGATTTAGAGACTAATTTGGTTCAAGAATACATAAGGTTCAATGCCACCTTTCTTCTGAAACCTGATTTTGAATCACTGAAAAGTCTGTTTTCGTTTTTGCGTCAAAATAATTTGCAAAACGTTTATCCAAACTTTGATGCAGCTGTTCATATGGCTTTATATACACCAAAGACAAATTGTTTGAGTAAGAGAAGCCTTCCTGGCTTAAAACGGGTGTAAAATTATCGAAGATCTTCCATAAGCCAAAAAAAGCTAAACACCTTATGGCTTCTGTGCATAGAGTCAGCTAATGAACAAGATTTCATACGATGATATAATCGTTGATTTTGCGATAAAAAATTCTTATACTGTAAAATTTTAATTTCATCATCATTTATTTAATTTCGTGAGCCGTGATAGCTCAGTGGTTAACGCTCGCTGTAAATATAACAGAACGCGAGTAACCCGGGTTCGATCCCCGCCGGCACCAATGAAATTGTTAATTGCAATTTTAAGTGCTGATTTACCACGTGCTCGGCGGTGAAGGAAAACATCGTGAGGAAACCTGCATGTCTGAGGAATAAGAAAAAAAAAATATTTCGAAGACATGTGAAGTTCGTCAACACGCATTTGGGCAGCGCGGCGGACACTTCCTCGCCCCAAACCCTCTCAGAAATGAGGGGAGGCCTGAGCCCAGCAGTGGTACGTATATAGGCTGTAACTTTACTTACTTTTTTTTACTTTTATTTAATTTCATCATCGTCATCAGCCGGATTGTTACCAGATATTTTTATATAGTGGTGGAGCCACGTGTTTAAGGCTGCCGAAGTCTAGTTCCCCGGTCGAACCTTAAACCTATTACACGAGATATTAATCTAAGTGGACTGTATCTACTAAATACTTCTACACTTATATATGCGGTACAATTCACTCGCTCTTCTTCAAAAAAAAAAACGAACTATTATTTGCCAAATCGATGAAAAGGAATCCTGCTTGATTAGGAAAACACAAAATTGGAGCGGGTTAAAACAATTATATCAAGCAGGCTATACTATTAGGAAAATGTTGACTCACCGGGATGTTTCTTCTATGCGGTCGAGCACTATAACTGCGACTTCTGGAACTTCTTCTGGAACACTCCGGAGAGGGGCGGTGCGCGACTATATCTCACACCAGGTGAGGCGGGTTCCCTGGAGCTCGATTGCTTCCAGGCTAAAGCGGTTTCTACTAGTGATGTGGTTCTAACGACGAGCGCGGCGGGAAGAGGCTGCGCGTCGGTCGCGCGTGTCTTATATATCCTCGGTTCCGATGATTACGTGACATTCTAGAATCATCTTCTTTCCCTTCCAACCCACCACCCCGATGTGTCGATAGGATGGTATGAATGATATCATTTTGGAATGGGATAACCGATTTGGCAGCCTACCGTCAAATTAAATAAATACGAATGGTTTTTCCGCGCAACCATATAGAATAATGATGATAAACGAGTAGACAGTCCATCTAATGGTAAGTGGATGCTGCGGCACATACACTTCTAAATTTATCCTCAAGATGCAGATACGTTGTTACCACTGCGGACGGAATGTCTCGTTTCCAGTTAAAGGATTTCCGGTTCTCTATATCCAACAACCAATGAAACACAGCAGCGTTGAGGTGCTATTTTACGACGTGTATTCTGTGTGTGCGGGATCCTTCCCCGGTTAAGCCAAGCCATTCATGCTGCAGCATGGCTCTACCACGTAAATTGAATACATTGTTTTCAAAGTGTAAGGGCAATAAATTTATTAAATTGCGTTTTAAGTAGCATTAAATCATACCTTACCTCGCTTTATTAGTAGAACATGATTGAGCTTTTTACGAGCTCAGAATTATACCCAGAAAATATTTTTTGTGCAATCTTAACTAAATATTTGGGTTGTCGATGTTATCGATCTCCTAGTTCTCAATCACTACACACGATCTTGTCAAGTCATAAATTTACGATTTCATTGACAAAAAAATTGTAATTCATATGATTGTGAAACAAAGTATCGACTTGTAGAAGTCAGTAGGGGCGGCAAAATTTTGATAGCCTACTGGCGGCAAATGTGTGAATCCGCCACTGAACCCGTACCACTTAATTTTTGGCTTGTTTTCGATGATTTGTGTCACGTATGAAGTTATTGAAACGCTATTTTCGAGTCGTATGGAAATAAAACTCCCCAGTAAAATGATTATCCTCGTAAATCCTGAATAATCAAATAAGTTCTTCAATTTCTTCCACAGTTCAGAAGTCATTTGTACACTTTTTATATGCACGTACAGCGACGAATCTATTGTCAGAATTAGTTTGGCTCTTGTTTTCGCATCACCTGCTGGTCCCATTTCTGCTGGTACAGTCTCCAACTTGATGTAATCAGATATTCCCTCCAGAACTAGGAAATTTTCAGCCGCAAAAGCCCACTCACTATATTTCTCTCGCCCTTTCAATTTAGGCACACTGACAAGGTAATTCGTCGTCATTTTTACAGTCACAGCGTTAATAACAGTTTTTCTCAATCTGAAAAATCTAATTCCACAAGGAATGTCCAAGTAAATTACGAGAAAAACTAAAAAAATCTTACCAACAAGAACTAACTTTATTTTCTAAAACATACAGTATAACATATTCTATACCAGAGGGCGCTACTAGCTTGCAATGTGTGACCAGTGTGACATTGTCGATACAAAATTGAGACAGAATAACATCATTTATTGCAAAATTTGAGAAAAAATTCCCCGGACCAGAGTAAATAGTATGACTAGTCTCATTAAAAAAACACTTTAAATATTCATTTATTTCATTATTTGCGAAAATATTCTATTTTGATAAGTTTTAACAATATTGAGTGTAAAAAATATATTGAAATTAAGAGAATAATTATTTAAAAAATGTATATTTGATGCAGATTTTAAAATGGTATATTTTACCATTGTATCTTCTATCATTCTATCATTCTATTTAATGTTATTATAGCTTAGAGTATAAATAAGCAATCTACATTAATGTGTGCGATTTACATCCTCTCGTTCACACTTAACCAACTCACTCTGTTTGTCTAACAAGAATAAAATATGGATAGTTCGGCGGTATGCTACTCATATTATTTACTGCCTCTCTGTGAGCACGATCAACGAGCAATATTAAAACTAAGTAAAAGTAAGTAAGTAAAAGTTAAAGCAAAGTAATTTCGTATCCAACACCGATAGATATCTATCTCTCTCACCCTTTAACTAGGTAGGCAGTTTCCGCGTACCCATTTCTGCCATAACACAGTTAAGTATTTTCAGTTGTGTCCCGGCTTATTACTTAGTTCTCAAGTGTGACACGCATCCGAAGCCGCGTCTGTCTGAAGTTACTTACAGACTACTTACTTACACTTATTTGAGCTCGAAAGCCTCTTACTATCAGGTCGACTATAGGTTTGTTTGCCATTGTAATATTATAATATCGCACTTTTTTAAATAATTAAAACGTACACCCTTTAATAGTAATATTTTCATGTAAAGGCTAATAAGTAAAATGATCATTTGCATATTTCCACAAAACATGCCTGCATGCGACAGGCCTCACCATAGAGATGGTGTCCCTTTAACCTCTCTTGTTTATATTTGAAGTTTTTCCGTCAAACTTTGCAAATATGTGCGTCAGAGATAAGGGTCAAAACCTGCATCAGTTAAGTACATACTTATTGGCACATTAAGGTGGACAATATGGTGGAAGTAGTAAACGGGTTGGGTGCCAGATGTCGTTTCGGTGAACAAGGGTAAAAGGAAATGAAAAAACTTTACGTTCAATTGTTGGTTTTGTGCATCACGCTACATTTTTTTATAGGATAGGGTGACAAACGAGCACACAATCTACCTGACGGTAAGTAGTTGCTGCGGCCCCTAGACATCTACATCTATCCTCGATTACGAATCAAAATGCAGATGCGTTGTCACCCGTGACCCGTGAGGACTAAGATGGAATGCCTCGTTTCCAGTAAAAAGAGTCTCCGGTCTCTACACTCACCATACGAAACACAGCAGCATTAAGCTACTATTCTGTGAGACCGTGGTCCTTCCCCGGTCGAGCCGACCCATTCGTGCTACAATTATACTACTAATATAACTGCAGTATGGCTCTACCACGTATAATTTATAATAACATAATTTTAGTGTATAATTTATGATTCTTTCTTAAAATTTCAAAGTACTTTACTTTAAAAGTATGATACATTAATAACGCTTTTATACCATTCAATACGTTCAAATAAAGAATAATTATAACTTTCTACATAGGAGTCTGTCTGGATAGCTGTCAAATAGCACTGCCGTCGACAGGTCTAGGAAACAACCATACACCTGTATCCCACGATTAGTACAGTATTGGACAGAGTGCTTCAGTATTAATATAATAAGTATTAATATCTATACCAATCACTTATGTTTTTGGCCTTTCTTAAAAATGCACATCTTGCTAGGGCAATGTTATTCCTCTCCATAATAATCTTCCTTTTGTTAACTTTTTTTAAACAAAGCCAATATCTTTTATAACGAAGTAATACCTCCCTCAAACAAGTCAGCTTCTTTCAATGATTTTAGAAACTTGAGAAATGTGGGCAGCTCCATTCTTCTATAATAATCATAAATATGATATCTAATAGCATCCTTAGCAAAATCTGGTTTGGCTTCACCTTGTTCCGTTTTTTGTTGGGTGTCGATAATTTATTTTCAGAAATCCCTTCTTGGCTAATTTTCTCACGTGTTATACACGAAACAGTTAACGGCCAATATCAAGAACTTCGGCTACTCGTTCCATACGCAAGGTCCATTATTTTGTAGTTCTCTTTCAAAGTAGTCTCAGAGGCGAACAACAAGCTCCCTGGCCTGACTATCCAAAACAATTTTTTTTTTCAGTTTGTATGCTTAGGCATGGTAATAACAACAAACGTTAACAAATAAAACAACAAACTCAACATACTATGAAAGTGAAAACGAACAATGAAATCGAAATACGTGTATCTATCAGACATAACATTATAAGTAGGTTTGAAATATCGCGTAGACCATAGTCGATAAATGTTTAATCCCTAGAAACCACGCATTTGTACATCCGTGATAACGGAATCTCATCATAAATACCAATTAAATAATAATTTATGATGATATAATAATAATAATTTATGAAATAGATTTATGCTGCCTGTATCGTCAGCGATAAAAATGAATTGCTTAACGTCACATCCCTAGTCATGTGGTACTGACAGATGTCAACGTCATACAGGCAACTGTCACCCGCACCATACTACAGCGCACATAGTATAGTTTATTTTCTCCCTGAGAAAAAGGCTTGTTAAAAGTGGGAACCAAGGGCCCAGTGGTGAGTTGACTTTAAAATGAGCTCTAAACATTTCTGCAATACGATTAGGCTCTTTCTCCACCTCAACACTTATTGGCAAACCGGACTTAACATCAAGCTTTATTGTTGCCTTCCAGAAACGATCAAAAATTTTAGCAGATATATGTTTGGCCAAAACGTCCATTTTAAGTTGGTTTTGATTTTGTTGGCACTTTAGTCGCCTTTTGAATATTTTACGCGGTTCGTACATCTGCTCATAGATTCTACCAGACTTAGGCCGATTATTTAGCAACCACACTTGATAGTTAAGCCTGGCCTGCTTGTGAGCATCATAAACATACTAGTTCCACCCTCATAAATGCTTGTTATTGCTCCTCCTTCGTCCACGAGACGTACTGGACTTACTTGCCGCGTCCCTTAGGGCATGTACTATATTCTGATACAAGCGATCTAGTACTTTTTTGTGCTCACTCAAGATACACATTCCGCGGCTGCACTCCGTAAACTCAGAAGGAAAATCAATCTCAAGCATACTATTATTACACAGGTCATGGTACTTAGCTATCTGAGCCTCGTCTCGCTCTCCCCATATTACCGTGCTTCGTAGCAGGCTAGGTGACGCCAACTTGGGTCTTACACAGTTTAGATCGCACTTTACAATTAGTGGTAAGTGATCAGATACAAACACGTCTTCCGTAACTTTCACTTCCACTACAGTCTGCCACGCAAGGTCTGTCACACGACAATGGTCTAACCACCTACGGCATCCGTACACAGCGCTTACGTAGGTATAAGTACTTATTATAACACTTATAGTGTTATTTTGCTCACCCAGTTTTTCAACGTTTATATGGATGTAAATAAGGCGAAAGAGGTATGTCAGGATCGTGCCAAATGGAAGTCCGTAGTCTCTGCCTACCCCTCTGGGTGATAGGCGTGAGTGTTTATGTTATCTTATGTTTCTATGTTTATTTTGAGGATTCGAAAATGTGGTAGAGTTTGATGCAGTCACGGTAATTTTATCTATAAATATTACCGTGATGCAGTGGTACTATGTTTACAACACCAATTTATCGTATAAATCGGGGAGGACCACGCTCTCACATAACACTAGCGTTAAATTTAATATCAAAATAACGCTGCGGTATTTCGAATGTACTTGTAACGAAGTATTTCATCTTAGTTCGTAAAATATTGTGGAAACGTATCAGTGTAATTTTTAATATAAAAATAAAATATAGCTGTCTTTGCAGGGATATGAACGGCGTTATCATTCTTTTGCGTGGTTGAGCAGAGTTGCAGTTATATTATTATAGTAGTTATCGCATAGCACGAATGGGTCGGCTCGACCAGGGAAGAATCGAGATCGTAGTCCATAATACCAACGTTAAATAGTAGCTTTATGCTGCTGTGATTTTTTATGGCGAGTGCGAAGTATATGTCATTTTTGTATGTATAATGAATAATTTTAAGTGCTTATAAATTTATCATGTGTCTGGAGTATACGAAAAGAAATTGGAAAAAAAAGAAAAATAAAGCAAGGTCTAAGGCTACTCAAATATATTGATATACCGTACAAGCAGATAAGGAGGGTCAAAAAGAGCAGAGGATTAAGAGCTATTGGTTCACTGCCCATCCAATTTTCTTTGTTGACGCCTCGTGGGAGCCACACTAAGATAATCTTAACAAAGCGAACACGACGAAGCTACTAC
Organism: Parnassius apollo; assembly: GCA_907164705.1. Lineage (NCBI taxonomy): Eukaryota > Metazoa > Arthropoda > Insecta > Lepidoptera > Papilionidae > Parnassius > Parnassius apollo. The sequence goes on from CAJQZP010000693.1 coordinate 29,112,728, forward strand.
GTGTACACAAACTACGAAACAATATAATCGTCCCTCTGATCTCATTAACTAACAATTACTACCTTGTCAAACTAACACAGTATTCTTTGGCAATAATTGTATTATTTTTATTATATTATTTACTTTTTTATTTTTAAAATTTTAAATCATAAAAAAGGAAGGTATCCGTACACGACCTATATATTCATACTCCAGGGTAGCACAGGCCGCCCCTCATTACCGACAGAGTTTTTGATGACTTATTATATGTAAATCTTGAGCTCGAAATTTTATTTATTTCTCAGACATACAGGATCTCCTTCGATGTTTTCCTTCACTGCCGAACACCTGCTATGTCAATACTTAAAGCTGCGATAAAAAGTCAACGGTGCCCACGGGGTAGAGCTTAGAATACTCACTTACTACTTAATTTAAGGCAAGAAGATATATAACTAAATACATATTTTTCCAATCGTGATCAAGATTTCATTTAAACAATATTTCTTTATTATCGAAATTAGATATATTATCTTGTTCCAGCATATTAACTAGGACAATTATGTTATAAAGCTTCATAAAAATATTTACATATTGTCATATTATCAAGATCTTTTAGTTTAATTTAATGGCAATATGAGTATAAAGTTTTCCGTAGAGTCTTCTATTTAGACTTTATTTCGTTATATTGCTAACCTATACGGTCATTCGAATTCCCTCAGTACCGCGGCCGTCCCCTAACGACCGGCTGGCAATTCCAATATATCGCTTCTGGAATCATCCTACTATCTACAGCGATTTGTCAACGGAGCTGTTAAATTACGTATTACGTTTAAAAACTAGCAGAAACTCGAACTTAAAACGAGTTCTCGGTGACGTTTAATTAATAAGGGTTAAATGTTGTAACTAAAATAAAAGGAAAACAATATTTTGCATAATATTTACTTTACCGTTAAATATGTGATTATCTTCCATTTAGCCAGGATTTAAATAATTCCAAAGTAAAATAATGTGGCCGTAACGTGGCTGCGTAAGAATATCAACTAAGCGACAACACAGCATTGAAGCAGGGGAAGGGCAGCAACATCGTCCTGATGAACAACTGAAAATAATTAGAAAACAACGGTTGCCAACCCATCTGCCAAGTTTTGTAACCGTAGCAAATGTCTACCCTATGAAGCAATATACGGGGAAGCCTATGTTCGGCTGTTGACTTTTGATAGGTTGTGACGATGAGGATCAAAATAAAATTTTAGCATAAGGTCTGGGCAAAACTTTCTCTCATTCCTGAGGGATTTCACACGTCTTATCACCCACATAGGTGTATAATATCTCTTTATAAATCAATTATAATTGCAATTAACAGGTAAAATTGACATTATCACTGATAACGCTGCTGGCGGGGATCGAACTCGGTTTCATTGCGTACTATATATACGTTTTTTCTATGGAATAATGGTGACAAACGAACATACAGTTCAGCTGATGGTAAGTAGATGCTGTGGCCTAAAGATCATCTATTATCGATTAAGAATCAAAATGCAAATGAGTTGTCGCCCCTGAGGACTAAGATAGAATCTTAAGACCTCGTTTTAAGTAAAAAGGGTCTTCGATTCGCAACCCTTGCTATACAAAAAGCAGCAGCTTAATATTGCTATATTACGCCGGTATTCTGTGAGAGCGTGGACTTTCCACAGTCGAGTTTTCCCTCTCTCTCCTTTTTAGCAGGTAGGTAGCTTTCGTTTACCCATTTTTGCCATAAAAATTAAGCTTTTTCGGTTGTGTCCTGGATTAAAGGGCTAATGTAGCCATTACAAGTACGGGCTGTAAAAATTTTTGCTTAGTTCTCAGGTATGTTTCGCAATCGCAGTCGTGTCTGTTTGAAGTTACTTACGGGTATGGACATTAACTGAACTCGAAAAGCCTGTAACCATCTTGTTGACTGTATGCTTTAATATTATAAAATCGTATATTGTTTTTAATAATTAAAACGTCTCTCTTAGAAGCACGTTTTAACTACAATTTTACACTAAAATTTTCGTGTTTAGACGATTATTACTCGTATATCCGATGTTGAAAGGTTTTTAGCGCTTCCTTGTCCGCTGCATGCATATTTTTCATCAAAACATTTGGCGACATAAAGTAGCTTTATTTGAAACGTTTTTGATTATTATAAGGAAATAAAAGATCTAAATTTAAATGTTTCCGATTAAAAATCTAATTCAGAACATGTCTTTCGTAGTATCGAAAAATATTATAATATGGTTATAGAACAATACAGTAACTCAAACTCCAAAGCTTTTTCCCGGCATTAAGATTATAATTTTATTTAATATCTCAAATAATATACATATTTTTAAAAATTGATTCAATCACGAATTTAGTTGAGTATTTCATGTATTCTCATATTTTTTTCGAGCATGTAAAATTTCAGAAAGTATCGATTCTCGTGCGTCAAAATCTTATCGAAAATACAATATTTTTATCAAATCTGGCCTCAAGGCCAATTACTAAAATGATCATTTGTATATTCCCAAAAATCCCTGAAAGCGAAAGGTCTTAAAATACAGATGGTGTCCATTTAACCTCTCTTGTTTAAATTTTGAGTTTTTCCGTCAAACTTTGCTAATATGTGCGTCAGAGATAAGGGTCGAAACCTGCATCAGTTACATACCTAATAGCACATTAAGGTGGACAGTTTAGTGGAAGCAGTAAACGGGTAAGAAGCCAGATGTCGTTTCGGTGAACATGGGTAAAATGAAATGAACCAACTTTACGTTCAATTGATAGTTTTGCATATCACGCTACATAATTTTAGCATTTAATTTACAATTCTTTTCTTAAAATTTCAAAGTTCGTTACTCTAAACGTATAACACAGAAAATAACACTTTTATATACACGTACTGGTACTATACTATACGTTTAAATAAAGAGTAAATATAACTTTCTACCTAGGAGTCTGTCTGGGTAGTTTCCAAATAGCAGGGCTTGCTCTGCTGTGTTTCGGAGGTGTAATGAGGGTATAACACAGGTAGCCAGTTAAATTAAAGGCTGTGAGGCGTTCTAACTTATTCTTTAGAACTCTTTGGACGTGTTGTTTAAAGGCGACAATACATCTTTAGGACTGTTAGAAGTTGGTTGCAGGATTCCGTGAGCTGCAGTAGCCACTTAGCATCAGGTCAACTGTAAGTTCGTTTGTCACTTCAGTTTCATAATTCGAATTTTCCGTGATCGCCACACTTGAACGTTGCTTGACGATCGCAGTAGTAGATGTCTTGCACTGAAAATGTTTTTTATGGAATTAGTTTGACAATCAAACTCACAGTCCAACCGACCGTAAGTGAACGCTGTGACCCATCAACATCTAAATCTATCCTCTATTAATAGTAAATACAGATGCGATGTCACAACCACTCAAATCAAGAACCTCACGGATTGTATGTCTTATTTGACGTATGATATAGAAAAGAAAGATTGTCATATAATTATTGAAAGATGTTATTCACAGGAATTGATACATCTTCTACCCGATTAGCTTGATAAATTGACGATAGGGATCCACTCAATTACTGTCACGCGGTAATTGATTTTTAAACATAAAAACTGTACACTTATTTCCACTTGAGTGGAGATTACCCGGGGGCAGTATCCATCTCGACACGGCTCTTATTTTTTATTGATTACTAGCGAAACTGAGATGAAAGGAAAAATTGCTACCAAGTTATTACTGACCTGTACTTGTAAACTGATTTTAACAGGGCATAAAAATTAATTATCGTTATCGTATCTATATATATCGTATTTATTGATCGTTAATAATATAGCGTTATTTAACAAAACTATCATCAAAATAATATCGTAACACGGACACGGGACATCTACACACATTTAACATTCCTCTTCATCACGACAGCAACCGAGTGAATATCATCCGTTATTGTTATAATATTGTAGTTTGATATTGCTGATAGAGAGGTAATAAATAGTGTAACAAGCATTTGCTTGTCAAGCAAAGCAAAAAACAGTGGAATACCACAACTAACAATTCGCTACTTGCACTAGATACAATTATGAAATATAACATTTTAAAATTCTCTTTAAATACACATTCTTTTTAATTAATTGATCATTTAGGCTTTCATGTTTCGTTCACGTTCGTCATTATTTTACACCCAGGGTTATATTATTACCCCCCCGAACGGGTTCCCGCCTTGTCGTGGTGGGGGGGCTTAGTAGCCGTGGCTTGGTCTCCCACGGTGAACAAAGAGGAACCCACGTGGCTGGCCCGAGGTGAAGGGCTGGCCTGAGGTGGCCGCTCCGAGTGGGCTTGGGGAGCCCACTTTGGATGTGTGCTGGTGGACTGCAGCGAGTGGGGACTCGCGCACCCTCTACCGCTGCAGCCGAGGTGGAGTCGCGGAGGAAGAGGAGTGTTGGTATGGCGATGCGCCACTCGCCCTATCCTTCGCGACTCAAACGGGGCCGCACCGTTGATGCGGTGGTGGTGGGGCTGCGGGGGGAGAGGATTGTCGGTATTGCGAGGCGCCGCTCTCCCTACCTTCCGCAGCCGAATCTTGGTTGGCGGCGGAGCCATAGACCAGATCCGCCGCTGGGGTCGGGAAGGCTAGTACTTCTAAGTGCTCGTTTTTCCTGGCCCCATGGCCTTTGTGCATCGGACGCGGGGGCGTCTGTTGCACAGACGTAGTTAGAGGCCGTAGAGGAAGGCGCGCCATGTGTTCTGGTGCGCCTTACCTGGGAAGGAGAATGGGGAGGAATTTTCCTCTCCCGAGGAGGTGCTGCCATGGGGCGGCAGGCGCTAATAGGGCCGCGGATGTGTGCGAAAGCGTTCCCGTAGCCCTGCCAATATGCGACAAAGGTGGAACACCATGGGGTTTTAGTCGGTGCGAGTCCGACATAACCCGTCCTTGCCCCCGCGAGGCGGGTATGCGTAGGCATTTCCCCATGCAAAAAAAAGGGTTATATTATTGATTATAAAAATAGAAAATTATCGCATATTTTGCACCAAATAAGTAATTCAAGTGGATTTGCTTTTTTGTGGGTATAGAAACGTGACGGTGTTGTACATTATAATATAATGACAACAAACACCCAAAGGCATTCATTCATTTGTAGTCGAAATTAAGAAGATTATAAAATAAGGTCAAAAAAGTTTGTAATTTTTCTAAAAAATTGTATCTTAGGTACTACTTGGGATACATTCATTTTGTTTTTATTGACAATGGCCATAAGGTCGATCATACACTATTTCAAGATTATCTATTAATTACCGGACGCTTTATATCCTTTTATATTGAAAAGTATACTAATTCTGATGTTGAAAGTATATTAAGAGCTTTTTTTAATGTTAAAACTGTGAAATTTATCATTAATAAAACAGCGTAGCGCACTATTCTTTCAGTAAAGAGTTAGAGTTTCAGAAGAGAGTTACAATTCGACCATATCGTAACACGTCCTGGTCACACATATTACGTGTTACGTGATAGACGTAATTACATGATAACTCGTAATCGGCGTGAGAAAAGCTATTTTGGGTCAATGAACTTGAATAATAATATGGACATGCCCCGGGATTTCCGGGAATATTTTCTGAATTTTGGTGTATTAAATGAAGTTAAACTGTTTGAGATATCATAAGTACGCACGACGACATATTTGCTATATTACTTGTCAATAGTCGTGTTCAGATTATACTGGAAATGGCACACCTTTGCATTTAGTGTTTGCCGTTTTATTTGTTAGTTAAATTAGCCGGTATAAATTCCCTTCCCGCACGAACCTGCCTAATGGGGGGGGGGGGCAGATATTGGTGGTCACACCATGTTCCTCCAATAAGAGGTACACAGTGCAATTCGTCGGGTCCAGTTGCAATACGGTTTTCGGCAACCCCGCAAGGTCGTAGAGAGAGGCCGCTTGCAGCTTCCCCAGGTAAGTGCCCGTTCCTTAATTTTGAGCTGTTTTTATTTTGTGGCTCCTTTTTCGACAGCAGCTCCTGTTCCATCGTGCCGGCTAACGTATTAAATTAAATTTATAGCAAGTATATTGTACAAAGACCACCACATGTCACGTTCGCCATTTTGTTTTGATTAATTTTGAACCACGCTAATACAGTCCACCTAATAGTCCGCCCCGCAATACCCTTCGTCATTCGCGCACCCATACTTTTGGTTCATTGAATCTGGATTTGAACTAGCAACCTATGGCCCAACCAAATTTTCACTCCTTTCGAATTATTGGTCCGAGAATTTTGGGAAGTTGAGGAAGTGAACGTTCCGCCTATGCTTGGCCCGGATGATAGATTATGCGCGGAAATTTATCTCCGAACGACCGTTCGTGATCGTGATGGTCGATATATTGTAGCACGGTCCTTTAAATGGGATATTTTGCTTTCGGTGACTCAAAGAAAAAGGTTTATATTGTTTGGTCCGCAAGATGCTCGCTTTGCCCAAAATGAAGGAAGCTTATGATAATGTTGTTACCATGTACATAAAAAGGGCTATATATCGCTTGCACCTCCAAAGATGTATATATCGCATTACGGTGTCATTGAAGGAGACAAACTTACATCTAGGTCAGAGATTATCAAACTAATAAGTTTACACCTATGCCTCTTTTAAAATCAATTATTTTTCAGCCCCCCCCCTATTTTTAAAACTCCTAATAGTTATGGTTATGGTGGTATTAATCGGTTCTAACAAGTTTGTTGATATCAGGTTCGATTTTACTTGAAAACAGTCGTAAGTCGCCACGTTTTTAGTAAGCATCGTTGTCATAGCGCTAAATCCACGTTCGCACAAATATGACGATGGAATGCTATCAAAAATCATTGTACGAACGACCATAAATAGGGGTACAACTGGCGTGATAGAATTTTGTAGCCAAAATTTTTGGTACCCGTTTTCTTATAGTATTTTCTATAAGTTCTTCTTCTAGTTGGGAAGATACTGCTATGTTGACATTTGAAAAAGGATCGAACACCCAGTCTCGTATTTCCAATTTCAAAATGTCCTAGAATCTTTCAATGAAATCACTGTGAAGATTTTCCAAATGTTGGCAGTAGACAAGCAAGTCATCGTTGTTACAGGATACTCAGAAATTGGTACCTTGGTACCCATTTTTGAATTTGATTTTTATTTCCTCGTACGTTATCAGTTCTGTAAGTTCTTCTACTAGTTGGGGTGATACTGCTACGTTGACATGTGAAAAGGGATCGAACACCCAATCTCGTATTTCCAATTTCAAAATATCCTGGAATATTTCAATGAAACCACCGTGAAGTTTTTCTAAAAGTTGGCAGTAGACAAGCAAGTCATCGTTGTTGCAGGATACTGATAAATTGGGAACATATGAAACTTATGTCTGCTGATATTCCTCTTGTCTAAGAGCAGCTTGGCTACGAAAGTAGCGACGACATTTTTTGTTTTTCTGATAACGGTGCCGGCGGGGATCGAACTCAGTTTCCTCGCGTACTATATATACATTTTTCTATAGGATTATGGTGACAAACGAGCATAGAGTTCAGCTGATGGTAAGTAGATGCTGTGGCCTAAAGATATCTACGTCTGTCCTCGATTAACAGTCAAAATGCAAATACGTTATCACCCCTGAGGACTAAGATAGAATCTTAAGATTTCATTTACAGTAAAAAGGGCTTCCTGTTCTCAACACTTGCTATACAAATTACAGGGTATTAAATTGTCGGTCGACTGTATGATCTAATATTATAAAATCGTACATTTTTTAAATAATTAAAACGTGCTCTCTGTAATACTAAAATTTTCATGTTGAGGCGATTATTAAATCCGATGTTGAAAGGTTTTTAGCGCTCCCTTGTCCGCTGCATGCATATTTGTCTGGTACAAAGTAACTGTACAGCATTCGGCGTAAAATTTGGCGATTATGAATCTAATTCAATTCATATGCCTTTCATATTATTGAAAAATATTATAAAATGGATATAGCTTAAAAAAACAGTAACTCAAACGCCAAAGATTTTTCCCGGCAATCAAATTATAATTTTATTTTATATCTCAAATATTATATACATAATTTTATGAATCCATTCAATTAAGAATTTAGTTGAGTATTTCGTATATGCGTATATTTTTACCGAGCATGTACAATTTAAAAAAGTATTAAATCTCGTGCGTCAAAATCGTGTCTAAAATACCACATTTTTGTCGAATCTGGCGTAAAGGCCAAAAAATAAAATTATCATTTGCATATTCTCACAAAACATGTCTGCAAGCGACAGGTCTTACAATACAGATGGCGTTGTCCCTTTAACCTCTCTTGTTTATATTTTAAGTTTTTCCATCAATCTTTACAAATATGTGCGTCAGAGATAAGGGTCGAAACCTGCATCAGTTACATATCTAATAGCACATTAAGGTAGACAGTTTAGTGGAAGCAGTAAACGGGTTAGGCACCAGATGTCGTTTCGGTGAACAAGGGTAAAATGAAATGAACCAACTTTACGTTCAATTGATAGTTTTGTGTATCAAGCTGCATAATTTTAGCATTTAATTTATAATTCTTTTCTTAAAATTTTAAAAGACTTTACTCTAAACGTATGATACAACAAATAACAATTTTATATACTGTATCGTTTGTAGACGTTCAAATAAAAAATAAATATAACTTTCTACCTAGGACGTTTGTCTTAATAGCTGTTAAATAGCAGGGCTTGTTGTGTTCTGTCTTTCGGAGGTATAACGAGAGTATAACACAGGTAGCCAGTGAAATTAAAGGTTGTGAGGCGTTCTAACTTAGTCTTTAGGATTCTTGGGACGTGTTGTTTAAAGGTGACAATGCATCTGTAGGGCTGTTTGTTAGAAGTTGGCTGCAGGTGTCCGTGCACTGCAGTAGCCACTTACCACCAGGTGAACTATAAGTTCGTTGGTCACTTCAGTTTCATAATTCAAATTTGTCGTGATTGCCGCACTTGGAAGGCGATTGGCGATCGCAGTAGCAGCCGCCTTGCACTGAGATGCTTTTTTTGTAGATAAGTTTGACAATCAAGCTCACAGTCCAACCGACGATAAGTGAATGCTGTGGCCCATTAACATCTAAATCTATCTTCTATTAAGAAAAATACAGATGCCTTATCACAACCACTCAAATCAAAAACCTCACGGATTGTATGTCTTATTTCAAGTATGATATAGAAAAGAAAGATTGTTATATAATTATTGAAAGATGTTGTTCACAGGAATTGATACAATTATTACTTGCTGAAATGCTTCTTACCGATTGCTTGCTTGGTCAATTGACGATCGGGACCCACTCAATTACTGTAGCACGGTAATTTATTTTATAGCATAAAAACTGTACACTTATTTCCACTTGAGCGAAGATTACCCGGGGGCAGTGTCCATCACGACATGGCTCTTATTTTTTATTTATTACTGGCGTAACTGAGATGAGACGAAAAATTTTTGCCAATTTATTACTGGACTATATTTATAGACAGCTTTTTACAGGGAATAAAAACGAATTACATTATTCGTTATTAATAATATTACGTTTTTGCGCTCGAAAGACGTATATTAGCGTGGAAAAGTTGCAAGTTAAATTAATTTAGAAATATTATGTGGATTACTAGTTACACTCTATAACGGAAAGTGGAAGAAATCTAAAAGCCTAAGGGAAAATTGAAAGTAAGACCCTTTTTTTAAACGAATACAATTTTCAAACCAATTACTTTAATAAGCAAGGCTTAGAATGTTTAATTAAAAGTTTTATAATTCTATAAAAAAAAACGAATACTTCGACTAGCAAAAATCTCTTCCTTTACTAAAAAGATCTCATTTCTAGCCCGCTGATATTGATTGAGCATTTAAAATTTTTGTAAAATGAGTCCAATGTTTACATAAAGTAGCACATAATTCAGTCTTCAACTTATGGGTGATTTCATATTTACCATTACAAAAATGCAGTAACAGCATTCTCGAGGTCAGAATCATAAAAAGCTTCAATATTCTTGAAATATTTGTTCGTTCGTTATTGGTTTTGTAACCTAACGTTCAAAATTGCCAATTGCCCCGCAAAATCGAAACAACAAAAATGATAAACAATTATGTTTATGTTTTGCCGTTAACGTCATTGGATAAAGATTCCAAGTAGTGACTATTTCGGTCTGTAAACGTCATCTTTATAATGTTTACATAAATAAAGTTACATCAATTTTTTATCAGTCACGTCTAAAAGCATTAACTTCTCAAACACCAAGCGGCCAAATTTGACTGCTTCGATATTCCCTCAAAATTCAAGCAGTCAAATACGACCGCACCCACCCACAGCACTATAACCCATAAATACTTATGCTTAGAGACTTTTTTTCTATGAATAAATATGACATTATAGAATCAATATGAAATTTTCTATTCTCTAGTGGAATAAAAAGCAGTTAGTCTATGGATATTAATTTATATTCAACGTTCATTACGTACGCTATTTTCATTTGGATGTTGTTGTGTTTATTTTTGAATTTTTCTTGTGTTTAAATAGTGTTTTATTATAAAATAGTTATGAAAGTTTTTGTGTGAAAATAGTTTGTCTTTTTACGTAAATAATTTCGGGTAATATATAGAAATAATAGCGATTATCACGCTGCCGATATCCACTTGGTATGTTTTTTTTTGTTATCAAATTACAATAAAATCTTTTTGCAATGAAGTAAAACCTAACTTTTGTTTAGACCACAGGATAGAGAATTTTGTATAGATTTTATAATGCTAAACTTCTTCATAGAAAAGTAGTCTCTAAATATAAGTTTTAATGGTTTTAAGTGCTGTGGGTGGGTGCGGCACATGCTACCGCGAAGCCCGTCCCCCAAGGCTCTTCTTCCTTCACCGCCGACACCTTCTCTATAGTCTGCGGCTTTATCAGCAACATTATCTATCATATATTATCAACACTGGTCTGCAAGTTCCGCGGAGCCACCACACCTCAGGACAAGCTCAATGCTACGGTTGAGCATATAGGACTTATCGACGCTCGACGAACATCATAATGGGAGCACAACCGCTAGGTATAACTAAACCAGGCTCTTTAAAGCAAACGGCCTCAGATACCAAAAAGATAAGATCGCATTCTGCTTGCGCAAACACGATGTGGATGTTATGGCAGTGAGAGACAAGAGACCCATTTGAACCCTAGCCACCGTTATCCCAAGGTCGCAAACTACACCTTAGTGAGAAATGATAGGTTGACCAGCCGTTGGGGCGGCATCTTGATCTCTCGTACTACAAAAGGTACTTGCACTGCGTACCAATAGACACTCCCCCGTTAACCAACATAGAAGTTTCTATATGCAAGGTAACTTTCAATGGCCATTCGCCACTTACCATTGTTTCGGCGTATCAGCCGCCATTAAAGCGTATAATGGAATTAGATTTTTTAGAATTACTCAATCTTGACCCTAGTGTCATAATAGTTGGAGTCCTCAAGAGTATGCATTCCTCCTGGAACTTGCTTACAAACTTCGATGCTACCGCGCTTGAGTTTCCAACATCCTCAACGTAGCGATACTCAAGGATGTCTGTTTGACGATATATAATTTTCATCGAAACGTTCTTAGAACTAAATTCTGACCATAGACCAGTCCTAATGTAGCTGGGCCAGGCCGCAAGTGGTCCTTAAGACCAAAACCATCGTAGACTGGTGTGAGCTCGAGGTCAAACTCGATTCTGCTACCCAGCACTGAGACATGATTCCCGATAAAATAGACTCACCAGAGGAAGTCAATAAGGCGATTAGCGTTCTATCGGCTTACCTCACTTCAGCAGTCGAAGAATGCTCTTACAAGGTTTGTGTGTCACTTGAAGCTTCCGAGTGGTATTTCACAGCTCATCAAACAAAAGGAAGTCAAACGAGGTCTGACTTACCACATGCATGCCCCACTTTAGATCCTGTGACTGTTGACAAAGTCATAGAAACTATTAAAAACTTTTAAATGAAATCAGAACCCGGCCCCGACGGCATTAGCAGTAGCGTGCTTAAATCAATCTCAGCGCCACTTGTTTACTTACTAGTGGGCATTTTCAACGTCCTTTTCACCAGCTGCTCCATCCCGGATGCCTGGAAATTCTCTTCTCGTCAGAGCCGAGGCCGGCTTGGGCGGCCGTTAGATAACTCATCCACGTGCACTGTATACTGTCATAGGAGTCATAGGAATTATTTTAATACACAGCTGTAAAACTCAAAAGGCTGACAGAGTTAACATTAACAGAAAGCAGGAAAAAAGATAGTGGTTTCATTCACATCAAAACTGACTTGGGAATTGAAATTAAGTAAATAAACGCGATAAAATCCGTGAAAGTAGTCTTATTCAATTTTATTCAATACTTAGTAAAAATTTATTTCTTTGCATAGGTACCCGATTTTTTGCAAAAGAGCTTATTATGTTACGTTAATATTAGGTTTATTTAATAATGTGTTCCATCATATAATGAAATATATTTATAAGGAATCTAAGAAGTTATTTCCATTCAAATGTTTAATCTTCGTATATTTTCTAACGTTTCCATTTCACATCATTCCCATTTTCGTACCCTGCTACAACAGTGTCATTGTAAGGAATTTTGTCGCTACGAAATGTGTCGCTTTGATCCTTATCACGAGTGTGATGCTACGAAATTCGCGAAGACAGAGGAAGATATAACGTAAACGTGTTATGACGGTTGTGGGGGTTATTCTTAAGACCAGATGGGCTATTTTCATATATATTTTTTGCAATTAATGTAAGAAATATTTTTTAGCGACGTAAATATTAAAATGTGGTAAGTATTATTTGATAGTTACTTACGTAAAGATCTTTTCCGGTAGAAAAAATATGTCATTTTCACAATAGTTGTCTTAGATGAGTATCCGCAAATAGATTATTAGGTTATATATTTGTTAATTATTCAAGATATATTTAAAAGAGTATCAAAATTTATTAATATGACATTACATCTGTACCTCAAATAACATTTCACTTTATTTAAACTGCTTGTTGCTATGAATAATGCGAATTCGTAACGCTTAAATAAATATTAAATCTTTAAATTAAATTAAGCCCTTATATACTTTTTAAACGAAAATATACGGTTTTGAGTTTTACGCGACTTTTGTTTTTCACGAGTTATCCGAGTCATTGGACCGAAGATTTTTACGTCTGGTTTCAGGTATAAGCCCCCTTGTGCCTCGACAGGTGCTTTCGATTCGCGTGAATTGCTTGTTTAACATATTTTTCCCTCGTCTCGTTTGCCTTAAACGTAACGACTCGGTATGCGTGATCTGTTTGAAATGTGCTCCTTAGCAAAAAATCGGAAAAATCACGTTTTGTTAATTAAATACCTATAAACAGACTTTATTCTACAAATTGATATATATATATATATATATATATATATATATATATATATATATATATATATATATATATATTGTGTGTGTGTGTGTGTGTGTGTGTGTGTGTGTGTGTGTATGTGTGTGTGTGTGTGTGTGTGTGTGTGTGTGTGTATTTGGTATGTGTGTATGTATGTATGATTGAACAAATACACTCCTTACGCGCTATACACTTTCTAAGTGGTATACAGAATATCGGCGTGAAATAGCAGAAAAAATGCTGTTCTGTTTTGTATGGTGGGTAAGAACCGGACACCTTTTTTATTGGTAAAGAGTCATTCAATTTTAATACTTAGTACTTAAAATCGATAAATGAAGATGTAAATGGGCTACAGAAACCACTCACCTTCACTGGACTGTGTGCTCGTTTGTCACGCTTAGCCTATAAAAAAGTCATGTAGTATGCGGTCGCCTTTGGTATGAAATGACGACAGATTGATTTAGCTTGGTGAATATAATTATACCTGAATATCCAAATAACACCAAAGCCGAAAAAACCTATTTCGACACCCAGCCATACGAGAGATGCCAAAAAGTTATTATGTTTGAATTACTACATAAAAATAGTATGTTAACAGGGTATCTATATACTGAAAATTTACAGAATTTAGCCAAAAATACTAAGAAATTTTATTATTAGAATTTCTTGGGGAATCCATGCTCTTTTTAATTAATAGAGAAAGGTTCAGTTAAGCAAGTTTATTTATAGTTCTGTATACTTTAAAAAATACTTGTAAATTAATCCTATACCTTTAAGCGAGCAATTCTTATATATATATATATATATATATATATATATATATATATATATAATCGGAATCTCGGAAACGGCTCTAACGATTTTCATAAAACTTTGTGTGCAGGGAGTTTCGGGGGCAATAAATCGATCTAGCTAGGATTTATTTTAATGAGATGACATATTTCGGCGGTCACAAAATCGTAATACCATGGTTCGAGCCCAGACCGACCGACCGACTTTTTTTTTTTTTTTCAAGTTCCTTTCTTTTTTGAGAAAATCTATTTTTTCGAGCCCTTTTTTTAGTATTTTTAAAAACACGAAAATTTAAATTAAACTAATTGCACTCATGATTTTTTATTCAAATAACCAGTTCAGTTTTTTCTATTATGTCGCTAAGATCAAAAAATATTATTCGTATTTCATTAGTATGTAATTTGTATCTAAATATAATTTCCAAAACACACGAATTAAAAAAAAACGAGCGAAAAATACCGAGTAAAGCTCGGTCAACCGGGTACTGTTCATAATACGAGTATATTGATTTATAAGCTTAGATATGTTTATACTAAAGCATAAGCTGCAGTGTATTTGCTCTGGCTAAGACCTATTCAGTTAATCTGCTTTTAAATCAAAAGAACACATGGAACGTTATTTCGCTGGCTAACTCCATAATACAATTTCAAACAATGCCATTTTGCGGCTCGCTTCCTCCGTCTAGTAGGTACTTTTGCTCTCTTATTTATTACTTGCGCAGTGAACGTGCTCAACGCGAATTTGTTTTCATAATATTTCTTACAGCGACGCTTCAGCATTATGTGTTCGAAACGCTTAAACGATAAACGACCTTAGTATTGCTCTATTTAAGTATTAAAATGATATTTTATGGCATATGCAATGTATTTATAGGTACATTTTTATCACAAATTGTACTATACTACATAATATACGATAAAGGTACATTATTTTGTTTTATTGCGACATTTTAAAATATTTTACGTTTCGAAGAAGATTTACCATCTCGTAGCGGTTAACTTTTGCTAAGAAAGTCCTTCCTTAAAAGTATAAGAATGCCAGTAAAATTCTCTCAGCTTCCTATTTAATAAATTTACTCAAGTCAGTTCTAGATGAGGCGTACGCTTGTAGATAATAATCTTAATTATTAATTATTTTAACATTCAATTTAGTTACATAGTTACATTCACATTCGTTGTATTAATAAAATGAGCCGTGGTAGCTCAGGGACTAAGCCCTCGATGTAAATTTTACAGTACGCAAGCAACCCGTGTTCGATTCCCGCCTGCACCAATGAAATTACTCATCGCAGTTTTAATAGCGCCATGCACGTGGCTAACAAGGCAAACATCTTCAGTAAACATGAATGTCTGAGAAATTAGAAAAATATAATTTTCGAAGATATGTGAATTTCGCTAGCACACATTGGGGCAGCGCGGCAGACACCATCTTGCCCTAAAACCCTCTGAAATGAGAGAAGGCTTGTGCCCAGCCATGGGACGATTATTTATATTAGTGCGTGTCCATTATCATACAAAAATACATACGAAATTAATACAATCGTTGAGTGGTCGTGTAATATATTTATTATGTAGAAAAATATTTATTTAGATTTAGAAACAAATAATAACTTTCGAGAAAACTATTTGAAATTTGAATATATCTGTTACTTTCCCAATAGTGCTTTGGTCAGTTTTATGCCTGTAAAGTTTTCTTTTCAATGAATGTTACAAAATGGTTTTCGTTTGTTATTGTTTTCGATTACTAAAATTCAGTGGCAAGGGATAAACAGATTGGAACTTTACGAAGCGAAATCTTAAAGAAAATTAGTAGCTGAGTTTTATTAGAAAGTTATTTAATTCTTTAATGAAAAGTAATTAAATTTTAGGTCTTATTCGGCTAGTTCAATGGAAAGTCAATTGGGACTCTAAGTAATAAAATCAAATGGAAATAAGTTTTTTTTATATAGAAGAGGGGGCAAACGAGCATGCGGATCACCTGATGGTAAGTGAATACCGCCACCCATGAACAACCGCAACACCAGGGGAAATGCAGGTGCGTTTTGCGCGCCAGCCTTTTAAAAAGGAGTATGCTCTTTTCCCTCCCTTAAGGTCCCTAAGGTCCCTTAGTTCTTCTTCGAAAAATCGCCGGTGGTAAACAATTCCACAGAGAAGTTGTACGAGGAAGAAAACTCCTAGTAAAACGCACAGTGGTGGACCGCCAAGCATCTAGATGATGAGGATATTATCTTAAATTTTGGCACGATGTGTGCTTATGAAATTTGACGGCTGGGAATAATACGAACAATTCCTCAGAGCACTCCTTGTGGCACATGCGATGCCCAATCCGAAACTTTGTTCAGCAAAGACTCGGCTTCAGACACAAGTTTGTCCCGATATTCGGCGACATTTATCCAAAAAATATTGGCACGTCCAGTGTTTAAGGCGTCACCAGTGCTGTCGTCTGCATAGTAATTAATGTTATCAGTTTCCAACATATCATTGATATGCGGAATAAACAGCGTTAGTGATAGCACACAGCCTTGTGGGACAACACAGTTTATAGGTTTGCAATCAAAGCATGCATCGTGTACTCTGACCTTGATGTTTCGGTCAGCAAGGAAACTTGTGATCATATTGCACAATTTCTCGGGAAGCCCATTCAAGCCAATTCTGCTCCCATATGCTCAGACCTTGCAGCCTGCAGAATGCAACTACGACGTTAATATGACTAGTACCATACTCCGGACAAGACAATAATTCAATGAGCCTAGAGAGGCGTCAATAGAAACCTGATATCCGTCCGGATGAGAGGTCAGCCTAAAAGGTGTATGACTGTCCACATCTGGGATCCACGTAGGCAACCAATTGTGTAAGACCATATGCCAAGGAAAAGTCATAAACAGATCTCCCCGCATGATCGGTTAAACGTGAACCGAGCCTTTCGGCATGGTGGGAGTTAAAATCGCCAAGGATCATGATCACTGCGGATCTGCTGTACTACGGAATCATTTGGACGTGGTCGATGAGCCGGTCTGTTTCGGCATTACCGCTATGGGACATATATAGGCACCTGTAGACGCGGGAATGGTCGATGCTGTCTACGCGCAGCCATAAGGTGGACAGGTCCGTACCTTCAAGACTGCCGAGGCGTCAAAAATAGATGTCCTATCTGACGCGTACGCAAACTGCAGCCCGAGGCACAAAGGAGTGTTCTAATTTGTAAGAGCAAGGCCGGTCGCCTTGAATTGCTCCCCCTCCAGAATACGCAGGAAAACCTAAGCTCAAGACTCAGAAAGTATAGGATAACTTGGTCGTGTATGCTCAGCTAGGGATTCTCCGTCACCAGGGGTGCTGGTACCCTCCTGCGGTAGTTTTTTTATTGATTCTGTTACCATGTTAAGGATGGGGGTGCAGGGAATTGTGCCTCCAGCTACCTGCACATACCAAACGAAATGTAACCGCGGTATACCTCTACTTCACGCTGGTAATCTGTGAGGTCGTTGTACCACCTCGGTTTGAGCCGGCTCAACCATACGACAGCGAAAGCTGCCGTGTGACTCTACCACTACCACAAAAGTTTGTAGCTGCATTTTAAAGCCTTGTATAATTGTTAAGCTATTGCATAGCTTCTATCGCGGGCCTTGAGCGCGGGGACCGAATCCAGAAATTCCGTAACGAAAAAAAACCTCACGCTCCCCACTCCGACGGGCACGGAGGTGTGGCGTTGAAAGCCGTGCATCGTCTAACGTCATTTCAGTTCGGCAGACTTCGGCACTCGGCAGAGTTCGGCACGGTGTTTGTGTGCGTGCGACTAGACGTATGCGTGTACACTAGCTGCTAACTGAATGATGAAAATTCCTGAATAACCTACGTGTATTGTAAGATATTAAAAATATTTTAAACAATATTAACTTCTCATTTATTCAATAAGAGAAAAAAAATTGTTTTCTTATCGGTCACCACTCTCAAAAAGTGTAACTTGATTTAATATCAAAGACTTAACTGCATAAATAAAATAAATAAATAAATATAATTGCATAAGTTGATAAAAAATGCTATGCAATAGCTTTACCGCGGCAGTCACCGAGTGCCACACGTATTTTTTTATTTTTAATCAAAAATAAAAAAATAATTGAATTTGGTTTTTCAATAGGTTCTGTTAATAATACTGTCTAAAAATATCAACTGTGCTAGACATTTTGTCAAAAGAGTATTGCCCAGACCAAATTCCGGTCACGGCGGCCAGTATCCGCGGAGACTGCACCAGATATAATTATAATCCCCACCAATGTTATAAATGAGAAAGTGTGTTTATTGGTTTGTCCTTCTATCAGGAATCAACGGGGTAACGGATCGATATGATTTTATGTATAGAGATAGTTTAGGGGATGGAGTGTGACAGAGTATACTGTTATCCCGAAAAAATTTACGGAACTTTTTATGCTGTTTAATTCTTAAAATAACACATTGGCACCTAGTAAATATAATATAAACATTTATTAATTTTACCTATTTTACCCATTGTCTGATCAAACACTCATGTGATAAGCTAAGAATTAGTATTGCATATAGTTAAAACTCGGGAACAGTGACAGCTCATCCAGGCTTGATGATTAGCAATGTGTGTTTTTGCACACAGTAACTCTGGACTGGAAAATTAACCTAGAGTTTGTTATTTAATATTTAGTCACACTCGTACTCTAACAAATAAGCTGAAGTTCTTTAGAATCAAATGAAGTAATAAGAACGAAAAATAAACAAACACAGAATTAATTGAATTGTGTTAAGTGAGGCGACAAATATTCAAGTGTTAAAAAATAATTCCTCGAAACATTGCGGCTGTGACCGTACATTTAAAGGCTTGCTAAATCGTTATTCTGCATGTGACACGGGGAACTTAAAATGCAAGCAATTAAAAAAAGGAAATTTTCACCCAACATTGTTGGATTTGGTTTAAATTACAACAAAGTACGTTCGGATATTAATTTTTTCAAAGATATATTTTTACAGACCTAATTTTGTGGACTACCATTATGTTATTTAATAGAATAGACGAATTTATTTTCTTGTAGAGATTCGTGCTGACGAGATTAATTCTGTTGAGCAAATCGTACGAAGTAAATGCTCACCGGACCAGGTAGATAAGCGCTCCGGAAATTGCCTTGCAGTGGAAACCGACTGGCTTGCGCTAGGGGCACAAGGCAAATAAGTGATGGATCGCGCGCTTGCATGACCAGCTAATTGTTACTTCAGGTTCGTTTCTGATTCCGTGTCCAGCGAATTGCGTGCCGACACTCGGCCTTTCTTTCAAACTAATTCAAAGAGGACTTTTTATTGTGACACCTTAAGTGAGTCGTAGTTTAGTGTTTATTGCTACGGCCATATTGCATAATGTGTTACCTCGACCATTAAAACTTTTGTATTGTTGATAATTTTGATTGTTTTATACCTTCTTTTGTTTTCCTTATTGTGTATAATTTTATACTTTAAATGCATAGCGGAATTTTATTTAACGTTGCCGGATTAGGAATGAAAAGCTGCTTTACATTTCAAATATTTTCTGAAGTCATAATATTGTTTTTAACTAAATGTATATGATATTATATTTAAATTTAAGGTACGATTATAACGACCGCGTCGGCCAACGATCATTATCTAGTTAATCCTGTCGGTTAGTGCTGAGCTTAAGTCTTAATTAAAATAGTTTCAATAAAATAGTAGAGCCTCGCGGCAGCTTTTGTTGTCGCATGGTTGGGTCAGCTCGAACCGGGTTGGTACAACGACCTCACAGAATACCTGCGTGAAGGAGAGGTTTACCGCTGCGTTGCGCTTGGTATGTACAGGGGGCTGGAGGTTCAATCCCCCCTCCGCCATTAATATGGTACCGGAATAAAAATAAAAACGATTCTGGGAAGGTACCAGCACCCCTGGTGAGGGAGAATCGAATGAGCATCCACGACCAACCTATCCTACTCTTCCTGAGCATTGGTGTTCAGGCTATCCCGCGACTAAGACCGCTCGGGGCAAGCGGAGTAATAAGACCAGGGTGACCCCCGTCACGCCAACCATTTACTTTTGCAACATCAGGAGACTACATATCTCTCCTACCTGTGGTAGGAATTAGGACACTCCTTTGTGCACCGAGCTGCAGTTTGCGTATACGTCAGACAGGATATCTGTTTTCGATGCCTCGGCAGTCTTGAAGGTATGGAACTGTCAATCCTATGGCTGACGACTAGACAGCGACGATCATCTCCGCGTCTACGGGTGCCACTATAGGTCCCATAGCGGTAATGCTGAAACAGACCGACGTGTCGACCACGTCCAGATGGCTGCAGTCTCCGTGCTACAACAGGTCCCATCCGCAGAGATCGTGATACTTGGCGATTTTAACGCCCACCATGCTGAATGGCTTGGTTCTCGTTTAACCGATCATGTGGGTAGATGTGTTTATAACTTTGCCTTATCATTATACACACACATTATACATCACATATATTACAACACATAGATGGTTACTTCGCCTACGCTTAATCCAGACGTGAAGGATCATGCACCTTCCTTGTTGGAACTTCTACTGATTTTCCATCCAGATGGATATAAGGTTTGCGTCGTCACCCCTCTAAACTCGTTGGATCATTATCTTGTCCGGAGTGTGGTGTCACTGACACTAACCTCGCGATTGTATTTTGCAGGCTGCCGCCGCATTTAGCATTATAGGTCGGCCAATTGGGACAGGATGCGATCTCCTATCCCCCCATTAGGGGCGGGTTTGCTTCTTGCCGGATGATCCCAGCATTATTGCTGATTCTGTCGCTGATATGGTGCTACATGGAATGGAACTTTTTATTCCGTTTTTTGGTGTGGCCATGGGAGGTAGATCCCTATATATGATCTTATTTATAAGCAGGAGTGCTACCGGGTCTGAGCTGACACATCAACGTCTTCGGATGTAAACACTAGCGCTATTAAAAATAATATATATAATAATTCCGCCTCCAGGTCCTTCAAAAGAGTCATTGAAAAGGCAAGGTCCTTCGGCAACCCGTGCATTCCGATCTCTCACCACGGCTGACCAGGGAAACTTCTGTCAACCATCTCTTTCGTTTTTGTACAGAAGGGATGACTCACTGGCCAATGCCGCAAAGGAGAAAGCCGATCTGTTAGGCTCTCTCTTTGCATCCAACTTGATTCTCGACGACGGGAGGAACACACCGCCGACCATGTTGCTGTGTGCCTCATGCCGGATGTGCGGTTTATATAGCGATTGGTTCGCAAAACACTCCTCTCCCTGGACCTCAGCAAGTTGGGTCTGCCTGACGGAGTCCCATTATCTCTCCCATTGTGCTGAAAACTTTTTCAGTTATCCTACTCCCAAGTCGTAGTCGCGAATTCGTGAAAGATAGCTTTGGTTCACCCAATCCCTAAAGAAAGCGACTGCTCGGACCCGTCAAACTATAGGCCTATCGCCATCACCTCCTTGTTCTCCAAAATAATGGAGTACATTTTAAGCTGGCAGCTTTTTTATCCTATAAAAAACCTGTAGGATTATCAGCTGATTAGTGAGCGTCAATATAATTAACTGGTGATATTCTGGTCTACTGGGCTCATAGATGGGCGGAGGCAGTAGAATCCAAGGGGGAGACATTGTCCGTTAGTTTGGAAATACTCGTAGAGAAAGCATTCGATTGGGTCTGGCCCAAAGCACTTCTTTCGAAGCTCCCTTCCTATGGGCTTCCCGATAAATTGTGCAATAAAATAATCAGTTTCCTTGCTGATCGGAGCATCAAGGTCGTAGTAGACGGTGTAAGCTCTGATTACAAGCCTATTAACGCTGGTGTTCCACAACGCTACGTGCTATCACCAAAGCTGTTTCTTCTGCGTATCAATAATATGTTGCAAACTGGTAACATTTATTGATGTGTAAATGACAGCACTGGTGATACTTTATACACCAGCCGTGTCAATATTTCTCGAGAAAACGTCGCTGAATACCGGGACGAACTTGTGTCTGAAGTTGAGTCTTTATTGAATATAGTCTTAGATTGGGGGCGACTAAATATAGTCCAGTTCAATCCCCAGAAGACACAAGTTTGCGCGTTCACTGCTAAAAAGAACACCTTTGTCGTATCTCCTCAGTTTTAAGGTAGTCCCTTTGCTGCCAGCTAGCATCGGAGTCCTCGGCGTCGACATATCGAATAGTGTGCAGTTTCATGGTCACTTGAAAGAAAAGGCCGAATTGGCCTTTAAAAAGCTTGGTGTGCTCAGCAGAGCGAGACAGTATTTCATGCCGGCACATCGCTTGCAACTTTACAAAGTGTGAGTTCAGCCTCACATGGAAAACTGTTCTCATGTCTGGCCTGGGGCTCCCTAGTGACAGCTCTTTCCGGTTAATTACATCCAGCGCAGAGCAGTACGAATCGTAGGCAACCGATTTCTTTCTGATCGGCTCAAATCAATGGCACTGCGAGAGGGATGTTGCATCTCTTTGCATTTTCTCTCGCATCTACCACGGGGAGTGCCCTGAGGAATTGTTCGCATTAACCGCTGAATTTCGCGAACGCAAATCGCGTCAAAATTCACGATACTATCCACATCATCTGGATGCTTGGCGGTCAACTACTGTGCGTTTTACTAGAAGTTTTCTTCTGCTTACAACTACTTTATGGAATTGTTTACCACTGGAAATTTTTCCGGACCGATACGACTTACAGACCTTCAAGAAAAGAGCTTACTCCGATCTAAAAGGCCGGCAACGTACCTGCAATTACCACGGTGTTGCGGTTGTTTATAGTCACTTACCATCAGTTGAGCCGCAAGCTAGCTTGCCTCTTTTCTAAAAAAAATCTCAGCTGTTGTTAATACTGAAATAATTTGTAGAGCCATGCTGCATCTATATTATTATAGTTGTAGCACGAATGGGTTGGCTCGACCGGAGAAGTACCGTGCTTTCACATAATATGTATGCCGTATGCTCGTTGGCCCCTTCTCCTATGATAATAATAATAATAATACAAGCGTAAAGTAGAAGCTTAGTGCTGCTGTTTTGTATGTTGAGTTTTGAGAACCGGAGACCATTTTTACTGGTTCTGAGGCATCCATTTATGGCCTCGGGGGCGACAACACAGTCATCTGTAATTTGATTCTTAATCGAGTATAGATGTAGATGTTTATGGGCTGTAAATGTTTATGGCTACTGTAGCCACTTACCATCAGGTGGGCTGTGAGCTCGCTTGTCGTTCTAATTCTATATAAAAAAACATTTAAACAATTACACAAATTGTGTTCTTGGGTCTACTTTTTCTGATTGTTCGGTGAAGTGACAAAATATTCACAGTGTAGGTATAGATATATAAAATATATATTCACAATAGAGAAATTGTGTGATAAGAGAAGAGTGTTGTTTACAAGACAATGTTGTGACTAAGATTAAGAAAGGAATTATTCGGTAGTTTGGTCATGTGGAAAGAATGAATGAGAAAAGAGTGACAGAGCAAAATTATGTTGCAGAAGTGAACAGCAGAGTTGGAAAGAGGCATCCTAGGTGAAAGTTTAATGACCAAATTGGCGATATATTAAAAATGGGCCAAATTAGGAGTACCTTTAACCAACGTCCACGTATGCGTAGGTATACGGATGTGGAGGAGGCGAGAGAGGTGTGTCAAGATCGTGCCAAATGGAAGTCTGTAGTCTATGCCTACCCCTCTGGGTGACAGGCGTGAGTTTTATGTATATGTATGTAGATTTGAATGAGTCAGTGATTGTATTTATACGTATATTTTAATACACAAGGTCATAACTTCCGACAAAATTCAAAATAATATGTTTAAGTTAAGCAACAATAAAAGCGACAGGAGCTGGGTCCGCGGACCCAAAAGGTCGTAGGCTCGAATGTGGCATTTGACTATTGTTGTGCACTACTCCTGACAAAAGCATTTTAAGTTTAACAGGAGGGGTTGATGAGAAAATTAGCAATGTTCATAGAATTTATCATCATCATCATCATCATCATTTCAGCCCTTCAAGTCCACTGCTGAACATAGGCTCCCCCAATGCATGCTACAAAGCACGGTCCTGAGCCACCTGCATCCATCGACTTCCTGGATGTCTTACCAGGTTCATAGCATTGCTAGTGTTTTTTTTAAATTAAAAAAAATACTTAGTATTTACAAAAATATAGCGTAGCTAGCCAACGAAGCCTTCATTCTACGTATAGAAGGATGATCCCGGAAGATGGATGGTTAAGCTAAGTTCGTCTTGTGATCGATAAAGATGACTTTCAATTAATACCACATCAAAGGAACGTCATAGAGCTTGATGCAAGCTATGCAAGGCTTATTTATGAAAACCTCCTATTCAACAACGAGTCCCGAAAAGCTCATAGGTTTGAAGAACGAAATTGTTTCAGCATGGTGGAGTTTCATTCGTCTTTTTTCCGTTCAGAATAGCTTCATTTTGAAACGGTATAAAATTTTACTTTCTTATGTCTAAAATAAATAAAATATGTTATTTAATATAAGTTATCTCTTATTATTCACACGTAAAAATAAGTGTATTTTGAAAGTAGTTCTATGAGTTAGATGTCATCAAAAAAATCATTATCCTACTTTGGACCGTAGAGCTCAAGTTCTGGTGTCGTATTGTAAAACTCAAGAACGGAAAATACTGGATAAAAGGAGATAATATAAGAGATCCGAATATGGCGGAAGTAATCATTCCAATTCACGCCATACATAAAATATTTAGACCATGGACGTGCTTTGAGATTGCTGATTCACCTGTCCGCCGTTGTACGTACAACCTATTCTCCCTGTAAGGAAGTCTAAATCTTGTAATGTAATGTAAGTACGTGCCATAAAGATAGTTTATGTTTAAGGTCTCATGTAATTTGGAATAAATCTTCGAAAAAGTCTTAGTCTTACAATAGCCTATGAAGCAATAATCATCTAAGATTTATAATAAATAATTGTAACCTAAGAATTCCCATGAACTTTTGCTTACAGATTATTTTATTATTAATATATCAATAACCCGCTACTGGTGTACTCATTCAAACGGGCCTGTGACGTAGCGATTGTTAGCGCAGTTTGTTTTTGATTTCGATCAACAAAGCGAAATGTGTTGGATGCATGCTCGTTGCAGGCTTGCATTTGTGACACATCGTTGGTTTACTGCCGAGCTAATAAATGGTGCAGCGGCAGCATCATAAATATTTTAATATTCTATGTTTCATTCGCGCCAGCGTTATGATTATTAAATTCGCATGTGTGAAACTTGCAGCATTTTTAATAAACTCGGTAACACAAAAAAAGAATTTTCTGCTGACTAGATCGTGTGCACGTTATACATATATGAATGTGTTTTTGTATAATTTTGTCTATGTATGTAATCGTTTTAATTCTATGTAATTGAAGCTACTCCAACAAATGCGTACTTATACGCGAGAAGACCTACATCCAGCAGTTTACGGTTTATTGAAAATGATAGGGATGACTTTTGTAATTTGATTTATTTCTAATGGCCCTCCAATCATATTGAATAGTTTGTACTAGATAAAAGTAAAAAAAAAAACGAGGACTAAGTCTAAGTGAGCGGTGCGTTCGAAGCATTTTGATTGACCTCCAGTCAGGACACTACGAAAGCGTGTGTCTGTTATGCACGCTGAACGTTTCAACCCGCCGTACGCTCATAACTCAGTTTCTACCCTTCCATTCCTAGGCACAGGACTTGTCTCATTTCTGAGAGGTTTTGAAGCTGAAAGTGTCTGCCACACTGTCCAAGCATTTACCCGCGGATCTCTTACGTATTCAAATTACTTTTTAAAATCTTACATTTATAGGTGATCCTAATAAGCGAGAATCTTCCTTCGTTTGCTCGAGTACTAAAATATTAAAAGGCATGATTTATTACATACGGTACTGATATTTTACATAATCTGTGTGATTTAATTTCTCGTGTTATTACATTTAATAAAAAAATCATCCTGATGTTCTATTACCACTCTCTTAAGTTCAGACCCATGGAAACTCAAGACAGAAATTCTTCATCAGTTTGATGTTGTATGAAATTATCATGAGGACACGCAGATGTATAAAAAAAGGACATTTTGAGGATTTTTGCATATAATTTAGCTAATTGGTAATAAACTAATATGTGGTTTAAATACGTGAGATGATAGTATACGTGATAGACTCATACTGCAGTGCTGTGAGTGTAGAGAACCGAAGACCTTTTTTAATAGAAACGAGGCATTCTACCTTAGCCCTCACGGGTAACAACGCATCTGCATTTGGATTCGTTATCAAGGATATATGTAGATGTCTATGGACAACAGTAACTACTTACCCATCAGGTGGACTGTGTGCTCGTTTGCCACCCTATAAAAAAGAGAAACTTTCCGGTTCTATTACTCTCTTTGAAATTAAATCTGTATGAAAGTGACATAGCAATGGGCTCTGGCTATTTATGCTGTATACAACATGTTCTTATTTTTATAAATTTAATAGAGATGTTTATTCCTTCAATCCAGTATTCAAATGTCGAACTGAATTATATTGTATGTACGCGGTTTGTTAGTGTATTTCAATTGACGAATAAAAAACATTTCGATGGTTTAAAAATTGTTTCCATACAATACTAGCCAAAGAGGGCGAGAAGCGTAGTAAATGCACGCGATTGCCTCTGTTCGCCCGCCTCCGTGCTCGTAAGCAGAGGCGAGCGAGGGTTGAGCGCGGACTGGGGCCCTGATTCCACACTCGCTAACTGAAACTGATTTGACACGATTATAACACGCGAACGATTGTCATTATAATAGCACATTATTAATAAATATGATACAGATATGCATTTTTAATATATTGTACACAGACCATAATATTGAACAAGGGTAATGATGTTAAAAACTTTTTTTAAATCCGTTACAGCCTATAAAAGTTCACTATTTAAAATAGGCCTCACAAGTTGATTGCCTAATAGAGAGGGGGGGGGGATATCTTCATAGTTGCCACGTTTGGCAGGGGGTTGGCTACTGCAGTTTTTTGTGTGATTTTGAGTTGTTTTCAGACAGATGCTGCAGCCCACCTCCTGTCTTAGTTACTCTCTGTCGCCCCTTTCGACACACAGAATGTGATATGGAGTAGTGAATATTCTTACACCGCTACTACACGTTTTTTTACATAGTTCACTATAGTGAAAATAATTCGCTATTTTGTATTAATCAAAATATCATGTGAAGCCAGTTACTTGCTTTCAAGTATAAATTGTGAGAACTTGTGTGCCCGAAAGTAAATATATATATATATATATATATATATATATATATATATATATATATGTGCCGTGTAGTGGCGGTTGAGAATATCCACTACCCCATATCTTCCCGACACCTAACGTGAGAGGCGACAGAGGGACACAGAGAGGAGATGGGCAGCAGCATCTTCCTAATAACAAATATGACAATAAAAAACAGCGGTTGCCAACCCGCTCGCCAAGCGTGGCAACTATGGCAAATATCCCCCCATGAGCAACGACGCAAATAAACGGCCCCCAGTCCCCGGCGGCCCCGCTATTCCTGGCTACGGTGGCGACCATGGTAACGGCGGGGCAGGGGGCGCTAAGAATCTCCGGTGGAGGTTCGGTTGCCACCTACGACAACTCGACCTGGCAACGTATAACGCACGCACCCTGAGGACTGACGAGAAGATAATGGAGCTAGAAGAAGAGGTAGCGCAAGTTGCGCTGGCATATTATTGGATTATCTGAGGTTCGAAGAGAGGGGGAGGACACGGTAATCCTCGAGTCCGGCAACTTGTTCTATCACCGGGAGGGCGACCATCTGTCCCAAGGAGGTGTCGGATTTATCGTCCACAAGTCTCTCGTCAACAACGTTGTAAATATTGGGAGTGTGTCGACGAGGGTCGCGTACCTGATACTCAGAATCACCAAACGGTATTCGCTGAAGGTCATACAGGTCTACGCACCAACCTCGGCACATCCCGATGAGGAAGTGGAGGAAATGTATGAGGATATTTCTAAAGCCATGCATTCCTTCAAAACCCACTACACGGTGTTGATGGGAGACTTCAACGCAAAACTAGGCACAAGAGAGGGCGGTGAGCTGAAGTTAGGGAATTTTGGAGTAGGGCAACGGAACCGTAGGGGCCAGCAGCTGGCTGACTTTATGGAGAAAGAGGGACTCTTTATGATGAACTCTTTCTTCCAGAAGCGGCCCCACAGGAAGTGGACCTGGTCGAGCCCCGACGGTTCGACAAAAAATGAGATTGACTTCATTATGACGACCAGACGCCAACTGTTCAGTGATGTCTCAGTGATCGCAAGGGTGAAAACCGGCAGCGATCACCGAATGGTTAGAGGCACACTGAACCTAAACGTTAAGTTGGAGAGGTCTCGTCTAATGAAGTCAACGCTCCGTCACCCTCGTGCTCTAATCCAGAATCCCGAAAACTTTCAGCTCGAGTTACGTAACCGCTTTCAGTGCCTACAAGATTGCAATGCAGTGGACGATATGAATGACAAGCTCGTGGAAACTTTCCATGCGGTCAGAGCTAAGTTCTGCAAGACCAGCCGCAGAAGAACACAAAAAGTATCCGATCACACTCTTAATCTCATGGCTGTTAGACGGGAGATGAGGCTACAATCGTCAACAGATTTGACAGCATCCAGGCAACTGAACAGACAGATCTCCAAATGCATGCGGAGAGACTTACGCAACATTAATACTGCTCGTATTAAAGAAGCGATCGAGCGGAACCAGGGCTCCAAAGTCTTTGCCAGAGATCTGTCTGCCAGAAAGAGCCAACTGTCAAAGCTGAAGACTGAGTGTGGCAGCATCGTTTCCGAGACACCTGAGATTTTGAGTGAGATTGAGAGGTTCTACGGGCAGCTGTACACATCATCGTTGGAGCCACACGCAAGTGTGAGTAACGATCCAAGAGCAAGTCTTACCCGACACTATTCCGATGATATCCCAGACGTCAGTCTGAGCGAGATTAGAATGGCTCTCCAGCACCTTAAAAACGGCAGGGCCCCAGGCGAGGATGAAATTACAGAGGAGCTTCTGAAAGCGGGTGGAGCACCGGTACTTGAAGTCCTTCAGAAGCTCTTCAATTCCGTCCTCCATGGTAGCACTACTCCGGAGGCGTGGAGCAGAAGTGCGGTGGTCTTGTTCCTTAAGAAAGGCGACAACGCTCTCTTGAAGAACTACAGACCGATTTCCCTTCTGAGCCGCGTCTACGTGCTATTTTCGAGAGTCATTACGAATCGTCTCGCACGCAGACTCGACGACTTCCAGCCTCCCGAACAAGCCGGTTTCCGAAAAGGCTTCAGAACCATAGACCAGATGCATACCCTGCGGCAGATTGTATAGAAGACCGAGGAGTATAATCTGCCACTTAGCCTGGCGTACGTGGACTATGAGAAAGCCTTTGATTCCGTCGAAATTTGGGCGGTGCTACAGTCCCTTCAGCGGTGCCAAGTTGACTGTCGGTATATCGAAGTGCTGAAGTGTTTGTACAGTAGGGCTACGATGGCTATCCGAGTACAGAACCAGAGTTCGAAGCGTATCCAACTGCAGAGAGGTGTAAGACAGGGTGACGTTATATCCCCGAAACTCTTCACCGCTGCGTTGGAAGACGTTTTCAAGCTACTGGACTGGAAAGGATACGGTATTAACATCAATGGCGAGTACATCACTCACCTTCGATTTGCCGACGATATAGTCCTTATGGCAGAATCGCTGGAGGACCTTAGCACTATGCTCAATGACCTCAATAGTGTCTCCCAAGGGATAGGTATTAAGATGAACATGGACAAAACAAAGATCATGTTTAATGTCCATGTCACACCTATGCCGGTAGTTGTTGGGAGCACTATGCTCGAAGTTGTTGACGAGTACGTTTACCTGGGACAAATAGTCCGACTAGGTAAGTCCAACTTCGACCGAGAGGTCAATCGACGGATTCAACTCGGCTGGGCAGCGTTCGGGAAATTACGACACATCTTCACGTCAGGTATACCTCAATCTCTGAAAACTAAAGTGTACAACCAGTGCGTGTTGTCAGTGATGACTTACGGATCAGAGACGTGGTCCTTCACCGCTGGCCGTATGATGACGCTCAAGGTCGTTCAACGAGCTATGGAGAGGGCTATGCTTGGAGTTTCTCTGCGTGATAGACTCAGAAATGAGGATATCCGCAGTAGAACCAGAGTGACCGACATAGCCGAACGCACTAGTAAGCTGAAGTGGCAATGGGCCGGCCATATAGCTCGAAGAACCGATAACCGATGGGGAAGAAAGGTTCTCGAGTGGCAGCCTCGTACCGGTAGGCGTAGTGTAGGGCGACCCCCAACTAGATGGAGTGACGAAGTGACCTGGTAAGACATGCAGGAAGTCGATGGATGCAGGTGGCTCAGGACCGTGCTTTGTGGCGTTGCTTGGGGGAAGCCTATGTTCAGCAGTGGACTTGTGAAGATGATGAATAAATATATATATATATATAACTAGCTTGGCCAGGCAGACGTCATTCCGCCCTTTTCAATGACCCTTTGATGTCCTATTAAAAATCCTTAAATTTGAAAAAAAAATTGTGGGTCACTCATGGGCAAAAAACTATCCTATCTCTTAAGTTGGACCAAACTGCACAAGGTGTGCAAATTTGATTAAAATCGGTTCAGTAGTTTAGGAGTCCATCGCGGACAAACAACGTGACACGCAATTAATGATATATATATATATATATATATAAATATATATATATATATATATATATATATATATATATATATATATTAATAAGGCTCTTTCTTAAAATCTTATGTTCTATTCCATTCATGATAAACTTTTTTATTCTTTTAGTTTATACCCAAGTAAAAGATTTGTCTATTATGCCCCAATATAATGTATAAATTCCTTATGATTGCTTAATGTTATCATCTTATAAATAAGATGAGCAGTGAACGCCAAGCAACTCTTCTTAATGCGATCTGCCAGCTCATAATCTAACAAGACTATCAACTTAAAAAAAGAACATTTACATTTAGTGGAAACATAACTTGAATTTCTAATTAAATAGAACTTTTATGAAAAAAATATTAAAATATATTGGCAAGTACAAAGCAATTAACGAGGAAGAGGCACGCAGCAGCGATATTACGACTGTAGCACGAATGGGTCGCCTCAACCGGGAAAGGACTCCCACAGAATAACAGCATTAAATAGCACGCTGCTGTGTTTCGTATGACAAGTTTAGATGAGTTAGTTCTCGGGGGTGACAACGCATCTGCATTTTGATTCTTAATCGAGGATAGATGATAGTATATGGTCCACAGCATACCCTTACTATTAGGTGGACTTTGTAGGTATTATGTTACCGAGTAGTGGTGGTTTACTACCCCGTACACTCGTATCGTGAAGAGCCGAGCCTTCGAGAACCCAGGATAGCTGAGGAAACCGGCGTCTTTCTGAGGAATAACGAAATTTAAAAAACTCTTGCCAATCCGCTTCTGTGTACTACGGGCAAATTTCCCCCTAATTTCGCCAACACGCATTGTGGCAGCGCGGCAGACACTTCCTCGCCCTAAAACCCTCTCAGAAAATAAGGGAGGCCTGTGCCCAGCAGTGGGACGTATATAGGCTTTAGTATACTTTTTTATAGGCAAAGGGACTGACTGTGTACTCGTTTCTCACTCTTATACTATAAAAAGTTATATTGGCGCTTACAAAAACGTGTCAAACTAAAATAAAAGCCTGCGAAAGTATACTGAAAGCAGTAAAAACTATATAATGATAGACATGATTGATTAACGACGTGTAATAAAGAGGGCGTCGAATGCCTAGAAGAATTTGACGTTAGATAAAGAAAATCATATATTCTGTATAACCGTTATGAGATTAAGACTTGTTTTATCTATGTATTATTCATAGCTGCGTCCGGTCGTGTTATTACTTACATACGTATATAATTAATGATATCAAATATATCACATTATCTGCGAACGAATACTGCATATTTGAGTACCTAACATGAAAATAACTTACATACATTTAAATTTATAATGATATATAAATAAAGCAGACAATCTTGTGGTGCACTGTCGGTGGATGGCGATACCACGAGCCATTAATACGAAATCTTCCGGGGAGTTTACAATTGTCAGCTTTAAGCTTTCCGCTAGGATTTTACACTACAGCTTTACGATGGAGACAGATAAGTGCGCGATCATCCATATAAAAAGTGGTAAGGCCACTAATTTCGAAGGCATAGACATATCTATGCCCATTAACACTAGGACTATAAGTCGATTCCGATACCTGGGTATATCACAGAATATAAGTATCGATGACACGGACATGAAACAATCAGTTCATGTTTTTTTTTGCACAATTGAGAAATGTGCTTAACAGCTTTGAATAAAACGCACCCATATAACGGTTGGGTCATATTCGCCCTCTCGTATACTATTTGCATGAATCAGAGGGACTCAAATAGAACTTAACGCTCTGGACACTCCCACATTATGCATTACAATATAATCGATAATAAGGCTTTACTTGCCGCGAAAACATTGTGAGCGTGGTTTTTAGCGCCTCACAATGGATAATCGCCAAGTGCGCAGGACGAACATCGTGTGATAAAGGATAAACCAGGAAAGTCTAAATTCTTATTTAGATTTCTGTGGAATAATCCTTCTATTCTTCATCATCATTATCATTACAGCCCTTTACAAGTCCACTGCTGAACATAGGCCTCCCCCAAGGTACGACACAAAGCACGGTCCCGAGCCACCTGCATCCATCGACTTCCTGCATGTCTTACCAGGTCGTCACTCCATCTAGTAGGGGGTCGTCCTACACTTCGCGTGGCTGCCACTCCAGAACCTTTTTTCCCCAACGGTTGTCGGTTCTTCGAGCTATATGGCCGGCCCATTGCCACTTCAGCTTACTAATCCGTTGAGCTATGTCGGTCACTCTGGTTCTACTGCGGATATCTTCATTTCTAAGTTTATCACGCAGAGAAACTCCGAGCATAGCCCTCTCCATAGCTCGCTGAGCGACTTTGAGTGTCCTCATACGGCCAACAGTGAAGGAACACGTCTCGGTTCCGTAGGTCATCACTGGCAACACGCACTGGTTGTATAACTTAGTTTTCAGGTTTTGAGGTATACCTGACGAGAAGATGTGTCGTAATTTCCCGAACGCTGCCTAGCCGTGTTAAATCCGTCGATTGACCCTCGGTCGAAGTTGGACTTACCTAGTCGGACTATTTGTCCCAGGTAAACGTACTAGTCAACAACTTCGAGCTTAGTGTTCCCAACAACTACCGGCATAGGTGTGACATGGACATTAAACATGATCTTTGTTTTTTCCATGTTCATTGGACCTATCCGTTGGAAGGCACTATTGAGGTCATTGAGCATAGTGCTTAAGTCCTCCAGCGATTCTGCCATAAGGACTATATCGTCGGCAAATCGAAGGTGAGTGATGTACTCGCCATTGATGTTAATACCGTATCCTTTCCAGTCCAGTAGCTTGAAAACATCTTCCAATGCAGCGGTGAAGAGTTTCGTGGAAATAACGTCACCCTGTCTTACACCTCTCTGCAGTTGGATAGGTTTTGTACTCTGGTTCTGTACTCGGATAGCCATCGTAGCCCTACTGTACAACACTTCAGCACTTCGATATGCCACATCAACTGGCACCCTGAGGCCCCAATTATGTGGTCTATGGAACTGAAGCCTTTTCGGAAACCAGCTTGTTCGGGAGGCTGGAAGTCGTCGAGTCTGCGTGCGAGACGATTCGTAATGACTCTCGAAAACAGCACGTAGACGCGGCTCAGAAGGGAAATCGGTCTGTAGTTCTTTAAGAGAGCGTTGTCGCCTTTCTTAAAGAACAAGACTACCGCACTTCTGCTCCACGCCTCTGGAGTAGTGCCACCATGGAGGACGGAATTGAAGAGCTTCTGAAGGACTTCAAGTACCGGTGTTCCACCCGCTTTCAGAAGCTTCGCTGTAATTCCATCCTCGCTGGGGCCCTGCCGTTTTTAAGGTGCTGGAGAGCCATTCTAATCTCACTCAGACTGACGTCCGGGATATCATCGGAATAGTGTCGGATAAGACTTGCTCTTGGATCGTTACTCACACTTGCGTGTGGCTTCAACGATGATGTGTACAGCTGCCTATAGAACCTCTCAATCTCACTCACAATCTCAAGTGTCCCGGAAACGATGCTGCCATACTATTCTATTCTATTATTAGCAACGCGCAATGGCACGACAGGAACGCGATTATGAAACGAGAAAGAACTCTACGGGAGATCTTAAAAGATTCTACACGAGCCTTTCTTAAACACATTTCCCCAAATCCACTGGCTTCGTTTTGATGAAATTTTTGTGGAAACAGGTTATTTAAGACTCTGATTATCGGAAATGCATCCTTTATTGATAATAATAAACTTTATTGATAAACATATTACATGCACAAAATTTACAGTGGTCATTAGCCCCTAAACTAGGACAACATTTTTAACTTGTCACCATTCCGGTGATTTACTTTAACATGTCATCTCCAATTATTTGGCACTTTCTAACTCTGAGTATAACACAAGCTAGCAGCCAGGTTCTAACAACAGGAGCTCACTCTAAAATTACCGTATCGACGATCGAAAATTGCCGTATTATAATTACTCTCCGGAAGCTAGACTCATAAATGACTGGCATACTGGGTTCGGGTTAGCTCACAGACGGCAATTTATGCAAATAAAATGGACTTGGCTCACTAGGTGACCGACATATAGTTTGGTATGCCGACCAAAATTATTTCCGTTGTAGTTTCTGCGAATATATTAATTCCCGGTCAGCCTCTCAGGCCACTTGAGGCGGTAGGGTTTTCAGGATGAACCACTCCGGGCTCAAATGCAGAAGGTGGTGCTTCTCCATACCGCTCGCATTGTTCACCGGTTTGTCCCTTTTTCCCTAACCCTCAGGCCCTCGGCTGTTAGGTCTCCCCTGCTATGTGCTTCCGTCTCATTGGGTTTATATACTTGTTTAACTATATTAATTGCAAATATTGATTTCATATATAAAAACGAGATCTTCCATTACACATTATATGCAACAGTCTGCAATTTTTTTATTTAAAAACGGAATTAAGACTTTATCGCAATAGCCTGGTATACCATTATCGCAAAATGTTTTAATGTGAACTTAGCGTGAAGTATGTTATGCTTTCTTTCAGTAAGTAATTACCGTTTATAGAGAATCTTGTACCGAAGGCACTAAAACTACAACGTGACCACGTATGTGACGATGTATTTTTGACTCACATAAAATTAAAATAATTATATGAATAGGTATTTTAATTCATGACCATATTATAACAATTTAATTGGGTTTTAATAAATTTACATTTTTTTCTTTAAAAGGTTTTAGTTAGTCGATTATACGATATTTCTATTTGATGTAATATTTATTTTTGAATAAATAATTCAAAAAGGCATATTATAGTAATACTGTGAGTCTATGTCTTTGTTCTATCTCAGTATTTTCAAAGGCGAGGTACTAAAATTGACAAAACTTGTCAGATGTCAGTTCATATCAAAATGGTACGTTGCAGGGTATATTATACATTCACTACGTTTTACGTGTATAAAAGAGGCAAAGAAAACCCATATCTTTACATAATTTTTTTATTACTTATAATAATCTTCTAACATTTAGTGAGTATTAAGTTGTCA
The DNA here is from genome assembly GCA_907164705.1 of Parnassius apollo. Taxonomy (NCBI): domain Eukaryota; kingdom Metazoa; phylum Arthropoda; class Insecta; order Lepidoptera; family Papilionidae; genus Parnassius; species Parnassius apollo. The sequence continues at coordinate 29,148,614 of CAJQZP010000693.1, forward strand.
ATCCGCCTGCCAAGCATGGCAACGAAATTACCCCTATGAGACAATCTATGGGGAGGGCCTACGTTCATCAGGTTTTATTTTGCAGAAAATTTGCTAAATGAAAAAATTACAAGTGGAGTATTAGCTTTTTGGATTACACGTACCGGATTTGATCACCAGCTTGTTACGTTAGCATTATTATTTATTCTGTACCGCAGTAAACGTTTATGCAAAAACAAGCAATTTTTCAGTTTCGGTTTATGATTTTTTTATAGAAGAGAGGGAAACAAGCATGCGGCTCACCTGATGATAAGTAACTACCGCCCCCCATGAACAACCGCAACACCAGGGGAATTGCAGTTGCGTTGCCGTCCTTTTAGAAAGGAGTAAGCTCTTTACTTGAAGTACTCTAACTCGTATTGGTCCGGAAAATTCGCTGGTGGTAAACAATTCCACAAACAGTTTGTACGAGGAAGAAAACTCCTAGTAAAACGCACAGTGGTAGACCGCCAAGCATCCAAATGGCGAGGATGGTATCGTGCATTTAGATGCGATGTGCGTTCGTGAAATATGGCGGCTGGAACTAATCCGAACAAGTCCTCAGAACATTACCCGTAGTAAATGCGATATAAAACGCAAAGGAATGCAACATTCCTGCAGCGCCAGTGAATCGAGCCGATCAGAAAGAACTCGATCATCGACGATTCGAACTGCTCTGCGGTTGATGCGGTCAAGTGGAAGGCACAGCTGGCACTGAAGTGCCCCAGCCCAGAGATGAGAACAGTATTCCATGTGAGGCAAAACTTGCGCTTTATAAAGTTGCAAGCGATGTGCCGGCATGAAATACTGTCTTGCTCTGCTGAGCACGCCAAGCTTTTAAGAGGTGATTTTTGGCCTTACCCACCAAATGACCACGAAACTGCACGCTATATATTCGACGCTGAAGATTGCGACGCTAGCTGGGACAGCAAGGGAGTGTCTTGAAACTGAGGAGATACAACAGATGGGTTCTTTTTGGCAGTAAATGCGCGGTTAAGTTGCATTTTTACTCTTTGCTCACTAAATTTGTGATGTTATTTATGTCCTAGTTGGTCCCGCAAATATTCGAAACTTGTTGCTAAGTCGAAAATTGGCAAAAAGAACAAATAATCATAGGTTTGTTCTCATCGTCAATATTATAATAATAAGAAATTTGGAAAATAATTACTCTTGGTATTATAATGTCCTTCAGACCGAATTCCGGCCACGGCGGCGTGCCTCAACGGAGGCTAGGTATCGGCGCAGGACAGGATTATAGTGGCACGGAGGTGAGACACCGCCAACTTCCTGACTCCGGGCAACTACTGAGAATTTCTTGACGGAAAAACCAAATAATTAATTTTTGGCCCGACTCGGAATTCGAACCCAGGACCTCATTATCAGTAGTCGCACTACTACAACCACTAGACCAACGAGGCATTCTTGGTATTAATGGTCTATCAGATCAGATATAATGATTGGGACGATAATTAACATGCTGACATACTTCAGATTTCTTGCAGCGTCGGTGCTTCACATCAGCGATATGTTCTTTTACGCGGGTTTTCATCGATCATTAGTCCAAAGATGCGTAAAAAAACCCAAGTTAAAAATGTTACAATTAAACGCGATAAAATTCGTAAATTTAATTTTATTCCATGTGTAGTATTCGCGTTAATATAAGAAATCATTAAAGAACTTCATTAATGAAATTTTGCGTGAAACGTGAAAATATTATCAACCAATGCCAATCAATATTAAATGGGATCAATGATATGAATCAAATGTCGCAAACAAACATCAAACCGTAAATTATAAGACGACAATGAAATTCATCATTGTTTTGTTAAAACTAAATTAACTTTAATGATGAAAGAATGTAAAGTGTAAAATTTTCCAAGACAACCTTTCTTATGGATACATGGGAGGACACGATGATATAAAAAATAGTAGGTGTTTATAGACTTAATATATTAATCCAAATATGAAAAACTTATTTATTCACGTTTATACACGTCCAATAGTCTTTAATAGTTTAAAAAAAATTTTGACGAACAGAAATAGAGACACAGTCACCAAAGTGACTCTTGTTATTGTTAGACTACAAGGTAATGCGACCAAAATATAGCTTTTACCAAAAATAACTAAGTTGCAGCATATACATTCTAAAATTATGACGAATTGCAAGTCAATAGGTCGTTTGTCAATTGAAATTGAAAAAAATGGCCGTAAATATAAGCGGACGCGCAACTAACGACAAAGACCAATGCGGAATTTTTACAAAATAAACCCAATCTAACAAAAAACAATATTGGACATTTTGTTAAAAAATTAGCAACATCGCTCATACGGGATAGCGCCTTGGAGATTTGACCAAGTGAGAAGCTTCTTGTGATATTTATGTACTGAAGGATGATCATTATCATTGCACCTGGATGCTTTTAATTTATTTTACCAAAACGGATTATTATAAGGAATTTCTGTATTAAAAACCTCGTATAACCAGTGGCGATTTCTACATATACTACGTTCTTTTAAGAACCAATTAAGCAGTTAAGCTAACAAAGTTTATTCAAAGAGTTTAAATGAACAGGGGTAGCTGTCGGTACTTTTTTCCAGTTTATAATATACTGAATAGAACGATGTATTATTATTAATTATAACCATGGTAAAGAAGTACAGGTAGATTAAAAAAAAAAACGAAAATAAAACATTCATTTGTAAGGTAAGTGAGGGTAATATGGTCACGTTAAGCTTTGCCGCCGTATAAAATCGCAAAAACGCAAAGTCGTATACTATAATTAATATATTTAGAAAAAAAAATGCAATCAAGCCTTTGCGATTATTAGAAACACTTCGAAAAATTTACTTAAAAAAACTAACTACGCTACACTATACTAAAATTGAATAAAAAATTTACTTTAATGTCGACTGTAGTTTTTAAATTGAAAGAAAGTGACCATATTTTGTACGTGGTAGAGCCACGCTACAGCTATATTATGGTTGTAGCAGGAATGGGTTGGTTCGACCGGGAAAGAATCACGCTCTCACAGAATACCAGCGTAAAATAGCAGCTTAATGCTGATCTGGTTCGTATGGTGAGTGTAGAGGACCGGAGACCCCTTTTACTGGAATCGAGACATTTCATCTTAGTCCTCGGGGGTGACAACGAATCGAATCGAATCGATATCGAATGTGTCTATGAGCCACAGCATCCATTTACCATCAGATCGACTGTGTGCTCGTTTGTCACCCTTATCCTATACAAAAAAATTACCTGATAACCATATTACCCTCACGTACCATATTCATAAAGATATGGCACTATTATCCACAATTTTAAATATGAAACACGAACTTTTGTTATGATTTTTACAGATAAAATCACCTTTAAAATTAAATTACATCTTTTCAATAATTAAGAGCATAGAAAAAACATTATTAAACTTTTAACGAAAGTTTTAATGTATTTAATTAATAACGGAAGGAGTACCATGGTTCTCAGAACCACACAGTCTTTTGAAAAATCATGTAATTTTTCGTGATAACATTTTTTTATTTGCTTGTAAATATATTACATATATCTATTCTATAAAAATAACACCTTATTTTAGGCTTGGTGCAATTGTTACTTGGTCATTATTAAAATAATGTCCTAAATCTTATTTCAGGGTACAAGACATAACCATGCCAAGTTCTGTCGAAATCCATTCAGTAGTTTCATATCCTATTGTGGAACAGGCAGAGTGATAGGCCAAAAGTTAGACATGCAAAAAAAAATGTTTTAGCTTCTATGTCGATAAAGAACTGTAACGCAATAAAAAGTTTCAAATATATTCATCGTTCAGGTTTGACCTGAGAACAGATTTAATATCGCAAAGACAGTATTGTTGATAGAGAAATAAAACCGCCACTTTCTGCTTCATTTCGTGTTGACAGACTTTTATTGTTATTCCAGAGCACTAACTCCTGTTTTGTTGTGATGGAGCCCTACGAACAGCTGTTAACTTATATACTTGTAAATCTCTGGTACGCTATTGGTTATATATCAAAGTGTATTTTTAATATATAAAATTTTAGATAGCATAAATTATTAGCTAACGGCTGTTTATATATTTGCAACGATATTGTTGTTTGTCTACTAAAAACTACGTGTCTAATGAATCGTAATGAGTGAAAGGAGACGTGGCAACACTACAGTTAAAACAAAATAGAGCTATTACCAAAATAAGGTGTAATCTTGGAAATTTACTGCCGGCCGTAATAGCAAGTTCGCGAAACGGGTTATAAATTAATGCAAGCTTATATCAGCAACGTGTGATCTAAATGGCGTTTTAGATTACTTAACCATTACGGAAGCATATAAATAAGTTAGATAAATGCAGTGGCAAATGTACAGCATTAATTCTCTTCGAATTCAATATTCGATTTACGCATTGAGTACTGAATTTAGCGATTTGAATATAATATAATCACTATCTATTAAGATGAATGGTAATAGGGATGGATACTATCCAATACTATGTGTGTACAAACTCTGTGTATATTAAGTTGCCTGCGCACCGTAGTGAGTATGGCAACTCCTACAAGTAATGCATGCCTGTTAAATTAATCAAAACAATATCAGTTATTTTAAGCTTATTTTACGGCACATAGGTCTTTCATATTTGTTTTAAATTCCAACGGACGTTAAAGTGTAAAAACACACATTTATGTTTTCCGTATTTTTTTAAAAACTGAAGTTAATAATGAACTTATAGTCTGGCTAGTGTAGCCCATGGACACCTGCGAGCAACTTCCAAACAAAGAATGTTACTGATGCAGTCTTACCTTTGAGGACTAAGTTGAAAATCCTCACAACCTGTAATTCATGAACTTAGAAAAAAGGGCGGACAGAGTCTCGCTAAGAAACAATTGATGCACCGCAATGGCGGCTGCGTAACTATGTGTGAGTAACTAACTACACAAGCGCGGATTGGAGCATATGGCAGGCGGTAGACTTACTATGATGTGCATGTGTGCGTGCCGGTTTGTTTGTATTAGCCGAACTGACTTATTATTGTGCGTCAGTAGTTGTTTTAAGAGACGGCGTCCGCCCTTTTTTCTAGGTCCATGCTGTAATTATACTGGCTCTACCATTCAGACCGGAATACGGCACTACAAGGAATGCTATTTGGTGATAGAAATAAAAACTGTGGTATCTACCCAGACGGGCTACCCAAGCAGAAAATGAGTATTGCCACTTAGAATACCGCATTTTATTCCCGTATATGGAACTACAACGGCACTGAATCCCATTGATGGCTTTTGTGCTCCCGTTCTCTGTCTTATATTCTTTCCTGAGTATAACCGGAAGAAATTAAAAAAGTACCTCAAATTTCACTATCTTTTTTCACAACATATAATAACTGCATCTACTTATAACAGAAAATATAATCAAAATTTACGAAAACATGTTGAAAGGGAAATTTTTCAATTACATTTACATCTCCTAAATCTACACATTATGTACTTTTAATAAATAAATTACGTCAATAAGAAGAAACCATCAACATAATATTTGTGCAGGATGCTATAAACTACTCTAATTAACTATTTATTATTTTTGGTATTTTCTTCAAAAACACTCAAATAATCATTACTTTTAAGGATATCAAGTAAGGGCTCTGCCAGAGAGAATTTTTTTTACTACAAATAACGCCAACTATCGCCCTATTTCGTTTGATCCACGATTTTTTTCCCAACATGTATAATATAATATAAGTCTTGATATTGAAACACTCCCAACAAGTTTGTTTTTAAAACACTCTGTGAGAAAGTCAAAAACGTGTTACTCATTACTTAACGTATTTAAATGTATATAAATAAAAATGGATCAATATACATAATTTAGTTCAGAGTATATTAAAATCTCGTATATTATAACTTTCCAAATTCCTTAGAGACAAGTCCGTTGCAACTGCAATTGGATGGTTTTATTACATTTTCAATAGTACCGCGGCAGATGATGCGATCCTATTGCAGAGAACTTCGACCGGTCGTTATTTGGGGTGAAGCGTCATGTTGAACGGTCGTTTGTGTTCATTGCGTGCTCCATGACAAATTCTTATAGATATTTGATAGTAATGGAGAAATCGTGTTCGTGTTTGGTATTAAACTATCAATAAATTTTAAAATTATTTTGAATAATGTATAATATAAATATATTATATTAATGGGTGTGAATGCTATTCGGTGTACCCTTAATATCATTTGCCATTTGGTGATTAATTTTATTTTATTACAACTTAATGACTCTATGGATTACAAAACGTGTTAACAGAACATTCGGATTTTTAAATTTATATCAGGGTTTAAATTGGAAGCTGATAACGTGGAAAAGAAGAAAGGTCATTTTTAGGTAAAAAAGGTAAAAAAAAGTGCACTGCTCCCTGTCGCCAGTACAGTACAGTTACATTTTAGGTCAAAGTTGCCTATTTTACTGTCTTCTAGAAATTATGTCATTTTCTGACGATAAGTCGATGAAGCTAAAACGACACAATTTACGTATTACTGAAATAATTTTGGCGCTTAGTCACAGCGTTGAAGCATCACCTATTAAGCTACAGTTAAATAGTTAAAATTAACTTCAACTCCCTCTTGACACATTAATATGATTATGCCTACTGCGGATATCAAGGGTGGAATAATGAACGATGATGAATATTAACATACTTTTATTTCTTTTAACCTAATGCTAGGTGCCTTCAATGTTGTTAATAGCTTTTGTAGGTTTTAGGTATTAATTTATAAAATATACTGTATTTTAAGATGGTACTAAAGATATTTTTGTAATACTATTTTTTTATTCTATAGTAATAATAATTTTAATAAAAAATATTATTTGAAATTAGTAATACGCACAAGTTGTACATTCTTGTTTCAAAGTTTTGAGGTATAATTGACGACATGTGTCGTAATCTCACGAACGCCGCCCAGCCGAATTGGATTCGTCGATAGATCTCTCGATCGAAGTTGGACTTATTTTTTACATTGGGAAATACCTACGCATACCCACCCCGTAGGGACAAGGACGAATTATGTCGAACTCGCACCGGCTAAAGCTCCATGATGTTCCACTTTCGCCGCGTGTCTAATCGGACATACCTAATCGGACTATTTGTCCTAGGAATACATACTCGTTAACAACTTAGCACGAGCGTAGTGCTCCGAACATCTATCGGCATAGGTATGGCATGGACGTTATAGGTCTTTACATGTTGATTTTAACTATTATTCATTACGCTATTGTGGTCACTGAGCATAGAGTTGAGGTTTTACTGTGATTCTGTCACAATGACAATAAATTTAAATCGAAAGTGAGTGAGAAACGCCATTGATGTTGATACCGTATCCTTCCCAGTTCAGTAATTTGAAAATGTCTTCCAATGCATCGCTGATGAGTTTTTTAGGGGATATAACGTAATCTTGTCTTACACCACTGTAAAAGACAATGTTGCTCGTGAAAACATAAAGATCTGAAAATTGGTCCTTCATTGTCGGTCGTATGAGAAAGCTCGTGGTAGCTCAGCGGGCTTTCTTCGCGTGACAGACTTGAATGAAGATATCCGCGCTAGAACCTGAGTAACCTACATAGTTAGCTCAAATTATCAGTAAGTGGCAATGGACCGACCATATAGCTTGAAGAACCGATAATCAACGAAGACAGGTTCTTGAGTGACAGTCTCCTACCGGTAAATGAAATGTAAGACATCTCCTAACTAGATGGACGACCTGTTAAGAGATGCAGCAAGTCGACAGATAATGCTAGTGCTATAAAACTATAAGCTCATAGCAACTAGACTGGTGACAGAAAACAGAATCTAAGGTACGAGACTAAGCGCTCAATGGACTAATAATAATAATTGTACAAACAAAGTTTTCCTACTTTATTGATTTCGATTTATTTTAATCGCCACACATGCAGGCCGCAATAGCAGTCCTTAACCGTTCCACCTTTGACTCTACTCCCCGTTGGTGATCAGGGTATTTTACTATCATCTATCAGGAACCGGGACAATTTCCTGAGATTCTCTACAGCCGCCTCTTTAAACAAACACAGAAAGAAATGAGGTGGTGATCGATTCTCATACGCCGCTAAAACACATTTAAATGTTTTACGTTACATAATTTATTATCAGTTTTAGGAGGTGTTCTGTTACGTTTTGAGAGCAATTACTGTGACTAAGCACTAACTATGGCACAGAAAAGGAATAAAATTTTTATAAACTGCAAAATCACTACTTTTTTATTCACAACACCGTAAAGCTGCAATTTCAAGTTAAAAAAAGCTGTGCCTACACTTTGATTCAAAATAATCCAAGAAGAAAATAACTCGCTTTATAGCCGACGTCTTTTTCTTTTTAAATAAACGAAGCTTAAGTCATATTCATTCATTTTCTATTCTGTCAGTACATTAAGTTTTATAGCATCAACATTATATACGCGGTAGAGCCAAGATGCAGTTATATTATGGTTGTAACACAAATGGGTCGGCTCGACCGAGAAAAGACCACGCTCTCACAGAATACCAACATAAAATAGCAGCTCTATGCTGCTGTGTTTCATATGATGACTGTAGAGAACCGAAGACTTTTTTTACCTTGGAAACGTCGTGAAAAATTTTATTTTTTTGAGATGGGGATATCATACCCGTATTTACGTAAGACATTATAAAAACGTTAATATAAAATTTTCATAAATGTGATAATTAAAAGAAACTTTCTCTGATTATCAGAATCTGGTTAATATTTGTATACATGTATATAAATTTCTAAAAGAAATTAACCAAAATCAGTTTATAGTAGACATAAAGTTGATTTTAAGACCTACGTTTTAAAAGCTAATTAAAGTTACTCTTTGCATTCAAATATTTTTGGATACGCAGCAGTTATAAGTTCATACGGATCGTTTCTACGAAACGTATAAAATGTCAGATGTAAAACAATATTAAAATTTGTTATGTATTTCTGTCAAATTATAATAACATTTGTAACATTTAATAACCAACAATTATTTAGGTACCCTCATCTAGGTCGTTAAATTTAACAATGTATGTAAATCACTTTATTGTTATTAAAAATGTTTGCAATAATAACAGCTATAAAGTCAACACGCCTTGCGTGTCGTGTTGTACCTATATTATAAACGAGCTTTAATCATTATGCGAGTACCACTTCAATGCATTAGGGCAGAAAGTCGAGTATGTGTGTTTTTTAAAACACAATTCTGTCATAAGGCAAAAGTACGCCTGCTACGGCTAATTCAATTTTTATGAATAATTTGATGAAATTTTTACGTCTTATGGTACCATTTAACTATGTACTTTTAGTCCAGATTTTCAAATTTATAATACGTTGCTGAATCAGGATGGATCATGTAATATTATATTGGTTGATTGCGAGCTGAAGTGAGCTGGTCAAAATTTGTCGCAAGATAGATAACATATATGTAGACAAATAATATTTATGGCACGTACTAACGATTTGTAAATTTAGATGTAAAAAATTGATGAAATATGAATTCACGACGACGGAGGTGATTCAAGTGACGAGACGTTTTCTACAATTGTATTTACTTATAATCATGGGGTGCTGATCACTGAAATCGTAAAACTGATTGTGTCCTCATGAACGACTTCGACTGCAGTGGTGTGCTAGAGTTTTCCACACTTAGAAATAAATTTTTTTCTCCAAATTTATATGAGACCACCACATAAATTTGTTGAATAAAAAATATGAACCTTTTAAATCAGCCTCAATTGGCGAAGGTATCGTGAAACATACACGTACAAAAAATTAGAATAAATAACATGCAGTCGAATTGTGAACCTACTCCTTTTTTTAAGTCAGCTAATAAAAAGATGCTAAAACAATGTAAAGAAAAAGATAGCTGTTATATATATGTATCGCCATATATTTTATGCATGTACAGCTACTGTACATAGCTACTAACGCATGAAGCTGTATAATTTGTGCCAATTTTTTACTTAGAATAACTGTATAAGCCCTTATACAGCCTTTATATAGCGAGAAAATACAACCTCTAGTACAAAAACGAATTTCAGTACAGCTCGTATATAGCTTGCATGCTGCTTGGGTAGTGAGGGTAACCGGTTGTCGCAACGCAAGCAGTTTTTAAATAGTTTGTTAGATCCCTTGTTGTTGATAAACCAACAAAATATATTAAAATTAAGCAATTTATATAACTTTCAAGGAAAGGCGGGGCTATGTCGTTAATAATAGAGAGTAAATTTAGAGGGCGTTTCCCGCCCTGCAGACGGGGTTAACAACCCTTGTTAAACACCGTGGAAGCAAACTAGTTTCATTTTCTGCTACAATGACTAGTGCATATTTATGTTTTCCTCTTTATTTCGCAGAAACTAATTTCAAAGCAAATAGAAAGAAACGCGATGCTCCATTTTTTTACGGAAAGCAATTTGACATAAGTACGTATTTCTTTTATTTATTATTTTCTATCTCATGACATGTCTCTCTAATCTAATTCAAAGAAACGGGATTATATATAATATATAACGGGGCTATTTTTACCGTGTATGTTTTTTATATATAGTTTGGTCTGAATCGATTTAAATTACGAGTATCTTTTTAATCTAAGCTATACTATAGGGGCATTACCATATAAATGTTAAGAAAAATATTCACTCTTAAGGGTAGAAAAACAAGCTATGAAGTTTTTAATGTAACTTATGTAATGGATGAGCCGTGGTAGCTCAGATGGTTAGCGCTCGCTGTAAATTTCACAGTATGCGAGCAATCCAGGTTTGATCTCCGCCGGCACCAATGGAATTGTTAATTGTAATTTTCATTGCTGATTTACCATGTGCTTGGCGGTGAAGGAAAATATCGTGAGGAAACCTGCATGTTTGAGACACAAGAAAAACTTATTTCGAAGATATATGAAGTTCGTCAACACGAATTGGGGCAGCGATGTGTACATTCCTTTGCCTGTGCCCAACAGTGGAACGTATATAGACTGTAACTTAATGTAACTTATTAAACAAAAGTCTAGTTGTTTACCTTAAACTTGTGATATTCCTTATTCCATTCACAGGGTATAATAATTAAACTAAAAAATAAATAACCGTCTTCATAAACAAAAATATAATTTCTACCCACTCGAATGTCGGGGTCATTTTGGCCCATATGGCGCATCTGTCGAGCACTTTCCGAAGTACTAAGTAACTACATAACAAGTATACTAAGTATATATATACATACACTATTACTACTACTTATATATGTGTATGTTATATATATTATATATATGTTACAAATAGTTTGCTACAACTCGACGCCATAGCGTTTGACAGATGCGCATATTATTTGAGACGCCAGAATATGGCGTTTGCATAGACGAGGGGCTACATACTAGCTTATGAACGGCTCTAATTCTTCGATATATTATATCTTAGTACTGACTTTAGAAGCTATTTTGTGTATTTTTTTTTGTTTTTGATGGCAGTTTTACTTTTTTTTTAAGTTTTAATTATTAAGAAAACCTAAGAAAGCTCTTATACAAAATATAATAGACATCATGCTTTTCCCGTAGCATTGCTCACGACTTTTCTATACCAACAACATTAGTGTTTCATGCCAAAATTCGGAATAACTTCGTTGTCCGTCAGTCAACAGATATACTTTCCAGAGGCTGAATAAAAATAGTACAATGTTAATATTTATTTTTCGACAGTAAACCGTCAATAATATATTCAGAATATGAATGTAACCTAGCCAGTAGCGTCTGTGAGGGTCTTAAGAAGCGACAGAGGAAAACCAACCAGTGTCTTACTAAAAAAAACTACATAGAATGTAAAAAATTGCGGTAGCCAACCCACACGCCAAGCGTGGCAACTATAGTATATAATTTAGTGTAGTCTCATTACCATATTTCCACTATCCCATATCGTTCTGTGGGTGTCGTAATAAAAGACAGAGCAGAGACAGACCAGGAGCTGGGTAGCAGTGTTTTCCTTATAACAACCAGAAAATAAAAAAAACTGCGGTTGCTTTTGATAAACTGTAATAAATGAATAAAAAAACATTGACAGTGTATAGATGTTTCAGATTCTTAAAAGGTTTATAAATATAATATTTCTTTTATCATCTAAATCTGTTTGTTTTATAATGATTTCTTATATTTACGCGAACACTACACATTGAAATAATACTAATTTTTACGGAATTTATCGCGTATATTTAACTTTTTTACCCGACGTTTCGAGAGCTTTACAGCACCCATGGTCACGGGAAGGACTGAGATGTTCAACGTCCAGCTGTCATAGTTAACCGCGGTTACCATAGATTAAAATTTAACTTTTGTTCCGATCTACACAGTATGAACTTATGGTATCATGGAGTCTTGCAGTTGTATGCTTGGGTTGGGATTTAATTTTATTTATTGTAGGATCCCAAGCAGATGGTAGCACCCAGCCATCTTCTCTATTGAAATTAGGATGTTTTTTGATTTCAATAGCCTCGCGAATCATCCTTGGAAGGAATCGGTGTTCTTTAGCGAGGATTTGTGGTCTATCAAATCTGATGTAGTGACGGGGGCGATCCTGTACATGTTCACAGACTGCAGACTTCCCGGAGCGTCGATTCTTCACATCAGCTATATGTTCTTTGACGCGGGTTTTAATTGATCTTTTAGTTTGTCCTATGTAGGAGAGACCACATTCACAATCAAGCTTGTACACTCCTGCATCTTGCAGAGGGACGTTACACTTGACTGATGGTAAAAACTGACCAATCTTCTTCGGCGGCTTGAAGTATGTTTTGATGGAAGCGCGCTTCAAGATGTAGCCAATCTTGTCAGTGACTCCTCTAACATATGGCAGTACAGCAGGTACACGCTCGACTGTGGCCGGCTTCACTCGTTCTCTGTGACGTAGGCGCGGGACCCGAAGCTTGTTGTCATGCAAAACTTGCTTGACATGTTGGAGCTCGGCAGCCAGGTGTTTACTGTCACAGATCCCTCGTGCTCTCTGAAACAAAGATTTACCCACGGTAGCTAACTGTGAAGGATGGTGGTGAGAATCACCATTTAAATATCTATCTGTATGGGTCTTTTTTCTATACACAGTATGGCTCAAGGTGTTATCAGGATTCCGAATTACTAACACATCTAGAAAAGCTAAGGAATTGTTTGCCTCTAACTCCATTGTGAACTGAATTTTAGTATTTATAGAGTTAAGATGGTCTAAAAATGCAGTTACTTTATCTAAAGGTAGAATTGTGAAAGTGTCGTCTACGTACCGCTTGTAGAATCTTGGATTTATGGGAGAAGTAAGCAGGGCTTTCTCCTCAAAGTCTTCCATGAATATGTCGGCGACAATGGGAGATACAGGTGAGCCCATCGCCACACCATCTACTTGCTTGTAGAACTCCTCCTTCCACAATAGGTAGCCAGATGTAAGGCAGTGTCTGAGTAATACTGCATATTCTACGGGCATGTTGTTTTCTTCCAGCCTTCTAGTTACAATTGAGATGCAGTCTTCAACAGGTAAGCATGTAAACAATGACTGCACATCAAAACTGACCATAGTTTCATTGTCTGCCAGACGTAGGTCTTTAATCTCGCTGACAAAATGGTAGGAATCCTTTATGTGTGCTCTTGTATGTCCCCTGAGCGGTGAGAGTATTTTCGCTAAGTGTTGAGCCAATCTGTAAGTTGGTGAATCGATTTGGCTCACTATGGGGCGTAATGGAGCATTGGGCTTGTGTATTTTTGGTAACCCATACAACTTTGGTGATTTGGCGCACGTAGGTATTATCCATTTTACGTCCAGATTTAATTTTTCGGAGTGTTTCTTTATGAGGTCACTAGTTGTTTTTAGTGTGCTGTTTGTTGGGTCGTTTTTAACCTTTTTATAAGTACTTACATCCGACAAAAGTTCTTGTATTTTAGAATTATAATCCGACGTATCCATGACCACCGTGGCGTTTCCCTTATCTGCGCGGAGAATCGTAAGTTCTGGTTTATTGCGTAGGTTCTTTAACGCTATAAATTCGTCTCTGGGAAGATTCGGTTTAGGCACTGAACATCGACGTAACATAGACGAAATGTCTTGACGTATCGCCTCCAAATCTTCTTTCCGCATATTGTTTTTAAATAAACAGTCCTCGACACTACAGATCCGAAATTATCTGTACGGACGCGATTATAATTCTAAAATACAAGAACTTTTGTCGGATGTAAGTACTTATAAAAAGGTTAAAAACGACCCAACAAACAGCACACTAAAAGCAACTAGTGACCTCATAAAGAAACACTCCGAAAAATTAAATCTGGACGTAAAATGGATAATACCTACGTGCGCCAAATCACCAAAGTTGTATGGGTTACCAAAAATACACAAGCCCAATGCTCCATTACGCCCCATAGTGAGCCAAATCGATTCACCAACTTACAGATTGGCTCAACACTTAGCGAAAATACTCTCACCGCTCAGGGGACATACAAGAGCACACATAAAGGATTCCTACCATTTTGTCAGCGAGATTAAAGACCTACGTCTGGCAGACAATGAAACTATGGTCAGTTTTGATGTGCAGTCATTGTTTACATGCTTACCTGTTGAAGACTGCATCTCAATTGTAACTAGAAGGCTGGAAGAAAACAACATGCCCGTAGAATATGCAGTATTACTCAGACACTGCCTTACATCTGGCTACCTATTGTGGAAGGAGGAGTTCTACAAGCAAGTAGATGGTGTGGCGATGGGCTCACCTGTATCTCCCATTGTCGCCGACATATTCATGGAAGACTTTGAGGAGAAAGCCCTGCTTACTTCTCCCATAAATCCAAGATTCTACAAGCGGTACGTAGACGACACTTTCACAATTCTACCTTTAGATAAAGTAACTGCATTTTTAGACCATCTTAACTCTATAAATACTAAAATTCAGTTCACAATGGAGTTAGAGGCAAACAATTCCTTAGCTTTTCTAGATGTGTTAGTAATTCGGAATCCTGATAACACCTTGAGCCATACTGTGTATAGAAAAAAGACCCATACAGATAGATATTTAAACGGTGATTCTCACCACCATCCTTCACAGTTAGCTACCGTGGGTAAATCTTTGTTTCAGAGAGCACGAGGGATCTGTGACAGTAAACACCTGGCTGCCGAGCTCCAACATGTCAAGCAAGTTTTGCATGACAACAAGCTTCGGGTCCCGCGCCTACGTCACAGAGAACGAGTGAAGCCGGCCACAGTCGAGCGTATACCTGCTGTACTGCCATATGTTAGAGGAGTCACTGACAAGATTGGCTACATCTTGAAGCGCGCTTCCATCAAAACATACTTCAAGCCGCCGAAGAAGATTGGTCAGTTTTTACCATCAGTCAAGTGTAACGTCCCTCTGCAAGATGCAGGAGTGTACAAGCTTGATTGTGAATGTGGTCTCTCCTACATAGGACAAACTAAAAGATCAATTAAAACCCGCGTCAAAGAACATATAGCTGATGTGAAGAATCGACGCTCCGGGAAGTCTGCAGTCTGTGAACATGTACAGGATCGCCCCCGTCACTACATCAGATTTGATAGACCACAAATCCTCGCTAAAGAACACCGATTCCTTCCAAGGATGATTCGCGAGGCTATTGAAATCAAAAAACATCCTAATTTCAATAGAGAAGATGGCTGGGTGCTACCATCTGCTTGGGATCCTATAATAAATAAAATTAAATCCCAACCCAAGCATACAACTGCAAGACTCCATGATACCATAAGTTCATACTGTGTAGATCGGAACAAAAGTTAAATTTTAATCTATGGTAACCGCGGTTAACTATGACAGCTGGACGTTGAACATCTCAGTCCTTCCCGTGACCATGGGTGCTGTAAAGCTCTCGAAACGTCGGGTAAAAAAGTTAAATATACGCGATAAATTCCGTAAAAATTAGTATTATTTCAATCTGTTTGTTTTCTTTCCAATTTCTTAATGTTTCTCTCTATGTATTCAATGACGGTAATATGGTTTACTAAGGATATATCAGATTAAATGGAATTAGTAAAGGCAAGTAGGTAATAATTCATTTCAGGCCTGTTGGCATCTAAATGCGAGGCAGTGCCCAGCGTCCGTGAAATTGGCCGCACATATTTTAAAAACATTTTAGCAATCGTCGACGCTTCATTTTTCGAAAACTCAATTAACTCCAACATCATTTACTTTTTTCCATTTTTTGTTGATAAGTATATTTTCCTCCTTTTATCAACGTTGTTAATTGCATAAAATTACGTAAAAATTGTTAATTTATTTTGCTTTGTGTGAGTGAAATATTTTGAGCATATTTGAACAGTAAATTAAAGCAATCACGTCCTTTCTATATATTTTAAATTTAAAATTTATTTGCATAAAATTAAAATAAATAATACATATATATTACTAAAATAAAACAGCAATTATGTATTATAGCAACACTACCAAGGTGTGACAACGCATATAAAGCCTTCTTTTTAGGTTTTTTTCACTCAACACATCGTAATCGGATAGAAGTAGAGTCGCCATTAAGCAGGACAAAGCAAAGCAATTGGTTCAAATGTCTGGTATTTCGATAACAAGGGGTAGAGATCTGCCAAATATCTGGTTTAGTAATGATAAAGGGGGGATTGAAGAATTAATGTCATTCCTGCGCAATCTCTTTAAAAAATATAACTTATAGTTTATTGACAAGCTGCCTACTTTTTAATGAACTTATGTAATGGATGAGCCGTGGTAGCTCAGATGGTTAGCGCTCGCTGTAAATTTCACAGTATGCGAGCAATCCAGGTTTGATCTCCGCCGGCACCAATGGAATAGTTAATTGTAATTTTCATTGCTGATTTACCATGTGCTTGGCGGTGAAGGAAAATGTCGTAAGGAAACCTGCATATTTGAGACACAAGAAAAACTTATTTCGAAGATATATGAAGTTCGTCAACACGAATTGGGACAGCGATGTGCACATTCCTTTGCCCTAAAAACCTCTCAGAAATGAGAGGAGGCCTGTGCCCAACAGTGGAACGTATATAGACTGTAACTTAATGTAACTTAACGTCGAACTTGATGCTGGCAAAGGAGACTTACTTAACTACATTCGTGTTAATCCTACCCACACTCTTCAAAATATACCTAAATATATATATTGTTTACTTTGCGCCCTAATACGAGATTAGCTACGGCGAACACGCATTCGAATTTTGATTCTCAATCTAGGTTTAATGTTATTTTTTGTCATCTTTACTCGTTATATACAACAAAACAAACAAACTTTATCACTCAATAAATGGTTCGAATTTTTGAAAAATAACCACTACTTACTCTTATTAAATGATGATAATGCCAATTTCAATTAGTGTAATGGTATCCCATTTACAGTTAATAACCAGACCCAAAAACTAATAAATATAATATAATATTCTACATAAAATGTATAATTACTTGTATCAAAATTAGTTGAATATCTATTTAATCAACTTTCCAAAAATACAGAATAATAAAATGCAAAATATGCCAAGCAATGAACGTTTATTACGATGTTTTGATTTTTTATTATAATATTACTGAACCAATCAATTTAATTCCGCCTAAATATTGCTTAAACTTGCAGCAATTAATTATTAACTTAATTACTGATGATGTTTAATTTAAGAAAACTTTGCATATGCTACATAACTTGATGATTTAAATTAAACTATGAATGCAGTAGTAGCACGTAAAAACGCTTCGAACATAAATATGTATACTTTTTGTAAGCCTAGGGCGTAACTTGCATAGTAAATCGTTATACTGTTATTTGCTTACATGTAGAATAATACAGTAATGAAATCTGCATAAATAATAATGTTTAATTAATGCTTTGTTGAGCCACTAATAAATAATTTTCTTATTTTCTTTCTTTATATCTTTTGTTTTATAAGAATAAAAGCTCAAACAATTTTACTCTTTTTTACTTGACGGAGCTCAAAAGAAAATGATATGTTTTTGGCTGATACAGCACACAACATATAAACTAGTCGACAGGTTTTCACAAATTAATGATACCAAGTCGTGATATCCCAGAGGTTAAGAGCTCGCTGCTTTATTGAACACCAAAGAAGAGCAAATACGTAAAATAAACAAATATTTCTTTTTCTTTTGGACAATCTAAAACAAGGAAATAAAAAAGGTTATAAAAATTGTCACAATAATAATATTATAATGATTTCTTATATTTTATTGATTATTATTTTCATTTACGTGAACACTATACATTGATTAAAACTACATTTACGGATTTTATCGAATTTAAAAAAAAATTAAATATAAAAATTATTAAAAAAACGCGATAAAATCCGTAAAAGTAGTTTTATTCAATAATATTATAACCAAAAATATATACTTTAACCTATAACTAGCAGACAACAACATGTCAGTACAGGTTTTTTTACAGAGTATGCTGCAGAATTAAGTTTGCTTGCTAATTTAGATATATGGGAGCCCCGTTGAAGCTTCGCATTAACTGTGATTCCTAGAAAACAGTAGATTTAATAATACATAATACATACATACATAAACACTCACGCCTGTCACCCAGAGGGGTAGGCAGAGACTACAGACTTCCATTTGGCACGATCCTGACATACCTCTCTTGTCTCCTTCACATCAATACACCTACGCATACATGCTCGTCGGTTAAGGGTACTCCTAATTTGGCCCGTTTTCAATAAATCGCCAATTTGGTCGATAAATTTTCGCCTAGGACGTCCTTTTCCGACTCTGCCATTCACTTCTGCACCATAAATTTTCTTTGTCACACTTTCCTCCATCTGGCTACCACGGTTCATTTCATTGGTGCCGGCGGGGATCGAACCCGGTTTGCTCGCGTACTGTGAAATTTACAGCGAGCGCTAAGAGCAAACAAACCGGGTTCGATCCCCGCCGGCACCAATGAAATTGTTAATTGCAATTTTAAGTGCTGATTTACCACGTGCTCGGCGGTGAAGGAAAACATCGTGAGGAAACCTGCATGTCAGAGAAATAAGAAAAAAAAAATATTTCGAAGACATGTGAAGTTCGCCAACACGCATTGGGGCAGTGCGGTGGACACTTCCTTGCCCTAAAACCCTCTCAGAAATGAGAGGAGGCCTGTGCTCAGCAGTGGGACGTATATAGGCTGCAACTTTACTTTTTTGTTACTCTTTCCTCCTTCATTCTTTCCACATGACCAAACCACCGAAGCATTCCTTTCTTAATCCTGGTCACAACATCATCTTGCAAACCACACTCTTCTCTTATTACACAATTTCTTACCCTGTCATTCAGATTCAGCCCTAACATACTCCTTAACGACCGCATTTCTACTGCGTTTATTATACTCTCGTGCTTCTTCTGCCACACCTAACTTTCACTACCATACGTTAAAGTAGGGACCAACACAGCATTGTGAATTGCCATACGTGCCTTTTTCGACACATTTTGACTCTTCACAATAGAGTGCAAGGCCCCATTTACTCTATTTCCCGCATTCACTCGTCGTTCTATATCCTTATCATATCTCCCATCCCTGCTAAATACGCAGCCCAAATATACAAACTCATCTACTTGCTCGATCAACTCCCCTTCTATTCTTATTTCACAAATCGTTTTACTTTCTTATCATTCAAAAACCATAACCTTCGTCTTACTTGCGTTCACTTTCATACCCCTTTCTTTTAATGGTCCGTTCATTAATGTAACCATCATTTGCAACTCGGCCGCCGACGACGCAAGAATAACTTGATCATCGGCGTACAAAAGGCATTTGACGGTTAACTCACCCATTCTTAATCCGCATTCTTCAACTTTCAAATTTTGCAAACAACTGTCCATAAAAAGGTTGAACAGCCACGGGGAAGCCACACAGCCCTGTCTGACACCTTTATGGATGTCAAACCAGTCCGAGTAGACCCCGTTGATCCTAACACAAGCACTAGTCCCTATAAAGAGACTCCAATGCCTGTATCAAGCCAACGCTCAACCCAAATGAGTTAAGTGTTTGCCATAGCAAATCCCTATCCACTCTGTCATAGGCTTTTCCAAGTCCATGAACGCACAAAAAACCTTTTGGTTTTTGGCCAGAAACTTCTCCGCGATCATGCGCATGGAAAAGACTTGATCTGTACATCCCATTCCCTTTCTAAATCCCGCTTGCACATCCCAAATTTTTCCATCAGTTTCTTTCATGACCCTTTCAATCAGTACCTTAGCATACAGTTTTCCCACAATGCTAAGAAGGCTGATGCCACGGTAGTTTTTACAGTCCCGCTGCGACCCTCTTCCTTTATATACTGGGACTATCACGGCTTTGCACCAGTCTACCGGTACCCGCTTCAGTTCCCAGCATAAATTAAACAAGGTGTGCAGCAGGCCTGCCACCACTTCCTCTCCAGCCCTTAGAATTTCGAGTGAAACTCTATCATATCCGGCAGCCTTACCTGCTTTCATGCTTTTCATTGCTTTCATTATTTCATCTATACTTATCTCGCTACCTCTTTCCTCTTCTTTCGGTGTTTCTACTTCACTTAGTCACGTTGTCTCCTCACCAAACTTTCAAAATATTCCTTCCATCTCTTTAAACTCAAAACTTCATCATTCAGAATAATTAGCCATTCTCGTCTCTTATAGCATTAATTATAGGCTATTTTGAATGTCCCCTTGCAGTTCTTACAAGTTTACAGAACATTTTAATATTTGCCCGGAAGTTATCCGATATTCTTCTATCATTCTTATCCATTCTTACTTGCTTTTTCCTTTCAAATACTTCTTTTACTCTCTTATTTAGATGTCTAAAGATTGGCTTTTTTCTTTCAACATCACCATTCGTACCGCTAGAATTACCAGCCTTTGTTACTAGTAAATCTAGCCATGCTCTCTTCTTTGCTTCAACTTCCATACGTATCTCATCATCCCACCATAACGTATTATTTTTCCTTTCATTCTTTCTCTTACTAACACCACGTACTTCGGTAGCTGCATCCACTAAACCTTTCTTTACATTTTGCCATATATTCTCCAAGTCTAACTCCTTCATACATAATTCATCCAAACCACTTAATTTTTCTTTCAGTCTACATTTGAACTTGTTTTTATCACTTTCATCTTGTAACCTTTCTGTTCTAATACGCTGTAACGCAGTGGTAGACACAGACGATCGATGGCGCCAACGCCTGAATAGACCATTAATTCGGCATAAAACTAAATAATGATCCGTTCCTACGTTAGAACCCCGGTAAACTCTCGTATCTACCACTGCGCCCCTCAATCTTTCATCCACAATTATGAAATCTATCATGCTTCTATCGTCACCTCTTTCCCAAGTATACATGTGAATCCTCTTGTGGCGAAAGCAAGTGTTCGTCACAAAAAAGATTCTTTTGCATACATACGGTGAGGAGACTTTCACCATTCTCATTTATACTTTCATCACCAAACGTTCCCAATATCCTTTCATAACCAAGCCTCCTGATCCCAACCCTTCCATTAAAATCTCCTAGCATAATAATATTTTCATTTCCCTTACACTTCATAAAGACCATCCTTACCATTTCCCAAAACTGCTCTCGGATATAAGTGGGCTTAGTCATGTCTGGGGCGTAGACCCCTAACACAAACAACTTCTTTAAGCCCACTTTCATTCGTATCCATAGCAGTCTTGGGCTTACACATTCATACTCTTTCACACATTGGCCCATTCTTTCTGAAAGGATGATACCTACTCCCTGGCATGCCCGCTCAATCTCGTCTACACCAGACCAGTATGCGGTATACATGCCATGTGTAGTGACATCCTTCCCCTTCCTTTTCGTCTCATTTACGCATAACACATCTATTCCTCTATCATACATCATATCGCATACTTCATCCATTTTATCATTCATTGCCCCACATACATTCAACGTAGCCAGACGGGCCTCTGCAATCCACTTTTCGCCTCTCCGGGAGACAGAACGTGACGAGTGGCGAACCTCGTCGCCGGTTTTCCTCCCGGAGATTCTTCGTACCCCGAAACCCCATTAAAGTGATCACGGTAACTTGACATCAAAATAAATAAAATCCATATTTCTGTAGTCGATATATTGGTTATTGCAAATATTATATATAATTAAAATAATATATATTTTATTGTTATATAAATATTTCGATTTATATATAGTTTTGAGTTAGCTTACTTCATCACAACAACGAAAGAGAATGACAAAGATAAAAGAAACAAAATTAAATACAACGACATAATTAATCAAGCACGCTCCCTTCACTCTCGAACAGGCTGAACCAATTTCACACAATAACACACGGCATATTTATAAACCCTTTTGGGAACGAATAGATTGTTTTGTTTGACTCTGTTATTAATTCATCACGTTCTTTATGAAGAATGAAGCACAAAGTATCACCCGTGATGCTGATTGGATTTTAGTGAACTGTTTTTATTTACACGTTTGTTTAAGCGGACGAGTTAAACTGCCTTTTTATTTTTTTTTATTTTGGGCAATATTTGAAATTGAATGTGCACGATGCCTTTTCATTTTGTACAGTATTTCATAAATGTCTGCAAATATTGAGTTGTTCGCGTCTGCTATGAATTGAGTTTGTTTCAAAATAGTTTTGTAAACGATTATTACTCCCATTGAAAGCTTCCAAACAATCTGTAATTTGATACAATTGCATAATAAATGGCTCTAAATGTAAAAACGTGGAAAAAGTCAAAATTAAACATGTTTTACAAATCTATAAGAAGTCTTTGGTTTTCTAAATTACATTTTTTATTTTCTGAGTAAGAAAAAAGGGAATTAAGTCATTAAAAGTGCCGGCGAAGCGTAGGAATAAAGCATAGTTGAGTAAAACTGGTCGAATACTGCTGAAGCGGCTTCTTATCGAAAACTTGAAACAAGTATGATATCTATCCAGAGAACATTTATTAAAGTTTTCTTGCCTTTAACGAGTCCAAACGTGAATTTTCTTTGGGTGTTGCCGATTGCAGAATCTCAGGTATATATTATTAGTTGTCTATAACAATAACGTTTTCATATATTCGCGTCCAGTTTTACTTCTAACCGATGGATTTAAATTTAATTCATACTGAAGATTGTTATTTTAATTTAATTTATTTTAATAATTGTAACAAGGCTAATATATATATATATATATATATATATATATATATATATATATATATATATATATATATATATATATATATATATATATATAGTCAAATCACGCTGCACCTGCATTGTTGGTACAGCACGAATATGTCGGCTCGACCGGAGGGAAGGGGGACCACACCCTCATAGAATACCAGCATGAGTGGCAGCGTAATGCTACTGTGTTTCGTTTAGTGTCTTAAGAGAACCGAAGACTCTTTTTAGTGATAATAAGGCATTTCATCTTAGTCCTTAGCGCTGAAAACAAATTAGCCCTTGGATTCTAAATGGATAATAGATTGAATAAACCTATTTTTTTTTACGGATTTTACTTATTTTTAACTCCTAACGTTCCCAGCGTAAATTTTTTAAAGGTTTTTTTTTAATTCATTACTTTTGGTCCAATCTACGCAGAATGAGCTTACTGTGTCTTGAAGTCTTGCGGTGCTATACTTGCGTTTAGTACTAATTCGCTAAAAAGAACCTCTCTGTCGTGTCTTCTCAATTTCAGGGAACTCCCCTAAATGTTCAGCCAGTATCAGAATCCTCGTCGTCGACATCTTGAATGACCTACAGTTCCGCGGTCATTTGGAAGGAAAGACCAAATTGGTCTCTAAAACACTATTTCATGCCGGTATATCACTTGCAACTTTACAAGGCTCAGATTCGGCTTCACATGGAGTACTTTTCTCATCTCCGGGCATTCAGCGAAAAGCGGTTTGAATCGTCGACGACCGAGTTCTTTCTGATCGACTCGATTCACTAGCGCTGCGAAGAGATGTTGCATCCCCTTGCATTTTCTATCGCATTTATCACGGGGAGTGCTCAGAGGAATTATTCGGATTAATTCCAGCCACCATATTCCACCAATGCACATCGCGACAAAATTTGCGATTTTCTGTGCAATTCAATTGGAGTTTTACTTATTGCATAATTTATTTATGGAATCGTTTACTTCCAGTGAATTTTCTGAATAGGAATTAGGCACCTTCAAAAAACGAGCTTATTTTTTTAAAACGCTGGCAACCTACCTGCCATTTTTTTGGTTGCAGTCGTTCGTGGGCGGTGGTCGACACTTTCCATCAGGTGAGCCTCATGCTCGTTTGCCCGAACTTCAATAAAAAATCCAGGATCCCAAGCAGGTGTTAGTATCTAACCTCCTTCTCTATTAAAGTTAGGATGTTTTTTAATTTCAAAATTTTCACTCATGAATCGACGTTCTTTCGCGAGGATTTGTAGTATATCAAATCTGATGTAATCGCGGGGCCTGTCTAGGATATGATCACAAACTGCAGCCTTCCTGCGGCGTTGGTGTTTAAGGTCAGCCACATCTTCTTCTGGGTTTTATTGATCTTTTTGTGTGACCAATATAAGAGAGACCACATTCACAATAAAGCTTGTACACTCCTGCATCTCGTAGAGGAATATTTTACTTGACGGATGGTAAGAACTGACTAATCTTCTTCGGCGGCTTGTGGAATGTTCTAAAAGAAGTTCGTTTTAAGATGTAGCCAATCTTGTCTGAGACTCCTCTGAAATATGGTAGTACAGCTGATAGATGAGATGTATATGGTTCACGCCATTCATTTTCCAACAGGTGAACTGCAAGCTTATTTGTTACTCTAACTTCTTCTTCTACTTCTATAGAATCGTTGATGATACGCTGTGTGTGTGATTGATTGTGGTTATTACGTTTTTTATAGGAGAGGGGGCAAATGAGCATACGGCTCATGGTGGATGGTAAGTGATTACGGCCGCCCATGAACGAACTGCAACACTAGGGGAATTGAAGATGCGTTGCCGGTCTTTTAAAATGAATAGGCTCATCGGTCCGAAATAATCTCTGGTGGTATTTGATTCCACAAGGAAGTTGTGTGAGGCAGAAAACTTCTTTTAAATCGCACAGTGGTGAACCGCCAATCATCCAGAAGGTATGGATGTTATCGCGAGTTTTGTCGCGATGTACAATGGAGAACGAACGGCTGTCTGCCATGATTTCGAGACTACGCCTAGGGAGTAGGAGTATCGGAAAAGACGCGTTAAAACTGGTGCCAACTCCGGAGCACACGTCTTCGGCACAATAGGAGAGATGCCATCAGGCCCACTCGACTTGTAGACGTCCAAGGAGAGAAGTGCTTTGCGCACCGAGCGTTGAATAAACAGCACATCCTGCATGGAGCACTCACACTGCGGGATTGTCGGCGGTGTGTTCCCTCCGTCATCAAGAGTCAAGTTTGACGCAAAGAGAGAGCTCAGTAGATCAGTCAGTGAGTCGTCCTCCCTGTGCATAGATGGGAGAGATGGCCGGCAGAAGTTCCCTTAGACAGCTTTGGCGAGAGACCAGAATGCTGGTGTTCCCGAAGGAAGACAAACTAGTTTCTCGCCAATTCTGCCGATGTGCTCTGACTTCGCCTTGAAAATTACACTTTTGAAGGAGCTGGAAGCAGAATTATACTTTTTTTTAAGAGCGCTGGTATTTGCATCCCGAGATGATCGAGCCCAGGCCTGGTAGCACTCTTGCTTATGACGTAATGCAATTTTGCAAGAGCGACCAAACCATGGCTGGGTTCTGACTCCGATAGGTACCACAGATGATGGAATAAAAAGTTCCATTCCCTGTAGCACTACATCAGCGACAGAATCAGCAACAACGCCGGGATCATCCGGCGAGAAGCAAACCTGCCTCCAAGGGTAGGATGCAAAAAAAATCGCATCCCGTCCCAATCGGTTGGTCTATAATGCCAAACACGATGGCAACCTGCAGTACGCAATCGCGATTGGAGCGTGAGTGGCACCGTACTCCGGATCAGACAATGATCCGAGAAGGCAAGAGGGGCATCAACGGAGACCTGATATCTGTCCGGAAAAATCACAAACAGATCTACCCGCATGATCGGTTAAACGAGAACCAAGCCATTCAACGCGGTGAGCGTTAAAATCACCAAGTATCACGATCTACGCGGATGGGACCAGGGATCTGGGATATTCACAAAATATATTTGTTAAGTCGAAACGATGGTTCCTAGCAATGCAAGGTTACGTTGTGTGACGCTGTATTCATGCAATTAACAAATCATATTTCAGAACCTGAATGACACATATTCACATTATATTATGTTTTTTTTAAGGGCCATAAAAGAAAATCACAAAACCGGGACCCAATAGGTAACACTGTAAAAACACTGCAAAAAGTCAGTATTTGATTTTGCCCAAAATCTTTTTCGGGATTTTAAAACTACAAATATTTTAGAGGGATATAAGAAATAAAGAGAGAACACACTTTCTTATCGGCATTTTGCTTAGTAGTGCAATATTTTAACGTCTTATAATAAAGGTGTTACTGAAGGCTACACAATACTTTCCACAATGAACGTCACACTCTGCAGACAAATTCAACGTTGGAGCTCTTAGGAACAGTGTAGGAATGTAATGAGACTTCTCAGAGCTTCGATTGACCGCCTCTTCCATTCTTGGGTCCAATTCACTTGATTTTATCCTTTTGCCCTTCCCTATCAAGTTATATGAAGGAAAAAAGGATAGAATTTGTAAATTATGTTTATTATGTACCCTAGTGAATAAGAAATATACGAGAGAAATATTCATTCATTTGTTCGATGAAAGACGAATATGACATATAATACACCAAATGTCTGTGTTTATGACGTATTAAAATTCGTTATTACAATGAGATGATCCCTTTTATTGCTATACAAAGGTTTTAAATACTTAAAAAAGTATAAATACAGTTTCATAGCCACTCTGTGGGTCCAATGTATGTACATGGAGGTACGAGTACATGTTAAAATTAAATTTGAAAATAAATAAAAAAGCATTAGAAGTTGAATCGATTTTATTAATTTTTGCCCATAAAATCGTCGTTTTGTTGAATTGGAGACTTTGTACTGTAATAGCTATCGCTTGATTTGGAATCCAAAATCTAAACAAATTTTATAATTTCAGATAATCTACAACTAACATGATTCGTTTCTTTGGAGTTTTCACTTTTTGTAATCTAAATATGTTCCTGAGACATTTAAATGAACTCCAAAACGAGAAAGTTATATCTTGTAATAAGGCTATAATCGACGTGTAATATGTTTTTTAAAACTTTACCTCCACACTAGGATTTTCTCCTGTATCGTAGGACCAGTTTACAAACCTAAATTCACGAGGACAAACATCCAGACCTGGAACAATTACTTGTAGGCCATACAAATACTTGTTCCGTGAGCGATTCGAACCCGCGGCCCTTAGCGCTGTTGCTTACAGATAAGCCAATGCGCCACGGAGCCTTATATGTTCACCGATTTTTCAGAAATAACTTAATAACTTAAACATTTTTATTGTTTAAATATGTGTTGTTTACTTGCGCTAGACCAATATACTATTAAAATACAATTAAGTTAATGTTATACAATAGTGCAGAAATCAATTCGATGGAAGGTTTAATTGCTATTGTTAGGTTTCTATTTTACAGTTTCATAATAAGAAAATCACGATACAGAAAAAATCATTCTGGAATAGACTGACAACACCACTCTCAAATATACGAACATATATTCATTAAACAGTCGTTTTAAACAACTTCAAAGAACGTAAACGCATTTTAAATATGAAAAAAGTTTACCGTACTAGCAGCATTACCAGACTCGGGGAACTCTACAGTTGTTAAAAAGTTTTAACTTTGTTTTGTTTAATATAAACTGCAGTAAATAATTATACATTAAAGGGTGGGCTAATAACGCCAACTGCCTCGCTTATAACTGCTGTCGAAATTAATAACGACTCTAGTGGTGTGTATATTTTTATTTAACATTTATCGATGGACAGTTTATAGTATAAATTTGAAGCATATCTTTTAAATATTATAGTTCAACAGCTAAGCTTACTGTTAAACTAAAATATTTACTACTGTAATAATATTTACTCATTCAAGGGAAGGATAGGATTCTTACGAGAATATTTTTTTATTGTCAACCATTTTGCGTCAGGTGCATCCTGCTCTCTGACAGACTAGGGTGTGAATAAAAACGCACCAAAATTTCGAACCCAAATGCTACAAACTTCTGATGGGGTGCATACATGTTCGCAGTGGTAATGCTACGAGCATCATTGCAAGCACGCCAGCGTACCCTTCTTTGAAAATCTTTATGAATAGTAGTGGACTAAAAATATTAATGAAAATAAACAAGTAGAAAAAATTAATAAGGACAAAATAAAAATGGTCTTTAGTACATTTTTGTTGCTTAAAGAGTAAATATTTTTTATTCAAAAAAGTTTATCGTGTTTAATTTATTTATTTTTAAATTATAAATGACGTATCATCTATTTATATATGTATTTGATTGCGGTTGCCAACCCTTTTCTCAAGCGTGTCAAATATGACAAATATACCCTGATGAGATAATTTATGGGGGGAGCCTATGTATACAGTACATTTATCATCTTTGTAAAATTATTTAAAGTACGTATACATATATATATATATATATATATATATATATATAAAAATTATCCTTCAGTCCTTAATTACAATTTTTGTTGATATATTCAGGAATGGGATTTAATTTTATAATAAAGCGTTTCCAAACAGTGTTTGCACAGAGCCTATGTATCTATTGAATGGGGATTTTCTTCAATTTTAATATAATCGCCTAATTTCGTATTTCTATAATAATAATCATATTATCTTCCAAAAATTTTTGGAAGATAATAAAATTTTGTAATATAAATCTGTTTGTCAATAAATAACATACAAATATATAAATATAAAATTATAATAAATATTCATACATATGTTCAATTAATAAATAGTTACATTGAAAGATGCGTGGCTTATTGCATTAGAATTTATATTAATCATGAATAATTATTTTAATTTTACGGTCTTTTAAAAGACAGCATCTTCAAGATGCAGCATATTATTGTCCTCACTATGTGCGACGTCGTCTATCGCAAAACTCATTAAAATTACACACAGGCACAAAAGGATAGGTACGTACTGTATACTCGTACATACTTGATGAAAACAACGCAGCTCGCCCTTTGCCCTGACAATTTGCTGCACTAATGAATTTCCATTTTTGAGTTACTCGCTAAATGCCAAATGAGAGACGTTTAAATTTAATAATTTGCCCAGTATTTTAATGTAACATACATTATTTCATTTTAAGTCGGTTTTAATAAATAAATGGAATTTTCTTCGAATAACCTAATTATACTATTAAATTATTAAGTATCTACATTGTACACACATGTAGTACGATTGAAACAAAGGCTATAAATTGCAGAAAAATAAATTTAATACCCATGATACAAATCTGCAATAGAATAGAATAGAATATTTTTTTATTCAATATAGATTACAAGTAATTCTTATTGTTACCACTGGTTCGAGAAAAAAACCTCTGTCCTGGGAAGATCCAGCAAGAAACCCAACGGGACTTTTTTAAAATAAATTTTACAATGTCAAGGGTCACAAAATATTTACAAAATTTGTTTTAGAAACAGCTTGGAAGCGACCACCTCATTCCCAAGGGTTATTATCAACCATATGAGCACAAACAATATGAGAAACACGTTTGTAATACCAATAATATCAAGTCAATAATACCAATTAGTCAATTCAAGCAACTAGGGATCCGCCCCAGCTTCACGCCGGTGATTCCTGAAACTCGACAATAGTGCCGCCGCAAAAAAAAAAACATCAAAATTTGTCAAGCCGTAAAAGGGGAGAATAATTATTAACACATGTACACCGGAATTTCATATATAAAGATAGTGAAAGTGGCAATCATTTTCATAAAACAGGTAAGTTATTTTCAAGCGTTATAGTTATATGTCTGGTCACCAATTAACCGGGACAGTAACGAGTTTCGTGACACTATGAAACATCATTCGGGCTATAATTAACATGTACATTCGGGACGTAGTAGGCGTAGTTTCGTATAATAGTTCACACGTCTGACAAAGCACCGGACGTAACTTAACTATACCTGATATTGTTGTTACAATTGCCAGTTATCTGGTCATGCTCGTTCATGTCATGAGCAATACGTTAATTTGAGAATATTTATGAGTCTGATATGATCAAAAAGCAATATTATATTAAAAAAGGATTTTAGCATCCAAGTTTGGAAATTGTAATAATATCGTAGTATACTAGGTAGTAGCCATAGTAGCTCAGCTTTATCTTTACCCAAAAACCATTTCAAAAATGGGAGGACGTCTGTGCCCAGAATTATAGCATATACGTCATATATGCTATAACTTTATCTTTTCATAGTAGTAGTGCGCTAGTGGACTTTGATTTCTCCAGTGGTATTCTATAATGGTAATTACCACATTTTGTTTTGAACTAAGGGTAGCATAACGCATTCAATAAAATAATATATTAATTTATAATCAGAATAAAATAATTAAAAATTAATCCAAAATAATACACGAAAAGTAAACAGGAGTCATTAAATATTAACTAAATTTAAAAAAAATCAAATAAATGCATTTAAATTCATTGAAGAACAGACAACCGAAATAAGGATATCAGCTGTAAGTTATAATATATATTCCAATGTTATGTAAGATATATTATTACAATGTTATGTAAAAAGTATATTCAAGTATTTCATTTAAATTATACGGTAGTAAAGCAATAGAACATGTAACCGTTATGAAAATTGTTGAACTGTGCAGCGTGCCTTTTCAAGAAGACAAATTACTCAGAAATCAATTTTGGACAGTACAGTGCTCGGGCAATCGAATCGCGCCTCGCCCCGCCACGATATTGCGAACGTAATAAACTGCTCCACATCGAGATTATTTCCACTTGAACCAATATGCTCTGCGAGAAATCTTTGCCACCGTCGACATAGATAGCACGACATAAATTATTCTAGAATTATATAAAGTATTTTTTATAAGAAAAAAATAAGTATCCAAACATCTGTAACAGATACTGACAGACGTGATACTGACTGCTTGTTTGTGACACTGGTTTCAATTCTTTTTATGACTTTTGCACAAGCGGGAACAATGAGATCGCATGATAATTATTACAATCTAAATGTTTAGATTTAAAATCAGATGTGCGGTTTTCTGTTTTATAGTGAAATTAGAACGTAAAAAAATCTTTATAATAGCAATGATTAGCTACAAAGTTTTTGAGTTTTTTTAAATTTGGTAATTTTTTTTTAATACAAATAATTACACCATAATGACATTGGTTGCGCCAAAGCTCATATTTTGTCAACTATATTAGATGGTAGTATTTCCTCCCCCTTCACCTCCGTATCCTTCCTGCACGGGCACACCAATAGGAGGCTAGACTGGTGGCGTCATTTTGCACGCCCAATGAGGCGCGCTGGCCGCAAAGTGAAAGTAGGAGCATCTCCTTTCTTTCCTAGCATGAATTGTTTTCATTTGATGCCGCTCCTTCTCTACAACAGCTCACGCTCCTACCCTTGCCGGCTAGATATAGTAAATTAGGTCCTTGCAAGTGCATTGCCCAAACCGGCCACGTGCCACTTCCGCCATCTTGTTTGGTTATACGGAAGACCTTATAGCTCCACCATTTTTGGTTCATTCGAGCAGGATTCGAAGGGGCAGCCTGTGCCCGCATAATTTTCTGGTTTATTAGATAGGCTGGATTTAAGATTAGCACCCTAACGCCCCTCCACAAATGATGAGTTCAATTATTTTCAAATTATCTGACTCATTAAAAATATTAAGATTCAAATTTAGGTTCATATTAGAAAATATTTTCTCGCCAAGGAAAAATACTAAAATCACAATTTTTTAAAATTTTAACTAAAATTTATATTATTAAAGATAATAATTTAAATTGAAGTCAAAAATTGTATCGTTTACTTGCGTAGAAACTTTTATCCGTGGTGGGATCAGAGACATATGATTACTACATACATATATGTACCATTTGTCGGAAAGACTATCGGTCCGTGGGGTCCACGTGAAGTTCCTACGGGAATTTCACCCGTGACTGGTCGTCGCTGCTGGTGATGGTGCTGGTTCTTTTCCCGCTTAAAGGCTGACTGTATAAACTTTGTGAACACTGGTTAGGCCTCGGGGATGATTCTTAATTGATAGGTATAGGAGTCTATGGGCCACAGCATCCAGTTATTATCAGGTGAACTGTGTGCTCGTTTGTCACCCTTACTCTAAAAAAAAAAACTAGAAATAACTTGGTAGCGATTACTACTCGTACAATCTGAGGATTATATAAATACATAATTTATATTATATAATTATATTTTATCTGAGCATATATAGTTTTTCTTTAATATTTTTTACACTTGTCTTGGGAGAGCCGTGGTAGTTCAGATGGTTAGCGCTCGTATGTAAATTTCACAGTACGCGAGCAAACCGGGTTAGATCCCCGTCAGCACCAATGACATTGTTAACTGCAATTTTAAGTGCTGATTTACCACGTGCTTGGCGGTGAAGGAAAACATCGTGAGGAAACCGGCATGTCTGAGGAATAAGAAAAAAAATATTTCGAAGACATGTGAAGTTCGCCAACACGCATTGGGGCAGCGCAGCGGATACTTCCTTGCCCTAAAAACCCTCTCAGAAATGAGAGGAGGCCTGTTCCCAGCAGTGGGACGTATATAGGCTGTAACTTTACTTTAACTTTATACTTGGCTAAAGACAATATTTATTTATTTCTGGGATTTAATTGCAAAAGCGTGTGTTACATTAAGACATGAATTAATAACTGACACTGTAAAGTCGAGTATTTGGTATAGGTACAAATCACTTTCTTTTTTAATTACTTATCTTTTTATGTACTTACCATACATTACATTTTATAAATATCTTAATAGTCCATAGTTCAAACATAGATTTTCTAAATCTTTTGTATAAGAGACTCGGATTTTAATCAAAAATTGATCTTATGGCCGCATTCTGCAAAAAAATATTACATTTTTAAGCTGGTAATTGCATAGTGAATTGTTAAGTTCAATTTTACTTCCGATTTGTCACGCGCTTAGCGGCTTACGAAAACATCCTGCAGAAACATGTCTGAAAATAAAATATTTCGAGGCCATATGAATATGAAGTCCGGCAACTTGCATTGGAGTGACCTGGCGGATAACAAAGATATTTAAATCTTTGGCGGGTTAACTGTTCCATAACTCTCTCAGGAATTAAAGGAGGAGTGAGTTCTCGCTCTGAAACGTGTACAGACGGTATTTTTTTATCTATCGTTAGTAGTATGTTGAGCAGGCGATGAGTAGTAGCATCTTATAAACAATTAAAAGTAATAAAAAATGCACTTGCTAAAACGCCTGCCAGACATAGCAATATCTCACCTATGTGAAAATATATTGGCACATTTTTAATTTCCGAAGTTTCGGATGCTTTACAGCACTCATAGCCACAGAGGGGAATGAGGTGTTTGACGTCCCAATGTAAATGTAGAAATTATAAATTAATATGCAAAAAAACTGAAGGACTCCCCTCACTGAGGGGAGTCCTTCTGGGGGCCCCTCAGTCCCTTCCGTGACCATGGCTACTAGCACCCGAAATGTTATGAATTAAATTGTTTAAAGCAAATGCGATAAAACCCGTAAAATTACTCCTAAATATATGTAATTTCTGTAAGATTTCTTCGGTCGAAAATAAATAGTATTCATTTTAATTGTATTTATTTCAGCAGTGGTAGCTTTTGGTAGACCGTAACGATTACTAATAAATTCAACATTGAACTCGTTTTGTAAATATTGATAATCATAAAAAGGAGTGGAATTTAGAAATCTTTGTGAAGTTGTCGATATAAATCTTCAACTTGCTAAAATGCATCCGTTGTTCGGTGAAACCGTTATGAATATTTTAGTTTCGGGGTACAGGCTTGGCGCGTCCGTATTCAATGAGGCACTTGCGGTTCAAACTGAAGTATTTCATATTCTGCAATCTCTTTCAGTCGGCAGACAATGTGAAACGCGCGGGAACGCATCACTCAACGTCACAGCTAGACGTGTATTTTTGTATCCTTACAATACTTAGGGAGAGATAATTTCTATTGTTAGTGAGTATACGCAGGCGTAATGATGGTTTGCCGTGAAATTTACGCTTGCTCATTGTTTTGATCTCATGTTTTCAGACTATTTTGACGTATTGAAAGCAAAATTCCAGACTCTTTTATGTGTTTATACTTTTAAAATGCATAGCTGGTGTCCCTAGACGGTTGAGCTACATAGTTGAAATACAACAACATTTTAGTATTGATTTTTTTTAACATTTTAATGCAAAGTGGAATGATGTTTACTTTCTAATCCACTCTTATCAATATCGTACCTAATTAAAACGTTATGTTTATAGCTTTTAAATGTTAATAAAGATTGAAACAAAAATGTATATTTTTTGTTATGAATGGTTAGAATATAAAAATTTTGTTATTATATTTATATCGTTAATCAAATATAAAGAAATAGTAGCAGAAATAAAATATGGCTATTCGTCCGTTGGTAGAACGGCGCTGTCATAAGCGATGATGTATTTGAACGTTTTCATGGGTACTACTAAGCGCTTTGTCAAAGTCCTCCATTAAAGGTCATCACTCATAGCCCCGTAGAAAACCGAGCCCCTACCACTGTGACTTTTATCAAATGTTTTCTTTCATTAATTCATAGAAACAGAATATTTATGTACATGGAATATTTATTTCTTATTTCATAGAAAAAATGTTTTAGTATGTATTAGTGTTCCTAAAAATGGACGTAACAAATTTTCATATAAAGCCTTCCATTTTATGGAAAAAGGTTTGTTAAATCTATTGGATGTTTAGTTAATATGTCCTTATTCAAATACTTTATAATATTGTTATAAGGAAATAAGAATAAAGGAATAATAATAATAATGTAATATCAAAAATAAATAAGGAAGTTTTGACGTTTATGAGTCCATAGATTTTTATTATGTTTATAGCGTATGGTTCACTTTATTTTTGTAAATGTTAAAACGTAATTTTTGATAAACTTCTCGGTATTGAATTGGGTAGACTTATTTCATATGTGTATTTCAAACGTTAATTAAAACCAATGAAAACATTAAAACAATGTAATGATTAACCAGCAGTATGTATCCAAACCGCAGCGCACAATAGAAAAGTTTATTACGGTACCCGCGGGTAAAGTCAGGTTTCTCGTTAAGAGGTAAATATTTGCACAGAGAGAAGCAACGTGTGAGCACAAGTAAATAATGAAGCCTACGAGTCGTAACGAGATGAATGTTTGCGGACTCCAACGAAAGTAATTAAGAGTTTAACAAGAGTACAAAATAAGACAATTTTATCAAATACTTGGCAGCTTTGATGCCGCAAGTTGACTCGACTAACACAGTTCCTTTAGGGATTATGATTATATTAATTAACTCTCTGAAATCTTTAATGGGCTTAATAGACAGCTAGGCTTTTGTTTACTTGGTGTAAATATTACCCTGTACTATCGTAAGGGTTAATTTTATCAATTTATTAGATTTTATTCATTGTTCTTAAATATTAAGGTCTTTAAATAAAGGATGAAGGTGGCCGGTATTAAAAAAATCTGTTTTTGCCAATACAGTACCCTCAAATACTAATTGAAATTTAATGTGAATATTTTTGTTAATTATAGTAACTGACAAAGTTAGCCTGTTAGAATGTGCCAATAAGTTAGGATGAAGCTTCAGTTGTTGAATGGAGCGGAGTTTCGACGTGTATGAAAATCTACAATCAGGCCCTTCTGTTACAATTTCCCAAGTGGAGGCAGCAAAAATTGTATATTAAGCGCACTGTTACGTACAAGTCAACATTAAAACATTTACATAAAATATTTTTTTTAAACTGAAATATATATTGTTCTATCAATACCTCGGTTTTAAATTACTAAATTGTATCTAAATCGGCCACCAGTAGTTATAATGCTGGCAGAGTTTGCGTTTCATATTAGAGCACCAGTGATTTTACTTGTTCATCTTGAGAACAGGATAAAGGCATGTTTAAGAAATTATGTCATTTTTTGAGGACAGAATTCCGCCAATACGCTTTGGGATACATATTTTTCTTATCTCAAAACTCTCAATAGTTTGAGCAGGCCTATACCCAGTCAACACGAT
Organism: Parnassius apollo; assembly: GCA_907164705.1. NCBI lineage: Eukaryota > Metazoa > Arthropoda > Insecta > Lepidoptera > Papilionidae > Parnassius > Parnassius apollo. The sequence goes on from CAJQZP010000693.1 coordinate 29,184,930, forward strand.
ATGTACGTTGATATTTAAGATCCGTATAATACCGAGATTAGAACAATAAAAATAAATTTATTTAAAGAACATAAATAAAGGAACATACAAATTATTATAAATAATGTATATAGATAAATTTTGTAAAAGAAAAATGACCTTGTACGTCCTTCGCCTTTGATAACTTCCGATAACACGAAAGGCTACGTATCTCCGCATTTGTCTTAATAAAACAACATGTGGTCCGGTGACCGACGTGCTGCCGGATAACCGGGTAGACTAATCTGCCACGACCTACACTTCATCACTGTCGCGCCCTTCGATGTGCGGCCTATTTCAGATTAAAACGTGTTTGAATTTAAGGATTCGTCGGATAATGTGGTTAGCCCCAGAATCCGCTTCTATTCTCGCTTGAAGACTTTTAAATAAAAAAAATTATTTCACAAATTATACATTTAATTTTAAATGTCTCATTCTTTCAGTGAGAACTGTATTAAATATCTCCAGTGATTTAAATAAATGAGATAAATGTAACTGTTAATATATCATTGACAGTATCAACCGTTTTTTGGGTCCGATTAGATTACGCGATCATATAAATGTAAAAAATGTAAATTTATACCTTGAAGGAAAATATGTTCCGCCTGAACTTTCAAAAGACCTAAAATAGCGAGAATATATAAAAAAATCATTGTAATTTGAAATCACAATAATTTGTACTCATTTCACTACTTTCTTAGAAACGTGCACAGTATTGATATACAGTTGAGTATTGATATAATAATATTTTTACGTTAAAGAAATATGTTTATCTTACTTATATTATTTAAAGTTAGCGTCTGTCAGGGTTGAGACGCTAATCCTCACTGGGTTTTCAGTCAATGTGGCGACCGTGCACTCCGCAGCCCATCGTCGCCCGATAGTCATTGGCATTAGCTGACACATGTCCGGATTACTAACTCCGAGATATGCTTTTCTTTGAAATGGAAATAAAATAAAATAGGAAATACTTTTGGCTTTTATACATCTTCGATTTCAGAAATATTTTTTATAAAATCATTTCCTAAGTTTGTAATCTAGTGTGTATGGGGTAAATCCATGGGGGTTTGTTATCAAGTTGGAATATTATTTTAGAAAATATCTGACTGGATTGAAAATATGAATCTTTCATACTGATCACGTTAGCGGCTCAACAAATTTGACAATATTTAGTGAACAGATCTTTGATCACCTTATTGGATGCTTTTATCACGTATAACAAAATTCACTACAGGGAATCGAGATGTTTTCAGAACCGAATTGAATAAAAGTAACAAACATTTCGGATAAGTTCCATAAATGAATATGTAATATATGTGTGACAATATATTTTGCAAATTCTTAATACAAGTAATATAATAAAGTAATGTGATATATCTTACTACTCGGCTTAGACTTCTTCCCATTTCTGGGAGTTCGGTTCGGGTTGCTGTTTGATGTTTGTTAGGATTGAGTCGAATGAGCCTACGAATAAAAGTAAACCAAAGCTTAACCGGTTAATTATATTATAGGCAATCTTTCATTATAACATTATTGTAGTAGTACCTAAAATAATTAATATGGTAAGTGAGAGTAATATGGTCACCTTAAGCTGTGCCGTCTTTTAAAACCAAAACTAGGAAGAGGACAGAGACAAAAACGTTCGTTTGCTGTTCGAAAATTTACAACAAATATTCAGTCATTTATACTTTTTATCAGATCTTTATTAATCTGTCTTTTTATAAGGATATATTATTAAACATCTGTGATTTCAGTTATTATGTAAGTACATTTAACGTTATTTGTGATTTCTTTAGATAGGTCCAAAAATGACAATAAGTAAATTTACGACTTATATTATTACAAAATATTACACAACTATTTAATTTTCGTGATTTGTTTTAATGAAAAACACTAAGAAATTAGAATTTGCTTATGCCAGCTCTAGCGGGGAATAGTGGACGAGGTTATTATAACAATGTAATTTGTTCCACCAGGAAACTATTAGTGGGAAATAGTAGACGATAACATTTAAAAAGAGCTCACTGTGTACTACCAGTGGGATAGTAGGTGGGAAAAAGTGGAATAAGCCTACTGCAGTGCGGGTTAGCGGACGTTACATGGCTTTAATTAATTTTAGGTTTTAGGTTTAGGTTCCTTCACGATATTTTCTTTGATCGCTGAGCACGTGTTATTTAAAATTGTAATTAAGAATTTCAATGGTTGCGGCTGGAATCTAAGCTTGTTTGCGTATTATAAGATTTACAATGAGCGTTTAATTTACGTGTATTCTGCTCACTTTATTATATTATGTGAATACAAAATATAACCAAATTAGGTACATTGTTGAAATAATAGTCTTTAAAACAAACTCCAAATACTTAAGGGTAAATTACAGTACTAAATCATTTTAAAACCAACCGCACCTAAACGAACCTAATTTCAAATTATATAAACAATATAATTAAACCCAGCAGAGCATTCATCCTTCATTTTAACGTACGCAAATTGAATAGATAACACAAATTTGTTAGTGTTTATTAAAATAGCTTTATTAAATGTTACCCTACCTACTTTAGTAGTTGCGCAGGTGTGGCTACAGAAACACAGTGTTTTATACTTAGCGATACAGCAAAGTTTTTTAAATGTCTTTAACGTTTCATTGTTTTATACAATGAATATTATCCTGTTTTCTATATAAACATATAAATAAAATTGAAGTGTCGCTTTGTAATATTGATATAAGCTTCTATTAAGCGCAATCTCTGAGCTTAAGTAATTTTTTTATGTTTTAATGTTTACCTGCCTGTCTGACCGGACTAATATATGAAATGACTAAACCGATTGTGATGAAAATTTTGAAACAGATAGAGAACAATAAATACCAGGAGGGATCTAAGCCGTATTTTGTCCGAAAAATCTTCCGAGAATCTTCTCTACATAGCATAAAACAAAGGCGCTTGGCGCCGTCTGCACGCTTAGATCTTTTAAAACAACGCAGTGGATATTGATGCGGTTCATCAGTAGATAGAATGATTAAAGAGGAATTTTTATAGGTATAATACATGCATATAGTACATATATAATTACTCTGTCCGTGTGTGTGACTTAACTCCTGCTAAACGGCTGGATCGCATTTGGTGAAATGTTGTATGTGTATGATTAAGTTGATGCGAGAATGGTTTAGATTCACAATTGAACCCAGTAGAGCTGTTGTCGAAATCTAGAAATGATCTATACGAAGCCGAGGCAGATGCCTAGTATTTAATATTCTGCTAGACAAACCATCTCATTTGATATCTAAATCATGGTGGTTGTAAAGAAAATATAATTTCTTACTCAGAGCGAAGGCCATTTTGAAAAAAAAAATGTATAGTGAGAACAGTCAATTATATAGTCACCAGAACTAATAGTCAGCGCTTTATTTCAGCTCAATGGACTATGTAGAATTGGTTTAAAAGTTATTTGCACACAAAAGGTGTTTGACTCACACATACAAAAGCTGAAGTTAAATAAGAGTTTGTAAACAGAAGGCATGTTTATAAAATTCCTAAAGTAAAACTCAAGCAAATTAAAACTTTCTCCGTCGACAAATCAAAGCGAAATAGCTCAATAAAAAGAAAGTAACCGAAGCAAATGACTGTGTACAGCTAACCCTCCATTTTCCATTTAAAAGTTCTTCATATTATGCACCTGGACACAAGGAGCGGAAAAATAAAAAGATTAGGCAAGAGAGTGAAATAATTCGTGCCATAAATTCAACTTTTATAACTACGTACGGACCCAGTTATGATGCCAATTCGACATAATTTAACTTTTTCCTATTATCTTTAATGGCTATCTTTGAACGTTTTTCTCTTATATCGCAAGGAAAGCATATTTTTTTCAAATGATACTTAAATTCGTAACTAAGATTAATTTAGATGGCTATGTAATTAAGATGAACGGACAAGAGTTACGCAGAAGGAAACAAACAGGTACTGTGAAATATTAAATGTTTTAGTATTATTTCACGCTAATAATAAAAATAACCATCTTTCCTAGATATTATGTTAAAAATAAAAATTACGCGTCTTTAAAAAAATGGCTTAGTACGGTGGTAGCGCACATCTTAATGGAATCGCCTCACATGGAATATTGTTCCCATCTCTAGGCTGGGGCTCCCAGGCAGTGCCAGCTCCTTCTACTTGACCGCATCCAGCGCAGAGCGGCTCGAATCGTCGACGACCGAGTGCTTTGCGATCGGCTCGATTCACTGGCGCTGCGTAGAGATGTTGCATCTCTGCGTGTTTTATTGCATCTATCACGGGGAGTGCTCTGAGGAATTGTTCGGATTAATCCCAGCCGCCAAATTTCATGAACGCACTACGCGAAAAATCTCCCGATACCATCCACACCATCTGGATGCTTGGCGGTCTACCACTGTACGTTTCATTAGGAGTTTTCTTCCGCGTACGATCTCTCTGTGAAATAGTTTACCACCGACGATTTGTCCGGACCGACTTGGGGACCTTCTAGAAAAGTGCTTACTCCTTTCTAAAGGGCCGGCAACGTACCTGCAATTCCCCTGGTGTTGCGGTTGTTCATGGGCTGCGGCAGTCACTTAACATCAGGTGAACCGTATGCTCGCTTGCTTCCTCTTCTATAAAAAAGTACCTTCAAATGTCATAATACTCCTGCACTTCGAGTTCGATTTCCATCATGACTATTAGAAATTATTAATTGCAATTTTAAGCACTAGTTTATCGCTCGCTCTACGGTAAATGAAAATATCTAAAGGAAAATATAAAAATTATTTCTAAAAATTTTAAACATTTTCGTGCATACGTAAATTTCTTTCTTCCTTGCTCCGTAACCTATTTAGGAATGCCATCTGCCCAGCTGTGGGACGCTTATACGCTACTACGTTTACAGTACTGACTTATAAAAATTAATTATGGCATCGTAGATTGTGAAAACTGTACGGAACTGAAAGGATTCATCTCATATCGCAACATTTATCGTCCTTAAAGTAATAAAGTTAGTTGATCAATAAAGAGCAATAAGTAAGTGCTCTTTGTGTTTATAATCTGTTTATTACAATTTCATTTAAATAGTTCCAACTTCTAGTTCGAACTACTAAATACAAAACCTTGGAACATTTCGGCGATAACATTTACATCCGCATCTTAGCGACGTAGTAACATCGCTTTGCTTTCAAACATGTTGTATCGTTCCGCGACTCGGAACAGCCGACGGAACTTTCCAAGTCAAAGTTGCCAGGGGCCAAATCCATAAGTGTTTTGTCACATGATCGCTTTCACGATTTGCCAAGAAAATAAAGAAGACTCGAGCTAAACCTTTTCCAACCACAAGTAAGTAAATAAAATATATTATCAGAGTTTCATATTTTCTAAATCTATTTTCTTGACATGCCTAGTATTAAGCTTTTCCAAAGTTCGAATATAAATTGACACGTTTTTTTCATCTGAAGTTATCATAAAAGCCATGATATGCAGTTGATATAAATGTTAAGCTGTTAAACCCTGCAGGTCCATATCGGCCTCCCCGGTGACAAATTTAAAGACCCCTCCAAAGAGCGTAGTAATATTTATGAGGAACCCTCTGAACCACAGAGTACATTTCAATGCTCAGAACCATAAATAAGAGTGCTCAGAACAATTATTTTTTAAATGTTATTAATAATAGTATTTTTGGTTTTCAGTAAACTTTTTTGATTTTGATTTCTTATATTTACGCGAACACTACACATTGATTAAAACTACTTTTACGGATTTAATAGCGTTTAATTTGAATTAGAATTATTTTTTATTTTTAATTTCCGACGTTTCGGCTGCTATCCAGCACCCATGGTCACCGCAGACTGTGGTGACTGACGTCCCGATGTCATTGTTAAGCCCCCGTGACCATGGGTTCTGGAAAGCAGCCGAAACGTCGGGAATTAAAAATAAAAAATAATTAAAATTCAAATTAAACGCGATAAAATTCGTAAAAGTAGTTTTAATCAATGTGTAGTGTTCGCGTAAATATAAAAAATCATTATGTGAACCAGTACGGACTGGAAATAGCGAATAAAATACGCCGATTACAAGATGTAAAGACCAAGCGCGCAATATACATAACAGTCTTAAATTTTTTGAAGAGATCATAATCTCATTCCTACTTGTGTCAAGATATCCACTAAAAAAGACATTCGAGGAAGCGCTAAGATCTTAAATCAGGCTAGTAAAAAGTTTTTAATAACGGTGATTCAGCAAAAACTATGGTTCATAAACAAAACCATAGACAATTCGTCTTCGTCACGGAAGCTTAACAATGACATCGGGAAGTCAGTCACCTCAGTCCCCCGTGACCATGAGTGCTGGAAAGCAGCCGAAAAGTCGGGAATTAAAAATAAAAAATAATTAAAATTCAAATTAAACGCGATAAAATCCGTAAAAATAGTTTTTTGATTTTGTTATTTATTACTGTTTTAATTAATAAAATGTCTTTTTTTTAACACAATAATATTATTGCCAATAATAAAATCATCCCATCTCACTCTTTATAGTTCCCTTACAATTCTTCCTTTAGGTCGTAACTACTGCTACCATGGGTCATGAAGATAAAGGGGAGCTCAAAATTTTACTACCGCGAATATCGTTCACCTCGGCAACGCTGCCGTAAACATCACACGGAGCACCCGTGTTCCGAAGAGATTAAATAAAATAAAATGTTCGGGATTTTTTCCTCCCACTAACTCACTTATCTTATCACTATTCCAATAAACACTTACCGTTACAGCCTATTAAAGTTTAATATATACATAGGCCTCTCCCATACGTTGTCACGGGGTATTATCACCATAGTTGCCACGCTTAGCAAGCGGGTTTGCAACCACAATATTTGATTCTTAGTCGTTATAAGGAAGATGCTGCTGCCCATCTCCTGGTTTGTTTTCCTTTATCGCCTCTAGATATGAGTGATGAATAACATCACGGTGGAAAAGATGACTAAGTACGTTCTAAAATAACGATGCTCCTTCGCGCCGCCACCGTACTATTTTCTCCGTTACTTCTGTCACTGATTTAAAGAAACAAGAGTAACTTATGCGTACCGAAATATCGGCTAGGTTAGGTGAAATTCGGATATTTCAGAATATTAAGTAGAATGGTACTTAAAACATTGCCACGTAAGTTAGGTAAGGAAGGTAAAAAAAATCGACAACTGAAATAAAACACAATACTAAACCTAAAATGCATATATAAAGTCACGTTATAAGTCGTTCTTATGTTCAAAGTAGTTATCCAACGTGACACAGTCACGATGATTTTTCGGTGTGACTTTTTCGTAACCGGAACGACAGTTACGGTTATTTAAAATAACACTTTTCCCCAAATCGACTATATTTCCTCTTACGACACCCACGGGGTGATATGGATATTCTAACAATGCTACTACAGGGTAATAGATAATTTCTCAAGTTTTCAAGACAATTTCTCAACACATTTTATTTATCAACAACGTAGTTTGTTTAGCGCTCATTTGACCTTCATTCAAATAATTCTATATTTTAATTGTTGATAATTTTTATTTTTGTAGATGAACATAGTGAAATTAATTAGCAAAATAACTCTACCTTATATTTACCTTTATTTAAAAAATATCCTTGGCCTGACCATAGGTCTGACTAAATTGGTTTAATATAATGTCGGCCCCAGAGGTTAAGTTATTTCATATGTTGAATGAAATAAAGTTGAAGTGTCTGTCTGTTATATTGAAGTAACTGGCTAAGTTCAGGGGATTTTTACACGCTAATAAGTTATAAACCACCATTTCTTATAGTTTATCGGTTTGTCTATCTTTTCGATGATGAAACTTTGCAAACAGATGCCAGGAGGGTTCAAGGCTATATTTTATCCGAAAAACATGAAGGTTTTTCTTTGATTATCTTAAGAAACTCTTTGATTGTCTTAAATCTAAACCACGACATAGTAATAGATCCTTTTTAGACTAAGTCGGGGCGATTAATAAAAAAAATCCTAAACAAAAAACACTTTTTTTGAAGTAGAGCGTATGAAGCGTAATAGAGAACTGCGGCTGCCGACGCGCCTGTCAAGTTTTACAACTATAGCAACTATCCTCCCCATGAGGCAACCTATGGGGTGTTGTTTTTTTTTAACAGGATAGAGTGACAAACGAGCACACAGTCCACCTGATGGTAAGTGGTTGCTGCGGCCCCTAGACATCTACATCTATCCTTGATTACAAATCAAAATGCTGATGCGTTGTCATCCGTGAGGACTAAGATGGAATGCCTCATTTCCAGTAAAAAGGGTCTCCGTTTCTCAAAACTTACCATACGAAACACAGCATCATTAAGCTACTATTTCACGCTGGTATTCTGTGAGAGCGTGGTCCTTCCCCGGTCGAGCCGACCCATTCGTGCTACAACTATACTACTAATATAACTGCAGCATGGCTCTACCACGTATAAATTCAGCAGTAGATTTTTGGTAAGCTGTGATGGTGATGATGACGAATTTTGTGATATCATTATCCTTGCGACTCAATTTACACCTTACATTGGGTTTTCTAATCTACACACAGTCTCTGTCTGTGATTTTGAAATAAATGGTGTTCTTAAGCTCAAGGAGTTATTTCCAAACTTATTAAAACATAAGTCTGTCTGTCTTCCTAAACGAACTAATCTTCAGAATGGTTAACCGATAGTGATGAAGCTTTATAAACTGAAAGAAAGCAAGGCCAGGAGGATCTTCGCTACATTTTATCCGAAAAACTGAAAGACTTTTAAAAAAGAAAATATTGGTAAAATAAGTGCTCTTTAATGATTTTAAATCTAAAGATAGTTGCATCAATAGACCCAATCTATGCGAAGCTACTATAGAATATAACAGCTCCTTTCACAGGGTTAGTGTAGAAGCAGTATTAGAATATCCAGTACCCTATATCATCCCCTGGATGTCGTAAGAGGCGACAGATATAAACAAATCAGGAGATGGGCAGCAGCGAGAGCCTCAGTTGTTCCCTAAAGCAATTTGAGCCTTATGATATACTTTTCTAAGGCGAGAGTTCCACATTAGTTTTTGGTAGATTGTTACGCCCAAGTAGTTAGTTGACTTCAGTGGAGAATTTGTACAACCTTTTTTTTTTGGTAAAGGGTATTACAACGATTTTATGAGCATTAACTGATAATCCGTTGTTCTACACCAGGTATTTATGGTGTTTAGGTCTTTTTGTATGATTAATGATAAAGTACTTTTGCAAAAGCATCGCAGTAATCACAAGGCCATTAGCTTAACCTAGTGTGTCAATGCGAAGGTCTGCCATCTTGTACAACAGTTGTTTAACCGCAAAAGTCCAAGAAAGGGTGACAAAACACCTCCTTGTGGACAGCCTCTTGTAGTTGCTCCCTCAATAGAAGTTTGAAACAGGCCTATTTTTGCCCTTCTTTTTGAGAGTATTGACTTCGCCTACCTGATTGTTGTGGGTCACCATTTTAGATGCTAGGCCCCCAATTAGCAGTGATATGAGGTTACTGTCGAAGGCACCCTCAATATCTAAAAAGGCATAAAGAGCTATTTCTTTATTCTTCAGCGCTTTTTCGACCCTGTGTCAAATGAATTGAATGACACTGATCATGGCTGTTGCCGTAGAATTTCCTCTGCGGTAAACATGTTGGTTGTAACGTATGGGCCTCGTAGCTAGAGCTGTATCCCTAAAATATCTATCTATAACCTTTTCTAATGTCTTAAGAAGAAAGGAAGATATGCTTATAGGACTTTAGTAAAGCGTGGAATATTTTACCAACCTTAGGTATACATAGAATTTTGACAATTGTCCATCGTTCTGGAACATATCATATCAAATTTTTGCATATCATCACATGCAAAAATTGCTCTGAAGATTTTTACCAGATAGGGAAAAATGATATAGATACCCGTCTGTATTTGGTTGGGAATTATTCTATCCTTTCCTCTAAGACTATATGGTTTAAAGGTGTCACCAGCCCACTGCACCTGGTTTGACCTTATTATCTTTGCAACCTTACGCCATTCCCCAATATTTAATATTCCCTATTCGCCTTTGAAGGGCTCTAAAAGAGTTCAAGGCAAAAGTCTTATTTCCCTGGGAAATTGGTTGACGCCAGTAATTCCAATGTTTCTGTTTCACTAGTAGTAAAGTTACCATCAGATATTTTAAGAATCCTGATTTGATTGGATTTAGATTTCTATAAAATTTTGTGTAGTCTTGCACTGCGAGGCAAAGGCTTAAATTCTTCGCACAGCTTTCTCCATGATGCTCTCTTATATTTCCTAATTTCGTTATTATATTCGGTTAGGCCGCTATAAGTATTTCACTGTTTGTTTTTTTAGCCCTATTGAATAATTTCCTGATCTTTTCCCTAAGCTTCTATAGCTTAGTGTTCCACACTGAAAAAGTTCCATACTTTTTGTTTTGAGGTTCTGCTTTTGATGGGACAACTGTCCTCGAAGGCTTTACGGATACCTACGGTTTCTGTCTCCGTCGCTAAGTCAAGAACTTTAATTGTTTTGATGCTTTTAGGAAACGTTCCCAACTTTCTCCTCAGGCTATCTCTGTTTATATCCCAGGAGGACACTTTTGGATCTCTAAAGGCAAGTTTTATAGGCTGGAGATGCTCTTATCACAAACTTAATGAGTTTGTGATCAGACATCGAGTTTTCACTATTAACATATCAGTCAATTATCTTCCCGGATATTTTATTGTTAGCAAAGATTATATCTAATACTTCTTGCCTAGCACGCGTTACAAAGGTTTGTATACAACTTAAGTTTAGGCTTGGCAGGTGATTCGATATGAGAAAGTCATAAGGTAACTTACCTCTTACGTATATGTTAGTGCTTCCCCATGCCGTGTGTGTGCACATCATTAGCATTACATCCCACTACAGGTTCGGCGTTGTGTTTTCTGGAGAGGTCCGTCACTTGCTCTAAATCGATAGCAGGATCTGGGTTCTATCCGGGAAGATAGGCTGAGCAAATGATTACTCTGACTCCTATGCATCCCTTGAGATTTATGAAGGCTGTGACCAGGTCGTCATTGCAGTACTCTGAAACAGGTAAAAGTCCAATGTTTTTATTGTAAATTATACAAGCTCTGGGTCTACAGCCTTTAGCATTGACTAGGATTTTGCCGGCAGCCGACAATCCCAAAACTTGATCGTTGGCTACCCAAGTCTCATGTATGTTGTCCTCTGCGAAACAAAACTCCACCACGGTAGAAGCAGCTGCTGCATGGTGAAGATTTGCCTGGAAACCCCTCCTACTACCATTGGGGTAAGCATTTTATAGGCGTGGGGAGTGGGCAGGGGCTTACGTCTGCTGAGGAGGAAGATGTATTTTACTGGCACTCTTAACCCCCGCCTTACTTTTTTCCCCTCCCCTCACACCTGGCCGACACTAGCGGAGACCTTTGGACCGAGACAATATCAGCGCCTTGGGTCTCAATCACTATCACTAATGCCATTCCAGTATTATCCCGAGAGTTGGAGGGCTGGGGGATTGGAGTTGAGGCGGTTCAGGGTCCATTACTGCGTCAGAGCCTTCCTTGACTTTAAAAGTTATCATTTTAAAGCCAAGGATGACTCTGTCACTTACCGCCTGGAGAGCCTCCGCCGATGGGTCGTCTAGAGGAAATATTACTATGAACGCATTCTCTTCGTCCCTACGGTGGAGGATTTTCCAGAGCTCGGTATGAATACTCTCATTTTGTACCCTCAACAGTACAGCCATCTCCTCTGCAGAGTCATCTTCGCTGCGGAGCAGATAGGTGATGCTCAGCTGAGGCTTAGGCAGTTCGCCTTCGGTTATTATTGAGAGCTTTGCCCCCGGCCAGTTTCAGTTTACCGACTTCACCCACAATTCAGTCCTGGCTTACCTTATTAAGACACGTTACCAGAATACAATCTGACTTGTGGTTGAAGCCCGAAAATTTTGTCCCATTACCGCCTGTGCCCCACAGGTCATCTTAGTGATAGCCCATATTAGTGCCCAGCACAGCTACGGTACTGAAGTTGAGCTTTTTCTCCGCCCTTGCCAACTTCCTGCCATATTCCTGGGCTGGTATTTATATACCTCTTCTCCTCTCTCCCCGGAATCGGGACAGTCATGGGCGGAAGAATTTCATCCCAGGGCTTCTGGCAGAGAGAGAAGGCCTCCTCGACTACTATCTCAGCTGCTATCAGCCTTTGGTACCTCTTACTTGCTACTCCACTATGCTTATAAGTCCTAGTAAACTTTTTCTTTTCCCTCCCTTATTCGCTTCGGATTGTGGTTCGGCTGCAGACGTGTCCTCCACTCGGCTCGTCCCTGGTTGGGGCATGGTGTTGCAGGGTATTTGTGAGGCTAAAGGAGCCTCTTCCAGACCTACAGACAGTTCCATTAAAGTAGTTTTTCCACTGTTTTTCTCAAAATGTTATTCGTCATCCATTTTGGTCCCATGATTAGCGAGTGGAAAAAATCGGTCTCCCCCGGCAAAGCTTCGCATGCCGTGGGAAGTGCTGAAATACTACCCGAATCGCCTGGTCTCGGGTAGGCACCTTTTGCGACTGGACTCCCCAGTCGCCAGTTACGCATCCATCGGCACGGTACGCTTCACACTTTAAATTAGGTAAGATTAGGAAAAAGGGAGTGGGATAAAAGAAAAGAAAAAGAGAATCGTCTGAGTGTTTCTGTTCTGTTTGTTTCCTATTAAACCAGAACCACGTAAAGGGAGAATTCCTCAGACTCGCCCTGGGGATCAACACAACCTGCGCTCTTCCCCAGAGCCATCTGCTAATCTGCTCGCCGGACAAGAGAGCAGAAGAAGTGTAAATCTACTACTACTGATAATGTAAAAATGTCAGAATTAGGAGATGATTACCCTCGCCCAACGTCTGACGTTATCGAGATTGTTATATCGCTATCTGTCCGAAGATCTTTCTGGCATTTTCTATGACAAATAGAAGGCAACAATCATCGCATCTTACGACACCTGTGGGGGGAAATAGGGTGATGGTTTCTTTTTCGCCACTACTACACCAGAAAACACAAGTAAAAATCTAACAAAAACTGAAATATGTAAGAGACTCCTTAACAATCATAAATGTATGCTTTTTAATGTTTTCAGTTTGATTAATTTGTTGAACTACGATATAGCTGCATGGTGGTTGCAACATAAAATTTTTGACTCTACCGAGATTAACTACATTCTTACAGAATACTAGCCTAAAATATCAGAATTATATTTCTGTGTATCGTATGGTAAGTGACAACAACTTTCGTTTTTTTTTTGGCAATGCATTCTGCATTTATTATTAAGCTAGGATAGATGTACGCGTCTATGGGACATAGAACATATTTGCCGTATCGTGAACTGTTTCTTTGTCTGTCACCCTTACTTGTGTAATAAAATCTTATTATTATTGATTAATAAAAGCTAATACTGTGCTTATATTTATTCTGATTCTTAATGATTCATTATATACTTTTTACTTTCCAAAATATATTATGATTATGCGTACCAAAGTTATTACGAAACGTTTTCAGCATCTTATAAGAATTACGGAGTAATGAAAGGGAAAATAAGTGGCATTTTCCCTCGGTTTAAAAGTGTTTTTGCATCAAGGTTTGAGGCTGACGGCAGACAAGCGCTTGAATGATGGATGAAGATGGTGCGAAGCGGATTTCTTTAGTACCTATCTACGTCTCACGCCAGCAGTCGTTTATAGTAAACGACCGTTTAAGGATTCTAATGAATTTTTGATACTACATTATAGTAGCTCGTAACTAGTTATGAATTACTAAGAGAGTAAGAGTATAATGGATCTTTTGGTCAGAGTACCTAAAGTGAGTAAAAAGATCGTGAGGATACTTGCAGATCTGAGAAATTAGATAAAAAATATTACAAAGACATGTGAAATTCGCCAATACGCACTGGGGCAGGACGCCGAACTTTTACTTGCGATGGCGAACTTTTACTTGCTCTAAAACTCTCTCAGAAATGAGAGAAGGGCTGTGTCCAGCAGTGGGACGTATGTAGGCTGTACCTTTAACCTAAAGTAAGTTATGTCTTTAAAAGTATTTGTTGGTGGACTTAATACACATTAGTTAATAGTTTGCAAGTCTGGAATTATGGTTCTTATTACACCTGATTCTCGACACTGCTTTTAAGTCAATATCCGACGTAATTTGTAAATTTTACGGAGTTACAGCTATGATAGTGTGAGTATCCTGATTCAGCGATACGTTATAGCTAAAAATTTAAAAATACTTAAGTATTATATACCTAAGCGTTTTAACTACACGTCAGCTTAAAATAAAATGTATTAAGCACAATCGAAACGTATATAATATGTTGCTCACAGTAAATACCGCCATTAGACATTTACATTTTTATATAAACGGACGGCTAATACGATTTAAATTATGATGTCAAAGAATAAATCCAAATTTTATCTCTGTCAGATTTGTTTTGACGGTTTCCTAAATATTATTTATAAAGTAAACTTCTTAGTAATATATAATACCTACCTAACCCAAATACTTAAGGCGTCCACAATTATTAGATCTTTTTGATATTTTAATAATTTCCATTAAAATACATAATATTAGGATACCTACGTGAAACAATATGGCAGTGTGGTATGAGCGAAAAAACTACCACCATCATTCTACCCGTGTTGTTAATAGAGGTGACTAATTGTTAAACAATGAAAATCGCAGTAGCTACCGACGGACGTCGGGATAACTTGCTTAAAAATACCAGACCAAAATAAAGCAGACCGACGGCAGGTAGCCACGTCTAAGTTGCTAGGTGTCTGGTGCTGCTATAGTCCGTCAGCTTACCTAATATCGCGATTACGACGACCTCCTATGACCTATTTTCTGCAGTGGATTACATAAAGGCTGTTAAGGCAAGGTAATTGACATATAACAGAGGGTAATGGAGATGCAAATTTCAAACTTCGTTATAATGATGGAAACAAGGTAAATTAGATAACACAGAAAAGAAAGGCGTCACTGCAATAATGTTAGCCTTTATTATGGATTTAATAAAAATAAATAAATTTATTATAAATTGTTTTCAGAGGTTACGAGTATAAATAACATAGAAATGGTAAATTTGTTGCGTGAATTTTTCTGTAAAAACCAAGTATAAAGTATCAATTATAAAGTTAAAAGGTATATAACGGTGCTGTCGTCGCGCCACAAGCGGAAAACCCTTATTCACGCTATCAAATTTTATTTTAGTATAGGGTGACAAATGAGAACACAGTCCACCAGATGGTAAGTGGTTGTTGTGGCCCATAGACACTTACATGTGTCCTCGATTACGAATCAAAATGCAAATGCATCATCACCCGTGAGGACTAAGATGGAATGCCTCATTTTCAGTAAAAAGGGTCTCCGGTTCTCTACACTCTCCATACGAAACACACCAGCAATTAAGCTACTATTTTACGCTGGTATTCTGTGAGAGCGTGGTCTTTCCACGGTCGAGTCGACCCATTCGCACTACATCTATACTACTAGTATAACTGCAGCATGGCTCTACCACAAATAAAGTTCCAAAGTATATATATATATATATAGAATAACTTCAACCTACCCAACGGAGCGTTGGTCGCTCTCCGGGCTGAATACCTTTCCCGACGGGAGATCTCTCCTTTTCCTTTTAAGGCCAAAGTGGTTACCCCGGCGTGATATGAACACGCAACATTGCAACCTTCGGAAACCTCAACTTCAACCTTTCGTCACAGTTCTCAAGTACCCCATCCATTCGCTTCCCGAGGAGATATTGTCTGCAGTCTTTAAACTCTGCAATCTAGCTTTAAAAATTTCATCGCATTCCTGGAATAATGCTTCCTGCACCTTCAAGCTACTCTTTGCAATACAGTGTTTGGCACGGCTCTGAACCTTACTACTCGCCTCTGCTCCACAGCACTGTCACAGATTACTTGCCTTCTTCTCGACTCACTGCAGACTAAAAGGCAATCACTAGCTTTTGCACATTCGTCGACAAACTAGACTGCACCTTCAACCTCCGGTATAAGGAAGGGGGTTATGTGCGGGCGCTGTCGTCGTGCCACAAGTAAAAACGCAGCGAAGCCTAAATTATGATATCAAAATTTCGAAGTACTGCGCTATATATATTGAATACCTTCGAACTACCACACGGAGCACGGACGTTAGCCGCTCCCCGGGCTGAACACCTCGCCCGGTGGGAGACCTTCCCCTCTCCTTCCAGGCTCCAATTGGTGATCCGGACGTTATTTCAACACGCAACTAACAACCTTCGGAAACTAAAACTTCAAGCCTTCGTCATTAATCTCAACAACTCTTACTATTCACTCCCGAGAATCTTCCCTTGCAGTCTTCAGCTCCTGCAAGCCAGTCCAACTTGTTTTCATCCTTACGCACTGCAAGTTTCTAAGGCAAACTTCTGGCACTTGCTCAGGCCTATCGTTCTTATCACAAGTGAAAAACACATCGAAGATTAAATCACACTGTCAATGTTCCAAAGTACTTCGGTGTACATTACTCACCTTCGATTTGCTGACTATATTGTCCGTATAGCAGAATCGCAGGAGGACCTAAGCACTATGCTCAATGACCTCAATAGTGCCTCGCAACGGATAGGTCTTAAGATGAACATGGACAAAACAAAGATAATGTGTAACGTCTATGTTACATCTATGCCGGTAGTTGTTGGGAGCAATAAGCTTAAAGTTGTTGACGTGTATGTTTACCTAGGACAAATAGTCTGACTAGGTAAGTCCAACTTCGACCGAGAGGTCAATCGACGGATTCAACACGGCTAGGCAGCGTTCGGGAGATTATAACAAATCTTCTCGTGAGGTATATCTCAAAATCCGAAAATGAGATTGTACTTGTTACCAGTGATGGCTTACGGATCCGAAACGTGGCTTTTACTGCCGGCCGTATGAGAATGCTCAAGGTCGCTCAGCGAGCTATGGAGGAGGCTATACTCAAAGTCGCTCTGCTCGATAAACTTAGAAATGCCCGGGGAGCGAACAACGCTCCAAGGATATCTTCAGTAGAATCGGAGTAACCGAAACAGCCCAATTAAAATTAAAAAAAATATCCCGAAACATGATTAATAAGCTTAAGTAGCAATGAGCCGGCAATATAGTTCAAAGAACCGATAACAGATGGGGAAGTAAGGTTCTCGGGTAGCAACTTCATACTCGTAGGCGAAGTATGGGGTGGCCCCCCCACTGGATGGAGTGACAAACTATTAAAACGTGCAGAAAGTAAGTGGATGCAGGTTTCTTTTCTGAAATATTTATTTAGCGTCCACAAAATTTATACATACGTAACTCAAATTTTTATAAATCGTATTTTAATGTAAAAATAGTCCACGACAATATGAGATAATTGTAATTTCTCATCCGCGATTCGGAATTTAACGGAGCATTCTCTGTCATATAGCTATTTGCTGTTAATTTTTTATTAGGCGTAAGACTTTATTAAAATTAGTAATAAGTAGAGAATGCATTATAAAATGCCTTCATGTGAAGTTGCTTGTTAATTTATCAATAGTTATTTTGAAATATAATATCACCTGTGAGTGTCATAAAAGACGAATGTGTAATAGGAAGTACGTGATAAGCAACAACATATTTCTGATAATATTGTATGGATAATATAATGTGATGATGAGGTTTAACTTTGAAAGAGTAGCGTATCACTTCGACTATGTTTTTGTGTAGCTACTAGTTCAATTGCTTGAGGAATTCATGCGATTTTGTTGAATTAATAAAATAATTATTTACGGATTTTATCGCGTTTAATTACAACTTTAGTTTATTTTTATTATCCCGACGTTTCGGGTGCTTTACAGCACTACCCATGGTCACGGGGGGTGGACTGAGATGTTTGACGTCCCAATGTCATAGTTAATCCGGCTACCTTCAGTTTTTGAATATTAATTTTTGGTCCGATTTACGCAAAACGAGCTTATAGTATCATAAGGTCTTGCAGTGGTATGCTTGGGTTTGGGTTTAATTTTGTTAATTATAGGATCTCAAGCAGATGGCAGCACCCATCCATCTTCTCTATTGAAATTTGGATGTTTTTTAACTTCAATAGCCTCGCGTATCATCCTTGGTAGGAATCGGTGTTCTTTTGCGAGGATTTGTGGTTTATCAAATCTAATGTTATGGTGGGGACGATGTTGAACATGTTCGCAGACTGTAGACTTCCCGGAGCGTCGGTGCTTCACGTCAGCTATATGTTCCTTCACGCGGGCACCCGAAACGACAGGATAATAAAAATAAACTAAAGTTGTAATTAAACGCGTTAAAATCCGTAAATCATAGTTTTATACAATGTGTAGTGTTCGCGTAAATTTAAGAAATCATTACGATTTTGTTGATATTAACACTTTAATAGTGTATCTTAGACTTTAACAGTGGTAGAGTTCGTCTAATTGCACACATCCAACGCAAAGCGGAGATATAGTGCTCTTTTTTGAAACTGCACGCATCTTGCAGTACTCCTGGTAGATTTTATTATTTCTATCATGTTATATGTGGTAAAACTGCTTAAATCTAGTAAAACGCAATAGAGAATAGAGAGCATGCAGGTAAAGATTTTAAAATACTTAATACGGCCAATGAGACTAAATTTATAATTAAACACATACCTATAATGTGACTAAATATATAAATAACTAGCTTGCCAGGCAGACGTTGTTTTGCCCTTTTCGACGACACTTTGTTTCTATTAAAATCCCTAAATTCTAATCTACCTATTAAACATCCCTAACCTATTAAAAATCCCTAAGTTATTTTCCAAACATAAGTCCTCATGCTGCAAAAGAAAAAAAAAATAAGATTTTCACTGCATTACGGTATATATCAACTAGGGAAAGTTGTTCTGAGGTCACAACGTACCCCAAAAGAAAGGAACTTCTAGCCCTAGTATTACATCATGTCTTCAAACAAATAAATCATATGTTAGATTATCCCGCTCTCCCTTCTTGAAGTTTTTCAGAGACTATTTCATTCAGAGCTTCACGGCAGCACTACTCTGGAGGTGTGGAGAAGAATTGTGGTGATCTTGTTCTTCAAAAAAAGGCGATAATGCGCTGTTGAAAAACTGTAGACCGATTCCTCTTCTGAGTCACATTTACGTGATGTTTTGGAGATTCATTACGAATCGTCTCGCAAGCAGACTCGACGACTTCCAGCCTTCCTAACAAACCGATCTTCGAAAAGGCTTTAGTATCATACATCACATACATACCTTTGGCAAATTGTACAAAAGCTCAAACAGTAAAATCTGCCACTTTGTCTTGCGCAGTCTTGCGTATATGGAATATGAGAAAGCTTTTAATTGCGTCTAAATTTGCTATAGTTCCTTCTTCATCGCTACGTTGCAAGATATTTTTAAGCTACTGGACTGGACGGTATTAACATCAATGGCAAGTTCATCACTCACCTTCGATTTGCCGACGATATCGTCCTTATGGCAGAATTGCTGGAGTACCAAAGCGCTATGCTCAATAGTGCCTCCCAACGAATAGGCTCTAAATTGAACATGGATTAAAAAAAGATCATGTGTAATGTCCACGTCACACCTATGATGGTAGTTATTGGGAGCACAAGCAAATAGTCCGACTAGGTAAGTCCAACTTCGACAGAGAGATCAATGAACGGGTTTGACTCGAATGGGCAGTTTTCGAGAGATTGCGATATGTATCTTCTCAAAAGGTATACATCAAAACTTGAAAACGGGATTGTACAACCAGTGCGTGCCAGTGATTATTTATGGATCTAAGAGGTGGTCATTTACTGCTGGTCAAATGAGGAAGCTCGAGGTCGCTCAACGAGCTATGGAGGGACATATTCTGGAGGTTTCTCTGCGTGATAAACTTAGAAATGGGAATATCCGCAGTAAAACATGAGTAACCAACATAGACCATTGTACAAGTAAGCTGAAGCAGCAACGGGCAGGCCGTATTTCGAAGAACCGACAACCGATAGGAAAACAAGGTTCTCGGGTGGCAGATCCGTACTGGTAGGCGAAGTGTGGGGTGGCTCCCCACTAGATGGAGTAAAGACGTGTAGGAAGTCGATGGATGCAGTTGGCTCAGGAACGTGCTTTGTGGCATTCTTTGAGGGAGGTCTATGTTCAGTATGAGCAGTAGACTTGTGAAGAGATAATGACAGGAAAACGTTATTTGTATGAGGGTGAGGATGTTATTTGTATGCATCTAAGATATCACTATATAAGATATAACTATTTTTAAACTTTTTGTCTGTTTGTCTGTCCGTCAGTCCAGGCTAATCTTCAGAATCGCTGAACCGATTTCAATGAAACTTCACGAACAGATAGAGTGTATTACTAGAAGTGATCTACGTATATTTTGTCCGAAGCACTTGATTTTTTTTTTGAAGAAAATGAAAAGTTGTTAAAATAAATATCCTGTAAATATCTTAAATCCATACAACGCCATTAATAGATTCTGCTCAGGCGAAGCCAGGAGCGGGACGCTAGTATCAGATAAAATGAGTCATTAGTCATATCATTTATCGCAGTGAGCGCTATTTAAATTGAAATATGTGCAGTGTATTTCGAACATTAGACGTACTCTCCTGAGCTGCCATAGCTACTTTTCGGTTAATATTTAAGAAAAAAAAAACACACATTGCATGTGGTTCTTGTAATAGTTATAACTATTAACAAAAAGTAAAAACCAACTTCAATTTGCTAAAAAAGAAGTTAATTATTTGCTACTCTTGGGGGTGAAATATTTTCTCTAAATTTATATGGAATCACTCTTGAAGTATTTAATAAATATTACATTATAATTATCATATCACCCGTATTTAATGAAAAAAAATAATTGGTCCACAATCTATGAAGATATCGCATAACATACATACAAAAAATACACTCGAATTGAGAACCTCCTCATTTTTGAATTCGGTTAAAAATGGGATCGGTCTTAATAAATTATATATATTCCCCAGGCACAGTAAAATTAGGAGCAGCAGTGTTCAAATAAAAGTGGGAACAAGTCTGATTAGCTAAGTTACTTAACGATAAGAAAGTTCGAGTAAACACCACAACACAACGTACAGTCATGTTGTCTATGCTTTATTTACTTTATCACTTTCTGAAAAATATAAAAGAAACGTAAACGGTTGAGTGTTTTGTTACTAAAATTTATAGGTTATTTAAAAAAATTAAGGTGTTATATGAGCACAAGTCCACAAGTCCACCGAATGTTAAGTGGATGTGGGAGACAATAGACATTTCTTTCCTCGATGAAGAATCAAGATGTCGATACGTTATCACCCCTTACGACTAAGATAGAATGTTACCAGTAAAAAGGATCTCCAGTTCTCTATACTCACCTTACGAGTCATAGAAATGTTAAGCTGTCGTTTTATTCTTATGGTATTTGAGAGTGTAGTCTTTTCGCTGTCGAGCAAACCTATTTGTGATGCTATTAAATAAATCCGCAACTTGACTCGACTAAAATAATGATTAAGTACTTAATTTAAAACTTCTACCGAAGATTTATTTCACCACTACAATGATTACCTGCAATTTCTGTATTACATATTATATTTTGACCTGAGAGTAGGTGTAATGATTTCTTATATTTAAAAAAAATAATTAAAAGTTGAAAGTAGCATTCGTTAACAACGACATAGGGACGTCAAACACCTCAGTTCCTACCATGAACATGGATATTGAAAAGTACCCGAAGCATCGGGAATTAAATAAGTTAAAATTAAACGTGGTAAAATCCGTAAAATTAGTTTTATTCATTGAGAGGTGGTTGTAATGGTCACATGTAACTGTCTTCACATATACCTATACAGTCATAGATGCACTCGTTACGTCACACCGCCTGAAACTACACTGTCTTTCTTACCACTTAAACTGGAACAAATCAATGCGTACATACTGTTTTGGTGGCAAACATAAACAAGAAAGCGGTACCAACCAACGGGTTCCTAGACACATGAATAGAATAGTGATATAGTGTTAAAAATCAATCTCTGCCGTTATACTGTTAGTTTTTTGTGGGCATGTTTTGAATAATGAATTTAATTCAGATGGCTTGATTGATGAGATTTAATATTTTTGTGAATCATTTTAGTTCTTTACACTGAAAAAAAAACCTAGCATTTTTTTAAGGTTCTTCATTTTCGGAAGGAATATTTTTTTTTTAAAAATATTTTTTTTTTTTTGTTTTTTTTTCCAAATTATATTATGTGGGATATAAAAAAAAAAAACGTAAACGATTCCGTCGAAATTTACAATAAGGGGATATACGGGGGCAAAAATCCATCTAGCTAGGTCTCATTTCTGTGAAAGTTTGTTTATTCCGTATTTTTTACGTGAGATCGAAGTTTTGGTCGAAAAATATTTATAACAGTATTTTTAGAGAAAATCATAAAATACATAGAAAAGTTCCGCACAATATGTTTATTTTATATGTAACTGGTTTTTCGGAAACGGCTCTAATGTATAATGTTTTATTTATCACGTTTTTCTGGGTAGAGCAAAGCTCAGGTACTTAATAAGTAAAATAATTAAACAATATTTTTCGATATTATTATAATACTATGTGTAATATATTATACTATAACACTATGTACTATGTAAAATACAAAATGCCGTATAGTTGCGCCGTAAGATAATCCACTTTTCAACATCACCTCGATGTGGTAAGAGGCAATACAGGGCAATGAGACAGTAGATGGGCAATAACATCGTCATGTTTATGCTCAAAAGTAATAAAAAAACTACGGTTGACAACCAGTGTACCAAGCATTTTAACTATGGCTATAGATGGGCTGAGGCAGTAGAGTCCAAAGGGGGAGGCATTGGCTATTAGTTTGGACATAGCGAAAGTCTTCTATCGGGTCTGGCACAAAGCGCTCCTTTCGAAGTTCCCTTCCTATGGGCTTTCCGAGAATTTGTGCAATTGGATCACCAGTTTCCTTGCAGATCGGAGCATCAAGGTCGTAGTGGAAGATGCATGTTCTGATTACAAGCCTTTAAACGCTGGTGTTCCACAAGGCTGCGTGCTATCACCAACGCTGTTTCTTCTGCATATCAATGATTTGTTGCAAACTGGTAACACGACATCACTGGTGATGCGTTATACACCGGCCGTGCCAATATTTCTCGGGATAACGTCGCCGAGTACCAGGGCAAACTTGTATCTGAGCGATTAAATCTAGTCCAGTTCAAACCCCGGAAGATACAAGTTTGCGCGTTTACCGCTAAAAGAACCCTTTGTCTTATTTCCTCAGTTTAAAGGCACTTTCCTTGCTGCCTCAGCTAGCATCGGAATCCTCGGCGTCTACATATCGAATAGTGTGCAGTTTCGTAGTCACTGGAGAGGAAGGCCCACCATCTCCCATGGCCCCACCGACCCTCAGGTTATATGGGCCGAATCTCGGGAGATGCGCGCGGTACTTGAACCTTGCTCTTTTCCGCGCGCACTTTCTTGACTCCCTACAAATATTTATTCTGTTCCTTGTCCCAGTTTAACGTCATTCTTCCCCTTCTGGGGCTGACGGCACAATAACGCCTACGTCGTCGGGCCTTCCTACCAGAATCCTATCCTGCCTTGTCCTGCAATCGTGCCACCTATGCGCAAACTCACCTGGAGAGGAAGGGGAGTTGACCTCAAAAAAACTTGCAGCAGAGCGAGACAGTATTTCATGTCGGCACATCGCTTGCTACTTTACAAAGCGCAAGTTCGGCCTCACATGGAATACTGTTCTCATCTCTGGGCCAGGGCACCCCAGTGCCAGCTCCTTCCACTTGAACGCATCCAGCGTAGAGCGGTAGAATCGTCGACGACCGAATTCTTTCTGATCGGCTCGATTCAATGGCGCTGCCTAGTTATGTTGCATCTCTTTGCATTTTCTATCGCATCTACCACGAGAAGTGCTCTGAGGAATTTTTCCGATTAATCCCAGCTGCCAAATTTCATGAACACACATCGCGTCAAAATTTAAGATACCATCGTCACCATCTGCATGCTTGTCGGTCTACCACTGTGCAAGCGCAGAGCTGTTACCGGTACGCTGCTGCTTATTACAATTTGGGTTTGACATTCTACTTTTTCTTCATCAGCACGTAAAATTTGACTGCCATTCTTAGTCTTCTGTTGAAATCAGCACGCTTGGCAGGTGGATTGACGGTCACAGTATCAGATGACACTCACCTTGTAAACTGCTCACATAGCGCGTTGGGTGTTTTATGTCCGGCGTAAATGTCATGGTTTACCGCTCTCTGTCGGAAGCCATAAGGTCTTTTTGGCAGTTTCCATAGTCGTTTTTTACTGCACCTGCTAGATGAAATGTAGTAAGGGATTATCTTACACTGCCACCAAACGGCAATATTAAGTTGATTTTCCACCAACGGTCGGTCGCCTGGGGGAAAAATTTAGATCAGAAGTTGTTGCATTTACAAGGACTGCTCAATTTTCCTTAAAAGCGTGGCAATTATGGCAAACTCTTACTACAATAAGAGAGGCCCATGTTGAGTAGTAGATTTTTGTGAGCTAATAAAGTAGGAGTAAGATACAATGGAACTATTTTATGGTATACTTATTTACATTACTCGCCGGAATTTCGCGTTACCTATTACCTATCTCGTTCATTCGTTCATTCATACAGCCTATTAAAAGTCGACTACTGAACATAGGCTTCATCCATAGATTACCTTATTATCAAATTTTGCTTGACTGACTGATTGACAGCCATAGTTTTTTATTATACTCATTTGGTATCAGAATGATCCTCCTGCTCATCGCCTATTTCTGTTTCTCTCTCTCGTCTCTTACTATTACATGACATACTATTGGTATATATAGTGTGTCTGTCTATCCAACGCAAACGTTATTTTTAGAGAATTAATGTATCCCGTTATCTGTTTAAATTTTTCTTCCTATAACATTTAACTTATCGAAACTACCAGAGCGCCATATATCGGGACTACTGTGATTTTCTTTTTTGGAATAAACCCTGCTTGGGTTTATTCCAAAAAAGAAGTTGTGAATATAATTAGGTAATATCATTCCAAACATATAGAATTTGTTAACAACTTGACTTTTGCCTTCTACAAGATCCTAGAATTACAATGAACCATCTTCTAGATAATATAAAGATATTGTATGAATATGACTATAATTGGCCAAGTCATTCAGAAGTTAAACGAGTACTAACAGATACACAAAGATTTCTGTATTTAGTTTTCTTAAAAAAAGTACATAGCTAATATGATACCAACTTTTGTGGTGAGTGCGTATCATATCGCTCACTCATCCTAAATAATGTCCTGCTACTAAAACAAATGTATGATTTACAGTAGAATTTCGTTCCCGTTATCAGTCCGCTAGGGGCGGTTGATTTATACACTAAATGATCACAGTTAGGGATGTGCAACGATCATTCAAATGTTATTACATATTTGTATCGGTTTTATATTTGGTTGGTAAAATGAAAACAATTTAAAAAGTTAAACATTTTTTCATGGTACATGCCGGTTCGAAAATCTCAAAATGTAGATTAAATGAAAATTGTAGTGAATTTCGTATAGAAAATAAATCTGTATTGTAGTATAACAGTAATAATATATCGCATAGCTTGTACGGTTAGAGGATCCTGGTTTCATATCTAGATTCGTCGCTATTGGGAGACCAGATATTTTTGGTTTTCTGATGGGTTGTAATATCTGACACTGAATTTTTATCTACCTTAAGTTAAGTCACGCGTTGTATATTTACTTTATTTTTATCTGCTATAATAAAACTTTAGATTTTTTTAAATTTCTGCTGCAAAGTTTTGAACAAAGGTTCTTGAAGAACATCACTAATCGTTGTCGCTATTGTGAAACCCTAACCTAAAAAATATCTCGAGAACAACCAAATGAATAACGAAAATAATCGGAAACCTTATCTGAGGGAATAAAGCAAACACAACAAAACGAGCCCGTGGATAAAAACGGTTTGGCTAAGTAACCTTGATATAATATACAAACGTCTATTATAATATTTTTCATTAATAAGTTAACTTTGTAAAGAAATAATTATTAGAACTTTTTAATTAGATTTTTATTTAGAGGCTCGAAGTTAGCGAAAAATGTAATTTTAGTAATATTTTTCGCTAATTTCGACCCTCACCGTTCAATTATTTGAAATTAATTCTTTGGTATAAATATTAATTTCACGGCATTTGCTGTTTATCACAAAAGGAAAGATTCCAAATATAGGTATAATGAATATATATAATAATAGTATAATATAATGAGACGACGATAGAGTAATTTTTTTGTTAACCGAAATACTATGGTGATTAGTAGTAAGATATTGAGCAATATATCACCGTTTCAATTGAATATAAATAATTCAGGTACACCATAAATTTACATTGTAATAAGAAATTAGAGAGTGCAGATAAAATTCGGCAAAGAACCTGTTTCAGACCATTAATCTTTTTTCGTAGAAATTGAAAATCGGGGATGGCGTGAGAAAAAGCGGCCGTTATTTCAGTATGAATTAATTAGCTTGATGTATTTTTAAAAAAAAATGTTAAAGTTTGATTGATAATGTAATCGGGTAATTTTTGCTGAAATATATCAAATAAAAGAGTGATAATCAAGTTAATTATCTTAGATTCAAAGACATAGCATCATGTGTTTGTTCTTTGTTTTTATATTATAAGGGTGACAAGCAAGCACTCCGTTCGTCTATGGTCACTTACCAGGCTGTTTCGATGATGTAGAAAAATAAACCGGAGTTCAGCCAATATTAATAGCGTTGGTATTCGTTAAAAATATCACAATAGCCATGTTAGCTTAGGGGTTAAACGCACACCGTAAATGCAGCCCGAGTTCGATCTCCTCTAGCACCAATTAAATTGTTATTGCGATTGAAAGTGATGATTATTTAGCAGTGTCACATAAGCAATAAGTCATCAAATAATAATTGACTAGTTCAGCCCATGTATACACGAAATCAATTTATAACAAACAAGGCTGCAATGCGTTGTCACCCTCAAGGACTAAGTTGGAATGCCCCAAGCATATATACGTGGTACAGCCACGCTGCAGCTATATTATGGTTGTAGCGCGAATGGGTCGGCCCGACCGGGACGGGCCACGCTCTCACAGAATACCAGCGTAAAACAGCAGCTTAATGCTGCTGTGTTTCATATGGTAAGTGTAGGCTTGACAACGCATCCGCATTTTCTATGCTATGCTCGGAGTTTCTCTGCGTGATAAACTCAGAAATGAGGATATCCGCAGTAAAACCAGAGTGACCGACATAGCCCAACGGATTAGTAAGCTGAAGTAGCAATGGGCAGGCTATATAGCTCGAAGAACCGATAACCGATGGGGAAGAAAGGTTCTCGAGTGGCAGCCTCGTAGCGGTAGGCGTAGTGTAGGGCGACCCCCCACTAGATGGAGTGACGACCTGGTAAGACATTCAGGAAGTCGATGGATGCAGGTGGCTCAGGACCGTGCTTTGTGGCATTACTTGGGGGAGGCCTATGTTCAGTAGTGGACTTGTGAAGCAAAGTAAGATGAAACGACGTATATAAAAAAAATTAAATTGAAAACTCTAGACACGTAATTTACATTAAAATGAAATATAATCACTTCTATTTCAAATGTGATGGCTCCATATAGCAGTTGCTTAACAAAAAAGGGGCGGCTGGTTCAAATAAAGCACGGACCAAGTACTTGCATGGTCTACCAATAATCGTTCCAGGTCTGGAAGTATGTGTTTATGAAAATGTATGTAAACTGCTCTTACGATACGGTGAAAAATCTTAGTGTGTAGGTTACGTTTGTATAAAAAATAAAATAAAATAATTGTCTGATATAATTACACTATTGTAACAATAATCAACAGCGACGGTCATTCAGACAGTGATATAGTAGATTGATACACCACTGAAGACACAATAATGTTACGAATGGCATTTTTGTGAAATAATATAAATGATTCAATTCATTGGAAATATGAACGGTGTTCTCTAGGGTCAATATAAAATTAATGGGTAATGTTATCAGACGTACGCTAGAGTGATGGTTCGATACTCGTTTCCCATGCTCATCAATCAGAAACGCTGAACTCGTTACCGAGTTCTCGAACAAACGGCAATACGACCCGCCCGCTCAATATGTGTGCGTAAAAACTTTTTAGATCATTCACTCACGCTTCATAGGACCCATCGCCTTCCTCGATGTGTGAACTATCCGCGTAAGTTGTTACATTTTTTACGACGCAGCCTTTTCTACGTAAACGTAAACGTAATATCTGTAGTGAAACAGGTTTACGATCTCTTTACGTTGAGTCAGCTGTAGTTTTGCAATTCCAGGAGCAGAAATGCGTTCAACAGCTAAGTATTCAAAGTTATATAAATTATGGTTGTGTTGTGAATTATTTTACTTAAAAATAAGTAACTAAAATGATAAAAATATTTAACATTTGTTTTAATTTAAATAAAAACGCTATTTCATCAAGAAAGGGAAGGGGAAAACAAAAGTACGATTCGATCTGGAAAATAATTGCCAGTTTTCTTGCATTGTAAATGTAAAATTGAAATGAAAAGAAATTACTACTTACTTACTTACTTATCTTCACGCACAATCCCTAACGGGGTAGCCAGAGAGAACAGATCGCCAAGTGTCACGATCCTTACATACCTCTTTCGCTTCTTTCAGGTTCATTAACTTCTTCATACATGCACGTCTAGGTATCCGAGTACTCTTGACCCTCCCCTCTTCGAGCAATTTGCTCACATGGTCTTCGAAAGTTAGTCTCGGTCTACCTCGACACCTTTTAATATTTACCTTCGCTCTATATATTTTCTTCACCATTCGGTCTTCACTCATTCGTTCAACGTGCCCAAACCATTGGAGTACGCCCCTATCAATTTTTGTGATAAGGTCATCTTTCAATCCTGCCATATTGCGAATCTTTTCGTTTCGCTTTCGGTCGGCTAAGGTAACGCCACACATTTTACGAAGAGATCGCATCTCCACTGCATTCAACTTGCTTTTATGCTTCTTCTGGCATACCCAGGTTTCGCTGCCATATAACAAAGTCGGTACCAACACTGCATTATGTATTGCAAGGCGTGCACTCTTTACCACGCCTTGCCTTTTTACTAATGCATTCAGGGCACCATTGACTTTGTTTCCGGCAGCGACACGCCTGTCCACATCTAAATCACATCTTCCATCCCGGCTGAAAGCACTCCCCAAGTATACAATTTCATTTACCTGTTCTAGACATTCCTGATTTACCCATATTTCACATTTCGTTCTCTCTTCGTCCTTTTCAAATACCATGAAAAGAAATTGAAATGGACTATGTGCTCGTTGGTCACCTTTTAGTACTTAATAAAATAAAAAACAACGTAAATAAGTTAAGACTATTTAAACACTATCAGTTGCTCTTCTTCAACTTTCGAACGGATCAACCGATATTGATGTAATTGGTGGCAACCGACGGGGTATTTTAAGAACAATAATAGAATCTATTATATGAAAAAAAAAACGATAAGACTATGAATTTAAAAGTTATGTGAAAAAAACACATTTTTCGATATTTTTCGTCATCGAGGTCCTGGGTTCGAATTCTGGGTCGGGCAAAAAATAAATTATTGAGCTTTTCCGTCAAAAAAATTCTCAGTAGCTGCCCGGATTCAGGAAGCTTGCGGTGTCTCAACCCTATGCTTCGGAAAGCACATAAAGCCGTCTTGCGCCTGATCTCTCTCTCCGGTCCTATCTGTTTACCGTCCCATTGGAATATGAGAGTGAGGGAATAGAGAGTGTACCTGTGCTTGCGCATACACTTGGGCACTATAATCCTATCCTGCGTCGATGACTAGTCTCCGCTGAGGCAGGTCGCCGTGATAGAAATTCGGTCTGTAGGACATTACTATTATATATGAACAGTATTACTGTAATAAGTGCATGAGTGTAGTATTTCAGAGCATAGAAATTAAGGAGGTGAGAGTCCACATGATGGCGACTTAAGAGTATCGATCATTAAATCTCACTATGTGGAAACTGCAACAGGAGATGTACAACAACATCTTCCTGATAACCACCAAAACGAAATCGGCGGTTGCCAATCCGAATTCAAAGCCTGGCGAAATCTTTCTACGAGTATAAGGTAAATCCCTATGGGGAAGGCCCATATTTAGTAGTTCACTTTTATTGGCTGTAATGGTTGAATGTATAAATATCCTGTGTAACAGAGGTCGCCACTCTGCATTATGAGCATCGCTACTATAGTAAATTTCCCTACTGAGGGAGTTTGCCCGCAGTGAATTTTTATAAAATGGAAAAAACGAGATGATGGATTTTCTTACGCTTATTATATCTATCAAAGATTACCACTGGTTCGTCATCGTCTAAGAAACTGATTCAATTTTAAAAGCTTACCGTAATTTAATTTAAGACTTGCTTATTTTTGTTAATACTTAAAATTTAACATTCAGTAGATAACAGGCAAACAAAAGAGCTCTTAATAGAAATTGGAAACAGGAAGTTAATCAGAGTCCGGGCAACAGACGGCGCCACTAGAAGCGGCATCAAATTAAATGGGTCAGGCTCGGGGCGTGCTCGAACTAACTACGAGTCAACTGCAACGGTCTTAATATTGTCGTCTTCAATTGCTCTAAATTAGGTAAATAGCTGCCGCTTGTTATCACTGCCATCTTGTTCTTTTATTAACTGAAGTGCAGCCCGTTTAAATATAATGTAAGTTGAAATCATAGTGTATTTGCATACTGAAGTATCGACCTATTTAAATTTAACTCGCCTTTTTCAAGTTAGTGATGTATTATTAAATTATATACATATATAATTTAATTTTATTTATTAAATTGTTATTATCATAGGTTTAATATAAATTGTGAATCAATTTTCGAAGACGTAACTCAAGTAATGTAATGTAAAATTTACAGTTTATAATTAGCTTATCAAAATATCAAACAAGAAGCATACGAAAACCTTGGAAACCATAAATAAACAAATTAATGAGCTGTGCTAAACTTTCTCTATTGAATGATGAAAGAATGAAGTCAACATTAATGAATAACGTCTAAGTAGTTTGATTAAAAATTTCTTTCCCTATTTTCCCACCCTTAAGAGCTTAAGGGCTTTTCTCAAAATTAGAATTACTAATAGTTCCTTAAGTATATAACTTATATAACGGAGTTTTTTTTTAAATTAATTGATATTTGACGAAGATATTGTACACGCACACACACACACATATTACAAACGAAAACAGAACATATGAAATAATAAATAAGAATTCAGAACCTCCTCCTTTTTTGAAGTATGTTAAAAATACAATTTACTCATATTTATTTAGAAAGTATTTTATTTCTTTGAAAATAGTCACCGCAAGCGTTTATTTTAAAAAAGGAAAGTTGTTAATAGGCAGTTTTTAATATACACAAAAACCCTTTTCAGGCTGGTCATAAATAAAAATACACAAAAAAAAATAAGAATAGAGATATAAATCAAGGAATGGTAAACAGGCACAAACCAAAAGGGTATTCCATATTAATTAATGTCGGAGCCGAAGGCGACGAAGACAAATGCTGGAACCTCTGGTAATGTATTTTTCCGACCCTTTCCGGTTGGGATGAAATAAATGATAATCGGGAAAGAATGAAGTCAACATTAATGAGTTACGATTAATTATCGTACGCGGCATCCTTTGAGAATTCATACATAAAAGTTTGGGCTTTTTTAATTTTATTTGAGACCAGACTTTTATTGGTTAAAGTTAATTGGCTTTAGCTTTGCTTCTTTTCCACCGTCTATATTTCATATGGATACTTCTCTTTTGATCCTAAGTATTCTTATTCAGGGTATTTAACGCCTCTTCGTTTCGCAAGAATTTTTTTGAGTGAGTATTAAGCAAATCCTCTTGATGCTTTGACAGTAAACATTTTGGAAAATTAAAAAAACTGAATAGAGAAAAAAATTAAATTCTGATTCCACATGTGTTTCGCAATGTAGGATTAAAATGCGAGAAATTGAACGTACAATACAATACTCAAGGACCGTGTAAGAATATCCATTGCCCCAAATCATGCCGTGGCTGTCGTAAGAGGCTACAAAGGGAAGCGAATCAGAAGATGGGCAGAGTCCAAAGTGCTCACCATTACATAATGGGACCGATGACTCCAAAAAGCCACCAATCGCTTAGCCGCATGGTTTCGCCTATGGAGAATCGATGTGAATCCCGAAAAGAGTGTAGCAGTATACTTTCAACGAAATTCAACATCACGCTCTAAACCAAAAACTGTTTCACTATGTGACCGCCCAATCCCTTGGGAAGAATCGGCCAAGTACCTAGGCGTCACGTTTGACACCCGCACGAGTTTCGCGAAGCACATAAGTGCAGTATGCAACAGAGCCAAGTCAGTCATTGGCCGTCTACACCCTCTCGTTAACAGCAAGAGTAAGCTGTTGCTAAGACACAAACTTTTATTGGCTGTAATGGATGGATGTATAAATATCCTGTACAATAGAGGTCACCACTCTGCATTATGAGCATCGCTACTACATAATGATTTCTTAAATTTACGCGAACACTACACATTGAATAAAACTAAATTTACGGATTATATCGCGTTTATTTAACTGATTTTACTTATTTTTAATTCCCGACGTTTCGGGTGCTTTACAGCAACCATGGTTACGGGGAGGGGGGGGACTGAGATGTTTGACGTCCCAATGTCATTGTTAACCCGGCTACCTTCAGTTTTTGAATATTAATTTTTGGTCCGATTTACGCAAAACGAACTTACAGTATCTTGAAGTCGGATCCCAAGCAGATGGCAGCACCCAACCATCTTCTCTATTGAAATTAGGATGTTTTTTAATTTCAATAGCCTCGCGTATCATCCTTGGTAGGAATCGGTGTTCTTTTGCGAGGATTTGTGGTTTATCAAATCTGATGTAATGGTGGGGACGATCTTGAACATTTTCACAGACTGCAGACTTCCCGGAGCGTCGGTGCTTCACGTCAGCTATATGTTCTTTCACGCGGGTTTTTATGGATCTATTTGTTTGACCTATGTAAGAGAGACCACATTCACAATCTTACTTGTACACTCCTGCATCTTGTAGAGGGATATTACACTTGACGGATGGTAAAAATTGACTAATCTTCTTCGGCGGCTTGTATTATGTTTTAATGGAAGCTCGCTTCAAGATGTAGCCAACCTTGTCTGTGACTCCTCTGACATATGGTAGTACAGCAGGCAAACGCTCGACTGTGGCCGGCTTCACTCGGTCACTGTGAAGTAGGCGCGGGATCCGAAGCTTGTTGTCTTGCAACACTTGCTTGACATGCTGCAGCTCGGCGGATAGATGTTTTCTGTCACAGATCCCTCGTGCTCTCTGAAACAAAGATTTACCCACGGTAGCTAACTGTGAAGGATGATGGTGAGATTCACCATTTAAATATCTGCTGGTATGGGTCTTTTTTCTATACACAGTGTGACCAATAGTGTTATCAGGATTTCGAATGACTAAAACATCTAGGAAAGCTAAAGAATTATTTGCCTCTAACTCCTTTGTGAATTGTATTTTAGAGTTTATAGAGTTAAGGTGGTTTAAAAATGCAGTTACTTTGTCAGATGGTAAAATTGGGAAGGTGTCGTCGACGTACCGCTTGTAGAATCTTGGATTTACAGGAGCAGTAAGAAGGGCTTTCTCCTCGAAGTCCTCCATAAATATGATGGCGACTATGGGAGATACAGGTGAGCCCATCGTCACACCATCTACTTGCTTGTAGAACTCTTCCCTCCACAATAGATAGCCAGATGTGAGGCAATGTTTGAGTAATACTGCATATTCAGCAGGCGTGTTGTTATCTTCTAGCTTCCTATTTACAATTGAGAGGCAGTCTTCAATAGGTAGGCATGTAAATAGTGACTGAACATCAAAACTGGCCATAGTTTCATTGTCAGCGAGATGTAGGTCTTTTGTCTCACTAACAAAATGGTATGAATCCTTTGTGTGTGCTCTGGTATGTCCTCTCAGTTGTGACACCCACCATTAAATCAGATTTGATAAAACACCGATTCCTACCAAGGATGATACGCGAGGCTATTGAAATTAAAAAACATCCTAATTTCAATAGAGAAGATGGTTGGGTGCTGCCATCTGCTTGGGATCCTATAATTAACAAAATTAAACCCAAACCCAAGCATACTACTGCAAGACTTCAAGATACTGTAAGTTCGTTTTGCGTAAATCGGACCAAAAATTAATATTCAAAAACTGAAGTTAGCCGGGCTAACAATGACATTGGGACGTCATACATCTCAGTGACCATGGTTGCTGTAAAGCACCCGAAACGTCGGGAATTAAAAATAAGTAAAATCAGTTAAATAAACGCGATATAATCCGTAAATTTAGTTTTATTCAATCGCTACTATAGTAAATTTCCCTACTGAGGGAGTTTGCCCGCAGTGAATTTTTATAAAATGGAAAAAACGAGATGATGGATTTTCTTACGCTTATTATATCTATCAAAGATTACCACTGGTTCGTCATCGTCTAAGAAACTGATTCAATTTTAAAAGCTTACCGTAATTTAATTTAAGACTTGCTTATTTTTATTAATACTTAAAATTTAACATTCAGTAGATAACAGGCAAACAAAAGAGTTCTTAATAGAAATTGGAAACAGGAAGTTAATCAGAGTCCGGGCAACAGACGGCGCTACTAGAAGCGGCATCAAATTAAATGGGTCAGGCTCGGGGCGTGCTCGAACTAACTACGAGTCAACTGCAACGGTCTTAATATTGTCGTCTTCAATTGCTCTAAATTAGGTAAATAGCTGCCGCTTGTTATCACTGCCATCTTGTTCTTTTATTAACTGAAGTACAGCCCGTTTAAATATAATGTAAGTTGAAATCATAGTGTATTTGCATACTGGTGTATCCGACCTATTTAAATTTAACTCGCCTTTTTCAAGTTAGTGTTGTATATATATATATAATTTAATTTTATTTATTAAATTGTTTATTATCATAGGTTTAATATAAATTGTGAATCAATTTTCGAAGACGTAACTCAAGTAATGTAATGTAAAATTTACAGTTTATAATTAGCTTATCAAAATATCAAACAAGAAGCATACAAGAACTTTGGAAACCATAAATAAACAAATTAATGAGCTGTGCTAAACTTTGTTTCGTTATGAAAATTGTTAACAATTTCTCCTTTATACAACTTTACATTTGATATATGTTCTTCATAAATTGCTCTTATATTTACATAATTACATTCTTGGAAACTTACACTTAACTTTCGCATCAGTGACTAGTACTTAAACTAGGTGAACATAACTTCATCATTCCACTAAGTTTGGTTGTCGTCAAAATGCAAGAGGTGTTTAGAAATTCCAAATATTCGTCGCCTTATTAATTATTCTCGAGAAAGGGAGCTGTGCGTGACGGTATCCCCCATTTCTTATAAATTTATGACACTAATATAAATACTTCGGCTAACTTTTGTATGATAAATTACTTAGGTCTGAGATGTTAACACACGATGAATAATAATTATACATGCAAGAGCGCATGGCTTTAATTTCAATGTCAGCTTTAGTGGTAGAGCCATTCTACAGTTTTGTAATATGTTATCTTAAATAGCTGTACATTGTAGCACAAGTGGGTCGAATCGACCAGGATAAAATCACATCTTAAAAAATACCAACGTAAAATAGTAGCTTAATGCTACTCTGGTTCTCTACTAATACAGAATACAAAATATATTGGTGAGTGTAGAGAATCAGAAACCCTTTTCATTGAAAACGATGCATTCCATGTTGATCTTTAGGTGGGATAACGCATTTGCAATTTGATTCTTATTCGAGGATAGATATAGATGTCTATGGGTCGTAGTATCCACTTAATATCAGGTGGACTTTGTGTTCGATTGTCACCCTCATTCTATTTATAAACAAGTCAAAGTGAAAAAAGTAAGTAAATACTTTCAGCACTAAAAACTTTCAGACCACCTCGAGCCTATTCTTATATCTGAAAAGGTTTTTGAAGCAGAGTGGATTCCGTTGCGCTACTTAGTGTAATAATTGAAATATGCTCACCTTTACAAGTACACTACTTACAAACGAGCACATAGTGCATCAGATCAGTGCAAGTAAAACACAGCAGCATTATGCTGCCATTTTACTGTCTTTTGTTTTATTTTACATGTTTTTTGTGGTAACATTCATAGGGTACTTCCCGTTGGTTTAAAATCACGAAATTTATCAAAAAGCAAAGGAAAAGCCCATGTAAAGAGAAAAAAATACAAAATCTTTGATTATTACATAATTATATCTCAAGAAACTTAAGAAAAACGAATAGGACTTTCATCTTGATGATTCCTAATAATATTAATTACTTATAATTCTTGCATCGTTGGAATCGAATTTCATGATTCTAGGTCAACGCGTAGTTTGTTTCCTTTAAGTTTTGAGTAGTACGTTTGCGAGTATCAAAATGTGTAACGTGAATTGTCTTATATCTTTTAATTTAATTAAGTAAAAGTTCGGATTTTTTCACCTCTAAGGGACTATAAAATTTAGATTTTTAGCAATTTCAACTGAATACCTTTACCTTTTCCTGAAAGTTTTGATAAACGAAAAGATGGACAACAAAGTCATCCCATAAGAGTTACGTTTTTACTTTTGAGGTATGGATCTCTAAAAGTATCTTTAGTTGAATTTAAAAAAGAGGAAGATTACAATTTGAGTGTATGTTCCTTTTTAATCTATGTAACGCGACACCGAGGTTATAATTCTGAAATTGTCCCATATAAGTTTGCAGCAAAACCACCTATAAAACTGTCAAAATTCTTATTTTTGGATTAGAAAGGGGAGGTTTTTTTAGTTTAACTTAAACATATAGATTGTGATATACCTACAATAATCCGCTAAATTTAACTTTTAGCACTTGTACTATTAACTATTCTGTCATTTTAGTAATAAAAGTCAGGGCTTTAAGTCTAAGTATACACAATATCCTAGCACCGACTTCAGCAAGTTTTTTTATATAATAAGGGACACCCCAATTATAATTAAAGAGCACACAGTCTTGATGGTAAGTGGATACTGTGGCCATAGACATCTACATTTATCCTCGACTAAGAATCAAAATGCATATGTGTACTCTCCACATTTATCTTCGACTAAGAATCAAAATGCATATGTGTACTCTCTACATTTATCCTCGACTAAGAATCAAAATGCATATGTGTACTCTCTACAGTTATCCTCGACTAAGAATCAAAATGCATATGTGTACTCTCTACATTTATCCTCGAATAAGAATCAAAATGCATATGTGTACTCTCTACATTTATCCTCGAATAAGAATCAAAATGCATATGTGTACTCTCTACATTTATCCTCGACTAAGAATCAAAATGCATATGTGTACTCTCTACATTTATCCTCGACTAAGAATCAAAATGCATATGTGTACTCTCTACATTTATCCTCGACTAAGAATCAAAATGCATATGTGTACTCTCTACACGCACCATACGAAACACAGCAGCATTGAGCTGCTATTTTTCTCTGGTATTCTTTAATTCTTTGACGCCAGGTGTTTTTTTTAAATAATTTTTTTTTGCAATTATAAATTTACATATACAGTTGCATCGACCGTGATGTAAACCGATGTATAGGTGAGCATATTTTTCATTTCGAAGTAAAGTTTTCTATTAAATCCGACTTAAGTTACACGAATAATCGATGCTTACCTGATTTATTAATTCAATTCAATAACTTTATTATTTGGACCCAAATTTATAAGGAGTACTCAGGGCACGAGTCGTACTAACATTGTGCGGCATTACTGAATTTAAAATAGCATAGGTATATATTTGTACGCTCTCTTATTACGCAATACCTGCTATAATATTTAAAACTTTTAGCGGGAGGCATCTAAGCGTATCCAAAACGGCTTGTGCCGACAGACGTTCCCAAGTGAATTGAGCAATGCAAATGTGCAACCCTCACACAATGTGTCCCATTTCAGTGATTATTCAGTCCGTACAAAGCGGCTTAGGTGCTGTTGGTACTAAATTTCCTTAGCCATAAGTGAGCCATATTGTGTTGGATTCAGAGCCTTATGTAATAAAACGTATATGCAACGTTAATTGCTTCACTGAGGGAAATTAATTGGATTGGTTCATTATTTTAAGCACTAAACTAAAAGTTATAATTTTTATTATAATTATAACTTTTAAACAATATTTTAAATTGTATTTTACTATTTAGTTATTAGTTTTATCTACATATTTTCAGTGTTGTAAAAATATTTGAAAAAGGAATTTTTTATTACTTACTTATATTTTAAATAAAAGATTTTACTTAGCGATTATACAGATTTAGATCTTGCATAGCAATAAAGTGAAAGCTCAGGACACATCCACACTACATGGTAAGGCTTCTTTCTGCTTGCGCATTCTTCTGGGATACTTCCTTGGCTACTTTACATATAAAAAGTATAGATCCCAGATAATGAGTGTTGTATTATGCTACTATAACCAGATAGCCGATTGCAGTAACCCATTCTGGGAACTAGTTTTGCTGCATGACGCCCTGTTTGTATGATGTACTCAAATGTTTAGTGCAAGTGTTTGTCTAAATTAAGCCTGGATGTTTAGACATTTGTTTATATACATTTTAATTGTTTAAATGTTTTCTTTTATGATTTGTTTGAGACATAGAATAAAAATGTATTGATTTTCCTTACCTTAAAACCACAATGTCTTATTGGTAGTATTAATTAAAAGCTATACAAATAAAAATTAAAATGGCTGTGTATCACTGGTGTCTGAAGTAGGCAAATAAAATCCCGACTTCAGAAGTTTTAATGTTGTAAATTTTATGAGCCTTTTGTGTTACCCGAGAAATATCACGAGCATACTAGAACATGGTCTAAGTAGTTAGATTAAAAATTTCATGCCCTATTTTCCCACCCCTAAGAACTTAATGGCTTTTCTCCAAATTAGAATAACTAATAGGTCCTTAAGTATAACTTATATAACGGAAAAAGAATTTTTTAAATTAATTGATATTTGACGAAGATATTGTGTAAAAAAAAAACCCCCCACACACACATACACACACACACACACACACACACACACATACACACACACACACACACATACACACACACATATTACAAACAAAAAAAGAACATATGAAATAATAAATAAGAATTCAGAACCTCCCCCTTTTTTGAAGTAGGTTAAAATACAATTTACTCATGTTTATTTAGAAACTATTTTATTTCTTTGAAAATACCTAGTCACCACAAGCGTTTATTTTAAAAAAAGAAAGTTGTTAATAGGCAGTTTTTAACCGACCGATGACTCCAAAAAGCCACCAATCGCCTAGCCGAATGGTTTCGCCTATGGAGAATCGATGTGAATCCCGAAAAGTGTGTAGCAGTATATTTTCGACGGAATTCAACATCACGCTCTAAACCTAAAACTGTTTCACTATGTGACCGCCCAATCCCTTGGGAAGAATCGGCCAAGTACCTAGGCGTCACGTTTGACACCCGCACGAGTTTCGCGAAGCACATAAGTGCAGTATGCAACAGAGTCAAGTCAGTCATTGGCCGTCTACACCCTCTCGTTAACAGCAAGAGTAAGCTGTTGCTAAGACACAAACTCCGACTGTACAAAACCTGTGTTAGACCAGTTATGTCATACCCAAGTGTAGCTTTCGCCAACACCTATAAGACCCACATTTTAAAACTCCAAAGAGTCCAAAACTTTTTCATCCAAAAAGCTACCGTTGTGGTATCAACGGAACTTCGATTTGCACAAAGATTGTGAATTTCACTCTATCTCCGAATACTTCAAGGAGATGTCTCAACGCTACTTTGATAGAGTAGAAACCCACCCGAACCCGCTAGTGACAAACGCAGCCAACTACGTTCCGATAGCAAACGTCGCGCCCTATCTCCGCAGACCGCGAAATGTATTAACAGAATCACTACGACCGCTCGATCCAGTAAAC
This sequence comes from Parnassius apollo, assembly GCA_907164705.1. Taxonomy (NCBI): domain Eukaryota; kingdom Metazoa; phylum Arthropoda; class Insecta; order Lepidoptera; family Papilionidae; genus Parnassius; species Parnassius apollo. The sequence continues at coordinate 29,225,056 of CAJQZP010000693.1, forward strand.
CCAAACGTCACAGGCACATCACACAATAACACTACACCCACACAAAATGGGACAAACACTGTTAGGTTTACAAATGGGGCGCGTCGCACCCGTAGACGGGCACGACGCGTTTCAGCACACATCGCGTACTCACCGTACACCCGCGTACCTGGGCGGTTTTCACCGCCCAGACCATCCAACCGATAAACACGAGCTGAGCAGTCAGAGACGGGGGTCCGCACTCCTCGGACTGCGGTTAGATAGCTCAATAATGCCTAAAACAGGCGACATGATGATTGGTAACAATACCAAATCATAAACCATTTCATCATCATCCTAACGTCATTGCCTTTCCCTTTTTTATTTAGCTCGCGGCCTTTAGGAGATGGGCAGCAACGCCTTCCTAATAACGACTAAGTATAAAAAGCAGCGGGTGTCAACCCGCTTGCCGCAAGGCTACTAAGGCAAGGCAAATACCCCTTATGGGGCAATCTATGGGGGAGGCCTGTGTTACTTTATATTGTCATATTATTGTGTTTTTTATAATATTAATATCATCGAGCCGTGGTAGCTCAGATGTTTAGCACTCGCTGTAAATTTCACAGTACGCGAGCACCTAGATGGTGCTTATTTTATTTATATTATACATTACTATATCCTTGAATAAATATATATTTTTATATCTAATTAAAGATGTAGCGTTACCTTAACTACATAACATTTTTATTCTTGTTTATTTATAACTTTATAAGTCAACAAAACAACGAAATTCCCACATGAAATGCCGAAAAAAACATTTTTTATACAAAGTTCAAGTCGTTAATTTTCTAATTACAATTCCTAAATAAAAAACCTTTTTTTATTACGACTCATTGTCCCTTCCGCGAGATGCTGGCTATGTTCCCGACCGGAAGGTTAATAGAAGAAAAAATACGTTGTACAAATTTGCATAACATTTTTCTCTCTGTCTTCTTCCAAAATTAAGTCCTCGGCCCCTGCGTTAACGGTTTTGTTTAAATTACTAAAGTGAATTCTGTGATTCACGTGTAATAGACAATTTTATTTCGTGTTACTCGTTTTGTTTCCGTCACTGTCTTAATATTTTGAGAATTAAAAATTTTAGGCAAGTTGCAAGAACGATAAAGTTATAGAAACGATGTTTATCTATGCGTTATGCTTTTTTATTTACTCATTTCAAACTATCAAAAAAAAAAAAAAAGACAAGCTAAACCCGTAGATTGATTCATAGGGAGGATTTTGCAAGGGAGCTTTTTCATTATTTTCATTCGTCACTACTCCGATGATATCCCGGACGTCAGTTTGAGCGAAATTAGAACAGCTCTCCAGTACCTACGCCCTGCATGTATGCTGTTCTCGCTGGTCATTCCGAAACATCCCGACAGAAGACTTTATGAATCACAAACTGCTGAAAGATCTGATTTCTGAAAAGGCTTTAATGATATAGAAAACATAATTTAATGATGAAGAATAAAAACATAAAAATAAAAATATAGAATTAAACTTTAATGGTATAGAATACATTTTTTATAGGATAGGGTGACAAACGAGCACACATTCCACCTGATGGTAAGTGGTTGCTGTGGCTTCTAGACATCTACATCTACCCTCGATTACGAATCAAAATGCAGATGCGTTGTTACCCGTGAGGACTAAGATGGAATGCCTCGTTTCCGGTAAGAAACACAGCAGCATCATACTACTATTTTACGCTGGTATTCTGTGAGAGCGTGGTCCTTCCCCGGTCTTGCCTGCCGACCCATTTGTGCTACAACTATACTGCTAATATAACTGCAATATGGCTCTACCACGTATAAATATATAGAGTTCAATCTGCCAATTTGTCTCGCGTCTATGCATTATGAGAAAGCATTTGATTCCGTCGTAATTTGGGCGGTGTTACAGTCCCTTCAGCAGTGCCCAGTTGTCTGTCGGTATATCAACGTTTTTAAGTTTTTGTGCAGTAGGGCTACTCTGGCTATTTGAGAAAAAATCAGATTACAAAACCTATACTACTGAAAAGAGGTGTGAAGGTGACGGTATACTCCTGAAATTATTTACCGTTGCATTACATGTTTTCAAGTTAATGGACTGAAAAGGAAATGGTATCAACATCAATGGCGAGTACATCACACAATTTTGACTTGCTGCTGATATAGATCTTATGGGAGGAACGTGGGAAGTCTCTCAGTACATACTCAATGACCTTAATAGTGTCTCCCAATTGAAAGGTCTCAAAATGAACGTGGCCAAAATAAAACATGTAATATCCATGTCTCATCTTTGCTGGGAGGTTAGTTCAACCTTCAACAAGAGATCAATCGACGGATCTCAGGCTGAGCAACTTTTTTTAAGATTATTACACATCTTCTTATCAAATTCACCCCAAATCTTTGAAACATAAGTGTATTAGAACTAGAATTAGTGTAACCAATATAGCCCAACGGATCAGTAAGCGGAAGTGGCCATGGGCCAGCCATATAACGAGCTAAGAATTGACCACCGACGGGGTAAAAAGGTTCACGACTGTTTCTCCGTACCAGGAAGTGAAGGCCCCTACTATATGGAGTCACGAACTAGTACGGTGTACAAGAATTCGATGGATGCAGGTAACTCAGGACCGTACTTGTGGCGTTCGTTGGAGCAGTACATTTTGGCTGGAGTTGGAACCATAGACCAGATCCGCCACTGGGGTCATGAAGGCTAGAAGCTTCTTAGCGTTCATTTTCCTGGCTTCATGGCCTTTGCGTATTACATACGGGGGTGTCCGTTGCGCAGGTGAAGTTGGAAGCTTCGGAGTAAGGCATGCCATAAGTTCTGGTACGCCTTACCTAAGAAGAAGGGGGGGTGAGTAGTACTCCACCGAGGAAGGAAGGAAGGAAGAAGGAAGGAAGGGCCGGTGCTGCTGTTTTTAATCAGTGTGTGTCCGACAAGTTTGTATTTATTTATGTCGTATTTAAGTAATAATAATTGGAGTAATAAAATTATGACTTTGATACTTAACGATGAGAAAAATCCTGTAACTGAGTCTAGTTGTCGGTTAAGTGGTGGAGCCAAGATTTGTGCAAAATAAATAATCTTGTTATTTTACTAGACTTTTTTTTAAATATTGTGTTCTTAACTTATCACATTAACAACTGAATCAGTAAACTGTACGGTTTTTGTAACGGTTCTGTACAGTTTAGTAAATGTGATGCAGGGAAAAGGAAAAAGCTTATATCTTACACAATTTTGAACTTTCCAAACAATTTCAAGGTGTTTGCCTTATAAACCCAGTACATTATCAGCATCTTATAACGACAATATAGTTTCATACGAAGAAGTTCGAAGATGAATATGTTCTATATGTTGTGTATAATATCAATGGACAGCTTTGAAGAATTTATGAATAGGAAGGGAAAGATGTTTACGTTTTCCTCAAATATTTAGCCTTAGGAAGGTCTTAAATAATTGAAAAATCTTGACCTAAAAAAGTAAAGCAGAAGTAATAGTCACATTATTTTGTGTAATAGATAAATATTATATTTGTAATAAATTTAACCAACAAGTTATGCTATTTTACAAATGAGTCTTTGATAATTAAGACTAAGATTAATTAAAATTTATAACGCAATTCATGGACAATTAGTTCTAAAACTAATAATCGTGAAGTTTTTTTTCTCTTTTCTCTTAGCGGTTAAATTAGATAAATGAATACGTTAGTATTGTTAGAAGAAGTTATCAATATAGTTATCCAAGTCGAAACTGCCTTGGGTCCGGTGGGAAATTTGCAGTCTGGCCTGCCGCTAATAAAGTTTTCAACTCAAATCCTCTTGTGCACTGTGTCATAGGTAAACCGAGATCACTTGATTTGTCAGTTGAAGAATTGCCTTTATGCAAATATTAAAGACAACTGAATGAAGCCATACAAATATTTATAATGGTGCAATTAATACAGCAAATAAAGTTAATGCAATGTCACAGAAACATTATGAGTAGGCATGTCGTGAATGACGTGGAATAATCCATCACCTTATTTCATTTCAAGGGCATTTATGGGAAGGCAATTATGAGGTAGATATTTTAGAAATATCTTCAGGTTTTCGATAGACAGCGCTATAAACATTTAGAATACTCTACACTATGCATGAAATACCAAAACTGGCGAAGGGAAGCATCATCAAATGAGCGAAATGTCTGATTCTGCGATCGTAAAGATGAATGTTAAAACTGCCTACATATAAGGGGAGAGATCTACAGTGACTTATGAAGGCTGATGAAGCAATAGAAAAAGAAGAACCACAGATTTAAATTTAAAATGAGTTTTCGATTATTATTATTTTATTATATTTCGTTAAAACTTAGATTTTAAGTTAGTTACGGCGGATACAAAGCAAGGAACTTTTTACAATTCCGTTCCGGTTCATACAATATTGCTTTAGTCACGTAAAATTACGAGGAAAAAATCCCAATTTAGCAGCGATAACATTTTTAGCACGCTCTGAAAAAATAAACACGAGGCGTCGGATAAGAAATTGTTATAAATGTAAAGAAGTTTATTTTTACAAGGGCTACGCAGATAAGAGCTTAGCCGATATAAAGTAAACACAGAATTCTCGTCAAGTAAACAAAGAGAGTTAATACTATTGTATCCTTTGGGATTATGCCTTACATTTTTGATTATTATAAATCTTATCATGAAATTTTTATATAGGAATAATTTGATATAGGTGCTTTATCTTCATTTTAATTATTTATGTACATTATTTTTAATTATTTTCTAATTGCATAACGTAGAAGAAGTTATTTTCTTTTATTTCCATTTCTTCCTTTTTGGATCAACTTTCTTTAGATTATTAATTCATTACAGCTTTACAGCCTATCGAAAGTACATTACTGAACATAGGGTTCCCCACAGATTAACTCATATTATAGATATTTACCATAATTGATACGCTTAGCAGGTGGATTGGAAAACGCGGTTTTATTATTACTTTGAGTTGTTAGCAGGAAGATGCTGCTACTCATCTCCATATTTCATTTCCCTCTGTGACCTCTCACGCCGTCACTACACAGAAACGTTAATTAAGGAGTTAATATATTATAGAATATCTACAAATAATATATATATATATATATATATATATATATATATATCATTGAGCTATTATGTACTACGTCCTAGACGCGACACTGCATATAGTTATAACATGTTCCATTAAATTGCGGTGTTAACGCCGCACTTTACTGTTACTTGCTAGGCGCTAATGAGTTGACACGTGTTGCTTAATTATATTTAAAAAAAACCTCGATAAAATATGCCTTGAAGTGTTTCTAGATATTGCACAAATAATTCAAGTAATGTTAGCAAATACCAAGGAATAACTTATTATCGGTTAATAAGATACTTAATCAACAAAAAAGTATTATAGTTTAACAATAAAACAAATTGTTCCTAAGACGCCATCTCGTGTCATGTAATATACATTACGAAATTAATTTGTCCAGATGCGACATTTCTGTGGGTGCTTAAGTATAGGACGAATATATTATTATGCACCATTTTTTTTGTAGAAACATATATAAGTTATCATAATTACGCTAAATTTCTAATATTTAAATCTGCTCATTATTCTTTTATTTTATTTTTAGGTTTCCACATCAGAGTCAAAGTGGAATAAATTCGTCTATTTTTAACTCTCGCGTGCCTGGAATTTATGAATGACTATTGTTCTAATTTAAATAAATATATTTGTATAAATAATAAATGTGTTTTTTATGTAAATTTAAGTATATTAAATTAAGTATATTAAATAAATATACAAAATAAATGACAAAATTAAAAAAATGTACTCGATAAAATTTACCATTTAACAATACAATCTACTATTACCTACTGATCATTCTACCTATGTTTATTCTACGATAAAAAAACCAATCACGCGAACACAGAGTAGCGCACATTTTTAGTAAGTAAGTACATATTACTTACATACTAGAACAGTTGTATAATATATAGAATATATATATTTGTCCCTATGACACAGTGCACAAGAGAAACTTGAAGATACATTAAAATTTGAACTTTTAAAACCCGACCCAACCCGTTACAACAACTTCCATTCCATTACAAAAAACTGTAGGTACGTGTAAATTTAGATTCTTGCTTTTCAATTTCCTTTCGTTTTTGGTTATAAGTGCTAAGGATATTGCTTAATAAGGCTTAATGGTTTTTAAGTATGTATAAGCAGGGAGTTTTGAAAAGTCATCATCGACAATAATTCACCTTAAAAATTTTGTCCGAGTGTTACGTTATTTCCTCATTATTATGCATTTATAACTTACTTAAATGGTAATATAATACACAATCAATAGAATTAAATGATGCTGATGAAATAAAAAAAATTGCTTTCTATTTACGTAACTCTAATCAGATATTAAATAATACATCAGCAAAATGTATTTTAAAGTAAATTTAAGACTTGTTGTTCGAAATCATGGACCTGTATATTGGTAAAAAGACATTTTATCTAATTTTTGAGAGGTGACTCTTGCATTATAATACTTAATCGATATGGTTCACAGCATCCACTTATCATGAAGTTTATTATGTGCTCATTTGACACGCTTACTTGAATTTAACACCGCACGGTGCGGTCGCAGTGTCACACCTGTTACCTTAACTCAGTGGTGTCGTAAGAACGTCTCCTTACCATCAGTAATAAATAGTAAGAAAAGAAAAGGCTTGAGAAATCTAATAATATTAGAGATATATCGTTATGCTTAATCGATTTAAGGTGGATAATCAATTACTAAATCACCGTGAAATGCACAAAATCAGTAGGTTAAAATATTTTTTTGACGTGAAGAAAGGTCAAAGGTGTGCAACGCCTGGAACTCGGATCCTCAATCAGCTCGCCATACTTGCCGCTTACATTAATTCCTCCACGCTACGGAAACGTTTATGTCCAGCGGTAGACTCTTAACTTAATAATGAGTTAACTTTACTAATGAGAAAGAAATGACGGAATATGCAATCTAAAATAGCTTGATATAAGGCAGTATTTCGATCGCTCGCAAAATGTTAATTACGATGACTGATTTGTTATTTTATACCGACATTTTTAAAATATAGAGATAGCTCAAGAGTACGACGCTTATAAAACGCGAAACCATTTTTTTAAAACAAGAGTAACCATAATGGTATTCCCGTTAGTTCCCTGTAGGAACTTAAAGTGCCTGTGTTATTGGCATGATTTACGAAAATAGTCGAATGTCAAATTTGGACCACGACTTTTGAGCTTGCGGCCCGCACCCATAAATCAAACTACTGTTGCTTCTAATATGTTTTTCGAGCTCGTATCTTGGTGCCGGCATAACTGCAATAGTTGTTAGTTTCAGCGTGCCACTGCGATGTAAATTTACATTTGTAAATAAATGGGAATCGTTACTTATAATAATATAAAGCGCTGACGGCTTCGTGGCGCAGTGACTTAGCAATGAGTTACAGCGATAAGGGCCGCGGATCCGCACTCACAGAACAAGTATTTTTATGGCCTACAAGTTATTGTTCCGGGATTCAATTTTTGTCCTTGTGCAATTTATGTATTTAAATTGCCTCCACGATACAGGAGAAAATCCTAGTGAAGGAGTTACCTTTAAAAAAATGTTAAAAAACTTTATCTATTAAAACTATGGGTTCGTTGTATTTGCACTCGAGATAAAATTCAAACATTTTTTTTCTTTAGTTTATTTTACCGGACGTCACCGGTTCTTTTGATTCCAATACCCGTAAGTATCTTCCACAGTTGATCTAACCAATTCAAATGCTCCCGAGACGCCACACAAGCGAGAAGCGATTCGGCTATCAAACAAAATATAGCGCGGAGACGAAAAACGTTTACAATTCACTAGAGAATATTCACGGTGGCGGATTCAGATTTAAAACCTATCAATATGAAGCTGCCTGAAATAAGCTCTTGAGTATAGAATAGAAAAGTATCATTATATGGTTTTATTTAGGAAAAATTAATCTTCTATAGTTATTCTATAGTGTCATAAAACGTCAAATAGTAATTTAAGTATTTATTGCTACTTAAATTGAATAATTTTTAAATCGGGAATATATAGATATATAATATATAAATAAAGCGGCCAACGTTTCTGAATTCGGCAGAACAGTCCTGCAAAACAAAGTTATACACTTAAATTGAAATAATTATTAGGATAGTTCCACAAAAACCATATGCGTTCCGCTTGTCCTGCATTCGTTACAAAATTCTGCTTTTATGCACGGTTCTCAGAATTATTGAACATTGGTAAAATTGTCACGTAAAATTCTATGAGCGAAAATTTAATTTCAAATTTAATTTTACACTCTGAAAATAACAGTTCAAATTAATAAATATGTACCGTGTTCTGTTAAAATTTAAACTAATAAAATGGACACCTAATACATGAGTGACTGTAACATATGCATTGTATTTGTTTTTAATATTTATTTATTAGCAAATATTATTTTAAAGAAGTCTGAATCATAAATTATTTTATGTCACATGATATGAATCACCGGAATTTTAACAAATTTAAAAAGTTATAATTATATATCTTTTTATATAATTATATCTTTTATATTAATATAGATAAAAATAAAGATTAAAGTTGTTAAATAAAAAACGGAATTTTTTATTTAACAACTTTAATCCTACGACTTTTTTAAACCTAATTATTTTTGTAATAATCAATGTTAATTCCTTGAGTACTCGCGCGGCGTTGCAGTATTTCATCCATAAATTAATGTGAAAACATCGTATGGTTAAGGCGTGATTCCACCAGTGTGCGGTACTGTGTGACACGGTACTGCACAGTATATGGTAGGAATGTTTCTTTGGGGTGACTCAAACAATTAAACGGTCACAAAATGTGCGTGACTTTTGTCGCTGTGTTCGCGTACAAGCGGTGGAGCCGCGTGACATGCAACTTGCTTTTCACGCACTCAGTTTTCAGTTTGGGCCTCACCTAACGACGCGGTCTTGCTTTTTGTTTCTTTTAAAAGTGACTGGACAATCTGACATACGATGCAGCATAAGACAATACGTTTATTTGGTCTGTTTCACAGTTTTGCAAGTAGAGACAGAGATTAACGCATTTGCAGGAGTTAATACGCAGTTCACAATATTAGAGGAATTATAACTTTATTAGTGCTAGCTCGTGCGACGCAACGTTTTTCAAGTTAAATATTATTAGCCTGTTTATTCCAAATGGAAATGGAATATTTTTTAATAAAAGGAAACTGAGCATAATTATCCGTCAGACTTTTGAAAAGAAACTGAACTAAATTGATTCGTCAGAGATGCAGTTTTCTGAATTGAAAGGAAACTGAGCCAAATAAAAGATCCGTCAGAGATGCAGCCTTTTGAGTTGAAAGGAAACTGAGCTTAATAGGTCCATCAGAGGTGCAGCATTTGGAATTCAAAAGAAACTGAGCTAAATAGGAAATTTTGAATTGAAAGGGAAGATTTGTGGTAATTCTGATTAGTTGATTGTGGGAATTTTTAAAAAAAAAAAAACTAACTGAACACTATTTTAAGACACTACTATACACAATGTTATATGTTTTTCCATTCGGGGAAAGAATGTGGAGATTCTGGGTAGTTGACACACGCGAATATGCTATATACAGCTGACCATGAAAGAAGCACGGTTTTTCTAAGTTGACCCCCGCTACCTGTAACGTTTGCCCTTGCGTTTTATTAATTGTCATTGCAAAACTGAGCTTCATAGGGAACTGCAACCTTTTGAATTGAAAAGGAAGAACTGTGGGAATTATAGGGATTTGTGGTATAATAACATTTTCACCTTTTCCTACGCCTGTCAAAATTGTAGCACCGATTATGTTCCGTCCAAGATGTGTCACACGCAGCCTTGTCCCGTTACATAACCGAGGAGCATCTAAATTTCGCATTAGCATGACTGGGACGCCTAATTTTAATTGAAGCTTATGTGAGGGCACACCTGACAACTCCAGAGAATTTAGAAACTCTACGGGATATGAAGTGCTCTGTTCTGAGTCCATAACTGTGTCTACTGACAAACACTCTGTTGTTTCTCCTGCTACTTCGCTTAATATATCTGAATTTATTTTGTAAACGCTCTCATTTTTTGGTGCAAGAATCGCCCTTTCACATAACCATTTGTCTTCATGCATGTTGTTCGTTAAGTCTAAATAAACGCTCGCAATTCGGAATGACTCTGTACTAAATTACAAAAATCTCTCGTCAATTTAACGCAGCCCTTAGCATCCGTTTCCAACCGCCCATCGCCAATTTTTAATAGTGTGTCAGCATAGTTTCCAGCATTGATATTGTAACTCCCCCCTCTATATAAAAATAAAAATGTATGATGTTAAATATTTTGTATTCCCCTTTATAATAAAAATTATATATTTGTGACCAAGTTAAATAAAATATGTTTTGATTCTAAATGATCTTTCTAATGGTTTAATAATAGGCCGTTTGCAATATTTTGGCGTGATCGTCTTAGTTAGGACCCTAATTTATGTTGTGTTTGTTTAGTAACTTAGTTCTTTTAGGTGTCTTTGGAAGAATGAATATTCACTAGAGCAATTGAAAGCTGTTGGTAGTGCCTTATAAGGTAAGTGAACCCCGTTAACGTAGACAGGGCTCGAGAAAGGTTAAGAACATAAAACCTCCCTATTCCACTTGTATCAGGTTTGTATTATTAATTTATTTATTAATTATCCCTTCCCGCTTGGAAAAGGCTCACAATATATTTATACAAAATACCCGATATAAGGGCTTCGCTCTCCTACATTTATTTAAAAAATGTAGAGGAGGCACACGCCGTGCACGATGAGCGCCAACCATTTTGATGCACTCCCCCCGGAGGGAACGCTAATTCGGGAACTGGACCGTAGTCCACAGCAAAATAACTGACGAACCAGTGAAAGAGCCTTGACCCCTTGTAAGTGCGTAAGCACAAACATCGACCGAAGTCGCGCATGTCAATGCGTGTAAAAGCTATACGGAATACGAACGAATCCAGCCACAGTGAATGTACGTCACAAGGTTTAGGCAAATAGGCACACTGGCCGCAAGCCCACCGTGAGCACCACCACCTGCTAGACCGCCGCTCTTGCAGACATGATGTAAGTGTATGGCATCACCACCAATTGCATGTTAGCACGGCTACTAGCCGCAGAGCGTGTCATGAGTCTACCGCTCACCTCAAGGGAATTGCGTCCCACGTTGTGCGGCTTTCGACCGCAGCCTTGAGAGTCTCCTCAGATCCTCCCGCCAGCTACCACCCGCATGAGGTCGACACATATGCTCCACCAACCAATACAACGGCAGATATAGCCAAAAGGTAGTTATAAGATAAGAATAATAATTCGCCATCAGAAAGGGTTTGTGTCACTGACGTTGAATAAATGCATTTTCGATCATGTTTGTCTCACCCACCAACAAGTTGCCTTCAATCATTCAAAGGTGGGAAAGTTACAGAGATATATTATTATGTTGTTATACAAAACATCATGGAGGGCAGACAGTCTGCAGCCTCGTAATGAAGGGGCTCGACTTGGGCAAAGCTACTCAGGCGTGAGTCAAAATAAGACGCAGAGAGCGCCATTGAGAATAGCTTCCCACCAAACAACCATCGCAGAGACGCAATGCTGCAGAACGCAACAAGCATCAATACGACTATCGTCGGGCTTACACCAACCCAAGGTCCCCCATAGATCCCAGCAGACAACACCACCCGCATACCTCCATCGACCAGAAGCACAAGATTGCGTCGAATCAGGCGCAGCACAGCCGCAGATCCATCACAAGACGCAATACCGCAAGTAGCAGTAAGCATCAATGCAACTATCATACGGATGGCGCCCCCTCACAACACACCCACATGATCCCTATCGACTTTGGTAACAAAGTTTGTATTGTTGTTAACTAAAAAATATCACAAACGTATCATAGTAGCACGCTACTAAGCCGCCAGTGATCAAAACTCCACGTATCATAGCGCTAATGCATTAAGACATGAAGTTGAGTATGCCTGTTACACTTAAAAGTGCTACCAAACACACTCATCATCCCAATCCGAAATATAGACGACGCATCGCTATGCGCTACTACGCCGCCCACAAACGGTATGGGTGTGCGATATCCACGGGAAAGCCGTATTGCTACAACAAACCCGCTTACCACCAGCACTAAGATGATATATCTAGGACACATCGGTTAGCGAGTCCAAGTTTGCCTTGGACCAACTGCTCGTGAAGCAGCACACACGCCACCATAATATTCCTTTTGAAGGCTCTAATATGGACTAGTCATTTTGCTACAGTACTAGGAGCAGTCGGTCACCCGACCACCCCATACAATGCTTGTGCATCAAGGAGACCTTCAATAATAATGTTTTGTATCATAGACCTTACTTTCATAAGTCATTAATATATAGGGTTCGAACCCACGACCCTACTATTGTAATGCATATTCATCATAGAGACCTTCTATAGTATTGCTTTTGTATCATAGACCTTACTTTCATAAGTCATTAATATATAGGGTTCGAACCCACGACCCTACTATTGTAATGCATATTCATCATAGAGACCTTCTATAGAATTGCTTTTGTATCATTGAGTTTATTATCATAAGTCCCTAATATAGGACTAGTCATTGTGCTACAGTACTTCAGGCAGTCGGGCTCCCGACCACCCCATATATTATATGTACAACTGCAGGTATGTATCTCCGACAGCTCCTCCATACAAGACATCTATACATGAACACCTTCCATAACTTAGGAAACTTTTCTTTTATACGTGAACTCCTTCCACAACTTAGGAAATTTCTTTTATACATGAACTCCTTCCACAACTTAGGAAAATTTTCTTTTATACATGAACTTCTTCCAAGACTTAGACAATTTTTAACAAATTTTCTAATTATTTTATAAATGTTATTTATCTATATTTTTATAATATTTTCGACTTGTATTTCTATTATTTATCTTATTTTAAATATTTTTTCAAGTTTTTAAAAAAATTATTTATTATGGAAGACAATATTTTGCCTTTAATTTACTATGTTATTGGTCTAATGTCTGAAATGTATTTATATTAACTTTATGGTTATTAATGTAATTTTGTTGCTTAATATATATATTTTAAGACTACTTTGATGCCCCTTTATATTGAATTTAATTATTAATAATAATATTGGGCCGTCACAATATCATTATATAAATGCACTCTCATATTCGTAGTTAAACTGAATTTTGTCACCTTGTTCCATAAAATAGACGACTTGAGGCATGCTTTAATTTCATCTGCAGGTGTGCCCTTTTGAATGACAGGTAAAGTTTGGCGAAAGTCACCAGCCAGTAAAACCACCATTCCTCCCATTATATCGGTATTACTGCGCAAATCCTGGAGCGTTCGATTTAGTGCTTCTATAGCTTTTTATGCGACATTTTACTTTCGTCCCACACTAAAATTTTGCATTGTTGTAGCATTATACCTCGTGCACTATTTTTGCTAAAGTTGCAGGTCGGCAACTCGGAGTTTTAAAACAGAATGTGCAGTGCGGCCCCCGCTTAGCAGCGTGGCGGCTATACAGGAGGAAGCTACGGCCACAGCAATGTTTTTATTTTTCCGTACTTGGGCTAATAATAAATTTAACAAAAATGTCTTCTCAGTTCCTCCAGGGGCATCTAAAAAGAAAAGTGCACCATTTCCAGATTCAATTTGTCCTAATACTTTGTCAAAAACTCGTTTTTGTTCGGGAAGCAAGCGGGGTACAAATTCGGCTACTTGCTGCTGCAAAGCTGGTATATCGTAGTTTATTTCACGTATAATTTCATCACTTAGTTTATTTTCGGTTATTCGCTGAGGGCTTATCATTCAAAAGTCGCTTAATTTTTTGCCTACCAATGCCATTACTTTATCTTCAATTTTTCCAAGTGCTTCATTACATTGTATGTCATGTTCGCGTGTGTCTGCTGTAACCTTCGCAAAATATCTTCCGCCATGTACTCTTTATATTTGTGCCACAATTCATGTGCATTAGATAGCCCGCAAGATGATATTAGAGTTGCATAAAGATCCCTAATTTTGGCTGGTGACTGGCACTGCACAGCTTCCTCCATGGTTTCATCCCAGTGATTATAGTTTTCTAAAAGATGCAGAGCTTCACAGTTTTAAGGTCTTTATATCCACCCCGAACATGGTGCAGCAGCAATTGTAAACAGAAACATTCAAAATTAGTTACATGGACGGTATACATACCAATTTGCAACAGGCGCGCCTTGAATACGGAGTTTCCACTCCTTCCTAGATGTGTTCCAAGTAATAATATAATAGCGGGGGACTTCAGAATATAACAACGTTTTTTTCAAAGGGGTCGGTTTGACAAAGTTGAAAGAAGGCTGTTAGTGTAGTTTTTGATGCAATTCTTTCTTGGAAATTTCTTTCGGTGAAATATACACGCTCTCCATTTTCTAAGTGCACAGCAAGGTGAGTAACTGTTGGGTGCCTTTCGTGTAAAGGGAAGCCAAGGAGACGCCACGCTGCCTCGTTACTGCTGACATAACGCCCTGCTTGAAAGGTCTGTACTTCATTAACGGGATTTGCCTCACCTTCACTCCTGAGATTAAATATTGCTTGGTCGCTTCCTTTATTTATGTATTTACAGATATACTTGATTGCGCGGACAGAGCTACATGCTTCTATATTAATGAGGGCATTAAACATTTTACATAGAATGGGCGAATACGGGACAATGCAGCTGTTATCTAAAGTTTCGAACGCTCCAGAGCGAGATTTGATTGTAACTTTCCTGCCACCATCTTAGGGAGCTCGGCGTTTGTATAAAGGGTAGCCATAGTCATTGTGCACTGTTTCTTTTAAAAGCTGTTTAGGGAATTTCTTTGTACATTTTCCTTCTTTCATACATGGCGATATTGAATTTCGTGCTCCACATGGACCGTGAATCATATTTCGGACGATGGTATCATACAATTCTTTATCTTGCTCAGGATCCGGAATCTCGGCGCTTATTATGTCGTCTATTTGGCTGGGTCGCAAATCCTCTTTAAGCCATATTATAATGTGGGCATGCGGTAATCCTCTTTTTTGCCATTCAATTGAATACATGAAGCACTGCACCTCTTCGAAAATTTTCCCTTTGTTAATTACATACATTAATTTTTGTACTTTTAATCTAAATACTCTAGCAACTAAATCGTGTCTGTCAGTACTTTTTTGACCCGGCATTAGCTCCTCGGTTATTTCTTTCCATGTGGGATTGCAAGTAAGCAAGTTTACATTAGCGTCACTAGAAACTGCATCTTGTAAATGTATATAATTCTCAACGCGCAGTTTTTTTATTTAAAGATATATAACGGAGACGATCACTTTCTACCTTCACGTACATGTCTACCAAAAATTGATGAAATAATTGTCTACACCGGACTAAGAGGTTAAAATCATTTTCTCGCAACATCATATGATACGCATAAAAATCCATACATGATACTTTTTTTGTTCGGAGTAGGCTCCTTTGTGACCGGGTTAATAAGTGGAATTTGAAAATGATAACCCTCTTGTCTTTTGCAATAAATCAATGGGTATTGCAGAGCGTCATAAAACTTGTGTGTATCGGCTACCCGTTGCAACGTATCATCACGTGCTCGCAAGTTAATGTCCCGGGAAGAAAATTGATCACCACTAATTACGGCTGCTATTTCGTTTATCAAAGGTGCATTGTAGCGCCTTTTATGATCTCCTCGAGGGGTCCGATCTGCGTGAATGACGACTTTATAATTCTCTTCAGGTAGGTTTTCTAAAGCAGTTTTAAATGTTTTGACTAAAATGTTACGTTCATGCAAGAATCTTTGAATTTTGAACACTGTATCTCTCTCAACTCCCTGGATAAATTGACAGCGACTGTCTACCTCAATTTCTTCGTCACCCAAAAAAAAAATTGTAAAAATTTATGCTGTTCGTTTTCAGCTGGAAATAGTGAACCTATTCTATAATGACTTTGCCCTTGCACCTTAAATGTAGGCGAAAATCCCGGCATTATTATTTTCCAGTCAACTCCAAAGGACGTCATTTGAAAGCATGAGTTATATTTCCGGATCCTGTTTAAAAAGCGCCGTGATTCATTAGCATCATATAAAAAGAGAGTTTTCAAAGGTTATTCTGGTTCCCCAAGTAACGGAAGAGACACTTTGCCATTGGAACAGCACATGCCTGCGGTCGCAACTTTCCATTTTAAAGCGCTGCAAAATCGACACGCCTTGTCCATCAGTCCGATAACAACTAACCTGTGATTTTTATAATCAATCAACGGATCATTATTGAATGCTGCGTCATTAAAAACCGACCAATTGTTTCTTTGAAAAATTTGTCGACGTTCAGCTTGGAGCTGTACATTTGCATCTCTTCGCGCCTGTGTCTGTTCTGGTGTTTCAGATGCCCTTATAGTAGATTGACGTTCAGCTTGTTCAGTGAGTCTGTGTTGAGTTTTATCAGGTGTTTCCGCGGCTATTAAGGCGGTCTGACGTTCCGCTTGTTCGAATTGCCTTTGCTGACTTTGAGCAGGTGTTTCAGTAGCTCTTAAAGTAGATTGACGCTCTGCCTGTTCAAGACGCCTTCGCTGATTTGAGAAGGTGTTTCGAAAGCTCTTAAAGCAGCCTGACGCTCTGCTTGTTCTTGCCTACTCAGTTCAGCATCTTCTAAAGATTCTAGCGATCAAGCTAATCTTTTCGCTTGTCTTTGAGAAGATACTCCTGAAAGGCTGGACTTACGTTTGCGAGGCATTATGAAGTAACAAAAAAACTATTTATAAAAAAAACGTTAAAATACCTAAAAGGAATTAAATTTCCTTTTAAATATTTTTTTAAAAGCAAATCCAAAATATCTAAAAGGAATAAATATTCCTTTTAAATATTTTTTAAAATCAAAACAAAAAAAAAACCAATTCAAGACACAACACGAATCCGATAACGATAGCCAAAAAAAATCGAATTAACTTAAACCAATTCACAAAACAAATCACAGAAAACCGAAATCGAAAGCAGTAGTCAATATAAATATAACCAAAGAAGAAAGAAGTAAGCGTATAGGTACCGTATACACTATCTATACTATTAATATTCCTATGAAATATTGTCAAACAACCTAAAACAACGAAAACCAAGTCACGATTCTAAATAAACAAAATCCAAAATCAAAGCCAGAGTCTAAATATGTATAAAGGAATACCAACCAAATCAACAAAACCGATCCAAGAAAATACACAAATCCGAAAATGAAAGCCAATATAATTCCATTCAACCTTAACCAAATCACAAAACAAATAACAAACAACTGAAATCGAAAGCAGGTAGTCGAATAAGCTACGAAATAGAAATAATTTAAGCGTATAGGTACCGTATGCACTATAAGTTGACGCGCGGCTCAACGGCTGGAGTGAAGTACATGTCAGGAAACATTTCGTTACTGCGTTTTAAAAACCTAGTAACGACATCTAGCGGAATCAATTTAAACTATGTAACCGTTAGTTAACAAGAACTCTCAAAAGATATTTTTCTTATAATTTTGCTTAATTTTTCTTATTGTAATACCGATTCATTCATAACCACATATAAGAACTGTATTCATTTCCGTTCAATAAATATTACTAAGGCTTATTAATAAGGCTTACTAAGAACTGTTTCTACCACAGTTAAGTAATAGTTAAGGGTGAAAGCGTAACAGGTGGTGATAGTATTTCTGATCCATACTTATAATCACGCCTGTAACCCTTG
This sequence comes from Parnassius apollo, assembly GCA_907164705.1. Taxonomy (NCBI): domain Eukaryota; kingdom Metazoa; phylum Arthropoda; class Insecta; order Lepidoptera; family Papilionidae; genus Parnassius; species Parnassius apollo. Next base: position 29,242,870 of record CAJQZP010000693.1, read on the forward strand.
CGAGGTAGGCAGAGCATCAACGGATTACTTAATATCGTCTGCGAGGTTATCGCCTATTCTGAGAATGACAATGCACCAAAACGTTTGAAGAAAATCAGCTGGTGAATTTTATGTTTTTTATCGCTTTCTTCCCGGTCCTGCGTGGAAAAATACAGATCCATACATTTTTTATCTTAATTTTGGTAAAAAGATATAATAATCCAGATATTCTGACCTTCTGTGTTCGTCCATCGTACCGTCGTCCGTCTTGTAGAATCACGGTGGCGCCACCTAGCTGAATTTAATTTTGCAACATATTCGATTTTTCCACGGGAATGATATGTTTTTTCGCTTAAAAAAGCCTATGTCACTTAACAGCCACCGACCTATCCCCATACAAAAAATCATGCCATGACGACGGTCTGTTGCGACGTGAAAGAAGGACAAACTTGTGCAACCTATTCGATTTTCCCACGGTAATGAGGTGTTTTTCCGCGGAAAAACGTTGCCTATGTCACTCAACAGCCACCGAACTATCCCCATACCAAAATTCATGCCATACCGATGCTCTGTTGCGACGTGAAAGAAGGACAAACTTTTGCAACATATTCTATTTTCCCACGGGAATGAGGCTGTAGAGTGACATAGGCTACTTTTTTCCGCGGAAAAACATCTCATTCCCGTGGGAAAACAGAATATTTTCAAAAAACATATAAAAAAATCATGCCATGCCAACGCTCTGTTGCGACGTGAAAGAAGGACAAACAAACAAACAAACACACTTCGCATTTATAATATTAGTATGTATTTCATGATTGTTTTGTAATATTATGTTTTATGGTAGTTGAAGTTTTGATCATAGATACTACATATTATAATCTCTATCAGTCAACGCAGTTGCGATTACGGATCTTTAAACTCCTAGTTCTACCGTTAAAATTATAATTTTTTTTGTTGTTATAACGCCACGTTATGAAAATCGAACCTTTTTGTGTATTTATTTCTAAATATGATGTTATCGTCGCTAATGTTGTATTTTTATTAATAAATTCATCGTAAACTCAATAATAATTATGTCTAGCAACATACTTTTCTATGGATATATGCGCTATGTTTTACGGTTTTGTTTTATTCTTTTTAAAAGGCATCTGCAATTCGCCAAGTTTTTCGCAAGTTTGTACATAATTACGTATTTAGTATGATAACAAATAGGTGTTTCCATTACCGCACGGGAGAAGTACGGCTAATAATTTTATTTTTTAAGTTCTGAATGTTTGTCCATATGTAATTGATGTACTTTATATGTAATACATACAGGAGAAATTCTTATGTAAGGGTAAGGTATTTCCTTTATAAAACAAAATAAGAATTATTTTTAAAAGTCGAACAATCTTAACAAAATTGTTGTTTGTAGGATTGTTCTATTATAAATTTTCATGACGATATTTTTTTACATCAGCGAGAGAGAATTTATGCTTTAATGATTTCAACTGCCTATTCAAGTAGTTTTAATAACGTAATACGGATATTCAAATATTATAACCGCAAATAATCGTGGTTAACTTGTTTATTTGTATCCTATTATACTAAACGTTTTCTTTGTATCAGTTTTTCTAATGCTAATCTTCACGGAATGCATTTACGTATCGACTTATAGAGAATTTTGAATGTTCTAACACATAGTTCTGTCGTATTGTTTGTCATCTAGCGCAGGCTAATGATGTTACATCATCGTTTTGTAATTTTAATTCATAAATCTTATTTTATTACTCCGTCGCCAATGTTTCACATTATTGTCAATTATGGTGTTAAAGTTGAGGCAAGCGTAGAGCTTTGGCGACTCCTCATTAAATGGAGTGACGATCTGATGAAATATGCGGTTAATCGATTGGAGCATGTGGCTCAGGATAGTGCTTTGTAACTATACATGGAGGAGGTCAATTTTCTGAGCGGACGTATTTCAGCGACACTGGCACTGATAATCGAACTCAGGTTGATGTTTAATGAAGTCTAATTCAAGCTGCCTCTGAGTTACAATAGTAGTGGGTGTCATAAAAGTGATTGATAAATGTTCGAATACGAGTACTCTCTTCATGGGATGTAGGCTATTGCATAAACAATTTGCTTTTGTCCTGCAGACAGCCATTCTTATTAACTTAATTTCGCCGACTTTATGGCAATGAATTAATTAAATAATAAATTTTCCATGTCTATTTAGGGTTTAAGTATATTATGACGATAAATTTTAATAAAACATGTTCCTGTTTTACCTATAACTTTAAAATTACTACATAAACCTATCTATGTTGCTCTATGAAAATGCAGAAATAATTCTAATATTCAAGGAAATCGTATCATTTTAAAGAAACATGCTTATACGTACTTTACGCTGAAAGCGCAAAATTTAAATAAACTACCGCTCACATTCTTTGGTCCGCGCGACCTTGCAAAGACCAACTAGCAATATACTAAAATGATCAATATTAAATGAATATACTACTAATATGAAATATATCTTCAAGTTAAAATTTATGACTCACTGAGCTACTATCCTAGTCTTTTTACATTTTTATGAGCTATCATAGACACCACGTCCGTTACGTCAAGAATATATTAAGCTTGTATGTTATTTAATGCGTTTGGCTATAAGCAAGTGTGGAAAACATTTAACAGATGTTTTGAAATAAATCTAAACCGGGAATTATAACTAGATATCCGAACAAATTTATAAAAAGCTTTCTGGTTTATACTACTTATTGAACAAAACTATTTTTATGAATTTTGTCACGTTTAATTTACTTATTTTAAATTCCCGACGTTTCCGGTGTTATGCCGCATCCGATGGTTACGGGGGGTGACAGATAATTGAGGTCCCGATGTCAAAGTTAACCCGGAGTCCTTCCGCTTTTAATTATTGGTTTTGGTCCAATCTTCGCTTTAGCTTTATTAATTACATGATCTCAAGCAGGTGGTAGTGCATAGCTATAATTAGAATGGTTTTGAATTCCGGTAGCCTCAAGACGTTTTTTAATTCCAATTGCACCTAAAGCTTTGTAAATAATAATAAATTAAACGCGATAAATCTGTAAAAATTGTTTTATTCAATGTACTCAGAAGGGCTGAAACCCAGAGCCGTAAAGCCAGTTAATAAAAAAATCAATGTATAATGTTTGCGTAAATATAATAAATCACTATTCTACTTATACGGCGAATAATTTTAAGTCAAAACTAACCCACGCCCTTACGAGATGGACTTCTATGTAGAAAAGGAGTCCTTATCTACTGCTAGTACGAGTTCATTTGAGTTCATCCTAAGCCTTAATTCTTTCTACCGGAAAGCAGTCAGGTTATCATAATTAAAGGATTTTATGCACTTTATCATAATCCTCCTAAGAGGGTTGCGTAACATGAAACATAAACTTTTTTATTCAATATAGATTATAAAAAACCGTAGTAGCTCAAATTGTTAACGCTCGCTGTAAATATAACAGAATGCGAGTAACCCGGGTTCGATCCCCGCCGGCACCAATGAAATTGTTAATTGAAATTTTAAGTGCTGATTTACCACGTGCTCGGTGGTGAAGGAAAAAATCGTGAGGAAACCTGCATGTCTGAGGAATAAGAAAAAAAGTATTTCGAAGACATGTGTGAAGTTAGCCAACACGCATTGGGGATGCGCGGCGAACATTTCCTTCCTTAAAACCCTCTCAGAAACGAGGAGAGGCCTGTGCCCAGCAGTGGGACGTATATAGGCTATTACTTTACTTTTTTACTTTTATAGATTATAAATAATACTTATTGAGAGTCACTATTTTTCTTTAATTACAACTGGTCCAGAAAAAAATCCTCCGTCCTGATAAGAACTAGCAAGAAACCCAACGGAACTTTAAAAAAATAGCATACAATCATGTATGTTACACAATTAACAACACAAAACAAATTATAAATAGTTTGGTAGTGATCGCCTTATTCTTATAGGTTATTATCAACCATAAATTCCTCAAATAACTAATCTTAAAATTTTTGAAATTTGAGCAGGTCAATTTTTTATATCAATCTATGGCTTTCTGTTTGAAGTTGGTATCCAGGAATGCCTATAAACGACTGAAAAGCTGCTAGATGGCATTTTGCAACACGTGCTCATGAGAGGCAGCGATACTTCATACACGACCGGACTTTAACTTCTTTTTATTAAGACAAGGCCGACCACTCAACTAGTATCTCTCTACAACTGTGCTATCATTTGCGTACCCAAAGATGCAATGCATTAGCAGGTCATTGATATACAACAGTAATAGAGTTGTGGAGAGAACGGACTTATAAGGAAATCCGGAGTTAGTTAAAAGCACGAGCAACTTTCAACAGTAACTCAGAGACTATGAACTCAAGTTTTTTCTTACTCAAAAGTTCTTTTTCCAGCCGATCAAACCAGAGTATAAGCTGTACGAGAAATTTCTCTGTACATTTTCCGTTCTTTAGCCTATACATATTACGCATAAAAATTTATGGAGCTAATAGAATTTTTCGATCCTGATAGTTTTAGCATATTATATAGATGTTCTGTAGAAATCATATGCAGAGATTGTAAAAAAGGTAACATGTTTTTTCCTAACTGCTATAAATATCATGTTTCTTATATTAATTTTATTTCTTTGGAATGTCTGGAATATGGCTGTCCATCGTTAAATATTAATATCCGATACAAAGTTTCATCAAAGAATTTGCTACAGAATCTCATCGATGTCCTTGGCATGTGCTAATTTACATAAATCACTAAATTTTATGTTATATAACATTCGTAACAAATAAAACCAGTTTTGTAGACAGAGCGAGACTTATTTTCTAGTTTTGTTTCGTTCATATTGAATAAGATGCCACGGCTCGTTGCTATAGATTTTTAATTACAATTTTTTAGTTAATTAATAAGATTCTAAGAAGATAATGTCTTTTCTATGAAGTAATATATTTTGTAATAATATCCAGTAATATATTTTGTAATATTCCAGCATTAATTTCGTAAGAAAATTTACACATGCATATTTACTTATACACGATATATGTTAGTACTCTTATTATATAAGAAAGAAATAGTAAACGTAAAAATGGCGTAGAAAGTTATAACACAAGATATACACTACAAATAAGTTTCATTTCTAATAAAAAGTAAATATGTCTTCCCTAAATACAAAAAATAACATAATTTTTACTTAATAGCTTCTGAAGTCAGTGCTTTTATGTTTGAATACACTTCTTTAGCACACATACAGCACACGCAGCACAGCACACACCACACAGCACACCCGACACACACACACATAGCACGAAGCAGCTTAGTTTCGTTTCTTAATGTTATAAGCCAGTGCTCGGCTACTATCACCTCCACTCCGACAAAAAAGGGTGGGAGACAAGTTGAGCGTTTTGGTGGTCGGATGATGGATGATGATGATGTCCTGTAGAAACCTAAAAGGCTGGCTACTTTGCGCGGTTTCATCAATAAGCCTCTTAGCACGCCTTTCTAAGGTTAGGGTGCCAGGCCTTTCAGAGGCTTTCGAGACATCAAGAGAAACAGCAATCGCTTCCAGATTCTTCCAAGAGCCTCGTCCCACATGAGTGTGGCATCATTATGGCGGGACCACTACTGTCGGTCGCTGAGGAGGTCATTCTGTTCTAGTTCCACGAGGTGGTAGCAAAATGAAAAGAGTCATTTAAATCGGCTCAGAAGCAGAGAAATCTCGAGAATAAAGAAACTGGGTTTAAAATTTAATAAACTTCTATTTAGCTTAATTTCCTATAACAAAAAGTGTCTCAGTTCAGGGTTTCTTGCCATTTTTTATACAATAAGGGTGACATACGAGCACACAGACCACCTAATGATAAGTGCAAATCATCTACATCTATTCTGGATTAAGAATCAAAATGAAGATGCGTTGCTACCCCTTAGGACTAAAGCGGAATAATTCGTTTTTAGTAAAAAGGGTCTCTGATTCTGTATACTCACCATACGAAGCACAGCAGCGTTGAGCTACTATTTTACGCTACAACTCTGTGAGAGTGTGGTCCTTCCCCGGTCAAGGTGACCCATTCGTGCTACAACCACAATATCTATAGCATAGCTCTACCACGTAAATAGTATATAACATTAATTTGACTATAGTAAAAAGCAAAACTGTCTACGGTGCACGCGTGGAAACAAATGAATGAATAGGTAGATAGTTGTTACTGTGTCTATGTCTAATGTGCATCTTCTTTTGTGTAACGTACCCTCCTTAGAGTCATTCACACAGAGACGCGACTCGACGCGACGATGCTTGAAGAGTCCAGTAGATTACCACCACGCAGTGTGATTCGCACGGGTGATTTCCGTATTTCGACAACAGCGCCATCTCCGGAGTCCAAATGTGAATCTAAACCATTCAAACACACAAAAATTCATCAAAATCGGTCGAGCAGTTTTCGAGTTTTAGCGAGACTAACGGCAGCAATTGATTTTTATATAATATAGAGATTAACCTTGTTAAATAGTTTTGAAAAATATCTAGTAATAACTCAGGCTTATTGAATATTCTTAAGAAATCAAATTCGCTTAGAGAAGTGCCGACAGGTCACCCCCGCAGTTGGCATGCCTGCTGAAGCCTCGCCGGAACCGGATGCCGTGCTAATTGGATATGTCAGATGCCACTGCCTTTCACGCTCCGAGATAGTTTCCCGAGTTGTGCTTACAAGACATTAATTATTAGGAACTCGTCTGAATGCTGTCACGATGTGGGAGTACAGAACTGTTCTGCTTTTAATGTAATTCAAATGTCTAATCCGGTATTTATTTCTTTAATTAAAGGAAACAGCCAATCAACAAGTGTATCGTCCAAATAAAAATATATAGTACGTTTAGTTTTATTGGCAATTTTATCCTATTTAGTAATAGTATTGATAAGATTAAAGAACGACTGTTTGGAATAAAAGTAATTTTAAGGATATATTTTTAATTCCCGACGTTTCCTGAAGTATTCCGTGACCTATCACGATCTCTGTCAGGAATTCTTAAATATAAATTTTTAGTTCAATCGACGCAGAACGAATTTACAGTTATGTCTAAATGACATATAGATCTTTTCATTATTATTTTAAAGTGCCGTCATGAATCATACGCGGTGTTTAGTGAATGTAATTGTCGTCGAACGTCGAAGTCGGGGACGATTCTGAATATGTTCACAGACTGCAGATTTATGTTTTTCTGGTTCTGCAGAAGCTGTGAAATATTGAAGATTCGGAAATGTTTACTTCCTTAAAAGAAGAAAGAATAATAATAAACAAAAACATATTCCACCTGAAGATTTGTTATATTATTGTCCATAAAGACATCAGATGCGTTTTCACATTTGAGAACAAAGACGTAATGTAACGACAGAGTAAATGCCTCGATATCAGTAGAATGGGTCTTCGTTTAGCAACATCCGTCATATGAAATATGTCAGCATTAAGCTGCTAATTTACTCTAGTATTCTGTGAAAGCGTGGCTCATCCCCAGTCAAACCCAATCGTACTGCATGCGCAATAAGGTTCAACGTAGCTCTACTATGTACGATTATAAGAACCCCACATTTAATTTCGCATAAAATATTGTTTTAATATCATCCCACGGGTGTCTAATATGGCGATAGAGAGAAACTAAAATAAGAGATGTCCCCTTCTGCTCATAGAGCTGTAGTCCACCTTCTGGGCGGGCTTGAGTGCCTATGATATGTGTGTATATAATCACACATATCAAAACACAAGCTTGAGTGTCTACGACATGTGTGTATATAATCACACATATCACAACACAAGCTTGAGTGTCTACGACATGTGTGTATATAATCACACATATCACAACACAAGCTCGAGCGTCTACGACATGTGTGTATATAATCACACATATCACAACACAAGCTTGAGTGTCTACGACATGTGTGTATATAAACACAAGGAATCACACATATCACAACACAAGCTTGAGTGTCTACGGCATGTGTGTATATAATCACACATATCACAACACAAGCTTGAGTGTCTACGACATGTGTGTATATAATCACACATATCACAACACAAGCCTGTGTGTATATAATCTATGTGGGCGGCCTATGTTCAGTAGTGGAGTTTTTTCATAAAACAGCAGGTTAGGAGTATACAAATCTATACATGTAAATAAAATTGAAATGTATGTCTATAATAACAAAATGTTCTTGCTGTTGCTGCCTTATATTGAGCTGAGGCGTTATTTGTATCCCTTTAAGACATGAACAACCATTTTTATAAATTTTGTCTGTCTGTCTGTGTCTGTCGGCCAGTCTGTACAGGATCATCTTCGAAATGGTTGAACCGATTGCTATGAAACTTCACGAGAAGATCGAGAGCAATGTCAGTCAAGAATATGATCACAAATTGCAGACTTCCCGGAAAGTTGATGCTTCACATCCGGTTCCGGGAAGTCTGCAGTTTGTGATCATATCCTAGACGGCCCCAACCATTACATCAGATTTGATAGACCACAAATCCTCGCGAAAGAACACCGATTCCTACCAAGGATGATACGTGAGGCTATTGAAATTAAAAAAATATCCTAATTTCAATAGAGAAGGAGGCTGGGTACTACCACCTGCTTGGGACCCTGTAATCAATAAAATTAAAACTAAACCCAAGCATACCACTGCAAGACCTCATGACATAATCAGTTCATTTTACATAGATCGGACCATAAACAATAATTGAAAAAGCTGAAGGTACTCCGACTTTAACATTAACATCGGGACGTCAGTCACCTCAGTCACCCGTGACCGTGGGTGCTGGAAAGCACCCGAAACGTCGGAAATTAAAAATAAAAATAATTAAAAGTAAAATTAAACGCGATAAAATCCGTAAAAGTAGTTTTAATCAATGTGTAGTGTTCGCGTAAATATAAGAATTATTACACTATATTAATAGATTAGGTAAAGCCGGGGCGAAATGCTAGTGACCTTCTATAAAATGAACTTTTAATATTTTGTAATAATAATATTTTTAAATGATCCTGTTGTTTACTGTTTGTAAGTCTTATAATGAAATTAACCTTCTGTTAAAACAATGGCTTATAAACAAAATAGACAATTAAAATAATATCACAATATTGGTAACTAAAAAGATGAAAGGCTTTAGAAATGAAGACATCCTTAAATATCATAGCTATTAGTTCTCCAAAAGTTCTTGTTTTAATTTAAATACAAATAGTATACAGAACGTAATAGCTCAGATGGTTAACGCTCGCTGTAAATATAACAGAACGCGAGTAACCCGGGTTCGATCCCCGCCGGCACCAATGAAATTGTTAATTGCAATTTTAAGTGCTGATTTACCACGTGCTCGGCGGTGAAGGAAAACATCGTGAGGAAACCTGCATGTCTGAGGAATAAGGAAAAAAATATTTCGAAGATATGTGAAGTTGTGAAATCTTAAAACTTTTTCAACTTTCTAAAAATAATCAAAGTTTTTTATAAATCTAAATACACATATACTCGTAGATGAGAGACTTGTAGCGGAATCGAGTAGTCGAAAGATGAACTCTCGCCTCGGTAACTCAGTGACCCATGTTCGTTCGTGAATTTTTTTAGTATTTACTAGTACTTTTTACCACGTACTCTGGTAAAGGAAGACATGGTGATGAAACCAATATCTTTGTTAACATCTCAAGGATATTTTAAGTGCACAAACATGTCTTGGAGCAGAGGAGCAGCTAACACTCTATTCCAAAATTCCAAATTAAACAAGATTTTTCTCATGCTGAAGATTATACTTAGACGTAATGATTTCTTATATTTACGCGAACACTATACATGATTAAAACTACTTTTACGGATTTTATCGCGTTTATTTTTACTTTTTATTTATTTTATTATTAATTCCCGACGTTTCGGGCGCTTTCCAGCACCCATGGTCACGGGGGACTGAGATGACTGACGTCCCGATGTCATTGTTAAACCCGGAGTACCTTCAGCTTTTTTAATTATTGTTTATGGTCCGATCTATGTAAAATGAACTGACTATGTCCTGAGGTCTTGCAGTGGTATGCTTGGGTATAGTTTTAATTTTATTGATTATAGGATCCCAAGCAGGTGGTAGTACCCAGCCTCCTTCTCTATTGAAATTAGGATGTTTTTTAATTTCAATAGCCTCACGTATCATCCTTGGTAGGAATCGGTGTTCTTTCGCGAGGATTTGTGGTCTATCAAATCTGATGTAATGGTTGGGTCCGTCTAGGATATGATCACAAACTGCAGACTTCCCGGAACGTTGAAAAAAAAAGGGTGCTTGAAAACACATCAGCTGATCATCAGCATTGTCGCGATAACAGCATATACTTAGACGTATTTACTTTACATTGGAAAACAGAGATATTCAATATCACATTTAATGTATTGATTTAAGTTAAATATGTAATAATATTTGGTGAGGGATGGTTGTAGAGTATTACAAAACATGAAATTATAGTCTAGCTGGGCACGTAATAAAATAACATTTGTACGTAGCTCCAACTACATTATATGTTTGTCATGCGTATTTAAGTTTTAATATGTAAACAAACATTTACATATAAGCGTTTACGTGATTATTAAATAAAGTAATTTATGAAGCGCTCAATTGTAGAAATACTTCACAAAGTCGCAATATAGCCGATGTAAAATAAAATATTTGTTTAAATTTAAAACTTTTTAAATTAAAATAAAATTTATGCAGTTTGTATTTACGCAAAATAATTCATGACGTATTATGATTTTTCTAAGGAGCTTAAAAATAACGTAAAAATTATTATAACATAATATTATTAAGAAATTTTTTATACATTGCCATTTTTATTTACTTTAATCAGTTAATATCATGTTGTATAATAGCAAGTATGAGTACAGTGTTCGTTTAAAAATCAAGTTTTTTTTATAACTTGACTTTGATTCACGACATTAAAAACACTTGATTTGCATATTTCATGCTTATTATTACGCGATATTAAAAAAATAACGACATCTAACGACTTTTTCTCTTAATAGTAATATCGGGTTATCCAATTCAAGTTTCATACGTTTGATCAAAAAATACAAGACACATTTTAGTTTCCAACATTTCTTATTTTTTGATACGCGGTTGACGAGACGCGTCTTTTAAAATCTAAAAAACGATTACCTATAGCATAAAAACCCTACATAATATTGGCGGGAAATTGACGCCACCGGAACGTGAAATATTGCAACCTCCGAACTTTTCATGCCAAACAGCTAATATTGCAGTGCATGTCTCCAATTTCAGTTGTCTTGATTATAAAAATAAACAGTTACTGCTCACTGTTAATTAAACCGGTGTGATCACCGGTGATCACAATGCACATAACACTATTTGTTTTAGAGACAAAGTAGGTAACTTTAGACTTGCAATAGTGCTTCTAGTACGACGTGAGAATTTGCCTAACCCCATATACGGCAATTTTATTTTATAACATATCCAGGTGGTTACAAAATGTAACTCATCAGAGAAGAAAATATTCTCTAGAAATCGGTATCAACATCTTGCTACTCCAAGATTTTATTTGCGTAAATGATCATTCGCTATTTATGAGATCTGGGATTCAGTTTCTTCTTGCAAGTATTTACCAAAAATGCCCCAAAATGAGATGGTGATAAAGATGGAAGTGGATAAGGGGAGCCCAAATTCTGAAATCTGTAACGAATCGATAATTCTTCAACGTGGTAGAGCTGTGCAGTTATATTATGGTTGTAGCATGAACAAATCATCTCGAACGGCGACCACCCTCGTAAGAACAGAATATAATTTATAACAGAATTAAAATGTAAAATAGCAGCATAATGCTGCTGTGTTTTGTATTATAAATATAGATAGAACCGGAGATCTATTTTACCAGAAATAAGCTATTCCATCTTAGTCTTAAGTGTTGAGGTAAGAATTATATGTCTATGGGCCGCAGCATCCACTCAGTAAATTGTATTTTAAGGCCACTTTTTGAATTTTAGGTATGAGTTAAAATGAACGGAATTGTCGTAAACGAAAGCTTTAGAATCTCAACTAAATACCGTGCTGCGCGCCATAATTAATGCCTCGTACATGGAGACATTAGTTAACACTAGCGCCCTCTAGTATCAAGTAGGAGAACTAGGGGAGTCAAGATCCTTCTAGAGATTTTCATGCCAGAACTTTCGACGCCTAGTCCGTGGGGACCGGTATTTACTCGAATATTCTTGATGTTTCAGTAGAAGAGGACTTTTATAAGGCCGGTGTGGATTACGACCTGGGTCAGAATTGAATTGGCGATAAAAGCGAATACTTTTAAGCAATACAACTACGGACTAAAGTTATCAATAGTACAGTTGTGTTTTGTTATCAGTGTGGTTTTAAGTTGTAACTGGTGCTCGGTAATTAAAGTGTCAATTTTGGTAAATCAATCGGCAGTTGTTATTAACCGTATGATCACATGTATATCGATCTTAACAATTTCTTCGATTTTTAACGTTTTTTTGCGTATCATCCGTTAAATGCCGCCCGGAGCGAGTGTCGTCATTGCAAGTGGTTCTAGCGCGTAAAATCAGCCACCTGTATGCCACTGTAGAATAAGACGGAGCATTGTCTGCCAAAGTAGATTGCATGTAAAGAAGAGTTTGTAGAAAAAAATTCAGATAGAAATATTTAATAACCGCACAAAGTTTGAGTTTCTCTATTTTGTGAAGTGAAGTTTGTAAAAAATATTTTATAGTTTTTAATTTAGTTATTTTCTGGCCTTGACTGCTAACGAATTTAAGATTCGAAAAAAAAATACAACGCATTTCTATTACTTATTGACAAGTGTCTTATTTCAAAAACTTATTGACCGAAATAGTATTAAAAAAAACAATATCATCTGCAGGAGCAATATTATGGACGTGTTGAAGTAAATACTTCAACACGCCCAGAATATTGCTCCTGCAGATGATATTGTGGCTTACCCTAACTCCAATGTTTCCAGTTTCTTAAATTTCTTAAGTATCTTTTAAATATTTCACCCAGTAGTAAGGTTAAATTGACAATAATCTTCTCGTAGAAGTCGATATACAGTTCTTAGAAAGTAATTGCTTCAGTAGAACAACTGAATAATTTTAACAGTTTGAGCGGTATTTATTCGGTTAATTATTTAAATGTGTTGTTCGAGACTAACATTTGATGTCCCAAATATGCACCAATATTGACAGCTCTCTAATTTATGGTGTTTCTCGTATGGAAAATTTGCAATGGATCAACCTTCCGAAATCCTATAGTCTAGCACCGTAATAATTATATATATAATAGTATTAAATATATAAAAAATTAATTACTTTGAGTCTATATTTGTATTCAGTCGAAAGTAATATAAGGCAACTTAACGAATGCATTTCCATACATTCTATATTTTTATATATCATAAGAGTGACAAACAAACATATTATGACATTAATGGGAAGCCACTCAGCTCTGTCTGACACCTTTATGGATGCCAAACCAGTCCAAATAAACCCCATTGATCCTAACACAAGTACCAAAGTCCTTATAAAGAGACTAATGCCTATTTTTTCGTGGGGAAATCCTCATGGATACCATTCGTTGCGGAGGCAACGACAATTTATGCCGGACTCCTACCGGATAAAACCCAACGGTGGTCACCATCAGCGTATACGAGGGGTCCCGGGATCTCCGTTCGGAACGCATCCGGGGCCCCTCCAATGCTTTGCTACACTAATAGCACGAAAGAGACTCTAATACCTGTATCATCCTAGCGTTCAACCCAAATAAGTTTGTCATAACACACCCCTATTTACTCTGTCATAAGTCTTTTCCAAGTCCATGAACACACAAAAAACTTTTGGGTTTTTAGCCGAAAACTTCTACGCGATCATGCGCATGTAAAAGACTTGGTCAGTACACCCCATTCCCTTTCTGAGTCTCGCTTGCAAATCCCAAATTTTTCCATCAGTTTCTTTCATGACCCTTTCAATTAGTACCTAAGCATGCAGTTTTGCCACAATACTAAGAAAGCTGATACCACGGTAGTTTTTACAGTACTGCAGCAACCCTTTTCCTTTATATATTAGAACTATCACGGCTTTACACAAGTCTGCCTGTACCCGCTTCAATTCCCAGCATAAATTAAACAAGGTGTACAGCAGGCCTCCCACCACTTCCACGTCTAGCCCCTAGCATTTCGAGTGAAACTCCATCATATCTGGCAGCTTTATCTGCTTTCATGCTTTTCGTTATTTCATCCATAATTACCTCCCTATCTCCTTCCTCTTTTTTTGGAATTTCTATTTCATTTAGTTCATACGTTGTCTCCTCACTTATAAGCACGCTTTCAAAATATTCCTTCTATATCTTAAACTCAAAACTTCATCATTCGGAATATAGTCATTCTCGTGTCTTATATCATTCATTATAGGCTGTTTTGAATGTCCTCTAGCAGTTCTTACGAGTTTCCAGAACATTTTAATATTTTCCAGGAAGTTATCTGACATTCTTCTATCATTCTTATCCGTTCTTTCTTGTGTTTTCCTTTCTTTTACTCTCCTATTTAGATGTTTAAAGACTGCCCTTTTTCTTTCAATGTGATCATTCATACTGCCAGAATTACGAGCCTTTTTGCTAGTAAATCTAGCCATGCTCTTTTCTTTGCTTCAACTTCCATACGTACTCATTATCTCACCATGAAGTATTATTTGTAGTTTCATTCGTTCTCTTACTAACAACAAATACTTCAGTAGCTGCATCCACTAAACTTTTCTTAATATTTTGCTATACATTCGCCAAGTCTAACTCATTCATACTTCATAATTCATCAAAACCACTTATATTTTCTTTCAGTCTACATTTGTACTTGTTTTTGCTCCTTAACTTTGTAAGCTTTCTGTTTTAATACGCTGTAAGGCAGTGGTAGACACAGATTTCCGATGGCGCCAACGTATAAATAGACCATTAATTCGGAATAAACCAAATAATAATCCGTTGCTACGTTTGAATCTCGGTAAACCCTTGTATCTACCACTGCGCTCCTCATTATTTCAACAATTATGAAATTTATCACCACCTCTTTCCCAAGTGTGAATCCTTTTATGGCGAAAGAAAGTGTTCGTCACAAAAACATTCTTCTCCACACATACGGTGAGGAGGCTTTTGCCATCCTAATTTATAATTTCATCACCAAACGTTCCCAATATCCTTTCATAACCAAGCATCTTCATCGCAGTGCTTCCATTAAAATCTCCTAGCATTTCATTTCCCTTACATTTCATCAATATCATCCTTACCGTTGCATAAAACTGCTCTCGGATATAAGTGGACTTTGACATGTCTGGGGCGTAGACCCCTAGCACAAACAACTTCTTATATACAAATAAATAAATCTAATTAAAAAAATATATATATATATATATATATATATATATATATATATATATATATATAAATCAACCTGTAAATTTATTGGTTTTGCCTCAAATATTCACACCAAATCTTAACAGTGGGGAAACAGCTACTTAGCTTCAGAAATAGTAGTAGTTAGTTTTCTGCCAGATCATGACCCTTATAATCTGGCTTACTTGAAACCCCTATTAAAATCTATTTTAGTTTGTTCTCCAGTTTTCACCCACTTCCGATACAAACCCTCACCTTACAAAATTGTTGAATTATCAGTAATTTTCAAATTGACTTTCTTAGTTATTAAATGTAATTCATGACTTTCAAACAGGCATCTCTTAGAATATGTCAATGAGAAAAGGAAATAAGAAACTCAGAGCTCATTACAGAGTGCTCCACTTAAGAAAGAAATGGTATTAAACGCACGCAGTTGAACGCTAACGTACTCGTAATATTTTAAGGCACATCTCTCAAAAGATCTGCTGATATAAAAGTAATTCTGCCGCTTAAGATTTCTCGACTGGTAAGATTGATTGATGCCTGTGCCACCGACAAATCCACTTCGTCTTCAAATACGTAACTGGCAAGATAATCTCTGAGAAAACGAAATTTAAGTATAGAACTAGAAGCTTTGTTACATTAGCTTTCTCAAAACTTAATATTTTGTTGATAACATTTTATTGTAGTTTAAAAAGCCCCCTTTAAATAAACATGTTTTAATTTAAAGGGGGCCTTTTAAATAATAAACCTCTCTAAATAATAATATATATTAACACGTGAAGGAAAACTTTGGACTCTTTTTTAAGCATGTTGCGTGAACGGAGAAGTGTAAGATTTTTAGAAAAGGAGCGCAGAAAGCTAAAATTTACATATACCTAATATTTAATACATTAAATTAAATAAAAGAAAACATGTATTGTTTACGTTCATACTGCCAAATATCAAACACATAATGGTCGTCGTACGGAGTAGAGATTGTCACTGTATAATTTTAATATAAAACTTTTGGTAAATCGAAATACCTAAAGCGCTCATGTCAAGTTTTTAAATTATTTTAAATAATCAGAAGTTTTCACTAATAACCTAATTAAAATACTTCTAATTTTCCAAAAATTTTATGTCATACGTCAATAAAAAATAGTTTGGAAAATTCAAAAGTGCAAAACTCATAATGCTCATATGATCGTGAAATAATGTAAAAAATCTGAATCAACAACAGAAAATATATTTATTAATTGAACTGTGTTATTATTATTGATATTCAATTTTTTTATTATTGTTAATTGAAAATACTTTATAGAGAATTATCTTAAAACGATGCGAAATCAACTTTATTATTACTTTAATTTTTAGGTATTTGAACTCAGATATTATCGTAAAAAATAGTTTTTTTTTTCAAGTATTTGATCTAGTCAAAACCAGTATTTTAATTTAGCATTCATCATATGAAGGCTGGATGTAAGGTCTCATCATAACGAACAAAACGGGGCCAAACTCGGCTATACAACTACACTTACTACTCCTTCAGGTCACTCCATCAAGTTCGGAGGCAGAGACGGATTAAATGTCGTCAGCGCCCTGGCTAGTCTAGCACCTCATCTCAGCAATAGATATGTTTCATCACAAGCCACTGTAAACAAACGATACAGTCCACTCACAACGGCGGCCGAGCCCGGAGTGAGTCAAAGTGTATCTGTATTTAGTAAAATATATTATTACAAGGATGCTTGAGGGATAAGTCGCTCAATATATTATTACAAGGATGCTTGAGGAATAAGTCGTTATAAATATATTATTACAAGGATGCTTCAGGGATAAGTCGCTCGCGTCCGTAGGCTTTGACCACCTTATCCTAGGTCCACCCTACACGTGTCCCCCGGGTGGTGCTAAATGAGCGACAAGCCGAAGGCATAGACTCGGCTCCTCGCCATGGTAGCGGCGTTAAATATACCACCCCATATTTCGCACAATGAGGAACCGTATAAAAGAAATGGCCCCGAGTTCCCGGCGCCCCTTTAATGGGGCAGGGGTGCGAAGAATCTTCGGGAGGAAAACTGGCGACGAGGTTCGCCACCCGTCACGTGCTGTCTCCCGGAGGGGCGAAAAGTGGATTGCAGAGGCCCGTCTGGCTACGTTGAATGTATGTGGAGCAATGAATGATAAAATGGATGAAGTATGCGATATGACGTATGATAGAGGAATAGATGAGTTACGTGTGAGATGAAACGGAAGGGGAAGGATGTCACTACACATGGCATGTATACCGCTTACCGGTCTGGGGTAGACGAGATCGAGCGGGTATGCCAGGGAGTAGGTATCATCCTTTCAGAAAGAATGGGCCAATGTGTGAAAGAGTATAAATGTGTAAGCCCAATATTGCTATGGATACGAATGAAAGTGGGCCTAAAGAAGTTGTTTGTGCTATGGGTCTACGCCCCAGACATGTCTAAGCCCACTTATATCCGAGAGCAGTTTTGGGAAATGGTAAGGATGGTAATAATGAAATCTAAGGAAAATGTGAATATTATTATGCTAGGAGATTTTAATGGAGGGGTTGGGGTGAGGAGGCTTGGTTATGAAAGGATATTGGGACCGTTTGGTGATGAAAGCATAAACGAGAATGGTGAAAGCCTCTTCACCGTATGTATGGAAAAGAATCTTTTTGTGACGAACACTTGCTTTCGCCACAAGAGGATTCACATATATACACTTGGAAAAGAGGTGATGATAGAATCATGATAGATTTCATAATTGTGGATGAAAGAATGAGGGGCGCAGTGGTAGATACAAGGGTCTACCGGGGGTGTAACGTAGGAACGGATCATTATTTGGTTTTATGCCAAATTAATGGTCTATTCAGGCGTTGGCACCATCGGTCATCTGTGTCTACACTGCGTTACAGCGTTTAAGAACAGATAGGCTACAAGAGGAAGGTGAGAAAAACAAGTTCAAATGTAGACTGAAAGAAAACATAAGTGGTTTGGATGAATTATGTATGAATGAGTTAGACTTTGAGAATGTATGGCAAAATGTTAAGAAAGGTTTAATGGATGCAGCTATCGAAGTATGTGGTGTTAGTAAGAGAAAGAATGAAGGGAAAAATAATACGTTATGGTGGGATGACACGTATGGAAGTTGAAACAAAGAAGAGAGTATGACTAGATTTACTAGCAACAAAGGCTGGTAATTCTAGCGGTACGAATGATGATATTGAAAGAAAAAAGGCAATCTTTAAACATCCAAATAAGAGAGTAAAAGAAGTAGTTGAAAGGAAAAAGCAAATAAGAATGGATAAGAGTGATAGAAGAATATCGGATAACTTCCGGGCAAATATTAAAATGTTCTGGAAACTCGTAAGAACTGCCAGGGGACATTCAAAACAGCCTATAATTAATGCTATAAGAGACGAGAGTGGCTATATTATTCCGAATGATAAAGTTTTGAGTTTGAAGAGATGGAAGGAATATTTTGAAAGCGTGTTTATGATTGAGGAGACAACGTATGAATTAAATGAAGTAGAAACTCCGAAAGAAGAGGAAAGAGGTAGCGAGATAAGTATAGATGAAATAATGACAGCAATGAAAAGCATGAAAGCAGGTAAGGCTGCCGGATATGATAGAGTTTCACTCGAAACGCTAAGGGCTGGAGAGGAAGTGGTGGCAGGCCTTCGTTTAATTTATGCTGGGAACTGAAGCGGGTACCGGTAGACTGGTGCAAAGCCGTGATAGTCACAGTATATAAAGGAAAAGGGTCGCAGCAGGACTACCGTGGTATCAGCCTTCTTAGCATTGTGGGAAAACTGTATGCTAAGGTACTGATTGAAAGGGTCATGAAAGAAACTGATGGAAAAATTTGGGATGTGCAAGCGGGATTTAGAAACGGAATGGGATGTACAGATCAGGTCTTTTCCATGCGCATGAACGCGGAGAAGTTTTGGCCAAAAACCAAAAGGTCTTTTGTACGTTCATGGACTAGGAAAAGGCCTATGACAGAGTGGATAGGGATGTGCTATGGCAAACACTGAACTCATTTGGGTTGAGCGCTGGCTTGATATAGGCATTGGAGTCTCTTTATAGAGACTCTAGTGCTTGCGTTAGGATCAACGGGGTCTACTCGGACTGGTTTGGCATCCATAAAGGTGTCAGACAGGGCTGTGTGGCTTCCCCGTGGCTGTTCAGCCTATTTATGGACAATTGTTTGCAAAATTTGAAAGTTGAAGAATGCGGATTAAGAATGGGTGAGTTAACCGTCAAATTCCTTTTGTACGCCGATGATCAAGTTATTCTTGCGTCATCGGCGGCCGAGTTGCAAATGATGATTACATTAATGAACAGATCACTAAAAGATAGGGGTATGAAAGTGAAAAGAGAAGAAATTAAACGATATGTGAAATAAGAATAGAAGGGGAGTTGATCGAGCAAGTAGATGAGTTTGTATATTTGGGTTGCGTATTTAGTAGGGATGGGAGATGTGATAAGGATATAGAACGACGAGTGAATGCAGGAAATAGAGTAAATGGGGCCCTACACTCTATTCTGAAGAGTCAAAATGTGTCGAAAAAGGCACGTATGGCAATTCACAATGCTGTGTTGGTTCCTACTTTAATGTATGGTAGTGAAAGTTGGGTGTGGCAGAAGAAGCACGAGAGTAGAATAAACGCAATAGAAATGCGGTGGTTTAGGAATATGTTAGGGCTGAATCTGAATGACAGGGTGAGAAATTATGTGATAAGAGAAAAGTGTGGTTTGCAAGATGATGTTTTGACCAGGATTAAGAAAGGAATGCTTCGGTGGTTTGGTCATGTGGAGAGAATGAATGAGGAAAGAATGACAAAGAAAATTTATGTTACAGAAGTGACTGGCAGACTAGGCGAAAATGTATCGACCAAATTGGCGATTTATTAAAAACGGGCCAAATTAGGAGCATCCTTAACCGACGAGCATGTATGTGTAGGTATATGGATGTGAAGGAGGCGAGAGCGGTGTGTCAAGATCGTGCCAAATGGAAGTCTGTTGTCTCTGCCTACCCCTCTAGGTGACAGGCGTGAGTGTTTATGTATGTTATGTATTATTACAAGGATGCTTAAATAAAGAAAATTTTGGAATTTTTCAGCCGAAAAAAAAAATAATTATAACTGAAGAAAACTAAATTAACTGCCATTTATATTACGTGGCTTCCCAAAACATGATAGATGAAGAGATTAAAAAACTGATTGAGTTTAACAATCGATATTTTCAAAAGTTATCGTGTTTACCCCTCTATGCGGACATGATAAATCTATACCATATGCCACCAAAACCACTTTTTTAATGTAAAAGTAGCAATTAATCGATTCTGATCTAATTCTCAGTTATATTTATTCAA
Organism: Parnassius apollo; assembly: GCA_907164705.1. Taxonomy (NCBI): domain Eukaryota; kingdom Metazoa; phylum Arthropoda; class Insecta; order Lepidoptera; family Papilionidae; genus Parnassius; species Parnassius apollo. The sequence goes on from CAJQZP010000693.1 coordinate 29,263,645, forward strand.
CATTCATAATTTACAGGGAATTCGTATAAAAATAGATTGAAAAATTCATACGGAACAGTCAAACAAAAAGACAGATAAAGTTTCAAGTATGTAGGTCATCGAAAAGCAAGTATAAGATCGATTGCAAAATTTGTACCGAATGGACAGACACGAGAAAACGAGTTAATAAAATCATGGTAAAAATCTGTACTTAAATTAAAAAAAAAACATTAACAATGGACTTGCAATCTTATTTTTGTTACTAAGATGGCAAACATGATCATTTGCACGTCAGCGTGATTTTACTCGTGGTTTTACCGGTGTAATAATTGTGTTAGACCACTAATAAAAATTTATAGTATTTTAAAGTTTATATCTTTTTGTATTAATTAATAGTTAATTTGTAAGTTTTAATATTTATATAACTTGCGATTATGCATATTATATATAATGACGTAAGAAAAGCCTTCCACGTTGTTGAGACTATCGTTACGTAGCTTACGTTGATACGTGTTATTTATGCATAACGTTGTGGTTTATATTTCCACATTCCACTAAAACTAGGACTGGAACGTATTATAATCGTGTCATAATTGACGCAGATAACATTTACCTTAGACATGTAATTTTTTTAAATAAATTCATGGATGTGTTAATTATGTGTTCTAATTCCGGGTATTAATAAAATCTTATTTATATAGATAAGTTTTATTTATTTCATAAACTAACCTCAGATTTTAAGAAAATATTTAGTTATTAAATTACAATTTTTTCTTAGGAAATCATACACATAAATATTTTCATCATCATTACAGCCCTTCACAAGTCCACTGCTGAACATAGGCCACCCCCAAGGAATGCAATGTAAAGAAAGAACGGTCCTGAGCATCGACTTCTTACTTGTCTTACCTTGTCATCACTCCATTTAGTGGGGGGACGCCCTACACTTCACCTGCCGGTACAATAAGGCCACTCGAGAACTTTTCTTCTCCATCGGTTATCGGTTCTTCGAGATATATAGCCGGCCTACGGCTACGGATATCCTCTTTCCTAATTTTATCACGCAGAGAAACTTCAAGCAAAGCCCTCTACATAGCTTGCTGACCGACTTTGGGCTTCCTCATGCGGCAACACGCACTGGTGGTATAACCTACTTTTGAAGTTTTAAGGTATGCCTGACGAGAAGATGTGTCGTAATCTCCTGAACGCTGCCCAGCCAAGTTGAATCAGTCGATTGACCTCTCGGTATTGTTGATCAGACTATTTATTATCCTATACCTTTAAACGAGCAATTCTTATATATACAACATGTAACAAAAACCCTGTGGTTCCCGTTAACATTATATATATATATATATATATATATATATATATATATATATAAAAAAAACGTCATTACCATCCCCTTTTTCAGCATCTTACAGTATAAGAAGGTAAATTTTGACACTGTGTTAATGATCGTAATAGCTCAAGTGGATATCAAGCGGTGGCGAAATTGTAATGCCTTGGTTCGCGTCCTGTCTTCGGTCCGAATTTTTCCTTTTTTCCAAGTTTCTTTTGTGGTTATGTTTTCTTTCTTTTGTAAGAAAATCAACGAGTAGTAGTAGTAGAATAAAGAAGGAATTTTGAGCCCTTTTTTACTATTTTTTAAAAATGAGAAAATTTAAATTAAAGTGATTGCATATTTTTTTAATTAAAACCGAGCAAAGCTCGGTCATCCAGGTACTACGTATTTGATTTGATAATATTAAAAGAACAAGTCAAGGACAGTTTTGCATTGCATTGCATTGAAGTTGATGATCTTTTGGCGGAATTTAAGCCACAAACGTTTGTTTTATTACTCATGCTATATGATCGGAGGTAATCTAGAATGCAGTATAATAATATACAAGGCAACATTCACAACTCAACCAGACTCGAAACGAGCGTGTATACATTATTATGCTTATAAAGACATAAGTATTTGTTACGTGAGTGGCTCTATACCAAGTATTGTGCCATCTTTTTTTCAAATATTTATGAAAATTAAATTAAACGAAATAACTTAAAAAGGCAATTCAATTTTAAAAAGGCTCGGTTTTACATGGGATACAGTTCCCATCTCTGGGCTGGGACTCCCCAGTGCAAGATTCTGCCATTTTATCGCATCTAGCGCAGAGCGGTTCGAATCGTCGGCGCTGCGAACTGGCACTGCGAAGAGATGCTGCATCTCTTTGCGTATTTTATCGAATCTACCACGGGGAGTGCTCTGAGGAATTCCAATTCCAGTCGCTCAATTTCATCTTCGGACATCGCGACAAATCTCGCGATATAATCCATACCATTTGATTGATTGGCGGTCCACCACTGTGATACTTACAAGAAGAAGAAAAAAAACCTTTAAAACGTTTATTTTAATTATCTGACTTAAGCCCATAAGCTTAGGATAGGCACAAGGGTCTTCTTATTCACAACGCTTACCAAATATTGCCACATAATTGTTATATCTTTCATCGTAAGTTTTCCCATTTTTAGCAAGTCTTTTCTTATTTTTTTTTATGAAATTTATAAAACATCCATCCTTTTATTCTTTCATCTAAAACAAACATCATACAGGTCTGCGATCGTCAATTAAAAAAAATTGACATCTATGAATTCTCGTTTTGAATTTTTTGATACCATCTACTATCAACCAATATCGGTATTATAATTAACCAGTCTCATGCTTATGCTTATGGATGAAACATTTATGTAAGCATATAGTTCATAGAAGACTTTCGCAGATCTTTCTTCAATATGTACGTGGTATAGCCACCAACCACGCTGTAGCTATATTATGGATGGAGCACGAATGGGTTGGCTCCACCGGGCTAGGATCACGCTCTCACTGAATAACAGCGTAAAATAGCAGCTAAATGCTGCCGTGTTTTGTATGGTGAGTGTAAAGAACCGGAGACCCTTTTTACTGGAAACCGGAATTAGCCTTTTTACGGATCTTAGTTCTCAGGGGTGACAACGCATCTGCGTTTTGATTCTTAGTCGAGGATATATGTATGTAGATGTCTATAAGCCACAGCAACTACCTACATACTATCAGGTGGTATATGAGCTTGTGTATCATCCTTTGTTCTTAAAAAAAACACTGGGATAATTACAGCACAAACGGACCATAAAACTAACAATTCGCGTATTTGAACAAATATTGGCTCACATCTATCTCAATCTAACTATTAGCCACGCTTTGTCATGAGCATTTGTCAGAAACGTGAGTTTTATGCATTATAATCATAAATCACGTATTTATTTCACGAGGCACGGACCGTTGTGGCCACACTACGTGCTTATCTATTATTTGGAGCAGAACTCGGTGCCGTTCCAGCGGTTTACGGCAATATGTTGTCAAATATTGAAATCGTCGCTATGATAGTTGTTATGTATGGGATAATGTCTGATAATGTAGGAAAATAGATGATTTTTATTAAAATTTAAACAGACTGGTTAATTTAAGGCTTACACGGACATTGCAAAATAACTTACGCAGTGCGGTGGAAACTTTTCATGCTTCAATAATTTCTTAGACATGGGAGAGACCTGTGTTCGGCAGTGAAGGGTGTTAAGACTATTACTTTACATCCTTCAACTATTAGATATTTTGTTCGGTGGACGGATCAAGATGCATTTAAACCAGTGGTAAATTAATTAAATAAAAATTAAAAATAACCTAAAGTAAAAGTAACCTCCAAAAATTATTCTTTATAATCTTATATATTGATTTAAAAAATCTGTTTCTGTTACCCTTCAATTTTTGTTGTTTCTGTTACGTTTCTTTACTTCTATAAACGATATGTTAAACACATACAGTACTACTAGCGATCTGCCCCAGCTTTGCACGGGTGATATCTGAAACTCAAAAAACAACAGCTCCACATATTGGGTCCAGTTGTGAATCTTACTATTCTTGGATCAATTTAATCACACACACACACACAAAATTTCATCGAAATCTGTCCAGCCGCTATGGAGTTCAGTCACATACACATGGACAGAATATATTGTAATAAATTCATCTCAAAATAAGATAAAATAAGTCGGTAGCTAACTTTCTAGTATTTCTTTATTAGATCTTCTCAGATCTATTTGCTCTTTTTACTATTAGAAGTTATTCTGGAGGTTAAATGTAAAAAATAATAAATATGTGATAGAGGATGTTCTACTTGCTACTCTTGCTTACGTAATTAATCATTATCAGGAATATATCAAATCATCAATCAGAAGACAGCGTATGACTTCACATTCAGTGTAGAGCAAATGCAGTTCGACCAACCATAATGTGTCCGCTACATTCACACACTGAGGTAACGTGAAGGACATAATTACATGATAGCACCAAAGTATGCAAACCAATAGCAGCACTACTAATGTAACACAGGGCATTACTACAGCAACACGATCTTCCTTGCCAACACTAGTAGAATAGCTCAACGGACATGATAACGACAGTGAGGCTCGTAGAATCACCGAATCATCTCTCTTAGTCGCCTGCGCGATACTTATACCGCTTGAACGAGTGGGAGATTACAGTTCTACCGTCATTTGTTCGTACTTCCTTTTATTTTTTCATCCTCATTCCCAACACGGCCTCTCCCGACAAGAGACCGTCCTCGGCCTCCTTTTAGCTTTAAATATCTGTCGCTATCAACGGCATGGGGCAATCACCCTTGTGTGGAGGCTAAAATAACGTTACTGGCTTAATGTAACTTTCCCGCCTGGGCCCTTTCTGACGAAGAAATACGGAATAAGCTTTAACGGAATTGAAAACATTGTCCAAATCAGATTTCGGTATACAACGCTTATACAACGATAACAAAATCTTCTCTGAGAAACACTGCGCACACGGCACAGATTGTACTATTCATTGAAGACACATGCCCAAGCTAAACGCGCTCTAGCGGCCAGTTCCGCTGTATTAGCGCCAGCGAGCGGCTTCACCGCACCAGCGCCAGTGAGCCGCTGCGCCGCACCAGCGCCAGCGATCCGTTGCGCTCTGCTCGCACAGGCAAGTCCCGCACAGGCGAGCACATCCCCCCACCTACAAACCAAACTCAACACCAATATTAATGTAAATTTTACACACACCACCAGCAAATCCAACACTTCTCGCAATATAGGCATCCAAAGTAATTTAAGATTGAAATAGATGTAAAATGTTCCAGATGCATGGAACAAATAATTGATCTGCTTTGCAAAATTAAAAATTAAAAGAAATGAAAATAAATGTATTGCGAACCATAGAATTTCGGACTTCTAAAATTCTCCAAACATTGTCGTAAGAAACGGCAACTGTATGACATGGCGCTCACAAACCATTGCACACATTGTAAAAAGGAAACTGCATGCAAATGGTTAGGTCAGGATTTGCGCCAGTAAAAGACGGCAACGTACCTAGTGCGGCCGTTGTGCGACCGCACATGACACAGTGACACGGAGCACACGCATAGGTGGCTACATGAGGCAAGCGCACGTGGCTATTTAAAACAAATTAGCACTCAAGAAGAACGCTGCACGTATCCGGCATCCATTCTCCCCGCCACTGAATCATGTCTTTGGCGGCCGCACGAGTCGTCCCACTGCAAGATCTACGGTGAAGCAGTAGGCTGCAGCGGTATAGCCTCAATCTTAACAGGGCTCGACCGCACCTGACCATATCCAATTCCGATTCGGTTTTCCAATCAACTTAATAATAATAATAAACTTATCATTAATCGACATAAATTACAGCAGTTATAATAGCAGCAGTTTTTAGTAAAAAACTCTTTTAAAATGGTGTGAGTGGGGTACATAAAAGCAATGTGTATGACGAATTGGAAGAAGAAGTTTCATAAACCTTAATTGTTCATGTAGATGACCAGTAAAGTGTGGTCAATCAATCACCAAATAAACGTTTAGCATTTGTCGACACCCGACGAGTACAATTTAATTTCAATTATCAATAACACTTGTCAACTGAGTTTTTGTTGCTCTCGAAATTTGAGTGAGGTTTAGGAATGATTTGATGTCAACAAACCTAAAATTGATAGAAATTTTATTAAATTGGTCTCAAATTTTTCGAATTTTTATATGCGTTTATCATGGTTTAAATATATTTAATTTATTAAGACAAAAGTGAAAAAATAAAGAATATATTATACTTTTCAAAAACTCCTCTTAAAAGATTGTTTGTTCATTACATGTCTTTGTAGAGTCTAGCAGTAATTTTCTATTACCAATACTAAGTCACTCTTAGCGATTTATTGAATTTACGTCGCACAAAATCCCCTAGCGTTTCAGTAATAGAGCAATAACTGCCATTTGATAATGAACAAAACTCGTTGGCAGAAAGAAAAGAAATATCATCGGAACTCATCCTTATGTAATAGAATATATTATAAATAAATAATAATATAGACCTAAACGAAAATAATAAATAACAAAAATTATATAACTTAAAAAATAGTAATAACTTCGATCGCCTAACTGCCATCCCTGCACCACCCGCCAGCTAACACACTCAAAAAATAAAAGACTAAATATAATACACAAACAATTTACAAAAAAATGATTTGCAAGACAACTACAACTAAATTTTACTTATAATAAATTACAGAACTTAGAACAAATAAAAAGTATCATACAGAAGTATTTCGTATACGACAAGTATACTATGTCCAAAAGACTTTGTATCCATGGTTATGTACTAATTTAAAAAAAAAACAATACCAGCGACAAAATTTACTTGCTATAGCTCTATTAATCTATGCATAAAATATAACCAAAAGCGAGACAATTTAATGCAAAAACAAATTAAAACATAACCGAAAATGTAATTAAAATTTAAAGTGAATATCGTCGTTCATATTGCAATTTGTTCAATGTCGAAAATTTCAATTTTTTTTTATTTCTAAGGTATGCTTTAACTTTAATTTTGAACGCGACTGATAAAGGTTCAATGTCATCTACCAATGGGAAAGTGGCATTTGAAACTTGCAATATGTCACGTGATCGACTCGGCAGTAAATCGTATACAGGCAAATTGTTCTATGTCAAAGTTTGAGTGGCAACGGATTTTTGCTCTGAGAAAAAACAAGTGAAAATGATTAATTAAGTTATAGTATTGTGCTTGTTTCTGAGGTAAGTTGATAGTTATCATAAATTACGTATCATTGTGTGCTGGATTTAGGTGGTTTTCGTTAATATCCTGCTTTTAATTACACTTATGAGAAATCTTAACCTAACTTTTAACAAAAGGCGCCGTAAGTCCGCTTTTTACTGCATTTTTTTTTACTGTAAAGCGCTTAAGACATATAGTGATGCGAATCTATTAACAGATAACTTTTCTTCATAAAAAATGTTTATTTTTACCCTTTTTGTAAATAATACCAAATAAACAATAAGACCTATGTTGCAATACGTAGTTACACACGCGACATAGAACCTTTTTTTAAATTTTGCTTTGGTTTTGTATGCATGGCTTGGTGGTTGATTGTTGCAGATGAATAACACAAGAGGAAGGCGGTTAGTACAGTTAGCTACAATTTCCTTTCCACAACCTCGCCAGCAGCGACTGAACGAAGCTACTGGCCAGTTGCATGAAGATGAAACTATGCAGCAGTGTGACACGTCTAGTGAAGAGGTTTTGTTCGAAGAAGGGTCGTCTTCTGACTCAGACTACCTGCCAGAAGAAAGTAATGTTGGCTTGTTGGCAATCTAATGCATTAGAAGAAAATACGAGCTCCAACGCAGAGGTCCTTGATGAGAAGACAGGAGTGCTTACTCGTAAGGATACCCACAAAATGAATCGCAATCGTTAGGGTCAAGCAGATCAGAAAATGGAAGAGATTAAAAAACTCTAAGGTTACGTTACAAGGTATACAATATGAAGATTTTGAGAAGGATAGGAATGGAAAATACAAACAAATACTATTAAGACCAGCTAAATGCATACAGGCAAGATGTGGTGGGCATACTGAAGTGAAACATGGGGGACCGAGACAAAGGTTTGAATGTGAAATGTTAACGGAAGAAGACCGAAAACTGATTTTTGATTCTTATTGGGCACTGAGTTCTTGGGAAGCTCGTAAAGTATATGTCCGAAATTTAGTAAGTGTATATGCACCACAGCATCGACGTTCATCAAGCGTAGATTCTAGGAAAAACAAAGGATTTAAATATTTCCTATCTTTGAAAGATAATGCTAAGAGAGTTCATGTTTGTAAGCAAATGTTTATGAAAACTTTGTGCATTGGCCAAAGACAACTGAGGGATTGGGTTGTTCCTAGTAAAGATGTGGCATAAAGTTTTATTATCTCTCAAAATAGAAATGATTGTAATGCAAGGACTCAAAATAATGCATCCGATTCAATTCGAGATTTTTTCGACAGTCTGCTGAAAGTAGAGTCCCATTATTGCAGATCATTTTCCTCAAAATTATATTTGGAACCAATCTGTAATAGTGTTCATGGTGATCTGTATCCTGAATATAAAAAGTTTTGTTAAAATACCAACAAGAGACGATATTGTGTTGCGACGTTCGAGAGGAAGTATCGCAAGCTTAATTTGTCTATTTTAAGCCCAGGAAAGACCGGTGCAACAAGTGCTTAGCCTACAAGAATGGTAATATTAATGAAGATGAGTACAGGAGTCACTTGAAGAAAAAATAAACAGCAAGACAAAATAAGGATAATGACAAAAACAATACTGAAGATGATGTATTAGTATATACTATGGATGTCCAAGCGCTACTTCTATGCCCAAGAATCCAGGCATCAGCTGTATACTATAAAACAAAACTTCAAAAGTTCACAATTACACACACTATAATTTAAAAACAAAAGAAGTGATTTGCTATCTATGGCACGAGGGAAGCAGTGGGTTAGACAGTGATGTCTTTACGTCTATTATGATGAAACACCTAAAGGCAGAACTAGAAAAGGCACCAAATACCAAAAAAATTATCCTGTGGAGTGATTGGTGTGGTTACCAAAATCGATCTTTGAATTTGTCTAATGCTCTAATTGAATTATCAGTCGAAAAGAACATCGAACAAAAATACCTCCAACTTGGGCACACCCAGATGGAGGTCGGCTCGATACCTAGCAGCATCGAAAGAAAGTTGCCACCTCATGAAGAAGCGCAAGAAGCAAGCCTGAACCGTATAAAGTAGTTTGTCGAAGCTACAGTGATTTCAGCAGGTATGAAGGTGGTAGATACTCCAGTATTCGACCAGGAAACAAAAAAGGCGACCCACTTGTAGTTGATATTGTAAGCCTGCAATATAATCCAGGTGGGATCATACGGTATAAGTTGGACTTTAATGACGACTTCAAAGAATTACCGCGACGCTCAAACAAAAACTACACACGAACTGATACTGCTCATTATCAATCATTTCTCCCTATTGACACTACAAAATTTATTCATTTACAAGAAGTAAAACCACTGATTCCTAAAGATTATCACCCTTTTTATGACTCCTTAGAACATAATTGTTCAGATCCTGATGCCTGTCCTCATAAACGAAATAATTAGTGTGCAATGGTCGCATTGCATACTAAATATTAATTATTACATTCGTTACATCATTTTCTTCATTTTACCCTGCCATTTAAGTTTAATTTTAAAATAAGTTTAATTTTATTTTGTTATAAGCTAACAACATTTTTAAGTTTGTCAATAAATTTTTACGTCTATATTGTTGTTTATTTTTCTTAACTATACATATTTGTGATTATTTCTACTTTAATTATAAATAACTTGAATAAATACTTTACCTGATTTTTGAAATTATCTGTGTATTATTTCATACAAATAAACTATCATTATGTTACATGTCACAAATTTTACGTCAATAGTAGTTACAATAGGTTCTATGTCAAATTTCTAACATAATGTTACGAGCTTGAGGTTCGTGACAATAAAAATTGCCGATAAAATTACCTAAATTAACACTTTAATTTACTTTACACAAATTAAAACTAAAAACACTAATAATTAAACACACTAATTCACTTAATTCCGTTCCGAAGCTTCGCTTGTACTAGGCGACTAGTTCATCTCTGCCCGATCGCATCTTGCAGCGCCTACTTATATAAATTAGCAAAATATCCAGAATTTTCAAGTAAACACGCGCAAGGTACCGAGAGTTCGAGTTTTAAACTTCAAGAAGTTTAGTTCTTCGGGTGGCGCTGTCGGTCGAGTGATTTGTGATGTCATTTTCTCAATGCCCCCCCTCGCTCTCGTTCCTGACACTAGATGGCGCTAGTGTATCGTCGACTTGAGCGCGTAACACTGCTCCCTCCTAAGACATGCTCGTCCCGAGCATTATCGGCCCCATAATAACGCGCCAAGCGATCCACATGGACGATCTTAGGAGTCCCTCTTGCGCCTTTCTGTAACGGCTCCGCAATGTCAAGGGCTGTTCTATCCCGTGGTGCACCAACATTGTACAATTTCGGTGCTCCTCTACTACGTGTCTGAGGTCCCCGCACGGCACAGCTGTAGCACATTCGGCACTTTAGCTTTAGGGACAACCATTTGCAAACGACAGCTGTCCCTTCGACCATTGTCCCATTTACGGCACAGGACTCCATCCTGAATCAGCAAGCTGTCCCATTGGACCCAATAGCTTTTCGTGGTTGAACTCATCGCTGAGACGTCCCTCCACTTAGGCTTGGTAGCACGGGCCTTCACCCATCCCAGAATCGGCTTGATGTCCGGATCTTCCTGCTGTGCATGTCGTAGGCTGTCCTTCCACCCGTTGCTGAGGTGGTCTGTCCTGAGCATCCTCACGGATACCACTTTCTTACGTTCTTGCCTACTACAATGGTTGCAATCTTCAGGACAAGGTCTTCTTGTCAATGCATCTGCGTTGCCGTGAGATTTCCCGCTGCAGTGTCTGATAGTAAAGTCGTATTCCTGCTGCTGCTGGGCGGTGCTGTTAGCCGCACTTCCTTTCTGAGACCGTTCACCTTCCCTTCCTAGGGTGTGCTTAGGGCAGCTGGACCGAAGATGGCCCCTTTCCCCACAGCCATAGCACATAGGGCTGTATCTTTTATTGTGGTCGCGAACCGTAACTGCTGTAACCTCCCTAGCGTGAGGTGAACGATGATCCTGTCGCCGCCAGGCAGTGCCGTTAGCTGCACTACCCTCTCGAGATCGATCAACTCTCCTTTCCACGGTTCGTTTAGGGCAGCTGGATCGAAGATGGCCCTTTTCCCCACAGCCATAGCACCTAGGGCTGTATCCTTTGCTGCGGTCACGGACTGTAGCGGCTGCAACCTCCCTGACGCGATGGGAACGATGATCCTGCCGCACGGCTTCCACCTCCAGTGCATGGGCCAAGGCGTCCTTAAGCGTCTCGTGGTGCCCCAGCCTCACAGCAGCTCTGACTTCAAGGTCGCGGATGCCGTCGATGAATGTCTGCACCAGGTTACTTTCAATGAGCGCAGGTACAGACTGGTATGCTTTTCGCACCAGCTTCTCCACCTCTAGAGCCCACTGCTGCAGGTTTTCGTTGATGCGCTGCACGCGATCTTTAAGCTGCGCACGAAAGACGTGTTCCAGGTGAGCGTCGTCATATCTCGCCTCCAACGCCTCAAGGAGTTGCTCATATGTCACTTCCTCACAGAGAGCTTCCAGAACTGTTAAGGCCTGGTCGCGCAGGCCTAGTGTGAGAGCAGTCATGGCCTGACTTTTATTCCAGCCGTTCGCCTTCATAACAGCCTCGAACTTGATTTTGTAGGCTGACCAGGAAGAGGTACCGTCGAACGGTGGCACCTTGAACCCACGTAGCGAAGGTGTTCTAGCTACTACGGGAGCTGTAGCTCCATCTCCAAGTTTGAGTTCGTCCAGTGATTTCTTCATGTCAGCCATTACGTTGTCAACCCGATTGTTTTCTTGGTCGATTCGGGTTTCAGCTTTCTCGATTCGGTTTTCAGCTTCCGACAGGCGGTTGTCATGGTGAGCAACCCTATCCTTCACCTCCTTTATCTCCTTCCCGAAGGTAGCGTGAAGGTCCTTCATGAGGAGCATCTGTTCCTCCTGTCGGCGGGCCTGTTCCTCGTGTCGGCGGGCCTGTTCCTCCTGCTGCTCTTTAAACTGACTGGCCTGTTCCTCCTGTCCGCGCTTCAGCTGCTCTTCGAACCGACGAGCCTGTTCCTCCTGTCGGCGGGCCTGCTCCTGCAGCATCACCATCAGGGCGCCCAAATCAGGTGCTGCAGATGCAGGAGCTACTGACGGACCGGCCTCCGTTGCCGGCCGCTGGCCCTCCGACGTCTGCGGCGTTGCACCACCAAATCTTCGTTGGTCCGTCTCCTGCTGGCGTTGACTTCGGGTACGGACACCCTCCGTTTCCTCCTTAGGTAAAATCGGCATTATTTTATCCCACTTCTGACACCAATAGTTACGAGCTTGAGGTTCGTGATAATAAAAATTGCCGATAAAATTACCTAAATTAACACTTTAATTTACTTTACACAAATTAAAACTAAAAACACTAATAATTAAACACACTAATTCACTTAATTCCGTTCCGAAGCTTCGCTTGTGTCGCCTAGTTCAACTCTGCCCGATCGCATCTTGCAGCGCCTACTTATATAAATTAGCAAAATATCCAGAATGTTCAAGTAAACACGCACAAGGTACCGAGAGTTCGAGTTTTAAACTTCAAGAAGTTTAGTTCTTCGGGTGGCGCTGTCGGTCGAGTGATTTGTGATGTCATTTTCTCAATGCTCCCCTCGCTCTCGTTCCTGACACTAGATGGCGCTAGTGTATCGTCGACTTGAGCGCGTAACAATAATATAATTATTTATGGAAAATTCAAAATGCACATTTAATTGAACACAATAGTTAGGAAACATTAGTTAAAAAACATTTTGGTGTCTTAAAAGATTTTTTACAGTATGCTGTTTTTTTACTCTCCTCTAAATTTGTCATTTTTGACATAAAACTAATTGCAATATGAACGACGATATGTAAAAGTTTTAAAAAATGATGTTAAACGAACAACTATATTGAAATAATAAATTAAGTAATATAAAAAAATGTAAATAAATAAGAAAGAAATAAGCTTAAGGTTATATAAAAGAAAAGCTAGTTTTAATGTTAGAAATAGTGGATATAAAGTAATAAACATAGGTAATACTACAATATTGAATAAATTTAAAGTAACTACAGTTACAGAAAGTGGAGAATTATGACAATAAAACGCAATACTGCGGTGTTATTTACGTGGCTTAGAATTGAGTTGCGACGTTAAAGCGCTTCCTGCAATACGCTCGACTCCGGTTGAGGATGCAGCAGACGCCTTAGGGTATTTTTGCGTAAGAGTAATCAGCTCATCTAAGGTGTGTGACTTTATGCCGGGATCCATCTGCAAATTTTACCACGATTACTCCATCTTGAGTCCAGCATGCACGCATACCGAAGTGCTGACGGGCTTTGCCAAAAACAGTTTGCCGAGCCTTTGTCAAGAACTCTTTCACTGAAACTGGATAACCTTTGAGTCTAGACTTCGCCCTCAATACTGACGACCTGAAGTCAACGCCAACGAATCTTACTAAGATTGGCCGGAGACGATTTTTGGTGACTTCTCCAATTCTGTGGCAGATACTAATGCAAGATTCTGTGATGTCCTTCAATTCCATTTTGTGGATTATACTTAGAACTATAGCCTTGCAGTCCTCCTTATCCTCTTCAGCAACACCCAACAAAAGGAGAGCCTTTCGTCGGTGCCTAGTCTCAATAGCGTCAACCATATGGGAGCACTCATTGATTTGTTTACGGAGCATACCAAGTATAGAAAACAAGAGTTCACGGAAGGTTCGAAACTTCTCAGCCACCTTCGCAACAGTGTCCTTTGCGGATCTACCCGTGTGTAACTGTGCTTCCAGATCAGCCATCCTTTTTGATAAACATTCCTCCAAACTGTTCTGTGCAGTTCTGATCTCATCGAGTTTGGACATTGTGTTGTGCCAAGATATATGCAATCTTAGTGTGTTATGCTGGCAGGTGGTGTATTTAGATGGAATGAATTCACATATACGCAGTTTACAAATTTGATTTTTATAACTTTGACAAGAAAATTGTGTTAATTAGCACTCAAATATGTAACAAATTATGTAGAGTATTGTATTATTTAATTTAAAACTCAAATTAAAATTTTACGTATGTGTTAACTTTTTATTAACCTACCGCCGAAAATAATTTTACAGGAGCGACCAAACCATGGCTGAGATTTGCCTCCGATGGCCACCACAGAGGAAGGTACAAAAATTGCCATACCTTGAAGTACCACGACAAGGAACCATTAATATGTATGATGGAATAGTTAAGCTATATCCGTCCGTCCGTCCGTCCATCCGCGGTTTTACTCAGAGACCCTAGGTGCCACAAATCTGTAATTTGGCATGGTTATAGATATTAGTTATGCTTACAAAACTGTGAAATAAAATTATAAAAAACATTTTTATTTTGGGTACCATACAGGTACTCACATATATACAAGTAAACAGAGGTGATTTTTTTTTACCCGTCTATTCCATTATGTGGGGTATCGTTGGATAGGTCTTTCAAAAACACTGGGCCTAAGGAACAATTTATTTTCGATCCAGGGATCCGTGTTCTAAAAATTTAGCTTTAAAGTATTATTTTTTGGAAGCCTGCAGTTTGTGATCATGTTCTAGGCGGCGCCAACCTTAACATCAGATTTGATAGACCACAAAATCTCGCGAAAGAACATCGAGAACATCCTACGAAGGATGATACGAGAGGCTATTGAAATTAAAAAATATCCTAATTTCAATAGAGAAGGAGGCTGGGTACTACCACCTGCTTGGGACCCTGTAATTAATAAAATTAAAACCAAAATCCAAGCATACCACTGAACAAGACACAGTAAGTTCATTCTGTATAGATTGCACCATAAATAATAATTAAAAAGCTGAAGGTACTCCGGGTTAACATTGACATCGGGACGTCAGTCACCTTACTCCCCCGTGACCATGGGTGTTGGAAAGCACCCGAAACGTGGGGAATTTAAATTCATTTCTAATTAAACGCGATAGAATCCGTAAAAGTAGTTTAAATCAATGTGTATTGTACGTGTAAATATAAGAAATCATTATGGTATTTTTCATTTATATCACATTCATTCATAGAGTTATGTGTCCCTCTCTACCAACTAAATCTTTAGAAATGTCAAAAGTACAAAGCTATATTAGTAGTATAGTTGTAGCACAAATGGATCGGTTCGACCGGGGAAGGACCACGCTCTCACAGAATATTTCACCCTTGCGATCACTGAGACATCACTGAACAGTTGGCGTCTGGTCGTCATAAAGAAGTAAATCTCATTTTTTGTCGAACCGTCGGGGCTCGACCAGGTCTACTTCCTGTGGGGCCGCTTCTGGAAGAAAGAGTTCATCATAAAGAGTCCCTCTTGCTCCATAAAGTCGGCCAGCTGCTGGCCCCTTCGGTTCCTTGCCCTACTCCAAATTTCCCTACCTTCAGCTCCCCGCTTTCTCTTGGGCCTAGTTTTGAGTTGAGGTCTCCCATCAACACCGTGTAGTGGATTTTGGAGGAATGCATGGCTCTGTAAATATCCTCATACATTTTCTCCACCTCCTCATCGGAATGTGCCGAGGTTGGTGCGTAAACCTGTATGACCTTCAGCGAGTACCGTTTGGTGATTCTGAGTATCAGGTACGCGACCCTCGTCGACACACTCCCAATCTTTACAACGTTGTTGACGAGAGACTTGTGGACGATAAATCCGACACCTCCTTGGGACAGATGGTCGCCCTCCCGGTGGTAGAACAAGTTGCCGGACTCGAGGATTGCCGTGTCCTCCCCCTCTCTTCGGACCTCGGATAATCCAATAATATGCCAGCGCAATTTGTCTACCTCTTCTTCCAGCTCTAGTATCTTCTCGTCAGTCATCAGGGTGCGTGCGTTGTATGTTGCCAGTTCGAGTCGTCGTAGGTGGCAACCGAACCTCCACCGGAGATTCTTAGCACCCCCTGCCCCGCCGGGCAACCGTAGCCAGGAATAGCGGAGCCGCCGGGGACTGGGGATCGTTTTTTTAGCGTCGTTTTTCAATGCTCAATTTTCAATGCTCGTACCTATTTGTGCTGTCCTTTAAATTACGAAAGTTTATGATATTGGATTCTTGTAAGCTTTGTAAACTGTCGGTTTTCCATAACATTAAAATAAATATTAACATGAATATGGCTGGTCTTCTCGCTTAAAAAGCAAATATTTATGACAGTCATAAATACTAAACTTAAAATATTTACGTTCTGTGTGCTTTTTCCATACACCCGTAATACTGTTCTATCTTAGACTATTATATAGGCACACTTCAGCTGACGTTAGAGGATGAACATCGTTTTCATGTATAGTTGTAGGAAGCGCGTCCTAATTATTTTGTTACTATCAACCGTCCGTAAACCCTAACTCTCTGATCTCGTGGACGCGATGCTGTGGATGTAAAATATCTGAATGTTGCTAATGGCGACGCAACAGGTGCGTCCTGTATGCTTAAAATAGTAGCTTAATGCTGCTGTGTTTTCTATGGGGAGTGTAGAGAACCGGAGACCCTTTTTTACTGGAAACGAGGCATTCCATCTTAGTCCTCACGGGTGACAACGCATCTGCATTTTGATTTGTAATCGAGAATAGATATGGTCTGTGTGCTCGTTTGGCGCACAGTCCACCTGATGGTATCTTAATGGTGAATAAAGCAGATGTATTCACCGTATCCACATTGCTGAACGAGTCAAGATTTTTGTTTAAACGTATGGCCGAATTAGAATATTAAATACTATACTTAATATATTACACTAATGTAAAAAGTAGGTAAAGCTTATGTAATATAATCATGATTTTATTTATAACTTCTACGTTCCTAATCATTAAAATTCACGGAAAAAATCTGAGCAAATTTTTTTTGCTAGGCAGTTAAGAGGGTGGCCGTTAGCAAATATGATTGGACAGCTATTTCCACTTGCTTTTATAATTAACCCTACAATAACTATGCTCTAAAGTATAATTTCCAAAAAAAAAATCCCGCTGTGCTTCTTGCAGTTTTTTTCCAGGACAGAAGATATTTTCCAAGCCCACTAGTTAAAAAGTTTAAATGAATTAAAATAAATATTATTGATGACCTGATATGATATGATAATACATAAAAATATTCCGTAACATTCCATGCACTTAAAGCCATGATGCGTCCACAAAAGAGCAATCATCACAGTACTACGATAAATGTAATTTATTTTTCATAGAATTCTCTACGATTGTCTTTTTTAAACTGTTGTTAAAATATTTTTTCCGACATCGAGAAAATGTTTTTAATTTATACATGGACAAACACCGAAATAGGGAATATTTAATTGTAGACCACAGGAATGGTGGGAGAGACTCGCAGCCTGTAGCGCTACAGCCAACTGCTTAGTTACTGCGAAAATAATCTCTCGGTCTCTATATATTCTTATAGTCTACATATTAATAAGTGAAGAAAAAATTTTGTGTGCCTTTTTAAGCATATTGTTGGCTTGGACGAGTGTGACAATTGGCATAGTTAGTTTATATGGAGAAGAAGTGCAAAAAGCAAAAATTCACATAAAAATGGGTTATAAATAAATACATAATTATAAATAAAACATACATTGCTTACTAAATAGTTTCCAACAAATAATTACCAACAGATCGATTGATGTAACTGTCAATGTGTGCGATTTCAAATGTTCCTATATCAATATGTATCGATTGTATGTTAGGATAAAAAATCATTTATTTCATGTAAGTGCAACCACTAGTTAGTATAATTTAACTTACTATTCATTGACTGATATTTTGCTTTAATTCGTCACTTAATGTACAAGACTTGCAATACTGTATCAAACGATGATGTTGCTAATAAATATCATTATTAGCAATATCATCGTTTTATACAGTATTGCAATGCCGGTCAAAAAACGATTTTTCAATCGTTTGATTTCTTCAAAATCACGGATCCTTTTAGCCAAATTTTCTCATAACATAGTTTACATTATCTTAATTTCGAACAATCTTAAAGCTTCACCTATATACGTATTTACATATTATTTGTCTTTTAAATAAAAACCTGCATGAGAAATAATTTTACTAAGAATAAAAGAAATTTTGTTCATTGTACATATTAATTAATTGAAAATCATATTACATAATAAGAAATAATTGAAATATCATATTACATTACATTATTATAATTCAAATAATATTAATTTAATTTACTGCATAATGTTTCAGTAATAATTAACTTACTCGGGGCGTAGAAGGTCCAGCAAACACGAGAGGAGCATCAATCATGGCGGCTTAATGGCCTATCCAAATCAATTAGAAACTCGAGACCAGTGGATTTAGTATTACAATATTACGTTTACTGTTACCATTCGATAGTTGTACCATGCCAAAATCTTGTTTGCTTTGTTATTGTTTTTATTTTATATCAATATATTTTCCAACAACACAATTTAATAAGAGCCTTGGTAGCTAAGGAGCTAAGCGCTTTCTGTATACTTCACAGTACGCGGGTAACCCGGGTTCAATCTCTGTTGGCACCAACGAAATTGTTAATTGCAATTTAGTGCTGATTTACTACGTGCTCGACTGTGAAGAAAAACATCATGAGAAAATCTGCATGTCTGAGAATATAAGTAAAAAATATTTCGAAGACATGTAAAGTTCGCCTACACGCATTGGCGTGGCGGATATTTCAATGCCCTGAAATCC
The DNA here is from genome assembly GCA_907164705.1 of Parnassius apollo. Taxonomy (NCBI): domain Eukaryota; kingdom Metazoa; phylum Arthropoda; class Insecta; order Lepidoptera; family Papilionidae; genus Parnassius; species Parnassius apollo. The sequence continues at coordinate 29,282,410 of CAJQZP010000693.1, forward strand.
TCTTAGAAATTAGAGGAGGCCTGTGGCCAGCAGTGGGATGAATATAGGCTATTAATATACATTACTTTTAAATTAAACATGCACAATATTGCTATAAAAACAAATATAACTCGTAAAATTTAAATTAAAATTCCGTGTGTGGAAAATATCTTATATATTACTATCAAATATTGCTATTTAACCGCCATTCGATACTTTTCAGAATATTAATTGAGATTATAAATATTTCGAATAGTTAAAATCTATATTATTAGGCTGTGCTAATATTATTATAAAGAGAGCGTGCTAATTTTTTGAGTTTGTATCTGTATGGGGGATATTCTCCGGAACCACTGCACCTTTTCAAACAATATTTTTTCATAAATTCTTTCAACATTTGAAAGGTACATTATTCTAGATGGGCAATATTAATTACATAAGTACGTATATTATGAGTATATTTGTCAACTAGCTTCCATGGGTGCGCTGCGTAAATAGTCGCATAAAAATAATGAATGACTGAATTGTTTCTCTTGAAAAGTCACAAAAATTTACCACAGTCACACAGTTCACAGTCACACAGTCACAGTTCACAGTTACCATTTTTAAGTCAAAACTTTCGCACGATAGGCCAGGTAATGCGGACAATCTATTTATTTTAAAACCTCAGGAAAAAATGTGGTATTCCATGAGGTATTAATATAAATTATACCTACCTAATTTTCAAGTTAGATAATTCTTCTCCCGGGTAAAACCGGGGCCACTAATCAAAAATATTTAGGCACACAAGATTTTTTCACTTAAATATTAATTTTTTTCACTTAGATATTAATAAATACAATAAAATCAACGTCAAAAACAAACGGTTTCGCTCAACATTTAAACAGCTTTTTATGAAACTTTGTACAAACACGTCAGATCAAGCGATTAAAGTAGGACAAACGCTCCGTGCGGTCAACAATTGAATGTTTGGCCGCTTAGTAGCGATTATTGTAAACGCCTTCTCAATATGGAAATCACTGGTTAGGAAATAGCTCTTTGTTATATCAAATTCCATCTATGCAAATAATTACTTGCGTTTTAGAATTTAAATCAACTTTGAAAATTGAATTGAAATACTTGTATATATAACATAATTTCGTAATCGACAACCTTATCAGCCATTTTAGGTTTGATGTAGGTCTGTTAAAGTAAGGTCAAAATTCAACCAAAATAAATAAAAAATTTAAGTTAATATATTTAGCAAGTTAAGCAAAAAATTATTTTTTTTACAATATTTTAAAATTCTCTGGAGATAATCTCTACGTAGTGATTATTTATTTATTTTTACTTTAAGATTAAACCAATTAAATTAATGAAAGACAACATATTCATACTGCTCGCTCGAAGTTTAAACGAAGTCCAAACGAAATTTATGGTTTGACATTTGCACTTTAAACGTAAGCAAACAACTGTTTTTTTTTTATGGAACAGGAGACAAATGAGCATGCGACTCACTTGATGGTAAGTGATCACCGTCGCCCTGCAACGCACCTGCAACACCAGGGGTATTGCAGGTGCGTTGCCAGCCTTTTAGAAAATAATTTGCTTTTTTGAAGATCTTTAATTTATGTCCAGAAAAAACCTTTGACGATAGTATGGGGGTCATTATAGAAGCGTGCTCGTCGCGACCCCTGCCAGCCCTTTTCAGGGCTGCAATTCTACACAGCTGCGCACCCATGCAAACGAGGGTTAGAGCGTCCCCCCAAGGCGACGCACACCAGCTCGTCCCCGTTGGTGTGGAATGCAGCACGCAAAGCGGCGATGGGGACCGCCACCCGTCACGCACAGCCCGACACGGCGGAAGGTGGAGGACGGATTGCAGAGTTGGCACGTGGAATGTTAGAGGGGGCATGAGAGATAAGACGAATGAGTTGATCGAAATAATGAAAGAAAGAGAATTAGATGTCGTGTGTATGTCAGAGACCAAACGGAAAGGCAGTGGTACTGAAGAGCTCCCTGGCGGGACGTTAGCTATATGGTCCGGAGTCCCGGAAAGCGAGAACGCCTGCCAGGGAGTGGGAGTGCTGTTGTCGTCCCGGTTGGTCGATCTTATGACTGAATACAAGGTTGTGAACTCAAGACTTCTCTGGGTTCGCTTCAAAATGGGACTGACGAAGTTATTCCTTTTGGCTGTTTATGCGCCGGTAGCTTCGTCGTCCAGGGCTGAGCTGGAGGAGTTTTGGGAGAATGTAAGAGAAGTTCTAGATTTGGTTAAGAACCTGCAGGCATTAGTCACGTGTATGAAAGAGGAATGTGAAACTAAAGGTCTCCGTTTGAATGCTAATAAAACTAAGGTTCTGGTATTTGAAAAGGACGAAGAGAGAACGAAATGTGAAATATGGGTAAATCAGGAATGTCTACAACAGGTAAATGAAATTGTATACTTGGGGAGTGCTTTCAGCCGGGATGGAAGATGTGATTTAGATGTGGATAGGCGTGTCGCTGCCGGAAACAAAGTCAATGGTGCCCTGAATGCATTAGTAAAAAGGCAAGGCGTGGTGAAGAGTGCACGCCTTGCAATACATAACGCAGTGTTGGTACCGACTTTGTTATATGGCAGCGAAACCTGGGTATGCCAGAAGAAGCATAAAAGCAAGTTGAATGCAGTGGAGATGCGATCTCTTCGTAAAATGTGTGGCGTTACCATAGCCGACCGAAAGCGAAACGAAGAGATTCGCAATATGCAGGATTGAAAGATGACCTTATCACAAAAATTTATAGGGGCGTACTCCAATGGTTTGGGCACGTTGAACGAATGAGTGAAGACCGAATGGTGAAGAAAATATATAGAGCGAAAGTAAATATTAAAAGTAGACCGAGACTAACTTTCGAAGACCATGTGAGCAAATTGCTCGAAGAGGGGAGGGTCAAGAGTACTCGGATACCTAGACGTGCATGTATGAAGAAGTTAATGAACCTGAAAGAAGCGAAAGAGGTATGTAAGGATCGTGACACTTGGCGATCTGTTCTCTCTGGCTACCCCGTTAGGGATTGTGCGTGAACATAAGTAAGTAAGTAAGTAGTACGATAGTAAATTCACGTACAATATGCACGTGCGAGGCAGTAGTGAACCGCCAGCCATCGAGATGATGAGGAAAGAATTTCGAGTTCTGTCAGTGTACGACGACGGATTTCCGCAGCTGAAATTAATTCGAATAATTCCACTCAGCACTCCCGAGTAGAATATGCAGTAGGAGATGCATAGCGATGCAATATCTCTTCGTAATGCCAGTGGTTCTTGCATTGCGAAGAACTGGGTCGTCAACGATTCGAGCCGCTCTCCGCTGAATACAGTCAAGTGAAAGGAGATGATATTGGGGTACCTCAGCCCAGAGATGAGAATGGATGAGAAAGAAAAGAAAGAAGAAAAAAAGAAAGAAACATTTATTGCAATTCCGAACATGAGATCAAACCTGTGGTTTGTAAAGCTCCAAGCGGTGGGCTTGCATGAAATACCGTCTGGATATACTGAGCAAACATTTCTAAAAATAGCATTAACGTATCATAGTAGCACGCTATTAAGATGCCAGTTAACAAACATCCATGTATCATAGAGCTATTGCACTAAGACACGAAGTTTTTACACGTGGTAGAGCCATGATGCAATTATATTAGTAGTACAGTTGTAGCACGAATTGGTCGGCTCGACCGGAGAAGGGCCACGCTCTCACAGAATACCAGCGTAAAATAGTAGCTTAATGCTGCTGTGTTTCGTAAGGTGGGTGGGTGTAGAGAACCAGATACCCTTTTTGCTTGAAACGAGGCATTCCATCTTAGTCTTCACGGTGACAACGCATCTGCATTTTGATTCGTAATCGAAGATAGATGTAGATGTCTGTGGGCCACAGCAATCACTTACCATCAGGTGGACTGTGTGCTCGTTTGTCAGTCAATCCTATAAAAAAAGTTGAGTATGTATGTTGCTCTTGAAATTACTACCAAACACACTTCCTAATCCGATAATAGGCTACGTATCATAACGCGATATGCTTAGACGCCACACACAGTGGGTAAGGGTATAGGTACGATGTTCACGGGCAAGACGTTTTGTTCTTAAAACCGCACTAAGATGATATTCCTTGGAAATATCGGTTAACGAGTCCACGTTTACCGCGGTCTTGATCACTGTGAAGTTTATATGCCACTATAATAATCCTTTAGAAGTCCCATTTCTATCAGTATAATAATTTTACATATTTGAGATCTTCCACATATTTGCTTGATTTTATAGATATTACTGTCATATGTCTTTTATATATAGGAATTAAAACCACTACGCTGCTTTTATAGCGATTATGCATTTAGAGACCTTTAATATTATTGCTTTTGTATCATAGACCTTACTACCATATGTCCTTATATGGGACTACTATATTGTGCAACAGTAGTTCGGTAGTCAGCCACCTGATCACTAGGCGCATATCAAAGGTCATACATATATGTATGACCTTCGATATGCGCCTCTGACAGCTCCCTTATAAAATAAATAATTACATGAACACGCTCGGTAACTAAACTTTTTTGACCCATATCTCAATTTTAATATAAAGCTTTTAAATCTGATTTATCCTTATTGCAATAATATAATCTGCTTGTATTTCTATTATTTAATACCTTTTGAATATTTTAAGCAGTTCTTTTAAAGATAATATTAAGCTTTTACTTTCATACAATATTTAATGCTCGAAGTAAATGTATTAAAGGTCGCTAATCATCTGATGCTTTTCAAGGCACCTCATGGGCTGGTAGTTAATAAAGTATTCCATTATTTTGGGGTACAAAGAGATGATGGCGATAGACCTGTAATTGGACGCGTTTAAGTGGTTACCTATTTTAGGAGTCGAGTGCAATAAGTCTCTCTTCTATGAACTTGGGACGATGCCTAAAGGGTATGAGAACCGGAAAATCCGCGTAAGAAATGGTGCTAACTCTGGAGCACACAATTGGGGGATTTCATTAGACCCACTCGACTTATGGTGATCCAGGGAGAGTAGTGCTTTACGCACTGAGCACTGTGTGAACAGAACATCTTGCATGAAGCGTTCATACTGCGGGATGGTCGGCAGTAGATTCCCATGTCGTCGAGAGTCGAGTTGGACGCAAAAAGAGAACCTAAAAGATTGACTTTCTTCTATTCGTTGTGAGCCATCGAGTCATCCTCCCTGCATAAATATGGTAATGATGAATTATAGAAATTCTCTTGGGCAGCCTTGTCTAGAAACCAGATGCACGAGTTCACAAAGCGAGGCGAACTAGGTTCTCACCAATTCTCCCAATGTGCTACGACTTTGACCTAGGGATAACTCTTGTAAAGGACTTTGAGGCACAGTTGTACTTCTTTTAGAATGCGCTAATGTTTGAATCGCGGGACGGCGATGCATCGACGTAGGCCTTGTAACACCGCTTTTCTTTTTGTGTTTAAGGCAGAATGAACGTGAACAATGAACGTTTTTTTAAATGTTTTTCCTTTTCTATATAAGCTTTAATTACGCCACATTTCTTCGTGCGCACAATATAAGCATATTAAGAAAGAGGTATAATGTTTTCCCTTCACGTATTTTATAGTGTATAGATATAACAATAGGGAGAAATCGAAGAAATTTTTCGGATTAATCACAGCTGCCAAATTTCATGAACGCACTACGCGGAAAACCTCCCGATACCATCCATACCATCTGGATACTTGGCGGTCAACCACTGTGCGTGTCACTAGCAGTTTTCTTCCGCGTACGACCTCATAGTGGAATAGTTTACCACCTTCAAGAAAAGAGCTTACTTCTTTCTAGAAGGCCGACTACGCACCTGCAATTGCCCTGGTGGTGCAGTTGTTCATGGGAGGCGGTAGTCACTTAACAACAAATTAACCGTATGCTGGTTTGCCCCCACTCCTATAAAAAAATCATTTGCAAAGCCGATATTATATTGGTGCTCTTAATTTATTCGTAGTCTTTGGAAATGGATCTAGCGTTTTTGAATCATGCGGTCCTCAGAGACTCGCCCATCAATCAACCAGATGTATAGCATCTAAGTCAAGAGCCTAAAGAGATAATTGATTTATTTCCTCAGTGGTCTAGTGGTCGTAAACATGACTTTTTTATGATGGTGCAATTTAAATAAGACCAACATTTTAACACAATTTAATTTCAAATTCACAGTGCACAATATTGGGTCGATTTCTTAAAATACACTTAGATCTAATACCTATTAAATTAAATTAAACTTGGATAAAGTATCATACATATTAAGCATTTTGTTAATTTAAACCTTCGTAATTGACTTGTCATATCATAAACCTAATCGGATGATTTCGCCATAATTTTTACATTTTTACAGGCAAAATTCCATTTTGTATTATAATATGATAATTAAGTTATTATAGGATAAGGATGACAAACGAGCACACAGTCCACCAGATGGTAGTGTTTTTTCTTTTATAGAATAAGGGAGATAAAACCAGCACACAGTACACATGAAAAGTAGACATCTACATTTGTTCTCGATTAATAATCAAAATAATCAAAATCACCCCTGAGAGCTAAGATAGAATGCCTCGATTCCAATAAAAAGAGTATCCGGATCTCTAAACTCACCATACGAACACAGCAGTATTAAACTGCTATATTACGCTGATATTTTGCGAGAGCACGGCCTTCCCGGGTCCATTCGTGCTACAACCATAATATATCTGCAGCATGGCTCTACCACGTATAAAATTGGTACGACCACACAACTACGAATCAAAATGCAGATGCGTTGTCACCCGTAAGGAGTAAGATGGAATGCCTCGTTTCTAGTAAAATAGGTCTCTGATTCTCTACACGCACTGTACGAAACACAGTAACATGGAGCCGCTATTGCACGCTGGTATTCTGCGAGAACTTGGTCTTTCCCCGGTCGAGCCGACCCATTCGTGCTACAACTATACTATGTATTAATATAGCTGCGGCACGGCTCTACCACGTAACTAGTTTTAGTTTTTTTATTATAGTATATTTAAATGTTATGTAAACAATAAAAATTTAAAATAATCTGAATTTTGTGGGTATTGTTTTTTTTTAAATTATAGCACCGATAAATTAATTTTTGCGGAAGTTTAATTATGACATGTACTTATCGAAAATTTCTTAAATGGTTATACTTATTTGACACGTATATTCAATTTTAACTATTCTTTATTGGAACTCGTTATATAATAGTAATAGTTATATTGGCACTCGTTACATAGGCACAAGTAAGCACTCGTCATCAAAATATAATTAAAACTAACTATATTTTGATGAAACTTGAGCAACATGCTTTGCATAAAATTATTCAAAATAGAGATCAAAATGTTAATAACCTATTTTTAAATAATAGTAAAATAACAACATTGTTCTCTTTAGTGGTTTAATTTTTTGATAAAAATAAATAATTTTACTAGAGTGCAGACTTGGGTCAATAAAATGGAATTCGGGCTATAAAAGCTCGTCTCGGATCTTTTGTAAGATGGTTCTTTTATTAAAATTGTCGAGCAATTTTAAATTATTGCTCTTAATTTTTTACGCCGCGTATTAAATTGCAATGCATTATTTGAGACGAGCGATGCAACAATAATAAGTACTCACACTTATCCTTTTGAAAATATTTATTGAAGCATAAAGAATAAAGCTTTTTACTGTCCCAGTGCAGGGCAAAGACCTCTGTGTTGAAAATTCAGACCTTCGCATTCGATGGTCGTGACCGTTATGTACTTGTCAAGATAAAAAAAACATTCGGGTCGCCCTCATCTCAATTGGAATTTACCAGCACATTTTTTCTTTAGTTTTCCCTTATATTATATTATATTGGTTCGTTTTGGTTGGTTCTATTTTAAATTTAAACAAAAATGGATTACGCAATAACGTGATAGACTCATAAGGGTACGACGATTGAGAAATATTTAAATGCAAGTGATTAAAAATAGTTATGGACTACAAAGCCTTCGTTTTGTTCGAGGATTATATAAAATTGTTTCTAATGGCATTTTAATAGATTTATGGTTAGAAATATTTTTGTTCAATGCCATTTATTGAAAACTGGAATCTGCTGTCACGGGTGTGTCTTATTTATGAGCTTATACCTATATGAATATATCAGTAGGTAAATGATTTTTTCGTTAAATTGAGTTCTTTAATGGATATTTATTTTTAAGTCATAATTATTACTTTAACTATATCGGACTAGACGGTATTTCGTCAGTATACATATTTTTGAGGTCGTGTTCTCCGATAAGTTTTATCTTTTTGGGGAAAATGCATTTCTTGGAAATGCGCAGAACTAAATTCAACGTTACTGTATTTTGTTAGTGAATAAACTTTATCATTGAATTTGGAGAATTGGTAGCAACAATAAACAATAAAGTTTGTTAATATTCCTATTTTTTATATTATCATATTATGATGATAACGCACAGCATAAATACATTTTGTTTGTTAATTGATAGAATCAGGCGTTACTTTGCGGAAATCCATAATAATAAAGATATTAATATTTACGTTGCAACCATCCGCTCAATTAAATACAATGATGTGTCTTACCTAGATTGAAGAGTACCTCCCGCCCTCCCTCAATTGCGTGCACTTTTCCCGTCACCACTAATCCAAGCATCACTACTCCCAACACCACTATTCTAGGAAAGACACACCATCGACGATGTTCGCCTCTACACGAGGCATCTTCAGGTGATGTAGACTCTACGGCGGCTGACCGCTTAATCTTCAATCTAGGTAAGACACATCATTGTAGGTATTTAATTGGGTCGATGGTTGCAACGTAAATATTAATATCTATATTTTGTTTGTTATTTAAACTTTTAGTTTTTCATTTAAAATAAGTTTTAGATTGGGCACCTGGATAGGATAAATAATTAAAGCTTTATCTTTAAAAATGGCATTATCAGTCTTAAAAAATTAAGACATTGCCCTTGAAAAACAAAGAGATTTCCAGTCTCCGGTTAGAAAAGTTAGCTTCGGGGAAATTGAGTCACGTTCGAAAAGTTCAATGTCTTATTCAGAGAACAACCGGCTAAACGGATTTCAGATGAGTTAAAGATTAACAATGAGTAATCAATAAATAATTTACCATAGGTGACGAATCAATTATTTTACGTCAACGCTTTTGTAGAAATATTTATAAGTTTTCTTTGACGTCAGTTTCAAAAGATTTTCTTCAAAAATAAAACGTTGACGTTTTTCTTCATAAATGAAAAATAATATATACATTGATTGGACTTAATAGCTTTTTCAAAACTATTTTTAATAAAACTATTATATTTTTGTGTACATACATTAAATTTTCGTAAATATACTACAGTCCAAAGTTAGTTTATTTGTTTCTTTCAATTTTTCTCTAAGGGATTCCTTCGGACATAAGTTATATATTGCTCTTATGGCTCTCTTCTGCAAAACAAATATAGTTTCAATGTCAGTTGTATTACCTCATAGAAAGATTCCATACTACATTATGCTTTAAAAATAACTAAAATGAACCAATTTAGCTGTTTCAACACATGTAAATCATTCAATTTTTTACAGCTTATACTGCGGAACTAAGTATGTTCTCACCAATAAACATTTTAAGCCTTTTTACGCAAAGATTAGCAATTTTAAGTGGTCCGTGATTATGTCACAACTTTTCTCGTGACGTATCGAATGTAAGGATTCTACTTCTTTATCATCAGCCGGTAAAAAATCACCGCTGATCATGGGCATCTTCTGTTGTATGAACTAGACACATAGGATAGACGCTTCGCGCCATTGACGCTACACTCCGCAGACATTTTGGGTATTTTTACGTTAGACTCGCAAATTTTGGTTGTAGCACGAATGGGTTAGCTCAATGGGAGAACCCCGCTCTCACATAATACCAGCTTAAAAAAGCGGCTAATTGCTGCTGTTTCGTATGGTGAGTGTAGAGAAACTAAGAATCTTTTTTATTGGAAACGAGGCAGTTCCATCTCGGTCCTTAGGGGTGACCATGCACCTGTGTTTTGATTTTTAATTGAGGATAAATGTAGATTTTTATGCCCGAAAGCATCCGCTTACGACGAGGAGGACTGTGTGCATGTTTATCACCCTTATACTGTAAGAAATTTAGCATGCATATCTATCGGAATTAATGGATTTTTTGATCATATTAGCTTCAGGACTCTCTTCATCGCCTCATCGGTAATATTAATTACCATAAGCAATTAACTTTTGAACAAATACTACCAGTTAGTTCGCCATTAAATATTATACTCTACTCGCATAGTTATCGGTCTATTAATCGACTAGGGTCTGACCTATGGTATGTGACAACAAGCTTGCCAGACAGAAGAGGTCTGTATTCAGCAGATAACTCTTAAGACTATAGATGAAGAACAGTTAGAGGAATATAATTTAGACCCAATAAAAATCACAATTGACGAAAAATCATGAGCAAACTTTTTTATAGCATTGGGTGACCAAGCACACAGTCCACCTGATGGTAAGTGGATGCTGTGGCCCATAGACATTCACATTTATCCTCAACTACGAATCAAAATACAAATACGTTGTCACCTCTGAGGACTAAGATGGAATGTCTCGATTCTAGTAAAAGGGTCTCGGGTTTTCTACACTCATCATACGAAACACGGCAGCATTACTCTGCTATTTTACGCTGGTATCCTGTGGGAGCGTGGTCCTGCCCCGCTCGATCCGATCAATTCGTGCTACAACTATAATATAGCTGCAGCGTGGCTCTATAAATTGCAAAAACTAGTATTTTTGAAATTAAAATGATATAAAGAAATATATAAATATTATATATGTCGCAGGTTTATGGTAAAATAAGGTTTTTGATCATAAGCCTAAGCGTTTGATCAAGAATTCGAAGAAGACAAAATGTTTACTTAATATTATCATTAACCTGAGAAATCCTGTTTTTGTTTAATCAAAAACGTAATTGCTTGAATACAATCCCACCTGGTGGTAAGCGGTGATAAAACCCTAGATGGTAAATCTTACTCTCGTAGAGTAAAAATTTAAAATTAATTTTTTTTATTTTTAAAAAACTTTTATTTAAACAAATAATAATTTTTAAAAACCTTTAATTTTTATAATTTCAACCTTTAATTAAAAAAAAATTTCCCCCCCCAAAACAAAAAAAAAAACAAAACCCTTTTTATTATTTACTTCGAGACGCCCAGATTGTAATCGGTGAGGTCGCATGTTTTAAATTTCATTCATATAAATACGAGCAACGCAACTTTAATTTCCTGATTTAATGATTTATGTGCAGAATTATGAGGTCCTCTGGAAAGATGGTATTGTGATAAGCTATTTATATATGAAATTTAATAAATATTTTATGGACGTATACATAAATAAAATGAGATATCAATCATAAATCAATGTATAAAGAAGAACTCTTTCTGAAAATGTCTATCTAGTTTCCAATAGACTTTTATAAATGTTATTCAAACATTTCCATTTTTAAACAAGTACACAAGTCACAATAGGAAAATATTTTGATGAAAACATGTTCAATTTGTGGTTAAAAAAATTGTAACTTTAACTTCATTGATTTGTTTTTGTTTTTTATTTAAATACTTTTCAGCGAACTCGTAGTTTGACGAGGACTTGGCCGCCGGCAGTTTTCTGCTGCTTTATTATCGTTTTTTTTTAAACTTATTGTAAGCCTTGTAGCAGTGCTTGAAAACAATCAATCACAAATAATGGTTTGGAGTGGATATTAATATTATTATAGAAGTGTTTGTATATCAAATGTCTGATTTGAAATATTAGTAGAAACGATGAAATTTGTGATATGATAGTGATATTAACCTTAAAATATTTTGTCAGCTTTAAGCACTTTGAGACATAAGATACGTCGTCAATTCTCTGTAGACTTAAGCTGCCGTCGAAATCTCCTAAAAACATCGTAATGTGACGCATAAAAATATCATGAAGTTTATTAACATATTTATATACTGCACATTGCATAACAGCAAATAATGTCTTCTTCGTAAAGACCTTGTAGCCAACTCAAGAAAACAAATAATTCTTTGCTAATGATACTCCAGACATTATACTTTTAACCCTCTAAATTAAAGTTCTGCTTTAGATGTAATTTCCTCATTTAACTATCGTTTCCGATCAAGTTATTCCTTTTTTACTTAGCTTTAAATTTTCGTTGGTTTTACTTTTATATTTTTTAATATTGTTTATTTACATAAATGAGCTTCTCGGTACTCTATTATAGGAAGATAATGTAAGCCATTGCCCTGTTCACACTTGTTAGATGTCAGACCCGATTTTCTATCGGATTACGGAAGACTTAATTCACACGGATATTGGATCCGAAATCACTTCGGGTTTAATAAGTTAAACTCATGTTCTGTTTTTCCACGGGTTTAATAATATCAATTTTATTAATTAAATAAACCTTATTAAGGACATTTTTGATTTGAAATACGTATTGACAAACATAAAGATAACTTTTCTGCAATTATGACGACGGCCGACGGCAGAAACAGAGGTAAGCAGTACCGAGAGGAAGATCGCTTAATGAGTGTAAACAATGTATCATACATAAATATATCCCAACGAGTTTCGACACGATTTTTTGGTCAGGCGTGCATTATCGGCAAATCATTTGATAAAGATTGTCGAAACCTATAAAAAGATCGGTGTAACAATAAGAAATTTCGGGTTTTATCCTCCGGTTATCATTACCCTAAACGAGAACGGGTCGTCGTGATTTAGGAAACAGACTGCGAATCCTTAAATATTCTATTTTCTTATATATGTTACTTAATCTAACACAAGCATTTTAAGCTAAATGTCAACGATAACAAAAGTTTATTGTATTTAGAATAAAACCAATTTTACGGGTTTTCATAATGATTTCTTAAATTTACGCGAACACTACACGTTGAATAAAACTATTATTAATAATAAATAATAGTTTTATTTACGGGTTTTATTGCGTTTTGTGGTTCGCCATCCGTAACGTTCTGTCTCCCGGAGGGGCGAAAAGAGGATTGCGGAGGCCCGTCTAGCTACGCTGAATGTATGTGGAGCAATGAACGATAAGATGGATTAAGTATGCAATGTGATGTATGATAGAGGAATAGATGTGTTATGTGTAAATGAGACGAAGCGAAAGGGAAAGTATGTCACTACACATGGCATATATACCGCTTACTGGTCCGGTGTAGACGAGACCGAGCGAGCACGCCAGGGAGTCGGTATCATCCTTTCAGAAAGAATGGGTCAATGTGTGAAAGAGTATGAATGTGTAAGCCCGAGACTGCTATGGATACGAATAAAAGTGGGCCTAAAGAAGTTGTTTGTTCTAGGGGTCTACGCCCTAGACATGTCTAAGCCCACTTGTATCCGAGAGCAGTTTTGGGAGATGGTAAGGAATGGTGTTAATGAAATGTAAGGAAAATGAAAATATTGTTATGTTAGGAGATTTTAATGGAAGGGTTGGGGTGAGGAGGCTTGGCCATGAAAGGATACTGGGAATGTTTGGTGATGAAAGTATTAATGAGAATGGTGAAAGCCTCCTCACCGAGAGTGTGGAAAGAAATCTTTTTGTGACGAACACTTTCTTTCGTCATAAGAAGATTCACATGTATAGTTGGGAAAGAGGTGATGATAGAAGCATGATAGATTTCATAATTGTGGATGAAAGAATGAGGAGCGCAGTGGTGGATACAAGGGTTTACCGGGGCTCCAACGTAGGGACGTACCACTCCAGGTAGTCTTATGCTGAATTAGGGGTTTATTCAGACGTTGGCGGCATAGGACATCTGTGTTTACCACTGCGTTACAGCGTATAAGAATTGAGAGGTTACAAGATGAAGATGTGAAAGACAAGTACAAATGCAGACTGAGAGAAAATATAAGTAATTTGGATGAGTTGTGTGTGAATGAGTTAGACTTGGAGAATGTGTGGCATAATGTTAAGAAAGGTTTAGTGGATGCAGCTACCGAAGTATGTGGTGTTAGTAAGTGAACGAATGAAAGGAAAGACAATACGTTATGGTGGGATGATGAGGTACGTATGGAAGTCATTTCCAAGTTTCGAACCGGTAGTTGATTTATTAAGCTTAAAAAAACGACAAATGAAAGAAATAATAATATTAAATTTCATTTCACCAATGACTTTTATATAGAATAGGTCCTAGCATCTGGAATATTGATAGCGCTGCTAAAATATGACAGGGTGATGATGAAGTTGTTGATTTCATGGATTAAAACATTCGTTATTGTGTAAAGTTACAGCTTGTATACATCCCTCTCCTCTTATCCTGGGAGGGTTTTAGGACAAGAAATTGTCAACGTAAATTTGTTAAATCTCTCCGTCTAAATACGACCAATTTATTATATCGAAAGAAAAAATATATACTGCTAAATTGTTAATACCTTACCTTATTGAGTTTGCGTGAGTTTAGTTGAGAAACAGCTTCTTCCTGAATGGGTTCCCGCTTCGTCATAGCGGGGAGGGGGGGAGGGAGGTTTAGTAGCTGTGGCTTGGTAACCCATGCTAAAAATAGGGGACCCACATGGCTGGCCTGAGTTGGTCAATCTGAGTGGGCTTATCGAGCCCTTGGATGTGTGTTAGTGAGCTGTGGCTAGAGCTCGAAGAACGAAAAACCGGTGGGGTAGAAAGGTTCTCATGTGGCAATCTCATACCGACAGGTGAAGTGTTGGACGTTCCTCCACTAGATGAAGTGACAACCTGGTAACACATGAGGGAAGTTTATGGAGGTGCTTTAGAATCGTGATCTGCGGCATCCCTTGGGGAGGCTTGTGTCCAGCAGTGGACTCTTGTGGGACTATAATAATGATCATGATGATGAATTATTTTTAGGTTGCTTTTAATACATATTATTTTCGTAATTTTAACTTAAATAATGTTTTCAATTTTTGTTCAGCAGTGTAATTGTGAAGATTTGTAATGATGATGAATGATGATGGCATTATATTAACATGATACGTAAATAGAACGGACGTTACGAGTAGATGCCTACCCGTAACGTTGGTTCTATTTATTTAGGTATAGGTAGGGTACAAATTTTTTATCTAAATATTTTGTCACACTGTCTTATCTCTATTATTACTTCCGTGGACGTTAACTTCTGCTGTCAGCGCCAAAATGGCGCAAATCAGATCGCCTCATTATGTCACGGTGTATAGTCAGTCCATATATAGAGTTCAGTGATATTGGCGGATACCTCAGGTCATAGATATTTTTTTAATTTCTCAGACATGCAGGTTTTCTAGCGATGTTTAAAATTGTAAATAACATAAATTTTATTCATGCCGGTGGGGATCGAATCGATACTATAAACTTTAAGCGACCACAACTCTGGTTTTTGAGTAATATTTCATAATTTTTTGAATTAAGAACGTAGGTGTGTTTCTATTGTTTAATATAAAAACAAACGCAACAAAGTATTTTTTTCATAAACAGCCTTATATGCAAAACTAACATGCCATTTGTTAAGCAAATTAGCAATAATAGTGGTCATCGGAATGTAATATCGTCACCCATATTTGAATAAATTAAATCTGTTTTGAAACGTTTTGCTCTAGATTCAGGACAGTTATGTTGCCGAAAATATTTCGAGAGCCAAACAATGCGGATTTGTTTCGGCGACACATACTATGGTATTTGATAAATATTGTGGAAAATTTGATGACCTTTATTAATTATTATTGCTAATAAACTATTCGTTATTGCTAATTTATTTCTAATTTATTCAATAGTATATGCAAAACTAACACGCCATCGTCGGTCAGTCAGTTTCTTTGTTATTTAATAGAGATCGAATTATTTTTATTTTCATTAGTTTTTTTTTTAATTCAATGCTTACTTTTTAATACATTCATACGAACATAGATTTGAAAACTGTAGATTTTAAATTTGTGGCTATAGTTTACAAAAATGCACCAGGAACATGAATCCTTTTTAAAGTTTTTTCAAAGATTTGTTAATATTCTCTAGCCGGAAATGCGGTTAGATTCGCGAAAACTTATATCAGTGATGTGATTTTTAGCAACTTTAGGTATTTGATTTCTGATTCGTCTTCTAGGTGGTTTTCTTTTCTATTTAGGAGTCCGTCTGGGCCACTCCTTTATCTATTATTGCTGCCAAGTTGCAGGGCCTGCACTACTCTGTTCCGATCTGAAAGCTGTTAGTTATTTATTAAGTCATTAGGGGTGACAATGAATCTGTAGTTTTATCTGTTTGAAGTCGGTTGCAGGTATCCACGGCCTGTAGTAGCCACTTATTAGGTGGATATCAGGTAGAATGTGAGTTCGTTTGTCATGTCAGTTTTATTAAAAAATTATGGTTTGGATATATTTTTGGTTTCACACACACACGCAACATTAGTCAGGCGACAGGGAGTTTCACGCAATTATCATGTGGGTAAAGGTTTTGTATTCTAAAATTGATACCAGCTACATGCATGCATCGAAACTCATTACAATGTAAACTTTATTTAGAACAACAAACAAATACTCAGTCAAACTGATGGTAAGTGGATGCTGCGGCTCATAGACTTCAACATCTCTTCTCGATTTAAAATCAAAATGCAGATGTATTATCACCCTTGAGGAAAAAATAAACAGCTCTTTATCTTCTAAAACGTCGTAAACAGGGCCTCCCGTAATGAAACATAACAGCCATTGATAACAGCAGCATGGCATTACCAAGTCAACATATCTATAATTTTTATCTCTTATAAAACTGAAAATTTAAATGACATCGTCGATTCATGTTTCTTAATCTGAGGTCATCAGATTTTTATGACCTTGTACGGTCGCCGACCAAAGTTTACACTCCGTACCCCGACATTTTAAATTCCGTCTCACTTTATTTACATTATTATAAAAAATATGAAAACCTTAAAAATAAGGTGGAGATTAGATATTAAAATAATTTAACTTTTGTGAAGGGCTGTAATGATGATGATAATGATAATGAATAGCTTCATACCTAAACAAGTATGAAAAGTGTGGAGCCGTGGTAATACATTAAGATTGAGACATATTAAATCAGGGGATAAGTTCATCGTTAATTTTGTTTACGCGAGCAACCCGGGTTCGAATCTCACCAGCGCCAATAAAATTTTCCTTTGTAATTTTAAGTGATGATTTTCCAAGTGCTCAGTGGTGAAGAAAAACATCAAAAGGGCATCTACATGCCTGAGGAATGAAATATTTTAGGGGAATGATATCAAGTTCGCCACTTGAGCAACGCAGCCTTATTGCTCCAAAACTGTCTCAGAAATGGAAGGGATTCTGTGACTAGCAAAGGGGTGTTTAAGGCTGTTAATAATAAGTAGCAAATTACTATATGAATTTGAATCAAAAATCAAATAATAATAAGGAAAATTTAAAATTCTATTTTGATTAAGAATAATTTAAACACAAATATATTTTTGCTGTTCTATATTACGTTACACCTCAATTCATGTGCAAACATATAATATAAATCAAAGCAATAAAAAGAATTTGGTTTCTTTGATTAGCGATTATCAAGAAAAATTTAGATATTTGCATTTTTGACATATCTCCATACGTAAATGTGATCGAAGCCTATCAATATCATGAAGTATTAATAATTGTTTATGCTACTACTTAGCTAATAATTATGAACAAATGATTAACTGTTAACCGTTATAAAGAAAATAACAATAAGTAGGATGATTGATACTTGAAGTGAACGATTAACAGTTACGTTTAAAAGTAGCATAATGTTTGTTCATCAGCTATTGACGTATTGAATCAATAATTCGTATGGAGTTTTTGTAAGAATAATTACAAGGTATTCATGTTTAAAAGTATGTTAGAAACGTAAGATTCTTTATAATAGTCTTAAGTGAGCTTACGTATATATAGTGTTCTATAAGTGCTGTTAGATCTTTAATTTATTTTAATTTTTATTGAAATATTTAATAGTCATAGTTTATAACGATTTCCTAAAGCCGTTTGATGAGTATCTGCAAACATTTCTTTTTCATCAAAAGTCAATACAAGCTACTTGTATTCAACTCTGCTGATTGACGGAAGGGGCTCTAAAAACCGTTTCATATTAGACAATCCACCCAAAAATGCTAAAACCAAATTACATAGAATTTTGACGGGGTGCAACATTACCACTGCGAGGGTATCAGCTCTGTACTCACCATCCTGTCCTTCCTGCGTGTGAATACGAGTATTACATACAAACAATACTTGCCAGCTGAAACATTCTTGGAAAGTGTTCCTGTGTCCAGCAGTGAACTTCCAAGGCTGACGATGTGTGACGTATGTGTGATTGGGGTATATCCAACTCAATGCCTATTATGAGGTTACGGTAAGACTAAGCTTAGAAGATTTGGGGTAGAACATGCAGGGCAGGTAAATAAAGAAAAGTCATGAAATTCTCTCCATAATTTGATTAGAATATTTTCTATTAAAAGGAAGGAAAATATCTCTATTAATATATTTATCTTGTCGTGGCGAGATAAGATATTCCATTAGCCAATAACATCACAAGATGATATAGGGTAATGGAATATCCTACCTCGTATTATTTTCGCCACTTATTTTTCTTTAAATTGTAAAAAGAAAAATCAACAATTATTTCAAATGTATATTTATTTATTTATTTGCACAAATACTACATTACACAAAGTACACAAATTGAAAAATTTGATTATGTGTTAAGACATGTATTGTTTAATATCAATTCTTCTTACTTCTTTTCTTATCTAAATCGCCTATTGCTCGAAACGGGTCTCGCCGTAGTGGGGAGGAATCTCCTTAAGATCAATAATTAAATAAAAATTCAAATAAATAACTTATTCAACTCAATTTTATACACTATCTCACAGTAAATACAAGAAGCCAACGGCAACACAGTTAGAAGATGTCATTGAAACTTAATGACAGGAAAAGCTACTTTTAATGTCTGAGGCACATCCGCGAAATGTACGGGACATAGCGATCGTTCTGAATAATCGTAACGCTGCATTCGATTAACGATAACAGGAATTTGCAAGAATGTTCGGAATGTACAAGCTATTAAATTTTGTGTTTCGCACGGCTGTTATGGAGGCGTCGCTCGCTGGCGTCACGCGCAGGCGCCGGCGCGGAACGCGACTCGCCGCGCGCATAAATATCACCAATCTCAGTGTTTGCACCCTATTCGATATTAAGCGTGAAGACAATTTTACATATAAACATAATATATTCAGAGAGAGACAGTGAAATATTGTTTGTTTATTTATTTAACAGTTTTCAGAGAACGTTAGCTACCAAAAATTTACTAAATGCATATAAGTCACCCAGGAGCTAATAACAGTTCCCACGTATAGTAACAATATAGCATAAACCAGCGGAATTAATGATATTTTTACACATATTAATTACTATTATTAATGTTGTAATTAATAATTGAGTTTTATTATCAAATCTTCAAGTAATCCTTGCATTTGTTTACATTAATCTATATATATAAAACAAAGACGGGTTTGTTACAACACTTATAACTCGAGATCGGCTGGATCAATTTTCATGGTTTTTGTTTCATTGGATTTTTCTTCGCCCTGAATAGCAGAATACATTTTAAAAACAATGAAAACTTGACGAATACATAATTATGAAAATGATTCATTTTCCATTTAATTATGTTCCTTTTGTTTCGTACCTGTCAAACATTTGTTTTCCTCCTGTCATCCTGTCAAATACTGTGATTGACATTTATGCATGCGTTCAGAAATGTATTTTGTGTAAACTATTTAAAAAGGGTGAATAAACTTTTGTCTGTATTTTTTTTAATCAATTAAAAATGGTTGAAAAGTGTATTAAGTAGATTTAAATAGAAGTTCCTCAATATTTTGTGTAAACTATTTAAAAAGGGTGAATAAACTTTTGTCTGTATTTTTTTAATCAATTAAAAAAGTTGAAAAGTGTATTAAGCAGATATAAATAGAAGTTCCTCAAATATTTATGCCTGCGTACAGAAATAATGACAAATGGTTAACATTAACGCGTGCGTTCATAACTTTGTTTTGCGTAAATTAAAGTTTCTATTTTCGAAAACAATTTATAAGATTTATTATTTAAGTTATCGAAAGCGTAAATGTCTTTTTATGTTGTCTATGATTTTCTAAGATATATAATTACAAAGGTTAAAAAGTGCAGTATCCAAATTAGTAGTCTATGATTTAAACTATTGTCAATCAATGTCTATGTCACGAAAGTTCAGCTACTGTTATATTTGTTTGTTTTGTGTGGTTTTGTGCAAGTACATACTCAGTATTAGTATTAGTAACAATGCCACGTCCTAGAAGATCTAATCTTTCGCAGCGAAGCCGTACAGCAATTAGGCAACGGAACATCGCGAGTCAATTATCTGATGAAGAACGAGACATTGCACGAGAAGAGCGCCGCGTTAGTATGGAGCGAAGAAGGGCTTTAATTCGTGCCACTCAAACACAAGAGGAAAGAGAGGCAGCCCGTGAAACGGCTAGGTTAGATACGAGAAATCGTCGAGCTTATCGTACAGATCAACAGAGGGATAATCTTCGACGTGCAAGAAGAAATGGTTCAAGCGTTGATTTGAATCGAGCAGCGTTTCTATATGATTGCACCATCGACTACAGCTTGCATCGTTTAGTTTGCATTGGTCCAATGGACGTTGTTTGCCAGCATTGTGGCGCATTGAAGTATGCTGGTGAAACGCCTGGTTTGTGCTGCCTTAATGGTAAAGTGAAATTGCCATTATTGGTTCCGCCACCAGAGCCATTGTGTTCCTTGCTTAATGGCGAAACTCCAGAATCACGACATTTTCTAGCGAACACTCAAAAATACAATGTCTGTTTTCAAATGACTTCATTTGTGGCGGAAATTATCGAAGAACACGGATATAATCCGACATTTAAGGCAATTGCTGGAATGTAGTTTGTTAGATTTCTATATTTGTCTCTAAAATAAAAATGGCATGTTATCATTTGAAAAAAAAAATTGTAAATCTAACTATGCCTTCGACTTTACAGATTCAAGGCCAAATTTACCATCGCATTGGATCATTGCAACCTCATGAAGATGCACAGCATAAATTCTTGCAAATATACTTCATGGGCAATATGGAAGAACAACTTGACCGGCATCAAGGGATCAACACAGCTACAAAAAGAGCAATTCTCCAAGATCTGCAGCAACTGCTTCATGAACATCATGCATTGGTCAGGCTGTTTAAGACTGCGTTAGAGCGCATGCCAAGTGATGATTATAAAGTTGTGATCAGAGCAGATAAACGACCAGCTGGAACACATGAACGCACATTTAATGCTCCAACAATTGATGAAGTGGCAATCCTGATTGTTGGTGAAAACTTAGAAACACGTGATATTGTACTTACACGACGCAATACTGGGCAACTACAAAAAATATATGAAACACACCGTTCATATGACGCATTACAATACCCGCTGATGTTTTGGCAGGGAAACGATGGATATCACTTCAATATCAAAATGATTAATCCATTGAATGGTAAGTGTCATAGTTTTCATTTTAACTTGATATACATTTTATTATGTTTGCTTTTGGTAACCAAAAAAGTTGTCACTCCTAATTTAGCAGAGAGTAGTTGTAAGAGTCGTTAACCCTATTAGGGGTTGTTGGTTTAGAAAATATTGAACAAAACTTAGTGATGACATTCTGTTTACCCCTTCAAGGAATACAGACATGGATTTTTATTCTAAAATACAAATTTTACTATATTTGTTTCGGGTGAGGAAACTACCAAGAAGGTTAGTTCGATGAATTATTACGCACATCGTTTGATGATTCGTGAAAATTCTGACAATTATTTATTGCGATTTCGTCGACTGTTTCAACAATATTGCGTTGACATGTGCGTTAAAATCGAAACGGAGCGCCTGACTTTAATTCGGTTGAACCAAGCTAAATTACGTTCGGAAGAGTATATCCATTTACGCGATGCAATTAGCACAGAAGGAGATGCAGAAAATGTTGGTCGATTGACTATTTTACCGGCTACATACACAGGTAGCCCGCGTTATATGCATGAATATGCGCAAGATGCAATGACATATGTTCGTCATTATGGTCGGCTAGATCTATTCATTACATTTACATGTAATCCGAAATGGATGGATATTATTCAACTGCTGCTTCCCGGACAAACATCAAGTGATCGGCCCGACATCACCGCACGTGTTTTCAAGCAAAAAATCCAGTCACTGATGAATTACATTGTTAAGCAACACGTCTTTGGGACCACTCAATGCTGGATGTATTCAATCGAATGGCAAAAACGAGGCTTGCCGCATGCACACATTCTAATTTGGTTAGTCGAAAGAATTCGGCCAGATCAAATAGATGACATATGTGCGGAAATTCCTGATCCTGAAACCGATCCAGACCTACATGAGGTTGTAATCACGAATATGATTCATGGACCGTGTGGCACCATTAACCGCCAATCACCGTGCATGGTCAACGTCAAGTATTCCAAACGGTATCCACGAAAATTGACGGCAGAGACCATCACGGGCAACGATGGTTATCCACTGTATCGGCGTCGATCGCCAGATGATAATGGTAGAACTATCACAACTAAAGTGAAAGTAAACGATTTCGTGATCGACAACAGTTGGATTGTTCCATATTCACCACTTCTTTCCAAAACATTCAAGGCACATTGTAATGTTGAGTATTGCAATTCGGTCAAGTCAATTAAATACATTTGCAAATATGTCACGAAAGGCAGCGACATGGCGGTTTTTGGTATCCAAGCATCCAATACCAAAGATGAAACTACGTGCTATCAAGTTGGTAGATATGTGAACAGCACTGAAGCAATTTGGCGTATATTCTCATTCCCTATTTACGAACGTCATCCCACTGTTGTGCATTTGGAGGTGCATCTAGAGAACGGTCAGAGAGTATATTTCACAGCGTCGAATGCTGTTCAACGTGCCGAAAGACCTCCAGCGACAACCTTGACCAGTTTCTTTGCGATTTGTCATAGCGATCCGTTCGCACGAACGTTGCTTTACTCGGAGATGCCACGTTATTACACTTGGAACGCTACATCGAAGAAATTTCAACGTCGGAAACAAGGCGATGCAGTTCCTGGTCATCTAGATATGCGTTCTACTGATGCTCTTGGTCATATTTACACAGTTCATCCGAAGAATGATGAATGTTTCTAATTGCGGTTGTTGCTGGTACATGTCCGAGGGGCAACATCCTTTGAATCACTACGAACTGTTAATGGTATAATGTGCCCCATATTTCGTGCAGCATGTCAAGAGCTCAATTTGCTTGAAAACGATATTCATTGGGACACGACAATCGCTAAAGCAATTATTTCTCCATCTCCAAGTCAGATACGCACATTATTTGCTATCATCATTTCGACATGCTTCCCATCGAACCCACGAGACCTGTGGAACAAATACAAAGATAACATGTCAGAAGACATTTTACATCGAATTCGTGTCAGCACAAGAAATCCCAATCTTGAGGCGAATGAGGAGATGCATAACCAGGCTTTGCTCTTGATCGCAGATATGTGTTACCTCATGTGCGGCAGTTTGTTAGTCAGGTTAGGAATGCCAGCGCCAGATCGCGGAATGAATGACGCATTTAATAGAGAAATGGAAAGTGAACGTGGAATATGATCCACATGAATTAGTCCAATCAGTTCAAACGAATGTACCACTGTTGAATCCTAAACAGAGGGAATCTATGATACATTGATTAATGCAAACGATGATGGAAATGGTGGCTTATTTTTCTGGATGCCCCCGGTGGAACTGGAAAGACATTCCTCACGTCATTGATTTTGGCCACTGTAAGTGCGAGATCCGAAATTGCGGTAGCAGTTGCTTCTTCTGGAATAGCGGCCACATTGTTAGACGGATGCCGTACGGCTCACTCAGCGTTAAAATTGCCATTAAACCTTCAAACTACTGAACAACCGACGTGTAACATTTCGAAACACTCCGCAATGGCCAAAGTTTTGGTAACATCAACAAACAAACGCGCATTGGAAGCACTTGACCGAACATTAAAAGATCTGCGCAATGACTAGAGATGTTTTGGAGGTGCGAAGATTTTACTATCTGGCGATTTCCGACAAACACAACCAGTCATTCCAAGAGCTACTGCTGCCGACGAAATAAACGCTTGCCTCAAAGCATCAAATCTGTGGCGATATGTGAAGAAACTTCAACTGTCAGTAAATATGAGAGTTGCATTGTTGAACGATCTATCTGCTGATTATTTCTCTAAGCAATTGCTGACTATCGGTAATGGCCGTGTTCCTGTTGACGAATCGAGCGGATTGATGTCATTTCCTCCAAATTTTTGCAATTTCGTCTCATCGAAAGACGAGCTTATCAACAAAGTATTCCCGGATATCATTGCCAACTACAAACATACTAAATGGTTAAATGAGCGTGCAATTTTGGCGGCTAAAAATAAAGATGTAGATGACCTAAATTTTATAATTCAGAATCAAATCGCAGGTACTCTGCATTCATTCAAATCTATCGACTGTGTAACAAACGAAGATGAAGCCACTAATTATCCAACTGAATTTTTAAACTCCTTGGATGTGCCTGGTTTACCACCGCACAATTTACAATTGAAGGTTGGCTCGGTAGTAATTATGCTTAGAAATTTAAACCAAGCAAAACTGTGCAATGGAACGCGTTTGGTGATAAGAAAACTGATGAGCAATGTGATTCACGCGTCGATACTCAAAGGAAAATTTAAAGATGAGGAAGTTCTCATTCCAAGGATTCCGATGATCCCAACGGATATGCCCTTTGAGTTTAAAAGAATTCAATTCCCGATTCGTCTTGCCTTCGCCATGACGATTAACAAGTCACAGGGCCAATCCTTGACTATTTGTGGCCTCAATCTAGAAAATTCATGTTTTTCTCATGGTCAATTGTACGTGGCATGTTCACGTGTCGGCAAACCATCCGCTTTATTTGTTCTTGCGCCTGACAAAAAAACAAAGAATGTCGTTTACCACAAGGTGCTTGAATGAAAAGAGTTAATCGTTTAATTCAGTCATTTTTTGCTGACACGTGTTTGAAGTACTTAATTTTTTTTAATTCTCTTTCTGTATGTATTATTTATCATAATAAAATACTTTTTTATATCTATCTGTATTTTTATTTTGTATCATTGTATTACGTTCATCAAAGCCTAAATTAGTTCAGCTAAAAGGTAACACGACATTCATTGACTGTTAGGCGGTACGAAGTTCGCCGGGTCAGCTAGTTTATTATAAAATGTCAAGCCCACTGCTACCTATGTTCGTACAACTTGGATGGTCAACCGTAGTTTGTTCTTTAATTT
This sequence comes from Parnassius apollo, assembly GCA_907164705.1. Classification (NCBI taxonomy): domain Eukaryota; kingdom Metazoa; phylum Arthropoda; class Insecta; order Lepidoptera; family Papilionidae; genus Parnassius; species Parnassius apollo. The sequence goes on from CAJQZP010000693.1 coordinate 29,307,825, forward strand.
GAGTTATTATCCGGAAGATGTCGATTTTTTTGAAAGTGTATGCTGTTGTACGTGCGGCCTTTACAGCTTCTTCGAATTGGTCTGGAGAGTGAGGACCCACGAGCTATTGACTGCAACGATTCTGTCGTCGGCGACGCGTCCGCTTCGCTGACTACAGTCTCGTGGCACCCCGACTCCTGCTTTTGAAATAGGGCTCCTCAGCTGGGGGTGGGGGGGTCGATGTGATTCAAGAGCCACTCTGAAAGAGGTACGAACCTCGGATTGAACGACTATCGTAATGAGGGAGGAAGATGTCGCTGATTATCTTCTGTTTTATTTCTGAGTTCTGTTTACGACACCAGATGATGATATGGTAAAGATTTCTTACTCTGCTACTAAGCTGCCAATTTATTTACATGTGACTGTGACCTTATACTTTCAAAACTGAATACGCAAGTGTTTTTTTCTTGAAATTTTAAGAGGCATAAAAATAATTAAAAGTAAAAAAGGAAAGTAAAAATAATATTTTTGTATTCAATTAAAATTTGCAATGTTTTACAAATCACATGTTTGATAATATACTTAACCTTAATGTATTGACTATATTATATTTAGCTAAAACAGTTGAAATACTTGATTTTTTTTTCTTGAATCTTAAGTGTATTTAACATTTAAAACTAAAGTTAATTTATTAACATTGAAAATATTTAGGTCTCCATCTAATTAGCTTAACAGGTTAAACGAATCTGATAACGAAATCAGTGACGCGAATAATTGAATCTAAAAATTTTACGATGTAATAAATATGAAAAACCACAAATGATTCAATAAAAAATCAATTAATTTAATAAGTAGCTTAATGGCAACATACAAATGCAAAGAGAAGTCGTCAATTATTAGTTATTGGAAATTGTTTAACTTTTAACATTCAAAGCTCGGCTCGGTGATACAGGAAGAGTCATCCGTAAACAAGTGTATTGAAAAAGGTGGCCTCGGCAGTCGCACTTAATAGAATAGGTCTATGTCAGTTCATCGGAACCAATAATATGATTTATTTCGTTGAATTTGTTTTCGCTATAATCTTGTCTTCAATATTTTTAGAATTGCCAAAAAAATAGTTGGATGCAGGAATTTTGTAAAATAAAAGCCCAAATGGAAACTAAATGTTTGCGTCGATTTAGTAAACACAATAAATAAATGTTTTTATTTAATTTTACTTCTAACTTCGTTACTCATTGGACGGTTGGACGGTTCTTCCCAGCATAATCCGGTCACAAGCCATCGCAGGCACAGTCGAACTACACACATCGGTTGACGCTATATCTTGTTGGCTCTTAAAATGGATCCTGCGAACTACTTTTCATAGAGGTATCAAAACACAACTGTTTACATTTATAGAGTATACGCAGTGGTGTGAAAAACTGTAGAGTCCTTTGAACAAGCGAACATAAACTCCTTTGTTCTTAATGTTCTTTGTAGTTTTCATTACTTATTAACATGTTTCCACGGGGAAAATCAGTAATCAGAAAACATTTTATATTTATAAATCGTTGAAATAACAATAAGTAAATAATTATTAATATATAATAGATCCTCAGGACCGTGTCTTGCGGCATTCCATTGCTTAATTTCAGCAGCGGATTTGTATGACGTAATGACGGTGAAGATGATGAAATTAATACTTCAGTTTCTTATTTTTATATTACACATATTATCACCTTTTATGGCATAAAACAAAAACCTGGAAGAAAAAAACAAAATGTCATGGCTGGTGGGCGCAACGAGCGGTGTCAAAATATCGAGTAAGGACGATTCGAAGGTCGCATTCCGTTGCACCGCCGTGTTACTCTTTTTTATATCTTAACGATGCCACCCGACAAAGGGATTTGTATTGCACAGAAATCGAGTCCGCAGCATTCGAAAGGAATAACAGAAATACCTGTCTAATGCTTCTTCTGTCTCGAATAAAAAAATTATAATACATTAAAATTTGTTGCTCCAAAGTTTGGAAAAATATTTATATAGAATTCTATATCACAAAGTTAACTAATCTGGATCTAAAATAAACTAATGACCAAAACGTAAAGTCATAAAATAAATAGTGCAATTTCAGATTCTTATACTAGTTACTTAAGAAATGAAACACATTTGAGAAAAATGATAATGTTTTTGTAGACATTTAGTTATATCTTTCTAATAATGTTATCGCATTTTGACGTGATATGCGTCAAAGCGTACTATAATAATAATATGATAATATAATTGGCGTTATTTTTTATATATACACATCCACCTGATGATAAATGGATGCTGTGGTCCGTAGACATCTACATTTATCCTCGATTAAGAATACAAACGCAGATTTGTCACCCCTGAGGACTAAGATGGAATGCCTCGTTTCAGTAAAAATTGGTCTCCGGATCTCTACACTCCTCATAAGAAATACAGCAGTATTAAGCTGCTATTTTGCACTGGTATTGTAAGAGGGCGTCGTACTTTCCCGGTCGAGCCGAACCATTCGTACTACAACCATAATACAGCTGCATATTTTATATCATGGCTGTCAGAATATTGGTTTAAGCATTGATTTATATATTACACTCAGTGTTATATAACTCAATGGGTTTAAGGCCGTTAGAAATCAATTGTTTTATTCGTAAAAATTTTGTTCTCGTCATCAAAATGTGTAAATAACTGTTTTTATTTTTTAAATTAAAGTTTTTATGTCTTATAATTTCATATTTACAATGCAATTGTGAAGAATTTTTAATATATAATGACTTAATAATGGTTTCATAATATTTAAAAATGATTTGTAAATGATATTTACAAATTATAAAACGTAATTAAATATTATCTCTAACTTTTAAATATTTCGTCCTAAATTTAAAGTAAATATTACAGAACTATTGAATTAATTCCATAAACATTACACGATCGTCTAGCCCACTGGTCAGAATTAGCGGATGCTGAGCCTGGGTCTTTTAGTTGCAGTCAACTTTTATGCAAGAACATATTATGTTGTTGTTTATCAGGAAGGTTAGGACAGTGTGTCAACTTTATGAAAGTTCAGTGTATTCTCTTTGTGTCGAGTCTTTTTACGTTGGGTTCATAATCTCCATTGTTCAGCGGTGATCATAATTTAGCATGCCAAGTTAGATATGGCACGGTTAAAAACAAAAACGAAAAGCATTTTTTTTAATCCGGCTTATTCAACAATGTAGTTATAATTAGGTTTACTGTTAAGCTAGGTATATATAATAGAAATCTCACGAAAAACTTTTATGTGAAAAGAGGGCCATGACTAAAGATTTGAAATCTGTACGGGTGCCAAGCTCCACAGCACTTATTTTAATCATAGCTATAGGATTGTACAACGTTTTTCAATTAACTTATAAGAAATGTGTTAGATTTGGTATTGAATTGGTACTCGGCAAATTATATATTTAACTAAATTAAGCTTATTTGGCCGAGTAAGGAAATGGGGAGATCTCCCACCGAGCCTGGTATTCAGACCGTGCTAAACGCTCCGTGTGTTAGTACTGACTGTTTTATATATAGCACAATAGGTACTTTGGAACTTTGATAGCGTGATTTAAGGCTTTGCGTTTCGCTTGTGGCGCGACGACAGTGCCGCCACATCACCCCCTGCTCAGACCAAAGGGCGATGGTACAGTCTAGTTGTGAACGTATATGCAAGTGCAAGGGATTTCCTTGTAATGTGCGGTGAGTAGAAAAGAAGACTGGTAATCCGCGAGTCCCGTGAAGCAGAGGCAATGAGTAAGGCTCAAAATCGTGCCGAACATTGTAGCGCAAAGAGTAACTTAAATACGTAAACCATGTAGATACAGTTAGATGGCTTCCGGGATCTGACGACTGCAGATGGAGCAATGACAGTAGCAGAGGACGATGACGAAAGCTTGAAGTTGAGGTTTTCGAAGGTTGCATGTTTCGTGCTTAAATCATATCTTAATATAATATCATTATTAGGCTTATTCATTTAATTCTAGGTTTCAAGGTACATAAGTAATAGTAATACATTCCATATTAAACATGCAAAATTAAATTTACACTTCTGGTACTACGACATCTCTTGTACAGTTGTTAGCTTCCGCCAATAAACGAACGTTGTCGCCGTCGCTGAGTTCAGCCAAGAGGGCATCATCACCAAAACACTACAATAAATGTAAATATTAAATTGCTAAATAATTTGATTCATGTTAATATTAATTTCAACTTCTTTATATTAGATATGTAATGCACTTTATAAATAGAACTTATATTAAATATGTGTATACATATATTATAGACCAAATTTGTAATCAGGGCTTTACTTATAATGCCCGGGCAATATGATTAATGACAAGTCAAATCGGACAGAAATACTGATTTATCTTCACTATTTATTACATTGATTGATCATTATAAATATATACACGTAACTGTTTGGCAATTTGACAGAAAATAACCTAATCTAACCCAACCTAACCATGTTAATTACTTTTATAAGACAATACGTTAATAATGTACCAAATCTTAAATTATAAATTTACGCAAAAATGTGAACGAAGGTAAAAACCAGTTTGTAGTATCAAATTGCAGCAATAGTATATTCCTTCCTTAACGTTACAAACAAAAAATAATTTTGACGAAAAACTTTATTCTCACTGTGATTAAGTATTAAATATGAGACATCAAAAAAACTTTACCTAGCCTAACCTATTGATCATTACTCTGCCCAATCAGTAACGGACTTTATTAAAAATCCCGGTCAATTTAATTAATTCAATAGTTTTTATCGCATTACCACTCAAATTGCATTTCATATTGCGGGCATTATGAATAATTTATCCCTTTTAATCGTTTGGTCCATAATAACATATATAAAATTAAAGCCATGATGGTGATCACGATTTATGAGATAAATTTTAAGCTTATCAAAGTCTGAATTTGAAATTAACAACTGTAATATTTTGAGCTGTCTATACATTTACGGATCTACAATCAAACCCAGTCTTACTTTTATGGATTTTCGGGTGGGTTTTCTGACGAATATTAAAGAAACATTCAAATTTTATAGCAAGCCAGTTTACATCTAAAATCTTTGGTTGAGTTTGTTTGTTCAAGATAGTACAAAAAGCTTATAATACTATTATATCCTATTATGAAGAAACTCAATTATAAATAAAGAATAGTGATACTAATGATGTACGTTGTACATTAGTCACTCGATAATTTTCTTGGCGTCATTTTTTGAAAATAGCAGGGAAATTTCATGTTACCGTAGTATACGCAAACCATGTGAGCACGAGTGTAGTGCAGTGTGAACCATGTAGTGGTGGTGTAAGTATGTCCACTACCCCATATCATCCCGTAAGTGTCATAAGATGCGACAGTGGAAAACAAATCAGGAGATGGGCAGCAGCATCTTTCTGATAACGACTAATACTAACGACAAATATCCCCCACCCCCTCATAGATTGCCACATAGGGGGATGGGATGTTCAGCAGTGGGGTTAAATAGGCTGTTGCGGTAATGGTAGTGTACGCGTTAATATAGGAGTCATCCTCTTGATCGATCTCGGCACCCCGCAATGTGAGTCTTGAAAATTAAAAACAGTTTTTTAACAAGTGTTGGTTACGGCTGGGATTAAAATACGAGAAGTAGTAATCCCCTAATATGTCACATTTTCAAAAATAGGAAGAACAATATAAGATTGCGTTGTACTGCATATCTGCCATAAAATATAAGAGACCCGGTGACGGGGAGCGTCAAAGGTGTGAAATGTTTATAATAATAATAATGTCCTCCAGATCGAATTTAGTTCTCAACGGAGATTAGCCATCTGCGCGGTGCACGGAGGTACATGTCACGCAAGCACATGTACACTCTCTTTTCCTTCACTCTAACAGTCCGTTAAGATTGAAATCCTATGCGATCGGATTGAGATAAGGCGGGCAGGCACGGGGTTGAATCACTGCCATCTTCCTGACTCCGGGTTGGCACAAAAACTTTTTTAGAACAAGTAGAAGAACGACGCAGAGAAAATCCACCAACGGGGTGCCGTTTTATTTGCTTTATGATATTATCCTATATATTATATATATATCAGATTTTTTAGATGAATATGTACAAAATAAGCTTGCATATTTTGTTTCTTGAAACTTAGAAGTTTTAGTTTCAAGGACATCTTACGTGTACGTACATGTTTTGAGGACAGATGACGTACATATTAAGCCACAGTGATAACTATTTATGAAAAAAAAAACAAGCATATGGAGTACAGTAACAGAAACCGTTACTGTACTCCATATGTACCGTATCATGGACAATGCGACCTATAATTAAACTATACCGTACTATTGTACGCATTGAATAATATACAAAAATGTAAAGTTGTATGTGCTCCTAATATCCTGCGATATGAGTAACGCCGTTGTCAAAGCTAAGTTTTGCTGTTTTGTTGCAACTCTCAAACGGGAGGCGACCAAGTAAGGGATATCCTGCGTATACTACCTGACTGTCTTTTATAACGGGATAATGTCGTCCTGGTTGAACCGGTCATGGGGACATCATTACATATTTTCGTATAATATTTTTTGACTTCGAAATAAAAATAAACATTTTTGTATACTTAAGTTCATTTGCGTTGGTTTTGTTTTTAACAAACTTGTTGCTTAAACAAAATGATAAAGCATGACACTAATTCTTAAAATGTAACCCACAAACATTTATAAACATATTTTATCAAATTTGCTAGTATCTTGTATACATGTGTATATATAAGCGGACAATGACACAATGTGGGGGCACATGTCTTTCCAAACATCGTATAATTTGATACAGATTTTACCAAATGCAAAGGTGTTTATATACACAGCGCTCAAAAACAATAAATAAAAGTGTGTTGTAAATAAATTCATTATAAATTTAAAACAGGGTAACAACTTATTTGCGATACTGTAAATAAATTGACAAATATCCATTCATTAATTTCTCAAAAAATTCATGATTTAAATACTTTAATCGCTGGCTGCATTATCTTTAATTGAACAAAAGCGTTTTATTTTGTAATTTTACAAATGTTATCCTTTTTGTTTATTGACTAATATATATATATATATATATATATATATAATAAAAAACTATTAATTATGAGTTGAGGGATGAGAGATATGATTGCAATGCAGTGGACGATATGAATGACAAGCTCGTGGAAACTGTCCACGCGGTCGGAGCTAAGTTCTGCAAGACCCGCCGCAGAAGAACACAAAAACTCTCCGATCACACTCTTAATCTCATGGCTGTTAGACGGGAGATGAGGCTGCAATCGTCAACAGATTTGACAGCATACAGGCAACATAACAGACAGATCTCCGAATGCATGCGGCGAGACTTACGCAACTTTAATACTGCTCGTATTAAAGAAGCGATCGAGCGGAACTAGGGCTCCAATGTCTTTGCCAGAGATCTGTCTGCCAGTAAGATCCAACTGTCAAAGCTGAAGACTGAGTGTGGCAGCATCGTTTTCTGGACACCTGAGATTTTGAGTGAGATTGAGAGGGTCTATGGGCAGCTGTACAACTGTTGGAGCCACACGCAAGTGTGGCTACAACGATGATGTGACAGCTATGGTGGTGACACTACTCCGATGATATCCCGGGCGTCAGTCTAAGCGAGATTAGAATGGCTCTCCAGCACCTTAAAATGGCAGGGCCCCAGGCGAGGATGGAATTACAGCGGAGCTTCTGAAAGCGGGTGGAACACCGGTACTTGAAGTCCTTCAGAAGCTCTTCAATTCCGTCCTCCATGGTGGCACTACTCCGGAGGGTGGAGCAGAAGTACGGTGGTCTTGTTCTTTAAGGCGACAACGCTCTCTTGAAGAACTACAGACCGATTTCCCTTCTGAGCCGCGTCTACGTGCCGTTTTCGAGAGTCATTACGAATCGTCTCGCACGCAGACTCGACGACTTCCAGCCTCCCGAACAAGCCGGTATCCGAAAAGGCTTCAGTACCCTAGACCACATTCATACTCTGCGGCAGATTGCACTCTTCGGTCTTCTGTACACTTTGTCTGGCGTATGTGGACTATGAGAAAGCCTTTGATTCCATCGAAATTTGGGCGGTGTTACAGTCCATTCAGTGGTGCCAAGTTGACTGTCGGTATATCGAAGTTCTGAAGTGGTTGTACAGTAGAGCTACGATGGCTATCCGAGTACAGAACCAGAGCTCGAAACCTATCCAACTGCAGAGAGGTGTAAGACAGGGTGACGTTATATCCCCGAAACTCTTCACCGCTGCATTGGAAGACGTTTTCAAGCTACTGGACTGGAAAGGATACGGTATTAACATCAATGGCGAGTACATCACTCACCTTCGATTTGCCGACGATATAGTCCTTATGGCAGAATCGCTGGAGGACTTAAGCACTATGCTCAATGACCTCAATAGTGCCTCCCAAGGATAGGTCTTAAGGTGAACATGGACAAAACAAAGATTATGTTTAATGTCCATGTCACACCTATGCCGGTAGTTGTGGGGAGCACTATGCTCGAAGTTGTTGACGAGTACGTTTACCTGGGACAAATAGTCCGACTAGGTAAGTCCAACTTCGACCGAGAGGTCAATCGACGGATTCAACTCGGCTGGGCAGCGTTCGGGAAATTACTACACATCTTCACGTCAGGTATACCTCAATCTCTGAAAACTAAAGTGTACAACCGGTGCGTGTTGCCAGTAATGACTTACGGATCAGAGACGTGGTCCTTCACCGCTGGCCACATGAGGACGGTCAAGGTCGCTCAGCGGGCTATGGAGAGGGCTATGCTCGGAGTTTCTCTGCGTGATAGACTCAGAAATGAGGATATCCGCAGTAGAACCAGAGTGACCGACATAGCCGAACGGATTAGTAAGCTGAAGTGGCAATGGGCCGGCCATATAGCTCGAAGAATCGATAACCGATGGGGAAGAAAGGTTCTCGAGTGGCAGCCTCGTACCGGTAGGCGTAGTGTAGGGCGACCCCCCACTAGATGGAGTGACGACCTGGTAAGACATGCAGGAAGTCGAAGGATGCAGGTGGCTCAGGACCGTGCTTTGTGGCGTTACTTGGGGGAGGCGAATGTTCAGCAGTGGACTTGTGAAGGGCTGTAATGATGATGATGATGATGATGATATATGTCGTGGCCAGCTCGTATACCGATCATATCTTAAAGTAATCCGACATTTCGTGAAATAGTAGTAGAAATTTAACAGTATTTGTTGACTATGATGTCATAATACAGCTTGTCCGAATCAATGAATAGAGATCGTTTGACGATATTAAATTCAAATAATCGAACAACATTGCTATTTCATGATAGTATGCTCATATCGTAAAATGGTTCTTCACCGCTAGCGGCGCTGATAGCATGTTTTAACACAAAGTTTTTAGCAGAATAAACGCAACTTTATGCCTTATTTATATAATAAATAAATGTTCGCGGCTTTGCAGACGCGACACGCCTACACACATCACATTATCATGGGAGACTTTAACACCGACCTATCTGGGGTTTCTCTTAAATCTTCGAAACTGAGGTCGACCATGTTGTCGCATAATTTCACTATTTTGCCTCTAAATGCAACACATCACAACTTCCACTCTGCTGACACCTGGATTGACCTTATTGCCGTCTCCTCCGTTGATCACGTTGTCAATTATAGACAATTCCCTGCTTCTGGATGTTCACGGCATGACCTGCTTTATCTGTCATATAAATTAAAGTCCCCCAAGCCTTTACCTGTGTCCATCTCTATTCGTAGTCTTGCTAGAATAGATATGGACAAGCTTAAATCTGATGCAGATGCTATTAACTGGTCATCTGTATATACTGCTTCCACAGTTGATGAAAAAGTCGACTTCTTTAACAGCAACATATTAGGACTGTATAATAAACATGCTCCTAAGCGTGTTGTTCGACTGAAGCGTCCTCCTGTTCCATGGATCACGGTTGGGGTAAGATTGGCTATGGCTAAACGCAATAGAACTTTCCGTGCTTTCAAGAAGAATCGCACTGAGGTAAAGTGGCAAGCATATAAAGCAGCAAGAAATCGATGCAATCAGATGGTGAGAGCTGCTAAACGCCGATATATCCACGAACAACTACTTAATTCATCTTCGGGTGATATATGGAAGTTTCTGAATACGCTTGGATATGGAAAAACGCAATTTGACTATAATAGCGTCACCTCTTCTCCTGACGATTTTAATCGTCATTTTCTGTCTTCTCAAATAGTTTCTGATGCTTCTAGAGCTAATGCCATCTCTTTTATATCTTCCATGCCTCCTTACTCTCATGAAACTTTTACTTTTACTCCTGTAGACGAAGACGAGGTACGCAAAGCACTTTCCTCTATTAAATCGAAAGCCGTTGGATGTGATGACGTGAGTAGGGTAATGGTTTTGCACGTGCTGGATTCTGTTTTACCCGTGATAACTCATATAATTAACTTTTCGCTGATGAATGGTGCTTTTCCAACTCTCTGGCGTAAAGCCTTTATAATTCCCATCCCAAAAGCTACTGAATGCAGCTCTTTATCTAATTTCAGACCAATTTCTATTCTGCCTTTTCTTTCTAAGGTTCTGGAAGCTGTCGCTCATAAACAGATTTCTGCTTTTGTTTTCTCAATGAATATTCTTTCCCCTTATCAGTCTGGTTTCCGCCCGGGTCATTCTACTACTACTGCTCTTCTCAAGGTTACGGAAGATATTCGTGAGGGGATGGAAAAATCAAAACTCACCGTTCTCATCTTAATTGATTTTTCTAATGCATTTAATTCTGTCGATCATGGTATCCTGTTAGCTCTTCTTTCTCATTTGAATATCTCGTCTTCAGCTCAGGAATGGTTCTCAACATATCTTCGGGGGCGCCAACAGGCTGTGCGTACTGGTCATATACTATCTGACTGGCGTGATGTGTCAGTTGGCGTCCCTCAAGGCGGTATTATCTCTCCTCTTCTGTTTTCCATTTTTATAAATCTCATCACACTAAATCTCAAGAGCTCTTACCATTTGTATGCTGATGATCTGCAGTTATACGCGCAAGTGGAGCCTTCAAATATCCTAAGTGCTATTTCACTGTTAAATGATGATTTAAAATATATCTCAGAATGGTCTACTGTGTATGGCATAAACGTGAACCCGTCTAAATGCCAATCGATAATCTTAGGTAGCTCAAGATTATTATCTAAACTGGATATTGCCACCCTACCATCAATTATGTTTAATAATAATGTCATACCATTCTCTACTAGCGTAAAGAACCTTGGTCTGTACATCGATGGTTGCTTAACATGGAACAAACATATACAGGAGGTGAGTCGCAAAACTACTGGAACTTTGCGATCTCTATATCGATTTAAAAACTTTCTTCCCACCAATACCAAGATTTTACTTGTCCAATCACTTATTGTACCGATTATTGATTATGTCGATGTGTGTTGCTCAGACCTGTCTCAACTTCATCTTAATACATTGGATCGTCTGCTAAACAACTGCATCAGATACATTTATGGTCTTCGTAAATACGACCATGTATCTTCCTTTCGTACACAGTTAAACTGGTTGCCTATCCGTCAGCGCAGATATGTTAGAATACTCTGCACCCTTTTCTCAATTTTGAACGATCCATGTGCTCCCGAGTATCTGAAATCTAAATTTCAATACATGGGAGATTCTCATAATTTTTCTCTCCGTTCCTCGGCCAATCTTAAGTTACTCACTCCTTTACACCGTACTGGTTATTTATCTCACTCTTTCGCCCTCGTGGCCATCAGACTCTGGAACGACATCCCTCTTGACACTAAAAAAGCTCCCAACAAATTCGTCTTTAAAAATCAAGTCCGTAAGTATATGATTAAATCGTTGCAAGTTTGAATTGACTAAGCGCTCTTTTTCGTATATATTTCATATTTGTTCTGACATATATAATATTTATACGAACCTATTGTGTATGTATATATATATATAGATATATATTTATGTATTTATGTGTATACAGTGTATGTATGTATGTATGTATGTATGTATATATATTATATTATATATTATATATGTATATATATGTATGTATATAATATCTATGTATTGTTTATTACATATATTACTATTTCTTTTATCATCTCTATTTGATTATTGCTGCACCGCCTCCATAATGTCTATCTCTGTTTAGCCTAATGGTTGACTGGGAGAGAATTCCCTATGGCATTAAGTCCGCCATATGTACTTTTTTTGTGCATGAAAGTATAAATAAATAAATAAATAAATAAATATCAGCGATAGATGGTTGGGGTGCGTCGGAACATCATTTATTAATGTTGCTAAATTAAAGCCCACGCGAGCGAAGTCGCGGGTAAAAAGCTAGTAGTTTTATAAGAAGAAATTAAGTTTTTTATTATCATAATAATTTTCTAAGGCGATTCAAAAAATTTAGATCGGAAGATTCAAAAAATTTACATTTTGATTCAAAACAAAAAAAATTACAAAATTTTTTTTTTTAAATTTTATATTAAAGAATTTAAAATAAACTATTATTCTCCCATTTATTATATCAGAAAATTCTTTATAGATTTTTATATATTTGATGAAAAATAAAATATTCCTAGATTCTGGTGATGTGTTTATATATGTATTACTCTGGGTATATTGTACATGAAACGTCAACACTAGAATGTAACATGAAACATTTTTAAATATTCCGATACACACTAAAATTAATAGGTCAACGAATATTTTAAAATGTGACCGGCTAGGAATTTATAAATTCAGGAGTATAAACAAGTGGATGTTGACAGAGAGCGGCCAGAAATTAAAAGTTGTAGTTTGGCAGGGAATCGGGCCAACCTTAAATTTCAATAATTTTGTGACAATTTTTGTTGAAATATTTTTTAAACTCAATATTGTAGGTTAAAGTTATCTTATTAAAAAAATTGTAAAGCTATTATAAAATATTTAACCTTAATAAGAAGACCCAAGGTAAGACGTAAAGTCGAGATGAAAATGTTATCAACAAACACAAAGAGATCAGCATTTTTTTTGAATATCTTTTATTTTTTTGTACTAACTAGGACCCGAACTGAATTAGCAAGAACGCTGTGTTTTTTATAGCATTGGATGACAAACGAGCACACAATGCATCTGATGATAAGTGGATGCTGTGGTCCATAGACATCTGCATTGAGATCCTCAATTGGGAATCAAAATGAAGGTGTGTTGTCACCCCTGAGGACTGAGATGAAATGTCTTGTTTCCAGTGAAAAAGGTATCTGATTCTCTACACTCACCATACAAAACACTGATGAAAATCTTTTAATATTCTTGATAGTTTTTGATGCATCTCTATTCCAAGTATATCAAATTTTCCTTATAGTTTAGAATAGTTATATAAGTATAATTATGGTATATAACTGACAAATTATAGTATTGTATATAACGAGTATATAAATCTCATGGTCACTATTGCTCGAGAAACCGAACACTGATGGGGAAGAAAGATTACCGAGTGGCGGCCTAGTAACGGTAAGCTCAGTGAAGGGCCCACCACCAGATGGAGTGACGACTTGATAAGATATTCAGGAAGTCTATGCATGTAGATGGTTCAGAATAGTAATTTGTGGCAATCCTTGTGAGAATCCAATGTTCAGCAGTTGGCTTGTGAAGGGCTGTAATGGTGATGGTGAATTTATTCTAAATTTACATTTTTCTGCAGTCCAGTGGGATATTAGTAGAGAAATAAAAAGCTGGTTTTAAAGTTACATCCTTGTTTAAAATTAGTAAGCACCACATAGCAAAATTTATATACCGGTGTCATTCAACATGTCAGAACATCTCACTTCCAAAACAAGTTCTCGACTTTTTTGACCACATAAATAACCGAAAACTTTCTAACACAGAAGCCGCATGAATGTTTGAATTTAATTTGAATGATCATTGCCAACTTGAGTCAATAGAGGTCAAACTTTATGATATTTTCACATTATTCTTTTTTATGTGTAATTTAGAGTTTTTTTCAGGTAGAGCCACGCTGCATTTATATTCTGGTTATGGCACGAATGGGTTGGCTCGACCGGGGAAGGTAGTTAATTCATACACTATTGTAAAGGAGAGCATTACAGTGGAATGATCATGATTTATTAAATTTACGATTCCGTGAATAAACTGTAGATTGAAAGTCAAATACTGACTTAAAACCCTGCAGGGTGAATCTACTATGTAAAAACTCTTAATAATAATTTCTTACCTCTAAGGAACTAAACCGTTTTAAGGTTTCGTTTTAATTAACTAATTTTCGGTTATTATTTGTGTATTCTTATTCATTAAAGTTACATTAATTAAACCTAAAGCTTAAAAAAATTAAGATAACAAATGCAATATAATTAGTATCTCACAAGTGGCTTAAAACGATCACAATGAGTCTAGGGTGTTATTCTCAGACAACACGTATTTGGCGAACAACTGAACGAGGCAGACACATACAAGTCTTCAGGAAGAGTAGCCATGCTGCAGTTATATTAGTAGTATAGTTGTAGCACGAATGGGTCGGCTCGACCGGGGAAGGACCACGCTCTCACAGAACACCAGCGTAAAATAGTAGCTTAATGTTGCTGTGTTTCGTATGGTGAGTGTAGAGAACCGGATACCCTTTTTACTGGAAACAAGGCACACCATCTTAGTCCTCACGGGTGACAACGCATCTGCATTTTGATTCGTAATCGAGGATATATGTAGATGTCTATGAGCCATAGCAGGCACCTACCATCAGGTCGACTATGTGCTCGTTTGTCATCCTATTCTGTAAAAGAAGTCCATTCGGGCGGGAGAACTTATCCAGGGACACGGCAATTTAACTCTCCATAATGCCATGATGATGTGTTGAAACTTGTAAACAGGCCAGGTTGGTTGCAAATGGGTGAAAAGCTTAAACTTATGCTGGATAATGCCCTCTGTCCAGAGTTGTCGCATTATGATGTGACTGGAAGAACATAATGCGACAACCCTCGTCTGGCCCGCCCAGTCCCTGAACTTAAATCCGATTGAGCACGCGTGGTATTCTTCAATAAAAGGCTTTAGGAATTTTTCCGAAAATTCGGTGAACGAAAGTATATTTTTCATACGTGTTAACCGAACCTGAGACTTTATTCCGTAAAGAGATATTAACAACCTCATTTTGCATATAAGCTATGAACTAATTTAATATTTAATTATATTTTGTTTCTTTCTTAAATTATTATTTCGTTAGTCACCAAAAAACGGAAAATCTTATTTCAGTACGAGGTCAACTTATTTTAGATTTATACTTTAAAAGCCATTAAAAATTTTTATCCAATTTCTTGGTAGTGTATAAAATGCTGCACGTTTTGATAAAACAATTTTTCAAGAATTAGACTGTTTTTTATAACATGAAAAACTCCGCTTGTAAAAGTTTGAGCAAAACACTCTTGAAAGAACATCGATTCCTACCAAGGATGATACGTGAGGCTATTGAAATTTAAAACATCCTTATTTCAATACAGAAGTCCGCTGGGTATTACCACCTGCTCAAGATCTTGTCATTAAAAATATAGATCCAAGTCCAAGCACACCACTGCAAGCCTTCAAGTTACTATAAGCTAATTATGTGCAGGGCGGACCAAAATTAAAAATTAAAAGCTAAAGTTATTACGTTTAACTATTATATCGGGATGTCAAACACCATAGTTTATCCCGTGACCTTGAAGTGGGTGGTGCAAAACACTCAAAACGTTGGGAGTTAAAATTGTAGTTAAATTAAACGCGGTAAAATCCGTAAAAGTAGTTTTATTCATTATGAAGTGTTCGCGTTAACATAATTCAAAGAGTAAAACTTACAGCGACAGAATCAAAAGGTTTCTCATAGTTCACTGCGTGTTAAATTGGACTCTTCGATCTTCTGTACCATTTATCGAGGGGTATGAATGTGGCCAATGGTTCTAAGAGCTTTTCGGAAATTGGCTTGTTCGGAAGACTAGAAGACGTCAAGTCTGCGTACGAGGCGATTACTAATGATTCAAAAACAGCAGCTAGACTAGACTCGGCTTACAAAAGATATCGATTTATATTTCTTCAATAGAACGTTATCATTGTAATTGCAATGGTTTTTCTAATGAATCGTTACTCATGGAGAAATTATTGTCATTACTGTCAGACTTTGCAGGCAGATTAGCACATACCTAAAGTTTTTTTCTTCGAAACTCTTTGCAGTTATATACCCGAAAGGCTTCCCCACTGTATCGAGCAGTTGCGGGAAGAAGTTTTTAGCTTTCGGACTACAGAAAGAAGTTTTCACGTTACTGATTGGAATAGTCATTGTTGAAAAAGCGTTGTCTTATCCAGACGGATAGGTCCAGGACAGGACAAATTTTACGACTAGGTAAGTCGGCGGCTCCAACTCGGTATGCCAGCGTTCTGGAGAATGCGACACATCTTCTCACACACAATCGTCACACATTAGTAAAAAAATTTGAAAACAAGATTATCCAATCAGTGAGTGTGTGTGATAACATATAGAAGGTCACCCAGCATGTTATGGAGAACATTACGCTCCGATGATAGACTTCGTAATGAGAGTGTTTGCATTAGAACCAGAGTAACCGACATAGCCCACCAGATCTGCAAGCTGAAGGGGCAATCAGCCGGCGATATAGATCCAAGTACTAACCATAGATGAGGAAAGAAGAAAAATTCTTCGTATGGGTAAACGAGGCTTACGGCGAACCTAGATGGAGTGACCTCTTGGTAAGACATGCACAAAGTTGATGGATGCAGGTGTTTAGAACCATATTTTGGGTGTTCCTTAAGATGTTCAGCTTGTGATGATGGGCTGTAATGATGATGATAGCCTACTTTGATTTTGATACAAACCTCATCTATTGATAAAGCAATTATCTTTGTATAACTTGGATACACCAAGAGGAATTTAGTCACTGCTAACTACAGATTGCGTTTAAAGTAGACGGTTTTCTATAGTACTGATCGAAATTTCTAGTCCAATGGGTTCAGATATGGACTTGACGAGGGCCAGTCTTCAGCTGCAAAGAAGCGCAGAACGCTTGTCCGTTACAGCTAAACAACCACTTTGAACTTTTATGAGCATACATACACTTCATATTTTTGCTTGTTGTAGTGTTATTTTACCGTAAAAAAGTTCGTCTGTAATAAGGACATTTCTGTATCTTTCACCACGCTAATGCATTTTGGGACAACAATCATTTTGATCGTTCTACCCTCGTAAGCTGCAGATCCTGTTTAGTAATTTATGAGCAACAGCAGTCTTCATTTCAAGCGATAATGGTTTTTTGTTTCCTTATAGGTTTTCGTCGAATTAAGACTTTGGCAGCGTTCACAACCCAGGTCTCTCAGAATTTATGGTCTGGAACAGAGTAATTGTTGGCGTGCCTATAGATAGTGCAACACATACAGTTGATACTTAAATTTTGAAACGTCTTAAAAATGACATACAGGTTTGTAACCACTTTGTGCTAAGCAACCATTGTGATTTTATTTTGTTTATCGTCCCACTAAATAATCCACAAAAGAGCTTATAAATATATTGCATTATAAAAATATTGTAATTTCATAATTACAGTTTCCACGATAGAAACGCTTTAAATGCGTATATTCTAAAATATACGATATGATAGCTATTTCCAATACACCGGATGTAAAGTACAATAAGAAGAAATTACGTCAAGTAAGATGTTGTGAGTAATATAGTGGCTTTCTTCCCGCCTACTAAGCGTAATGATTAAGGTAAATACTCCCTTCTTGGGAATGGCCTCAATCTTTAGTGAACTTCAGGGCTGACGAAATCGGTAAAAAAGGACTTGCAAAACTTTATGTGCCGTTAGATTCATTCCGATACACAAAAGTACTACCGGTATAATAAATATGATCATGCTCTTTTTCGTGCATTAAAGTACATCGAGAAATTCCTGAGATTTTGTTATAGAACCTGTTTCTTTTCACACTTTTATACCACGTTTCTTTATTCAGTGGTCAATGTCTTGCTCAATATAATATTATTATGTGTGCATGGTATAGATAAAAAGAAATTTTTCAAACTTTTATCTCCTAATCGCGTTCCGATTATAATATCATCTGTCATCTAAAGCAATTTTTTGTGTGGGTGTGATAAAATCGATTTAAGTATTCACCTATCGATTAGTTAACGTCAAATTTTTAGGAGTTGCAATAAAACTAAATTGAGTTGACGGAAATCTATCTTGAATTAACTGTTAATAAATATTCAAGCCGATATTTTATACATTAAAAAATGATAGTTCAATGGATTACTATGTCTAAAGCTTTAAATATTTACATGCTCAATGAAATATATTAATCATAAAATATTTTTCGGAGCTTACCGTTTTGAGGTCGAAATAATTTTTAACCGTTTTAAAAAATTACTCGGTATGTAAGGGATAATAATAACAGTTCTGCAATATGCGCCTAACGGTTAACTATCAAATTACGTGATTTTACGGGTATTAAAGCATTGATGGGATGTCTCAAAAATTTCATCACGATTAATTTTGTCCCGCTCAATTACTTGGATTCAGGATATCATTTTCGATAATATACCGTAAGATGACGCAGATATTTAAAAATCTACTCTTTGTAAGAAAACACGAAAACAAAAAATGTGTCTTTGGATAATCCAATGCTTAGTCATCGAATTACGGGGTTACAAGATATTGATCGAAATGTTAAAATTTTTGGCTTTACTTCAGTCTAAACTTACGATATACTCTATTATATAAATATTGTTAAATAAAATCTAAAAATAATAGTTTCGTTATAAAAATGGCGCGCGGCTGGAAATGAGTTAGTCGTATATGGGGTATAATTTATTTCGCACCTTTGATGCTGCTTTACATCATTCAGCTGTAATGTTTTTTGGTCAACAATGATTGCTTTCTCCTTCTCCTTTACGTTAATCTAATACAGTATAGGATTCTCCTTTGTCACCACAACGAAGATATAGTCCGCGTACGAGCTCTAAAATCCTATAATATGTAAAAATAAGAGTATTACATATTTTCGTAAAAGAGTGATTCCATCGTATATATACATATATGATGATACGTGATATATACACGATGGAATCACTCTTCTTTTATTTTATTTTTAGGGATTACAAAACTATGCACAGCAGCACTATGCAAGAGAAACAGACATTCACATTACCCACGAGTTAACTCTTATCGTTGTAACGTCGAAAAATACTGTAGGAATATGTGAAATCTATGTAAAGAAAGATTTGAACAGGAAAAATAATTGATGGAATTAATTTAATGTTACGGAAACAATTTGTAGCAGAAAACGAAATTATGAAGAAAATTTCTATTACATAATATCTCAATCATATGATGGAGGTGAGCGCATTGCAACGACAGGAGTCGATGGCGAAAAGATAATGTGTACGGACATTATAACACAACTTATTATATTATGTTATATTTTATTTGCATACAACTAATTTAAATACAAAAAATCAATTTTTTTATTACGTTGTCCGAGCAGGATATATACACACATATACAAATTTTTATCTTTGAGATCCAGGCATATATTTCTCCAGACCATGCTGGAGAAGCATATGCCTGGGTCTCACAGATAAAAATTTGTATTTAGTCAAACTGACTGATAAAATTATATATATTAAGAATATAGCATAGAATTTTTAAAGCACCCGTAGTTCAATGTTTTAAAGATATTTTTCCTCAACTTTTTGATAACATTCACGTATTTATTATAAAGTGGATAAACATATGTGATAGTGATAAACAATGCAAGAATATTCAATTTGAGGCTGAAACAGAGATAGAGAAGTATTTATATTATAGTAAAAAGAGGTCTCTGGTTATCCTCACTCCAACATACGAAACAGCAGCATTGCGCTGCTGTTTTACGCTGGAATTTTTTTGTGTGTTTAGTTCTACCCCGGTCTTGCTTTCCACCACATTCGTGCTGCAGTAATGTGTAGCTGCAGCGTGGCTTTATAATGTAAATTATTTAGATGCTCACATAATAAAACCGTACATTTTAAAAGCTTTTTTATTAATAATATTATCAATATGCAGCTTAATATAAAGCTTTTCATCTAGGACAGCTCTAGGATCTCTTCTGACAACTCTTTTTTTCTTATTAAAAAGCTTATAATCACATAAAAGATGCTTCTCATTTTTTGTAAGCGATTACATCTATTTATATTTTAAATATATTTTTATAATATTTCTAACCAAATGCTAGTTGTTTATAATATATCTATCACATTATCTTAAAACGTCCAGGTTTGAATGGGAGAGAACGCCTAAAGGCATTAAATCTGCCCTTTGTTTATCTTTTGTTAAAGAGTGATCAATAAAGAGCGCATAAATAGATATAAAAATATTAATCTTAACATTACATTGTGTATATATATATTATATTGTGTTCGTATGACATTGTGCAGTCAATGAAGGAATATGAAACTCTTTACGATATTATCCATTACGGTTTGACCTCCTTTAAAGTGCGTAGGTCTTTAGTATCCAAAACATTGGGTTTAAAAACTCAAAGGCATCCATAAGTTGATTCAACTTCATCTGCCATTAAAAACATCTTTAACATTACCAAATATTTAACAAATCAGATGGTCAAAAACATTATTGTTAAAAGTAATTTTATCACCAGCATTAATTTTTGCTCTTTATATGAGCTGACATAGGACGTATTATTATTTCACTCCCATTAGTGCCCAGAAATAAAAAAGGATATTTTATAATTATCTTAACTAATGACATACGTTTATTCCATACTAATTTACGTCTATTTGTTATTAATTAACATTACATTTTGAACGTAAATTGGTATCAACATGATGTATGAAAATAGGTGTTTGACATCTTTCGTGAAAGTTATACAAAAGTATGTAGGTAATATCACGATAATTTATGGACATAAATAAATGATTTTTGGTTAACAATTACAAAAACATTTTTTTATACTAAAAACGGAAGAATTAGTTTTTAATGCTTTTATGTTGATGTGTGTTTCATATGGTGAGTGTAGAGAACCGGAGACCCTTTTTACTGGAAACGAGGCATTACATCTTAGTCCTCACGGGTGACAACGCATTGCATTTTGATCTGTAATCAAGGATAGATGTAGATGTCTATGGAGCGCAGCAACCACTTACCATCATGTGGACTGTATGCTCGTTTGTCGCCCTATCCTATAAAAAAACCAACTCTAGCAAAGTGTGGCAACCATGGCAAAATCCCTCCTATGAGGCAATCTGTGCGGGAGGCCTATATTCAGCAGTTGACTTTTATATATTGTAATGGATGGATGGTTAGATATTTTAGATATTATACAGAATATAAGAAATATCGCTCTAAGACCCATACTAAGGGTTAGAATATTAAGCTGCAGTTATAATGGAGTGGCTATTTTGAATTAAAATTAGATTTGCATGGTTTCGTGATTAAAACATTTTAATCGATATCAAAGGAAGGATGATTCTCAACTTGTCCGTATATATTTTAGTGTGTGTATAGGCATAACTTCTGTATATAGGGACCGATTTTTTAATTTATAAATAGGTTACACTTCAAGGGTATTTTAAGAAAAAATCACCCTAAAGATTATGTAACTGTTATTGTTACCCTGATCTTATGATATTCCTCGCATTACCATTACAGACTATAAAAGTCAACTTGCTACTGAAATTAAGAAACCTCCATAGATAAACTTGTAGGTGTTATTTTGCCACTTTTAACTAAGGTTCTGGTATTTGAAAAGGACGAAGAGAGAACGAAATGTGAAATATGGGTAAATCAGGAACGTCTAGAACACGTAAATGAAATTGTATACTTGGGGAGTGCTTTCAGCCGGGATGGAAGATGTGGTTTAGATGTGGATAGGCGCGTCGCTGCCGGAAACAAAGTCAATGGTGCCCTGAATGCATTAGTCAAAAGGCAAGGCGTGGTGAAGAGTGCACGTCTTGCAATACATAACGCAGTGTTGGTACCGACTTTGTTATATGGCAGCGAAACCTGGGTATGCCAGAAGAAGCATAAAAGCAAGTTGAATGCAGTGGAGATGCGATCTCTTCGTAAATTGTGTGGCGTTATCATAGCCGATCGAAAGCGAAACGAAGAGATTCGCAATATGGCAGGATTGAAAGATGACCTTATCACAAAAATTGATAGGGGCGTACTCCAATGGTTTGGGCACGTTGAGCGAATGAGTGAAGACCGAATGGTGAAGAAAATATATAGAGCGAAAGTAAATATTAAAAGGTGTCGAGGACCGAGACTAACTTTCGAAGACCGTGTGAGCAAATTGCTCGAAGAGGGGAAGGTCAAGAGTACTCGGATACCTAGACTTGCATGTATGAAGAAGTTAATTAACCTGAAAGAAGCAAAAGAGGTATGTAAGGATCGTCACCCCTACCCTTAATAAAGAAGTTTTTGCCTCTCTATACAACCCAAAAATAATAAAATATTTGCATTTATCTACTTCAGTACTCTATCCTCGTCACTTCTAAAAATATATCTGTTTGAAAACTGTGTATTTGTGATTTATTCACTTTCGTAGTACAAATTCGATTTGAAGAATGAGTCACGAGGAATACCAGACACTAATGCAAATAAAAGTAGCTGTAACCAAGGAACCAGTGTTATAGTTTGACGTTAATTTGCCGACAATATTGATGACTCATTTTCACCTACTTGGTAAACTAAAAATTAAAATTCAACAAATGTGTGCGTCATGTCATGAGTACGACGACACGATTTAGATGATATGGTGTCGCCCAATTTGCAGAAAATACACAATTAGAGTCAATATTGTCTTAATGTTTATTTTTTATTTTATAAATAAATGCAATGTTTTTTGGTTACAAGCATTTTCACCTCTCTCAAGATAAGCGAATGTTTATTAGGAGAGAATATGTATGTACAATATCTACAAGGCCCTTTGCAGTTCAAGTATTTATATATTTCAACATCGTTAATCAATAAACGATAAAAAGTTTTATGTGAAGGACAATTTTAAGGTATTCAAATTTCCAGCAATAGGACCACTGAGTTGATGGAAAAAATATCTTTTTCTCTAAATCTACACCCGTATTCTTAAGTGTATGGAGAAAAAGATTACACTTTCACTATCTTTTTTTATAGAAAAAAGGTGACAAGCGAGCACACAGTTCACCGGATGGTAAGTGGTTGCTGTGGCCCATATACATCTACATCGATGCTCGTTTGCGAATCAAAATGCAGATGCGTTGTCACCCTTGAGGACTAAGATGGAATGCCTCTTTTCCAGTAAAAAGGGTCTCCGGTACTCAACATTCACCAAACGAAACACAGAAGCATTAACTGCTATTTGACGCTGGTATTCTGTGAGAGCGTAGTCCTTCCCCGGTCTACCGGACACCATGTTAACTTTACTGGTAAACTGAGCTCTAAACCCTGAATCAGAGGTGTATTCTAAAAATAAAATAATATTTATTTATACATGAGAAATATATATATATATATATATATATATATATATATATATATATATATATATATATATATTCAAGTTAATATTAAGTTAAAAAAAACTTAAAAAATGTAAAAAAGATCATTAAAAAAAGCTTCACTTTTTACTAATTTATTCATTCAATTTAGCACTTCTTATAACTCTAAACATTTTTGTGTATCTGTGAACGAGTTACCAATATTTAAATGTGAAATTTTTTAAACTGGTTCAAACTGAATTTATGCCTTATACTTTTTTAATTATATGTTTAAATATTTTTGTGTTTCGTTTACTAGTTACTCAGCCAGAGCTATTTGTTTTACATAAATCTGGCGGGGTTTTAAACATATTTCAATCAATAATTTCGTTTTCTCTGTCTTCTGTCTCGTAATTTTGTTGTTATTTTAATATCCTATTTTCTTAGTGTTTGCAATGAAATCATTCTCCGCTTACCTCTTTCAGGTGGTCTTTTGACATTTCTTTTGCTGCTTTCTAAGATATTTGATTCATCATCCTATCGTACTCTTGTAAAATTTACATAAAAAAACACTGCTTATGATATCAATTAACATATTGTTTTCTATATCGTTTTTAGCAATTTCATTCAATATTATACATTAAGATTCGTAGTTAAAATATATCTTATAATATTTAAAATTTTTAAAGTTCGTTTAATATATAAGCTAATGATTCGAGTTAATTAAAAGAAAGAATATAGGCGTTCCATGTAGCGGCATCGCATCGTGTAGCGTAGGTATAGGCGACGTGAGAGTATCCACTACCTCAACCCATCCCGTTTACTTCGTAAGAAGAGACAGATGAAAACTGCAATAGGAGATAGGCACACATGCATAAAGCGTGTTTCTGATAACAACTTAAAAGTAATAGAAAAACTGGTTGCTAATCCACCTACAAGAACAAAGCAACTATTGCATAATACCCCCCCTTCCCCTATTAAGGCAATCTAAGATAAAATGAATGAATGAACGACTATTCTTATTTTCTTTCTACGGTAAGCCTAAGGTAACGGACAAGTGAACGTCGATGGATTTCTACACACTACATTTTAGGTCTTTTTATAGATAATAAAACTCCACCTATGGTAATGAATGCTGTGGCCCATAGACATCTAAATTTAACCTCGATTAAGAATCAAAATGCAGATGCGTTGTCACTCTTGAGGACTAAGATGGAATGTCTCCATTCCAGTAAAACGGGTCTCCGGTTCTCTACACTCACCATACGAAACACAGCTGCATTATGCTGCTATTTTACGCTGGTGTACTGTGAGAGCGTGGTCCTTCCCCGGTCGAGCCAACCCATTTATTCTACAACCATAATATAGCTGAATTGTGGCCCTATAACATGTAAAAGAGCTATGTTTGCATATTTCGTCTTAAATAGTATTAATTTGAACAACCTCAAAAATTACTACTTACACAGACAGATGTAAGTAAATTACCCTGCAGTTTGGGTAAAGTACTTTAAGATGCAATCACAGCCTAAGAAGGATAGTTGATGAGTGTGATACAACCGACTGTATTTTACTGTAATACAATATTTAAAAATAAAACACAATTTATACAAATTCAGGGGAATGTATACTTAATTAAATTAACATATTGTAGCAGTCTCAGAGCTTACATTACTACTTACCAACACATGATAGATATGAGGATGAACTTCGAACCATTTTTATGAGACGTTTCTCTTGGAATTCTAAAAACAACTCGTTTTACAAAATTCCGTGATTCACGTTTGCGTTTAATATTAAGAGGAAATGATAAGAAGACGTACTTAAAAACATGACACGGACAATTTAATTATAATAAACATTCAATATCTTGCGGTGGAATTCCAATAATTATAAACGGATGTTATCACAATGCGAAATGTATCAAATACGGAAAAAATTCGATAGTCTTAATAACATTTTTTCGAGTACCGTTTTAAGTGTTTAATGTGTAATAAGCTGAATACTTCCACGTAGAACAGCATTGAAATAAATAAAATATTTATTTGATATTTAATTACTGCAAACTATTCATGTCAAGTTAATCAAAATGTTACAGAATTACGATCTATTCATGTAGGTGATATAACTGTTCTCAGCAGCGAAATCCTCAATCTATCAGTAATGTCATGATTTAGCAAATTTATAGTACAATAAAAGTTACGGTATTGAATAAAAATAGACTGATGAATAAGTTCTAATGTATTGTGATAAACTGGGCTATGTCGGATACTATAACTTAATAGAAATTAACGATAAAAAAAACACTTTTATTATGTGTTTCTGCTACGAACTTTTAACGATCGTTAATTAAAACTTCGCTCCTAGTAAAAGTGTTTAATAACGACTTTTGAACACACTTTTTGTCTTTGTAATTAAATTTTTGATTACAAAACCAAAAGTTAGTTCCATATCCTCCGTTACTACGTACTTCTACCCAAATTCAAACATAAACTGTATAGAACCACGACGACGTCTATTAACAAAGAGCTTTTAAAAATTTTCAAGTGTAATAGAAATTTAAAAAAAAATCAATGTACAAACACGACCCTCTTCTTTAAATATTTCGATTATATTTATTTCAATATATATTATTTAGTTTATTATCCCCTTAAGAGTATCTTTTAAGATGGCATATCATATCTTATATGTTGCAACCATTGCGGCTGTATTTTACTGCCCGGGAAAAATAATTTACTTAATTCGTGTTTTCTTTAAATATTTGGGTATATTGTAATGGTTTGCACAATAAAATAATAATATTTTTCTCGTCCAAATTTATATATTATTATAAAATTAATGCTCAAAGCGAACTAGTAACATTAATAAAAAAAAGGGGAATTGGACCGCCGCAAAGGATAACATTTACTGTTAAGTAAACATAGCCCGTTTGTGACATTTTACTTAAGCCTTACAATTTAAACACGTTTTAAAATATTTTAAATTAATATAAAGGTTATATAGATATTGGACCTTATTTCTAAAATGTATGCTTTTACTTATGAGGTCCAAGTGTAAATCATTATTTCCGCGAGTCTAAGTGACTTGCTAGCATATTATCATAACACCTTCACCAGTATTTCATACAGCAGTAACTCATAATGTTTATTATCTCGTGCCGGCAGCCGAGGCGTCAAGGATACGTGAATCTCCTCTGCGTCATCATGGTGAACTAACCGCACTTTAATATGGAAATTTCTAAGGAATGCCACATTAATTCTCATTAAGAATATTTCATTTAAATGCAAGGTACCTTATTCGAAGATGTAACGTCAAAATTAGTTAGGCGACATTATGATTTGAATGGCGCCAAAAAGACGTTAGAATTAATGGAATTTATTGTAATATTAAACTAGTTCAGGCAACAGAATTGATTAACAACGTAAATATTTGCCCCGATATCTAATATGAAAATAAAAATCTCGAATATCTGGTTTTCTTTCTTTTTAGAAAATTCAAAACAATCCATTTTGTCTTTATTTTAAATCATAATATACACATTACATTAGATATTCAGACGTAATAACATATATCCTTCAACATAGTATCGTGAAACATTATGTATTTAAATGCAACTGCATATTTAATTGGTAGGTTAAAACAGATTTTATTCATTCGCATTATGTTACTTGGTAGTAAACGGAAAAAATCCGATAAACGATAATCCTAAGCAATATTAACTTTGAGATGTTTTTAATTTCACTAATATTTAAGAAATGAGGTAAAGTACTAACTTAAATATAA
The DNA here is from genome assembly GCA_907164705.1 of Parnassius apollo. Lineage (NCBI taxonomy): Eukaryota > Metazoa > Arthropoda > Insecta > Lepidoptera > Papilionidae > Parnassius > Parnassius apollo. Next base: position 29,335,128 of record CAJQZP010000693.1, read on the forward strand.
CTAAAGATTATTTAAAATTTATAACTAAAAACCCCGTGTAGTGGCGGTGTATATCCACCATCCCTTATTGTCCCATAGGAGTCGTAAGAGACGACCGAGGGGAAATTTTTATATGTGGTAGAGTCATGCTGCAGTTATATTAGTTGTAGCACGAATGGGTCGGCTTGACCGAGGAAGGACCACGCTCTCACAGAACACCAGCGTAGAGTAGTAGCTTAATGCTGCTGTGTTTCGTATGGTGAGTGTAGAGAACCGGAGACCCTTTTTACTGCAAACGAGGCATTCCATATTAGTCCTCACGGGTGATAACGCATCTGCATTTTGATTCGTAATCGAGGATAGATTTAGATGTCTATGGGGCACAGCAACAACACATCAGGTGGACTGTGTGCTCTTTTGTCACCCTATCCCCTAAAAGGAACTGAAACAGTAGATGAGCAGCTGCATCTTCCTAATAACAACTCAAAATAATTAAAAATGCGGTTGCCAATACGCCTGCCAAGCATGGCAGCTAAATCTATGGGAGAGGTCTATGTCCAGCAGTGGACTTTTACAGACTGTAAGGGAAGGGAGAGGGATCTAATATTCTCACCAGTTTTTATAAAGGATGTACAAATTATTACTTATTGAGATGAAAAAGTATTACATGGGTATTAAAAAGAGAAATTTATAAAAACATGCCACATTTGTTCATCCAATAATAATTAATATTGTAAAAGCTTACGATGCTACGCCAGTTTCTGCAATATTCAGGACATTGTGATGTATTTTTTCCAAACACTAAAATCATGCACGTGAAATAGCAAGTAAAAAAATGTCTTTATAAATATAGTTGTATTTATAGCCTATATCTATGTTAACCCTGCTCTAGTCCTCCAACGAAATTTGTCACGTACCAGTCTGGACGTAGACTAGCCATTTATATAGCCCCGGATTATGTTGCACAAGGATACGCGAAAGCACAAGTGCACTCTCTATTTCCTCACTCTCATACCTCGGTGGAACGGATATCCGACACGAAAGAAGATATTAGGCGCAGGACTAACGACGCGACTTACGTGCTGTCCGAGTTGGTACTGAATTTCTGGACAGTAAAACATAATTACTTTTTTGGGCTGAACCCGGGATTTGAACCGGGGGTCCACTAGACCAAGGAGGTAGTCAAACTCCTGAGCAACTACGGTATCGTTTAGTGCAACATAAGTCAATAGTTGTCGGATTTGTTCGTATTGGGAAATCCGTATCACTAATATCTCCTGAATTTTCCCCTCCCGAAACCTACTTTGTCCTATTCTACAAAGCGTAACATAGTACATAAATAACATTTTTATAGGATAAGGGTGACAAACCGGCACACAGTCCACAAGATGGTAAGTATTTGCTGTGGCTCATAGATATCTACCTCTATCCTCAAATACGTATCAAAATGCAGATGCATTTTTACCCGTGAGGACTAAGCTGAAATGCCTCGTTTCCAGTTAAAGGTTTCTCCGGTTCTTTACACTCACCATAGCAAACACAGCGGCATTAAGCTGCTATTTTACGCTGGTGTTATGTGAGACCATGATCCTTCCCCGGTCGAGCCGACCAATTCGTGCTACAACTATAATCTAGCTGCAGCCTGGCTCTACCACGTGTAAAATAACAAACATGCTATCAATCTATGTGATGGTAGTAACTTATTTCAACAAATCAAGTGACATGTAACGAGTACGTTGTCACCCCTGATAACTAAGTTGCATAGCCACATAGCAAATAATCGTACAACCTATTTAATCTGAAAATTTTAACATATTTGTAGGTGAACTACTGCATTGTGGATGAAATAGGTACGTAAACGGTATTTAATTCTTGGCAAAAGAAAGAACTAACACTTTGTAAATAAAATTTAAATATTAGAAATACCTTAGTTCTTACATAAACTGAAGTGTTATAAAACTTAAAATATCACACAAAAAAAAAAACGTTTTATTATTTTATTTTTATAATTATTGGATAACATAAAAACCGTCTAATTTAATTACACATAACTTATTGATTAAAAATTTGACAAGCAGCTGTCAAAAAAGCCCCGTAACAAAGCTAAGCTGCCAAGCGAAATTTTGCACATCCGCGTGGTTTTTGTGGTACCATTCCCAGCGATAATTTCTATATGACACGGATACCCCAATAAAGTAACTTGGCCCAACAATGGTATGCAAAGATGAAAAAAATACGTAGGACGATCGATGTGTGCGTGTAACACGTGTGTATTACGCTCACGGTGCGTTTGTATTAACGTTCCTGCACAAGAGATGAGTTGATGTTGCAAATGTATAAAAGCGAAGCGTCGATTTCGAAATCAACATAACGATTTGAAATTCTAAGGAGTGCACACATAAAGAGAACGACCGTGAATAGGTTTCCGCATAGTGATCGCAAATATCATAAAAGTGAACAAGTGTATCCCTGCTCAATTGTTTTTGAAGTGATATCATTTTTCCTTTCAAAAAAAGTGCAATAAGGATGCTTTCCATCAAGGTATTTTTTATTTTAATTGTTTTCATATGGATTAGTATTTCAGAAAAATTCAATAGAATCTAATTATTCATTTTTTTTCATTTATATCATTTTTGTACAATTTAATATAAATATTTAATGTTTATTTAACAGTATATGATTGCGATCTGCGTGGTAGTAGTTGCCGGCACACCCGAAGAAGACGGCAAATGGCATCCCTATAAATATGGAGATGATGGCAAGTAAGTAAATGTCAGTTCGAGTAATCTAAGCATTTACATATTGCCAGGTGCATAGTTCACTATGCTTCAGGAATATCTTTGGTTGCATAATTTGAATAAAACAGAATATAGAAACATTATACTTTACAGCCACAACCAAAAAATTTCAAATGACATGTGCACCTTAATTTTCTTGATTTCTAATTTGTTTATTATAATCTTAATTTCTAGGTATATACCTACAAACGAAGGTAAATACATCCACATACCGAATCCTTACATCCATATCGATAACCCTTACAACGGAGGCTACGGGCCCTATACACATGATTATGAGCCTTACGTGAGTGCAGCCACAGAAGATCGTTACAGATTAGTAATGACCCCACCCAAAGATATACCATACTACAAAGAGGGATATTACAGGAACAACGGCATCAAAATCATCAGTCAAAATCATGTGTACAATGAGGACAAATACGATTTCAAGTAAGAATACATTTTTATTAAATTTTATATATATCATTGCTGAGAATTCTAGGAATGCTGTTAGTTCCTTACGCTCTAGAATCACACGTTAATGTTAAAGTAAAAATTGGAATTAACATATTGAATATGCAATAAGCGTTATTTATTAGGTTATTATCAAAACTGAGCTCGGCCTTGCCAAGATTCTGAATGCCGAACTTATCAAAAACATTTGCATACGTTCAAGCCTGGTGATAATGACCGTTAAATAGATTATTATTAAATAACATAAACTAAACTATAAATTATTGAAGATTTTTTCCCGTCTAGTTCCCGCCAATAGTGACATTAAGGCTATTGTAACACTACGACCTTGACAGATAAATACTTTAATACTCGCTTTGTTGGGTTAGAGTTCAAAACTATTCATAATACTTTCCGAATAATAAATTGAAACGAAAACATCACTCAAGCAGAACTAATGCATGTCATACTTTGAATTAATTCAATATGATTCAGCCTTTGTTCAGCGAAATGTCAATACTAATGTTTTAAATACCAAAAGTTCTAAATATGGCAATATCGAATTAAGTTAGAAGTTTGAAAAAAAAAACAATTTATTTTATTTTATTTTGCAGCTTTGAAACAGAGAACAAAATTCGTGCCAAGGAAAACGCCATTCTCAAGCACCCGAACTCCATCGATGGGGGTACTGCTTCAAGCGGATTCTACGAGTACCTTGGCCCGGACGGTTTCATGTACCGAGTCGATTACACCGCCGACGAGAACGGCTTCCGCCCTAAAGTTAAGCGGATAGAGACGCCATATTCTGGAAAATGGGTGCTAGAAAAGGTCAACTAGAAAAATATTTCAGCCAGACATCAAAATTTCGGCACTTCCTACTACTTTCCTCGTAAAGAATCAGTATTTTGAAATAAGTAGATAATGTGATGGTATATTTAAGCTAATGTTACGAGCCTATGTAATTTTATAGCTTAATGACCAATCATTTTTGAGTGTATCATGGCGTTAGAAATATGTCAAAGGATATTTCGATTAAGCTTCAACGATGTTAAATATGAAACATTTACATGTACTTTTTATTAAGAAGACTTATATTTTATTTGTGTATAAGTAACACATCATGGCCTAACAAATATACTATGAGTACAAAAATCATAAAAATTTGACACAGATGTTCCTCTTTTTAAGGAATTGTAATGTTTAGAATATTTAATTTATATTTAGATTAGAGAAATTAGATATTAGCTTAGAACAATGAGTTAGACATTTATTTATGAATTGTGATAATAAATTTATATTTCATTATGAACTTGATGTCTTCTTTATTTTTAATCCACGCTTTAGACATGAAGTTGTAGCTTTTTAACTAATGCCATTGGGGTGGCAGTCTGCTGGTACGCCACACAGCAGCGCCCCCATTGCTTTTCAACCGACTTCAAAAAAGGGGGACGTTCTAATTCTTTTTTTATTTGATAGCTGGTACTTCTAATGTGATCCCATATAAATTTGATCAAGATCTGATCAGTAGTTTTTGAGTTATTCTTAACAATAAGTATTTAGTTGACTTCAACTACATTAAATGATGTTCACATTCTATTTATACCGAAATCGGTTTTACAAAATTTTTAAATATACCTCTTGTTGGCTGGTAGGTTAGAATTTTTTTTAGAATAGAAAATAAAGGTTTTTTAATGTATTTTCCTTTGTGGGTCTACAGGAAGATATTTCAGCAAATTATGGAATAAGTATAACCTGTGTACGAACTTACTATATGACTGTTTCTATATCTTGTTGTGTGTACATAAATAAATTAAAAATAGATTCATGATATATCTATAATACGACTGAGGGATCACATGTACATGTTCGTATATTAAATAATTTATATCATACATAAGAAAATTATACGTGGTAGGACTACGCTGCAGCTAAATTATGGTTGTAGTACGAATGGGTCGCCTCGACCGGGGAAAGACCGCGCTGTCACAGAATACCAGCGTAAAATAGCAGCTGTGTTTCGAATGGTGAGTGTAGAGGTACAGAGACCCTTTTTACTGGAAATGAGGAATTCCATCTTAGTCTTCAAGGATGACAAAACCTCTGAATTTTGATTCCCAATCGAGGATAAATGTAGATGTCTATGGGCCACAGCATCCACTCACCATTAGATGGACTGTGTGCTCGTTTGTTACCCGTATTCTATAAAAAAATTAACATTTATTTAATATTAATAAAATAATTTCTAGTTATCAGATTCCATTTTTGGTTGCACTATGTCACTTAGCACTTGGTTATTTTATGCCCTTTTGAGTGGATTGAGCAGTACCAATAACCCAAGAATGTCGTCTAAATCAATAAACTTCATTCACCTATTTTTCCACCCTTTTCCTCTCTTTGTAGAAAGATACAAAGCCGTAGTCTTAGTATCGATCTGCTCAGTGTCTTTCCACAGAGTACGAATCTAGATGAAGCCAACATTTTGGACCTTGCGTAAAATCAAAAATATAATAAATGGTCTAGGTGGGCCAGAAGAACATAAGAAATAATATATTAAATTGATCGCATTGCGCAACGAAATTGGAGCATAAGCCTGAATTAAATAAAAATGAGACGTAAATAACTTTAAAACATCTTAATTTCAATTTACAAGTATGAAAGTTTACAAAATAGCTTAAATTGGTTATTCATCGAAGTACATTATTATAATTACAAATAAATACAATTCAGAAAATTTTAAGTTTTAATTTTCAAATATCTTCACTATTCACTACAAATTAATGTACACGCAATATATATTTTAACTTATTCTGTTATAGTCCTATTTATGACTTTTTATTATTTAATTTATCCCGTGTACTCGTACTAGTGGAGTAATAATATCCACTACCCCATATCGTCCCGTGGGTGTCGTAAGAGGCGATAGAGGAAAACTGAAACACGAGATGAGCAGCATCATCTTCCTGATAACAACGCAAAATAATAAAAAAAACCTGCCGTTGCCTACTCGTCTGTCGAGCGTGGCAACTGCGGTAAAAGCCTCAGGTGAGGCAATTTATGGGGGAGGCCTGTGTTCAGTAGTGGACTGTTATAGGCTGTGATGGATGGATGATTATTTAATTTAATTTTTCCATTATTAATATTTTCACTAAATATACGAATATATAAAATAGTAGTAGTCAAACTACTAAATAATTGAAATTAACTTACTTACTAAATAAATTTATTAATGTTATTTTGTGGGCCTCAATACTTTTTGAAAAGCTTAATATAATATAAGATTAATTGGTTTTCATAAAAAATATGTAGACGTTAAACGTTCTATAATTAAACATATATAGTAAATTACGTATGGAATATCGTCCAAATAAACGACTACCTTTACAAACAGAGAGCAACGAAGGATCGTAAAGTCGTACTGTTAGGGCATTGGCAAGAATTTTGGCAAAATTGTTTTGGCTCAAGATTGTGAAGGTTTTTATGGAGGCATAGGACATTGACCGAAAGCTCTGCCAAGAAGCCGGCGCCACTCCGGTCGACGCAGCGCGATCCCAGTCCGCTGCTGCACTGCGCATTGCCTTATCTGTTGCTTACTCCTTCAACGAAATAACTTCTGAGCGTAATGATATGTTCAGCTGCCAAATAGGTCCTGTCCGTTAATATCCCGCTACATTTCAATTGATACTTTATTCGTTGTACCGTTGACAAAAAACGATAATATACAGTAAGTAAATTAGGGAGGAGCAAGGGATATTTTAGAAGCAAGAGTACATCGAATCGACTTGAATTTAGGGACATTAATTTATCGACGATTTACACATTTTTAATTTTAATTGAAATTTGTGACGTGAATGCTATCCGTATGCAAATAAGTTTCTTTTGATTATCGTATCGCCTGTAGCAATATTTTGCGGCTACTTTGTTACACGTTGTTTTTATTTCATAAATTTTATTGATAAATAATTGAATAACTCTCAAAGAAGCTCCCTGAGAATTATTTCTTTGCTTTGCCTTACAATTTTATTTTGTTTTTATTGATCATACGTCTCTGTAATTGGTTTAAAGAAACGTTTTTATAGAGAAGTAAGGGTGATGAACTAGCAAACAGTTCTTTGATAGTAAGTATATACTTTGGCCCATAGACACTAAATGCAATTTCATAGTCGCCGTGGTGTGACAGTGTAAGTGAATCAACTACCCTATATAATCCTGAGGAAGTAGTGAACGGTGGCAGTGGAAGACTGAAACAGGGTATGGCAGCATTTTAAAGTAAAAAACTGAACGAAACGTTGCAGCTATAGCAAAATTCCCCTAGGGGGCAATTTTGTGGGACAGGCTTATATTTAGCAGTAGACCTTATATAGGCTGTAATGAATGAATGAATAGGTTTAAACTCGGTTTGGTCAAATTTTTAAGGTTGGAGCTTATCCTTTGAATTACCTCGGTACCGAGCGGATACCTTGATTGTCTAGGTATAATGGCTCAACATTCTGGTGAATATAAATTAAATTAAATATTTACATTTACACACGTCTAAAAGTTCACGTACCTACACTAAGTGTTAGGCAATGAAGTGTAACGACTTTCAGCGTATTTTTGTGGAAATGAATAAGATATTTTAGTTAGTTGGAAATTCTGTACACGAAATCTCACCTTGTTGTCGGTGTAAATAATTTTGATAATTGCAAATAATTTACCGTTTAACATTTAGATGAGACATTTGTATTCGTTAACGATACCTACATATTTCCTAGCAGAAACAGAAACAGAAACTTTTTTATTCAATGTAGATTATAAGCAATACTTATTGAAAGTCAATTTTTTTCATTTACCACTGGTTCGCAAAAAAAACCTCTGTCCTGGGAAGAACCAGCAAGAAACCCAGCGGGACTATTTTTTTTTCAAATAATAGCTTACAATCATGTTACTAAATACGTGGTAGAGCCATGCTGCAGTTATATTAGTAGTATAGTTGTAGCACGAATGGGTCGGCTCGACCGGGGAAGGACCACGCTTTCACAGAATACCAGCGTGAAATAGTAGCTTAATGCTGCTGTATTTCGTATGGTGACTGTAGAGAACCGGAGACCCTTTTTTACTGGAAACGAGGCATTCCATCTCAGTCCTCACGGGTGACAGCGCATCTGAATTTTGATTTTTAATGGAGGATAGATGTAGATGTCTATGGGCCGCAGCAACCACTTACCATCAGGTGGACTGTGTGCTCGTCTGTCACCCTATTCTATAAAAAAAATGTTTACATTTAACAACACAACACAAATTAGAAATAGCTTGGTAGCGATCACCCTTCCCAGGGGTTACTATCATCCATAAATTCCTTAATATTATAATAACCCTTTTTATACAAACTTAGTTTAATAAAAATTTTAAACTTTGCGTATGACAAATTTTGTATATTTTCTGGGATTTTGTTGTAAAAGCGTATACATCGCCCCAAGAATGAATTACTGACTCGGTGGAGTCGAGTAACTGGTACTACTAGCTTGTCTTGCTTGTCTTGTATGAATATCACTCATTTTTGCAAAACTACGTTTATTCTTGTGTACGTACATTACATTTTCATAAATATATTGAGAGGCCAGAGTTAATATATTAATTTCCTTAAATTTTTGTCTCAGTGACTCTTTTGGTTTTAAATTATATATTGCTCTAATGGCTCTCTTCTGTAAAATAAATATAATTTCAGTGTCAGTCGCGTGTCCCCATAGCAAAATACCATACGACATAATGCTATGGAAATAACTAAAATAAACTATTCTTGCTGTTTCAACACTGGTAGCAGCTGTTATTATATGAGATAATATGTTTTTAACTTCCCGCTAAGAAAATTTATATTTTTTTAAAATCAGGAAGTTATTGTTTTTACCCCGTTTTTCAAAAATTGAGTTTTCATCAAATCTTGACGTTTTAAGGTCACAGGAAGCCACCCTGACAATATTTCGATGGTGTCTGTATGTCTGTATATATATATGTATCTGTGTGTGTGTATGTATATAAACCTTTCATAACTTTTGAACGGCTTGACTGATTGAAATGAACTAAGTGGATTTCGAAAGTGTTTCGTCAAACTTAGAATTTTAACTAATTCGGACAGGTAGATTTTGAGAAATCTCAAAAATATAATATTTGAAAAACTGTTTTTGGAATAACTTTTAAACGGCTTTACCGATCGATCCAAAAAACGAATAAGCTTTTAACCTTATAAAACCACGTCGATCACCGCCTGTCAGGTCAAAATAGGTTGATACGTTCGTGAAATAACGTTAACGAAAAATTTTGAAAAAAATTGATTTTTTTAGTTTACTCCGATATTTCATATGCAACGTCATAAAAATTTGAAGTGCTTTGCATTTTAAATTAGCAAGAAATTCCAGAGATTGCCTGCAGGGTCAACCAATTTTTTTTATAAAACGAGTGACTAGCGTACTTACTACAGTCCACGTGATGAACAAATGCCCCAGACTTTGTAATTGTTCCGGCTCTTTAAACCTTTCAGCACCAATATACAGTAGACATGTACTGCTTTTTGTTAGTAGAAATATCATTCATCATCATCATCATTACAGCCCTTCACAAGTCCACTGCTGAACATAGGCCTCCCCCAAGTAATGTCACAAAGCGCGGTTCTGAGCCACCTGCATCCATCGACTTCCTTACCAGGTCATCACTCCATCTAGTGGGGGTCGCCCTACACCACGCCTACCGGTATGAGGCTGCTTTCTTCCCCATCGGTTATCGGTTCTTCGAGCTATATGGCCGGCCCATTGTCACTTCAGCTTACTAATCCGTTGGGCTGTCAGTCACTCTGGTTCTACTGCGGATATGCTCATTTCTGAGTTTATCACACAGGGAAACCCCGAGCATAGCCCTCTCCATAGCTCGATTCTTCAAGATACCGTTGTCGCCTTTCTTCAAAACAAGACCACCATGGAGGACGGAATTGAAGAGATTCTAAAGGACTTTAAGTACCGGTGTTCCACCCGTTTTCAGAAGCTCCACTTTAATTCCATGCACGCCTGAGTAGAAATTGGAAAACGTATAAACAGTTAGGCAGAAGAGTTTGGACGCTATCTAGAAACAATATGATTTAAATAAAATAACACACGTTATCTATTTGATATTAAAATGTAAAATGTTGCATATTTTGTCCAGAAATTTAAAGTTACAATCATTCAATCAATTTCATGGTCCACCATAGATGGCAGTATCAACATCCTACACTAGGCATATTGTCACTGAGCGATTTATATAATTCAAATTCATCCACAACAGTCTATAAAAGTCTACTGGTGAATATAGGCCACTCCCATAGATTGCCTCATAAGAAGAATTGTACCATAGTTGTTACGCTTGCCAGGCGGGTTGGCAACTGCAGTTTTTTAAATATTTTGAGTTATAATCAGGAATAAGTTGATTCTTAGGTTATGTTTTGATTTCGCTCTTGCGCAGATAATGACCAGTTATATAGCGACTACGCTGTTGAACCGCCAACTTTTGCCCAGACGTTTTTGATTAATACATTTTGTCTATGTATTAACGTCTATAGAAAACCTATGATCTTTTGTAAAAATGACATAACTCTATAAATATAAATAATTATATAAAATAGAAACGATAAAAAATACTTAAGTAATTTAGTAGCCTAATCTGCAATTTGGGGGTTGTGTCCAACCGGAATAAGGGCGGGTGTTGGCGCCCGCTGCCTTAATTGGTCTGCCACCAACTTAGAAAACTTTTCCGGAAACGTGATGTGGTTATATGGATTAAGGCGGTTATTTAAAGTCTTTTTTCTACAGTCTACATGAAACAAACGTTAAATGTTGAATAGAATATTCAATATCCATTTAAATATCATCGGATTGCTTATATTATTTCTGCTCTCTATTGCATCTTATTCAATATATCAAGTTCTCCCTAACTAAAAAAATGTTTAAATTGCTCAACTCCTGTCATTAAAGTCTTTGGAACTCGTTATCCCAGTCGATTAAAAATGCTCAATCCTTAAATGTGTTCAAGAAATAACATATATATAACATATTATATATAATTCATATTATATTATATATAAAAAAAAATAAATTATATATATATATATATATATATATATATATATATATATAATGTTATTTTATTTCTTGGTATATATTTTTTTTATTTAATTTTTTTTATTTTATTTTTATTTAATTATATTTCTGAGTTGTCTCGCAGAAATTGCTGAATAGCAATAAGACGGCCTTTTGCATTTCCCTCAACATTTCTTTATTTTTGTCATTTTTTTCTTTCGTTGGTGTACAACAAAGAATATTTGTTTGTTAAATAGAAAATAAAATAAATAAGCCTTGTTACGTACATCGCCATCATTTTAACTTAATTTCTATAGTATATTTCTTGAGAGATCGTTAAGTAAAATTTAGTCGGTTTTAGTTCTATTCAGGCTACAGGCAAGTAAAAATAATACTCAACACGAGACTCATATAAAATTCCTTTATTATTATCAAACATTGTTTATGTGTCAAGTTAATACTACGTTTCTTTATTAACATTATGAAATAGGGCCGACTACCTTCTGTTTTTGAATATAAATTTTTGGTCCGATCCACGGATTCTGTATTTAGCAAAGTTAAATCCATACCCAAGCGTACCATTGCAAGGCTTCAAGATACTGTAAGCTAATTCTGCGTAGATCAGATCAAAAAATATATCCAAAAGCTAGAGGAAGCCGGACTAACTATGACGTCGGGACGTCAGGCACCTGGCTCGTGACCTCTCGGATCTGGCGTGCGAAACATAAAAAAAAATAACGAGAAAATAGTTCATTCGATGATTTTTATGTTCAATTGTAGTGGAAGGTCAACCTGTGATTCATCACCTATACATAATAAAATATAGTTATATAGTTTTGCTAAACCAAAGTCTCACAGCTCATCCTGAAACATTAAGCAAGGAAAGTAACATGAAAGTATCACTTGTTTGTGTGTGTGTGTGTGTGTGTGTGTGTGTGTACACAGTGTGAGAAGAATCTTCAATTTTGGATAAGCTTTTCAGTTTCTTCAAAATTCATTTGTAGCAACCAATCTTGGATCATTTTTTACAGGGTATAAAATAATGTTTTAATGGATGTCATAAGAGAGCAACTACGGGAAATTCCTTAAAGATATTAAAGCCTACGTGATAAATTATATATACACATATACATATATATATATACCCTCTCAGAAATGAGGGGGAGGCCTGTGCCCAGCAGTGGGACGTATATAGGCTGTAACTTAAAAATATATATATATAAAAAAAAAAAAAAAATATATATATATCATATAATAACTCACACGCCTGTTACCCAGAGGGATAGGCAGAGCCAACGGACTTTCATGTAGCACGATCCCGGCACACCTTTTTCGCTTCCTTTGGTCTGGAGGAAATTATTTTTCCTAAAACGAAAGCAGTTTGAAAGCTGAAAAACGTTTAATTCTGGACTTGTCAAAGCTGTCACGTTTATCAGGCATTGAGTTTTTAAGACCTGGTATAAACGAGATAGTTATGTCACCATCTATTAGAAGCTACAAATGTTTATGGTATTTCCCATAGTTTCCTTTTACTCTAACGACAACCATTGGCCGTAACGTTCTCTTACGCTATCACCACTCGGCAATGATACAGACTTGTACAGCCTATTATATGATTACTTACGGAATTCTATACCTATTATTATACGTATATGTTTAAATATTTTCTAGATTAGGATAATACCAACAGATGCTAGACCCAATTGATGATTTTGATGAAGAACAAGATTTGTGTATCTATTTCTAGCTCGATTTACATAATAATAATGCATATAGCAGGTTTAATGCGTCAGGTATTCTCCACCAGTCATTTAAATAAATTTATAGACTGAATAAAAATTAATCGTGAGAAGAAATCATTTTTTAATAATATGTTATTAAAAGTGATATTTAATTGACCATTAGTAAGTAGAGAGATAGTTTCCGCTCCCAAATAGTTCAATGATCAATATAAAACTCTTGGAAATTTGTTTGAAAGTATGTCAATATGCGTCTGCGTGACTTAATAATAAACGTATCTATATATTAAAGTTACAAATCTTTACAAAGCTACATTTATTTATTACTTTTACTACTATTACCACCGATGCGTTTGCTTATCCTATTAAAGATAGTAAACGAACTATAGTGTAGTAGCGCTGTAAGAACATCCACTACCCAATATCCACTACCCAATATCGTCCCATGGGTGTCGTAAGAGACGACAAACGAAAACTGGAACAGTAGACGGCAGAGATTAATCCTGATTACAACTCAAAATAGTAATAAACTGCGGATGGCAACCCGCTTGGCATGGCAAGTATAGCAAAATTATCCCTATTAGATGATCTACGAGGGAATCTATGTTAAGCAGTGGACTTTTATAGGCCGTAATTGTACATATGTAACACATATATAATATATATGTAATACATTTAGTATATCAATAGTATACTTACGAACACGGTAGTGCGTCCACCAAGTTTTGAAAAGAAAAGGACGATACACCGGAAATGTGCATATTTACACAAACCTTTCGAACTACCTACGGACCACCGATTACTCAATAGCTATTTAGACTTATACACACCAAATCACATAAGTAAACCCTTTTTACTTCCTGAGTAATTAAGGTCTCGAAAGTGCAATTCTAGATCGAGTGACGGTATGAAATGGAAGAAGTGGATGGATGCAGGTGGCTCAGGAGCGTGCTTTGTGACATTCCCTGGGGGAGGTCTATGTTCAGCAGTGGTCTTGTGAAAGGCTGTAATGATGATGATGATAAAATACCATTTTTATCGCTCTCTAATTCACTCATCAAAAACTAATACACAAATTTTACACTACCTAAGTAAAGAACCTAAACCACTTCTAGGTTAGTTGGAAATTTGAAATTTGGCATTAAGGTGAATAAAGGTCGATGAAGAAATAATACAAATTGCCACATTCGCTGTAAACAAGTGTCGACAAAGTTAATGGTGCAGTTAGTTTCAAGTATGATTACACTAGAAACCGCACCGCATCAACAATCGGAGCAGGTGCTAGACTCCATATTAGTTCCAAGAACGTTGTATATTCCTGTAAATTATTAGTTATACTTATATAGAATTTAGCACTCGTTCTAATTTTAACTCCTTTATCAGCGAAGCCAGAACGTCGTCGCGTCGTTTGCCCGTTGCCCATTTCTACCCGACTGCCCAAAAAAGAGGGTAATGTTTTTTGAGATTATGTATGTATGTACGCTCCGTAGCCTAAACGGCTTGATTTATTTTAAGTTTTAACATATCAGGTGTCATTAGAATGTCTAACTGTGGGAGTGACATAGGCTATATAATGTTTATATATTGCATCTGAAAATACAAAAGAGGGAATGGAATATTACTTTTCAGTAAACATTATAACACAGGTTTTTTTAATTACTGTTTTAAGCATTAAGCTTGTCGCATTTATGTTTTTGGTGAGATTAATATATTACATGTATCTGTTTATTAAAATATTCTCTAAAAATAAACTGTATTATAATAAAATACTATAATAAAATAGGGATGTAATGTAGACTTCTTTAAATAAATATGGGCTTTTACCAGAGAAACAAATATATATATTTATGCTCAAGTTACTGCAAAATTTATTTACCAATAAATCTTGTTTCTATAAAGACTTGTTATAAAATACTCTTTGCTAAAATGTAGTAAACCTAAACACGGTCCTCCTTACCCACATTGAAATACATAAAAGTTCAACGAAGTCTGGACGGTTTCCAAATAAGGTAACTGTCGCCAGCATCCGCCTCGGGCAACAGTACAGCTACGGCAAAGTTTTATTTGATGCGGTTTTGACCTCACATGACAATTGAATAAAGTCGGGAACTTTTTGTTTGAACTTTTAATAATCGTTGTTTGCGAGCAACTGCTCGCTTCCGGAGTCACAGGTTACTCGCTGTGTTTTAGTGGATGCGGATTAAATTTTAAGGTGATTGCCAAGGTTATTTGGCCGGTTGAGTACTCCATGGAATGAAATTTTATTTATTAGTTTTTCATTTATATTTATTATGGCTTATTTATTAAAAATAATTTTACGGATTTTTCCCGATATTTGGAGTGTTTTCCAGCACCCATGGCCACGGGGTACTGAGGAGTCTGACTCCCGATGTCAGTGGTAACCCAGAGTACCTTCAGCTATTTAGTTATTGTTTATGGTCCGATCTACGCAGAATGAACTTCTGTCTTGAAGTCTTGCAGTGGTATGCTTGGCTTTAGTTTGAATTATATTAATGACAGGGTCCCAAGCAGGTGGTAGTATGCAGCCTCCTTCTCTATTGAAATTAGGATGTTTTTTAATTTCAATAGCCTCACGTATCATCCATGGTAGGAATTGATGTTGTTTCGCGAGTGATTGTGGTTTATCAAATCTGATGTAATGTTTGGGGCCATCTAGGATATGATCACAAGCTGCAGACTTCCCGAAACGTAGATGCTTCACGTCAGCTATATGTTCTTTAACGCGGGTTCTAATTGATCTTTTTATTTTCCCTATATATAAGAGACCACATTCATAATCAAACTTGAATACTCCTGAATTTTTAGAGGAATATGACACTTGACAGATAGTAAGAACCGACTAATCTTCTTCGGCGGCTTGTAGAATGTTCTAATAGAAGCTCGCTTCAAGATGTAGCCAATTTTACCTGTGACTCCGCTGACATATGGTAGTACACCACACCAAGCACACGTTCGACTGTGGCCGGCTTGACGTGACGTAGGCGCTGAATCCGAAGCTTGTTGTCGTGCAGAACCTGCTTGACGTGCTGAAGCTCGGCGGCCAAGTGTTCGCAGTCACAGATCCCTAGTTCTCTCTCTTTAACAAAGATTTGCCAACGATAACTAACTGAGAAGGATGATGGTGAAATTTACTGTTTAAATACCGGTTTGTATGGATCTTTTTTTCTAACCACAGTATGACCTATGGTGTTGTTAGGATTTCGGATGACTAACAGATCTAGGAAAGCTAAGGGATTATATGCGTTTATCATCATCATCATTACAGCCCTTCACAAGTCCACTGCTGAACATAGGCCTCCCACAAGTAATGCCACAAAGCACGGTCCTGAGCCACCTGCATCCATCGACTTCCTGCATATCTTACCAGGTTGTCACTCCATCTAGTGGGGGTTCGCCCTACACTATGCCTACCGGTACGAGGCTGCCATTCGAGAACCTTTCTTCCCCATCGGTTATCGGTTCTTCAAGCTATATGGCCGGCCCATTGCCACTTCAGCTTACTAATCCGTTGGGCTATGTCGGTCACTCTGGTTTTATGATTTTTTTTATATTTTTTTATATTCGTCTAACTCCATAGTAAATTATATTTTGGAGTTTATGGAATTAAGATGTTCTGAAAATGCAGTTACTTTGACAAAGTGCATTTACCTTTTCAAATTAATAGAATTAAAAATTAACCCCAGCACACCACTGCAAGACATTTTTGTTTACGTAGTAGAGCCATGCTGCAGCTATATTATTTTTGTAGAACGAATGGGTCAGCTCGACCGGGACAGGACCACGCTCTCACAGAACACCAACGTAAAATAGCAGCGTAATACTGCTGTGTTTCGTATGGTGAGTGTAGAGAACCGGAGACCCTTTTTACTGAAATCGAGGCATTCCATTTAAGTCGTCAAGGGTGACAACGCATTTGCATTTTGATACTTAATTGAGGATAAATGTGGATATCTATGAGCCACAGCATCTACTTAGCAACAGGTGGACTACGTGCTCGTTTATCACCCAATGCTATTAAAAAAAAACTTCAAGACACAGTAAGTTCATTCTGCGTAGAACGGACCATAAGTAACAACACTGATGTCAACACTAACATCGGGACTTTAGTCACCTCAGTCCCCCATGGCTAAGGGTGACGCAACATCGGGAATTAAAAATAAAATGAATCAAACGCGAAACGCGTAAAAATAGTTTTAATCAATGTGTAGTGTTCGCGTAAATATAAAAAATTATTATTTATTATATTATAGTTTATATTTAATTATAAATGCTTAACCATATGCCAATTAATTGTTTTTTTTTTAAGGTTGCTCTATTTATTTATTACATTTTTAATTCTATTGCTACACATATCTAAGCCTTTTCAAGAATGTCCTGTCACACTGAATAGACAGGTTGGTGAATGTGTAACTTATGAACTATGAGGAATACAATGGTTTCGACCAGACAGCGTTAACGGATTCGTTGGTTAGAACTATAGCCGTTACACTTTTTGAATAATGTGAACACACTTCAAATGTTGCACTTTATATTTTAAAAATCCATTTGCGCATTCGATGGCCTACTCTGTTTTTTAAACGCCTATTTTCTGTTTGATAAACCAACTGTGTTAGATATTTTATAATTACACGTTTGACTTATCCCGTTATAAGATTATAGATACTAATAATTCATTGTCCGCTCTTAGCACGACGAGATCTAAAGATAGCTTGGGCGTGATTTTTGTTACTCGGTATGATTTAGCGAGTTCGATAAATTAAGACATTCATTTCACTGTTATTCCTGACCTGCCTACTTGCAACCTTATTATATGCTTATGATAACTTACATAGATGACTATGATTCATTACTCTATTGGAAAGTGTTTTTATTTGTTTATATAGCAACTCTAACAACAGTATTTCATTTTTTGTCTACAGTTCATGTGTGTACTGTAATTAATTCTAAACTTGGTAAAGGCATGCTGCAGCTATATTACGGTTGTAGGACGAATAGGTCGGCTCGACCGGGGAAGGACCACACTCTCACAAAATACTAGCGTAAAATAGTAGCTTAATGCTGCTGTGTTTCGTATGATGAGCGTAGAGAACCGGTGACCCTTTTTACTGGAAACGAGGTGACGACGTATCTGCATGTTGATTCGTAATCGAGGATAGATGTAGATGTCTATGGGCCACAGCAACCATTTACCATCCAGTCCACCTGAGTCTGTGTGCTCGTTTGTCACCCTATCTTAAATAAAAAAAAATTAAGAAGCTTAAGAAATTTCCAAAATAAAAATAAATTTTACTTCTAAAATGACGCGATTTACATATAAATGGATTACAACTTGCAGTACATTATAATCGTGAGTGACTTTATCGACTTTGATATATGAGAAAACTTTCACGAAACAAAAAATGAAAAATATTGCTGGTCTTTCACACCTTCCAATACAATTTATAACAATATTATTTATTAGGTTTTTCGCGAAAAAGATTATAAGAGGAGAATAACGCAAAATTAAAACACATACAACAATATTAGTTGTTCTATAGCTTTGTCGTGTATAAATATAGTAAAGCGGTTAGGCCATACCAATTCTCCTAAGCCCCCTCGGACCTAATTCTCAGTTAAGGTTGCGACCGAATTGAGAACAGAAAAGTGTAATATCCCCGATGTGTACAATCGCAGGGTGCTGCTTCCGTAATTACATCCTGAAGAATTCAGATTATCCTGTCTAAGTTATTTTTATAATAAAATAAAACGTCCAACTGTGACTGATTAACGATCAATGACAAGTTCAGGCAATTCAGGGCATTTTCGGACGGACGGTTCACGGAATATTCTTCATGAAATTTAAAATTTTTGTAATACTCAAAAGAATTAAGTTTTCTTAGTGGTGGGGAATTATGTGGCCTGGGTAGTTGTCACCTTCTTGCCTATTTCAGCCGCCAAATAGCAGTACCTGAACTCTGGGATTTTATAGGATAAACACTCCACCGGCCATAGACATCAATACAAAGAGGTCCTTCAGTAAAGACTACTATTCACGCTGGCCCCGCTGGCTCTCTGTATTATGCTGTAACGGAATGTAGTGCAATTCATCTTATTCCTCAGAAGTGAGAACGCATCTGCAACCAGAGTAGCTTACCATCACGTGAACTATAAGTTTGTTTAAGTTAAGATCGGATGCGGTAATATACTGAGACAATAACAATAAATTTTGAACCTACAAAATTACAATTTGTGTCTTAGAAAAATTTCGGTTTTACTTTTTATTGTTTTGGAGCATAATCGTCTGAAATGTGGAATCTGAATTAATAAGTAATGCATGTCACCCGACGTATTTTTTGTAAATGCCTTAAAATATTGTTAGTATGTTTTATGATGTGAAATAGCATTAATATTCGAAGGAAAATAATTTACTTTATTAAATAAACAAGAGATGAGACAAACGTTAGCTTTTTGATTGAAAAGACACAATCAATCGAATTTAACTAAATGTTAAATATTTATTTAACAAAGTACTCACTGAGAAATGTAACATCCAAAGCCAACGTAAAAAGTTCTATAGCCCCCATCTTAAGGGTAACGTATGCTAAAAATGCAAGAAGAAAACTTTAATGGTTCGTGAAGAAACCAGCTATCTGTAAAAGCAGAGCTCCTGGAAATTGTTCGCAACGTTTCTCCTTGGCATTGTAACTATTGTCTCTGTCGAATGATTAATCAATAAAATACGCATTTGAAAGTTTGTTTCAGAGATAAAAATTTGACTTTTAACGTAAAATTTGAATAATTTTTTTTGTTGGTTTGTGTTTTTGTTGTTGGTCTTTTAGATTAACATCTAATATTACCATAGTAGAAATTGGCCGATAGCCCTTCAAGCGCCATTAAAATCCCACGCAGTCGCATGCGCACGGCAAATCCCGAGCGATCGCATGCGACCGCACTGCGAACTTAAAACCATTAAAACATATATTTAGAGACTACTTTTATATGAAGACGTTTAGCATTATAAAATCTATACAAAATTCACTATCTTGTGGTCTAAACAAAAGTCAAGTATTATTTCATTACAAAAATATTTTATTGTATTTTGATATCAAAAAAAAAAATCATACCAAGCGAATGTCGGCATCGTGAAAATCACAATTATTTCAATATATATTACTCGAAATTATTTACGTAAAAAGATAAATTATATTAACACAAAAACTTTCATTGCAATTTTATAATAAAACACTATACTAAAACACTAATAAAACACTACAAAGATCCGAAAATGCACACAATATAACATTCACGCGAAAATGGAGTACGTAATAACCGCAGATTATAAATAAATATTCACAGGATAACAGTTTTTTTTATATATAGTATTTCATATTGCTTATATAATGTAAAATATATAAGATTTTATGGGTTAAACTGCTGTGGGTGGGTGCGACCTCATGAGACCGCTTGGTATTAGACAGAATATGGCCGTGATTTCATGAGACCTCTAGAGGGTTGAGAGGCTAGAGTTAAGAAAACGTACTGTTTTATAAATGGTACAGCCCCGCTGTGGACATAGGTACTATGGTTGTAGGTTGACAAATAGGTCAGCCCGACCGTGGAAGGACCACGCTCTAAAGTAAAAAAAGCAGCTTTAATCTGCTGTACTTCGTATGGTGAGCGTGGAGAACTGAAGACCCTTTTTACTGGAAAGAGGCATTCCACTTAGTCCTCAGGGGTGACAACATATTTCAATTTTGATTCTTAATCGAGGATGGATGTAGATGTCTATAGATCACAATATTCACGTATACGAGTACACGTTTGGCACCCTTATTCTATTAAAACGTTTTTAAGTAGTTTTATTGTACCGCTAACTAGGAACGTAATGCTTGAATAAGTGGTGATATACCGCGGCGTAGAAATGAGTTTTACTAAAAGTAAAATAGTCTTTAGTCCTCCCAGCCTTACTGAAAGGATTTTAGAGTAGAGTCCGCCGGCCATTTGCTATCCTGCATGTTGGCGCATTTTACACACGCACGATGTTTTTTTGTGCCAAGTTTTTTTTTAATCAAAACAGTACTTATAATTGAAAATAACTATTTCATTTAACTCGTGTAGGTACTTTAGAATGTTAAGACTCTTGGTTATCCAATTAATAGTATTGTAAAATAACACAATATTTTAAATTAATTAGGCTTTTTATTTAATAACATAATTACAGAATTAGAAATAAGGTAGTTAAAAAACCTTCGAACCAGTGGTAACGCTGCCAAAAAGATTCCCTACCGTAAATTTACTTTACTTACCATAGCTTATTATTCCAAGCTATTGACTTTAACATGAAAATTGCGTCTCGTTTTGTTTATGTGGGGTAGAAGATGGAAGGGTCGTTTGTATTGTTAGATAAGATGAGTATTCACCAATAAAGAATATTTTCCTGTACACTTCACAAATATCATAATATGCATCATGTGTTATCGAGGCATGAGGGGTGAATTTTAATTCCTTATTTTGCTAAGTCACAATATGTAGGATCAATTTTATTTATATGTATGTATGTTTATATTGATAGCACTTTGTGGGATTTTTACTTGTGAGTGTCAGTTCACGTCAGCGAAGTTCCACCATTAAAAAAAAAACGTTATTTTATTTCAAACTTTTTTATGCCCTATTGGTCAAAGGAGGAAGGCTTGCCGTTTTTCGTTGCATTTGCATTTTATAGTACGCGGCTACGCGTACAATGAGAAATCGTTGAACGGTGTCGGTACCATTGATATTCTTAATTGCAGTTAAAATTGGTAAACAACACATGCTAAATTACGGGTAAATATTTACTGTGTTGAGTAAACCATTTAAAATTAACATGTCGATGACATGCCCAAAATATTTCAAAGACATATTATATCCGTCAACCAAAATAATAAGACGTACACTTCTCTTCTTCATTATTTAATAACTGAATAAGTAATAAGAGCAAGTTTTGGTTTTACAGTGGGGCGTTTATATAATCTAATTGTAATAAAATAATTACATTTATGATGTAGTTGAATAATTGGAGTGCTTATGTATGTTAGTTATTGTAAATATTTACTATAAAATCTTTTAAAATACATAGAAATATGTACAAATAATTGCTTTGAAAATAATTTAAAGAAATGAGTCAATAGTAAGCAAAGGTAATAAGTAAAACTTTAAATATTAATGTGAGAAATAAATAACCACAAATACCATTTAAAACTTAGTGTTTTATGTCCATTATATTGTACACCGATGTTATTTACAAATACAAGCACGGCACGTTTTACGAGGCTACTTCAAATGGACACGCCGTTAGGCGAGTGTCACTTCAGTATTTAATTAAACGAGAGCGTAAAAGAAACTGAGAAGGTAGGGTAATTTGTCAAAATTAATTAAAAAGAAAACGAAGGAACTGACGAATTATTGTTACTGGTACTTTAACAAGATGACGTCCTGAAGAATTCGCTAAGTTCCAGCCGCTTGTTTTTAGACTAATTACACAGTTTGAAGAGACACCCGAGTCATTTTAACTTGTAAATAGTATATTGTTGTTTTGGACCCCGATGAATTGAGTAATAGGTTTTCTTAAAGCATAAAACGAAGAGCAGCAATCAGAATAGTGAATGCTTATCTCAAATATTAGTTTTCCTTCCTTATCAAATATTTCACTTCATTCTAATATTTATGCCTTTATAATAAATAAAAAATTAAGCAAGCAAAAATTTATAATAACAGGATCCGAGCGATAATACTGGCAGTTTCACATACGAAGTCAATGAGATTTTAGTTCGTTAAATTTGGATGAATTTCTTGCCACTAAACAGTTGCCATTTTGTAGTTTGCCGGTCTCTGTTAAAATAATGTTAAACATATTTGTATGAAGATACACGTGTGGTAGATCCACGCTACAAACGACTGTAACACGAATGGATCAATCAGACCAAGAAAAGTTCACGCTCGTGCAGAAGACCTACGTGAAACAGCAAGATAATACTATTATATTTTGAATGGTGGGTGACTATAGCCATACATTTTTATTACTAATAACGGAGCATTCTATCTCAGTCATCATTAGTGGATGCCGTTGTAATTTACAAGACTAAATTTGATATGTTTCGCGAACAGCTATTGTAGCAAGCTCGTCCTAGTTGAACTAGTCGCCTAGCCGTTGTGCGTCTCCACAGCTGGCGCGCAGACTGATCTTCTTCAATGAAACTGCCTGGTTTTGGTGCCCAGGATATGATTTGGAGGACAATATTCTCGACTTCGACGAGAAGTGTGTGCAAAGTCTCATTGCTTCGATGCTTCCAGTGAAGCGTGATTCGTAATGCTTCTTTCACGCTACGCACCATGCTTTTCGATCCAAAATATTAAATTCAATTTTTGGTAATTTATGTGAAAGTTCAGAGTACTATTTAATGATTTAAAAAAAATCTCTATTAGAAAACCAATAACGGTACCCCTCATTGGGTGAAATTTTAGGGCTTTAGAAATAATAAGATTAGTAACAAAGTATTTTTATTACGATGACTGATGACGTATCGCACCTTTACTTTTATAAAAAATGTGGAATGTAGTTGGTTAATAGTCACATATTTGCAAATTGCTTGCGGTCGCCATACTGTTTCACTCTGCTGGCTAACGCGAATCTTTAACTTAAGAGTACTTCTCAGATTAACACTAGACTATCTATAAAAATAAAAAAAAAATAAAACATCGTTATCAATTTTGTTAGAAAACTAAAAACGCTTATGCATTAATATCATAGATATGTATATTATTAATAATTAACCATTTACAATTAGGCCTGTAAAAGATCTACTGCTGGGGTTTTTCCTCAGTAACTTGAAGGATCATTTGCAGTAGTTTTATCGTTTGAGACCATGCGGTGTACTTCCTACATACTCCGTTTTATCGGTCGTTTTATACTGGAGTTCATAGACAAAGGGTGAAGAGTCCCCCAAAAACCAACTTTCGGCATTTACCTAAAGGTTGAACGTGAAATCACTTTCTCGTCTTTCATAAACAATCAATGACGAATCCCCTACCTGCATATTGTCTCATCATTGTTAAGATGGGGGCTCCGCTAGTGGAAGATTGTGCTATGCGTCGAATTCAACCGTTGAAAATTTCAATATATTAAAAAAAACTCGACCGGGGAAGGACCCCGCTCTCACAGAATACCAGCGTCAAATAGCAGCTTAATGCTGCTGTGTTGCGTATGGTGAGTGTAGAGAACCGGAGACCCTTTTTACTGGAAAAGAGGCATTCCATCTTAGTCCTCAAGCCTGATAACGTATCTTCATTTTGATTTGCAAACGAGGATAGTTGTAGATGTCTATGGGCCACAGCAACCACTTACCATCAGGTGGACTGTGTGCTCGCTTGTTACCCTTTTCCTATAAAAAAAAACAACAAATTTCATCAAAATCAATTATTTTCAAGTTTTAGCGAGATTAACGGAGAGCAATTGATTTTTATATAAAAAGATTTTGTTTTTGTTAACAGTCAAAGCGAATCTTACAATTTTATTTTATAGAAAACAAGAAAATGTAGCATTAAATTCTAGTTTGGTACGGGATTCTTCAGTAATTGTTTATGAAAGATAAGACAAAAAAGATTGATTCAAAATTTAACCTCATAAATATACAATGATGGATTTCACCCATTATACTCATCGGGTAAGCTATTTTATTATATTAATCATTAATTTTTGTTAATGTCGCTTTGATAACCGTGCTCGCTATGATAACCGAGCAACAGCCTTACGCAGCGCTCCCCTCTGTCGAAGTCGAAAGTCCACTCGAAATGCCGAATTGTTCGGATTTTTGTTGCAAAAGGAAATCTGCTAATTCAAATTTACAAAAAGATAGCGTTAGTAATTTTTAATCATAATAATAATAAACACTCACGCCTGTCACCCAGAGGGGTAGGCAGAGACTACGGACTTCCATTTGGCACGATCCTGACATACCTCTTTCGCCTCCTTTACATTCATATATCTACGCATACATGCTCGTCGGTTAAGGGTACTTCTAACGTGGCCCCTTTTCAAAATATCGCCAATTTGGTCGATAAACTTTTTTCTAGGGCGTCCCTTCCCGACTCGGCCGTTCACATCTGCCATATAAATTTGCTTTGTCACTCTTTCCTCATTCATTCTTTCTAAATAACCAAACCACCGAAGCATTCCTTTCTTAATCCTTGTCACAACATCATCTTGCATACCACATTTATCTCTTATCACGCAATTTCTCACCCTGTCATTCAGATTCAACCCTAACATACTCCTTAAAGACCGCATTTCTACAGCATTTATTCTACTTTCGTGCTTCTTCTGCCACACCCAGCTTTCACTACCAGGCATGAATTACCATACGTGCCTTTTTTGACACATTCTGGTTCTTCATAATAGAGTGTAGTGCCCCATTCACTCTATTCCCTATTTTTAATCATATTATCTATTTATACATTTAGCTTCAGCAAAATAGCTTTCGCAGAAAAAAATATTTTTTGTTAAAAGTTTTTAATGATGAAGGCAAATAAAGTCTAAAAATTTTAAGTCGACGACTGCGTGTTCGAGTACATAAATAGGTACCACGCCGCGGATCCTGTGTCCGAAATCGAGCTGGAGCCAGCATTTGAGCATAATACAATATGATTGCTTTTGAGGTCTGGTTGTTCTGTTTGTCTCGTTATTATTGTAAGGCGAATTTTAACTGCCACTTTGAACTAGTTAGTGGTCGTAAAGGTGACTGATGATCATGAAGCCCCGGTTTCTGGTCCCGGGTAGGGTAATATCAATAATTGGGGTTTTATAACAAGAAATTGTCAGTAGCAGCTCAGAGTCAGGAAGTTGGCGATGTTCCGAGTCATGTCGGATTACTATCCCAACGGAATATGAGAGCGGGGAATTAGAGACATATACTTGGGCACTATCATCCTGTCCAGCGCAGATGGCTAGAGCGTGGTAGCTCAGGGCTATAGCGCTCGTTGTAAATTTCACAGAACGCAAACAATCCGAGTTCGGTCCCCGTCGGCACCAATGAAATTGTTAATTGCAATTTTAAGTGCCGATTTACCTCGTGCTCGATGGTGAAGGTAAACAACATAATGATACCTGCATGTCTGAAAAATTGGGGAAACTGAACTGAAACTGAACGCATTGGGGAAGCGCGGTGGACATTTCCTTGGCCTAAAACCCTCTCAGAAAGTGTTGTGAGAAGAAAAAGAAGTGAGAAAAGGGCTGTGCCTAGCTGTGTGTGTACATAGGCTATAACTTTATTTTTTTACGATTAATCTTTAGTTGTCAAAATCGTTGTTTTTTCAAAGAAATAAAGGTGATAAACAACCACTGAGTCCACCTAAATTGTAAGTGGATGCCACCTACGTATGCCTCTGGTAGTCCATAGACACCTAGGCTCCTTATACTGGTAACAAAGTATTTCTTCTTAAAGCTCAAGGGTAACAACGCATCAGTATCTGTGTTTTAGTTCTTAATCAAGATTTCCACGGATCACAGTAATCTCTTAATATCAGCTGAACGGTATACTCATTTATCAGCCTTACTCCTAAAAAAATTATCAAACTCATGATGCGTACCCGTGTGCCAAGGTATCGGCTCTCCGCTCACCAAGATGTTTGCCAATACAGAAAATTGATTTTGTACCTCTAGGTACTCGAAATTATACAAAATCAAATCTAATTATACACGCTATCAAACCTGTTGAGGAAATATGTGTAACAAATAAGAAATATGTACAATAGGTAGGTATAATAGGTAGGCGCAGAGATGGCTAATTCCAAATGGATTTAAATTAAAAAAAAATCTCGTCCTCATCGACTAAGAATCGTTCTATCTCTCGATACTTTTTTAATTTATAGTGAATTTATGGAAGGAATGCAATGTGAAAACAATGTTTTAAGTCTCGAAATTTTTACCTACATTTCAATTCTGTATTTTATATTCAATTATACAAGGCGGACTGCGATACAAACAGGATATATAAATTTACCACATGATACACATTTTGTATCTAATTAACGATCTGGCTGGCCTGTTTACCAACCCACGTTCCTACATGGTGAGTATAGATAACTTTTTCAACTTATATTGGCAGCATGTAAAAAGGCTGTTAAAATTATGTGTTGTGTAGATAAGTTTAGAGATCATGATGTGATAGTTGCGCCTGTATTTAAAAAAATACTAGCACTTCTAAAGACATTACTAATATCCCCTTAATTCACTCCTTATAAACTTAAAATGCTCGTGTTAGGAGTGGTTCACGACAGTAGCCGAATGGCGGATTCGAACCTAAGACCTTTTGAGTTCGCGGTCCGTACCCTGTCATTAAACTAGTGTCATTTCAAAAAAAGTTTATGACCTCCTGTCCATATTTAATAGTGTTTTTTTTATGCAAAAGTAATAGTATCTAATGATGCAGTTAAATAACTGTAGATGAATTTTAGAAGAACTTAAATCATAAACGGTACATCAAATATATTTCTATAAAGTGAATAAAACTATTCAATGCATGGAAATATTCAACATATCACGCCTTTCTATGTAAATAGAGTTCGTATAAAGATTTGAGGGCAACCTAAAGAGTTGTGTGGCTTTAGCGTAGGGGCCGTCTATCCGGATGCGGTCTTTACATACAAAAGACCGAATTGCCTACTCTGATTGAATTATGTGCCTCTTTTTCCGGCTTCGATGGGTCATGCCTTTTGTATTATGTTTATGTAAAGCTCCCATTGATATAATGTTTCTATTAAACACTGTGCATTAAAAGAGGCAATAAAGCTTTAACACGTAAAACACGTTTTTGTTTACATTCTTTCGTTATAAACTTTACAATAACATCTAGAGATACACAAATATCTCAAGGAATGCAGACGCGATCGTTGTGACCTACTCAATATCGTTATTAAAACAATAGAGGAATGACAATAAATTAAAGGTTGGTCATTAGTATGCGTAGTCGTGATTAACGCATAATCACCATAAAGTCTTCAAACATTGTTCCAAAATGTTCTGAACGAAATTCTTAATATTTTTTACAGTGCAATCGTGATTTTAAAATTATACGCCAATATTCTATGTCCGGGTATCGAAATAAGTGAGATGACTCGATAATAAGGATTTCTTAAAAGGATTAATTATAATTAAAAATATGTTTGATTTATAAATAAATACTTTGTTTCGCATTAAAATTTATTATTTATGATTTTTCATAATTTATTATTCAATAAGAAATAAATTCCATTTAATAATTCACCAAAAATATTAATAATAACTAAAAATTGGACTAAAAGCATAATTATTTCCTATTGCTCGTTCGCGTTGATAAAACTTTGTTATAAACAACAATGAACAAATCTTGTACCTAGGATTTTACACAGACAAAAACAAAAAAAAATAATAAGAGAGGGGAAACGAACTCGTCAGCAATGTGTCGACCCGACCCAATTGAATTTCAAAGCTGACAAACATCTACCACAAAATTTATTCAAAGAATAAATCTGAAAATTTGTAGATCTAAAGGCATAAAAGCAAAGTGGCGCTGACGCGACAACACAAAGGAATTTCTAAATTTCACGACTTCCGCCTCCAATGTTTATATTTATATGGAAAGGGCGGGGTAAAAATGACAAACGATTGTGGGGATGTTACGAAAACTTGCAACCGTAGTGAGAACAGGCAGGCAGTGTCACGCGTCGTCTAACTGGTATTATGACCAGACAAGACTAGGCTATAATTCTTCTGTCTAATGTCAGAGGCACTTAGCATTTATTATAAGATAATAATATCGGAATAATGTCGTATGTTTACATATTAAACAAAGGAAAAACGGTAATAGTTTACAAGCTCTCTTAAATAACTTTTCCGAATTGATTTACTTAGCGATAACGGAGAAACACAAATGGTAGGTATTTTACGTGGGTATTGTACCTGGTAGAGCCACGCAGCAGCTATATTGTGGTTGTAGCATGAATGAGTCATCTCAAACGGGGTAGGACCACGTTCTCACAGAATAACAGCGTAAAATAGCAGCATAATGCTGCTGTGTTTCGTATGGTGAGTGTAGAGAACCGGAGACCCTTTTTATTGAACTGGAAAAGAAGCATTCCATCTTAGTTCTCAAGGTGAAAACTCATTTGAATTTCGAATCTTAATCAACGATATATGTAGATTTCTATGGGTCACAGCTTCCACTTATCATTAGGTGGACTGTGCGCTGGTTTGTCACCCTTATTCTATGAAAAAACGTCAATATTATTTTGTTGCAAACATTTGAAAGAATGTGGCGTGCAGCACTGGATAATATCTGGAATGTATAGATTTGATTGTTACAGATGACGGTAGGAAATCGACAAGGTTGACGTGTCGATATTATATCGACCATTTAAGAGACGGCCCCAATCGTGTCGAATGCATATTAGGCTATAGACTTCAGCAGTTTTCAATTCGATGCGACAGTGATAGAAGAATATTTCCTCGTGATATCGATTTTTTGTCGCATAGTCATTATTTGTACGATATATGTCGAGAAAATTCCTTTGCTACTGCAAAATAGTTGTCTACAAATGAATGTCATTGTGTGCAGTGTGTATCAGTTTGTATTATGTTTTTGATATTGCAAATCTATGCTAAGAATATTTCAGCATTTTCTTCACTAGATTATGATATTATGACATTGTAAGTAGAAAAATGTGCCGCTTGCCGCGCCTCATTATTATAAAAGTCAAGTAATGTATTTAGTGTCAGTACAACCTTGGTATAACAGCAGCTGACTTTCATTGAAATCGTACCATTAGCGTAGCGTACCTTAGACGGGCCCTGTGTCTAAAGTTAAAGGGGCCTAAATGAAGGGTAAAGATTTTTCACAAAAGGAACAATAACGCTCGCATTGAATAAAATAGTTATAAATTGATTATGTTATTACTTACAATTAATACTCCTATGAACTGGTCTGTCATTGTCATTCACTTAAACAGGGGAATCCCGCAATAACTGACGTATGCCGAAGGGCTGACAGGCACGCGTTGCGGAATTAGTAATCTGTGGACGATGGTCAGTCGTGAAGTGAGACGTGTTGGCAACACTTTTGTGCGCCCACCTGACCCGGGAAAAAAAGAGATTCCTTTTCTGACATTCATAATTTTAGAAGTGATAACTTCTTGAGGTACGTTGGATATTGTGATATATGATTTTTTTCTCAGGAAGTACAACCTAAGAGTTTAAGTGTGATTGAAGATAACATTTTACGAATTTTTGCTTACACACGTTCGTAGTCCCTGTAACCCGGGAGCCCCATATCATTGATACGGCTGATACGGCGGTAGCTATGCCCCAGAATCGTACCTATTAAAAGGATTTATACTGAGATCATAAAAAGACGCTTAAATTAATGAAGAAAATATTTCTTTTAGAATATTTTATGAACTAACCAACTCTTCTCTTCTGACTCTTTTCACAGGCTGTTACTTCACATGTCTTCGGTTTTTTATCACCGCATCTAGAGAATTTAACGTAGTAATAATTTGCATTCGGGTTTTCAAGTATTGTAAATACCCTAGACCCAGTGAATATTACAAAATAAACCATTTATCCGTTACCTGTACAGCCTATTAAAAGTCAACTGCTAAATATAGACTTCCCTCATAGATAGCCTGATAGAGGCGACATTTTCCATTTGACACGCTTGGCAAGTGAATGGGCAAACACAGCTCTTTTTTATTTTTAGTCTCTGTCGCCCCTTACGACAACCACAGGATGATATGGGGTTGTACACGGTAAGTGTTAAATCATTTACGATCCTAGCGTATGCTTGTGAATGCGGGTGCTATTTATTTTAAACAAAGAAAAGGAGAAAAAAATCCTGTCAGAAAGAAAACCTGGAAACCTTTCCAGGTTTGTACGCAATTTCTGTTTATATTAATGAAATATATCGTCATCATTGTGCTGTATTGCGTCAAATGAATGCAATTTTCAATAAGTATTTTAATTTTTCTTTGGAACCCAAATAGTCAAATTGATCTTAAGCTGGCCAAAATATTTTCACTTATTGGAGACTCATTAGAGACATAAGTTAATTACTAGTCACTTTTATTATTAAAAACTTATGAGAAAGAATAAAATTTTTCTTCGAAACTAACTTTATAATATTTTACATTTGATGAATATCATTTCATGTCAGCAAAAGTTTGCCTCCTTCCCCAGTGTAGGCGTTTTTACACGTCCTCAAAAAAATTGTGACAGAGTTATCAGTTTTCCGTAAGTTTTACACAATTTAGAAAATAAAATGGATCAATGTTCTGGTTTACTTTCTTCATACAAGTTCGCGTTCTTTCTATAAATAGAAATAATTTTTTTAAAATGTCGCTAAAAGTAGTTTTAATCCTTGTATCGATAAAATGTATCCTTGAATCTATAAGCTCATAATTAAGTGATTTTGTTTGGTTTAAGACATGAATTTTCTCAAAATATTTACGAATCACTTACAGAAAAAATACTAATAATTAAAAAAAAAACATTAAGCCGAATGGCACATTGAGTTAGTATTATAATATGTCGCTAAAACTTATTTGCTGATTAAGTGTATTAATAATATAATTAGTAATAGTTACCAGAAAAAGGGCAGTTGCTAAATTTTTGTACCAAAGGCCAGGCATAGAACTTCAGTCAGCGGAATGAGTATGGCGAGTTGTTTGTTGAGGCCTACATGAACTATTTCGACGCCATAAAATAATTTATAGTGTTAGCTGTTATCGTATGTGTGTTCATCTTTTATAATTATTACTGTATGTTTTGTGATAATATAATTCAAGAGTGTTTATTTAATTAGTATTTTATATATATATATATATATATATATATATATATATATATA
Source organism: Parnassius apollo (assembly GCA_907164705.1). Lineage (NCBI taxonomy): Eukaryota > Metazoa > Arthropoda > Insecta > Lepidoptera > Papilionidae > Parnassius > Parnassius apollo. The sequence goes on from CAJQZP010000693.1 coordinate 29,367,071, forward strand.
TATATATATATATATAACAAGTTTAGACTTTTATAAAAAGAAGCATTCTATTGAAATACACTCCTCAATAGAAAGATTTGTCCAGCAATGGAATAAACATTAAGCCGTTATTTTGTATAAAACATACCTTTGATACAGTACTGCGGCGTTTGTGAATTCATAATGACATTTTCACCCATGGGACAACGAGGCGAAGTGTTTTCTAACATTCAAAACATCTTACCTTATCCACTACCGTGTATGCATTGTAAAAATTACTCTATTAATTTTACAATGCATACAGCATTGTAAACATTACTCATGTATTGATAGTTCTCCAAAATTAAAAAAAATGCGAACACAGACATTAAATTTTTTATCATGTCTTACAAATTTCTATTTATATATGTAAGTGTAACATATGCAATACGTGTCCATCTGTGACAATTCCTGTGTATCAACGCCTTTCATTTTATGCACAGCAACGTATTCCCAAATATAAAGTTGACTGTTTTTATTGTTAAAGTTTTGACGGGGTATTTTAGAGCAGTTAATAAAATAGAAGGAAATAAGTGAGTATAAAACGAGTTATAACCCAAGCAATAACGTTTATTAAGACAATGAATTATCTGAAGCTGCATATTAAAGTTGTTTTTATAGGATCCAGATGGTTTTATTTTTGCAAAAATATATTGAAATTAGTTAATATGGTAAGTTATTGTTATCACTTCATCATTACAGCCCTTCACAAGTCCACTGCTGAACATAGGCCTCCCCCAAGTAATGCCACAAAGCACGGTCCTGAGCCACCTGCATCCATCGATTTCCTGCATATTTTACCAGGTCGTCATTCCATCTAGTGAGGAGTCACCCTACACGGTACGAGGCTATCCTCTATTCTATGGATATCCTCATTTCTGAGTCTATCACGCAGAGAAACTCCGAGCATGGCCCTCTCCATAGCTCGCTGAGCGACCTTGAGCGTCCTCATACTTTTATCACTTACTTGAAACTAATTGTAAACATTTTAAATTTGTTATCGAAAGATCACCAGGTAACTAATAAAAAGTTGGTGAAGTAAAACATCGTGATGACAGGTTTAAGAAATTAATCCTAATTTTCGGCGGTTCATTAAGTCCAGGAAAGGTACAGTAATAAGTGCAGTTGTGCGTAGTGTGTAGGTACTTCAGCGACACATCGAGACTTGGTGTTGTAAAATGCGATCCAAAATCTGACAACTGATATATACGAGCGATAAGACCTTAACATAGTCATGCCAGTGCACTCCTTTATTTCTATCAATACTTAACATCGGGTAGAGTGTATAGATAAAATGCTAATATCAACGCCGTCTTAGGCCATACCGGGATCCTTGGGCACATAAGAATTCGGGGCCCTGTTAAAAAGTAAAAAAAGTGAATGACCAAAAATATTTTTCTGCTATGATCTTATATTTACTATACTTAATTGGTAAAAATCAAATAATAAGTTATTAATGCGGGCTCCACGACTTTTTCTGTCACCAAGGTGGCGCCACTTTACAATGAGCTAAAATATTTGACATATTCATATCGGGGACGATAATTTCTTAGGAAAATATAAACTTTGATGTTTCTTTCCTTCATTCTTTCAAAAAAGGAAAATATTCTATAATAACATCAATAAGTCTATTCGTTTTATTTCTTACATTAAAATTTAGGCTCCACCTTTAGTATCTAAAATAAGGATCGTAACAATTATTTGCTATAAAATCTAATGTTTGTGGTTGAAAATTTTCATATTAAATAATCATTTGCCGTTAAATCTTTGCAAGTGTTATTTTTATTAAACAAATGAAATGATATTTTTATCTCACAGATTATAAATACATAGATTGCCGAAAATTTTAAAATGAAATCCGGGCTATTTCTACCTAGGAAATCTATCAATGCCACTTTTTCCGGCAATGTGTGGCTTGTCACTGCTCAGGGTTGCCAGAAAGTCACTAAAGACTTCCGCCCTCATTTACTCTATAAATTTTTTGTCAGGTTATATTTTCCTAAAATAGAATAAATATTGTATAACGTAAGCGAATAAGGCCGATGTCTTTCGTTACGGTAGACCCCGTGATGATACGGGGCACGGGCACCTGGGCACGGGTCCCGTGTGCCCTTATGGTAAAAACGGTACAGGCTAATATAAATCTGAAAAATGCTATAAAAATACCTCTTACTAAATAGCTTTTCTCTTAACATGCACTGATAAACGCCGCCGTGTCTCGCTGCTCACATAAACAGAGCAGGCGTTTCGTTTTTTCACCAATAATACCAATACTAAGTACGTATATCAACTAAAATAATAGTGTTTTATTTTAAGTAGTAACAACAGTAATAAATAAAATTTAAAAACAGTTGTGTTTTAGAATAGTTAGTTATAAATACTCCAAAAATATACATGTAAAATTTTCAGTAGTATTATCTGCTTTAGAAACTATTTACAAATTACATACAAAAACAAAAGTTTATAATTATATTATATATTCTATAAATAATAATTATATGTATCATGTTTCATAACTAATGGTTAAACGTTCATTCTAAGTTATCTTTTATCTGTTTTCATTTGTCAGTACTAAACTTTTAACGATACTTGGTTAGGTGTAATTATAATTAATTTGTTGTTCTTTCTTAGTCAAACCGATCAGCTTACATTAAAGTTTCTGTCTACATCAAAACACTTAGACGTTTAAAAGTTTCTATTAAAAGTTCTTCCACGAACAATTATTCTAATGTAGCGTGCATTCTAAATTTATTAGAGAAGTTTGAATTCCAGAAGATAAATATCTTTCAAATATATAACATGGATTGGATACATCACCCGAATGAGGTAAGTAAGAAAACTTTCGTCGCTTTTTGTTTACTGCGTCGCCTTCGATCATTTCTTCAAAATCTTACAAAAATTATGCTCGCACAGTCTCTTCTCCTTCCGATTCTCGACTATGGTGACAGAAGCTAAGTCATATCTGGGGACCAGCTAAATAAGCTTGAGAGTTTTCAAAATACTAGTATTCGGTTCATATTTCGATTGCGCAATTTGATTTTAATCCCACTCCCCTACCCGACTTCGCCGGAACATGCACATTCTTTCTATTCTGTACTGTGTATTATTTCACCCTTCTACTCCTCCCTATCTAAAGAAGAAGTTCAATTTTGTCGGGCTTCCAGTGGAACCTCTACGTTCTTTAAGAAAATTCATTTTAAGAATACCAACTCACAATATTTCTTTTTTTAACGAACCTTTTATTGTCCAGTATATTAAGCTCTGGAATACGTGAAGCACAAACTATTGTAATCTTGAAGCGACTACTAAAAGAACATTACTTATCTCAGTCGTTCGGACACCGTTAGGATAAATTATGTGATTAGGTATTTATTGTATTTATCTGCTTTAAATTATTATTTGAGGAATTTTGTAATATTTGTATATTTGGTAAAAATGTAAGTTTGTATATATATGTATGTATATGTGTATATTATATGTTTTACTTTATTTTTTATTATGTTTTTGTTATTTACATGTTATTTTACTGCATGAATTGATATTATATTTATATTGCACCACCTACCTAGTTTAATTGATTTATTCCTTTACACCTTCGTTTGCGTGGAAGAGATCGCTATGTAGCGATAAGGCCTCCAAATTGTACATCATATAACCTGCTTTTTGTTATGTTATCTGTATTGTTTGTGGTGCACAATATAGTATATTCATTCATTCATTCATTACTTTACCTGACTGCCTAAATACTCTGCGATGTCTATCCGAATACAGAACCAGATCACGAAATCTATTAAACTTCAGGGGTGTAAGATAGGACGACGTTACATCCCCAAAAGTCTTCACCGCTGCATTGGTGACTTTTTCAAACTACTGAACTGGAATAGATAAGGTATCATCATCAATGTCAAATAACTCACTCACTTTCGATTTTCTATAATCCAGAATCCTTGGTAGGCCTTAGCACTATGTTTAACGACCTCACTAGTTTTCCAACGGAATGGTAATGGACAGGACAAACTTATTATATTGGTAGTTGTTGTAAACATTTTACTCTAAGATGATGACGAGTATGTACATGTGGGATGTAATGTCCGATTAAGTAAGTCCAACTTTAGCATCAACCGACGAATCCTCTCGACTGAGCTGCATTCGAGAAACTGCGACAAATATTGTCCGATATTCCTCAGAATCTTGAGATGAAAGTGCGCAACCAGTGCATGTCGCCAGTGAAAAGTTACGGAAATAAAACGTGGTCTTTCACTATGGACCGTGATGAGAAGTTCAAAGTTACTGAGCGTGCAATAGAAAGGGCTATGCGCGAAACATCTCGGAACGATAAAATCCGTAAGGAGGATATCTTCAGAGAAATAAGAGTAACTGATATAGCTGAGTCTATGTTCAGCAATGAATTTCGTGATGGGCTACAGCGATAGTATGAGAGTGATGTGATAGACTCTGGTTAAGTTTTTACTTTTTATATGTAACACGAAATTTTACTAACGCAATCGTGCACAGCAAAAGGAGCAGTGAAAATACAAACGAATCATTTATTCATCATTTGAAAACTCTGATAAAGATACGGGTTAGTAAAGTTTTATCTCTAAATATTATAAATACTAAATTAAATACAATATAATGTAGAATATTGTATTTACATTTTACCTGGAGGTTAACCGCGTGTTAACACGAAGGTACTTGGAAATCGCCCAAGAAACGAGTTTGCAGCTATTTGTATATTCGAATATAATAACGTATGTAAAATTGTATTTAGATAATACAAAATAATGTATTAAAATTAATGATCTATGTTTACAAATGGCAAGTAGGTTATATGTAAAACGGTGTGCCGGCATGAAATACTGTCCCGCTCTGCTGAGCACGCCAACCTTTTTAGAGGCCGATTTGGCCTTCTCTTCCAAGTGACCACGAAACTGCACGTCACTCGATATGTCAACGCTGAGGATTTCGATACTGGCTGAGGCAACAAGGGGAGTGCCTTGAAACTGAGGAGATACGACAAAGGGGTTCTTTTTAGCGGTTAACACGCAAACTTGTGTCTACTGGGGGTTAACTGGACTAGATTTAGTCGCCCCCAATCCGAGACTCTGTTGAGCAAGGACTCGACTTCAGACACAAGTTTGTCCCGGCACTCGGAGATGTTTTCCCGAGAAATATTGGCTCGGCCGGTGTAAAGAGCATCACCAGTGCTGTCATCTGCATAACAATGAATGTTACGGGTTTGCAACATATCATTGATATGCAGAAGAAACAGCGTTGGCGATAGCACGCAGCCTTCTGGAACACCAGCATTAATAGGCTTGCAATCGGAGCTTGCACCGTCTACAACGACCTTGATGCTCCGATATGCAAAAAAGCTGGTGATCCAATCGCACAATTTCCCGGGAAGCCTATAGGAAGGGAGCTTCGAAAGAAGCGCTTTGTGCCAAACCCGATCGAACGCCTTCGCAATGTCCAAACTAACGGCCAATGCCTCCCTCTTTGAATCTACTGCCTCCGCCCATCTGTGAGTTAGGTAGACCAGAAGATCACCAGCTGACCGACCACGGCGAAAACCGTATTGACTGTCACTAGTCAGCTGGTGATCCTCAAGGTACCTCATGAGCTGGCAGTTTACAATGGACTCCATTGTTTTGGAGAACAAGGAGGTGATGGCGATAGGCCGGTAGTTGGACGGGTCTGAGCGTTCGCCTTTTTTAGGGATCGGTTGGACGAAAGCTATCTTCCATGATTTTGGGGCTATATAGGGGATAGGGAGTAGGAGCACCGGACAAGATGCGTTAAAACCGGTGCCAACTCTGCACACGTCCTCAGCACAATTGGGGGATTCCGTTAGGCCCACTCGACCTGTGGATGTCCAGGGAGAGGAGTGCTTTGCGAACCGAGCGCTGCGTGAACTGCACTTCCGGCATGGAGCGCTCACACCACGGGATGGTCGGCGGCGTACTCCCCCTGTCATCGAGAGTCGAGTTGGACGCAAAGAAAGAGCCTAGAATATCGGCTTTCTCCTTTGCGGTATGGGCCAGTGAGTCGTCCTCCCTGTGCAGAGATGGAAGCGATGGCTTACAGAAATTCCCCTGGCAGCATTGGCGAGAGACCAGAATGCACGGGTTCGTTCCAGAAGGAAGCGAACTAGTTTCTCGCCAATTCTGCCTATGTGCCCTGACTTTGCCTTAGCAATGACTCTTTTGAAGGACCTAGAGGCGGAATTATACTTCTTTTTTATAGCGCTGGTGTTTACATCCCGGGACGCTGATGCGTCAGCCCAGGCTCGGTAGCAATCCTGCTTATAGCATGATGCTATTTTACAGGAGCGACCAAACCATGGCTGAGATTTGCCTCCAATGGGCACCACAGAGGAAGGAATAAAAAGTTCCATACCCTGAAGTACCACATCAGCGACAGAATCCTCAACAACGTTGGGATCGTCCGGCGAGAAGCAAACCTACCCCCAAGGATAGGATGCAAAGAAAGACCGCATCGCATCCCAATCGGCTGACCGATTTCAGCGTGAGTGGCACCACACTCCGGACAAGACAATGGTCTGAGGAGCCTAAAGGGGCTTCAACGGAAATCTGATATCCGTCCGGGTGAGAGGTCAGCAGAAGGTCCAACAGGGAAGGTGCATGATCCTCCACATCTAGAATCCGCGTAGTCGAAGTAACCAGTTGTGTCAGACCATATGCCAAGGCAAAATCATGAACAGATCTCCCCGTATGATCGGCTAAACGTGAACCAAGCCATTTGGCGTGATGGGCGTTAAAGTCGCCGAGGATCACGATCTCTGCGGAGGGGATCTGCTGTAGCAACGAATCTGAAGCCATTTGGACGTGGTCAAAGAGTCGATCTGTTTCGGCATTACCGCTATGGGACCTATAGAGGCAGCCGTAGACGCGCGGATGGTCGTCGCTGTCTAAGCGTAGCCAAAGGATGGACAGGTCCGAACCTTCAAGTATGCCGAGGCGTCGAGAACAGATGTCCTCTCTGACGTAAACGCAAACTCCAGCCCGAGGCACAAAGGAGTGTTCCAGTTTGTACCCCGGGTAGGAGAGATACGAGACATCAGCCGGAGAGGACACCTGCGTCTCGGTCAGAAAGAGCAGAGCCGGCTTCGCCGTCTCTAGATGGTAGTGGACGGCGTTTAGGTTAGAGTGAAGTCCCCTGATATTGCAGAAATTCACGGACACCGTGGCAGGGGTCGCCTTGGTCTTGTTGCTCCGTTTACCCCGAGCAGTTGTAGCCTTGAGCGGAATTTTGCCCCCCCCCCCCAGAATACGCGGGGCAGCCTGAGCACCCACGCTCAGAAGTGGAGAAACTTGGTCGTGGATGCTCAGCGAGGGATTCCCCAGGGGTACTGGTACCCTCCTGGGGTAGTCTATCATTATTTAATTCCGCTACCATGTTGATGGGGGGGGGGAGATTTGGGCCTCCGGCCACCTGCACTCACCAGACGAAACGCGGAAGCAGAGCTTCCACTTCACGCCGGTATTCTGTGAGGTCGTGGTACCACCCCGGTTTGAGCCGGCCCATACGTGCAACAGCAAAGCTGCCGCGTGGCTCTAGCACTGTTAAAATTATTTGATTTTTTTTTACCACTGTTAAAATTATTTGAATAGTAATTTATTTGCCTTTGGTTTTAATATCTATCCTCAATAACATTCATTATTGCTTTAGATAATGAAAACCTTGATAACGACGATATAGAACCCTTGAATTCAGAGTATCAAACCGACAAAAATAGTGCTTTAAATATTGAGGAGACAAAATATGACCCTGACCAAAAACCGGTAGTGTCAGAATTAGAGCCTAATTATTTATTAAGGATGTCACCTTACTGCCTTAGTTGAGACCACGGAAGAGACACCGAAGTTAGGCCCGAAATTCCACGACAAGTTAGCTCAGCTATGGTTACCTATACTTCGGAAAGGTATTATACATAAAGAGGCGAAAGAAGAACTACTCAAAGAGTATCTCAAATCGAAAAATTGCTCGTTATTACAAGCGTCAAAATTAAATCCTGAGATGATGCCGCTGTATCTTAGGGCACCAGAACTCGAGACAAGAGAGTCTAGGCCGTACAGCAACAATTAGGTTAGTGGATATCAGCTCTTAACAAAGGTCTCGAACTCCTCTTAGATGATGACAAAAACAGACTTCAAGCCGTTAAGTTTCTTAGTGACAGCTGTAGAATACTATGTGACCTACACTTTGTAGAAACGGAAGCAAGGAAGAAATTCGTTACCACAAGATTGGATAAATCCTTTATAAATATTATGCAGGAAGTGGATCGTGATGACCTGCTCTTTGGAAGTAAGTTTTCAGAAATAATAAAAACCACAAGAGTGATCGAGAAATACGGTTTACAAATCAAGAAACCTGTCAAAATATGGAAGTTTCTTACTCGTCACATCAACCATCAACTAAGCCGCTCACGCCCCCAGAGAAACTGGAGAGGCCCATCTCGCTACTCGTCAAATAGAGGGGGGAGGGGAGAGCCGAAGAAAAATACACTACCAAGTCGCAGAGCGCCACCGGGCACCAGTTTCCAACCGAAGCCAATGGCGCAGAGCAAGCACCGTGCCACAGCTCAACAACAATAAAAGTATACGCAGGAAGAATTCAGCATTTTTATAACTGCTAGTTTAACATTACTAAAAATTCTCAATTACTTAAGTAGATTTCAGAAGAGTATTCCATACCGTTTTGTAGCAAAGTAAGACAAATTTCAGTTCCACGAAATTATTTACTCAGTTCTATCAAATCTTTATTGGCTCTTGGTGCTATTTCACCCTGCCGCAGATCGATGGAGGACTATGTTTCCAATGTATTTCTTGCACCGAAATCTAACGGAGCAAAAAGATTTATCTTAAATCTTAGGACTCTAAATAGGTTTATTTCAACCACCCATTTCAACATGGAAGACCATAGGACTGCATCTAGACTCTTACCTAAATCCGACTTCATGGCAAATATCGATGTAAAAGAGTACTTACATTTTCAATTTAATAAAAAATGCTTCGGTTTTAACGCTCTGCCATATGGACTGTCCGTTGCCCCATGGGTTTTCACTAAGTTATTGAAAGAACCTATTTAATATCTTCGACAAGGAGGATATAGGGTAATATATCTGGAGTGCTCCACTAACGTAAGTAAAACGTCATTGCTCAAATGCTTAAGACAAATCTTGTGTTTGTGTGAGAAGCTGATGAAGAGTTACGAAAAGTAAACGTAGAAACGGAGTGGGAATTATCGGAACGGGCGTTAGAAACAATTGTTCAAAGTCTGGGAGAATCTCAAATTGATCTTTTCGCTTCTCGTACCAATGCAAAATGCCTTCAATATATCTCATGGAAACCAGACCCTGACGCAATGACAATTCACACTTTTACAGTTAACTGTAACTCGTCATTCTTCTACGCATTTTCACCGTCTGTTTTTATACTAAGATGCTTACAAAAAATTATTAGTGACAAAGCCACATGTATATTAGTATTTAGCCTTACTGGCCTGGACAAGCTTGGTTTCCACTGTTCAAAAGAATGCTCATCTCGGAGATTATTTTCTTTAAACCCAATAAAGACCTTTTGCGTTGTCGTTGTAGGTTACGTCACCGACTTCATGCCAGAATTTCCCTAGCGGACGTGACGCTCCAGGACAGCATTTAAGAGATTAAACACTCCAGACATAGCACTAGATCTCATCCTAGCATCCATCTCAGATAATACTATGAAACAATATTCTAGTACGTACAGACTGTGGTGGCAATTTTGTATAAACAACCAAGTAAATACTTTTGAAGCTCCATTTTCACCCATAGTATCATTTTTAGTGGATCTGTACAAAAATTTACCATCATATGGATCTTTCAACAGTCATCGCTCTGCCCTATTACTACTCCTCGGGAATGATATAGGGTCAGATGAACGAATTAAGTGGTTATAAAAGGGTATTTGTTGACAAAAACCTTCCCTTCTCAAATAACAACAACTACAACACAAACAACTACATGGGATCCGAAAACTGTGCTTGATTATGTATCTAAGTGGTATCCAAATAGCAATATAAGCCTAACAAAACTTACAAAGATAATAACAATACTTTTTGCTTTGTGTACTTCTCATCGCGTACAAACTCTCTCTCTTTAATAAGAACCTCTAATATTGTTACGAGCTTAGGGTTCGTGACAATAAAGACTGCCTATTAAATTACCAAAATTAACACTTTAATTCACTTTACACCAATTAATACTTAAAAGACACTAACAATTAATCACACTGATTCACTTTATTTCGCTCCGAAGCTTCGCTTGTATCACCAAATTCAATACTGCTTCGATCGCGGCTTGCAAGGGCTTTAAATACGCTTTTTGCACCGAAACATCCAGAATGTTTCAGCAAAATACCGGTCCCGAACGACTAAGTTCAGAAAGTTCGAGAATGGACCCTTCTAGAAAGCTTAATTCTTCTGTTCGATACTATATTATGGCGCTGTTGGTGGAAAGTTTAAGATTGGCATTTTCTAGGAAGCCCTCCTTGCTCTGTTCCCCGCCACTAGATGGCGCTAGTGCCAGGTACCAGACTTAGGCGCGCAACAATATCATAAGATCCCCGTCAGGTGCTAAGATTTTTATAACCAACATAATAAAAACTTCAACACCAAATCCAGAGCAACCAGTTATTATTCCTGACTTATTTCATGGAGAACCCAAGCATATGTCCAGCAAGATCCCTAGATTACTATCTTATAGTAACATCTGGGCTGCGACGTGAAGGGACTGACAATCTCTTGCTTACTCATAAAAACCTTACAAAAAGGCATCGTCACAAACTATAAGCCAATGGATAAAGCAAACTTTAGCACACAGCGCTGTGGACGTAAATATATTCACTGCCCACAGCATTCGTCACGCTTCTACTTCAGTAGCGGCCTCCGCCGGAGTTTGTATTGACATCATAAGAAAAACGGCTGGATGGTCTACCTCATCTATGAAATTCGCTAGGTTCTATAATCGTCCAGTAATGGATGAAGGAGAATTTTACCGATCCGTCTGTGCGATTAGTACTAATACTTACAAATAATAAGACAAACTATGTAATTATTTATATAAATCATTAAGATAAAGTTGGAAGTATTATTATATTTTTGTTTATCCAAATTAACGTTTTTTCCTAATACTATAAATGTTTTATTAGCCTAAAAGCATTTAACATCTCTGATTTTAACTATCTCTAAACATCTACCTAAGTTAATTGTATCAGAAGAATGAAGCGACGAAATATAATATGATATCAAACGAACTTCTTGAAGTGAAGTTCGATCAATATTATATGAGTCGCTTCATTCGAAGATACATAGGTCCCACCCATCCATACCCGGCGTAAAAAACTTAAACGAATATCTCTAACAGCCCTATTAATAAACACAGACTTGATCGAGATTAACTTTACTCCTAGTTTAAAGCTTAAAATATCTAATTTCAGTATTAATAAACACAGAGTAAGGAGGGAGTAAACTAATCCGAATCTACTCTCAGAATAAAAGATAATCCTTGGCGGTACTTAGTTTAACGACAGAGTAAGCATAGACTAGTCGCGTATTTCGACATTTTGTAAAACTTTACGTTGTTGAGTTCATAAGTTGTAAGCACTAGTAACAAAAATAGCATAATGTATTAAAATGCCAAGAAGTGATGTGGAGCAGAACAAAGTGATTGCAGGTTTTTATTCATTATATGGATTTAGACAAGTGATTGGGGTTATTGATTGCCACATATTCTAATCCCGAAAGTTGCTGGAAACATCGAACAATACTACATAAACAGGAAAGAATACAGTTCAATAAATGTAAGTTTTATAGCATCTAGCTAGCCCATCTTTGCCATATACGTACTTAGTTATTATCTTAAATTCAATACAATGACCTCAATCTATTATTTCATATTAAAGAAGTTATGAGTGCTTTGTTCCAGGTTGTGTCAAATGCAAATTTAGAGTTCATGAATACAGTGGCACATTGGCAAGGCAGCACACCTGACTCAAGAATATTTACTGAAAGTCGCATTAAAACAAACTTTTGAGCAGTCAGAATTTAAAGGCAGACTTCTTGGAGTTTCTCGTTATGCTTGTACTCCTTATTTATTCACTCCTATCTTGCGTCCTAATAAACAAAAGAAAGGAATGTACAATCGGTCGCACATCTGGGCCCGTAACACTGTAGAACAATGCTTTAGAAGGAAGCAAAGGTTTCGGTGTTTACTGCGAGGACTAAATACTAAATAAGAGGATACAAAACCATATACATTGCAATGCAAAAACAAGATCTGTTGAGGATTTAGTATAAGGAGATGATGAAAATGCACCAGTCACACAATTAGTAAATAACTCAGTTAGAGGAAATTCTGTTCGAGCACCATTTATTAACGATTTAAAAAAAATATACAAAAATTACATGTACAAAAGATTTTATTTATCCAAAAAAATGGTTATTTAAATAATTTTGCCCTTCACGCTCTTTTCTTAATTCTAAAATTTCGTTACAAATAATATTAAAAATGATTATATTTAGAACTTAGTTTTTTCACCGAGTCCGAAAAAAAACACGAGGAACAAGGAACAACACGTAACATTTATCTCTTGTCAAACTCAAAATTGTAATTTCATCATCAGCTTGTTCATTCACTAATAATTCACTGACTCACTCTTTTTACTTTTAAAATAAGTAGGTTGCCATAGCGCAAGCGTCAATCCCGGCGTAAGGAATGTATAGTTAGTCCTAGGTTACTCCATGTTTATAAATAACATTGTAATAACGAAGTAAATAGTCAGTTACTCTGAGATTAGGTAGTCTAAGTGTAACTTCGAATTAAGCTTGGAATAAGCAATTTTTATTAATAAGACAGTAAAAGAATGATGTGGCTATCGGATCGATGGGTAAACGGAGAGTGGGAGTTGCCAACAAAAAATCGATTTAAAAGAGATCGATTCTCTAAACGTGTGAATTCCTCGAGTAGGTTAAGGGACTTCTTAAGTTAATTGTATTTACGAATGAAGCTACTCATATAATAATGATCGAACTTCACTTTAAAAGTTAGTTTGATATTATATAAAAACATTACCATTGCATCTTACGAAATAAATCAAATCAACAATGATAGTAAATGTAAGTTATAACTAGATATTAATCTACGTAATAAATGTTATGCTTTCAAGTACCTTCATTTATGTTTAATTAAAAATCAATAATCTCTTTTTTGAATACTTGATTGCTTTCAAAGCAAACCGCTTTGCTTGCTTGTAGTTATTTCGTAAGAAAACCGAGTCAAACCTCAAACTTTTAAATTAATAATAACCCGTGTTAATATCAAACGTACACTTGATACCTTTGATTATTAGACAAATTTTTGGAAATTTGTTTGATGTGCCTTAAAGTTTAAACTTGTCTTTAGTTATTTATAAATAATGGTAATCATATTACACTACTTGTTTTGATATTAATAACCTTTAACATTTTTCAAATTCTTTCTTCTTACTTATGTATTTTTATAGAATAAAGGTGACAAACAAGCACACAGTACACCTGATGTTAAGTGATTTTCGTGAGCTATGACCCATAGACATCTATACATCTATCGTCAATTACGAATCCAAATACAGATGCTTTGTCCCCGTGAGGACTAAGATGGAATGCCTCGTTTCCAGTAAAAAGGGCCTCCGGTTCTCTACACTCACCGTACGAAACACTAGCATTAAGCTGCTATTTTACGCTGGTATTCTGTGAGAGCGTGGTCCTTCCCCAGTCAAGCCGACCCATTCGTGGTACAACTGTACCAGTTATATAGCTGCAGCATGATTCTACCACATAGGGCTAGATTTATTTTATACATTATTTTATATTCCTTTGAGTATGCCTATGTTCAGCTGTGGACTTATGAAGAGCTGTAGTGATAAAAATAATAATGATGAATTTACAATTTACTTTTACTAGTTTTATTCTGATATTTTACTTAGATTTATATTATTATTTATTTAGATAGAAGATGCAAAAGAATTCCCAATGTGTACATAATATGTTTCACTAGAAAGTTTTAACAGTAGACCTGTTACCGATTGAAATACACAACATCAGCTTTTTAAAAAATTAACATTAAATATAAGCTGCGACTTCTTTGTCGAAAGTTTTCTAATGTGCATGTGATCGCTTGCAACCTACACTCGACACGTTAAAAGTCAAAAGTAAATTAATGGTCTTTAAATTTACGCGAACACTACACATTGAATAAAACTAAATTTACGGATTTTATCGCGTTTATTTCACTACTTTTACTTATTTTTAATTCCCGACGTTTCGGGTGCTTTACAGCAACCATGGTCACGGGGGGGGACTGAGATGTTTGACGTCCCAATGTCATAGTTAGGCCGGCTACCTTCAGTTTTTGAATATTAATTTTTGGTCCGATTTACGCAAAACGAGCTTATAGTATCATGAAGTCTTGCAGTGGTATGCTTAGGTTTGGGTTTAATTTTGTTAATTATAGGATCCCAAGCAGGTGGCAGTACCCATCCATCTTCTCTATTGAAATTTGGATGTTTTTTTAATTTCAATAGCCTCGCGTATCATCCTTGGTAGGAATCGGTGTTCTTTTGCGAGAATTTGTGGTTTATCAAAACGAATGTAATGGTGGGGACGATCTTGAACATGTTCGCAGACTGCAGACTTCCCGGAGCGTTGGTGCTTCACGTCAGCTATATGTTCTTTTACGCGGGTTTTTATGGATCTTTTTGTTTGACCTATGTAAGAGAGACCACATTCACAATCTAACTTGTACACTCCTGCATCTTGTAGAGGGATATTACACTTGACGGATGGTAAAAATTGACTAATCTTCTTCGGCGGCTTGTAGTATGTTTTAATAGAAGCTCGCTTCAAGATGTAGCCAACCTTGTCTGTGACTCCTCTGACATATGGTAGCACAGCAGGTACACGCTCGACTGTGGCCGGCTTCACTCGGTCACTGTGACGTAGGCGCGGGACCCGAAGCTTGTTGTCTTGCAATACTTGCTTGACGTGCTGAAGTTCGGCGGCCAGATGTTTTCTGTCACAGATCCCTCGTGCTCTCTGAAACAAAGATTTACCCACGGTAGCTAACTGTGAAGGATGATGGTGAGATTCACCATTTAAATATCGGTTGGTATGGGTCTTTTTTCTATACACAGTGTGACCAATTGTGTTATTAGGATTTCGAATTTAGTTTTTAATAAAAATAACTAAATTCATACAAACACTATTTTATGTTAGGATATGATGTTGTTATAATTTTGGATGACTAACACATCTAGGAAAGCAAGGAATTATTAGTTAGCCTCTAACTCCATTGTAAATTGAATTTTAGAGTTTATGGAATTAAGGTGTTCTAAAAATGCAGTTGCTTACGGTACTATAACGGGAAAATCTTTGTTACAGAGAACACGATGGATCTGTGAAAGCAAACTCCTGGCTGCCTAGCTTCAGCACGTCAAGTACGTTCTGCACGACAACAAGCATTGCGTCCCGCGCCTACGTCACAGTGACCGAGGGAAACGACCACAGTCGAGCATGTGCTTGCTGTCTGTCTGGTGTCCATATGTCAGCGATGTCACAGACAAAATTGGCTACATGTTGAAGCGAGCTTCTCTTAGAATATTCTACAAGCCGCCGAAGAATATTAGTGAGTTCTTACCATCCGTAAAGTGTCATATACTCTATAAGACGCAGGAGTGTACAAGCTTGATTGTGAATGTAGTCTCTCATATAAAGAGCAAACAAAAAGATCGATTAGAACTCGCGTAAAAGAATATATCCCACCATTATATCAGATTTAAAGTAAAGTAAAGTCACAGAGAGAGTTACTGAGAGGGTTTTAGAGCAAGAAAGTGTCCGCCGCGCTGCCCCAATGCGTGTTCGTAACCTTCACATGTCTTCAACTTTACATGTTTTTATCAAATTTGACAGACCACAAATCCTCGCAAAAGAATATCGATTCCTGCCTGCGTAGATCGAACCATATAATATAATAATTAAAAAGCTAAAGGTGCTCCGGGTTAACACTGACATTGGGACGTCAGTCACCTCAATCCCCCGTGACTATGGAGGCTGGAAAACCCCCGAATCGTCGGGAATTAGAAATCGAGAAATTAAACGCGATAAAATCTGTGAAAGTAATTTTAATCAAGCGAATGCATCGTTTAATTGATATAACTTATTTTATTCACCCAGCTCCAAAAATCGGAAAGTTACTATATTCGACGCAAATGTTTTTTAATGTATTCTTTTTGATTTTTCGGAAATGGTTGTACCGATTTTAGTAATTCATCTTTTTTTAAAAGGATACAAATTCTTAAGGGTTTTTAAAGTTACTATATTTACGATATTCTAGTTGTTACGTTGATCTTGTGGTATGCCGTCCACTCAAAAGAGTAAAATAAATAAATAAAAAAAAAAACAGAAAATTCGATTTCAGAAACAAAAAATTCTCAGTTCTTGGTCTTAGCACCGACCTCAGAAGTCTATATTATGGAGTAATTATTATTTGTTATATTTATTTTTAAGTTAAATCATTACCCGTAAAATCATTGTCATGTCTTGTGTCTGGTGCATGAATTTTTAATTAAAATAACTTTTATTATCTATAAAAGAATACTATTTTATTTTAATATTTTATTTTCTTTAATTGTTGGATGACGCTTGTCTATTCTAATGTTAAAGTAATTTAAATAATAAATAATAATAGATTTGACCGAGTAGTGGCAATGTTAGAATATCCATGGCTCCATATCGACCAGTGAGTGTCGCATGAGACGACGTAGGGAAACAAATCAGGACATGGGTGGCAGTGTTTTCTAGTAAGAAATACAAAATTAATACGTGGTAGAGCCACGACAGCAGAGGCGTGGCTCTACCACGTATTGTAAGGACCACACTCTCACAGAATACCAACGTAAAGTAGCAGCTTAATACTGCTGTGTTTCGTAAGGTGAGTTTGGAGATCCGGAGACTCTTCTTTACTGGAAACGAGGCATTCCATTTGAGTCCTCAGGGGTTAAAATGCATCTGTGCTTTGATTCTTATTCAAGGATAAATGTAGATGTCTATGGATCACAACATCCACTTAACATCAGGTAGACTGTGTGCTCATTTGTCACTCTTACTCTATGTAAAAAAAAAACAAATTAAAAAAGCTGCGGTTGCCAACCCTCCTGCCGAGCGTGGCATCTGCGATAAATCTCTATATAATGAGGAATTCTATGGAGATACCTATAAATTAACGATTTATAGATTTCGACTGTAGTTGTATTATTGTACCTATTGTAACTAATTAAACTTTGAACTGGGAAGATCACAAGGTTTAATATGAATATCATATTAAAGATCTATGAGACTTGGACCTAAAGAAGAGATCCTTACTTTTTCGTATCTATGATGCTGATGCAGTAAACTTGGCGATTTATTTAGTTTATTTGAGTCATATCATAAATGCAGTGAATATGGCCAGTCATATCATAAATACAGTCAATTCATAAACGCAATATATACAACAAAGATCAAACAATGTTAATTTTTTATAATAAAAAAGGAAATTTAAATGAATCTGTTCGAATTTTATTGGCTCGAGGTGTAATAAAAGCTGACTCGCCGCCGGCTCTCTTTGCATTTCAATAAATCAGAAGAAATGACGCCGAGCGCGTTAAGCAGTCAGCGTCTCAATGGGTGGTCGCCAGGCAGACGCCTTCACGCTTATTTCACACAGCGATGTACTACAAATAAAAGTAAGTGTTAACGTGAAATTTTTATATGCAATATTCCGTATATAAAATTAAAATACTTATGTTTAAATTAAAATCTTAAAAATTAATAAGTCATCGTCATCAATACGATATCCCAAAATCACTTATGCGCGAATTTCTTTCTCATAATAATAACCAAATTGAATCCAGGCCACGGCGGCGTGTCTCAAAATAGCTATTTGCGCAGCCTTGCATTATATTGGCTTATATTGACAGGAATATAATATTGCAAAAGTGTATTCGCAAGCACAGTTACACTCTCTATTCCCTCACTCTCATAGTCCAGATAAATAGCAGTCAGACCGGTGAGAGTGTACTTAATTTACGAGCGTGTCTCGGGGTGAAACACCACTAATTTCCGGACTCTACTGAGAACTTTTTGAGAGAAAAATCTAATATTTGGATTTTATTCTAAACCGGGATTCAAACTCTGGACAACAAGATAGGGAGTTGTACGCCTACACTTAGCCTATTCTATTCCACTCTAATGCCACTATGACTAAATTATGCTTAACTTAATTTTTGTAACGTGGTAGAGCCAAGATGATGAAGCACAAATAGATTGGCTCGACCTTGAAAATACCACGCTATTACTGGCGTTAAATAGCAGCTTAATGCTGCTGTGTTTCGAATGGCGAGTATAGAAAAGAGTGGAGAAAATGGGCATTCCGTATTAGTCTAGTATTTTAATTCTTATCTAATATAGATGTAGATGTCTATAAGCTACAGCTACACTTACCATCAGGTGGACTGTAAGCTCGTTTGTCATCCATATTCCACAGACAATCCTTTCCCGTATTAGTTAATCTTGTTTTGCAAAAATCTTTTATCATCAGAAAAATCCACGCATTATCGTACCTCCATAGCTTTCCAAACAACTTTGAGTCGCTCATGCAATGAACAACTATAATTATTACGAATTATTTTTAGGCTTTACCGTTAAGTACCCTCGTCGACTGCTATCGAAAATCAATTTTAATTTTGTTTTTCAGGAGTATGGTATAAGATAAAATAAATTTATAATATTTAGGTATATTAGAAATTTCTAGTATTTAGATACACTATAACGCGGCTGTAGACACACATGTTTTGCATCACACACCACAGCCGCGTCTAGTAAATAGCAATTTATCTAAGTTCAAGATTATAATATGAAAGTTTCTTAGAAAGAGTTATTTATTTATATTAGATGTTCATGCCGTGTGACGTTGAACTTAGATAGTTTATTATCCTATTTTATTTCGTAGATGATGTAAGAAGCAAAAAAAGAGAGGACATAAATACCTCATGGTTAGCGTTAGAAAGGGAGTAGAAGGAAAAGCAGAGTCAAAGGTGCGAGAAATCTGATACTACAATAGGCGATACAGCGGTAGAGGTCACTTCCATATATTTCAATCTATCAATTCCGAAAATTCATCCATTAATTGAAAAAAAAAAATATTGGTTGCCTGTAAAGTCGGTATACGGGCGAAAGTTTTACGTGACAACGACTCTCTCACTCTCTCTCTCTCGCTCTGTCTCTCTCGCTCTTAGGCGGGCTAACTGTGCTCGAGTGGAAGGGACGCGTGCCTTTCACTTTTTATGTCTGTCTCTCTCGCTCTTAGGCGGGCTAACCATGCCCGAGTGGAAGGGACGCGTGCCTCTCACTCGCTCTCATTGTGAGCGCATAACGTGAGCGGAGCGTAACGCAGTTTCTTGAAGTGTCACCCGGCAAACCAATTTATAAGACGTTGTCACGTCAAAAACATACAATTATTTCTTAAGTCGATGGTAAGAAAGACTGTTCAATTAAAATTAAATAAATTAGAATTAAACCCTCGACTTCTCTATTACTCACTTCATGAAATCTATTTTCTTGGTTAGCTGCAGTTGGGATTCTACCTAAAACCTACCCCTAACCTAATAAATTAGAATTAAACCCTCGACTTCTCTATTACTCACTTCATGAAATATATTTTCTTGGTTAGCTGCAGTTGGGATTCTACCTAAAACCTACCCCTAACCTAATAAATTAGAATTAAACCCTCGACTTCTCTATTTATCAAACTAGGTCACCCACCAAATAAAACAACTCATGAAATCTATTTTCTTCACCCCTAATAAATTAGAATTAAACCCTCGACTTCTCTATTACTCCCCAAAATCTATTTTCTTGGTTAGCTGCAGTTGGGATTCTACCTAAAACCTACCCCTAACCTAATAAATTAGAATTAAACCCTCGACTTCTCTATTACTCACTTCATGAAATCTATTTTCTTGGTTAGCTGCAGTTGGGATTCTACCTAAAACCTACCCCTAACCTATCCAGAGACGTAATTGAAATGTTTACTTATATTATTCCTCCGAATACATTTTTATTATTCGTATTCCGTAAATCATGTTTTTGCTTCCTATTCTCCGCGATGATTTGTAATTTCCTCCTCTCGGTGCATACATTATAAACTTCTCATCAAAGAGTAAAACACTCTTTGTAGCAGACTAAGTCTTAGAAATATATTATATTTTTTTAATATTATGAAGTATATTCTACTTTATTTATTGTTATAATGCCATGGTTATGAAATATTTTTAGTTATACGGTTTTAGAGTGGCCCCATGTACTGGCAAGTGGAGCGTAGGACAGACCCCACTTGATGACATGAAGCGACGACCTGGTAAGATATGCAGGTTTGAGGCCTATAACTGCTCAGCGTTGGAGTTGAGAAGGGTTTTAATGATAATAAGTAATAACGATAGTAATTCAAAATAAAATAGGTATTTTAATTTTATATTCTTAATTAACTACGCAAAGTATTTATAACGTATTAAAATGATAACACTACAACTAAATTATACAAAAACATTAACCGTTTAAAAGTAAATTGTCCACAAAAGTAAGTAATGAAAAAAGAAAACATTTTTTTTCAGGTGAGCAACAAACGGAAAAACAACGGGCTAAAACAATTTACAGAAGCGACACTCGAAAGTGTTAAGTGAGTTTAAAATGTGAGGCAAAACGGAGAGCCGGTTGGAGACGGGCGCGATCTCGAATTGAGTCAAACAAACGAAACTCATCGACAAGATTCTATCTTGCTGAGTTTGAGAGCAATTTTTCTCTTAAAGCTAAACAAATGAGGCACCATTAGATGGAGAGAGAGCGCTTAATCTATTTCTGACGAGTTCAGTGACGCCGACAAAGACAAATCGACATTAGCCTACCCACACGGCGTGAAGGCGTTCCACTTCTGTTTCAATTCCACTTTTATTTGCGGATTAACTTCTTATTAGTCATTGTGCTGGAACGGGGCTCGAGCTTGCTATCACAAGCCTTATGAATGGCTCAATTATTTTGCAGACTCAGTAAGAATTCACCTACACAATTTAAACAGTATTTTCGGTAAGAATAAATTATTTACCAACCAGTAATTTATTTTACTATATTACGGTTACTTCAGTATATCTATCCATCTATATTCTTATATCTTTATGTTTTTATATTAAATGTGTGATGTTTGTAATTTATTACATTCATTTGCTTAACATGTGTTCATTACAAATAAATCACTATTAGCATGCGTATTAATAATGTGACAACGTATTTATACTCCCCAAGTCTCTCGTAAGATCTCTATAAATTTTATTTTATTGAATTTTGCATACTTGTGCCATACATTTCATGTTTTCCCCTCAATAAAGTATTGTGAGACAAAAGAATTCAGAGGGATGCTATTATTCGTCTCACTAATTGGTTAGTTAACCCATTGCATCCGTATTAGGCTACTCAAGAATTAGACAGCTTTAACGTTCCTTTTTGTACGTGCTCGTTAGAATAAATAGCATTTTGTTTCAAATAATTCATAAGTTAAACAATTATTAATCAAAATTAAGCTATTTGGGCATTGTTGATAAGGTTGAAATTTCTTCGGAAGAAATAAAATAATTCAAACGATTCTTTTAAATACCGACGTTTGAAAATAAATACAAGAAGCGACCGTGTATTTCAGGACTGACAAGTTGAAAAATGTCTAAATGTGTCACCTGTCACTTGGTATTTAAAACGATATGTTATGTTGAAAGTGTCACTAGCAGTGGCTGCATTTGTCGCGTAGAGAGTATCTAAATAGAAGAAGCAGCTGTCTCCTATTATATTTGAATAAGTATTCAGACGACAAAAAATAATAATAAAAGAAAAAAAAAAACAAACAGTGTTGTTTGTTTTTTTCTAAGCTGTAAATTGACTTGTGTCATCGTACCAAATATTATATAAAATTATAAGTAATAATTTTATATAAAATTTTGATTAGTTTCCAGACTACGGCATAATTATGTGTTGAAACAATTAGACTGGTCGTAAAAAATGTAGTCAGTACTCTTTTATTTAAATTTTATATTTAATGTTGTAAATCAATATAAAACTCTACGTGATAGAGCCAAGTTGCAGCTATATTGTGGTTGTAGCACGAATGGGTCTGCTCGACCGGCGAAGGACCACGCTCTCACAGAATACCAGCGTAAACTAGCACTAACACTGCTGTGTTTCGTATGGTGAGTGTAGAGATCAGGATACACTTTTTTACTGGAAACAAGGCATTCCATAGTAATCCTCAGGGGTGACAACGCATCTACGTTTTGATTCTTAATCGAGGATAAATGTAGATGTCAATGATGAGCCACAGCATCCACTTACTATTAGGTGGACTGTGTGCTCGTTTGTCGCCCTTATGCTATAAAAAAAACTACAATTCGTATATAAACTGCTGCGTAATATCCACCGATATAGGTGAACCTATCACTACATTACTTCCACAATATAAGAAAAATTTTAAGTTAACATCAGTCATAAAATACTTAGTTATACCAGACCGGCGTTGGATAGCATGGTCAAAAGTGGGAGACGTATGGTTCGTCAGGGAATCCTTCCTGTAATTTTACAGCCATATGAGAATGATTTATAAGATAATATATTTATCTAAGTGGTTTTATCAATACGAAACCGTACATTTTCCACAGAAACAAGCAAGGTATGTTAATTAACTCAGATACTGGACATTGCGTTACATCTAGCACTACAAAATCTATGAAACCGTTTAGACCATCTCAGAATACAAAGATAAACATACAAAAATACGTAAATTTGTAAGTTTACGTTTGTAAGTCTAATAGTTAGTTATAACTAACTAAGAAGAGCTAACCTTCTACAGTAGTACTTTTCTTCTTAGTTCTACTAATCTTTTAAATTTACAGATTCCATTATTATATTGCTACTTAGTGATGAGCAGTAGAACTTAAGAATGTCCACTAACCCAATTCGTGCGGTGGACGTTGTGGGAGATAACAGAGGGAAACTGAAACAGGAGATAAATAGCAGCACCATCTTGATAACTTAAAATAATTATAAAATTTTTTGATGCCAAGCCAAGCCGCCAGCCAATCGTAGCCACTATGGCAAAATATGAGATGCTCTACGGGTAGGCCTACTTTCTGCAGTGGATGGAATGATTTGTAAGCGAAAGAAATTTATCACTTTATTTACTTAGAAACTTCTATACTTTACAGATATGCCAGTGCAGTAAGTTTTCAAGTCTGCTGTCTCATTACAATCATTTTATAAGATTCTAGCGAAGTAGTAGGGCTATGTTGTAGCTTTATTAATAGTGGTAATATAGTTGTAACTCGAATGCGTTGGCTCGACCGAGAATGGACCACGCTCTTACGAAATACCAGCATAAAATAGCGTCTCCACTTTGCTGTATTTCGTATGGTGCGTGTAGAAAACCGGAGACTCATTTTATTTTAAACAAAGCATTCTATCTTAATTCTCACGGATGATAACGCGTCTGCATTTTGATTCGTAATCGAGGATAAATGTGGATATCTATAGCCACAGCATTCACTTACCATCAGGTGGATTGTGTGTTCGTTTTACACCCTTATCCTATAAATAAAAAGGTATAGTGCTGTACATAGGCCTCTTCCATAGATTCCCTCACATTGGGGCCTTTTTATCAAGCTTGGCAGATGAGTTAGCAACCGCAGTTTATTATTTATATTGTTGTTAGGAAAAAAAATATCCAAACCAGTGACGGGGAGCATCTGAAAGAGAAAAGACTTATTCCGCCGATTGAAGTCTGCCGACTAAGACTAATTCTCCATATATCTACATATATGGGATGCGTAAGTATTCATTACACATCATTAGATATTTCTGGGTCGAGAAAGAAAAAGATTCAATGTGTTTGTCGGTCGCCAGGCTCATTTTGTTGTCCGTTGTATATCCCCGAATATGAATCAAAGTGCAGATGTTATCAAATAAAAAGTTAAATGGCCTTCGGTTTTAACACGATACAGTAGTATGTCGCTCACTATAGTATGATAAGGTAGATTTATTTGTATACGTTGGTATTATGCATGATCATGACCCAAATATTTAATTCATCTGTAGTTAGTGGATGAGTATGTTTAATTACGTACATGTCACACTTAAGCTGGTAGATGTCGGGATTAAGATATATTAACAATTGTTAGGATTGCGTCTTGCCATAGCATAGGCCTTTACTACTAGTCGCATGACGATACTTAAAGTCGCTAAGCGAGATGTGGAGACGCCTCCGATGTTCTTGCTCTGAGTTTCTTTGCGTGATAGAATTCGATGTAACGATGGTGACAATAGTATTTGAATTATAGTTAGAGTAAGCGACAAAGCTCAACGGATCAGTAAATTGAAGTGGCAATAAGCCAGCAACGTAGCTCGCAGAACCGACAACCATGCAGAAAGAGACAACCATGTAGTGATGTAGAAAGTCTATGGATGTAGGTGGATCAAGATTTTTTTGTGCCATTCTTTAGGACAGACCTATGTTCAGCAATGGATTTATGAAGAATACACGGACGTACAACGGATTAGTAAGCTGAAGTGGCAATGGGCCGGACATATAGCTCGAAGAACCGATAACCGATGGCGAAAAAAGATTCTCGAGTTTCAGCCTCGTACCGGTAGGCGTGGTGTTGGGCGACCACTAGATGGAATGACGACCTAATAAGACATGCAGGAAGTCGATGGATGCAGGTGGCTGAGGACCGTGCTTTGTGGCATTACTTGGGGGAGGCCTATGTTCAGCAGTGGACTTGTAAAGGTCTGTAATGATGATGATGATAGACGCATATAATCCCTTAGCTTTCCTAGATGTGTTAGTCATCCGAAATCCTAACAACACCATAGGTCATACTGTGGTTAGAAAAAAGATCCATACAAACCGGTATTTAAACAGTAAATTTCACCTTCATCCTTCTCAGTTATAACAACATAGGCATGTTCTGCAGTGGACTTGTGAAGGGCTGTAATGATGATGATGATGATGACAGCAGTTTCAACGTGTTTATTTTTTTATATAAGGGTGACAAACGAGCACACAGTCCACTTGATCATAAGACATAATAAAGTGTCCAACTTTGGTCCATAGAAATCTACATTTACACTCTGTTAAGAATCAAAATGCAGACGCCCTGACGACTAAGATGAAATGCCTCGTTTCTAGTAAATAGAGTCACCGATCACCCACTCACCATACGAAACCCAGCATCATTAAGCTGTTATTTTACGCTGGGATTTTGTGATAGCGTGGACCTAATCCGGGCGAGTCCAACCCATTCATGCTACAACCATGATATAGCTATAGCGTGGCTCTACCACGTAAATGAAACGTCTTGTACTGCGGTTCCAATCCGTTCAGCTCGCTCTTATGGGATACGACTGATGATGATCAAGAAGATATGGCGCTGTGATCGGAATATTTCTTAAGACATTGTGATTCTATAGTTAGAACCGCAGCTGGGACCAACATTTGTGGAGAACACTATTGGTGTACGCATGTGTCGCGATTATCCTTTTGTCCGATATAATAACCTTCCGTCGTTCCGATATAAGTTCAAAAGTCTACTTCGGGCAAGGGACTATGTTAGAATTTATGTTAAGAAGAGTTAGGTTAGGACTAGTGTCTATGTTTACACTCTTGTGACAATAAAATAAGTCCAGTCAAAATAAAACAAAGCCAAAATAACATAAAAAAAACATAAACACTCACACCTGTCACCCAGAGGGGTAGGCAGAGACTACAGACTTCCATTTAGCACGATCCTGACATACCTTTCTCGCCTCTTCCACATCCATATACCTACGCATACATGCTCGTCGGTTAAGGGTACTCTTAATTTGGCCCATTTTTAGTATATCGCCAATTTGGTCGACAAATTTCCGCCTAGGACGTCCCTTTCCGACTCTTCCATTCACTTCTGCAACATATATTTGCTTTGTCAGTCTTTCCGCATTCATTCTTTCTACATGACCAAACCACCGAAGCATTCCTTTCTTAATCCTGGTCACCGCATCATCTTGCAAACCACACTCTTCTTTTATCACACAGTTTCTCACCCTGTCACTCAGATTCAGCCCTAACATACTCCTTAGTGACCGCATTTCTACTGCATTTATTCTACTCTCGTGCTTCTTCTGCCACACCCAACTTTCACTACCATACGTTAAATTAGGGACTAATACAGCACTGTGAATTACCATACGTGCCTTTTTTGACACATTCTGACTTTTCACAATAGAGTGTAGAGCCCCATTTACTTTATTTCCTGCATTCACTCGTCGTTCAATATCCTTATCATATCTCCCATCCCTGCTGAATACACATCCCAAATATACGAACTCATCCACTTGCTCAATTAACTCTCCTTCTATTCTTATGTCACATACCGTCTTGCTTTCATCTCTTTCAAAAAATATCGCAGTATTAGAATTTTGCCAGACGTTTTCTAAAAATTATATTAATTTTAATTTTTACAATATATTTATATTTAAAAAAAGAAAACTTTTTTACGTCCAGAATACCCTTCTGCTACAACAAACAGTTGTACATTTAAGTAATTTTATTAAACGAAGTAGTTTCAAAACGCAGAAGAAGAATACTTTTATTACAAAGAAATTAGAATTTCTTTTGTCGTTAGTTTTTTCTTGGGGAAAGTTTTTAATTACTTTATAAACTGAGCGTTAACAATTCCTCGACTTAACAAGTGAAAATTTAGTTATAACTTATCAACAAAAGTCCAACAAGCATTGAGAAGCTATTCCGTTGGTAACTCCTAAAGATTACGTAAACCTACCGGGTGCGTTAAGTTTTAAACAAGCAGACTAACAATTTAAGCATAACGTTCAATATATTTCTATTGATTAAGAAATTAGGTCAATCATACGCGTTTTCAACTTTTTGTTTTTATGTAATGCAAAATGTCAACAGAATTAAGAAAAAAAACTATAATATTTAATAATAATATTTTTATTGCTCATTAGGTATGAAACCGTATAGTGGCGGCGTAAGGAAATTCACTGCCCCCCCCCCCCCCCCCCCAATCACGTGGTTGTCGTAAGAGACGGCGGATAGAAATAAAACTTATGATGAAACATGAAACAGGGAAGTAGCATATTCCTGAAAACAACTTAAAATAATCAAATACTACGGTTGCCTGTCTGCCAAACGTGGTAACTTTGACAAATAGTCATATGAGGCAATTATAGAGCCTCTGTTCAGAAATTTAATTGAATAAATGAAGAACGTGGCCTATAATCATGTTGCTTTACACGTTAAGTAGAGTCAGAGGCTATGAAAACAGTTACAACAATAAAACTCTTATTTGTTATAAAAAAAAGAAGAGTGCTGAAGAGAGAAGGCATTGAGGTAACCCTCGTGTATGAGAAGTGTTATAGGTAATGGTTATTAATAGAAAAACTAGCTGTTTTGGTATTTTTTTTTGTTTGCGTGGAACTCTAATTATTTTTCTGAAATAAAAGTAGCCTCATTTACTCCAAACATCAAACGTGAAAGTTTCGTCAAAATCGGTGCAGCCGTTTCAGATATTGCCGCATCAAACAAAGAGACAGACAGACAAGATTTAAAAAATGTTTTAAGTGCCGTATAAACTTTTATTTGCGTTTAGTAAAAAGCTGTCATTTTGACATTACAAACAGACAGTTCATATTCATTTAATTCTTATTTTTTAATGATGAATGATGATTTAAGTCGACTTATCAGATCGCGTTAAAAGTTCAACGTCAGCAATACAGTACCCTTTCGATAAAAAATCAGGTAACTAAAAATAATAGAAAAACTAACCTCAAAGATATTCGTTAAACACACCCATACATCGTATAAATATACATTACAAAATCTAGTTGTTTTAATTAAATCTATTACGAGAAAATATAAAAAGCACGGCATTGCAACCGCAACGTAGTGACCTCTCAAAAGATTGGTTACTATTATTTAAAAAAAAAAATCTTATGCAGTGAAAAAAAAAGACTATTATAGGTAGGTATTGGTAATGTTTATTATATGATATGTAATGCAGTCGTTGTCTTTAATGTTTAATAAGTCCACATAAATTGTTCAACATCTCAGTCCAAGTTCTACATTCAAATTATGTGGGTACACTTGTGATTGATATATCAGAGAATGGAAAAATGTGCATGTTTTCGTGATAAGGCCATATAACGTGTGTACTCTAAGCTTACTCTAAGTGTACTTGTTTAAATATATAAATGAACTTGGCCCACTTCCATAGTGGAAGGATACAGAAAATGAAACAGGGCGGATACGGATTTAACATAACCAATACGCTTGACTTTCTTTTGTGTTCTCTTACGGAATATATTTATATATTTTGCATCATTTAACACATATAAAATAGTTTATGCAACTCTGAGAATTAAGATGGACTGCCTCGTTATTAGTAAGTTTATTCGTTTCTCGTCACTTTTCATATAGAACAAAGTAGCATCATACTACTATTTTACATTCTTTGTATAAAAAAAAAAAAATAAAAAAACTTAGATAATCTCTTTCCAAAACTATTTATATCTCTAAATGATGCAAAATATATAAATATATTCCGTATATATATATATATATATATATATATATATATATATATATATATACACGGATTTTAAATTAAAATAAGGTATAAATCCAGTCGAATACTCGCTTCAACGCAGAACAAAGAAATGGTCGAGTGAAGTTAGAAAGACTAAGCGCAGGCTCAGTCTCAAGCTTGTCAGTAGCGGAAGTTCAAGATTTTAGCTATTTATTGCAATCCCACAGGATCTGGAAATTTACGGAGTGAATTATAAAAAGAACGAAGTTTTATTCCAATTCCGAACGGCCACTACATACTTTTATAATATTGCAGCTACAAAATAAAATGTAACGCTAGTTTACGAAAGTATTCTTTGTTCTTTTGCCAAGAAAATTAATGTTATGAAGACATTTCATGATATAATATATTCGTTTCATTTTATGTGACTCGTTCGTAGTTTTTTCGTATTCCTTTATATCGTTACTCGTCGCAATATATTAACATGGCTTTGAGCTTTGTATCGTCTTTGCTATAAAATAATATTAGTATGGAATAAATGCGAAAGCAAACAAAACAATTACAAGTGTTTGTCTAATTATTACTAGTATTAGCCATTAAAATTACATTACTATATGAACATACCCTTATCAATTTTTCTTGAATGTTGAAACTAGGGATGAGCGAAGGAACAATGAAAAAATATTTTATAATTTCAACCCTGCATGCGGTCTTATGGGTGAATGGTCTAAGCATGCGATATTATCGTGTAGTGGTGGTGTCCTAAGAGGCAACAGCGAAACAGTGAAACAGGTGATGGACCACAGCATCTTCCTGATAACAACACAAAATAATAAAAAAACTGCTATTGGCAACCTGCTGCCAAGCGTGGTAACTGTGGCAAATCACCCTATGAGGCTATCTATGGTGAGGCCTATGTTCAGCAGTGTACTTTTATATGCTCTAATGGATGGATTTGAACCTGTCAACAGCGTCACAGGTCACTGACTAGTGGCCATAAAATCTATGGGGGGTCGAGGGCCGAAAGGCGATGGAAAAAAACATCAAAAGTAACTACCACGTTGGCTAATTGGCTTACTAAATGGTATGTTTACAGTGAATCGCCAGATATTGGGGAGTCTCATTTACAGCAATGGAGCGATTTATGGTAGGTGAAATAGAGGGCCATAAGTATCTACTAATGTCAATGAAGATCTTGCACTTTAATCGCTAATACATCTGAAAAGTGAAGCGACTACGTCTCATTATATAACCATTAACTAGGATGTAAACTCTGTTGAGCTGTTTATTCTTAGCATATAGCTTAGCAAGGCCAATATAGTTTTTGTTGCTTAAAAACCGGTCTCTTCTGGTGAATTTCACTTTTCATGTTAAAACAGTACGGAAACAATCTGTAAGTTCAACAATTCATAAATTTAACATTAATTCCATACTTAAAAAAATAAGATAAAATCACATTATTATTTATTTGCAAATTAGGGTAACAACGTTGTATTTCTTAGTGACGCAGTTGTTCTTCATACGAAATATTACTGCCCTTGAGCACGAGTTTCATGTTATAAAGATCAATCTCTCATAATATCTTTTAGATGGCGTTGATCCTGAATATCATTATCAAAATATACGTTTAGGTCCTTTTTACCATTACAAAAGATATTTTTTTACCTAAAACGTGTAATAAAATAAAAAAATACTTTGCACTGTGACCCACCGAAGAATAAAATACTAGCTACCGTGCATTGCATTAAAGTAAGTGTATTAAAATTAAATATACGCTATTTTTGTTCGACATGTCGTAACTCTTCAAACGAATGATAGCCGCTACGCCACCCCTACCTGACTGTTTCTACTTTTAGGGATTTTATCCCTTTTTTAGGGAAAACTAACTGAAATTGTACATGACTAGGGATTATTTTAATAACACGGGAATTTAGGGAAATTCGGGGAAAAATCAAAACTTATGATGGTAACCTTGTTGTAGTATGTAAAAACTTTATGGTGCCACCGCCCGCGGTTCATTTTTGAAAGGGGGATCCCCCATTCTATTAATGAATGTAAGCCGTCCAATTTTAATTTTTCATTAATTATATCAGTTCCGTTGTAGATGTAGTCGGAACTTAGTTATATTATTTATGTATAGCTAAGGCTTGCTTGATTTGATTAGTTTTGTTTCATTTACTTACTGCACTCCGAGTTGCGCCTCGGAATACAAAAAATATTGAATGTTTTCTTTTCGATTAAATTTTAAGTAATTTAAAGTAGAAGAAGATAATGAAACACTATCCTCTTCGACTTTAAATTCAGCAAGTAAAGAAAGAAAATACGTGCAAAAATTTAAAACTTCTTGGCTGGAGCATCCTGATTTTAAGTCTTGGCTGAAGAAATCTGATAAAGGTGAGACAAAAGCTTACTGTAAAATATGTGATTGTGATCTTGTGTGTGGAATGTCCAAATTACTTAACCATAAAACAGTGCCAAACATATCAAAGGGGTGTTATTTGGCAATGTGGAAGAATGTCAACTTTTTTGAACAAAAATCAAGTCGCACGCTACTAATGTATTAAAAATGCAATTAAAAATGTGCGGCTTTCTTTCTTGTGTGACGTCAAGCCACAGGAGTGACATATAAACAAGAAGTGTTTGATATCATGAAGAATAGCTATTTTAATATAATAATAGAGAAAACAGTCAGCTGTTATTTTAAAATTTTAAATAGTTTGACAAAAAAATGGAATGCAGATTTTTTTAATCGATAAATATAATTGATGGAACGGCAAAAGGTATCCTCCAAACAATAAAAGGAAGTTTTTCAAAACGTGAAGTACCTCTTGATCATGTCTTCGAACTTACATCAAATACTACGAACGTAATGATAGGAAAGCACAATTCAGTTCAGGCTTTACTAAAAACTGAAATTCCACATCTGGTCGTTATAGAGTGCTCATGCCATTTAATACATCTCGCGACATCATATGCCTCCCGTAAACTACCTAAAAATTTAGAAGATTTGTGCCGTAATATACCTGAATATTTTCGTATGAGCCCTAAGCTAACAGAATTACTCAAACAGTTTCAGAGTTTTCTAAAAATTGACCAACATAAATTACTTTCTGCAGAAAATACAAGATAGTTGTCACTTCAACCTTGTGTCGACAGGATATTAGAGCAGTGAAATTATTTTTTACGGGGCAGTTTTTGAGGATCCCTCTAATTCCATTCTCAGATTCCATTTTGAACAGTCTTAATAACCCATTTAATAAAGCATTATTACATTTCATGAGCTACGTCTTCTCTATAACTAACGATTTTAATACCTTTTTACAAACAAAATCACCACAATAATCTATACTGCCAAAGATGGTTCGGAAAATGTAGAACACCTTTTTGTGCAACTTTGTCAAAAGGAGCACCTGAGTCTGAGCTCGGATCTTTAAGCAAATTGACGTCACTAAAAGAGAAATTCACCTCAATAATGATCATATATATGTTGGTATGGAAGCACATGCGATACTTGATGATTTAAAGACTAAAGCCCCAATAGAAGATGTGAACAAATTTTATGCTAGCTGTCGTGAATTTTGTGTGGAAATAGTATTGCAAATCCAAAAACGGTTCGACTTGAATGAGAAACTTTTTAACTTATTGTAGTATAAAAAAATAGCAAGAAATCTGGGGAAACAATCAGTGAAATGATGTTAAAAACTTTTCAACGACAAAATGCAACTTGCAACATGCAGATAACGAATGGAGAAATCAAGCTCTTATATATTTAAAGCATTTTGCATATCAGCTCACTGCTGTGAGTGTGGAGACCCGGAGACCCGTTATACTGGAATCGTGGCATTCTATCTTAGTCATCAGGGCTGACAACGCATCTGCATTTTGATTTGTAATCAAGAATAGATGTCGATGTTTTTGGGTCACAGAAAATACTTTTTTTATAGAAGAGGGGGCAAACGAGCATGCGGCTCACCTGATGTTAAATGCTACCGCCGCCCATGATCAACCGCAACACCAGAGGAATAGCAGGTGCGTTGCCGGCCCTTTAGAAGGAGTAAGCTCTTTTCTTGAAGGTCCCCAGGTCGTATCGGTCCGGAAAAATCGCCGGTGGTAAACTATTCCACAGAGAGGTTGTACGCGGAAGAAAACTCCTTTTGAAACATACAGTGGTGGACCGCCAAGCATCCAGATGGTGTGGATGGTATCGGGACGTTTGCCGCGTAGTGCGTTCACGAAATTTGGCGGCTGGGATTAATCCGAACAATTCCTGAGAGCACTCTCCATGGTATATGCGAAAGAAAATGCAAATAGATGCAACATCTCTTCGCAGTGCCAGTGAATCGAGCCGATCGGAAAGCACTCGGTCGTCGACGATTCGAGCCAAGCACTGCCTCGGTCGTGGACGAGGAGCTGGTACTGGGGAGACCCAACCCAGAGATGGGAACAGTATTCCATGTGCAGCCGAACCTGCGCCTTGTAAAGTTGCAGGCTGTGTGCCGGCATGAAATACTGTCCCGCTCTGCTGAGCACGCCAACCTTCTTAGAGGCCAATTTGGCCTTCTCTTCCAAGTGACCACGAAACTGCACCTATGTCACTCGTCTTCCAAGGGGAATGCCTTGAAACTGAAGAGATACGACAAAGGGGTTCTTTTTAGCGGTTAACGCGCAAACTTGTGTCCTCTGGGGGTTAAAATGGACTAGATTTAGTCGCCCTACTATACTATACTTACCACCAGGTGGACTGTGTGCTCATTTGTCACCCTATACTATAAAAATACACAAACTTCTGAGTATTTAAAAATGTCTTAATACATGTACCTATTGCTCATCATAAATTAAAGCCTCTATTTCTAGCTTATATTAAATTTTACATATATTTGTCATTATTAGAAAAGTTCAAGTTTTTAATTAAGACTTTGGTAACTCAGTGATCTAAACTATTAAGAAAATTTCGTGGAACTGATTAATTTTGTGATTTAATTTCATGGGAGATTAGTATTAATACTATAGTTTAAAACTACCACATTATTGAGAATAAATGTAGAAATTTATTATTAATTTTAAATTTTTAGAAAAATAACGCTGTTGCTTAACTTTTCAACCGCTTAGTGTATAAATTGCAATACATATAGTTAACTCATTTAAATCGTCCCTGCAGATGTATCTTTATAACAAATTGAATTAATTGCATCTAAATCAATATTAAAAAATAATAAAATGTTAAATTAATTTTTCTTAAACATTCCGCTTGAATTAGGCATTGAAAATAATTTTGAATTATTGTAAATAATAAATTTGATGCTTAAGACCAAAAGAGAAAAAAGAAAATTGCTGAAGTACCTGAAATTTTTATCATACTTGAAACTTGCCTTAATATTATAATTACCTGTATCAAACTTATATTTAAAAATTCAATAGTAAGTGGAACTCTACCAATGGGTTCTTTTGAAAGTTGACAAAATACTTTTCAAACTTTTCAGTTCTTTGCAATGTCGGGCTCTTTGGCATTGAATAGACCTCATAAAATAGCCAATAAAAGCTAGTCTAACCACCACTTTGTACCCCAAGCTACTGATTACAAATACTTCAGTGAACAAACGTATGCCTGATTAAAATTAAGAAAATGATAAATTTAATTTAAAGATAACATTCAGTGTTAAATTAAAGAATATTTAAATGATTTGAAACTAATATTACATTAGAGAGATTATAGTAATCAAACACATTGTTAGCATAAATGTTGTTTAGTTTAGTTGTTGGTTAGTTAGCATAAATGTCGAGTAAGCAACAAAAATTAAAATCTGCAGTGTTTGAATAGCCGACGTACAAACAGAGTTCGCATAAAGCCAATAAAACCCATCGCGCTACGCACGCGTCTGGTCTGCCGCCTACGGCCGCAACAATGAAAACAAAGTAATTTTAGCAACATCATCAATATAGATGTGGTTTATCGACATCATCCAACTCTAGACGGGCAATAAACTAGTATTGTTAAAATAAATAAATATACATTCGATACGACACGAAGTCTGCATTCATTTCATTTTCATAGCCAGTTTTATGATTGTCACCATGCAATCTTGTAAAATGAAATTTCGCGTGGATAACGTTAGTAATTTTAATCATTCATACACGAAGTAAAAAAATAATAAATTGAAATAAATTTATAGATTAATATAACTAAAGATAAATAAAAGATATTATGTATTTAATGTGGAGATATATGAATTGAAAGTTAAACATTTGTTCCGATTTGTTCCGGTCTGAAGGGTATAGAGAGCGTCACAGCATGTAATTACAGGTTGTGAGGTATTCTATCTAAGTTCTCGGAATTGACAATGCATCTGTAACCTTCTTTTTTTGATGTTGGTTTTAGGTGTCTTTGTATTTCAATAGCGTTGCTACCAGTGGGCTGTAAATTCATTTGTCATTTCAGTTTAATATAAAGATCATCAAATTAAAAAAAATTAACAATTGTACTTACATCCAAATTAATTTAAGTACTTAAACAACTTCAAACAAAGAAGGCCTCAGATGCATTGTTACTAATAAGGACTAAGATGGAGCACTTTACAGCTTCTACTTATACTGCCTCTCTTATCCTTCAAACAAGAGAATTAAGAAAGTGCTACCTACTAAAATGACTTTCTAACAGTAAATAACCCTACTAACGGAAAAACATAACTTTTTCAGCGCATACACAGACAAGCACCATATTTAAGCACCTACAATAGTCGAAAGAATTTAGTTTTTTCCTTGTAAGAATTTAGTATTTTACTAAACACCACTCTTGGTGGGCTTATTTGCGTCTTAAAAGACGTCTCGCAATTTAAAACTAGACACAACACTAAATTATTAGCTGCGCAAAACCAACCAGTTCACCCCGTCCTATTATTAATTTTACGATAGAACAAAAGGCACGAAAAACGCGTAATTAGCTGCACTATTTATTATGACATAAATATTACGGACTAATGTGTGTAATATAAAGTCCGATATATCAATACCAATTCCAAAATTTCTATCACATCACATGATAATATGATGTCAGATACAGGAAAATGATATGGGGTAGTAGATATTCTTACACCGCCACTACACCGGAATTCCATGGGTGTCGTAGAAACTGAAAGAGAAGGTGAAATCAGGAGATGAGCAGCAACGTCTTTCTAATAACGACTAAAAATAAAAAATGTGATGGGCCAACCCGCTTGCCAAACGTGGGAACAATGGCAAATGTCACCCCTATGAGGCAATCTATTAGCTTTACATTTTCTCGTAATAGCTTTAAACCATATTTAAAAAGAGAAGGTTAACAAACGACTAGATTTTTTAATGTTTGTGTAAGATGTATGTGTGTGTTTATCGAATATCTTTGAGGTTATTTCTGCGATTATTTTTAGTTACCTGATTTTTTATCGAAAGGGCACACTTTATAATTATACATTGTTGACGTTGAACTTTTAACGCGATCTAAGTAGACTTAAATCTATACAAATAAATAAATATGAAGTGTCTGTTTGTAATGTCAAAATAACAGCTTTTTACTAAATGCATGTGAAATGATATACGGTACTTATAACAAAAACACAAATTTTAAAATCTTGTCTGTCTGTCTGTTTATTCCAGCTTATCTCAGAAACGGCTGGACCGATTTTGACGGGACTGTCACTGGCAGATAGCTGATGTTAGGAGTAACTGAGACTACTCTTATTTTAGAAAAATAATTACGGCTCCGCCTTAAAAAATAACAATAAATTACACGCGCGCAAAGTCACACGGAACAGCTAGTTTTAGGAGGCCTATGTTCTGCAGTGGACTTTAATAGGCTATAGCGATAACGTAAGAAGAAAATCTGCGTTAATAACGCAGGAGACGATCTTTTTGACGCTGAGCTATTTAAGTCATATCGTAATAGATCCGCTGAAGTGCTTCGAATCGAATATAGATTTTAATGAAGTGTTAAAGACGTAATCAGTACAAACAGAAAACATTTAACATAATCATCACTTACGCATTGTGTTATAGTGAAATTAGCTAGAAAATATTTTTAATCATACTAAATCATGACAAATTGCGGACACAAAGAAAATGGCACTG
The DNA here is from genome assembly GCA_907164705.1 of Parnassius apollo. Taxonomy (NCBI): domain Eukaryota; kingdom Metazoa; phylum Arthropoda; class Insecta; order Lepidoptera; family Papilionidae; genus Parnassius; species Parnassius apollo. The sequence continues at coordinate 29,403,937 of CAJQZP010000693.1, forward strand.
CAAATGATAATACAGTTAAACCAAAAAGTATTAACATTGGCGGCATCCCAGTAGACAATGAACAAATAAAGTATCAGAGAACAATGCTCGGCGAGTCAGTGAATAATTTTAGCCAGAAATACCATCGTCGCGACGCTTCTGATACATACTTACACAGATTTAAATGATAATGGAAGAGAACCCATGTCAAGTGAATCTAAAGAAGAAAAAACAGGTAATAATTTTCCAATTGTTAGTTTTACAATTAAATGATCACTATAATTGCTTATTAAACTAAATTGTTAAAAATACTAACATTTTTACGTGAAGAATTCTACCAATAAATATACTTGAAGGTTTGTAAAGATTAATCTAAAAAAATATTGGTTAAATGCAGGTATCAAAATACTGAAATAATAATTTAAGAAAACATGAATTAACTTAAAAGACAAATCTAGAAGTTATTTTTTGCCTCTATGAACGAAACGTTATCTTTACTGCCCTCCGGGGAAATAACGTCCTGTCACGCAGAATATACTGGTCCACACCACAATTAGTGATCGCCAGAAATTGCGTAATTAGAGGCCATTAATCGATCTTGTATGTGACACTTAGATACTTCACCCCTGTGTGTTGCTAACTTATATATTTCATTTTAAAAATCGAATGAAACATCGTTTACCATTTTGTTATTCATAATCTTGCCATTATGGCAGTAAAGATAAACCATTTGTTTACTTGTGTATTTTTATTTTAATGTTTTAAGAAACTTAATAAATCATTTTTTTAATAATTTCATTTACTTCTTTTTATTTTAGGTATTAGTTAGAAAGTAAAGCAAATTTTAATGCAGAAATTGACGCTTTATATCTGTAAGTATTAATTATTAATATATATTTTTTATAATTTCCTAATGATAGTTTTATAAGGTTTTACGGTTACGTCATTTCTCCACAAGAAATAACTTAAATTTTGGTTTTGCACGACCGGCGACCCTCCGGAAACAGTTACGAAGAAAGTCTACGCAACTATTCTAACCGCAGTCAATTTTTGTAAATATCGATGCGTTTACCCCAACCACAGCATTTGACGATCACGGGGAAGAGTAATGATAGTAAATGGCAGGAAATTACCGAGGCACCTTATCGTTCGATTCAATAAGCCCAATGGTCCAAGGGTGCGGATAATGAAAGTACAACTAAAGCTGCCACAGGCTTGATGTTCCTTTAGTGCTCTGTCAATGGAAGTAATTGCCGCTTATTCGGACCTATAAACGGGGCTGGCAATGGAATCCTATTCATCTTTTCTATCATTTTCTTTTACTGAAATAATTATTCAAAAATATAAGTAAACTATGTCCTTCACATATAATATTATAAAATGTTTTATACTCGGAAAATTAACGTTATTTCTTTGAATTGACTTAAATACGTTTAATTATGCATGACTATATTATCATGCGATGTTATGTTCAAATATTTATTTGTGTCAATATTAAATAAAATTTAAAATTACGATTTAAACGTCCAAAAATATTAAGATAAATTATAATCGTTATTAATTTTTACTAACAAATACCAGCACCAAAAAATAATGTACGTTACAAAGTTGCTGCTAAAAAGTTGTAGGTGCACATTCCAAAAACTAATCTTCTGACAGTCTTTCTAATTCATGCCTATTTTTATTTTTAACAATAAAATCTTTTACAAAATAAACTTCAGATGCGACTTAAGTAACTACGCTTGTTGTCAAATGAGATTGTGAAATAAAATGCTTTCTTTTCATAATATATAGCGGAGATTGATGTGTAAAAAAGCCTGTGAAATTGGAAAAAAGGGAACGCTAAGTGTTGGGGTTGAGTGTGTGTGAGTGATCGAAGAACGAGAATGGAGACCCGCGCCCGCAATTTCGTCACGCATTTTACTGAACAAATGTTCCCTTAAGACTCGGCTTAACTTATGCGGCACACGTTTTATTGAAGGTTAAATTCGCTCCCGAGTCGAATATATCGAATTTTTTATACGCTCTACAAGTGTAAAGCGTTAATGGGTTGCGTGTACAGTAAGCATTGCCTCCATGTGTACTCAGACGAAATATATTACACGTATCTTTTAAGACAAACAAGTAACTATAATGCCGTGAGTTAACTCTTAACAAAACCAGCCTTTAAAATTGTTTAAGTAATACTTATTATAGTAATGTTTTAATTTAAGATTAATATTTTAAACTTTATTCTTGAAATATTCAATAGATATCTATACACTTAAGAATGTGCTACAATTGAAGGAGTACTTCTGGTTAACGAAATAAGACAAAGTAATAATTTAAACTGTATAAATGATGTATAAATTACATCATTGTATTTTCATTTCATTCATTACGGTGTATCAAAAACCAACTTCTGGATATTAGGTCTCCCTTATAGGTTTCCTCAAATGTTTTCAATAGTTTCTCCGATTTTTCAAAGTTGCCTACTACTACTTAACTACTCAAAATAATAAATAAATACCGTGGTTACTTGATAGGCTACAACAGCATTTATTATTTTGAGTAGTTATCGTGTAGATGCTGCTGCAAATTACCCGTATCATTTAATTCTTGAAGTCCACAAGAGATACCAAAGGGTGAAATTCTTCTCCAAACTTATACCGGAAGTCTATATAATCTATCTAATTAAAAATAATTATCAAAATCGGTTTACAATTGAAGATGATATTGCGTAATATGTATATAAATAATAAAAAAAACATACAAACAGATTGTAAACTTCGAACTTTTTTAAAGTTGGTACAAAAAAAGTTAAAACATAAACCAACTGACCCGTAATAAGAATGAAAATGCACATTTTTCACATCTGAGGATAGAGACGTAATGTCTCGTTACTAATAAAAAGCAACTCCGGCTCTCGTAACTCACACAATACCAAACACTAAAGCTTTACGTTTCTAGGTTTATGGCGTGAATATAGATTAACTTCGATAGATTACTTAATTTCCTTCTGTTGCATTTGGGTGAAAAATATATTACATCCCACGCTCTAGCCTTCACCAATTTCTGAGATGTTGGAGGATTTCTCACAAAGCTCACTTTACAGAATAAATTTAACTTATAATAAAAATTTAAAGCAAGTTTATACTACAACGCATATCTAGAGCATTTTTAATCATTTTAGTTTGGTAAAACATAATTCGTCATGATAGATTCTACGTGACGCTATATAAACTAAAAGATGCGAAAGTGCATGACGCCGTTAAATGTCAAAATACGGCAAGATGCTTCCAAAATATTGTTGAAGATCGATGGGAATAAAAGTCCATACATACATAATACAATAGCCAGCTAAAATGATAACCTTCCTATAAAAAAGAACGAAAAAGGCAAATACAAAGGTATGTTGCAACATACTTAAGAAAACACCTCCACCATTTTTTAATTCGGCCAAACGACACAATTTCTGGAAATACATACTTACATTCGAGCTACTTCCTTTCCATGAAATCTGCATCTGAGATACCACGTCTCTTTGAATATATCGATTATAATATTACAGTATTAAGTTATTCATAGTTTATTCGAATAATTTGAGAGCTAATTGAAAGAAGTTAAATTGTAAGACTGAAACTATATTTTTTAATATATCGGAGAAAAGTAAATTATAACTTTTTCTTTTGTAAGTATTTTAACTTTATTGATGCCTCTCCACTGGTAATACTACTTCACACAATCAGTCTTTGTGACAGCTCTTTTGAATTATTGTATATTTAGAGCCTTTGTAGCTCGAGAAAAAGTTGTACGCCAGCAATTCAAGGTTAAGGAGGCTTCGATCCACCATCAATGAGATTGTTTGCATTTTTGAGTGCTGATTTACTATGATGTGTGGTGAAAGAAAACGTCGTGAGGTAAACTGAATGTTCGAGAAATAAAAAAATATATTTCAAAGACGTCATTTGATATCCGTCTATGTAAGATAAGGGCCTCAGGCATGCGATGCGACGTTACAGGCTGTAGCTTTTTCACTGTATTAAATGTTTATGTACCTAGGGCTCCATGTCCTTGAAATCTTTTTTGTTTCTCAAACATGCATATTAGGACAAATAGTTCAACTAGGTAAGTCTGAGAAGTCGATCGATGGATTCAACTCGGCTGGGCGGTGTTTGGGAGATTACGACACATCTCGTTAGCCTTAAAACTTTAAAATAAGGTTATACAACTAGTGCCTATACTGTTAGATGATCCGTGGTCTTTCACTGCTGGTCGTATAAGGAAGATCAAGTCCACTCAGTAAGCTATGGGCTAGGAGGCTATGCTTGAGATTTATTTGCGTGATAGACCTAGAAATGGTGATACCCGTAATAGAACCTGAGTCACTGATATAGCTAAACGGAAGTGGAAATAGAGCGGCCATATACCTCGAAAATCGAACAACTCTTGAGGAAGAAAGGTGCTCTAGTGGTAACCTCGTATCGGTTAAACGAAGTGTAAGGCGGCCCCTACTAGATTGAGTGACGATTTGGTAAAGGATGCAGGAAGTATATGGATGCAAGTGGCTCAGGATTATGCTTTGGGTCTCTGTGCTTGCATTCATTCAAGTTTGTAGCACGAGTGTGTTGGCTCAACCAAAGAATTGTAGCCTTTCCCCGGTTGACGCGACTCTCACAGAATAACAGCGTAAAATAGCAGCTTAACTCTGCTATGTTTCATATGCTTATTGTCAGTCTCAAAGGGGTCAAAAGGTCAAACCTCTTTCACTGGAAACGAGGCATACCATCACAGTGCTCAAGAGATTTAACGCATCTGCTTTTTTATTCTTTTCGAGGTTAGATGTAAATTTTTATGGGCTTCAGTATCCACATACCATCAGGTGGACCGTATTCTCGTTTATCACCCTTATTCCGTATTTATGACGAATAAAGAACAAAGTATAGAATCAATTAATCGCATACCCTAGTATTGTAACTACTTTGCAACAAGGTTTTAATATTTAATTCATACGGTAGTAACCGCAAGCATTAGTAGGCACAATAACTGTACAATAATTGAATACCCAATTCACTACTCAAATAGAATTTCATTGTCGTACACCGAAACAACTAAGCATAGTTTGATACGCACACAATTAGTTTCGTAGCGGCAGAACACAATTACGTAGCTCCTTAATGCGACACAAATTGTTGGGCAAATATGATCTTATCTACCTTGAATAAACGCAATATACCTACATTGTTGCCATGTACAGAACTAACTGCTGCCGTTGGAGCGTCGCTTGATTAGGTTGGGTCTCGAATGGCCCAACGCGCTATAAAGATTTTTGGGTAAGCGTAATAACACGTCGTTACGACAACGGAATGGATCTCGAGTCTCGACAAACTTAGTCGTGTCAAAGTATATACACGTTCTAGTATCGCGTTTGGTTTAAATCCGACTATTTAATTACTAAAAGCTTTTATATGGAAAAATCATGTGTTTATATTCACTTTATTTTACCATCCTTAACGGCAATGTGCGGTGTTTAATGGTTGCAGTGAGAGGTGAAATGAAACAGGCGTTATACAGAAAAACATTTCTAATAATAACTCAAAATAATAAAAAAAAACTGCAGTTGCTAACTCGCTTGCCAAGCGTGACAACTTTGGTAATTATCATCAGATCATGTCATATGTTCAGACTTTTGTTTCATTACCGCTTTTGACAATAAATACTAAAAACGTTGTATACATTTTCAAGATACTATTTGCTTGGAAATAGAAAATAATATTTAGAAACATTATATTATCTTAATATTTCTTTATATTATCTTTCAACATAAATGCGTTTTTACGTGGTAAAACCACGCTGCAACTATATGTTGTAGCAAAAATAGGTCGGCTCGACTGGGATAGGACCACGCTCTCACAGAATACCAACGTAAAATAGCAGCTTAATGATGTTGTGTTTCGTATGGTTAGGGTAGAGAACCGGATACCCTTTTTATTGAAAACGAGGCATTCCATCTTAGTCCTCACGGGTGACAACGCATTCTCCGTTTTGATTCTCAATCGAGGATAAATGGTAAGTGGATGCTGTGACCCATAGACATCTACGTCACGTGGAGTGTGTGCTCGTTTTTCATCCCATTCTATAAAATAAATCATCTTTCAACTCATGCACTTCCGTAGATCTCGTAAGTAGCCACTTTCGGAAAGACCAGAAACTTAAAACTATCATTGTTTACCTGATTGAATTTGTGACAGGTATATCAAATATTTATCAGGTACATCAAATATTTTTATTCTATTTGTTCTGAACATAGGACTCTTACATTCTGGGAATTATCAGATATTTTGTTAATTTAACGCAGCTCATCGTTGCCGTTTTGGGTCTTAAAGGCCGGTTTCTCTGTTATAGATGTGACGGTTTACCAACACCTATCAAAAACCATGTGTTTTCTCGACTCGTTTAGCCTAGGCGTAAAATCTCCAGACTGGCAACGGGAAACAACATCAAACATACGAAAAGTCTGTTACTGTGATCGTGTAATCAATGCGTGTGGATCTTTCTTATAACGGGAGGGGCCCGATGAAGTAAAATAGAAAAATACCATCTAGCAATCCCATTAGTGTAAAAAACTCTGTGCAGCAACATGGGGCGTATGGTATACGTACGTACAAGAGCGTATGCTTGTTATATACATATAGGTACGTACGTAAATGTACAATATGTAACGTAATTAACGCACACCCTCAGACACCCAAATTAGTATATTATGTTATAATCATAATACCGACACTGAATTTTAGTTAAACATTTTTATGCACTGATTATTTATTATCAAATTAGTTATACTAATTCCGGAAGAATGTTGTGGTCACAGTACAAATCCACGAACGCAAAGACTATTTAACGTGCTTGAAATAAAGTTAATTTTTCTTTATTTTTATTGAATGACAGAATTAGTAATAATACAAATAAAACTGCACTCTTAAAAGTCTTATTGCCTTAAGTTACGGTCCATTTCAGTTTTTTTGACCGTACAGATTTAGTGTGACTGTAATTTACGTAGTTTTAATTATTTTTGGGATAAAAATTACCTATATTAAAAATAATAGGAATCGATTCAGTAAACGATTCTGAACAAACTACTTTCTCAAAGTGCGTTAATTATGTTACGTGTTGTATATTTTGGTAATGTTGTCATTAAATTTCATCGGCTCGATCGACTTTTCCGTTACCTACGAGATACTATAGATCATGTTTTAAAGTATTATTTCATTGTATTTTGCTATACTGAATTCTGAAATAAAATATCTGATACCCTCTAAAGTTATTAAGTAAAATAAATCTATACGAAATTAAATGATTATTTTTAAGAGCTAATACGTAATATAAAGTTAGTTCCATATTTACCTCATTACTAAACAAGGCTGAGCCCCAATGATAGCCGTGTGTAATGAACTCAATGGAATTGCTATAAACGACGCGACCAACTAGAATAATCGGTTACGTAACAGGTTCATTATATCGCTATATTGTGAGTAGTACAACTTACGGACAATATTACTAGTAATTATTATATTTAACTGGAATCATCATTATTATATCCACGTCGATAACATATATACAAATTCTTACATAAATCTATTGATATATGAAGAATTTGTATATAATCTGTCTTATCCTTATAATTAATAATTTGACAATATTTTATGCCACTATAAATGGTGGCGTAAAATATTCTGAAATTCTAATTCGTTGGAGGAAAATAAGACCATTCCTTTGAATGAAATGTGTGGCACTTGTCCACTTTCATTTTTTTTTCAATCCCATGTAGAAATGCAGCCGAGGATTGTAAAGCGCATTGATGTAGCTTAAATTATAATAAAAGCCTTATATACCCACACACACCCACGGTTGTGTCGATTGTAAAGCAAAAATTGTTTCTTAGAAGTTTACTCAAGATATTAATGGTATGGGGTAATATACTATTAAAACGTTTTGAAAATAATTTACTCGACTTTTTGTAATTATTAACCATAACTTAAAGATAAAAATTGTGCTCCTTGTTTCCCATCTCGCCGTCCTAGTCTTTTATCTTTTTGGCGAATCTAAATTGAATTTTGGCATGGGGTGTACACCCATAAAATAAATCAATCTTAACAGATATCGAGCTTCTTACTTAACAGTGGTACGTAGAACGCAAATTAGTAAAACTTTTACCAGTTCGTTTGTTTAATTTTACTATAATAAAAAGATTTTATCTTATAAATAATGTAATGTAATTTAATTATTTTCATTAATTCGTATATAAAAGCAAGGATTCACGCCAAATCTTCTAACAATTAAAAAGCAATATTTTTTAACAGTCACACAAACCCAATAAAAGAAAAGAAAATGTATTTGTCAGCATTTCAATTGTATGAAAGTGTATACGGACGTCAACAGCGAGCCCCTTGACAATTATTTCTTACAGTCACAGCGTAAGATGAAAGCCTCGCCCGTACAGAATTTCCCGCTTCATGACTCAATAGCCAATGCGCCGAGAACGCTGAGTTGCACACCAAGCGCACAATTCGTAATATTAGGTATATGTGAATATTATTACATATATCTATTATTATATATGATATGTATCATAAAATTAATAACATTGAACGTATAGTGGTTGTATAATAGAAATAATTACTTAAATTCATCAGTTGCCGACTGACCAATCATGATGCCGTTAGAAAATCATCAGTTGTCATAAAGCCCAACATATTATGCTTGATAAACAAGCGGATGTTGTGACCTATAGATATTTACATGCATTGTCGATCAAGAATCAATATGCAGATTCGTTGTCACCTGTAAGTACTAAGGTGGGATGCCTCATTATCAATAAAAAGTCAAGTCGTCTACATTAACCATTTGTAACACTGTGGCATTATATTTATATTCAGTGGGAGCATAGTCCTACTCTAGTCAAGCCGTTCCATACGTATTGCAGCTATAGTATAGCTTGTGGTCCTATCACGAAGAAAACGTTTATAAAAGTCTAGCGTATCATATCGTATAGCGTTCAGAATGTGTCACGGATACAACAAATTCACATAGCAGCAATTTATACTTAAACTTTTTCAACGAAATCTTTCTGTTAAATATACCTAAACTGCGAAATGATCTAAGGTCTAAGCTCATCTTATCTTAAAGCTCTATGAATATGATGAATATACTTTATTTTACACCACAAACAAAGTTACAAAGAACATAACAGAGAGCAGATTACATGTACAATTTGGCGGCCTTATCGCTACATAGCGATCTCTTCCAGGCAACCAAAGGTGTAAAGGAATAAAACAGTGAATACTAGGTAGGTGGTGCAATATAAATATACCTAATATAATATCAATACATGCAATAAAATAACATATAAGTAACTAATACATTAAAAAATATGATACACATATACATACGTATATACATAAACATACACACACATATATACATATATATATACATATCCATACATATACATATACATACATACATATACACATATACATATATATACACACATACATATACATACATATATCCTCAAATATATACCACTAACAATAACACAAACAAATAAATACTTTTAGATTTTCGAACGATTGAGACAAGTAATGCTCTTTAAGAAGTCGCTTAAAGACTACAATAGTTCTGAGCTTCGCGTATATACAAAGGTAGGGTATTCCAGATCTTAATAGACTGTACAGTAAAATATTTATTAAAGAAAGATGTATTGTGAGTTGGTACCCTTAAAATGAGTTTTCTTGAAGTGAATTAAAGTTTTGAAGAAATAAAGCCATTTTAGAATCGCAAAGTTTGCAAATCTATTTCTAGCTAACAAAATGTGTTGGATTCTGGTACTGGTACCGATACTGGTTCCAGTGATTTTTTCTATTAAGCGTGCTACAAAATAATTCTAGTTTAGTAGAGCTTATCTAGTTATAAGCTATGAGTCTTATGATTTTATTTTTTAACTTCATAAATTAATCTAGCTCTCACACTGTTAAACAAATTCCTCCCTTCCTTCCCTTTATCGTGTTCGGTCTATTGCTTGACTTTTTCCTTCCTTTTATACGAGACAAGCTCATCTCGCCATCTTCGCTCAGCCTTGACGGTCCCAGTTATTAGAAGCTTTGGTCAATTTCTCGTCTGATATACTACTATAATAATATTTCACGGTACTTAACCGAAAGTGATAACTGTAAATATAATTTAATAAAACATAAGTATTATGTTTTGTAACAGTTTGTTTATAGTTCACCTTCTTTTGTAAACGGCAATTGCTTCATTCATTGTATTCGAATTTATCGGGATGTCGTCGTGATATCCGTTTTATTATTGTGCAAGGTAAAACTTTGATTTGATTTCGAACAACTTTGTGATACACAAAAGAATGCTATGAGGTTATTTGCTACTATATAACACAAACTTTACAAAGAGGGTGGCGGAGTAAATCGTTCAATAAAGTTACTAAACGCCGCAAAATGTGTTTGTTTTCTTTAAAATAAAATCTACTAATTAGGATTGGGCTTACAGGCAAAGTATATATTATATGAAATCAATAAAATATATATACAAATTTAACTTGTAGGTAAGTTAGTAGTTGAAACCGATGTAGGCCACCGGATTAGTAAGCTAAAGTGGGAATTGGCCAGCCATAAAGCCATTGGGAAAAAAGGTTCTCGAGTGGTAGCCTCGTACTGGTAGGTGAAGTGTAGGGATGACCTGGTATAAGAGATGCAAGAAGTTAATGGATACAGGTGGATCAGGGCTTTTCTTTGTCGCAGGCCTATGTTCAGAAGTGGACTTAATAAGTTAAATGAAGTTATTATGTGAACATTATTATATCCATTTTAGTTTTTGAAGCCAATTTTTACTTAATGATTTCTTAAATTTTTATTTAAGAAATCATTAAGTAAAAATTGACTTCGACAGACAAAGATTGACACCCTCGACTGTACCTGTACCTGTGACTGTACCTGCTGTACTGCCATATGTTAGAGAAGTCACTAACAAGATTGGCTACATCTTGAAGCGCGCTTCCATCAAAACATACTTCAAGCCGCTGAAGAAGATTGGTCAGTTTTTACCATCGGTCAAGTGTAATGTCCCTCTGCAAGATGCAGGCGTGTACAAGCTTGATTGTGAATGTGGTCTCTCCTACATAGGACAAACTAAAAGATCAATAAAAACCCGCGTTATAAAGAACATATAGCTGATGTGAAGAATCGACGCTCCGGGAAGTCTGCAGTCTGTGAACACGTACAGGATCGCCCCCCGTCACTACATCAGATTTGATAGACCGCAGATCCTCGCTAAAGAACACCGATTCCTTCCAAGGATGATTCGCAAGGCTATTGAAATCAAAAAACATCCTAATTTCAATAGAGAAGATGGCTGGGTGCTACCATCTGCTGGGGATCCTATAATAAATAAAATTAAATCCCAACCCAAGCATACAACTGCAAGACTTCAAGATACCATAAGTTCATACTGCATAGATCGGAACAAAAGTTAAATTTGAATCTATGGTAACCGCGGTTAACTATGACATACGGACGTTGAACATCTCAGTCCTGCCCGTGACCATGAGTGCTGTAAAGCGTTCGAAACGTCGGGTAATTAAAAAGTTAAATATACGCGATAAATTCCGTAAAAACTATTATTATTTCAATGTGTAGTGTTCGCGTAAATATAAGAAATCATTAATTAAACGCGATAAAATCTGTAAATAATAGTTTTATTCAATTTTTACTTTTTATTAAAAGCTTACTTGTTTAGTGTTGTCTAGTGTTTAGTGGTCTATGTAATATCACAAGTAGAATATCGTTTACTTAACTACATTAATAGCTATTATATAAAATATATAATAGCTATTAATAGGTATACCTTATTTTTCCATCGTTAAGGTTAAGTTAATATTTTCTTGAAACTTATACGGGATCATCCTTGAAGAGTACATGTATATATGTACGAGCACATGTTCAAACGAAGTCCAGCCCCAGCCCGAAAAAGTTTTGCCAAATCAAGAATATATGTACTAACAAATAATCTCTGAAAATAGAAGCAAGATGACGTGAACAAAGTAAGGTAGGGATAGGAAAGTAATCGATAGTTGAAAACGATTGTCAAATCAATATTTAATAATCTGAAAAAGCGTGCAAGTCATTTCCCGAACAATGAAAGGACTACTTGTTAAACTTAATTTATATAAAATATACGCATATATATAACATCTATATCTTCAAACAATGTGACGAAATAATGATCTATTTTATTAAAGAGAATCGTATTAATCAGAACAGCCGTATCCAAGAAATCGGTGTTCAGACATAAAAAATATACGCAAACATAAAAAAAAACTTACTCGTCGAATATAAAACATCCTCATTATTTTGACCTTGATTACAAATTAACATTTATTAAATGCATTTTAGATTTTTAAAGATGTTTGCACATCCTACACATCGCACGTGAATACGTGGTAGAGCCATGCTGCAGTTATATTAGTAGTATAGTTGTAGCACGAATGGGTCGGCTCGACCGGGGAAGGACCACGCTCTCACAGAATACCAGCGTGAAATAGTAGCTTAATGCTGCTGTATTTCGTATGCTGAGTGTAGAGAACCGGAGACCCTTTTTACTGGAAACGAGGCATTCCATCTCAGTCCTCACGGGTGACAACGCATCTGCATTTTGATTTTTAATGGAGGATAGATGATTCTATGGGCCGCAGCAACCACTTACCATCAGGTGGACTGTGTGCTCGTTTGTCACCCTATTCTATAAAAAGAAATAGTTCGCAATGTGAAGCAAAATGTTCGCAATGAGAAACAAAAAGTTCGCAATGTGAAGCAATATTTACAGTTAGGACAATTATATAAATATTTATATAATTGTCTTGTCAAATTCCACTAAATCAACTCTTATCCTTAACTTCCTAATACAGTCAAAATCTATAAACTATGTAATGTGCAGGAAGTATCACAGTCATTGGTTACATAGAGATTTTAGTCTAGTAATTAGATTCTAGTAGTAAGGTCTAGTTGGTTAAAACATTAGTTGGTTAGAACAAATTAACCAACTACACTTAATACTTATATTTTGATCGACAGTAGGTTAGAAAACGATGTTCGAAGCATGAAGAGATCACAAATAGGCGCACATCAATAACTAGTGATAGTAATAGGTAAAAAAATCTTTCAATATGATTTATTTATGATCAAAAAGTTTTCTATTATATTGTGTACAAATATTAGTTACGTCTGGTATTTGAACGGGCTTTTGAATTACCTACTCAGATATTTCGTCTTGAATAATCTGCACAGTCGTCGTAATAACGTTTTTCGCGTATTCAAATTATAACAAAACATTTTTTTGGAACTCAACCTACCTGATAACGGATTCTAGACTAAGGATAAATTTAAGATCGATTACCTCATTGAAGGTAGGATTTACTAAGTCTTATGTTGGCTATCAGAATAAGTTGTGATTAATGATCGGAACTGTACGTACACTAAATATTGCAATTAGGTGTCGATTTATAATTGACGCGTAATTTCAGTGATTTGATATGTACATAATAAAACAAATGTGATATTATTATATAATGTAAAACTATTAATAATTATTCCATTAAATATATAAAAATTATTTTAATATATATATATATATATATATAATTATTTATGAAACATGAAGTAAAAAATAAAGTTACAACGTATAATATGTCTCACTGGTGGACTCAGGCCGCCTCTCACGTGTGAGTGGGTTATGGAGCAGATAGTCCAATATGTTGCTCCAGTGTGTAGGTATTGGTGGATTTCACATACCCTCAGATTATTATTAGCTTTTAGCCATGCAGGTTAACTCACAATGTTTTCCTTCACCGCCAAGTACCTACATAGTAAATCAATACTAAAAATTGCAATAAAAATTTTCGTATTGTGAAATTCACTGCGAGCATCTAGCTACTGAGCTACCACGGCTTAATATATTATTTTAAAAATGTTTTCTTACTATGCTAATAAAAATTAACCAAATAACGTCTCTCAAGAAACTGGGGGCAACTTTTATTATTTTCGCTAGCTCCAGCACTAATACGTATCGTATTTTACACACATTGTTAAAATGGGACAACGGAAGTCCAGTGAGGGGATACAGCTAAAATCGTTTTCTTTATTAAAGTTCAGGTTTGTGGTATGTGCGTAGTCAATGTTATAACTTAGATGTCCCACAGGAAATAAGAAAAAAATATTCGCCTAACATAATATGGATTAAGTTTTCTTGTTTAGGTTTTGCGGAAGTAAGTCACAGATTGCTTTCTGTATTAAACGGTTCTTACTCTCACAAGTAACACAAAATAAAATATATTTAAATGTTTTACATTCTTACTAGAAATATGAATACGTCAGACATAGCTTTGAACATTTTAACAATTTCTTTAAATTTATTGTAAAATCTATCTAATATATATAGTCAGTTTATACTAATACAGACAGAACAGTACTACACACACATTTACACACACACATACACACACACAAATCTGTAGTACTAAAAAAGTTAAGAGCAATTTTTGCTTTCCGATCACTTTTGTAAGGGGGGTAAGGGACTGAATCTCCTTAATACAGGCTATTTATTAGTCTAGCAAGGAGAACAGAACGTCACCCTCACTAGTATTTTTGTAATGTATCTCATGTAAGATTTTTTTATATGTACTACAAGTTAAAGTTTTTAATAAATTATTATTATTATTATTTTGGGTTATTGATAAAGTAATCACACCTGGTTGAGCCGGATAAATACAAAAAAGAAAAAAAATACTTAAATATATATTTACTATACTAACATAAATAAATAAATAATACATAAATAAATAAAAGCCCAACCAGATGGAAGCCCTTGGCTGGGGAGACCAAACGGCCGAGGGTTAGGGGGAAAGGGAAAGAAACCAGCGGACGATGCGGGCGGTATCGAGGAGCACTGACTTCTGCATTTGAGCCCGGAACGGTCCGTCACGGAGTCGCAGTCGCCTCAGATGGCCCGAGAGGCTCGCTGGGATTAACCCGTTTGCAAACACGACTCCAGGAATAATTTCGGTCGGCAGACCACCCCACATGTCGGTCACCTCGTGAGCCAGGTCCAGATATTTTGATAGCTTATCTGTTTCGGCTTTCACGAGGTTCTCGTCATACGGAATGGTAATGTCGACCAAAAATATCCTTGACTGTGCCCGATCCATCAGAACAATATCAGGCTTATTCGCAAGAATAGTCCTGTCAGTGATGATGGCCCGGTCCCAACAGAGTCTGGCGCGATCATTTTCGAGCACGGCTTCCGGGAAGTACTTGTAATACGGCAATTTCCGATCCACGAGACCGTATTTCAGAGCGAGCTCCTGGTGAAAAATTCTGGCTACTAGGTTGTGCCTGTGCAAGTTAGAAAGCGCCGAACAACCGGAGATGATATGCCTAAGTGACTCACCGGGATGGCGACAAGCTCGACAAATGTCGATGGTGCCATCCTTTAGGATGTATCTCCGATAGTTGTTGATCTTAATAACCTGATCCTGTATTGCACAGACAAAACCCTCGGTTTCCCCAAAGAGGTCACTGAAACGTAGCCAGTTGCGGGAGGCGACTGTATCTACTAAGGGCTCATGTAGAGCCCTGTAGTACCTCCCGTGGAGCTCCTTCTCCTTCCATATGCATTCTGATTGCAACGAATGCATTTGATTATGCATTGCAATTGATGTTTAGCAATTCCATAAGATGGGAGCGACTGGAGGCGAATAACTTGAGGTCATCCATATAGAAAAGGTGGGTCACTTTTGTACCTCCTTTCAGAAGCTTAAATCTCCTCCCGGAGCCCTCTAGTAAAGTACTGAGAGGGTTTAGAGAGAGGCAAATCCAGATTGGACTCAGACAATCGCCCTGGAAGATACCCCTTCTTATCCTTATGTGGTTCTCCGCAGCCATCATCCGCTCGCCCAGATAGCAAAGGATCGTACTCCACTGCCCCATACACTGCTTGAGAAAGTCTCCAACTGTACAGTCAATCTTGTACAGCTGTAGGACTCTCTTTAGCCATGTATGGGGCACCGAGTCGAATGCCTTTCTGTAGTCTGTCCAGGCGGCGGAGAAGTTCCGACGGTTGCGTTTCACCACTTTGCCAATGACCGCGCCAATGAGTAGTGGTTCCTTGGTTCCACGACCACCACCCCGACATCCATTTTGAGCGCGTGACATCACCTGATTTAGCTCCAGGCGACGAGCGATTCTCGCGCTCAAAATGGATGTCAGTGTCTTATATATCGTGGGTAGACACGTGATGGGGCGGTATTTGCTCGGATCTGTGGTATCCTGATCTTTATGAACCAAGTGAGTGATCCCAGTAGTGTAGAGGCTCGGGAGCGACTTCTGATCGAGAGCCTCTTGAAACTGTCGGGCGAGCACAGCGTGACACACTACGAACCCCTTCAGCCAGTAATGATGCAGCCCGTCAAGCCCCGGACTTTTCCAGTTAGGCCTGAAGACGTGGCTGAGACGGTCCGTAGGCTGTCTCAGCCACGTCTTCAGGCGTTATGGTGACGGGGTCCATAAGTGTAACACTTGCACTCTGGCTCGCCACAACTTCCATCCAAGGGCTCTCTCTGTGATTTACGGGCTCTGACCACAGGCCGCGCCAAAATGCGAGAGTGTCAGCCTGATCTGATCCTGGGCCCGCTCCACATACCTCTGATCGCTCCAATGATTTATAGAGCCTCTTCTGATCACTCTGGAAGAGACGATTCTGGTTGAACCGCATTGAACTCTCGCTAAATCGTCGAATCCGCTTCCACCAAGCAGCGATTGTTTGCTTCAGGTCATCTATGCGCTCCGTTAGTTTCTGTGTGATATCCGGCTGGGACAAACTAATATTTGTCCCAGCAAACGCCATTCTAGCGGTGCGCACAACTCTCGGTCTATTATTACCCGACCTGAAGCTTGTCAGTCTGCCGATAAGGGCCCTTACCTTTGCGATACGGTCCTCGATTCTTTTTCTCCAGGCTGGGATGGCACTACTTTGTTGAGTAACACGTCCAGCCATGGGAAGTTTGGCGCCAATAATACGGCATACTGCCAGTGCGGTGCCAAAAAGTATTGAGTCCGTCTCGCAAAGGTCCCGGCTGGCTTCCAAATAGGTCACCAGCATTGGGTTAAGAGCCCGCACGACAGCCCGATTTCGCTTGCTAAGGGTAATGCGGGGAAATCGCGGTCGATTTTCGAGAGGCATGCTGCGCGTTTCCAGCATCCACTCTTCTAATATGCTCCTCATTTTCTCTAGTCCAGCTCTGCAAAAAAGCGATGAATCCGAACCCGATACGCCAAACATCCAGTTTATTCCCCTTTTGCCCTAAAGTACGCCCGCAGTGCGTTTGCGTTCATTAATTGTGACCAACGCATGCGACGTGCTCCACCAGTGGCGGGTACCGATTGCTGAGTCCGAGAAGACCCAGCCGACACCAAGTCTTCTGGTGAGGATGATGATCTTTTTGTCAGCTTTTATTAAAAGCCTAAAAGTCTTTATTGGGATTAAAATATCACATATCTATATCCATACATATACCAATATACATATAAATAAAATTGATGTATTTATCTGTACCTAATATCGAAAATCGAAATATATGCCTTCTATTGAAGCTAAGATGGTTATTTGGATAACAGTATGGCATGAATAGCGACTTTTAATGTTTTTGTCTGTCTGTCTGTCAGTCTGTCCAGGATAACCTTCGGAATGGCCGAACCGATTGTGATGAAAATTCATGAACTACAATAGAGAGCAATACCAGGAGTAATCGGGTTATATTTCAATTGTATTACGTGTAGATTTTTTTAAACAAATTATAGATAAAATAATTAAATGCTAATGATTATCTGAAATTTAATCTCACAGAATACCAGCGTGAAATAGTAGCTTAATGCTGCTGTATTTCGTATGGTGAGTGTAGAGAACCGGAGACCCTTTTTACTGGAAACGAGGCATTCCATCTCAGTCCTCACGGGTGACAACGCATCTGCATTTTGATTTTTAATGGAGGATAGATGTAGATGTCTATGGGCCGCAGCAACCACTTACCATCAGGTGGACTGTGTGCTCGTTTGTCACCCTATTCTATAAAAAAAAAAAATTGATAGATTTATCTGGCGATGCCAGGCGCGTCTCTAATCCAAAATATTGACACGACGAATACATTTGTCTCGGTCTTCAGTCTCTGTCTCGACTCGACCCCCACCTTAACTAGAATTACAGAACGGAAAAATTCTACGGCTATTTGGTAACACCTCTACTTGATCGTATATCACTCATGCATCACTTCTGCTCTAGCATTGGGCATTCGCAACGCAATAAAGTACAAAACAAACGAAATAAAAACAAACGAAATAAAAAATACATTTTATTAAATCATACGACACTGTTAATTCCATTAGTTAACAGTGGGTAAGCAGGAGTTTAAAATTTAAAATAAAACCCCATTTTATTAAAATAGTTCTCAATAGAACTCACTCATTCATGACACGAATCCAAACG